>OU974008.1:10000000-11278328 GCA_918843925.1 Eulithis prunata | reverse complement strand
AGTTCGACGTACTGGTTGCGCCCCGGTGGCGAAGTTTCGTTTTTGATAGCGAAAAGCTATTTACTTAGCGTTTTTACGCTCAAAAACGCAATTTTGTCTTAGGCGAAAACTGAAAATATTTTTCTCGACTCCAACTTTGAGTGTTCATAGCCGTGCGTTACATCATTAGAAGCGGCTCGACGCGCTCTATCCGTAGAGCGAGTGCATTTGGGCACTTGTCTTAGAAAAATATTCGAAAAACTGCGATTTTCCGTAAATTTCGGTACATTTTGGGCTTTTTTGAGCGTTTTTGAATTTTGTCTCGTCCATCTTGCGTGTTTCTGCACATCCCGTGGCTGGTTCCACCTCTGCCCGACGTCTCCGCACGTACCTGCAACAGAAAAAAACACGATTATCGACAAAAATCAAGAAAAACGCCCGACCGTCCAAAATCGAGATTGTTCAAAATCCACCTAAGTGAGACGAATTGGCCATACTGCATACAAAAACTGAAAATTTTTGGTGACCTACTATTGCGTGCGATACATCAAATTAAGCGTCTCGGCACCCATTGTGCGAATAAATTATAATAGGACCCACGTTCTATACAAAAAACGTGAAATTTTGACATTTTTCGCATAATTTTATAGGGACTTAGTACAATTTCAACAAAATTATTTTCAAAATTATTTTTACAAGTGAATAAATTATTTTAGTAGCTTAAAAATCGTAGTTCGACGTACTGGTTGCGCCCCGGTGGCGAAGTTTCGTTTTTGATAGCGTAAAAACGCTATTTACTTAGCGTTTTTACGCTCAAAAACGCAATTTTGTCTTAGGCGAAAACTGAAAATATTTTTCTCGACTCCAACTTTGAGTGTTCATAGCCGTGCGTTACATCATTAGAAGCGGCTCGACGCGCTCTATCCGTAGAGCGAGTGCATTTGGGCACTTGTCTTGGAAAAATATTCGAAAAACTGCGATTTTCCGTAAATTTCGGTACATTTTGGGCTTTTTTGAGCGTTTTTGAATTTTGTCTCGTCCATCTTGCGTGTTTCTGCACATCCCGTGGCTGGTTCACCTCTGCCCGACGTCTCCGCACGTACCTGCAACAGAAAAAACACGATTATCGACAAAAATCAAGAAAAACGCCCGACCGTCCAAAATCGAGATTGTTCAAAATCCACCTAAGTGAGACGAATTGGCCATACTGCATACAAAAACTGAAAATTTTTGGTGACCTACTATTGCGTGCGATACATCAAATTAAGCGTCTCGGCACCCATTGTGCGAATAAATTATAATAGGACCCACGTTCTATACAAAAAACGTGAAATTTTGACATTTTTCGCATAATTTTATAGGGACTTAGTACAATTTCAACAAAATTATTTTCAAAATTATTTTTACAAGTGAATAAATTATTTTAGTAGCTTAAAAATCGTAGTTCGACGTACTGGTTGCGCCCCGGTGGCGAAGTTTCGTTTTTGATAGCGAAAAGCTATTTACTTAGCGTTTTTACGCTCAAAAACGCAATTTTGTCTTAGGCGAAAACTGAAAATATTTTTCTCGACTCCAACTTTGAGTGTTCATAGCCGTGCGTTACATCATTAGAAGCGGCTCGACGCGCTCTATCCGTAGAGCGAGTGCATTTGGGCACTTGTCTTAGAAAAATATTCGAAAAACTGCGATTTTCCGTAAATTTCGGTACATTTTGGGCTTTTTTGAGCGTTTTTTGAATTTTGTCTCGTCCATCTTGCGTGTTTCTGCACATCCCGTGGCTGGTTCACCTCTGCCCGACGTCTCCGCACGTACCTGCAACAGAAAAAACACGATTATCGACAAAAATCAAGAAAAACGCCCGACCGTCCAAAATCGAGATTGTTCAAAATCCACCTAAGTGAGACGAATTGGCCATACTGCATACAAAAACTGAAAATTTTTGGTGACCTACTATTGCGTGCGATACATCAAATTAAGCGTCTCGGCACCCATTGTGCGAATAAATTATAATAGGACCCACGTTCTATACAAAAAACGTGAAATTTTGACATTTTTCGCATAATTTTATAGGGACTTAGTACAATTTCAACAAAATTATTTTCAAAATTATTTTTACAAGTGAATAAATTATTTTAGTAGCTTAAAAATCGTAGTTCGACGTACTGGTTGCGCCCCGGTGGCGAAGTTTCGTTTTTGATAGCGAAAAGCTATTTACTTAGCGTTTTTACGCTCAAAAACGCAATTTTGTCTTAGGCGAAAACTGAAAATATTTTTCTCGACTCCAACTTTGAGTGTTCATAGCCGTGCGTTACATCATTAGAAGCGGCTCGACGCGCTCTATCCGTAGAGCGAGTGCATTTGGGCACTTGTCTTAGAAAAATATTCGAAAAACTGCGATTTTCCGTAAATTTCGGTACATTTTGGGCTTTTTTTGAGCGTTTTTGAATTTTGTCTCGTCCATCTTGCGTGTTTCTGCACATCCCGTGGCTGGTTCACCTCTGCCCGACGTCTCCGCACGTACCTGCAACAGAAAAAACACGATTATCGACAAAAATCAAGAAAAACGCCCGACCGTCCAAAATCGAGATTGTTCAAAATCCACCTAAGTGAGACGAATTGGCCATACTGCATACAAAAACTGAAAATTTTTGGTGACCTACTATTGCGTGCGATACATCAAATTAAGCGTCTCGGCACCCATTGTGCGAATAAATTATAATAGGACCCACGTTCTATACAAAAAACGTGAAATTTTGACATTTTTCGCATAATTTTATAGGGACTTAGTACAATTTCAACAAAATTATTTTCAAAATTATTTTTACAAGTGAATAAATTATTTTAGTAGCTTAAAAATCGTAGTTCGACGTACTGGTTGCGCCCCGGTGGCGAAGTTTCGTTTTTGATAGCGAAAAGCTATTTACTTAGCGTTTTTACGCTCAAAAACGCAATTTTGTCTTAGGCGAAAACTGAAAATATTTTTCTCGACTCCAACTTTGAGTGTTCATAGCCGTGCGTTACATCATTAGAAGCGGCTCGACGCGCTCTATCCGTAGAGCGAGTGCATTTGGGCACTTGTCTTAGAAAAATATTCGAAAAACTGCGATTTTCCGTAAATTTCGGTACATTTTGGGCTTTTTTGAGCGTTTTTGAATTTTGTCTCGTCCATCTTGCGTGTTTCTGCACATCCCGTGGCTGGTTCACCTCTGCCCGACGTCTCCGCACGTACCTGCAACAGAAAAAACACGATTATCGACAAAAATCAAGAAAAACGCCCGACCGTCCAAAATCGAGATTGTTCAAAATCCACCTAAGTGAGACGAATTGGCCATACTGCATACAAAAACTGAAAATTTTTGGTGACCTACTATTGCGTGCGATACATCAAATTAAGCGTCTCGGCACCCATTGTGCGAATAAATTATAATAGGACCCACGTTCTATACAAAAAACGTGAAATTTTGACATTTTTCGCATAATTTTATAGGGACTTAGTACAATTTCAACAAAATTATTTTCAAAATTATTTTTACAAGTGAATAAATTATTTTAGTAGCTTAAAAATCGTAGTTCGACGTACTGGTTGCGCCCCGGTGGCGAAGTTTCGTTTTTGATAGCGAAAAGCTATTTACTTAGCGTTTTTACGCTCAAAAACGCAATTTTGTCTTAGGCGAAAACTGAAAATATTTTTCTCGACTCCAACTTTGAGTGTTCATAGCCGTGCGTTACATCATTAGAAGCGGCTCGACGCGCTCTATCCGTAGAGCGAGTGCATTTGGGCACTTGTCTTAGAAAAATATTCGAAAAACTGCGATTTTCCGTAAATTTCGGTACATTTTGGGCTTTTTTGAGCGTTTTTTGAATTTTGTCTCGTCCATCTTGCGTGTTTCTGCACATCCCGTGGCTGGTTCACCTCTGCCCGACGTCTCCGCACGTACCTGCAACAGAAAAAACACGATTATCGACAAAAATCAAGAAAAACGCCCGACCGTCCAAAATCGAGATTGTTCAAAATCCACCTAAGTGAGACGAATTGGCCATACTGCATACAAAAACTGAAAATTTTTGGTGACCTACTATTGCGTGCGATACATCAAATTAAGCGTCTCGGCACCCATTGTGCGAATAAATTATAATAGGACCCACGTTCTATACAAAAAACGTGAAATTTTGACATTTTTCGCATAATTTTATAGGGACTTAGTACAATTTCAACAAAATTATTTTCAAAATTATTTTACAAGTGAATAAATTATTTTAGTAGCTTAAAAATCGTAGTTCGACGTACTGGTTGCGCCCCGGTGGCGAAGTTTCGTTTTTGATAGCGAAAAGCTATTTACTTAGCGTTTTTACGCTCAAAAACGCAATTTTGTCTTAGGCGAAAACTGAAAATATTTTTCTCGACTCCAACTTTGAGTGTTCATAGCCGTGCGTTACATCATTAGAAGCGGCTCGACGCGCTCTATCCGTAGAGCGAGTGCATTTGGGCACTTGTCTTAGAAAAATATTCGAAAAACTGCGATTTTCCGTAAATTTCGGTACATTTTGGGCTTTTTTGAGCGTTTTTGAATTTTGTCTCGTCCATCTTGCGTGTTTCTGCACATCCCGTGGCTGGTTCACCTCTGCCCGACGTCTCCGCACGTACCTGCAACAGAAAAAACACGATTATCGACAAAAATCAAGAAAAACGCCCGACCGTCCAAAATCGAGATTGTTCAAAATCCACCTAAGTGAGACGAATTGGCCATACTGCATACAAAAACTGAAAATTTTTGGTGACCTACTATTGCGTGCGATACATCAAATTAAGCGTCTCGGCACCCATTGTGCGAATAAATTATAATAGGACCCACGTTCTATACAAAAAACGTGAAATTTTGACATTTTTCGCATAATTTTATAGGGACTTAGTACAATTTCAACAAAATTATTTCAAAATTATTTTTACAAGTGAATAAATTATTTTAGTAGCTTAAAAATCGTAGTTCGACGTACTGGTTGCGCCCCGGTGGCGAAGTTTCGTTTTTGATAGCGAAAAGCTATTTACTTAGCGTTTTTACGCTCAAAAACGCAATTTTGTCTTAGGCGAAAACTGAAAATATTTTTCTCGACTCCAACTTTGAGTGTTCATAGCCGTGCGTTACATCATTAGAAGCGGCTCGACGCGCTCTATCCGTAGAGCGAGTGCATTTGGGCACTTGTCTTAGAAAAATATTCGAAAAACTGCGATTTTCCGTAAATTTCGGTACATTTTGGGCTTTTTTTGAGCGTTTTTGAATTTTGTCTCGTCCATCTTGCGTGTTTCTGCACATCCCGTGGCTGGTTCACCTCTGCCCGACGTCTCCGCACGTACCTGCAACAGAAAAAACACGATTATCGACAAAAATCAAGAAAAACGCCCGACCGTCCAAAATCGAGATTGTTCAAAATCCACCTAAGTGAGACGAATTGGCCATACTGCATACAAAAACTGAAAATTTTTGGTGACCTACTATTGCGTGCGATACATCAAATTAAGCGTCTCGGCACCCATTGTGCGAATAAATTATAATAGGACCCACGTTCTATACAAAAAACGTGAAATTTTGACATTTTTCGCATAATTTTATAGGGACTTAGTACAATTTCAACAAAATTATTTTCAAAATTATTTTTACAAGTGAATAAATTATTTTAGTAGCTTAAAAATCGTAGTTCGACGTACTGGTTGCGCCCCGGTGGCGAAGTTTCGTTTTTGATAGCGAAAAGCTATTTACTTAGCGTTTTTACGCTCAAAAACGCAATTTTGTCTTAGGCGAAAACTGAAAATATTTTTCTCGACTCCAACTTTGAGTGTTCATAGCCGTGCGTTACATCATTAGAAGCGGCTCGACGCGCTCTATCCGTAGAGCGAGTGCATTTGGGCACTTGTCTTAGAAAAATATTCGAAAAACTGCGATTTTCCGTAAATTTCGGTACATTTTGGGCTTTTTTGAGCGTTTTTGAATTTTGTCTCGTCCATCTTGCGTGTTTCTGCACATCCCGTGGCTGGTTCACCTCTGCCCGACGTCTCCGCACGTACCTGCAACAGAAAAAACACGATTATCGACAAAAATCAAGAAAAACGCCCGACCGTCCAAATCGAGATTGTTCAAAATCCACCTAAGTGAGACGAATTGGCCATACTGCATACAAAAACTGAAAATTTTTGGTGACCTACTATTGCGTGCGATACATCAAATTAAGCGTCTCGGCACCCATTGTGCGAATAAATTATAATAGGACCCACGTTCTATACAAAAAACGTGAAATTTTGACATTTTTCGCATAATTTTATAGGGACTTAGTACAATTTCAACAAAATTATTTTCAAAATTATTTTTACAAGTGAATAAATTATTTTAGTAGCTTAAAAATCGTAGTTCGACGTACTGGTTGCGCCCCGGTGGCGAAGTTTCGTTTTTGATAGCGAAAAGCTATTTACTTAGCGTTTTTACGCTCAAAAACGCAATTTTGTCTTAGGCGAAAACTGAAAATATTTTTCTCGACTCCAACTTTGAGTGTTCATAGCCGTGCGTTACATCATTAGAAGCGGCTCGACGCGCTCTATCCGTAGAGCGAGTGCATTTGGGCACTTGTCTTAGAAAAATATTCGAAAAACTGCGATTTTCCGTAAATTTCGGTACATTTTGGGCTTTTTTGAGCGTTTTTGAATTTTGTCTCGTCCATCTTGCGTGTTTCTGCACATCCCGTGGCTGGTTCACCTCTGCCCGACGTCTCCGCACGTACCTGCAACAGAAAAAACACGATTATCGACAAAAATCAAGAAAAACGCCCGACCGTCCAAAATCGAGATTGTTCAAAATCCACCTAAGTGAGACGAATTGGCCATACTGCATACAAAAACTGAAAATTTTTGGTGACCTACTATTGCGTGCGATACATCAAATTAAGCGTCTCGGCACCCATTGTGCGAATAAATTATAATAGGACCCACGTTCTATACAAAAAACGTGAAATTTTGACATTTTTCGCATAATTTTATAGGGACTTAGTACAATTTCAACAAAATTATTTTCAAAATTATTTTTACAAGTGAATAAATTATTTTAGTAGCTTAAAAATCGTAGTTCGACGTACTGGTTGCGCCCCGGTGGCGAAGTTTCGTTTTTGATAGCGAAAAGCTATTTACTTAGCGTTTTTACGCTCAAAAACGCAATTTTGTCTTAGGCGAAAACTGAAAATATTTTCTCGACTCCAACTTTGAGTGTTCATAGCCGTGCGTTACATCATTAGAAGCGGCTCGACGCGCTCTATCCGTAGAGCGAGTGCATTTGGGCACTTGTCTTAGAAAAATATTCGAAAAACTGCGATTTTCCGTAAATTTCGGTACATTTTGGGCTTTTTTGAGCGTTTTTGAATTTTGTCTCGTCCATCTTGCGTGTTTCTGCACATCCCGTGGCTGGTTCACCTCTGCCCGACGTCTCCGCACGTACCTGCAACAGAAAAAAACACGATTATCGACAAAAATCAAGAAAAACGCCCGACCGTCCAAAATCGAGATTGTTCAAAATCCACCTAAGTGAGACGAATTGGCCATACTGCATACAAAAACTGAAAATTTTTGGTGACCTACTATTGCGTGCGATACATCAAATTAAGCGTCTCGGCACCCATTGTGCGAATAAATTATAATAGGACCCACGTTCTATACAAAAAACGTGAAATTTTGACATTTTTCGCATAATTTTATAGGGACTTAGTACAATTTCAACAAAATTATTTTCAAAATTATTTTTACAAGTGAATAAATTATTTTAGTAGCTTAAAAATCGTAGTTCGACGTACTGGTTGCGCCCCGGTGGCGAAGTTTCGTTTTTGATAGCGAAAAGCTATTTACTTAGCGTTTTTACGCTCAAAAACGCAATTTTGTCTTAGGCGAAAACTGAAAATATTTTTCTCGACTCCAACTTTGAGTGTTCATAGCCGTGCGTTACATCATTAGAAGCGGCTCGACGCGCTCTATCCGTAGAGCGAGTGCATTTGGGCACTTGTCTTAGAAAAATATTCGAAAAACTGCGATTTTCCGTAAATTTCGGTACATTTTGGGCTTTTTTGAGCGTTTTTGAATTTTGTCTCGTCCATCTTGCGTGTTTCTGCACATCCCGTGGCTGGTTCACCTCTGCCCGACGTCTCCGCACGTACCTGCAACAGAAAAAACACGATTATCGACAAAAATCAAGAAAAACGCCCGACCGTCCAAAATCGAGATTGTTCAAAATCCACCTAAGTGAGACGAATTGGCCATACTGCATACAAAAACTGAAAATTTTTGGTGACCTACTATTGCGTGCGATACATCAAATTAAGCGTCTCGGCACCCATTGTGCGAATAAATTATAATAGGACCCACGTTCTATACAAAAAACGTGAAATTTTGACATTTTTCGCATAATTTTATAGGGACTTAGTACAATTTCAACAAAATTATTTTCAAAATTATTTTTACAAGTGAATAAATTATTTTAGTAGCTTAAAAATCGTAGTTCGACGTACTGGTTGCGCCCCGGTGGCGAAGTTTCGTTTTTGATAGCGAAAAGCTATTTACTTAGCGTTTTTACGCTCAAAAACGCAATTTTGTCTTAGGCGAAAACTGAAAATATTTTTCTCGACTCCAACTTTGAGTGTTCATAGCCGTGCGTTACATCATTAGAAGCGGCTCGACGCGCTCTATCCGTAGAGCGAGTGCATTTGGGCACTTGTCTTAGAAAAATATTCGAAAAACTGCGATTTTCCGTAAATTTCGGTACATTTTGGGCTTTTTTGAGCGTTTTTGAATTTTGTCTCGTCCATCTTGCGTGTTTCTGCACATCCCGTGGCTGGTTCACCTCTGCCCGACGTCTCCGCACGTACCTGCAACAGAAAAAACACGATTATCGACAAAAATCAAGAAAAACGCCCGACCGTCCAAAATCGAGATTGTTCAAAATCCACCTAAGTGAGACGAATTGGCCATACTGCATACAAAAACTGAAAATTTTTGGTGACCTACTATTGCGTGCGATACATCAAATTAAGCGTCTCGGCACCCATTGTGCGAATAAATTATAATAGGACCCACGTTCTATACAAAAAACGTGAAATTTTGACATTTTTCGCATAATTTTATAGGGACTTAGTACAATTTCAACAAAATTATTTTCAAAATTATTTTTACAAGTGAATAAATTATTTTAGTAGCTTAAAAATCGTAGTTCGACGTACTGGTTGCGCCCCGGTGGCGAAGTTTCGTTTTTGATAGCGAAAAGCTATTTACTTAGCGTTTTTACGCTCAAAAACGCAATTTTGTCTTAGGCGAAAACTGAAAATATTTTTCTCGACTCCAACTTTGAGTGTTCATAGCCGTGCGTTACATCATTAGAAGCGGCTCGACGCGCTCTATCCGTAGAGCGAGTGCATTTGGGCACTTGTCTTAGAAAAATATTCGAAAAACTGCGATTTTCCGTAAATTTCGGTACATTTTGGGCTTTTTTGAGCGTTTTTGAATTTTGTCTCGTCCATCTTGCGTGTTTCTGCACATCCCGTGGCTGGTTCACCTCTGCCCGACGTCTCCGCACGTACCTGCAACAGAAAAAACACGATTATCGACAAAAATCAAGAAAAACGCCCGACCGTCCAAAATCGAGATTGTTCAAAATCCACCTAAGTGAGACGAATTGGCCATACTGCATACAAAAACTGAAAATTTTTGGTGACCTACTATTGCGTGCGATACATCAAATTAAGCGTCTCGGCACCCATTGTGCGAATAAATTATAATAGGACCCACGTTCTATACAAAAAACGTGAAATTTTGACATTTTTCGCATAATTTTATAGGGACTTAGTACAATTTCAACAAAATTATTTTCAAAATTATTTTTACAAGTGAATAAATTATTTTAGTAGCTTAAAAATCGTAGTTCGACGTACTGGTTGCGCCCCGGTGGCGAAGTTTCGTTTTTGATAGCGAAAAGCTATTTACTTAGCGTTTTTACGCTCAAAAACGCAATTTTGTCTTAGGCGAAAACTGAAAATATTTTTCTCGACTCCAACTTTGAGTGTTCATAGCCGTGCGTTACATCATTAGAAGCGGCTCGACGCGCTCTATCCGTAGAGCGAGTGCATTTGGGCACTTGTCTTAGAAAAATATTCGAAAAACTGCGATTTTCCGTAAATTTCGGTACATTTTGGGCTTTTTTGAGCGTTTTTGAATTTTGTCTCGTCCATCTTGCGTGTTTCTGCACATCCCGTGGCTGGTTCACCTCTGCCCGACGTCTCCGCACGTACCTGCAACAGAAAAAACACGATTATCGACAAAAATCAAGAAAAACGCCCGACCGTCCAAAATCGAGATTGTTCAAAATCCACCTAAGTGAGACGAATTGGCCATACTGCATACAAAAACTGAAAATTTTTGGTGACCTACTATTGCGTGCGATACATCAAATTAAGCGTCTCGGCACCCATTGTGCGAATAAATTATAATAGGACCCACGTTCTATACAAAAAACGTGAAATTTTGACATTTTTCGCATAATTTTATAGGGACTTAGTACAATTTCAACAAAATTATTTTCAAAATTATTTTTACAAGTGAATAAATTATTTTAGTAGCTTAAAAATCGTAGTTCGACGTACTGGTTGCGCCCCGGTGGCGAAGTTTCGTTTTTGATAGCGAAAAGCTATTTACTTAGCGTTTTTACGCTCAAAAACGCAATTTTGTCTTAGGCGAAAACTGAAAATATTTTTCTCGACTCCAACTTTGAGTGTTCATAGCCGTGCGTTACATCATTAGAAGCGGCTCGACGCGCTCTATCCGTAGAGCGAGTGCATTTGGGCACTTGTCTTAGAAAAATATTCGAAAAACTGCGATTTTCCGTAAATTTCGGTACATTTTGGGCTTTTTTGAGCGTTTTTGAATTTTGTCTCGTCCATCTTGCGTGTTTCTGCACATCCCGTGGCTGGTTCACCTCTGCCCGACGTCTCCGCACGTACCTGCAACAGAAAAAACACGATTATCGACAAAAATCAAGAAAAACGCCCGACCGTCCAAAATCGAGATTGTTCAAAATCCACCTAAGTGAGACGAATTGGCCATACTGCATACAAAAACTGAAAATTTTTGGTGACCTACTATTGCGTGCGATACATCAAATTAAGCGTCTCGGCACCCATTGTGCGAATAAATTATAATAGGACCCACGTTCTATACAAAAAACGTGAAATTTTGACATTTTTCGCATAATTTTATAGGGACTTAGTACAATTTCAACAAAATTATTTTCAAAATTATTTTTACAAGTGAATAAATTATTTTAGTAGCTTAAAAATCGTAGTTCGACGTACTGGTTGCGCCCCGGTGGCGAAGTTTCGTTTTTGATAGCGAAAAGCTATTTACTTAGCGTTTTTACGCTCAAAAACGCAATTTTGTCTTAGGCGAAAACTGAAAATATTTTTCTCGACTCCAACTTTGAGTGTTCATAGCCGTGCGTTACATCATTAGAAGCGGCTCGACGCGCTCTATCCGTAGAGCGAGTGCATTTGGGCACTTGTCTTAGAAAAATATTCGAAAAACTGCGATTTTCCGTAAATTTCGGTACATTTTGGGCTTTTTTGAGCGTTTTTGAATTTTGTCTCGTCCATCTTGCGTGTTTCTGCACATCCCGTGGCTGGTTCACCTCTGCCCGACGTCTCCGCACGTACCTGCAACAGAAAAAACACGATTATCGACAAAAATCAAGAAAAACGCCCGACCGTCCAAAATCGAGATTGTTCAAAATCCACCTAAGTGAGACGAATTGGCCATACTGCATACAAAAACTGAAAATTTTTGGTGACCTACTATTGCGTGCGATACATCAAATTAAGCGTCTCGGCACCCATTGTGCGAATAAATTATAATAGGACCCACGTTCTATACAAAAAACGTGAAATTTTGACATTTTTCGCATAATTTTATAGGGACTTAGTACAATTTCAACAAAATTATTTTCAAAATTATTTTTACAAGTGAATAAATTATTTTAGTAGCTTAAAAATCGTAGTTCGACGTACTGGTTGCGCCCCGGTGGCGAAGTTTCGTTTTTGATAGCGAAAAGCTATTTACTTAGCGTTTTTACGCTCAAAAACGCAATTTTGTCTTAGGCGAAAACTGAAAATATTTTTCTCGACTCCAACTTTGAGTGTTCATAGCCGTGCGTTACATCATTAGAAGCGGCTCGACGCGCTCTATCCGTAGAGCGAGTGCATTTGGGCACTTGTCTTAGAAAAATATTCGAAAAACTGCGATTTTCCGTAAATTTCGGTACATTTTGGGCTTTTTTGAGCGTTTTTGAATTTTGTCTCGTCCATCTTGCGTGTTTCTGCACATCCCGTGGCTGGTTCACCTCTGCCCGACGTCTCCGCACGTACCTGCAACAGAAAAAACACGATTATCGACAAAAATCAAGAAAAACGCCCGACCGTCCAAAATCGAGATTGTTCAAAATCCACCTAAGTGAGACGAATTGGCCATACTGCATACAAAAACTGAAAATTTTTGGTGACCTACTATTGCGTGCGATACATCAAATTAAGCGTCTCGGCACCCATTGTGCGAATAAATTATAATAGGACCCACGTTCTATACAAAAAACGTGAAATTTTGACATTTTTCGCATAATTTTATAGGGACTTAGTACAATTTCAACAAAATTATTTTCAAAATTATTTTTACAAGTGAATAAATTATTTTAGTAGCTTAAAAATCGTAGTTCGACGTACTGGTTGCGCCCCGGTGGCGAAGTTTCGTTTTTGATAGCGAAAAGCTATTTACTTAGCGTTTTTACGCTCAAAAACGCAATTTTGTCTTAGGCGAAAACTGAAAATATTTTTCTCGACTCCAACTTTGAGTGTTCATAGCCGTGCGTTACATCATTAGAAGCGGCTCGACGCGCTCTATCCGTAGAGCGAGTGCATTTGGGCACTTGTCTTAGAAAAATATTCGAAAAACTGCGATTTTCCGTAAATTTCGGTACATTTTGGGCTTTTTTGAGCGTTTTTGAATTTTGTCTCGTCCATCTTGCGTGTTTCTGCACATCCCGTGGCTGGTTCACCTCTGCCCGACGTCTCCGCACGTACCTGCAACAGAAAAAAACACGATTATCGACAAAAATCAAGAAAAACGCCCGACCGTCCAAAATCGAGATTGTTCAAAATCCACCTAAGCGAGACGAATTGGCCATACTGCATACAAAAACTGAAAATTTTTGGTGACCTACTATTGCGTGCGATACATCAAATTAAGCGTCTCGGCACCCATTGTGCGAATAAATTATAATAGGACCCACGTTCTATACAAAAAACGTGAAATTTTGACATTTTTCGCATAATTTTATAGGGACTTAGTACAATTTCAACAAAATTATTTTCAAAATTATTTTTACAAGTGAATAAATTATTTTAGTAGCTTAAAAATCGTAGTTCGACGTACTGGTTGCGCCCCGGTGGCGAAGTTTCGTTTTTGATAGCGAAAAGCTATTTACTTAGCGTTTTTACGCTCAAAAACGCAATTTTGTCTTAGGCGAAAACTGAAAATATTTTTCTCGACTCCAACTTTGAGTGTTCATAGCCGTGCGTTACATCATTAGAAGCGGCTCGACGCGCTCTATCCGTAGAGCGAGTGCATTTGGGCACTTGTCTTAGAAAAATATTCGAAAAACTGCGATTTTCCGTAAATTTCGGTACATTTTGGGCTTTTTTGAGCGTTTTTGAATTTTGTCTCGTCCATCTTGCGTGTTTCTGCACATCCCGTGGCTGGTTCACCTCTGCCCGACGTCTCCGCACGTACCTGCAACAGAAAAAACACGATTATCGACAAAAATCAAGAAAAACGCCCGACCGTCCAAAATCGAGATTGTTCAAAATCCACCTAAGTGAGACGAATTGGCCATACTGCATACAAAAACTGAAAATTTTTGGTGACCTACTATTGCGTGCGATACATCAAATTAAGCGTCTCGGCACCCATTGTGCGAATAAATTATAATAGGACCCACGTTCTATACAAAAAACGTGAAATTTTGACATTTTTCGCATAATTTTATAGGGACTTAGTACAATTTCAACAAAATTATTTTCAAAATTATTTTTACAAGTGAATAAATTATTTTAGTAGCTTAAAAATCGTAGTTCGACGTACTGGTTGCGCCCCGGTGGCGAAGTTTCGTTTTTGATAGCGAAAAGCTATTTACTTAGCGTTTTTACGCTCAAAAACGCAATTTTGTCTTAGGCGAAAACTGAAAATATTTTTCTCGACTCCAACTTTGAGTGTTCATAGCCGTGCGTTACATCATTAGAAGCGGCTCGACGCGCTCTATCCGTAGAGCGAGTGCATTTGGGCACTTGTCTTAGAAAAATATTCGAAAAACTGCGATTTTCCGTAAATTTCGGTACATTTTGGGCTTTTTTGAGCGTTTTTGAATTTTGTCTCGTCCATCTTGCGTGTTTCTGCACATCCCGTGGCTGGTTCACCTCTGCCCGACGTCTCCGCACGTACCTGCAACAGAAAAAACACGATTATCGACAAAAATCAAGAAAAACGCCCGACCGTCCAAAATCGAGATTGTTCAAAATCCACCTAAGTGAGACGAATTGGCCATACTGCATACAAAAACTGAAAATTTTTGGTGACCTACTATTGCGTGCGATACATCAAATTAAGCGTCTCGGCACCCATTGTGCGAATAAATTATAATAGGACCCACGTTCTATACAAAAAACGTGAAATTTTGACATTTTTCGCATAATTTTATAGGGACTTAGTACAATTTCAACAAAATTATTTTCAAAATTATTTTTACAAGTGAATAAATTATTTTAGTAGCTTAAAAATCGTAGTTCGACGTACTGGTTGCGCCCCGGTGGCGAAGTTTCGTTTTTGATAGCGAAAAGCTATTTACTTAGCGTTTTTACGCTCAAAAACGCAATTTTGTCTTAGGCGAAAACTGAAAATATTTTTCTCGACTCCAACTTTGAGTGTTCATAGCCGTGCGTTACATCATTAGAAGCGGCTCGACGCGCTCTATCCGTAGAGCGAGTGCATTTGGGCACTTGTCTTAGAAAAATATTCGAAAAACTGCGATTTTCCGTAAATTTCGGTACATTTTGGGCTTTTTTGAGCGTTTTTGAATTTTGTCTCGTCCATCTTGCGTGTTTCTGCACATCCCGTGGCTGGTTCACCTCTGCCCGACGTCTCCGCACGTACCTGCAACAGAAAAAACACGATTATCGACAAAAATCAAGAAAAAATCGCCCTCCCACCCACCCAGATTGCAGTTACTAAGGTAAGAAAAGTGGTTTTCCACAGGGAAGGCCACCTTCAAACCTTAATAACTTTTAAACTATCGCTTATAAATTGACCCGGTTTTGACAGTGACATTGTACAACAATACGCTTTTTAATTAGTGTCATCAAAGAGTCAAATATTGACCCCACTTCCTTTTGACTTTTTAAATTTTGGTTTTTACCAAATTTATGTTTATATAAGACTGTTCTTCCTAGGAACTCAAAATTAGGTTAGTGTTTTTGTTAGGATAGGATAATTGACTGAAATTTTTACACATTTACAACTTTTACAAATATTTTTTATTTTTATTTTATTTTTAAATTTTATTTACAACTTTTACAAATTTACGTAATCTATAATATTTACAACTTTTACAAACTTACCTTAGATTTTAACGTGTCCCTCAACCCTTCCCCAACATGTTTGGTTTCCGCACCCCCGCCAAGAGCAGTAAGACCTCCAACGAGTTCCCCAGGAGAACCTCAACCACGCCACCAGCTGTGCACGAAAACGACAGGCCTTCAACTTCAAGCGTCCGCAGAAGTATCGGGGAGTGGGAAGCTGGTAAAGCAGACCCACTTACCCCAACCACCCCGAAGAAAGTTGCGCCGGTGGACCCCCCAAGGACGAAAAAGGTGCTTTCACAGGGAAGTAGAGTGGGTGTGAAAGTACCGATTGAGGCCGTGAGGAGTCCACCGACGCAGCCCAAATACACCAGCCGGCTTGCGGAAGCGAAGGCCTGTCTTACGAAAGCAAAGGTTAATATGGGGAACTCGAGGAACATAAAAACGGAGATTAAAACGGAGGTGCTTCACTCCATCGAGCGCCTGTACCAACTGGTGAAGGAAGCGGAGAGTGAAGGGGAACAAGGAGAGAAGAAAGCGAAGGAACCTGTGAAAGAAAAAGAGCCGGAGATAGAAGACAAGCAAGAGAAGGAGGTGAGTAAGGAAGAAAGAGAGCTTGTTAAAAAATTGGAAGAGCATGCAAGGCTTATAAGCGAGAACAGTGAAAGGATGGAGAGGTTACAAGAAAAGATGGAACAACAGCAGGAAAGAATAGAAAAGCAAACGTACGCGAGTGTCGCAGCAGCGCAGCCCGGGAGGCTGCTCCCGCAGCAGAGCGCGCTCTACTCGGTCGTTGTCACATCGAAGGATGAGCAAGATAAAGGGGATGAAGTAATGCAAAAGATTAGAGAAACGATAAACGCAAAGGAAGGAGGTATAGAAATAGAAAGGATCCGGAAAGCTAAAGACAGGAAAGTGATTGTGGGGTGCCGAACCGAAGAAGAAAGGCAACAGGTTAAGGAGAGGCTTAAGAAAGCAGAAGATTATTTGAATGTGGAAGAAGTTAAAAATAAGAACCCTTTAGTAATATTAAAAAACGTTTTTAGTTATAACAGTGACAGTGACATTTTAGAATGTTTTTGGAAACAGAACGCAAAATTATTGAAAGATGTAGATAGAAACGAAAACAAAATAGAAATAGTGTATAAAAAGAAAACGAATAATAACCAAACGCATCACGTCGTCATGAGGGTGTCCCCCGCGGTTTGGCAGCGTCTGGTCCATGCAGGAATCGTCGTCATAGACCTCCAGCGAGTAAAAGTGGCTGACCAGTCACCACTTGTGCAATGCTCGCTGTGTCTCGGCTACGGCCATGGGCGACGGTTCTGCATGGAGACCACCGTGAAATGCAGCCACTGCGGGGGGCCCCACATGAGGACGGAATGCGCGGGCTGGCTCGCTAGTGCGACCCCTTCCTGCTGCAACTGCGTGCACGCCAAGGCTGAAAAGGTGGACCACAGTGCCTTCAGCCCGGAGTGCCCGATCAGGAGGAAGTGGGACGCACTAGCGAGATCAGCCATAGCGTACCACTGCTGAGGTGGCCCCAGACCAAAGCCGAGAAGCTCCAATAGTAATCGCTATCCAAGTAAACGCCTTGGACCATGTTGATCATGGTTCAGCGTTTACCCCTGAAAGGCAAAGAAGAATGCTTTCGGCAAATAATAAAAAAGTCTTGGGTGAGCAAAAACCAGCAAAAGCCACAATATGTAAATTCGTAAGTAGGGTAAAATATTGTCAAAATTTAACTAGTTAAATAAGCCTTGTTGGCGTTTATATAGTACAGTATATAAAACACAACCAGCAATAACTTTAAAATGGAATTTGGTACCTTTTAGAATATTAGAACAAAAATAAAACAGCAAATACAAAACATATAGTAGCAGATATATTATATAAAACCCTAAGATGTATAAAAAGAAAATGATAAAAATTAAAAAAGATAGTGATTCCAAGTGGAAACAACTATTATTAACAAATTATAGCCGTAAACCAGAAGTAAACATTATAAAACAAAACGTAAAATAAAATGGATTTAATTAGAGACACAAACAAGATTGAAATAAGATGAACTGTAAAAAATTAAAATTAAAATCGAAATTAATATAGCAAAATTTTGGCGAACCTTTAAAAAATTGAAAATAAAAATAAATTTGCAACTTTTTCTTTTTTTTTGGATAAATAAACACGTAAACAACTAAAAACTTTTTAAATAACTTCTCGGACCACCATGTCTGAGGGACACTTAGGAAAAAAAAAAAAAAAAAAAAAAAAAAAAAAAAAAAACCTAACCTAACCTAACCTAACCTAACCTAACCTAACCTAACCTAACCTAACCTAACCTAACCTAACCTAACCTAACCTAACCTAACCTTTTTTTTTTTTTTTTTTTTTTTTTACCCAGGAAAACCTTTGATAGGTACCACACGGTCGGGGGGGACCGGTGGTTATGTGGGAGTCCCGCCTTGACAAAGGCAGTGTACCCACTAAAAACCTGGGGTGTTCCTCTCATGTGCTTACTGAACGAGGCTACGGGTTCGGTTAGCTTACCGCGGCCACGTCAGCACTTGTCCTTTCGGACCCAACTCGAGGAGGGCTATGAGCCCTGCTACTCAATCGGTGAAGGTGCCCTGAACACACGAGCACCTTCCCGCTTCTAACCCTTGATGCAGGCAACAGGTCCCCCGATCTGTCACCTGCGGGTCTTTACTAGGGCGGCATCTGAGCCAAAAAGGCCCGACGTCGCCGTCCGTGCCTCCGGCGACGAATCGGCAGCGAGTTCGGGTCTTGCTCACGCTCCCGTTCCGCCGCTTCCTTTTGCGGCATGATGGTCTCGCAAAAGGTCTCGACCGCATTCCACGACTCTTCGCTTTCAACCATGGCGTTGACCAAAGCTGACAGAGACAAGTCCTGTCCAATAATAGCAGACACGGCAGCGCGAGGCTCTGCCCAAGCTTCGCACTCTTCTCGCGTATGTTGTGCCGTGTCTGCAACTCCTCTTCTGCAGTGATGGCATTCCGCCGTCGGCTCTCGACCCACCACATGACACAGGTACTCACCGAAACACCCGTGGCCAGTTAACATCTGCGTCAGGTGATACGTGAGTACGCCATGCTTGCGCTCGACCCACTCTCTAAGAATAGGCCGAACTGCCTCAACTAACTCCCGACTAGTTCCCGGGATTTCTAGCCGCTCTTTCCATTTCTGGAAAAGTTGGTCGCGGGCCTCGTTATTCCACTGCGCGACTTCCCGTGGGTGAAGCTGCAGGCCTTCCTCTTGTATCGCTACACCTTGCCAGTAGCGTTCCGCCAGGTTTTTCGCATCAAGGTCCCACGGCGGGATGCCAGCGAGTAGACACGCTCCGGCATGAGATACCGTACGGTAAGCTCGAGCGGCCCTGAGCGCCATGGCTCGCTGCGGACGTTGCAGCAGTGGCACGTTGCGGGCGCTCAAAGCGTCTGCCCATATGGGCGCTCCATAGAGCGCCATGGAGCGCACCACACCGACATAGAGTCGACGAGCTGCTCCTCCCGGACCTCCCAGATTCGGAAGAATCCTCGCTAGAGCTCTAGCTTCAGCCATCAGCTTAGGAGCCAATCGCTTGAAGTGCTCATCAAACTTCCATCTACCGTCGAGAACAATTCCAAGATACTTCATCGTCAATCCAACGGTGATGGAAGTTCCGCCCACTATTATCGCCGCTCCAGGCGGTGGCGCATTCCTAGGCCCATGAAATACTAGGGCCTCTGATTTATTAAGGGCCACTTCAAGCCCCAGAGCCCTAATCCGGCATATCATTTGGGCGACACCCGCGGTAGCAAGTCGGGCCGCTTCTCTATGGCTATTGCCACAAGCCGACACTAGCGTGTCGTCGGCGTAGCACGTCACGCCTATTCCGGGCAGGGTGACACCACGCAGCACCCAGTCGTACCCGATGTTCCACAGGAGAGGTCCAAGGACCGAACCTTGTGGGACACCGCACGACATTTGCTTCCTCCCCCAACCATCCCTCGTCGGATACTCGACCGCCCTACCGGTGAAGTAATCAGCCACAACCGCCTGTAGGTAGCGCGGCACACTGTGGTACTTCAGTGCTGCCTTCACCGTTTCCCAGGGCAGAGTATTGAAAGCGTTGGAGATGTCCAAAGACACTGCCCACATTACTCCGCCCTGAGAGACCGCTTCTTCAGCAAGGTCCCGTACTCGTGCGATGGCACCCAGGGTTGACCTGCCCCGGCGGAAACCATACTGCGCTTCGTGTAAACCCGGCTCCATGCACTCGATGAGGCGAGTAGCGAGCACTCGCTCGAAAAGCTTGCTCACCTCGCCGAGCAGCACAATAGGTCGATAAGCGGAGGGCATATCAGCCGGGCGTCCGTCTTTTCGAAGGAGAACGAGTTTCCCAGTCTTCCACGCCTGCGGGAACTGGCCTCGCTCCAGACATGTTGTGAACAGGGCCTTCACACAGTCTCCCATTCCTCCCATCGCAAGTACCAGGGCGCGTCCTGGCACGCCATCTAGACCAGGAGCAGTGTTCTTCAACTTTAGTTTCAGAACAGCTGCTTCAATCTCCACATCAGTCACCGGGGGGACCCCATCCTCCTCGCTATCTCTTGCTGGCCCAGGTGCAGCCATTGGTGGTGGCACCCACTCACCCCGTTGGGGAAAGAGAGTGTCTACAACCCGCTCTAGAAGTTGCGGTTGCAAAGTACTCGTCAGTGGGGGCGCCCAGGGTCGGAGTTTTTGTCGTATGACACGGTACGGTCTTCCCCACGGGTCCCTGTCCAGCGTCGCCAACCACTCCTCCCACGCTTTTTCCTTGGCCTGTGCGATTCCTACCTGCAGGGCTATACAAGCGGACCTGTAAGTCTCGTACAGGCTGTCCTCTTCACTCTCATTACGGACCCTTCTCCTCCTTTGTCGAGCGTAACGGCGGCGCGTGACTACGCAGTCTCTACGTAAGTCACGAAGCTGTGAGTGCCACCAATGCACTTGACGCCGCGGAGGAAACGATTTAGCTCTCGGCATCGACGCATCGCACACGCGAGTTAAAGCAGCTTCGAGCCAGTCTGCCTTCTCGTTCACCTCTTCAACCACGTCAGGGCCAGCTGTCCAGGCCTCCACTATAGCCGCCTCTTTTGCAAGCTCCCGCTCGAGTCGTCCCAACACCCATCGCGGGCCACCCCTAATAGGAGAGCGAGTTTCTCTTCTTTGAGTAGAAGGCGCTGCGACACTGTAGCGGATGTATCTGTGGTCCGACAGCGTTTCTACGTCCACCTCCACTCTCCAATCTTGGACGCGGTTGGCCAAGTTTGGGGACGCAAATGTGAGGTCCACGATTGAGCCTCCATTCCGTCGCACGCACGTATTTTCGGATCCTCGATTGAGTATCGCTAAACCCAAGGATACCACCCACTCTTCCAGCACTTCTCCCCGTACGTCTGTTGCTGGGGATCCCCACGCCGTTGACTTGGCGTTGAAATCACCAGCAACGAGCACAGGGTAGGAGGATACCTGCCTAACCAAAGCCCCGACATCCACGAGCATTTGTTCGAATTCGGCGAGGCTCCTATTCGGTGAGAAGTACACTCCTATGACCGCGATTCCGCCCATGACGGCCAGCACGCTTCCCCTACCCTTTGCTACTCTATCAAAAGGAGGGGAGTCAGCAGCAGACGGGGCTATGATGGCCACCAGTCCGTCATGATCACCCACCCAGTCGTCCCGGGGGGGAATCACATACGGCTCGGCGACTACCGCTACTTTAATCATGCACTGTGCCATGCTCTGGACCAACAGGTCCTGAGCCCTGGCACAGTGCATGATATTCGCCTGCATAAATGGGATAGCCATCTAAATAACGGTGTCCATCAGATCCTCTTCCGCACCTGTAGTGGTGCGCTGGGACGACTGTGAGGCCTTAGAGGCCCCCTTGGCTTTCCCCCCCTTCCCCCGGCCTCTACGGCTCCTTTTGGACCCCTTGGCATCAGGACATCCTTTCCCGCCTACTTGATGCGACGCAGGCTTCCCAGCTGCCGCACACACTGTGCAGTGTGGCTCCTCTTCACAATTCCGAGCCCTATGACCCGGTTTGCCGCAGCGGAAGCAAAGTCCATCTACGCTTCCCTCAGCCGTGCATTTGCTGCCGACGTGGCCGGACTCAAGGCATCGAAAGCACCTCATCGGCTTAGGGTCAAGCAACGACACCTTCGCTTTAATCCAGCCTACTTTAACCCGGCCAGCTTGGACAAGCTTATTTACAACCGCCACAGGGCAACTCAGCAGTATCGAGCCACTTGCGGATATCGTACCGGCTTTAACCGCCTCAACGTCGCAGCCTCCTTGCTCAGCAACGGCAGCTGTTACTTCCTCCACTGTCACAGAGTCGTCTAGCTGAGCAACCCGTATATCAGCACGTTTTACCGGCCGCTGCACTCGCACCGATTCAGGGCTCAGGACCTCTCTGAGCTTTCCTGCCAGTGAGTCGGCTTTTTCAGTGCCCCCCTCACCGGAAACTTCCAGGAGCCGGGCGCCAGTTGCCGTTGATCTAATGCGTAGATCATCAATGCCTAGGCTCTTGATATCTATACGCTGTCTGGCCTCTCTGAGTAGGGTTTCGTAGGTGGCACCCTTTTCCACTGCACCAGCCTGCAGGGTCAGTGTTATTGCCGCTGACCGCGGGGAGCGGAGTTTCACTTTCCGCGGCGCTGCGTTTTTCTGCACAGGGGCACTTGGTGCCGGAGCGCTAGCTCCCTGTTTGACCGTCCGCTTTGGTGCCGTTTTAGAACTTTTCCCAACTACCGTGGTCCACGCTTCGCTTTTTGGGGGCGCTGTGGCCTTTGGGAGCGCTGCAGAGGGCATCGAACTTTGTTCTCGTGCCAAGTCTGCCTCTTCAGCTGCCAGGTTCCCCTTTCCTCTTCTCCCCTTGCGGGGCTTAGGCACAGACCCAGCCGAGCTTCCACTAGATGTGGATGCCTTCGGTATGGGTCCACTGTCAGGCCTAGAACCACTCTCAGGTGCTGTGGATCCAGCATCTGCTCTCCGGTTCCTGTCCACAGCCAGTGGAGGCCGCAGACGAGCTTCCGGGGGAAGCCGCTCCTCAATCACCTCAAACCGGGCATTCATCATAGTCCCGACTTGGATCATGATGTTGCGAGACAGTTCCTGCACATCCAACTGCTGCACTCTCTCCACAGGTTCAGTCACTGGTCGGGACTGCCGCAGCTCTGCTCTTAGTTCCGCGAATTCCCTGCGGAGAGCTGCAAGCTCTGTCTGCAGGCGCGTGTTGTCAGCCTGCAGCTTGGCTGTCTCTTCGGAGATGGAGCGCTTACGGAGCACGTCCACGGCCTCAACAATAAATTGAGTCGCCTCATTGAGTGACTTCTGAAATGGTCCACTCAGGTGACTGGACTTGCGTGACACCGTTTTGATGATGTCCACGCAATCCAGCACTTGTTTGTTAAGAGATGACGCCAGCTGGTCATCAATCTTACCCGCCAAAAGTTCAGGCATGCAGGACGGGCGCGTCACTCTCGTGTTCCGCGTCTTCTCTATTTTTTGCGTCACCTCATCCGTCGCATCAAGAAGAAACTCCTCTCGTCTAGCGACGTTCAAAGCCTCCCTGGCTTTGGCCAGCCCAACGAACTTCCCAGAGGTAGGCGGCCGGCCTCTACCTCTTCCCGTCACCGACCTCTTTATCTTAGGTAACGAGGTACTATCACCAGTCACAGTGACATCCGAATCCGTCTCTGAGTCCTCAGGGCCCGACGGGCCTGGCCTCTTCCGCCAAAATCGAGCCGGCGAAGCATCAGATGCGACCGTCTCCAAACTCTGGTCAGTGTCTGACGCTGACAGACGCTCCACCACTTCCAAGGGAAGAGGTTCCAACGTCACACTACACGAACTCATAACTGAGCTCTCCTCATCGTACGCCTTCTCGGCGATCGCCAGCGCAGAAGCGCCACCACATTCCTCTTTACGCTGATTTTTACAGCCTCCTCTTCCTCTTTTGGTTTTTGTTTCAAGTTCCATAGTTAGTCCCACGATTATTGGGGAAAATGGTCACCCCGGGTAGAGCCCCCTACACCGGGGAAGGGTACATACTGCGGAGGTCCCCAGGTATCCGCAGGGTTTTACGTGTTTTCTCACGGGTTTTGTATCGAGTTTTCCTTACTCAGGCCGGCCAATTAAGGCAAGCCACCGTCGGATCCACCCAACAACGACGTACCTTCTTAACGCCCAGAAGAAGGTCGTTGAAGTCGAAGGGTGGACCCGGTTGGAGAGTGGCGTAACTCCCCGGCGACCCTGAGCGATGCGGTAAAACCGTACCTCCCAGTCCGCCAAAACCTCCACACGAGCTAGCCCGTACATAGCCCATACCGGGCTCCACAAAATGCGCTGCACTAATCCCTCCCCTCAAGCCTTTCCGTATGGGTATACCTGCGGTATAGCCTTGAGGATCATTGGGATGTGCGCGCCCACCGCCGCCTACTCCGCGGCCCTCCTCCTCAGGCAGAGTAGGAACTCCTTTCCTCTGCCTGGCTCCAAATCCTGGAGCCAAAACCCAGTTCCCCCCCAGTGTTTTGTCCGCGCCAGCATGCCAATAAGCCCCTAGGGACTTATCAGCACGCCAGGACCCCCTATCCGCAACCCGGGGACGCGCCACGTCGGAGTTCACCTCTCCGCCCACTGGGACACCCCAGCAGGTCCGTGGAACCTAACCTAACCTAACCTAACCTAACCTAACCTAACCTAACCTAACCAAAAAAACTATCGCTGATAAATTGACCCGGTCTTTGAAACCCACATTCTTTAACGACGAGCTCCTTTATTTGTGCCAAAGAAAAATTTTAAATTGACCACACTACGATTTGACCTTTTAGTTTTTGGTTTTTACCAAAACTATCTTTTATTGCCTAATGAAAGGCAATATTCTTGTTACCGAGACGGTAATACATTGACAAAATACAGTTCTTTCTAGGAACCATTAGGTTGGTTTTTGTTAGTTAGTAAGTTAGGAATAAATATATTATATACAAATTTTTATTTTATACAACCTTTTTACAACTTATACAAATTTACTGTCATTTTACTTTTACAACTTATACAATTTTACTTTTAATTTTACTTGACGTGTGTCCCTCTTTCCTCTATCCACCATGTTCGGTTTCCGCACCCCTGCCAAGAGCAGCAAATCTACAAACGAGTTCCCCAGAAGAACCTCAACCACACCACCAGCAGTGCACGAAAGCGACAGGCCTTCAACCTCAAGCGTCCGAAGAAGTATTGGGGAGTGGGAGGCTGGTAAATCAGACCCACTTACCCCAATCACCCCCAAGAAAGTTGCGACGGTGGACCCCTCAAAGACAAAAAAGGTACTTTCACAGGGAAGTAGAGTGGGTGTGAAAGTACCGATTGAGGCTGTGAGGAGTCCACCGGCGCAGCCCAAATACACCAGCCGGCTCGCGGAAGCGAAGGCCTGTCTTGTCAAAGCCAAGGTTAATCTGGGGAACTCAAAAAATATGAAGACCGAGATTAAGACTGAGGTACTCCGAGCAATCGAAAGATTGTACCAGTTGGTAAAGGAATCGGAAAGTGGAAAGGAACAAGGAGAGAAGAAAGCGAAAGAACCGGAGAAAGGAAAAGACCTAGAGAAAGAAGAAAAGCAAGAGAAGGAGGTGAGTAAGGAAGAAAAAGATCTCATTAGGAAACTAGAGGAGCATGCAAGACTCATAAGTGAGAATAGCACTAGGATGGAGAAATTGCAGGAGAAAATGGAACAACAGCAGGAGAAGATGGAAAGGCAGACGTACGCGAGTGTAGCAGCGGCGCACCCTGGGAGGCAGTTCCCTGAGCATGCCGCGCTATACTCAGTGGTCGTTACGTCTAAGGATGATCAGGACACGGGTGACGAAGTTATGAAGAGGATACGAGATACGGTGAAAGCAAAGGAAGGAGGAATAGCCATAGAAAAGATCAGGAAAGCGAAGGACAGGAAAGTGATAGTAGGATGCAAAACAGAGGAGGAAAGAGAGCAAGTAAAGGAAAGATTGAAGGGTGCGGAGGAGTATCTGATGGTGGAAGAGATGAAAAATAAGAATCCACTTGTGATTCTTAGGAATGTTTTTAGTTACAATAGTAACCAGGACATAATTGACTGTCTCTGGAAGCAAAATTTAAAAGTTTTAAAAGATTTAGACAAAGCAAAAAATCAAACTGACATCGCATATAAGAAAAATACCAGAAACAACCAGACCCAGCACGTGGTCATGAGGGTGTCCCCCGCAGTATGGCAGCGTTTGGTCCATGCAGGAATCGTCGTCATAGACCTCCAGCGAGTACAAGTGGCTGACCAGTCACCACTTGTGCAATGCTCGCTGTGTCTCGGCTATGGCCATGGACGACGGTTCTGCGTGGAGACCACCGTGAAATGCAGCCACTGTGGGGGGCCCCACATGAAGACGGAGTGTGCCGAGTGGCTCGCCGGTGCGACCCCTTCCTGCTGCAACTGCCTGCACGCAAAGGCTGATAAGGCAGATCACAGCGCCTTCAGTCCTGAGTGTGCAATCAGGAGGAAGTGGGACGCACTGGCTAGAGCCACTATAGCTTACCACTGTTAAGGTGGTCCCCACAAGAACACCGACGAGCAAAAAGTAAAGTAGCTGTCCAAGTAAACGGATCTGGGCCATGTTGACCATGGCCCACCGCTTACCCCTGAGAGGTGAAAAATCACGCACTCGGTGGGAAAAATTAGGGAAACGCTAAACAGTAGGTAATTGAAATAGTAAACATTTAAATTATTTGGTATATAAGCCTTGTTGGCAATTATATAATTATTATATAATACAACTAGCATTAACCTTGGAAATAGTATTTTTTTTTATTCTAAAAACAGTTAAATGAAATAGCGCATGTAAAAGAATAACAAAGTAAAGTAGTTAAAAGTTTGGGTAATTTAAAAATATTGGTATAGTAGATTAAAAAGTACATAAAAAAGAGTCAAATCATCACAATGTTATAATAATATCACAGTCAATTTAATAGTAAAATCATAGGAGTAACTAAACATGGTAAACAATAATAGAAAATAACACAGTAAAATCGGCAAAAATATAAAAGTAATGAAAACAACAAAAGAAATATTTTTTTTTAAACAATAGAGTGTAAAAACAAACTTAAAACGTAAAACAAAAGTCTCGGACCACCATGTCTGAGGGACACTAGAATTAAAAAAAAAAAAAAAAAAAAAAAAAAACCTAACCTAACCTAACCTAACCTAACCTAACCTAACCTAACCTAACCTAACCTAACCTAACCTAACCTAACCTAACCTAACCTAACCTAACCTAACCTAACCTAACCTAACCTAACCTAACCTAACCTAACCTAACCTAACCTAACCTAACCTAACCTAACCTAACCTAACCTAACCTAACCTAACCTAACCTAACCTAACCTAACCTAACCTAACCTAACCTAACCTAACCTAACCTAACCTAACCTAACCTAACCTGCTCCAACCGCCCTTGGAAGCGCCACGAAAATAGCCCTCTCCTCACGCGAAAAATCGAAAAAATAGTAAAAAGTGCTCCAATTTTGACGTGTGACACACCAAAAGAAGCGGAAAGTGACGGCGCATACGTCGGTGAAAACCGCGTTGTTCTAAGTGTTGTGTGTGTGAAGAAATTTGTGAAAAACCAGTTTTTGCACACAAAAAGTGAAATTGCAAGAGTTTTGCAGTGGAGACCTGAGGTTTTTATTATACCACAAGAAAGCCCTTGTAGAGCTCTACAAGTTGGCATTTTTCGGTTTTTTGTTCTGCGCATGGGTGCGGAATAAAGAGCAAAAAAACAACTACCACGTGGCCACGTGGTCAACGATCCGGAGGCGCGCGGGACGATTTGACACCACCATCGGCAGCGGAGTATCGAGAGGACTTCGGAGCCGCTTTCAGATTGGAAGAAAGTTAAGTGGAAGCCTTGTTACCACGACATTTAGTTTTTATGCAGTTGGACTTTTATTTTAAAAATTTATATTTTAAAATCTACAGCGGGAACATATAGTTTTTAGTAGCCTAGTTCATAGATCTTTAGTAGTAGTTTCTGTAGTAAAAAATTTAGGTAGGGTTAATGCTTAAAAATTTTGAGTTATTGAATTTACCGATTGTAGGTCAACTGCAATTGTAGAAAAAGCCTTGTTTCTCCTAAACGGCTAAGAATTTCGCATTTTTAACACAAGTTTGGGTATCTAACTATAGTTAGATACCTAACAACTTCGGCAATTGTTAGTTTGATACATTCCCGCAAAAAAATCATCATCATCATTTTTTGGAATTCAAATATTTTTTCTAAGTCCAGTAACTGTATTACGGAAGCTCCGAGTTGGACGCGGATTTTGTGTTAGTTTTAAGTAAATTGTATTCTGACCTAGTTTTGGTGATTTTTAAAATAGGCGGCCATTTTGTTCCGCCATTTTGAAAAACTGTAAAGCTTCATATCTTTATAACCAGTAGTTCAAATTTGACAGGACTTTTTCTATATGGTAGAAAATTTTTATGCCTACCGTTTCGCATACAGAGACTGACTCTACGTAGAGTGGGAAATTTTTAGTCGATAATAGGTTTTTGCGGACTAAACCAAGGAGCTGGTTATATCGAGACTAGATAGAGTGCTACTGCAATCAGCAAAAATCTGGTAGAGCCCTACTCTACATATAGTAAAATTAAGACTTACCGTGTTTCTTCTCACGACGCACCTCCCCGCTGGAGCTGAACCACCACCTGAAACAAAAGAACACGATTAGTAGGTATAGAGCAGGAACAGTTTTTAGGCAAGTTTATTCTTGGAGACCTAACCAAAGTTTTGGTTGTATTTAGTTTTAGACCGACGTAAGTGCAACTGCACTACTGATAGAGCTCTACTCTACATAGAGCTTAGGAAAAAATTTACTGTGCTTCTTTTCTTTCCGCGACGCGACGCTTTATTGAAGCTCGGAACACCATCTGAAACAGAAAAGAACACGATTAAAATTTATTTTATTTTAATTTTATTTTAATTTTTTACAACTTTTACAAACTTATATACTTATATACATTTGTGACGAATTCCTTTGACGGCAAAATGTTTGCCGCCCTCCACACACCCATCAAGAAGACCAGCAACAATAAGTTGACTGAACCGGACTCCCAGAAACATTCTCCGGAAATAGAGCAAGCAGGGCCCTCACGACGGGATGATGAGCAGGCTCAGACCTCGAACGTAAGGCGGAGCGTAGGAGAGTGGGAGCTGGTAAAGAAGAGGAGGTCAACCTCGCAACAGCCCAAAACTCCGACCCCACCAAAAAAGACCGCAGTAATAGCCCCCCCAAAGCCAAAGCTATTGATTTCGCTTTCGCAAGAACGCAAACTGACAGGGCGCAGGCTGCAGGTAGACTCTGGGAGTCCACCGAAAGTGGACAGGTTCTCGAGCAGGACAGCCGAGGCAAGAGCCTGCCTCTGCAAAGCTAAGACCAATCTCGAACTTTCGAAGAACCTGAAGACCGATATTAAATCGAGTGTCATACAATCGATAAATCGACTGTACGAGTTGGTTAAGGAATGTGAGGCAGGCAACACACTCGATAAAACAATAACCATAGAAAAGGAACCCAGAGGAAGCCATATGGAAGAAGAAAGAGGGCCGGAAAAGACAAGTGAAGAAACTGAATTGAATAAGCAGATTGAAGAACATAGCAAGCTGCTGAAAGAGAACAATGAGAGGATGGAGAGCTTGAAGGAAGCAATGGAAAAGCAAAGAGAAACCCTCGAGAAAATCTCCTACGCGAATGTTGCAGCGGGCCCACCAAGAAGGCAGCCCAATCAACAGGTCGCGCTGCATTCGGTAGTAATTTCCTCAAGGGATGAAAAGGAAACCGGAGAGGAAGTACTGGGTAGGATAAGGGAGGCCGTTAACGCCAAGGAAGGCGGAATAAAGGTGGACAGAGTGAGAAAGGCGAAGGACGGAAGGGTTATAGTGGGATGCAGGACCGAAGAAGAGAGACAAAAGATCAAGGACAGACTCAAGAAAGCTGAGAAGCATCTAAATGTCGAAGAAATCCAAAATAAGGACCCTCTCTTAATCTTCAGAGACGTCCTGTCATTCCACAGTGACGAAGAAGTCCTCAGAGCACTCAGGAGCCAGAACGACGAGATCTTCAAAGGGGTGGACAAAAAAGAGGACAGGATTGAGATCCGTTACAGGAAGAGGGC
The DNA here is from genome assembly GCA_918843925.1 of Eulithis prunata. Taxonomy (NCBI): domain Eukaryota; kingdom Metazoa; phylum Arthropoda; class Insecta; order Lepidoptera; family Geometridae; genus Eulithis; species Eulithis prunata. The sequence continues at coordinate 11,248,417 of OU974008.1, read as the reverse complement.
CAGGAACCCCCACCTCTGCCACATCGTGGTGAAAGTGTCACCACATATCTGGAATCTGATGGTGGAGGCAGGAGAGGCCCACATCGACCTCCAAAGAGTAAAGGTGACAGACCAGTCGCCGCTCGTACAGTGCTCCCAGTGCCTCGGATATGGCCATGGTCGACGTCATTGCCAGGAGAGCACGGCAAAGTGTAGCCACTGTGGTGGCCCGCACATGAAGACCGAGTGTGCGGATTGGCTTGCTGGAGAAAGACCCTCGTGCTGTAACTATAGGCACGCAAAGCTGGAAACATCGGAGCACAATGCGTTCAGCCAGGAATGCCCCGTAAGGAGGCGGTGGGACGCATTGGCGCGAGCCTCTGTGGCATATTGCTGAAGGCTCCACGGATGGCAACCCTACAGTTACACTTAACAGTGAAAAGCCCTACCGCGTTCTCCAGGCCAATCTACAGAGAGCCAAAACCGCCACAGATGAGCTCATCATCGAAGCTGATCGTAGAAAGGTGGCGTTTGCTCTGCTCCAGGAGCCATATGTGGGGGGAATAAATAGAATGAAGGGGTACAGAGGTGTCAGAATCTATCAGAACACTGAGCATGGAGAGGGCACTGTAAAAGCGGCGATAGCCGTTTTCGACCAAGACCTGGATGTGATACAGTGCCCAGAACTCACCACAAATAACATCGCAGTGGTGAGGATTCGGACCAGTGCCTGGCAGATTACTGCCATCTCATTCTATTTTGAGCCAACCCAGCCCATAGAGCCATACCTGGAGCAGATCAAACGAATTGTGGACAAGATCGGACCTAGGAGAGTCATAGTAGGTGGAGATGCAAACGCAAAGAGCACCTGGTGGGGCAGTAACACCACAGATGACAGAGGTGAGGATGTGTCGGGTACGCTTGAAGAACTGGGAATGCAGGTGCTGAACGAAGGAGACAGACCCACATTTGATACTATCAGAGGAGGAGTTACCTACACTAGCCACCCTGATATAACAGCTTGTTCCGTCGACCTGCTGGATCTAGTGGACGGATGGAGAGTGGTGGATGACCTCACGAGTTCGGACCACAACGGCATTGCTTTCAACGTTGCGCTCATGAAAGCAAAAGGAATAAGTGTCAGCAGAACGACAAGGCTCTACAACACCAAAAAGGCAAATTGGAGCCAATTTCATGAGAAACTGGCCCAATTCAAAATAGAAAATCAAATAACCACTGGGAAAATAGAAGAATTAGAAAGCAAAGTAGAATTAGATCAAGCAATAGAGAAATTTACGAACATAATCACACAAGCATGCACAGACTCAATTCCAAAAAAGAAACAAAAGCAAACACTTACCTTGCCGTGGTGGTCCGAGAAGCTCGCCGTGCTGAAGAGGAAGTCCATCACCCTGAAGCGTCGTATCAAGGGTGCAGCGCCTGCCCGAAGACCCAGAGTTGTTGAAGAGTACCTGGAAGCAAGAGAAACATTTTTAAATGAGGTGAAAATAGCGCAGGTTCAGAGTTGGAAAGGTTTTTGTGAGAAGCAGGACAAGGAAGGGGTTTGGGAGGGAATCTATAGGGTAATAGGAAGAACCGCCACAAGACAGGAGGACATTCCACTCGTGAAGGACGGGAAACAGATGGACTCTAAGGAATCGGCCAAAACATTGGCATGTACATTCTTCCCGGAAGATACTGAAGACGAGGACAACGCCGACCACCGACAGACTAGGAACATGGCAAGCCGAGTAAACGACCGGGTGCATAATGAGTCTTATGACCCGCCTTTTACACTAGAGGAGCTAAGTGCTGCGGTGGAGAGCTTTAACCCAAAGAAGGCTCCGGGAATAGACGGCTTCACTGCTGACATTTGTAGCCATGCAATAGGTGGCGATCCTGAGGCTTTTCTCGCACTGACCAACAGATGCCTGGCTCTCTCACACTTTCCGACCATCTGGAAAGAGGCCACAGTTGTGGTTTTGAGGAAGCCAGGCAAAGATGACTATTCAAACCCGAAGTCATATAGGCCTATAGGGCTGTTGCCGGTCCTAGGGAAAGTCCTGGAAAAAATGTTAGTAGGACGAATGAAGTGGCACCTCCTACCAAGAATGAGCACTCGCCAATACGGCTTTATGCCCAAAAGGAGCACCGAAGACTCCCTCTATGTCCTAATCCACCACATTCAAAGTAAACTCGATGAGAAAAAGCTTGTTACCATGATCTCGTTGGACATAGAGGGAGCCTTCGACAGCGCGTGGTGGCCCGCAATAAAAGTCAGGCTGGCCGAGGAAGAGTGCCCAATCAATGTTAGAAGGCTGGTTGACAGTTACCTGCAGGATAGGCAAGTTAGGGTGAGGTATGCTGGAGAGGAACACGCGAGAGATACCAGCAAAGGATGTGTACAAGGGTCGATAGGGGGTCCAATTATGTGGAATCTCCTTCTGGATCCACTCCTAAAGGGACTCGAGCAGCGTGGCGATTATGTACAGGCCTTTGCGGATGACGTGGTTCTGGTGTTCGATGGGGAGACAGCTCTAGAAGTCCAGCGACAGGCGAATGCCGCCCTTGCCTATGTTAGGGAGTGGGGTATCAGGAATAAGCTCCGATTTGCGCCACACAAGACCAACGCGATGGTCATAACTCGCAAGCTTAAGCATGATACACCACTCCTGCGCATGGGCGGGGTCGACATTGGCATGTCGCAGGAATTCAAAATCCTGGGGCTCACAGTGGACAATAAGCTAACATTTAATGCTCATGCTGCAAATGTTTGCAAAAAAGCACTAAACATTTATAAGCAATTGTCCAGAGCCGCCAGGATCAGCTGGGGCCTTAGCCCAGAAGTCATCAGGACCATATACACGGCCACAGTAGAACCGGTCATCATGTATGCCGCAAGCGCATGGGCACCTGCAACCAAGAAAATAGGGATACAGAAGCAGTTAAACGCGGTTCAGAGAGGTTTTGCCCAAAAGCTCACCAGAGCGTACCGAACCGTCTCCCTTAACTCAGGACTGGTACTGGCCGGGATACTCCCTCTTGATCTCAGGATTCAAGAGGCAGCCGCCCTATATGAGGCCAAGAGAGGAGTGCCCCGGCCAGAGTTGAGGGACAGGGAGGTGGAACGGCCAACACCATACGCTTTGACTAGGCATCCGGCACAGTATACATGCCTTAGGTTCACTAACCTTGAAGACCAAGAGCAAGTGGATCTACATAGCGTACAAGCGGTGCAAATCTACACTGATGGCAGTAAGATTGAGGGTGAGGTCGGAGCGGCACTATCTCTTTGGAGTGGTGAGGCCGAGATCAAAGCCCTCAAGCTTAAACTGCCATCATATTGCACAGTGTATCAAGCCGAACTTCTAGCGATATGTAGAGCTACACGGGAAATCCTCAAGCGTTCCGAGGGAAGCTTCGGGATTTACAGCGACTCCCGATCAGCTCTACAATCCGTAGTCAACAACGGGTCTCTCCATCCTTTAGCCGTGGAGGCTCGAGAAAATCTCATTACCAGCAGACTCCAGAATAAAGAAACTTCTTTATTCTGGATCAAAGCCCACGCAGGATTGGAAAGGAACGAGAGAGCGGACCAGTTGGCGAAGGAAGCCGCTGTAAACCAAAAAAGAAGGCCCGATTACGACTACTGTCCGGTTTCATTCGTTAAGCGACAGATACGTCTGCAAACGCTTGAGGAATGGAACCGGCGGTACAAGCAGAGCACGACAGCCAGCGTCACAAAACTGTTTTTCCCTGATGCGGTGCAGGCTTATCGAATCGTCCGCAAATTAGAAATTACCAGCGTAATGACCCAAGTCCTTACAGGGCATGGTGGGTTCTCCGAATACCTGAACCGGTTCAAGTGTAAGGAGAACCCATCGTGCATATGTGAGCCCGGTGTAGACGAAACGGTAGTGCATATACTGCTAGAATGTCCCATTTTCTCCCTAAAAAGATATGAAGCTGAACATATTCTAGACCTAAAGCTAATCAGAGAAAACCTCAAAGAAATTATGAGTAGGAAGGAAATAAGAAATGAGTTCATAAAATACTGTACAGAAATTGTTAACAAGGTTATAATAAGAAATAAGTAAGAAAACTATGTTATATATATATTTTGAGTAATATGTAAACTAGCATAGAAAAGTAGAGTATATAGAATGAATAAGTAAAATGTACAATCTAAGTAGATATCGAAGTAAACAGTAAAAATATAAAACAAGCGTAGATTCTAAGTTAGCACCTATTATTATTTAAGTAACTAGTAGTAATTAAAAATGTAGTAAACTTAGTTGTAAGTAAATTCTTAGCATAAGCACCTCTTAGACCCACTTTGGGTACGATAAGTATGTTACCCCACCCGTAGATAGAAATAAAGCAAACAGTCTTTGATTCATTACACGTCAAAGGAACGAGGAAAAAAAAAAAAACCTAACCTAACCTAACCTAACCTAACCTAACCTAACCTAGCCAAACCTAACCTAACCTATTAAAATGGCTCGGACCATGTCTAGGGAACAAAAAAAAACTAACCTAACCTAACCTTGCCTAGTACATAAAACAGAATAGGGCCTGATTCAAAATTGGTAAAACTTAAAAATAAATGCAATTTTTTTTTGAATGAAATTGGGTAAATAATAAAAATCGTATTAAAAGTTTCGGACCACCATGTCTAAGGAACAAAAAAAAAACCTACCTAACTTAGTAGATAAAACAGAATAGGGCCTGATTCAAAATTGGTAAAACTTAAAAATAAATGCAATTTTTTTTTTAATGAAATTGGGTAAATAATAAGAATCGTATTAAATGCCTCGGACCACCATGTCTAAGGAACAAAAAAAAAACCTAACCTAACCTAGTAGATAAAACAGAATAGGGCCTGATTCAAAATTGGTAAAACTTAAAAATAAATGCAATTTTTTTTTGAATGAAATTGGGTAAATAATAAAAATCGTATTAAAAGTTTCGGACCACCATGTCTAAGGAACAAAAAAAAAACCTAACCTAACCTAACCTAGTAGATAAAACAGAATAGGGCCTGATTCAAAATTGGTAAAACTTAATAATAAATGCAATTTTTTTTTTAATGAAATTGGGTAAATAATAAAAATCGTATTAAAATGGCTCGGACCATGTCTAGGGAACAAAAAAAAAACTAACCTAACCTAACCTTGCCTAGTAGATAAAACAGAATAGGGCCTGATTCAAAATTGGTAAAACTTAAAAATAAATGCAATTTTTTTTTTAATGAAATTGGGTTAATAATAAAAATCGTATTAAAAGTTTCGGACCACCATGTCTAAGGAACAAAAAAAAAAACCTAACCTAACTTAGTAGATAAAACAGAATAGGGCCTGATTCAAAATTGGTAAAACTTAAAAATAAATGCAATTTTTTTTTTAATGAAATTGGGTAAATAATAAGAATCGTATTAAATGCCTCGGACCACCATGTCTAAGGAACAAAAAAAAAACCTAACCTAACCTAGTAGATAAAACAGAATAGGGCCTGATTCAAAATTGGTAAAACTTAAAAATAAATGCAATTTTTCTTTAATGAAATTGGGTAAATAATAAAAACATTATTAAAAAAAGGCTCGGATCATGTCTAGGGAACAAAAAAAAAACTAACCTAACCTAATCTAGAAGATAAAACAGAATATTTCGGAGATCGAGTAGCCGTCATGTCGTAATCAAGTTGATAACACGGTCACTCATTTGATTATTCGGAACGCCGCCGGCGCACCACAGGTGGCGCTCGACGGAGTCTACGTCACAAGCGACCCGGCGCTGCGCTCGGAGGCGGCGCGCAACACATTCTTGCTTCATCGGTCGAGCCGTGCGGTCGCATAGAAACTGTCCGCGTTCCGTAGTTTTTTTTGTTGACGGGGGGAATCTGCACACAGACACCAATACCTGACAGAGCAAGTCCAATGAGGACGTGCCCTGTAAGATAATGCACTGCATCCATCACTCTGAGACGTAAAGATCTTGAAGTCTCATGTGCCTGTAATTACACCGGCGCCCTTACCCTTCAAACCGGAACACAACAATGCGAGCATCGCTGCTTGGCGGCAGAAATAGGTACGGTGGTAGTACTTCCCCGGGCGAGCTCTCACAGAGAGCTCTACTACTACATCATACATACAAATAGCAAAAAATTCATAGGAAACGACATAATATTTGCAAAAGGTCGCTTTTTGTGACCTTAGACCTTGAGGTTTTAATGGACGCCAACACCCTACCTTAAGGTTTGGCTACCATATTATGGTAGGTTTTGAGGCAACTTTTAGGATGTCAAGATACAAGTTTATGCGAGTTTAGCTGGGCATCTTAATTTTTACCTAGACTAATTTGACTGGTCTCAAATCGAAACGAAACTCGAAAATAAAACTTACTGAATAGGTACCTACTGTAGGTACCTATTGCATTGGATAGCAATCAGAAGCAAGCAGATCATAGATTATGAAGCAGCTATATCCGCTTTTTGACACTTGAAATGTCAGATTTGGGTGTTCACAAGTTCACGCACATAAAACGCACACATAGGTGTCCGCCATTTTGTAAGTTCATATAGCACTCGCCACGCCAGCCAGCTAGCGTCTATACTCTGTATTGCGCTACCAAGTAAGATAATTTGAAGTTGTTGATGTTGATGTTTAGTTTACCGATTTAGCTGGATGGATAAGAAAAGAAACACAGGACGTATGTAAGCTGAGTTAGTGCATTAAATTACCTACCTACCTATTACTTACCCTAAGAAATAAAAAAGTAAATAAACAAAGGCAACACTAGAAAACTTTTTGTTTTCTCGTATTGCCTTTGTTTATTTACTAGGTACCTAGTAGTAGTAGAGATTTTGCGAAAGAGCTCATCCGGGGATGTACTGTACATACTACTACCTACGGTAGGTACCTTTTCCTGCCGCCATGTTAGCATTGTGTTTTGGGTTGGTTATGCGTGCCGACTGCCGGCGCAATTACAGGCACATGAAACACGTTTATGCAGGTAGGTAGGTATACCTATACTAGCTTTGCCCGCGACTTCGTCCGCGTGGAATAGTGTCTTTGAAGAACATTCCTATAAACCTTACATATTTCCATACAAACTTTCATCCCTTAGGTATTCCCTATTGTTATTTTACTTGAGGGTAAAACTTTTACAAACTTTGAATTTTATTTACCTATGGAATCAAGTCTAAAAAATAAGTTTCAAGCTTTTAGCTCTAAAAATGACGATACTTCCATACAACTTTTCATACCCCCTTTCAACCATTTAGAACAATTTTTTCGCATTGAAAAGTAGCCTATGTCCGTTCTCAGGCTCTAGACTATCTGTGTACCAAATTTAATTTAAATCGGTTCAGTACTTTTGGCGTGAAAGCGCGACAGACAGCAGAATTACTTTCGCATTTATAATATTAGTTAGGATAAGTTAAGATTAGGATGTCTCAGAGCGAAAAGCAGAGTGATATGCGCCACACAGGGCACATCCCCAGTGATTTGGTCAGTGAGGCAATGCATTGTTATAGGGGCAGTGGTTATCAGGGGGTAAAAATATCCTCACAGAATCCTCAGGTGTTAGGTCGGTCTAGTTGGTCTCTTAGCTTTTACTAATTGTGATTGTGAGGTAAACCGCTCAAGCTTGTACATTTATGACGGAAAAAATACAAAGTCAAAGAAAAACTTATTCAAGTTGGGAAAACCCAGTAGGTATGTATTAACATGAGCTATGATTTCTTAAGAGTTTTAACAACTTGGTAGTTCATGTCAGGGATTGAATACCAGTTCCCAGTAAGGCTTTCAAACTCAGGTTCCAATTTCATTTGGCTTCTTAGAAGGTAAATCCTTTTATTTGTGTTTAAGTGGGATAACTGTTCTGTTTTTTCCAAAACCGGACCGGAACCCTAAGAAAGGTAGTAAATTCCTAGGTAGGTAGCAATTATTCACAAATAGTGCCAAATGACTTTTGCTTCCTTTTAGGGTTCGTTCTTTCGTTCGTCGCGAAACATATTCGACCCTCCTTGGATCGATCGGAGCGGAACATGTCCGGGGACGGGGACGGGGACTCTCGGAGCTCGCTCACGGAGAGCATGCGCGCGCGCGCTCAGCGCAACCGACTGCGAGCTCAAGCGCTGCGCGCGGCGCGCGACCCGATCCCTGCGGCGGCTGGCGGCTTCCTGCTCGAGCCGGCCGAGTCAGCGCCCGCGAGCGGCCGGATCCCTGCGGCGGCTGGCGGCTTCCTGCTCGAGCCGGCCGAGTCAGCGCCCGCGGGCTCGAGTCTGGCCTCGCTGCCTGCCGCGCCTCGAGTCGACCCCGCCGAGCGGCCTCTCTGCCTCGAGTGCGGCCGCGGCATCGCGCTCTCCTACCTGCTCGACACGTTCCAGCATCCCGTGTGCGACGAGTGCAGGTGAGTTCCCGACCTCGTCTCGCCGCCCGACGCCCGACGACGATGATGATGATGATGTGAATGGAGTGTCGCGATGCAGGGACGCAGAAGGCGCGCACTCGCTGATGACGCGCACGGAGGCGAAGGCCTCGTACCTGCTGCAGGACTGCGAGCTCGACGGGCGCGAGGGCTTGCCGGCGCTAGCGTGCGTGCGACGTCGCAACCCGCACCAGTCGCGCGGCGACATGCGGCTGTACGTGCGCGCGCAGGTGGAGCAGCGCGCGCTGGCGGTGTGGGGCGACGAGATGCAGCTGCAAGAGGAGCTGCAGCGGCGCGAGTCGGCTCGTGCCGCAGCGAGCGCACGCCGCGCGTCGCGCCGGCTGCGCGCGCTGCGCATGGACGTGCGCTCGAGTCTGTGGGCGGCGCCGCGCGCGCGACACGAGCACGCCTTCGCGCCGGAGACGTACGACGCGGCCGCGGACCGATACACGCGCGTCTGCACGTCCTGCGGACACGAGGAGACTTACGAGAAGATGTAGCGAGCGATTGACGTCCAACGAATCTCTATTGTAAGACCCTCCACTTGTTATCTTGTTAACTCCCTTTTAGACCTTTTACCCTTTTAATTTTGCAACTCCGTGACCGATTTACTAGATTTACTTCATTTTTAGAGTTCCGATCCCGTAGGGTTTCGAAATCCTCATGGTGCGGCTTTGTCCGTCCGTCCGTCTGTCACAAAACCGTATTAGGTATCTCAGAATGTATCGACTTAAAAACATCATTATTTTATTGTCAAAATGTCAAAATAGAGGATCGAGTTTATTCGGTCGAGTCGAATCGAGTTATTTGAAAGGTGTTGTTTTGTACATTTTAAAACATTTTTTTATTTCAAACAATTTAGTACCTACTTCCAGATTGGTCCCATAATTTTTTTATAAAAATCAGTTCAGTAGTTTGGCAGTTCAATAAGAATAACTGAAAAAAATTCGTACACGACATTACGTATTTCAGTGATGTTTACCTACGATCGATACAATAATACCAATGAACTGCCATCATTAACAAAACTTATTAAAGTTATAATTTTCATGCATAATTTTGAATTTTATCATGAAACAGACCTTGTCACCCCCCCCCCCCCCCATATCTCAAAAGTTTATGGAGCGAAAAATTTAATGTGATTGTTAAGTACCTTTATGTAGAATACCTTAGTTTTATACAAAAAATAAAGCGAAGTCTCTAACACAGTTTTTCTAAAAAGGGTCAAAATGAGGAGGGGGTTTGAAAATAAAAAGAGGGGCGACAAACTCTAGTGGGGTACTAAAAAGAAAAAGGTTTTGACTAATGATTAATGATGAAAAAAGTTCGAGGAGGCGGAACTCAGAAGTTTATAGAGCAGAGTATTAAGTTTGTACGGGGTATGAGTAATTTGTAGTCGGGAGTACCTACTCTACTCTACTCTACTCTACTCAGGTAAACAGCGCGTAGGCGAAATGATGTCTCTGTTCTTATCGCGGGCCGGAAAATAGAATGAGCATTCGCTCGCTCGTTTGCTTTACATGCAATGCACCGTAATAAAATTACTATTATTGAATAAAGAATAGGTAGTACTGTGTATATTTCGGAAATGAATACTTATTATTATTCAGGAAAATTGTTAGCAGTAGGTACTTGGTAAAGCAGGTTATCATAGAAAATGCATTTATAATCCTTATTGATAGTATTAATTTACTTGTAAGTAGGTATGTGTATTATAGATGGTGCTAGATAGATTTGAGGTCTTCTGGTAAATCATTCTTAGGGTGCTTGTTCTCAAAGTGCTGTTTGTAAGTCTTGGGATCCGGCATCTGGGCCTGCAACAACACAAACATCACTACCTTAATCAATACGTGAGTAAACTAGGTATCTATCTACCCTTAGCTCTACCTAGGTAGGTTCTACCTAGGTGGGTAGGCTTTTTCGTGGAAGGCGTGTTATTTTATAAGATTGACGGGGTTGTGCGCCTGTTTGTTTGTCTGTTGTCTGTTGGCCTCATCCAAAAAGTAGAGCTCTGATTTATTTTATACGACTTTTTTTTTATTCCGTTTGGACCCTCGTGTCTTTACAACCTCTTGACCGACCACGAGATCTCAGTTCGGGGCGAACTACTAGTTATAATATGTAACTCGTGTCTATTCTCTTCCGGGCAATCGCTGGAACACCCAAATTTAGCTATGAAAATATGAATGCCATTCTGGGTAAATAAATCAGCTTTCTTACAAAAAAATCTCATTCAAATTGATCAAGCGCACAATGCCGCCAAACTTGTACACGGTTAAGAGTCCAGCGTTCATTTTAATTTTAGTAACCAAAATATACCTACCTAGGTATTTGTCCACCTAGGTAGGTATATGAACTGAAAATATGGATTTTCAGTACCACCGCACTGCAATATGCTGCTGAATATGAGGTAGGTATAACAGTAGGTTTAGGTAACTAGCATCATTATTTGGGTTGACTATAGGTACTACGTTTTGGTAGTTTTATTTCGATACCTACCGCACGTAGGTACCTAATAAAGGATCGAAAGACTAGTTGTTACCTGGTATCTAGGTTATGTTATTTACCAATCGGAATGGTGCAAGAATGTGCTCTGAACTGTACCTACGCCACGCCACCCACACATTGAGGCATTACATTAGGTACATACGAGTAGGTACATACCTTGCACACCGCACACACATGCACCAGTGCTTTCTGAGCAGCTTTCTTTTGATCTGTGGCACTGTGACCTTGTTGCTTCTTTATTTTCGATGCTTTTTCTGCAGCCTTCGCTTGAGATTGGAGTTTTTGCTGACCACGAGCCATGATGATTATGCCTGATTCAAAACATAGGCAAATTACATAGGTAGGTCCGATTTCGCTTTAAACCAATATTCTTAGTAGATTTAAAAGTAGAGCTCCGATTTGAATGTGTTCTTTTTGTAAGAAAGGTGATTTATCTGGGATGGTTCTTGGTCATGTTTGGTGAAGTGATGGAGCCCTTTCCAAATTACAAAGATAGAAATTTATCTGAATAGGTACCTACCAGCCTTGAGGACTCTCATCATAGCAGTTTGAAACTTTTAGGCCGGTATTAGGTTCGTAAAATATCAATTTTTCAAACCGGTTCCTAAATGACTTGAGTTATGAGGTAACAAATATTTCGAGCGAAAAAAAATGGTTTGCAACCCTACGTTATCGGAACCCTAAAAATACAAGAAAAAAACAGTTTCTCAACTCTGCTTTTTTTTTCAAGTCGTTAAAAAATGAATACCTATAAGATTGTTGTTATTATTGTTAGATTTATTTGTTGTTCTAATTTAGAGAAGACTGAAGTTGAATTACCGGCAGAACCAATGCATGTAACGCACCAGGACTGGTCTTTAGACTATGTACCTACATAAATAATTATTGAATAACCTATGACAACAGTTATTACTTGAAACTTTCCCATACCTAAGGTACTTAACAACCAATCTATAGCCCTCCAGTATTTGTCGGCGGCGATGCTCCCTATAATAGCGCCAATATAGGGAGGGGTCTGTGTACAAGACTCTTTGGGTGCTTTCTAGAGGGTCACCGGCCTGTGACAAAAAAAAATCTGGTTAAATAAGGTATGGTACATTACATAGATTATCTAGATGTACTTATGAGGTACCTAAGTAACTACATTAAATTGATGTAATTAACAGTTTTGGAAAAACAAAACACTTACGGTCTTATTCCAGAACGGGGACCTTGTATAAACCTTGACGTTTAAACCGTGACTTTCTTTAGCCCCCGTTCTGGTATAAGACCGTTATGCTTTCACTTTGGTGCCTGTTTGTCCATCTGTCTGTCACCTCCACCATAGGCCATAGCTGAATCGTAGAAGCTAGAAAGTTGACATTTAGAATAAAAAACGGTTTAGAATAAACAACGCATGAAGTTTTGAAGGTACTATGCTGAAAATATTCTAAAAATTAGGGACTTATATAAGGGGTCCAACGCGTGAGTTGTACTTATGCTCATTTCCATCATATTATTATTACTTCTCACGGGACATGAAAATAAAAATAATTTATCACCCCATTGGCTGGGGTACTTATCTAATGAAAACTTACAACTTACTTTATTAAAAAAGCCTCCTACATTAGACTTTTTATAAAAAAAAATATTGTTGAAATATATAATTATTGACATAAGTACTGCAAAATACCTCCTTTCACTTATTTTTGACGGGTAAGTAGGTACCTGCCGTCGCAAAAGAGCTATTATTTCAGAAAACCTGTAGTTATCATTATGGTCTCATGAGAGGAAAACTATAGGCAAGTTTTACAAATAAGCTGAGTTCAAATAAATTCTACAAATGGGAGATCATTTACGTACATTGGCGTTTTGATAGTGAAGAGCTGTTTCTAAGAAAATTTCTAACCTACATCACAAAGGTTCTACATGCGCAAGTAAAACCTCTTTACCTACTTTATTTTGGCTGAAAGTTGCTCTTTAATTTAGAAATCAAACCTACCTACTATGTAGCCTAGCTATAGTAGCTATGGAGTGTAGTCGTGTACCTACGTGTATACATCGGCGATCCATCTAGAGAAATTAATAACCTAGGTTGGTAGGTATAATTACAAAAGTTTGCTTTACGCACAAAAGATTATTAACGAAACATATTTTAGAATGATAAGTTGGGTAGATAATATGTACTTACAAAATGTTAAGAACTATTGATGACTGAAAGAAGGAATTTACCAAAACACAACCAATCTAGAATCCTGACAACACAAGACAAGACGTAAGACGTCAGTCAGTCGTCAAACGAAAATGAACGAATTAGTGATGTGAGAGTTGAAAGTAAATAAGTCAACTCGAGTTGAATTTTGGGTAACTTAAGTTGACTTAATCCACGCGCTGGGCGTTAGTACCCTTGGATTTACAGGTCGAGTTAAGTTCAATTCGAATCGAACAGTCAATCAGAAGTTGCTAACCACTTACGCTACGTCTCGTCGCCGCATACGGACATTACGGACGGAGTTGAGACTCGAGTCAAAAGACAGTTCGATTCGACTAACTAAAGTTTGAAATAACTCAACTCGTCACATCACCCAACCATCCATAGGCGAAGAATATCACATACTAATCATCATCATTACCCTATCTCAAAAAATGTTTGCTAATATTGTTTGCTAACGTAACGTCAAGAAACCAAAAGTTTCTGAAAATAAGAGCGCCGAAAGTGGGTATTGGCTGGCTGGCTGGCTTGGCACTTACTTTATTTGGTGGGTGCTTACCTTGCCGTGCTTTGTTTTGGCCTGTTTTTAGGTCGTGCTTGGCAGTAACGATTAGGTTATAGGTGTTCGGTGGTAACGATGCTTGTGAAATGTTTATCGTTGCTTTGCACAGATTCGATCGAAGTAAACTAGCATCCTACATCCTACTAGTCTGGAAGTAAAGTACCTACGCATCAGACAGATCGGGTTGAGTGATGCACATAATGAGGAAGGAGGCGTTGTTGTGGCGGTGGTGCACGTCTCGCGGCTGCTGCACGCAGGAAACGCCGCTGCGACGGCTGCTAAACGAGGCTGGCGCGTTCGGCGAGGAAGCGCGTCCCGCGGACAGCGAGCTGGCCTGGGCCACAGAGCCGTACGCGGCGCGGCCGGCGGCGGCACAGCGCGCGCCTGTCTCAGCGCAGGACCCTCGTGAGACCACCGTGCTGCTGTTCCCGGGACAGGGCGCGCAGCGTGTCGGCATGGGCCTGCAGTTGGCTGGCGTACCCGCTGCGCGTGACCTTTACGACCTCGCCTCCAACATTGTCGGGTGAGCTCTACCTACCTAGGAAACAGTTTGTTTTCTTTTTTCTTTCCCCTTTCGGGAGAGGGAACCACCCTCCCTGGTAACGAAAAAAGTAGCACAGTTTTATGGTGCGACTTTGTCCATCAGTCTGTTTGTCACAAACCTTATCATCTCAGAAACTAAAAGCTGTTGACTTTGGAAATTTAGCATCGTTATTAGCATCCGCCCGCGACTTCGTCCGCGTCCCGTTTTATCTTGTTAATTTTACAAAGTAGCCTATGTGTTAATCCAAGTTACGAACTATACAGGCTGTCCTCTATAGGCACGTCCAAAGAAAAAACTGAATTTCCCACACCCGAGGGTATCCCAAAATACCCCATGTAAGTTTGTAAAAAACACAAAAAAGAAAAAACCAAAAAGAATTTTTTTGTTGCTTTTAACCATTCCGGGTAAAACTTCTGAAAAAAACCTAAAAAATTCTTAATTCTTTGGACGTGTCTATATGGACCACTCTGTATATTCCAAGTTTCATTTAAATAAGACCAGCAGTTGCAGCGTGAAAAACGAAAGGGGTGTTATAAGTTTGACCATGCTGTTTCTGTCTGTGAAGTGAAAATAGGGCTCAGAGACGAATGCGGTTTTTTTAAATTAAGTAGATTTAGGTATCTGGGATGGTTTTGTTTGGTAAACATTTGTGGAGCAGTTTCCAAGTTATGACAATATTATATTCATCAGTTCTGAAAACTAGTTTTGAGGTAGGTATCTCAGGCTTAGGTACCTGTAGCTGGTAGCTGGGCACCGATAATCAAATAGTTAACTTCGTTAATCGTTAATCCGCTACAAAAAAAGTTAGCTTCGTTAAACGTTAAAGCGTTACATTTCGGAAGAATTTACGCAAGTTAATGTCAATCGCTACCTACTTATGTTCTTAAAGGTACCTAATATTGTAGGTAGCGATATCCTAATTTGACATGTAACTTATACTCTGTTTAACGGATTAACGAATTAATGCCCAACTATACCTATTCGTAGTTTGAAACATTTAGTTCTCTCAAGGTACGTATTGAGATTCGATGAACTGGAATCCATACTCCAAGGTCTGATGATGACCAGCAATGATTTGTAAACTAAACTGGTTTAATTTTTGTGAACATCGCGAGATGTCAGTTCAGGGCAAACTAGAAGCATCTACCCGCTTGCTAACTTGGTGTTGTGTTGGGTGTGGTGGTCACAGATGGGACGTGTGGCGCGTGTGCACGACTGGCCCGGCGGCCGAGCTCGAGCGGCGCGCTCAGACCTGCGTCCTCGTTACTGCACTCGCGGCACTAGAGCGGGCCAGAGAGGAACGACCGGCCGCTCTCGAGCGAGTGCGCGCCGTCGCCGGCTTCTCGCTCGGCGAGCTCGCTGCGCTTGCGTACGCTGGCGCACTCACCACCGACGCGACGCTTCGGCTCGTCGAGCTGCGGTCCGCCGCCATGCAAGCCGCCGCCGCCCAACGGCCGCAAGGCATGCTCACCGTGTGGCTCGCACCCGACGCACGGCTCGGCGTCGCGCTCGAGACGGCTCGCGGCGTCGCAAGCGGCGCCGTGTGCGAGATCGCCAACTATCTGCATCCGGGATGTCGCGTGCTCGCCGGCGACGAAGCAGCGCTCGCAGTGGTGGAGAGTCGCGGCAGCGAGTGGGGCGTGCGACGCACGGCGCGGCTGCGAGTGACCGGCGCGTGTCACACATCTCTAATGGCGGCGGCGAGCGAGGCTGTGTCGGCTGGCTTGGCCTCGCTGGAAGTGGTTGCCCCGCGCGTGCGCGTGGTGTCGGGCGTGTGGGGCCGTGCATACCGGTCGGCGGGGGAGGTGCGACGAGGGCTGACACTCGGCGTGAGCTCGCCGGTGCGTTGGGAACAAACCCTGCAGACGCTGTACTCGCGGCCGCGCGGCGCCCGATTCCCTCTGACGCTGGCACTAGGTCCGGGCGGTGCCTTGCGTTCCTCGCTGCGTCAGGTGAATGCACGCGCATGGGACAGCTCGCTGCAAGTGGAGGTGTAACGTCACTGCGTCAGGTGAATGCACGCGCATGGGACAGCTCGCTGCAAGTGGAGGTGTGACGTCACTGCGTCAGGTGAATGCACGCGCATGGGACAGCTCGCTGCAAGTGCAGGTGTGATGTCGCGGTCCGGACGCGTTGAGCCCGCGTCGCAGTGTCGCTACCACTCATCTAAACCTAAACCGACCTTGTTGTTAATGTTACATTTGTTATACATGTATCGTATAAGTAAACTTTAATTATTAGACAAGTTTTCTTAATGCTCCGGTCCAGTACCTCCAGGAAACGCATGTAATTAACTTAAACTAGTAGTTCGCCCCGAACTGAGATCTCATGACAACTTGGGCAAAAATGCTTTGTATGTTTGTTCGACGAGATCTTTTAAACCGCTCATCCGATCTTCATTAAATTTGGTAGGTATATGGGAGCATGCACTGACAAACTTTCAGCCTTTATGAAATAACGAAGGTCTGGCGTTCACTGGCTCTTGTATTATTATGCCGTGAATAGAAACACAACCATTTAAATTTGTATGTTTATAATAGGTATTACCTAATGGGATTCACTAGTCAACGAGAAGGAAGATATTATTATACAAACATTTGTTAATTAGAACTTCTTTACATATTTCTTGATCATTACAATATACAATTCTTATATAATAGAAAATCATTCAAAACTTTATTCACAGTACACTCTCATTGTGAAAATATATAATTATACTAGCCGTCGCCCGTGGCGTTGCTCGCGTTCTTCCCTTTAGAGTGTGACGTTTCAAAATTCCTTTCTTAGTGCACCCCTACATTATATAAGGATACTACCCTCCAAATGTCATACCTCTAGGACTTATAGTTTAGGCTGTGCGTTGATTCTAAGTCAGCTTCAAAAGAGTTTTATATATTGATGATAATAGACAGGCGTCATGGCTCAATCGGTAAGCTCTGGCTTCCGTGCTGTTGGTTGTGGCCCACGACTTACTATGTATCATAAGTATGTATTTACAAAAAAAGCTCTGCTTAGTTTGGGACTAGAGGGCGTTGGGTGTAATGTCCGAGGATATATATATATATATAATTCATTCTACTTTGTAGAACTATCCACAATGATATTACACTAAATTCACATCCAAAAATAAATTACTCTTAATAAATAGCCTACGGGGAGATTGCACACCTCGCGAGTTAGTCGGAACTCGAGGCCTCAGCATAAAGCATAATTAAGGGGTCACAGGTTCAGCGGATTGGAGTGCAATGCACCGCCTTGAGCCGCCACTGCCTCGCCCAGCGCGGACAGACGCGCACGCTGATCGGCAGCGGCCGGCGTCCGGCACTCGCCCAGCAAGCGGGATGCACGACCCAGGGCCTCGTGAGCCCACGTCTCCGCCAGCACCAGCTCGTGTGCTGCACTCGGCAGGGCGAGTCGGTGGGCGCGGGACGCACGGGACAACACCGCCGCCGTCGTATACGCATCGATAGCCGCGTCCGCGAGTCGCGTCAGCAGCTGCTGCTGGTCCACCACGAGCCGGCCGTGTCGCGCCAAGGCGGCCTCGGTGGCACGGCCGGCCTCGGCCGCCACTCGCGTGAGCTCCGCCGCGGCCGAGGCGAGTCCCGGCGCCACGAGCGGGCTCAGGTCGCGCCCGCGCGCGAGCCCGACCGCCGCGCCCGCGCGCCGCCCCGCCTCGCTGAAGATGAGGCCGAGGTGCGCGCTCGGGTTCTTGAACGCGCGCTGCAACTCTTGCAGGTGCGACCCGGCGTGCTGCATGCCTGCCGAGAGACCAAGAGAGTGAGCTCAATGCGTGCCGATTGCCGGCACTCGACAGCGTGGCTAGGAAGGTAGTGGCTCACCAGTCAGCGCCACGAACAGACGCAGGATATCGTTGGTTCCCTCGAAGATGCGGAAGATGCGTAGATCCCGCAGCACGCGCTCGAGGCCAGTGGCGCGCATGAAGCCCATCCCGCCGAGGATCTGGATCGCCTCATCCACGACGTACCAGGCAGCCTCGCTGGCGAACACCTTGCTAATGGCAGCCTCCAGGTGGTAGTCGGTGGAGCCCGCATCCATGTTCCCGCTGACGCTGTAAGCGACGGCCTCCGTAGCGTACTGGAACATGGCCATGCGGGCCAGCTTCTCACGCACCTGTCCAAAGGAAGCAAGACGCTTCCCGAACTGTTCGCGCGTGGCAGCATGCTCGGCCGCCTGGCGTAGGGCTGCGCGCTGCGTGCCAGCCATGGCAGCGCCCATGCCGAACCGACCGTTGTTCAGGATGTTCATCGCCACCTTGAAGCCGTTTCCGACGCCGCCGAGCACGTTGGCGACCGGCACGCGCACGTCCTCGTAGTACACCTCCGTCGTGTTGGAACACTTGATCCCCATCTTGTTCTCCGGCGGACCCGAGGACACGCCGCCGAACGCGCGCTCCACGATGAACGCCGTCACCTGCGGATACAAGGCTCGCTCAGCGAACGAATGCAACGCGTGCTCCGTGCCAGTCGGTACTCTACTCACCTTGTCCACGGTCTGGCCATCCTTGACGACGGGCGTCTGCGCAAACACGGTCATGATCTCGGCGATGCCGCCGTTGCTGATCCAGATCTTAGAGCCGTTCAGCACGTAGTGATCCCCGCTAGGCGCCAGCACGGCGCGGGTCCTGTAAATGAATCGAGCGGTAGGACGGGTCAGGGGTGCTAGTGCGGCCGGTAGGCCGGCTAGTGCTGGCACTCACTTGATGGAGCCGGCGTCGGAGCCCGAGGAGGGCTCCGTGAGACAGAAGGCGGCATACTCTCCGGCGGCGACCCGAGGCAGGTAATGAGCTCGTTGCGCTTCGTCGCCGAACAGCAGGATGCCCTTGAAGCCGATGCTCTGATGCGCGCCGAGCGTGATGCCGACGCCGAGATCGTGTGCGCCGACGACCTCCACGAGCCGCGCATACTGCGTGTTGTTGAGCGCGAGGCCGCCGTACTCGGCCGGCACTTGCAGCGCGAAGGCGCCGAGCTCCCAGAGCCCCGCCAGCGTGTGCGGCTCGATGGCGGCCGCGGCGTCGTTCTTGTCGGGGTCGTTCACCTCCTGGAAGAACTTCTCCACGGGCGGCACGAGCTCGCGCAGCGTCTGGCGCTGTTCCTCGGAGAGTGGCTCGGGGAATGGGAACACTTGTGCAGGCTCGACACGTCCGCGAAACAGGTTCAGTGTGAAGGAAGGCGAGTCTCTTGGTGCCGCGCGCTCCGACGACGCGCCACGACAGCCTCCACCGCGCCATCTGTATCACAATTTACAACTTAAAACATCCAACAAGGCTTAGTGTGCCTTTTAGTGTTTTAGAAAAACAATGGTCTCACTCGGGTGTCTCGCCTGTCTACCTGACTCTTCCAGAGCTGAACCATAGACGCTACAAAACTGTTGCAGGATTGGAGCCAGGATCCCTCAATTGAGACTACCTATCTGACATGGTAATATTATAATCCAGTTGTAATTCACGTGTATGGCATACAACATGTTACATACTAAATTGCCTTTACTACATACCTACATGACCGTGATTATACCCATCAAAATATAGTTTACATGAACTTTAAAGTATACATAGGTAAAATTACTTGAATGCTAAGCCTAGAAAAACGGACACCTAATTCCTAGCATTGTTTTAAATTTATTCTTGCAAAAAAATTTTATTGATTTCAAAGTTAAGTCCAAATGTATTGCATGCTAATCTGATGCCATTAAATAAGCAACCATCTTGTAAATTGGGGAATGTTCATTTACCTAGGTACATAAGAAGATAGCTGGACGTTAGGCAAGTGTTCGTGATTTGATATTGGTATGTCCTACATAACTAGGTATAGGGTTGAGGTCAAAGTCCAAGGCGACAATGAAGTGCGGGCCGCTGGCTGAGTTGCCCGTTGCCTGCCGTTCATTGCGCCTTGACCTTAGTCTTACCTGGTGAGAGAAAGTGGTGCTGCCACGAGCTTATTCGCCAGGCATCGGTTGGCACATCTCACCAATTCAGAGCCTTTCATTGTCGAAAATGTTTTAATTATATAGGTATCTAATTCTTCACAAATAAAACTTCTTATTTAATCACTTTTGTTAGTTCATCATAAAATATAAGTATGACTAGATTACTTCTTAGGTAGGTACGCTAATGAAGTTATTTAATTCTAATAAATGAAACTATGGAAAACAAAAGAAAAGTACTCGTAAATGTAGGTGAGGGGTTTTACACCACACAACTGATGGTGTCGACTCTGTTATTGCATTTTTCTAAACAAACGACGACCGCACTAAAAATGTTAATGCAACAACAAAATCGACACCCAGTTTATGTCACGGTAACTGATAGTGACGTGACGAACTCGAGTTATTTGAGTTGACTCGATGGAAACGAGAAAACACGTGAATCCATGGATCAATATTATGTTTTATTTCGATGTAGGTATGTATTTAAAGCATACCATAAAATTATGCATCATATTATCTAGCAAGCTTATGTTCCAATTTCAATGCAATAAAATGAGTAACGAATAAATAATTTCGTGATGAGTTAATGACGTTGGTTATATGTGATAAAAATTATTCATGAACTAAATTTTTTTTAACTGAAGTTCATTTTTTTTTCATTGGGTTTCGATTGTTGAAAGAATTATAAACACCTCTATATAATGTATAGTAACTAGGTCATGGACGAAGTAGATACCTACCTCTTTTTCGAACTAGGTAGGTATGATACCCTAGGTACTTGTTGTAATCATCATTATCACCTTATCCTATAAATAACACAAGAAAAACTTAATAAATAAAAGCGCTACATAATTATGTAGGTACTTAATATGTAGTGTTGTTTCATTAAATAAAAAAACTCGAATCCCTATCCCAAAAAGTGTTTGCTAACCTGACGTCACGAAACTAAAACAAAAGTCAGGCAAAATAAGATCACCGATACATACATAACTACCTAGCTCTAGGAATCATGTTAGATCTTCTAGTTTATTTATTTGAAACGAAGAAGGAGTACATAGTTGGTGCCAGCGTTGCGCTAGCGGCAGCATATCTAATCTATTATCTGATGGAAGCGGTAAAGGTGAGTGTCTGGGGTTGCCGCTAGGCACAGGTGCAGTGCCGCGACGTACTGACGGTGAAGGTGTGTGTGTGTGTCACAGAAGCCGGAGCTGGTGTGCGGCGACACGGAGCTAAGCGCAGCATTGCGCGGCGGAGTGCCGCTATTATCGGCGCGCTACTGGCCGACCCCATGGTGCGTGGAGGCGAGTCTGCAGACCGTGCTGGGCTCCGTGCTGCGCTCCTTGCTACTGCCGACACTCACTACCACCAGGTGAAATGTTTTGACCAAACAAATGAAAACCATGCTGTAGAAATTAGTTCCTGAATACCTAAATACAATAAGAAATTGTGTCAATTGTATGTAAAGATGTAATGGTGGGTACACATGGAAGTACATACTCGATGATTTTGGTTGATCTCAAGCAAGTATGAATGTGTGTACATGCAAGTCTCAAGATAAATATTCAATGTGTAGATGCAGGGTCGAGTATATTATATTATGTAGATAGCCATGCTCAGATGAAACATGCTCATAGAGCATGTACATTATATTGTGTGTACCCACCATAGGTTTGTTATGCTGGTGTTTCCATCACTGCAAAACATATTTCACAATCTTTACAAAATCATGTATTTTTACAGACTACAGCGAAGTGATAGGGAAGATACTTATTTATATGTATATGATTTTTACCGGTAGGTATTTATGTTCATCTGTTCCCTTATAACTCAATTACCATTTATCAGAATTTGATAAATGACATATTGTTGTCTGTGTCTCGATCATCCGCTGCTTATATGTTAAGTGATCTCACATTAAATTTAATATGGCGTCATATAGAGTACCCAACAGAACCATCCCAGATAAATCAACTTTCATACACAAAAGATACCAGACACACAGCGTGGTCTAACTTATAACACCCCTTTCGTTTTTCAGTCGGAGGTTAATAAAAAATACAAAAATCAGGGAACATACTTGGGGTATTTTCAGGTTTTCAGGATGAGTCTAACTGGACCATCTTGTATAATAATGGAGATTTTCACTCACTGACTCATCAACACATAGCTTTAAATAACTAGGTACTGGACGGATAGGGTTAGAATTTGGTAGGCAGGTGCGCTAGAACTCGTAGGCATGACTAAGAACAATTTTTAAAAACGCCACTTCCCGAGAGTTCAAATAACATACAAAAAAACATTTATTGCCTCAGTAGGTAAAAAGGTACAGTACATAGTTACAAGTAAAACGTAACATCAAACAGGGCAACAGGGGTAAATTTCCATCCAGCACTGGTTTTCAATTTATCCCTCTCGGGTAGATCTTCATCGAGAAGTGTGATGTAGAAGCGGGCTTCAGAATAGTAACTACAGAAAATATAATATAATATATAATTAAGGTAATCAGACCATAATTATATATATTAAGGAATGTAATAAAAAACAAAAAAGTGGTAAGGGGCATAACTTAAGTAGAGTAAAAGGTACAAAATGCTCTAAAAAAAACGGTATGCATAGCAAGCGTGTATATTTAATTTATTGATAGTGTCTGTGCATGGTGTGATGGGTGTGTCTGAAGCAAATAAAGGTCAAATTAACCCTTTTACGCTTGTATGTCAAAATTTTAACTCTGCCGCAAACCCTATCGATGTTTTCAATATAGACGGTCGGAAACAAATATTAAGCGGAACCGAGCCATTCGTCAGGTTCTCAAGTGGTGCGTTTCGCAGGGAGGTGGTTAAGATGTCGGACGGAGGGCAGGTGGCGCTCGACTGGGTGCGGGAGGCGAGCGACGGCGCCGCTGGCGTGCTACTAGTGCTACCCGGACTCACCGGCAGCGCGCAGGCAGACTACGTGCGCGCGCTGGCAGCTGCTGCTGTCGCACTCGGCGTGCGCTGCGTCGTGCTCAACCAACGTGGACTCGGCGGCTTGCAGCTCACCTCGCCGCGGCTCTACTCGGCGCTCTCGCACGCCGACCTGGCGGAGGTGGTGACGTCACTGCGGAGCCGAGACTCGAAGCCCGTGCTGGCGGCGGGCGTGTCGCTCGGCGGAGTGATCCTCGCGCAGTATCTGGCGGCGTGGGGCGCGCGAGCCGGCATTGCGGCCGCACTCGCGGTGTCGGCGCCGCTAGATGTGGAGCGCGGCGCGCAGGCGGCCGAGCGAGCGCCGCTCCTCAGCTGGCACATGGCGCGGCAACTGCGGCGCACGGTGCGCGAGCACGAGGCTCTGAGCGACCACTGGCCGGCGGTGAGCGCGACGCGCTCGCTGCGACAGTTCGATGCGGCGTTCACCGCGCCGCAGCTCGGCTTCCCGTCGGCGGAGGCGTACTACGCGGCGGCGACGCTACGCGGCCGACTGGGCGCAGTGCACGCGCCGCTGCTGTGCTTGTGCGCCGCGGACGACCCGCTGCAGCCGAGCGCGGCGCTGCCTCGCGCGGAGACTCGCGCGAGCTCGCGCGTGGCGCTCGCGGTGACGGCTCGCGGCGGCCACATCGGGTTCCTCGAGGGTCTGTGGCCGGCGAGCTCGGCCTCGGACCAGTACATCGCGCGGTTGGCTCAGCAGTACTTCGCGGCGCTGCTCGCGCGTCCGCAGCTGCTGCTCCGTGCACCCGCGCTCTGACCCCGGCCGTGGCGCAGAGCCGACCCGAGCCGACCCGAGCCGGACCGAGCCGACCCGGGCGAGCCCACGCTCGTGTCAGGATCGAGTTGTTTTGTTAAGTTTTATCTGTTATTTGTTGATTTAAAGCTATACTTATGGGTACATAATTATTTATCGAATGTTACTCTCCTACATGTTACGAGAACGACGCGAATGGAGCGACTATGTCGACCGCTCCGGTGATATAATATTGTGAAAAATGAAGTATTATGTAAAATCTAAGGCTATAATAGTAGATTACTTTGTCGCTTTTGCAGTCTTTTGACGATTTTTATTATTAAAGTAAATGTAATGTAGCACTGATGACCGGTGTAATTGGAAATGTAAATGCCGGTTTGGAAGGAGTATAGCTCTGAAGTGCCGATAGTACCTAAAGCGTCGCTGTACGCCGCCGCCGCCGTAGGCCACACCGAACAAACGTATCCAATACAGGTA
Source organism: Eulithis prunata (assembly GCA_918843925.1). Lineage (NCBI taxonomy): Eukaryota > Metazoa > Arthropoda > Insecta > Lepidoptera > Geometridae > Eulithis > Eulithis prunata. The sequence goes on along the minus strand of OU974008.1, from coordinate 11,224,067 downwards.
TCGAAGCGATATGTGATTTAAATAAGATAATAGTTAACATCAGATAACCATAGTTTAAAAAAGTTAAGTATTAAATAAATGTATCATATCAAACTAATACTAGTTGCGTTTAAGAGTTATCCGACTAGCGAGTAGCGACTGACACAAACTGACAATAATATGCCAGAAACATGACCGCGCGGTTGGAGCAATCCACAGAGTACATTTTTACACATGGCGGCATAAAACACCTCATCTGGAAGCCGCGAGGAACAGCTATATTTTTTGGAATGTGATATTTGAGCCCATTCCTTTCTTTTATAGGTACCCAATACGGCATTATTAAACAATTTTAAATTATTTTGGGGACGCTAGCAAAGCCGCGAGCTTTGCTTGCATTAGGTGGTATCAAATCAAATTTGTATATTGTTAGCTGTTGCTCGCGGCTTTGCTTGCATTAATCTCCAAAATTTTTTTTTTAAAAAATAAGTTAAAATCCGGAACGAGGTCATCCGACAGAGAAAGGTGGTCGACATAGCTCAGAGGATTAGTAAGCTGAAGTGGCAGTGGGCTTCATCCCGTAGGGCCACGGTTTCTGACGACCACGCTCTAAAAATACCTAAAAAAAAGTCCCGCTGGACACGGTTTACTTGAGTTCATACATAAAAAATGGCAAGTACAGTCGACAATTTCGGCCGGCCATGTTTGCCGCAGAACCGACAATCGTTGGAACAAACTAATACTCGAGTGGAGACCGCGTGTAGGCAAGCGTAGTGTAGGACGCCGTCCGGCTAGGTGGAGCGACGATCTGAGACATGTAGCTGGCAAACACTGGATGAGAAGAGTCAAAGACCGGGCTCAGTGCCGCGTCTTGGGAGAGACCTACGTCCAGCAGTGGACCGATATAGGTTGATGATGATGATGATGAACTTCAAAAACTAAACGTAGTGACCTATCCTACTAACTAACCAAACAAAATACATTCTTACAGTACCTACATAGTAGAAGTAGGTATGCTTTATTTATTTATTGAGGATTGCCAACAAAAGATACACAAAATAATAAGTTTCATATTACATAGTGCTTATTTCTAGCGTTCTTTTAATTAAAGGCAACCACAGCATGTACTGTAATAAAATTTTTGCAACAACTAGACTAAAACTATATCTCTTAATGCTCTAAGGCAATGTGGCATATGACCACGACTATAGTCTAAACTAAACGGTAGTGCGTTTCACACTTTTGATAAGCGTGATCCGCCAACAAACAAAAAGACAAAACTCAAATTTTTGGAATCTGGAATCGTTTATTTAGTAGATCTGCATATTTTTTCCATATCTTACATTTTAGTGTTTGGCTTTTTTACAGTTTTATAATAGTATAGGTAGGTACCTAGATAGATATAAATATACCTAGATATAAATTTATGATTTTGACCGCTATGTATGTTCATCTGTTCTCACATTACTCGTAAACTAGGTAGGTACTCATAATTTGACAAATGAGGTGCATATAATTGATCGAGTGAGCGAAGCGAACGAGATCTTAGTGACAACTTGGACAAAAATGCTTTGTATGTTTGTTCGACGAGATCTTTTAAACCGCTCATCCGATCTTCATAGAATTTGGTAGGTATACGGATAGTACTCTTAAGTTTTACTGGTTTGTTAAATGAAGTAAATCGCTCAAGGGGTCGTGAAGTTATGGGGGTCCAAAGATAGTAAAAAAAAAAAAGTCGTACAATAATATCAAGTGGGGTGTCATATGATAGGGTTTTGTTTAGACATTCCAAAACCGTTTTTATTTTGATTCTAGGTCTAATAGTTTTTGAGTTATTGTAAAAATTATAAAATTGGCAAACCCAGTACCTATAACGTGAGCTACCATTTCTTGGAGTTTCAATGATTTTGTAGTTCAAGTAAGACAAGGTACATAGCTAGACGGCGATTTCGAAGCGATTTGCAAAGTTTATTACAACCATTAGTCAATAAAAATTGTTTGGGTTTTATTAACCTCCGACCATCACGAGATCTTAGTTCGGGGCGAACTATATGTTATATACATTATATAGGTGTATATAATGCTGGTTTATATAATATATAAACCAGATTACTAGAATGCTGGTTTATATAATATATAAACCAGCATTCTAGTAATCTGTGGAGGTAGATACCTACAGCTATCGTAGAAGCATCTACTAGACTAGATCGTCTGCTGGTTATAGGCCATGTGACGTCACAATAACACGGGCGAAGCGAGTTCACATCGCGTCGTCAAAATCGAGCTCGTCCAGCGGATGTCCGAGGGCGGCCGCGAACTCCGCGACTAGACGCTCGGCCGCCGCCCGTCGCTCCGCACCCGTCAGCGTCGCCGTCAACTGCGCCGCACTACCCAGCGAGCCCAGCGCCTGCAGGAACCGAGTCTCCTGTGCTTCCTCGCGCGAGTCAGCTCCCGGCAGGCGGGGCAGGCGGCGCAAGCCTGGCCACGCGTGTGCATGCAGTGCTGCGCGTACCGCGGCCACACCGCGCGCTTGCGCGAACGGACGCACGCGCTCGTCCGGCGCCGGCGGCGGCTCGCGCAGGGCGCACGGCTCGAGACGATGTAACGCGCACAGCTCCGCCACTGAGGCGGGCACTGCGGCCGCGTCGCACGCCACAACCTGCACCGCGCCCTCGGGCGCCACCGCCGCCAGCCGGCGCGTCAGCGTGCTGCATGCGAGCGCCTGCAGCTCGGCCGGCGCTAGCAGCACGACGTGTGCCTCTACCGAGTCTCCGGCGAAGGGCGCGTCGCTATCGGCGCGCGGCCGCACGCGCACGTAGGCCGAGTAGTACTTGTTGACGAGATGCCACACGCGGTCTGGACTATCGTCCTCGGCGGGCTTCACCTCCGCTGTTGCGTCGTTGTCGATTATTTCTATAGAATAATTTTGATTGAAGCCATTGTAGGTAATAATATCTCACCGGATGGAGATACCTACCTATATATATGTATGTATAGGTTTACTATGGGAAAACCTACCTAATTATTTACTAATAGTTCCAGTACCTCTAGTTCTACCTACCGACCTACAGGTTCACTAGGTAGGAAGGTACTAAAAAAAAAAATTCACGGACACCTAACACAACGCCTTTTAGTCTCAAACTAAGCAAAGCTTGTACGATGGAAACTAGATGGCTGATAGAATACCATACATAATATTTTTTTTTGTAAATACCTAGGTACATACTTATAATACCTACATAGGTAAAAACACCCAGACACAGAACAAACATCCATGTTTACAAAACACAAATGTTTGTTCTCGGTGGGGATCGAACCCACGACCCACAGCACGGAAGGCAGAGCTACTACCGACTGAGCCATGATGCCTGTCAAACTAGAGACGACTAGAGCATGCAGTACCGGTACCATTCCTCAACAGTACCGGGAAATTACCGGTACTGCATGCCGTAGTAGGTACCTCAGTTATGTACACTACACTTATTACCTGATATAATTTCATCAGCAGCAATTTTTGTTTCACCAGACACAATGATGACCGGTAGCGAGTCGAACATCTTCGATTATTCGTTCCAATGGGTCGACCGCCGTAATTGTATGGCGTAGATAGGTACTACCTACTAGGTTTTGTTGGTGGATTAGGTCTTTTTATTATTCTTGGGATTTCTACCAAGGAGTAGGTAGGTAACATAACACAGATGTTAATCTGATAATCCAGGATTTCTCCCGTTTGTTTGACACAGAACAATACCTAACTTGTGATGACACACCGAGTAATTAGTGTTCTGTGGACACGACACACACCACAGTCACCACACAAACACGAACTTTTTTTGTTTTTGTTGTGTTCTGGCACTGGAGGCTTGTCCTTTGCCACGTTTTTTTTCTGTCATTGTGCAAACACGAACGAAGGCTGATAGACAGCGTGATAATGTACAGCCGAATAACGTCATCATCATCATCATCTCAGCCCGGTATCACCCACTGCTGGGTATAGGCCTCCTTCATGTTATGCCAGCCTCCTCTGTCTTGTGCATGCCTCAACCAGGTGTTTCCTGCGACCTTTACGATGTCGTCGACCCATCGCGCTTTCGGACGACCCAGATTCCTTCCTTCCTAACGTATACGTACGACGAATAACGTACGACATGATAATCCGTGTCATCGTATTATTATCCAAACATCCAGCTTACGCTGAATTTACCCTTGTTGACCTCTGCTGTTACTTAAAACTATGTACTGTCTATACCCATCGAGTTGGTTTCTAACTCGATGACTGTACCTTTATATCTACTTAGGCAAATATTTTGTATTTGTAAAACTCGTATTAAGTCAGAGAAGTCATATCACAACCATTTGCCACAAACTAAAACAGATTTTCCCATAAATTTTTTATCAAAATCGGTTCAGGCCTATAAATAAAAATATCTCGAAGCCCGGTAAAATTAAGACAGCAGATTTTTAACACTTGACAGTAAGAAATGTCAGTTTTGACAGTTAAAATGTACGTATACTTAAATAATCCATCGTGCTATGGTCTAAAAAAACGTGACATTGGCGAAGTTGCGGGCGACACTGCAAAGGCCATAGACAAGAATTAAAATAGGTGTCTGCCATTTTATATGTGGAAATCTCTTTGGTGGAAATAAGGCTGGCCTTTTTTTCTGTGGTTTTTACAAAGCAAAATAAACATGTTGGTTTTAGATTTCTTTGAAATAAATCTTTAAAAACATAGGGAGTAACTGCAAGAAAATAAAGAACGATTACGGAATTAAAAGAAATAACAGGGGCCTGCCTACTTTATCAATCGAATCGTGCTAGTTCTAGAGGCCGGGTAATGTCCTAGAACCCATAATATTATAGTTCCGTTGATAGTTATCATTATCATACGCAATGGACAACATTAGATCGTGGACTGAGGAGGACGAAGCGATAATAGCAACGAACACCGACGCAACCGAATGCAAGCGCTGTGCCGTTGAGCTGGGCTACTGGAAGGACGAGTACATCGCGCTGTTCGCCAAGCGAGCCGACCGCAAGGCGCCCGAGATCAACCGTGGTTACTATGCGAGGGTCAAAGCTATCGAGCTAATAATTCACCAGTTCCTGGAGGCGAGTACAATACGTGTACCTACCTACCTAAAATATATATTTACCAGACATATAGTAATAAATAGCATATAAATATGATGCATCTCATTTATTACATTTTTTTAGAGGTGCGAAACAAAATGTCAAATTATAAATCTGGGGTGCGGATTCGACACATTGTACTGGCGTCTCAAGGACTCCACGCAGGCCATTGCAAACTTCATTGAGCTCGACTTCCCTACAGTTACTGCCAAGAAATGTCAAATCATCAAGCGCAACAAGCAGCTGCTCGAGAAGATCACTAATGAAGGTACTCACAATAAATTATTATTGGCTACATTTTAGGCTATAGGTACAGGCAGAGTGAATGAAGGCAATCAAAAGCTATTGAGGAGCTGTGCCCGGAACTGGGATCTCGCAATTTTCCTAAAAAATAAGCAAATTAATTTAACAAATGATTGCTGGTCATCATCAGGCTTTGGAGTGTGTACTTTGAGATGTTTTTAGTTACAAACTGCACAATAAACTGGCTTTTCTAGCTATTTTTCACTGACTGATATCTAATATTATGTGTGGTGCTAATATGCAATCCTCTCTCCTTATTTACTTGAATTCTTGAAGCTTATTAATTATCGGTGGTCCCCGCACTAGACGAGGCCTGAACTGGACCCTCCTGGATGGACAGTAGAGGTACTTGTGTTTAGATGGATGTGCTGTTACGTGTATGTATATTGTATAGGGTGTCCAAAATAAATGTCTTTTCTTTGTTTCAGATGGCGAGGTGATAATAAGGTCCGGCGACCTGCACGCGGACGGGTACCACCTGGCGGCGTGCGACCTGCGCAGTGTGCCCTCGGTGCGGCGCGCGCTGGCCGGCAGCGCCTGGTCCTCTGCTGCGCCCACTCTACTGCTGGCCGAGTGCGTGCTGGCCTACCTGCGGCCCGAGCCGGCCGGCGCCTTGCTGGCGGCGCTGGCGCACGACCATCCGTGCGGTGCGCTCGTGCTCTACGACCAGTGCAACCTCGGCGACCGCTTCGGCGAAGTGCTGGTGCGCAACCTCAGCGCGCGCGGCTGCGGCGTCTGCGGCGCCAGCGCGGCGGTCGGCGGCGTCACGCATGGCCCGCCAGCTGCACGCGCTGCGCTACTGCTGGCTGCAGGATGGGAACATGCGCGTGCGTGGGACATGACACACGCATGGCGCGCCTTGCCGCGAGCTGAGCGTGCTCGTGTGGAACGGCTCGAGATGTTGGACGAGGGCGAGTTACTGTTGCAGTTGAACGCGCACTACGTGCTGGCGGTGGCGACTCGCTCGGATCTGTTCGCGGACATCGACCTGGAGCTGCCGGCCGAGTAGGTACTCACTCCGCGCCTCGGTGCACGTTATTTATTATCCGACGTAGGTACTTCCTTGATGGCGCGGCGCGTCTGCGCGTTGTGTTATAAATTATGTGATTCGTCCGATCGACTTTCATCTGTTGTACTATGCAATAGTTGGGATACATGATGGCTCGAGTGATTTTTTTTCATTATTACCTACGTAATTATGTAAGTGTTAAATATTTATTTATGATAATAAAAATTCTGTAAAATTGCTTAATTAAATGTGGTACGAAAGTTACTTATCTGCATTTTCCAAAAATGTGCCTCAAGATGAGCGAGCGTCAAGATGGCCGAATCCAAAGCAAGGAAAAAGAAGTCGTTATTTCTGCATTCTGTGGTTATTTCCTAGTAACCATTATGTATTCTGTGACCTCCAGGCATGTAGGCTACATAATGTAGCTAATATTCGTGATCCACGTAAAACCAAAAAGAACTTTTTGAAATCGGTTTAAGGAGGTCACTGACTTTTTCGTATCTTTTTCTTTTATAAGTACTTAGGTACTAGGAGGTTCTTTTGGGACACTCCGGTTTGAGGCCGAAGTCATTATCAAATAAATAATCTTAGTTTGCTTGCACGCTTATTATACAGCTAGGCTATTGTGTGCAGGACACACCTAGATACCCATCTAGATATCTATTATACAGGCTGGTCCAGATAAACTTGTACCTCAAAATACCCCATGCATGTTTGCCGAAATTTTTTGTATTTTTGAGTTCGACTGAAATTGTTAAAACTGGAAAAAAATAATTCTTTTGCAAAATGATTTTGATGAAATATACATCGATGCATTAAATAACAGACTTCCTAGCATACATACAGTACAAGTTATAATTTTTTTTATCTAAAGTGACCTGTATTTGAGGGAGTTAGATACAGTATTCCATAGTTTCGAAGTGTTTTTCAAAATTGCAGGGACTCCTTCAATAAATCACGATAAAAGCGTTCTACTTAATAAATAGGCTACTTTTAATCAAAGTGACTCGTTACTACTCGTTTTATCATTCGAAAAACGAATTCAGATGGAGAATGCCTCAATTTAATTAAATTCAAAATTATCCTCCAATCGAGTAACTAACTTCGGGGATAAATTTCTTATGGAAGTACATAAATAAAATATTACTAAAAGTTGAACGATAAAACCCGTTCAACAGGAGAATCACCGAAGTGAACACCCCGGGTACATATTATTATTATTATTATTGTGTAAGGTCAGAGTCGATGTGGGTCCGCGGCGCGCTGCAGTGCGCGGCGCAAGGCCTGGCGCGCCTCGGCGTCGCCCTCACAGAACACGTGCGTCGTGTGTCGCTCCACGTGCACCAACGCCTCGCGTCGCGGCGCATGCACCATGCAGCCGGCACCCGCACCCGCACCCGCACCGCGCTCCACTCTAGCACCGGCCTCCGCGCCGCCCAGCGCCCGCACCAGGGCCTCCACCGTCGGCGCCGGCATCGGCGGCCACTGCGGCCCCGACGAACCCGGCCCCGCCGGCGCAGGACCCAGCTCCAGTCTGTTGTCGCGCACGCGCAGCGCAGCACACAGCGGCGCCGTGCGCAAGCCGGGGCGAGTGTCGCGCGGCTGCAGCGCACTGGCGAGTGCGGGTTCGAGCCAGGCGCGAGCACGGCCGCGTCGGAGAGCAGCTCGCCTGGAGCCGCCGCGACGCAGCGCTAGCGCCGGCACGTCGGTCGCGATGTGAGGTCGCGCCGGCTGCCCGCCGCCTGGAGGCGCCACGTACTGCTCCGGCAAGGCGAGCTCGCGAGGCCTGAGCTCGCGGACGAGCTTGTTGGCTTGCGAGTAGTTGAGCGAGGTGTCGATGGGACAGTAGTGCGCCTTCAGCGCGAGCGGCTGGAAGGGCGCGAGTGCCTCCGCGTAAGGAAAGTCCGGTTCTGCAACGGAGATGGAGATCACTTTAGCTGCATCCTACGTCCTAGTGCATCCAGCTATCTAGTATTCGAAAAGGAGATGAGGGCGTCGGTCGCCACACCTGTTGCTAAGTAGACGCTTGAACGTGCGTTTTGCAGTATACAACATGTATCTACAATGGCGAGAAAAAATTTACACACGGGTAGAGCTACTTATTAGTATTTATATAAAAATAATTAAAGTACAGTCAGCTGCACTAGAATGTGTCCAATTCATAACTTTCAACCTAGTGTCACCGTATTGCAATAGACATTTACAGGATAAAAACGAAAAAATTATGAACACGGTTGATAATTTTACTTATTTATTTAGTATTGTGAGCTACAACAGTAATAAACAGAGCTCTAGTGCTTTACCACGCGAGCAAAGCCGCGGGCGAAAGCTAGGAAAATATAATTTGACTCTTATCAAAAACATGCATCATCTCCTGGTCATCATCAGAGCTCGGAGCGACTTTGGTTTGTCAAAACCGAACGTTTAGGACGAACCAATTGTTAAGCTATCTAGTTAACACGCTCTCCCAAACTGAAAAGAGCTTAACCCGATGTTACGCGATCCACCTTGCACCGGCCCCGGCGGCGGCGGGGCATTACAATATACACGTCAGCGCTCTCACTCACCCGTGAATATGACGGCGTGCGCCGGATTGGAGCCCCACAGCTCCAGTAGATGTACGGCGGCACCGAACCGCAGGCTCGGGTGTCCACAGAACACGACGCAAGGCTGCGTGGCCTCCGCGTGTGCGGCCAACTCGTGCAGGTCTGCGGCCAACCGCAGCCGTCCCGAGCGCACCAGCGCCGCGTGAGGAAACGGCTCCTCCGGTATGCGAGCTGCCTTACCCGCCGACACCCACTCCGCCAGGATGTTACTGTACGCCAGTGCCGCGTCTGCAGCCGGACCCACGCAGTACAGCGGCACGTGCGCCAGACCTGCACCCTCCAGGTGTGCAGACAGACATTCCAGCAGGTCGTACAGCACGCCCGACGCGTACACCGGCAGCAACACGCAACCGCCGCCGCGCAGCGTGCTGGCGCAGTGCACGCACAGGTCGCCCAGCATGTGGTCCGGGTTGTGCGCTGGCGTCTGCGTGAGCGCCGCTAGCACCAGCAGGTCTGCACCGCGGAGCGCCGCCTGGTTGATGGGTCGCGGGTGCGTCGTCAGCGTGCTGCTGCCGCTCACGTAGCACACCTTCTCGTGCGCCGAGCGCAGCACCCAGTTAGCGGAGCCGAGACAGAACCCCGAGGAGACGGCGGTCGCGTCGAGTGCGCCGTACACGTCGACTCGCTCGTCGTATCCGACGACGCGCACGCGCGCCAGCGCTCGCTGCGCCGCGCTCCGAGAGAAGAGCCGGCGCCACGCGCGCGGCCGAGCGGCGTGCGCCAGCGGGGGCGGCAACACGTGCAACAGTTCCTTCCAGCGCCGTGCGCCGCCACCCGTGCCGCCTGACTCGAGCCACGCCGCCAGCTCCTGCAGATAGAACCGTCCGATCTGCAGCGTGGGCTCGGTCGCGTACACCTGTCCCTTGAAGCCCGTGCCCTCGGTGATGTACGGCAAGGCCAGCATGCATGTGTAGTTAGAGATGAGGATCACATCCAGCTGCGAGTAGTCGATCACCTTGTCCAGTGGGGGACAGAACTCTGGCACGCTGTCCACGAACACGCGCCCCATGCACTCCTTCAGCTCCTACGATACAATTACTGTTTTAAATTCCATCAGGAGCATCTCCTTCCAATGGAATAGATCATGATCAATATTGGAGAAGGTCAAAATGGTTCTGCAGGTTTTCACTGGCAGGTACTATTGTGTCCTTCCATGTTGTTAGAAAAGTAACATTCAACTTAAAGTAAGTGGACTCGTCCATCTAATCTTCTAACAAAAAGCAAGTTTTAGAATAAATACTTACTAGGTATACCTAAATTAATTGTCAGCTATAAGCAGAAGGAACTGTCTTATACCACATGGGCCATTGGCAGTGCTTGTTGTCTGCTTTTGCTCATTATCAGTAGGTAATTTAAACTGAATGTTCATACATGTGTATGAACATTCAGTCATAGATGCTCTGTTTAGAATTAGCCAAAGAGCTTGTGCGAAAACCAACTATATTCAAAATAATAAGGCAGAGAGCTCCCCCAGGACCTCCTATAGCTTATGCAAGAGACAATTATAAATATGGACACTACTGGGTGTTTGCCATCCATGCCATTTATGCCCTGATCAAACTCTAGCTAAATGCCTGTACGGGCAGATTGCAAGAAACAAAGGATACCTATATAAAACAAAAAAATTATGGCCGGTTTCAATGAGCATTGATTTGGCTAAGCATTATTGTGCTATCTAGTGTAGAGTTAGTAACACTACTATCAATCCATCCTATCCTACCGGTCTTGTCTAATCATGTAAGGAAGGTTAGATTACATATTACGTACCCCTTCCAGTAAGGGATCGTTGACGTGTGGCGGCATGTAGTGCGGCAGAGCGGCCAGCCTCGTGCTTGGCACGGGCGGCAGCGGCAGGAAGTTCAACACCGAGTGTGCCGACAACCCGCAGTCCAGCATTATCAGCAGCTCCTTGAACGATAGCACGAAGCATGGCTTTGCCGCGTCGCTGCTCAGGCAATACTAAAACATTATTTCGGTGGTTTCATGTAAACATCCACTTGCAAGGTAGCATTTCATATTCAGAGTTCATACCTATGTATACATACCAGTTTCATTTTATTACTTTTGATGATTTCTTTCCGTAGCTTCACAACAGTCTGCCGGTCGGTACAAAATATTACTCTTGATTACCTACCTACCGTGAGTTTCCACAGCAGCACGAATACGAAATAGGTAGGTAGGTATCTCATGATCTTAGATCTACAAAAATACTTTATTTTTATTATGATGCGGAGGCCGAAGCCTGTACAGTGTACGTACTGTACTGCCTGTAAGTAGACACCTATAAATTACAAAAATCGGCGCTCTAATTTTGACTAACTTTTGGTTTCTTCGTGACGTCGTCGGTCGGTAGCAAACATTCTATGGGATAGGGTGATGATGATTTCTTGATGCTATCATGGAATGGAATGTACAACCATGAATGCACGGCTTGGAAATTGGATGCAAAATATACCTCTGCTAAAGTGTTGTTTGTTATCGTAAAAATCTGGGTTGCCGTATGTCACATTCTGAATTACCGTATTTTAAGGAAAAAAATACTAAAATGCCGAATATATTTGAAAAATGTTTATTTCTCGTTTGTTTCTTGTCCATAAAGTTTTCTTATCGTTTCAATTACTTCAGATTCATGTTTATCTAGTGTGTACTTGTCATTGCTTCTCATTTTGTCACACATGTCGCGCGACACCTTAAACTTCGTACAGTTCCCTTGATTTTGAATAAGTTGTCTTGGTAATAGTGTTTTATTTACAGTCGATGTTATTAACTTATTTCGCATCTTGGTCTTCATATTGTTTCCTTGGCAATCATCGGAACCGATTTGACATGACAGTGGCAGTTTGTAACCGATTTATGTTTAGTGTTTCCACAATCAAACAATGGGTGTTGCCACCTGTTCATTCGACACCAGTGACATCTGTCTGCGTAACATAACTTAAGTTCAGTACGTTGTCTCATTCATTTTTAACTAAGACGAAAGAGATGGCACGATACGGCGATATGAACTCTGTTTGCTTATAATAGTCGCGAGTCGGGGTTTCCCGCGTACAGCAGCTGCTGTGTGTGGTCCCTTTGATGTGGATGAGTGCGTAATACCCTATCTTGTACTATGTTTCCTATGTTTTGTATGTTTTTTACTATGTTTCCTAGGTTTCCACACTTTCCACCATGACATCACAGCCTCTACACACAAAACATGCACAATTCTGGACGATTTTTTTTACGTTTGCACCCTGTAACGGTCAAAAAATGTTTCGAGCGTTTCGTCACTGGCACCGTCACTGGCAAAGGGTCAGTGAGTGGGTCACTCACTAATATACAAGTGGCGCTCATTTGCAACGCTAATACGATTGGGTATTACAAACTTAGCTAGGTATGTACCTACTGATTTATTATGTAGGTAGGTAGTACCTGTAGGCACCTACCTACCTACATAATATGTATGTATAGTTTTTTTTTTTGTTAACCTATATCGTCCCACTGCTGGGTATGTATAGTACGTTCGGAAAATTTATATGCGCAATAACACGAGCTTTACGGTGAAGGAAAACATCGTGAGGAAACCCGCGGCTTAGTCAGCTCCGCACGTAGAAAGATAGAAGATAGAAGATAGAAAATACTTTATTTACACACCACACCGCAATTAAAATCTAAACATACATGAAACTTAATAACTTAACTCTAACATAAGATAATAAATAAGATAGTAACAGTATAAAGAAGAAACATAACTTAAAAAAATTGCTAAACCAATGTGTGTGTGGTGGTGAAACGGCCTCAGCTCAGCTGAATGCCACGTATTGACCTTGTCTTTCCTGTGGATATGGCTGACTAGGCTGAGAGGACTCCATCTCAACATTGTCCCAGGCACTACAGTGTCCCGTTAAGTGTAGGCATAGGTTGCCTCGACTCGTGACGCTGTATAAATCATCTTCAATAGATGTAAAGGCCTAATATATAGGTATTATGTAGGTTAGAGTTGATCCCTAACATAACACGACTTTCTAAGCATTATTTATTTATTTACTTTAATTGTTTTAGGAAGACTAATAATATGTTAATGTTCATCTGGTTACACTGAAACGTGAAAACTGGTTATTTACACTAATAATAGGTATTCGTTTATTTTTTTAATTTAGTTTGGTTAATTACTTAACCTACCTACCTAGGTAGGTAGGTAGGTTAGGTTGACTTTAAAATACAATTCTTGTAAAATGTGTAAGTACCTGCCTAGGTATAGGTAGGTAAAGTATTATGGCCATGGGGTCCGTAGTCCGTACTATTATAGGTGTCCCTTGATCCAGGGCCAAGTCTCCCAATAAGTCATTTACATATTTTAATACATATTTTATTTTATTTAGAACGGCGATCAATAAGTGTCCCCAGTCTGTCTATGTACCTACGACATGTATGCCAACCTACCTAGCACATTTAATCAGCGTATTTTTAATAAGGTAGGTACAATTACATATTTAATTTATTTAGGTAGGTAACCCAGATTTTTAACATTTTAGAGTGCGGTTGCTCGCCTAGAATAGAAACACCGACAACACTAGCCGCTGTCGTCGTCGCCGAAGAACTGAACCTGGAACCGGTTGAGTCGATCGAGCATCAAGCCGAACCGAGTTGCACGCCGGCTCTTTATCGGGACGGTCGCGTTCTTTCGAGCGTATCTACGCGCACAATCCACGCACAAGTCAATCAAAGCGACAGCATCATTGTCGTCATCTACACAGCCTGGAGGTGCACGCGGCGTCGTCGTCCAGTGCTATGGCGTCCCTCCCGGAGCAGTGCCAGTGCGAGCCCGGCCGCCTATTCACGCGCCAGGAGGTGGAGTCACGCAATAACATGAACAGCGCCGCCATTATCATAGATAACTTGGTTTACGACGTGACAGAGTTCCTAGAGGAGCACCCGGGAGGGGCCGAGGTATTGCTGGATAACGCGGGGGGAGATGCATCGCGCTGCTTCCGCGACGTGGGGCACAGTGACATAGCGCTCGAGTGGCGCAAGCAGTTCCTGATCGGCGAGCTGGTGGAGGCAGACCGGCGGCCTATAGTGGAGCGTGCGTCGCCGCCCGATGAGCCGGCCGACGAGCTGACGCTGGCCGCGCTGCTGAACGTGTGGGGGCCGCCCGCATTGCTGGCGCTGCTGGCTGGCACACTCTACCTCTACCTCTTCTAGATAACAGTCCTTGTGTTACCTACAGTACTAGGTACCTAATACAAGTCCACTCACTGGTTATGGTTAATCGGGATACCTAGGTGTTACTTGAGTTTATCTTTTCTACTTTCAATCTCCGTAGGTACCTACCAACTTACCTAGGTAGGTACCTACCTACTTAATTATAAGTTTATATTACCTACCTAGATAAACTGCTTACTTACCTACCTACTAACTTCCTAATTGATATATCGAGGTACCTATTTTAAAAGTCTAAACGGTGTAGGTTTGATACCTAATTAGTAGGTAAGTAGGTACCTATATTACATAGGCGTAGACGGTGCACCTACCGACTTGAGTAGAATATTATGCCAGGGTTGTCATGTGAAACTTATGTCACTTTTGTGACACGTGATTTTTCTTATTGATTTAGGGCGTTGTGTAGTGTAAGTGTGTAATAAAAAGAAACAATAATTATTTATAACTGGAAAAACCGACTTCAATTTGATACGCATTTATCATCAAATGATGATGATGATGGACACGAGTTTTGACATTTTTTGAAACGACACATAGCACTTTTATTTTAATAGTTTTTCTTGTGTTATTGTGAATATTGTTGTTTAATTTTGGTGGAATTTTAACCAATAATACTTAGGTCGTAACATAAAGTGTGAGCCATTGGAATAAATGTGTGTAAAGTGGTTTTTCTGAATGTGAAAATTCGTGTTAGGTTTTGAAGAGAAAATCCACCATTTTCTTTTCAAAACAAACGACAGCCGACTTGACAAATGACTTGACTTGACTTATTTATTACAATTTTAACACTTGACATTGGCAAAATTGTCTGTCGAAATGACGGACACAGGCCATTACTGAAGAGAAGAAGATGATGATGCGTATCTATTTTGACAAATCAACTTTTTAGAGTCTCCCTTCTTCACCGGTCATTTTTCTTAACCTACCTACCTACTCAGATCTCCGCCTTTTGTTAAAAGATTAGTAAACCAGTAAACGTCAAAAAACACTGACATTGGCAAATTCGTGGCAGCCCTAGCCACCGAACAGCCATAGCAACAAAAGAAGAAGAAGATGATGATGATAATGATGATGATAGCAGTTCATTGGGACTATTCTATTGATCGTAAGCACCACAGAAACGTCACAGAAAAGCAAATACGCAGTGTGGTGTACGTGAATGACGTGTTTTTTATTTTCATGGGACCAATCTGGAAGCAGATAAAAAAAAGAATTTTTCATCCCACCATCTCGGAAAGAGTATTTTTAATCTTCAATATCTGAGTGGAAAAGCCGTTTTTATTCTCTAGAGGATAAAGTAAATTGAATTTAGAACATCGTGTGCACTAAGTTTGTGAATTAAAAAAAACATTAAACCTATTTACTGCTACCTCTATGGTGCCGAATATATCATACAACTTTTTTTTAATTTGTTAAAAACTCAGACTCGGAACCTTCTTGGTGTTCTTTTTTCAATTTGCTTTGTACGCGGTTCTTTACGCGGCATTTTTTCACGTCATTGTTAAACCTTATATTAAAAACAAGAAACTTGAAAACAAGTGAAAAAACTAAAATGAGTGATTCTAGCGACGAGGAAGTTTGTTTGACGCCAACAGAATTGACTGAAACTGTTAATAATGCGCAAATTAGTCATTTCCTCGCTGAGGTGGAATGAAAAGTTACGTGTTGCACTCGAGTGCAAAGATTTTTCACCTCGTGCTCTTTTGATTCCCTCGCTAACGCTCAGGATTCTAATTTTGAATCACTCGCTGCGCTCGTGATTCAATTTTAGAATCCTTCGATTGCTCGGTCATCAAAATTGAACACGCGGTTAAAAAGCAACTTTGCACTCTTGTATAACAAATAACTATTTCAAATCGGAGACGGATGACGGATTTCTGAGATAACAAACATTAAAAAAAGGTAACCCACCGACTAGGCTAGCATAAGTAGGTAAGTACCTGTAGGAAAATCCCAGGGAAAATATTGAGAAATCGACGGGTACCGTAGTGAAATCTAAAATCATACCTTGGTATTAGAACTTTTAAACTAAGGCCCGTAGGTATGCCGGTACAAAAATTGTTACTCAACCGTAATGAATTGTTGATGATTCCAAGCTCAGAAGCAGTATCGAACCTTTAATTCTGACATTTCTCTTATCTATGTGTGTTCTACTGTTTTTAAATATTTTATAACGGGCTGTGTTCTGTCTGACAAATTATTTAATATGATGCCTACAGGCACATTCTACCATCGCGCTACTCGTCAACGACAGGGATTGCCCACACACACCACACCACACATCCTAGAGCCGGGGTGCTCGCGCACCGTCGGGTTTCACAGGAATAGCCCCCTGCGAACACTCAGGTTGTGAAACGATCTTCCTTACCCATCGAATTACTATTACTAGGTAATAATACCTCAATGGCTTTACCTAGGTATGTACCTACCTATGTAGGTAGGGATACTAGAGGTACCTACTACATACTAACCTACTCGTATCTGCCTAGGTACAATGCTGTTTATAATGTACCTAGGTACCTACCTAAGCAAAGCACCGATGTTTTTGGTTTGATAATGAAATAAATGGTAGGTACCTATTCAGTTGGTTATTCTAGGTAGGTATAGAGTAGCTCACCTTGAAATGAGTGTGTGTGCGTGCGGAGTGGTGCTCAAACCACGGAAAAACTTAGTAGGTATTATGAAGGTACTAATCTACCTACATACAAACTTATCAATAGTGCTAAGCGGTTTACTGTAGGTACTTACTTACCTACCTAGTGTTCCAACTTGTAAGTTATGGAACCAGTGTAGGTAGTGCAGTGCAAGGCTAAAAATATTATCGTATCTATTACGACCGCATGAAAAAACATAAATCCTCGAAATGGTAATTTTTAGGGACTTTTCTCATCATTATTATTATGTCAAAATGTAAGTACCTAGGTATGCGTCATACAAAAAAATCCACAATAGAGGAGGTGAGCGCTGGTGCTTACGTCATGCGCTCGCGCTCTAGGAAATACTCGTAAGTGGCCATTACTGACTGTCCTTCACTGGAACTAGGGTTGCCAACTTATTCTCAGCAAAAGATAGGTAGGCAGATGCCTGAGTAAAAAAAATGACGTGGGATCTATTCTCAAAGAAAAACAGAACATATCGAGCAGAGCCAGCTGTGCAAATCATCGTGTTTCTACAAGTGTTTCTACTAGTAATCATTCTTGCCTACCCATGGTACAATATAGACTGAACCAGTGAGAGTCCTACCTCACGTTTAAAACAACACCAACAAAATTAGGCCTGTAGACCAGGTATAGGTACCAATAAAGAGTTCGTTACCCAAACATAGATATGAGTACCTTGCGATTTTCATACAAAAATCTATGCTTGAGTCTTATAATAATAACACCTTAGTCCCGATCAGTGCTTGAGCAGTAAGTAACCCAGACTACGGGCCTTCAGAGTGCCCCGTTGACGCCGATGCGTACTCGTAACGGGGATTTTTGAACAAAAAGTTCACAAATCCCCGTTGACGGAGATTTTTAACGGGGATTTGTGGAATAAGCCTATGTTAGGTATGTAGGTACCTAGTTACTACCTACTTAGTTTAGTCAGCCGTGTGCGAGCAATAGCTAACAATATTTTAATATAATGTTTGAAATGTCCAACCCAATACGACATGATTAAAATATTTTTTTTTAGTCCATGACTTCGTGTCCTCTAGACTTCTCGAGGGCGCGATATATATAAGTACCTACCTACCTACACAATAGTCCAGCGGACGATCGAGACGCCTCCGTGAAGTTCTGATAAGTATCTAACCTAGATAGTTTAGGATTACGAGGTAACCGGATGAACATAGGTACATATGTACATACACATACTACTAGGTACATTATATACCTACCTACCGGTCCAAATCATAACCCTCCTTTTTGCTTCGACTTACTCGGGTAAGTACCTATTTAGAGATTGTTAGATAGGTACCTATACCTACTACCTATATTTACGTAGGTACCTACCTAAATTATAATTAAACTTCAATACGGTCTATTACTACGCAGACCCAATAATATAAAAGTACCTACCTTACCTACATAATAAACGAATTATAATAGTACCTAGGTACTGTTAGCTTGTGGTTGGCAACCCTAGCTGGAACGTAACGTTTGTGAACTATTAGTGAACGTTATTAAATGTATTTTGGTGATTAAAAGATCATGGCCACTATGTTCGTTTATTTTTACTCTAAGGGCCTGACTGTGATTACTGTGAACATGACATGTAAGAAGGATTCTTCCGGCCTCCCGGCAGGTAATGTAGGCACCTACCTAGCTAAGCTACGTACCCACTTACCTAACCTTGGTCTCTTGGTGTCCTAAAGCTTCTGAAGCTCTAAAAGAAACCTTTCACACTTCACCATCCCTGTTCATCTGTTCGTGTTCAGTCTTCGTCACGTCTTGAAGCTGTACACCCCAGCAAGACAGTAGGTAGTACTAGGTACCTACCTACGTTACTTACCTACCTACCTGCTACCTAGTATCTACTTACCTAGGTCATGATCAGTTAGTGTTTTTATTGCTCTAAGGTAGATACTAGGTAGTGGGTATTAGGTAAGTATAATTTCTATAAACCGGGTGGTAGTAAGGTATACCTATACGGTATGGAATCGTACCTAAATAGGTAAGGTAGATAAGTACCTAATAGTCATAATACAAAATGACAAATTGTTTATTTATTGTTGCATCACGTCAAGACACGACCTAATTAATGGGTAGGTACCTACTAGGTACATACATACCTATATTTATTTTTACTTAGGTACCTACACCTTGTATTGTAAAGATAAGAAGTAGTTCGTTATCATCAGAGTAGGTGCGTGCGGGGCGTGCGGGGCTGCATGCATAGCGAGCGCCTCTCTGCCGACTGGCACTGGCATGGCATTGGCACGGTCACCGAGCCGGCCGAGCTCGCAGTACTTACCTAGAGACGCCTCTCGGTGCACGCCATCCATTTGTCCGCTCTGCTATCGCGCCCTCCGACGACATGGCAGGCGATAAAAAATTCACTCGCAAGCAAGTCAGCGAGATCAACCCGAAAAACCAGACGGTGTTCATAATTGATAACGTAGTGTACGATGTTACCAAGTTCCTGGACGAGCATCCTGGCGGGCACGAGGTGCTCGTCAACGTGGCCGGCAAGGACGGCTCCGAGGACTTCGAGGATGTCGGCCACAGTTTCGATGCCAAGGAGCTCATGAAGCAGTACGTGGTCGGTGAGCTGGAAGACGAGGATAAGGTGGAGCTAAAGAAGCGAAACGTTAGCTGGGAGGACACCTCCTCTGCCGCAGGGACGACCTTCATGTCCTCGTGGAAGTTCCCGCTGCTGGTGGGCGTGCTCATGACTGTTCTCTACAGCTACGTGTTTGGGTAGACGGAGTGGCCGCTGTGGCCGCCGCCGCCGCCTCCGCCTCCGCTAGGCTACTCAGTACTAGGTACCTTACCTTACCTATTAGTTGTGTTGTGTAATGTGTATATGAATGTGTTTCGAATTATGATCACGATTGTACTAGAAGATACGACATTATAATCTGTAAATACCTAAATATAAATTAAAAGTTTTATAATTTTGTTACTTACTAAAATGTTTATAAAATTACGTGTTTCTTAGTGTTCCGGTCCGGTTTTGGAAAAACGGAAAACTCCGGGGTCTGTCTGTCCGTCTGTCTGTCAGCTGAACCATAGAAGTTGTAGACTTGGAATTTGGAATCTACCTACCTACTTGGAAGGTACCTACCTACCTACCTAATAGTTTGTTACAACGTATGAAGCTTTGTAGGTACCTAGATATATGAATGAAGACAATATACTGAAAATTAGGGACTACCTAATAAGGGGGTCAAACGGGATATGAAAATATCCAAGTAAGTAGCTATGTAGAGTTCGCGTCATGTAAGAAGAACGCTGGCGGTCAAGCTGTGCAGTACCTACCTAAGCGAGTTTGGGGTCTATTTTGGTGGTACGAGGCACCATTTTCCAATGCGGAAGGGGTGTGTTTGCGCATGGGAAAATGGTGCCTCGTACCACCAAATAGACCCCAAAATCGCTTACTGCGCAGCTTGACCGCCAGCGCTCTTCTTACATGACGAGATAGGTAGTGTTTTATGCAAGTCATCGTGACATGAATAAATAATAATATCGTCATAACAACTAGGTACCTAGATACGTGATAGTGTAACTTTGTATTATTTCATACTTACACGTCATTTAATCAGAAAAATACGAAGTAGCTACCTACCTATGTAGGTAAGTAGGTACATTACTTATGTATGGTTTAAGATACCTACTTTATTCTCAAAAAAGACAAATACAGTCACTTTTAAGAGAACAAATACAGACTTAAAGTAAATAGATACCTATAACTATTTGTTAGCGGTTGTCGTCCTAATAGTAGGTAGGTTTGCTTTAGTTTATAGCTTATTAACGCGCGCGATTTAGGTATTTCATTTGTTTAGGAGCGTATCATAATGGTCTTGTCTTGAAGCACAATATTGTTGGTCTGGTCCAGCTTCAATTTAAATAAGTTGTATGTACTTGCTTGTTGTATTGTTGCGGGTAGTTTATTATAAAGCTGTGCCCCTTCGTAGGTAACCATTTTTTTCCCGAAGTTCGTTCGTGTTTTAGGTAGAACAAGGAAACCAGCTCGTCGAGTATTTCACTTTGTTATTTGGTTTGTTTTGGTGGAGGCTAAGTTAGTATGGATAGTTTTATGGCAGATTTTTCTAACTAGTAAGCTTAGATTAATAATACTCTAGTAAGCAAGTGCAATAGATGTAGGTACAAATTGTTTCACATTCATTATTTTCGTTTCTTTATAGATTAGAGTAGGTACCTAGTAGAAGTTAGGTAGGGATAATTAAAGAGTGATTTTATTATTTAATTTTGTGCTATTGGAAGTTCAGCTAGTTTAGTATATGCCACCTAGTGCCTATCTATATCTGAACATATTGCTGTGCCCCAACAGGGTTTATGTTTGCTACACAACCTTTTGTACAACATCTCTAAAACAACATGAGTGCAATATACGATTTTAATTTGAATTAGTTTTTGCGACGCTACCCCAAATTTCGATTAAGTATATTATATAGTAAGTAATTTGTGGGGAATACACCGGGTGATGTTACGCAATGAACCAATAAGGGATGATAGTTTGCATTTAATTTTATCAATATGAGCGTTCCACGTCAACTTGCTATCCCTATGCAAGCCAAGGTATTTTCCGTGGTTTTTTCTTGTAAATGCATGTTGTCAATGTGTAAGGGGTTATAGGGTGGAGTTATTTAATTTTTTAGCTTGAGAAATGATTTCGGCTATTGAAGGTCCAAAATAGAATAAGCAGCATCCGCGTATAAGTTTACATCACCATGAATTCCTAGGTCGCTTATATTATTCATGTATATTATTTGCATTGTTTGTTTGTGAGTGTCGATAAGAATCAGTTTAGTGAATGGATGATGTCCTGGTAGTATTACTTGATGTTTAGTGACATCAGGTATCTCAGCGTTGGCTAAACGTCCGCCAACTCTCAGGATTCCTTGTGGATCAATGAAAGGATTGAGTGTTTTCAATCTGCTATCATTTCTTACTGATTTCTTTCTCTGTAGTCTCTCTATCTCTTCTTTGAATTCTTGTTGTTGACATAGAATGATACATTTTGTCAAAGCTGAGGTTATTTCCTTTCCTGTTAAATGTTTCTCATGTTTTTCTCTGCTGAATACTCTCATGATGTATGCTGTTACTCGTAGTAGTTTTGTTAAGCTTGAATATCTGTCGAATAAATCGAAATCTTCTGTAGTAGTTGTTGTCATAGCTTGTATCTTTTTCTCTTCCAGGTTTGTTGTGGTATCAGTAAGTTGTTCGTAGTCTATCTCTTTTTGTTTCAAATCTTCTGGACCGTTCCACCACAGTTTGTGAATAAGTAGTTCTGGTGCAGATACTCCTCTTGAAGCTACGTCGGCTGGGTTCGTTGCTGATGCCACATGATGCCAGTGTGCACGAGGCAATGTTGTAAGTATTTCTGAAGTTCTGTTGGCTATGAAAGTCTTCCACTTACTTGGGTGCGATTGTAACCAAGCAAGTACTACTGTAGAATCAGTGTAGGCATGTATATTTTCTTTAGGTATATTCAAGTTCTCTGAAACATCTTTCAAAAGTTTTGTGAGTAGGACTGCAGCACACAGTTCCAGTCTTGGAATTGAAATGGTTTTGATCGGTGCAACTCTGGTCTTTGCAGTAATCTGATTGATATGAATTGAACCATCTGCTTTCAGTACTCTGAAGTAGATGACAGCTGCATATGCTTTCTGGGATGCGTCACAGTATCCATGAAGTTCAGCTTGAGAATCATCTCTGTTTGTATGTATCCATCTATTGATTTTTACTTCTTGAAGTTTTGTCAGTTGTTGTCTGTATTGTTCCCATTCTTCTTTTATGTTTGTTGGAACATCTTGGTCCCAGGTGACTCCAGCCAGCCAAAGTTGTTGAATCATGATCTTTGCTACTATTATTACTGGTGAAAGCCAACCCATGGGATCAAACAATCTCGAAATGTCAGAAAGTATTGTTCTTTTGGTTACTGTTGTTGTTGAAGTGGTTGGATCAGGAAGGTTGATTGTGTATTGGAAGCTGTCAATCTCTTTGTTCCAAATGAGGCCAAGTGTTTTTACTATATCATCTGACTTGATTGTGATAATATTCTCTGAGTTGTAGCAAGTCTTCTGAACATAGTCTTCAAATTCTCTATTGTTGCTGGCCCATTTCTGTAGTTGAAAACCTCCCGCCTTCATGAGTCCAGTCATTTGTCTGTAAACTTCATAGCTTTCTTCTAAGTTGTCACTTCCACTTAGGAAATCATCGATGTAGAAGTCAAGTTTTGTTTTTGCTGAAGCTATAGGAAAGTTTATCTCTTCATCAGTAGCTAGTTGATGCAATGCCCTTGTAGCTAGGTACGGAGCACTTGCAGTACCAAAAGTTACTCTAGTCAGTTTGTATTCGTTTAGTTCTCCGTTTGTTCTCCATAATATTCTCTGGTAATCTGCACATTTCTCGGTTACTTTTACTTGCCGGTAGAATTTGACACAGTCTGCTACATATCCAATCTCGTGTATTCTCCATCTCATTACTATTTGACGAAGATCTTGTTGTATTGTAGGGCCCACAAGCATGTTGTCGTTTAGTGATTTTCCATTGGGTCCTTTACTCGAAGCGTTGAAAACTATTCTGACTTTGGATGTGCTCTTGTCTTCTCGTATCACCGCATGATGTGGCAAGTAAAATGTGTTAATGGCAGTGTCTTTCTCTTTGTCTATCTTCTGCACATGCTTTAAATCAATGTATTCTTGTATCACTTTTGTATATTCTTCTTTGAGTACAAGATCTTTGTTTAATTTTCTCTCGAGTTGATTTAATCTCTGCAGAGCTATTTGTTTTGTGTTTCCATAGTCAAAGTTGTCTATCTTCATTGGGATTTTGACTATGTATCTTCCAAGATCATCTCTTGTATAATTGTCTTTGAAGTCTCGTTCACATTGTTGTTCTTCATCTGTTAAGATCTTGGTTGTTGTAGTTTCGGATTCTAGTTCCCAAAACTTCTGTAGTAGGCCATTCTCTTGTTCTTTTACTATGTGTAGGTTCAAAACTCGGTTGTGTGTTTCTGTTGTATTCTCATTCTCTTTTGTATAATATTTCTCTTGTTTAGTGTTCTTCTCTGAGTATTGATCGGTTATGTTTTCATAGTAAATCTGTTTTTTGTTTTCATAGTCATTGTATAGGTGTTCTTCGTTGTAGTTTGTAACTTCTCCAGATAGGATCCACCCCAGCTGTGTATTCTGAGCTAGTGGAGAACCAGGGGGTCCTTTGATTACACCTTCTAGTAGTATTTGACTATAGATCTTTGCACCTAGGAGGATGTCTATATTTCCAGGAGTAGCGTATCTTGAGTCTGCCAGTGGCAGCCCTTGTATATGAGGCCATGTTGTACGCACTCTCCTCGAAGGTAGCAAACTTGTTAGTGTCTTCAGACAAAAGGCATCGACGTTGAATTGACTGTTGTTGATAGTGGACTGTATGTTGAAAGTTACCTTGTGTCTGATTCTCGTGGATGTGTTAGCACCTAGCCCACTTACTGAGCAGTTGACTGTATCTCTTCTCAGACCAAGAGCCTGTGCTGCTGACTCGGTAATGAAAGATCCTTCTGACCCTTGGTCGATCAACGCTCGAAGTTGTTGCATGCTTCCATCTGATGAGTTGACTCCAATGATGGCTGTTGCTAGAAGCATTCCAGTTGATTGTATTTTCTTCGTAAAGTGTGCTGATAGTTGGTGGTCTGGTCTAGGTGTATCTTGTGTGGTCTGGTGTGTCTCGTAGGTGTTCTCTTGTTCGTCTCCTTCTGGGTGTAAAAGTGAATGGTGTCTTCTTCTGCATATCTTGCAATTTGTTCTTTGTCGACATTCAGTTACTCTATGTTTAGGTATTAAGCAGTTGAAGCATAAACCATTCTTCGTTACAACCCCAATTTTGGCTTTGTGATGTAGGTTTGCAAATTCTTTACATTTGTATAGGTAGTGGTCTCCATCGCAGTGTACACAATGTTCAGTAGTAGTGTGAAAAGTTCTCTTTGTTGTTGTGTTGTTGGTTGTAGTGGTGGCAGTTGTTGTTCTGTTCCGCACAGCTTGTCTTCCCTCAAGTGATCTAAATCTTCCTTCCAGAAAGTCAATAAGTTGTTCTAGTGATGGTAGTTCGTCGTGGCTTCCTAGCTTTTCTTCCCATTGTTTTATGGATTCTGTGTCTAGTTTGGAGATAGTCATGTAGATAATTATGGAATCCCATGAGTCTGTAGGAATGTTCAAACTTTTCAGTCCGTTCAAGCAATCTGTTGTGATATCTAGCATATTTTTAATCAAATTTGCAGATTCATTAGTTATTGTTTTGATTGAAAACAGTTTACTCAGGTATGCATTCACAATAATTCTCTTGTTTTGGTATCTCTTTAGAAGCTTATTCCAAGCATGATCATAGTTGGCATCAGTAATGGTAATATTCTTTAGCAAGGTAGCTGCTTCACCGCTAAGGTTTGTTTTCAAGTAATGTAATTTCTGCACTGAGCTAAGTTTTTCATTGTTGTGTATTAGTGAAGAAAATTGGTCATGAAATGAACACCATTCTGTATATAATCCACTGAAAGTAAGTATTTTTATTGTAGGGATTTTTATCTCGCATACCTTTATTGATTCTTTACTGACTGAGGTTTCTGCTTGGTTTTCTGTGAGTTGTAATTGTACTGGTGATCCAAGGTCTCGCATTTTCTTCATCATAGCACACTTTGCCATTGTATATTCCTCTTCACACTTGAAGTACAAATCGTTTTTTGTATATTCATGATCTGCCAACATCTTCTTGTCGTATGTATTTGCAATCTTTTGATGGTTTTCGGTAAACTTCTTCCAACAATCATTCAGTAAATTGATTTTAATTTCTACGTAATCTCTTGTTATACGATCCTTTGGTGTTTTCTTGAAGTTAGCATGTGCTTTTTCAAGTTGTTCCTTGAACACCATCTGCTCGTTCATCAATCCGTCGTCATCGTCTGATAAGCTCATTTTTCTCACTAAACGTTGTATGAATTTCTCTAGCACTGTTGCTCACCGTTAGTAGAAAATAAGAGTCCTTTTTTTGTGTATTTTACGTAAAAAGTTAATCACCACGTGAAGTTTATGAAAGTTACGGAAGTGTACTTGTCGCCATTTCATCTCAGTAAAAATCCATCATTTTTTTGCTTGATTGCTTGTTTCAAATGTTCAAAGTCAAAGTTCTAGTACAAATAAGGTTCAAAATAGGGTCAAATCACATCACATAAATGTTTGTTGTTTGCACTCAACTTTGCACTCAGGTTCCGGTGCAACATCTTGTTCGAGTAAACCTAACCTCAAAGTTTATCACCACTTTCGATCTTGTAAAAAGTTTTCGTAAAGTTTTTCACACTATTCTTTTGTATTGGAGACTTTCACTGTTATTAAATCCGGCTCGAAGGACCATGATTTGCCTGAAGGGCCACCCAGAAGGAGAGAAACGATTTATTTTTGTAGACTCACATCTTGTATTTTATTTGGTTTTTGACACACACTTATTAGTTTGACAGGTCGCAATAGTACAGACTATATCATGATCAACATTATTAAAAAGAGTAGGGGACCTATGTACCTACCTGCTTAGATAATGCACACTAAGTGCGGTGTATGTATAAGTACAACCGAATTGAGAACATCCTCCTTTTTTAATGTCGTTTATTAAAAAACGAAACGGCAAACCGGTTCATAAATACCTAACGGAGTTCTGAGGTAACAAACATAAAAAGAACAACCGAATTGAGAACCTCCTGCTTTTTTGAAGTCAGTTAAAAGTATTATTTGGTTGGATGATATTATATCCTACTAACCGCAGTCTCTAATATGCAAGGTACTATCAAAATCAATAATTTAGGAGTTGTGATTTTTCTACTTTAGTCACGTAAACTTCTCTAGATAAACTCCAACACGCCATTTTTTAGAATTATTTCCAATAAACAGGCCACCCTGTATGTCTGTAGGTATAGCTAATTAGTAGTTAGGTTGATTGATTATTTGTAACGGTAATGTACATAACACTTAATTATTTAGCTAATTTGATCTACTAAAACTATTAGAGAAGTCGTGGTCGGTAGTTATCTAACGAATGATACTCTGATAGCCAGCACATCACATTAGGTAACATCCACCGTCGTCCGTCATGCAAGTTCCATCTCGGATGTTTCTCGATAGGATGCTTCAGGCGCTTTATTTAAGTTTGCTTTTACTTTTCTGTAAGTTAAATAGGTTACCTACTACTAGTCAGCACCACAGCTACCTACATAGTATAAATAATATTACCAGTACCTAAGTAAGCTTAATAAACAAAGAAACCGACTTAATGTGCCTACCATCCGGTTTTATAATCAGATGATGATGATAGCCGTTCATTTTCGGGATTCCCGGGATATTGGGAATTTTCTGGAAGACTTGTTTTTCGGACCCGTCCGAAAACGTTATAAGTTTACTATATATACCTATACAGGGTGTTACCAGACCACTTCCGAAAACTTGGAGGTTCCAATCAGACCATGATACTGAAAACATTAAGCGAAAAAAATCGCGAAAAAAAAAATTGACTTGACTATCTCTTTTTAATTTTTTTTCTAGTTACATACACACAGTACAACATAATAAGACATATCTACCTAATTATCTCATTTAAAAAAGCAAAAAAACAAATAAAATAAATAAAGCAGTAATGTACACGCAGCACGCAGATTACGTCTACTACAGCATGAACAGAGAGTTCATCGCGGGCCATTCAAGTACGCGACGTGCGAGCGACCTACGTTAGTAGGCACTTACGACACAGAATAAATAATAGTACTACGCCTCGACCTTACCTACGTGAATGCGTACATTGCGGGCTGGCGAAATAAATACAAATCTTTAAACATTGTTTTCTCCGGCTATAATTATTTTTCAGGATAACTGATTTTTTTTTGGTTGGGTTTTGGTGTGCTGTAGCTCCCCCTTTCGTTTTCGGAAGTGGTCTGGTAACACCCTGAATATAAATCTTTCCTCTTTGAAAGGAAATATTTGATTGTTTGTTTGTTTGTTTGTAACGAATAGGCTCCGAACTATCCCTGGGTGACATCTATTAATAATAATAGGCCTTTACATCTATTGAAGATGATTTAAACAGCGTCAGGAGGCAACCTATGCCTAGCCTACACTTAACGGAACACAGTAGTGCCTGGGACAATGTTTAGATGGAGTAGGCTTGCCCAACACGTACCTATACCATCCTCTCAGCCTAGTCAGCCATATCCACAGGAAAGACAATGTCAATACGTGCGGAGCTGACTAAGGCAAGGGTTTCCTCACGATGTTTTCCTTCACCGTTAAGCTCGTGTTAATGCGCATATAAATTTTCCGAAACGAAAAATCCATTGATGCACGGCCGGGATTCGAACCCTCGACATTCGGATTGAAAGTCGAGGTGCAATCCCACTCGGCCAACACGGCTTCTAACATCTATTATTGGCTATTATTTTCAAAACCATTAGGGATCCTTATTAAAACTCAAATAATGTAACCCAAGGTGTAAAAAATAATCTAAAAATTCCTTACATCGCGTGCTCTGCGAAAATTATTGATGATAGGATAGAACAAAATAATGTTCTACGACTTTGCAGAACACATTATTACCTACAAAAAGTGTCGCGACAGCATATGTCTGTCTAACCACAGATCATACAGGGTGTTACCAGACCACTTCCGAAAACGAAAGGGGTAGCAACAGCACACCAAAACCCAACCAAAAAAAAAACAGTTATCCTGAATAATAATTATAGCCGGAGAAAACAATGTTTAAAGATTTGTATTTATTTCGCCAGCCCGCAATGTACGCATTCACGTAGGTAAGGTCGAGGCGTAGTACTATTATTTATTCTGTGTCGTAAGTGCCTACTCACGTAGGTAGGTACTAACGTAGGTCGCTCGCACGTCGCGTACTTGAATGACCCGCGATGAACTCTCAGCTGTTCATGCTGTAGTAGACGTAATCTGCGTGCTGCGTGTACATTGCTGCTTTATTTATTTTATTTGTTTTTTTGCTTTTTTAAATGAGATAATTAGGTAGATATGTCTTATTATGTTGTACTGTGTGTATGTAACTAGAAAAAAAATTAAAAAGAGATAGTCAAGTCAATTTTTTTTTTCGCGATTTTTTTCGCTTAATGTTTTCAGTATCATGGTCTGATTGGAACCTCCAAGTTTTCGGAAGTGGTCTGGTAACACCCTGTATAATACTATAAGTACCTACTAGACCATGCCAACTGGCGTGACATCATCCATCTTTCCCTGCGCTAGTTGATGCAGTCACCGACATAATAGTAGAGTAGGTAATCTTAAACAGTGATACAGTACCTACTAACTTCGTCTAGTAGGTACCTAGCTCGAAGCGGCGCGTTGGGCCATTTCAGGCCCCGACTTACCTACATATAGGTACATTTAATATCGCGATTATTTCTGTTATCTATAAGAACGTAGGTATTTGTTGGTTTTAGCAATTACAAAAACGCAGAATAATGTAATTGTTTTGACGTAAGCAAGCACTTGTAAATACGATAAAGACCATGAAACAGCGGAATTATTCGAAATGGAGTGTCTGATGATAACTTCATTATTGTAACCAGATCATTGATTGTAACCAAAGATTTTCTGTTGTACCTATCCATTATAAACTTTTTTGAAAAAAGTTTCAAAAACAGTTTCCTGAAAGTGTAAACCTCAATGATGTTCAATGGTGACTAAAGGAGGTAGTTAGGTACTTATCTGCGTTGTAAACAACCGGCTCCGGAACGGTTTCCGATCAGGGGCGAGTAGGTGATATTGTTGTTTTAATGAGTTTGGCACGTGAGCCGTGCGCCACCCGCACACACGGGGACGCAGCACAGTGATAATGAGGGAGCCCCACAATTACGTAGGTACCACTGATACTAACAATATGAAGATCGCGAACATTACTGATGCACTGAACCTCTAACTGGTTCTTCATCGGCCACTACACATGTTCAGGGCGTTCATAGCCTCTAGCCCGAGTGCAAGGCATATCATGAAGTGCACTGGTACCTTTACAGACACGATGAACGGTATGATATTCATCACCGCTAGATCTCGCGTGGGTTCTTCGTAACTTTGCAAAGTAGTGAGGACGAGGGCTAACATTAGTTTCGTGTCTGCGCACAATATTATTAGCTAATCAGGGGATTGGAGTCACGCGCTCGGAAAATCGGTTAAAAACAATATTTTTTAATTACTCGGGAAATTGATACTTAGAGGCTCGGTGGAGTACCTAAACAGATTTGACGAAAATTTAGTAGAATCCATGTAGCTAAGTAAATACTTAGGTTTTGTAACGATCGGCTTTCAATACGTTAACAAGAAGGATTGGGTAGAACTCCGATCGATTTATGATAATCACTTCGCACTCAACAAAGTGTAAATCAGCTATAAGTATTATTTCTAAGGATCCTAGGTAGGTACCGTCCGAACAAGTAAAACAAATTCAAATATTAAATTTTATTCGAAAACAAACTTATCCTGTATACATTATAGATTTATGTTTTACATACATATATTCTCCATTTCATACAATACATCTCATAGTGACCTCTACTCAAATAAACTTTATTGTAAAATTTTCTTCTATTATAATATTTACAATTTATTTCTTTACAAAGACGTTTTATTTCAAATATTTTATAGTACAATTATCTACGAGTATCCCGCTTATCTATAAACGTTTTGCGAAACGTTGTTTTAGGTTATCTAAATAACTATTTGTATGTACTTACTTATAAGTGTAGTACTCGTAGTGGGTGGCCGGCGGCTCTTTTTGTAACAAAATACAATGTCAAATGTTGTTCACCTTTATATTCAGACACGGGTGTGCAATATATCCCGATGTGCGTCCATAATTGTTCATATAATGATACAATGTACCTAAGACTGACACGTATACCTAAAACTGCATCACACAGCGCACTCGCTCGCTACGTCAAGTCGGCAATATCTACTTTTATGCAAAACGAACCGAACATTATTTTTGCTGTAAATTATCCCTGCAGCCCGCATGAGCCCTGCAGTTAGGTACCCGACAGCGTTAGGATGGATCGAACTTCAATATTTGCGGCACGTTCTCAGGCTGTCTCCTCAGAGGGAGCAGCAGTAATGGACATTGAAACCATGAGGATCTATGATTACTATGATTACCTAAGAAGGTCGTTCTGGAGCGCACAGCGCGCATGTCGGCGCACAGCCTGGCCCGCTCACTCATGTATAGTATAGTATGTAAGTAATTACAATTATGTTATAAGCTATACAACAAAAGTACAAAGTTGTAAAAGGGAAACTTGTTATTTGTTTGTTTTCCCCCTGGATCGTTGGAATCAGGAGTAAAAACTAGAGTGAAACTTGAATAAGATAATAATTTTACAACTGAGTAAGATAGTTAGTCGCTACCTGGGCGCACATAAATAAAACAACACACGAAATAATATTATTATTAAATAGTAATATGATGAATTGATTTCTATCTAAAATAAATAATATACGCAAACGCCATATCCAGGCCGTACTCTGCTATTAGAGTTGGCACTGAAGTTCGCAGTTATATATACATTTAATCCAATAGTTGCATGGTAGGTAGGTAGGTACGGTACTCATGCAGAATGACAGTATCAATTCTTAATTATACCTAACTAAAAGGGAAATATTTCTATTGAGGTACGAACTTAGCTCTAGCAGTTTGTTATTTCGAAACACATTCATTTCGTGCTTTTATCGAAACCCAATTTCAAGAACACCGGATTGTTCAAACAAATTGTTCAAGAAGTAAACTTAAACATTTAACGAAAATAATGTAAATTTTTTCACCAAAGTGTGTATTAGGAAGATTGATTGTTGGCTTTTTTTCATTGAGTGCAGAGTGCAGTGCAGAGTGCAGTGCAGAGTGCAGTGCAGAGTGCAGTGCAGAGTGCAGTGCAGAGTGCAGTGCAGAGTGCAGTGCAGAGTGCAGTGCAGAGTGCAGTGCAGAGTGCAGTGCAGAGTGCAGTGCAGAGTGCAGTGCAGAGTGCAGTGCAGAGTGCAGTGCAGAGTGCAGTGCAGAGTGCAGTGCAGAGTGCAGTGCAGAGTGCAGCTATGCTAGTTTCACGGCGCTGCTTGTGGCGGAAATCAAAACGATCGGTTGTTGTCTAATTTTATGTTCCATCCAGAAAATCTATAAAATCGATCACTGATATCCAATCCAATTCGTTTTAAGTAAGTATCTATGAAATTGTAATTATAATCTTAATATTTATAAACTAGTTAAAACAATTTGTATTTACAATACTCGAGCAACAGACGCAATTTTTTTTTAATTTCAATTTAACTTTCTTACAACTTATCTCACAAGGTTGAGTTATTGAAACGTACAATAAATATCAAAGTGATAATAATATCCAAGTGATTTTTGAACTATACCTTCAAACAAATGTTTCTTTTTTGATGGAGTAAATATAAAGATGTCGACAAAAGATTCATAGATCTAATATGTCGGTAATTATAAAAGATCAAACGAAACGTAACATGACCGGGATGAATGTTAATGGTGTACGCGATCCTCTGCTGCGAACCGGCGTAGTTCCGCTACGGCGTAGCTCGGCGCGTAGCGTTCGTAGCGGCCGAAGCGCACTTTCCACGAGAAAATACACTCAACATTAATCACAGTGATTTGACGCTACAGTCCACTCATAAAAACTTAGCGGCTGCTAATCTGAATAGTTTGTTGAAAACTAAGTTTTCTGTGTGTGCACTTATAGTTGGTATCGCAGGCGAGGCGATGCGCGGTGCTAGCGGTGCGGTCGCGATCAGCTGTCGATGAGCGCGTGCAGCAGGCGCGCATGCAGCGCCACGCCGGCCAGCAGCGCCGCCATGCAGCGCGCGCTGTCCGACAGGCCCGCCGACCCCGTCTGCATGGCGGCCGGACGCTCGCCTGCAACACAACACACACACACACACCACTCAATATAAAAGTTATCATTATCTTTATTTGGTACCTATAGTTACAAAACATACATCCTATACAATAACGGTATAGTAAACGTTTCAAAATACTTAACAGATTTCATTGTGTGATCAGCATGGCGCTTACGCGAATGTCGAACTGAAATCTGCATTACTGACTGAAGCACTTACTTACAGTACCGATTTCAGTTTAAAGATCTAACAAAATAATGTCAATGACCACTCAAAGCCGTAATTACAAGAAAAAGTGCATGATTACATAAGTGTTACTTATAAATCTAGTAATCCATGTACCTACAGATCTCTAGAAAGTACTAACGTTACATCGCGTGTCGTGGCTATAGAATTAAATTCTTCTACGAGTATTACTCAACGTCAACAGTCTCAGGTACCAGCAGAAGGCAGAGCTACTACCGACTGAGATAAGTAATATAAGTAGGTGTGTGTGTTGTAGTGTAAGTAGTGATAGTTACCATTGAGTACGTGTACGCGCACGCTGGCCACCTCTGCATTGCTGGGCGAGCAGGAGTAGCGGCCGGAGTCTGCTGGCGCCGCGTCCTGCACGAGCAGGTACGAGGTGGTGGCGGCGCCCTTCTCCGTCACCACGGACACGCCACCGCGCGTCGAGTCGTACGAGATCACCTGCTTCAGTACACACACACCACTTGCAATATGCAACGCCACATCTGCCAACCACTATATATGCATGCACTGAGGAGAACTACTACCTACCTATATATTTAGTTATAGTATGTGATGTCACAGCACAGTAGAGTAGAGTAGAGAGAGCCTCGCACTGCGCCGACCCCTCGAGTCCGCGGCACTCGGGCACGATTCTGTCCTAGCTGTAGTCTACTAGGCGAAGGTCAAGGCTAGCTCTTGTGGGTTTGATTCAATGCACGGCTTGTAGGTGTGGTATAACTTAATAAGTTATTCACTTAGTGTAACCAGTTGGAAAGTAATAAAGGCGTGTGCACACGGGCGCGTATGACGCACACGCACGTGAAGCAACGTTAATTAATTTGAGCAAAGTTTTCAAGTAGCGTACGTAAGATGACGCTACGCGCTACCTGCCGCGTACCTGATGACGTAACAAAAATTACTCGATAATTTGTAACACTGAAGTATAATTTCCCAGGAATATTTCCCCCTGTGCCGTGTCAAAGGGTGCGCTAAGCAGTAGGTAATATTAATTTATTCGGCAATATTGCTTTATTGCGGAACCTGCTTCACGCGGATCATTTAAGGTAATTGCTTTATTTTACATTTAATACGGTTACGGCGCGGCGCGGCGCTAATAAAACGACTTTATAATAGGTAATTGTGTTACCATTGTTCAAGAAGAAATATTACATCGTCAAAATGTTATCTCACTCTGGAAATAGAATAAAAATACTATAGAACTAGATTAAAGTAAATTACTAATTATTTCAAAAATGTTTAATCATTCTCAAATAATTTAGAAATCTCATCTCGTCTTTTACTAAGCCGATTAGCTGACAAAGTTAATGGAAATATAATATTGTGTGAGCTTCAAACACAGTTTCAAATATCGGTATGATCATTATTCGTCCGTGCCGTGCGGTGCGGTGCGATACGACGCGGATATTTGAATATGTGCCGCGTGAGCTACTTGTGCGATAACTAGCTGCTAATCACGCATTGGCATGGAGCGGCCCTTAAATACAGAAATCGTTACTCAAGCGTATTATGATCTATGCTCAAGCATACATTTGAGTAAAGATCCTAAGAAAGTTTTTTGCCTGGCAGCACGACCTTATTCTAGTAAAAAGTATACGAATTGGAATAATTACTTTTCGTCCGCTCACCTCGTCCTCGTGGTACCAGAATATGTAGGCGGGTGGCTCCGGGCTGAACTGGATGAGGCAGGTCAGGTTGATGGTGGAGCCAATGTCCACGTGCAGGTCCGGCCCGCCCAGGATCCGAGCTGACGGCACTGTCAACGAAATCAAATGCACCTTGTTACCTGCGACCTAAAGTACAAACTTAGTTTGCAGGGCTTACATTGCATCTGTTAGTGGTTACAAGAAACCTTAGTCACCGGTAATAAGCGTTATTATTCCAACTTCTCAATAACCGTTGCAAAATATGAATATACTAAATGACAGTTCCTCTTGTTGCATCCGGCATTGCGTGTTGAATGAACCATGATGTTCCGCGGTGTGTTTGGTTTAATTTGCGCAAGTAGGTGTGCATTAAGGGGAGGTACCTATATCAGTTGGGAGGGGGGAGGGGGTTAGAGTGATACATTTGCAGTGCGGCGCCCTCGTTCTCGCTCTGAATGCACTTAGTTTCAAGTGCAAGCCGGCGCTTAGCCCTGAATAACGCGTGAATCCGCTTAATTACCGCTAATGCAAATCGAGGTCGCTTAGTCAAATAATTATTATTATCTATTGAATCACACTAAGATACTGCTTACTGACGTAAATACGGGCACCAACTGAGAGACTGGCCAACAATAACCAATAGGTTTCCTGAACGGCGGTCACACCTTGTATTTGAATGATGT
Source organism: Eulithis prunata (assembly GCA_918843925.1). Classification (NCBI taxonomy): domain Eukaryota; kingdom Metazoa; phylum Arthropoda; class Insecta; order Lepidoptera; family Geometridae; genus Eulithis; species Eulithis prunata. The sequence continues at coordinate 11,188,653 of OU974008.1, read as the reverse complement.
TTACTATTCAGAAAGCCTGCTGCGTACGGAGAGTGCGATGTGTATTCAAAATGTCAATACGAACTTTAATTTATCGCTTTACTGAGTACAACCCTGGATTGAAGCCTGCAAATATCGATGAATATTACCTTTTCAGAAGTGTCACATCACGCACCTAACAATGAGAGACGTGCGTGTCACATCCGAACCCGTCCGCGCCCGTCACTGCGACCAACTGATACCATACTGTGTTTACAAACTGTAGCATATCGCTGTGTGTGACGCCAGCCTTATAAAGTGCCACCAAATTTTATTGCATTTGAAGAGTGTGAACTGCAACCCCGCTGCTGCATTTACTAACGTGATTTTCAGCTTTGGAGACACTGCACGGGAACAGAACCTTTTGTGCAAGTTCACGTTGTTTAAAGAATGTCGTCGTTTCAAATTGATAAATAAGAAGGTGATTTATGTACTACATTAATTTATTTAAGAGACTTCACAAACAGACCCTGTCACAAAAACCATAACATACAATTAATAACAGTTTTTGAAAACTCTTTTGGTTGATTTATTTATACTTAGTTGAAGAGCGTATGATGACGTACTGAGGCGAAATAAAAGAAGGAGAGAAGCGTAATGTAATGTGTGCAATGTGAGGTACAATGTGTCTTTTCTTCGTAAGACCCGTTCAAATTGAGGCGTGCATTAGAACGAGACGCGAACGCACGACGTTTATCCGCAGTTTGAAGAGCGCGCGGCGACGCTATGCCATGGAATTGTTCTATTGTGCGTTGTGCGTCGCGGCGGCGGGCGGGCGGGAACTACTTGTCTGTCTAACTTCACGAACCAGCACGCGTGTAATATGCATTGTATGAGATTACAAGACACCACTCGACAAAAAAATAGAGCACGGTAGAGCATGTGCTCTATTTTGTTTTATTACTTTTAGCTCTTCTAGTTGAGTGAATTTCGTTACTGCAAATAATAGGCTGCGAATGAATTTTTATAAAATAGCTAGTTAACTGAAATAAAATTCGTAGTACAGTCAGCACCAGAACTAGATCACATTTTCAGAAACATCAAAATTGTTTATTTTAATCATATCTTTTATTCAAATACTGCTTTTAGGAGACAGTTTACTTCTTAATTAGGTGGGAAAAAACAATGGATACTTGCTAGTTTTTTGCCAAATATTTTTGAAACTTTGTCTTATCATCATTTACTAAAATTACTAATAATGCTGACTGTTCCTATCTGCTATGACAATATTAGCAATTGCTTAATTTTACCAATAGCCCAGCCCCTGTTATTTCCTTCCATCAGCGAAGCTGGTGACGTCATAGACCGTGTCCTATTACCGGCAGTTGATTTATGCGATTGGATGAATTGCGACTAAGGTGGGTAGCACACTGAGTGCTGAACCGCACGGAGCGCGGAGGGCACGAATCACATCCCACCGTTTGATTATTCGAAGAATTACACAACAAGCGACCCAAAGTGAGAATCTGAGTGCACGGCCAGGCGGGTACTGAAGTATGTAATCGATGTCATTAATAGCTGGTGGAGTTAATCCCCAAATTATTATTTATCTATATAATTTCACTTGTTTCACCCACATTTACATAAGCGCTCTGTGCCACTTCGTAAACTATGTAAGTCACTGTAGTATATCAAAGTAACATGTATGTAACATTAGTCCGCAGGCATTTTAAACATGTAAGTAGATAAAAAGAAAAAGATTGGTTCAGAAAATAAAAGGTTACGTACTAAATCAAAATGAGTTCCTCGTCGTTCCGCTGAATGCTTCCGAAACAAACGCTGGAGCACCTAGCGCGCGCGCGCGGAGCCGTTCGTCACGCGCTCGCCATCAAGCAACTGTCGATAAAGATTTAATTTCCGTCTCCTACTAGCTCCAACTCATGAAGATGTGTCCCAATCGTTCCCGGAATACGCAATCAGACCCCTTTAACAAATGACCAGTTGGAACGCCAACGTACACCAAATGCTTAAAAAATATCCAGTGAATGCTGCCTAGTAATCCTTACAATTTCACTGTCGTTTTTCGTTAACCATTTGTCTCGGGGCTCCAGCGATGGATATTCAGCTGGCTATGCAGAATCAAGGAACATCATTATACTCACGCAAAAAGGAAATTGTTTTCAGAATTGCCGTTTAGGGCGTTAGGACGCCATTTGCAGTGATTTAACTACGCGGAGTTACTGCTCAACTCAGACTCATCTGGTATCTCATCAGCCTACTTCTGCAGGAAAGTGACACCCAGAGAGAGAGGTACGGTACACCTCTTTTGGATAATAGTACCTATACAGGGTCAGGAGGGCTAAAGTACTTTACTAGGGGTAATAGTAATTATAATCAATTTAGATAGAAAAATACCGTGCAATCAACTTTAGCGTAATTCTGGTTTCACCCTGTATATGATTTTGCTACTTCTACCTACTGCTGATGGCATTAGCAAAAGACTAATACCTACCCTGCTACTACGTACGAGTTTACATTATAGTACTTACTTCGTATGTGCAGCTGTTAGCTATTTTAAAGTGCAGTAAAAAGTATCTTTGTTTAGCGCTTTAGAACTGTCCAAGTGTAAATAAATACCAGCGAAGTTTCTCGAGTCTCGAGCCGCGGCCTGACTTACAACTAGCGCTGTGAAATGCAGATGCAGCCGGGTACTAATACCAGTAGTACGTACCTACCTCATACTTCATAAGTACTGCTAAATGCTGCAGTACCCACCTTGTGGCTGTCGGTTTGTTTTACTGAAACGGACCTCACTGGCTAAAACATTGAGTAAATAATTACGGAAACTTGCATTGTGGAGACTGGTATAGACTTGTGTTTCATTGCATGAAATTATCTTGGAAAACTAGCACGCAGACAAATCGCTGGTATTTGAATGGTAATGAGAGTTATATGTTCAACAATGTACCTGCCAGGCAGCACGTGGACTACCACGTGGTTTGTCATCGATATCACATGTTTTTATTGACCGTTTCATACATCATCTGACTTGAAGGCTTCGATCTGATAATCGCATAGAATAAAGTTACGTAGTGCATGTATAACACGAACTGAGCTCTATAATAATAATTGAATTGGATATAGGTACGTAGAAAGCTCGCCTGAAGCACGAGCCATTTCAGTTAATTCTATACTTTATGACGTCATATTTCGCGGCACCGGCGCCCTCTCCCGACACGAAGAATAGTGCGCCATTTGGAGGCACTTTGTGTAAGCGAATTGCTTTAATGAGACCTCGTTGCTATATCATTACGCATTTTTCCACATTCTCGTAGTGTTGTGCGCGGCTGGAACGGTTGGATTGCTTTATTGCCTCACTCGCGGATCCTGCCGCCGCCGCCGCCGGATTCAACACACAACAGATAAAGTTCTGTTGTGATTATGACCGCCATTTGTTTTTGTGTTGTTGTTTAGAGGTAGCAGCCGAACAGAAGGCAAACAAGCAGGTTTTATTACAAGTTGGCAGGTTATTTGAGCTTTCGGTGCATGTTGCAGCATAATTCGCTCGTGGCGTGACTGATCGGTTATTATAGTGATACTTAATCACTGGGTGAACGTGCTCGCTAAAGTGTTTCATATTTTTCCTGCTTGGAGAATATTAAAGTCAGTTTAAAACAGAATTCGTCAGCTCCGTCTTAGTGGCTCCGGCAACGAAATGCATAATGCACTGTGCTCAGAAAATGTGGTGCCAAAGAATAATTGAGCAGCTTGGGCCCTCGGCACCGCAGTTGGTTTGGCGGTCGAGCCACTCGGCGCCGGCGCACTTAGCTGACACAAATTGGTTTAATCGCCTGGCTGTTTGTTGCATTAACCGGTCTCGGCAAGCGGGCGGCGCGGTGTAGCGAGTTCGATAATGAGGGATTAGCCGGCTCGGCCCTCCAGCGAGCTGTGCCAGTGAGCGCACACGTACAACTTACGTATTCGCCTAAGCACCGATTTAGTGTCGGATTTATTAGCTAAATGGCAGCATCTTAAACTAGTTAAAAGGTTTTTTGAAAAATATCAAAAAGTGAAACATTGTTGCAGCATTCCAATGTTTCTGACGTGATCAAAACTCCTTCTGCGAGGCCATAAAAATAAATGAGGCCATTTAGTTCCCGAGCTGCAGCTTGTATGGTGCGTGGGGCCGACAGAGGGCGCTCGGACGCCGCGCTGCCTCACACAATTGAATCTCGTCGCTGGTGGTGCCGGCTGTTACACAACCCACTTTGTTATCAGCCAACTGCTACTATAGCTATGCTATCTGGATCCGGTCGCCGCTGATCGAGAGTTACGAAGCGGGTGACTTGCACCGATAGCTTTGTGCACGATGTCTTAAATAACCAATCTCTGCTCAGTTATGTTAATAAACATGTACCTTTACATATTGTGTACAACTTGGTAACATTAATTACATGATCAAAGAATTGTTTGCGGCTATCGTATAAATATCCAGCGTATAACTAGCATAGATGTGAAGGCGCCCGGTATGAGGTTCTAGTTCACTATTCGCGACACCTCAGTCGGCTTCACAGACGCAAGGAGTTATTCACACGAGCGCTGCACCCCTCCCCTCTATCCCCTTGTACAGGCAACGACATAAATAAACCACATATCTATTTATTTATATAACTAACGTTGAGATATATAACTCAAAGTTATAAAACCATAAAGCGTGTAAAAAATAGGTACTTTTAAAGATAATCTGTGCTTTTTTCTCGAATTTCATAAAATATAATGCAATTCTTAAATATGAATGTATAATTATGTAGGTCAAAATCGCAGTACAAGCAGAGGTATTTCTATAAAATATTTGTATTTCATCAGCGAGATATGTTTATTTAGTTTTACTGGTGACTGTACCATTTTTAATAGTCGCGGCAACCCTTATTCTCTCCAGGGATGTCCCATTAAACTCTTCAGGTTCGTACTTGCGTATTTCAGGCCCTTCAGGTTCGTTAAGGGCCATATTGTTTGTTTTTGACGTATTGTTGTAATTTTGTAAATTAATATTGTTACGTGCAGCGTTGTTGATGGCATTCGACTGGCTTATTCCCATTCATGTGTATAGTGGGGGCTCCATGGGATTTTTTGACCGACTAGGTAAAAAAAGATAATTAGATATCGGATTTGTTTAATAGTTGTTTAATGTTGTTATAGAAAACGTAAAATTCCAATACAAAACACACAAAAATATTATAGTTACATAATTATACAGGGTGTTACCAGACCACTTCCGAAAACGAAAGGGGGAGCTACAGCACACCAAAACCCAACCAAAAAAAAATCAGTTATCCTGAAAAATAATTATAGCCGGAGAAAACAATGTTTAAAGATTTGTATTTATTTCGCCAGCCCGCAATGTACGCATTCACGTAGGTAAGGTCGAGGCGTAGTACTATTATTTATTATGTGTCGTAAGTGCCTACTAACGTAGGTAGGTACTAACGTAGGTCGCTCGCATGCCGCGTACTTGAATGACCCGCGATGAACTCTCAGCTGTTCATGCTGTAGTAGAAGTAATCTGCGTGCTGCGTGTACATTGCTGCTTTATTTATTTTATTTGTTTTTTTGATTTTTTAAATGAGATAATTAGGTAGATATGTCTTATTATGTTGTACTGTGTGTATGTAACTAGAAAAAAAATTAAAAAGAGATAGTCAAGTAAATTTTTTTTTTCGCTTAATGTTTTCAGTATCATGGTCTGATTGGAACCTCCAAGTTTTCGGAAGTGGTCTGGTAACACCCTGTATAACTGATACCTAATATAAGTGAAACTAGGTACGTACGTTAACTCGGTTGGTTGTTGATTGTGTTGGATAACTACGTACCAGTGCATACTCAGCGGAGAGTCGAGACACTAGCAATTATCAAAGCAACTTCAACTCTAAAACTGACTGCTAAGTATCACCTCGAATACCTGATTTAATTTTCATTGAGTTTGTAGAATAGTCTATTCGTCTGGAAGTTATGCGAACAGTGTTATTTGTTAAATTGTGAATTTAATAACAATAAATGATAATTGGAAGCCGCCACTCATAATAATAAGTAATAATTGTATATAGGTCCATTGCGCGTATTCGACCGAGCACGTATCACGCGTATCCTTTACGTAACCATCTAAAGGGAGGTTTACACACGCGCGGCCGCGTCGCTCTCTAACCTACTGGCAATTCCCTAATTTTATTTCATGACGTCATAAACCAGATATTACACGATATCTAAGCACTTGTACCGATCCCTAATACTCAGCAATAATTTTATGGCTCGCCTTTTTACTACTTACGACCTTTTAGTACTTATGACCTCGGAGTTATGTTCAATTTAACCTTTCATAAATTATGCCCCTCATTTAACTTTATACCAACCTCGATTAACTTCTTAGTATAACGTTGATAGTTATCCTTTTGATAGCCAACCCATCTTTAATAGTTTTATCAAATATTTCAAAGTACCTAAGTATTTAAATGTTTTTTTACTAGATAACACTATCGCAAAGATAAAACATTATGTCGCGTCATGGCGTCGCTAGTTGAATCGAACTAATGCATTTACTAAATATCTTGGCGTCTTGCAAATATATTATATAATATACAACACAGGTATGTATACTTTAGTAACAAAAACTACATGCGCCTGTAAATACTGAAATTAAGGTGAATTTTGATTATTCCTGAAAGCCTTCAAGGGTTCAAGAAGTGGTTTTTTGTAAAAATTCAAGTCCATGTGCGTTACACAGTACGAACAATACATTTAATTTGTTTCGTAGCATTCTATCACATCCTACTGATAGTATTGATGCACGACTCAAACAAACCTACCGGCTGAACTAAATATCAGTGCTACTTGGTATAGATAATAGTTCATGTCCTGAACAAGCATACATGCATGCCCGTAGATCAGGCTACATTATATCTTGTCTATACAAAGTTTTTAATAAAACTAGTGGAAAAATACCAGTCGATATTAAACATTCCGAGTCATGTATAAAAAATAAATATTTTGGCAGTCATCGTGATAATGAAAATGCTGTTTCTAGGTATTGCTCTAATACACTCTCCAAATGACGGAGATAACACAAACAATGTGCACAATACAAAGTTTCAGACACAAATTAAGTTCTCGAATGTTCTGTGGTTAGTTTAGTGCCTCGGATGGTAGAATGCTAAAGATGAATATATCAATTTGATTAAAATATTACAGTCATTCATTCTGTACGAACAGCTGCAGTCACAGCGTGTCTCAGTACGTTTACAACTTATACTCATTTTATTGGCTTTTTATCATCTAAAAGCACACCACAACTTGCTATGGGAAGTAATACTCATCTTATAAATATTATAAAAGATGCTTAGAGCAGAGTGCTTTTCAAAACACGTCTAAAGGCGATCCATCACTCTCTCGGCTCCTCGCACTATAAGTAGTGTCTGTAGGTAGGAGGGGACTTTGAATATAGTCTGTGACGCTCCAGCCCCTCAACTGTTATGTAAAATTACGCATTCTAGTGGCGAGATGAAACAAACAAGTCGACGGCATTAAAAGTTAAACTGTACGAGAGAGTCGCACTATCAGCAAAACGTCAGCTGCCGAGCCAAATGAGCCCGTATTCCATTATCATAAGGTTAACGTTCACTTAGCTAGTTACCTTAGTGAAGTCAGGGATGTCAGATAAAGCGATTCACGAGTGTTTACAAGTTTTCCGCGAAAAACACAATTTTGGTGAAATGGTATCTGCTACGGCGTAGCAGCGTAGCGCTACGGCTACGGCGCGGCGTAGCCATTCACCGTGTCTTTATTTGGGAATTCGCACGCACGAAATGCAAAAGAATGTACCTACATATATACATAGTGCAAACTAGTTGAACCAGTAGGTATACTACCGACTAGGATTTCAAGCAATTATTTTGAACAGCGTGTCCATTACATTTCGGTGTAAGCTCGCATTTACATTGCATGATACTTAAATGGATGTTAACGGAACATTATCTACGACAGGGTAACAATAACTAATATAATAATGGCGGAAGGCAGCCCTAGCTCCGTGTTTGTGAGAGAGCGCCTTGCCGGCGCCACACAAAGTATCATTGCTTCAGTGACTCAACCAACACCACACATTCACACCTACTCAGTACGCTGACTTGAAGGTCATTCACCCTCATTTAACGAAGAATAATAAAGATTATATAAAATCAACAGAACTTAACCAGGTGATACTCTAGCAGGTCCATTTTTTGTGACGGAAAATTAACTGTTTAAAATGTTTTCCCGAGCACTATGAGATTCACCTTTCTTTAAGTCAGTTAGAGTCAATCCTTTCATGTTTTGACGCCTTCAGACGTGTCATATCAAAGGGTGTCGAATACCCTTCCGTTTTGATATCGACTCCTGGGAGTAAGGAGTGTACAGTGTACGTACAGGCTGGTGGTAGGAATAGCCCCGGTTCACCGTGGGGGGTCTGGAACCGGAGCCGCTCCATTATTCATCGATGCAAGTGAACAGCAGCGCACGATAAATCAGGACACGAGGCACCATCCCTCATGTTTGTAAAGTCGCGCGTCCAAGTGTCGGGGAATCGCTTCTTTGCTGTTATTGAATCCGTAAGTTGGCGAGTTTTGTTCTGTTTGTGGAGTCACTGGATGGAGAGGCGCCGCGCGGGCGACTACCGACATACAGTCACGTTTTCTAAACTAGTACCTGGAAATATAAGCGGATTGCCCACCCGATACAAACTGTTACCGTTTGCATGACTGGAAAACTAGAAGTATCATACCGTTACTGACTCTTACAAAATTGCTCGTTTTGAATACCTTTATATTATGTAAGCTTTGCATCGCATAGTTCGATACGATCGACATCGCACCAGATAATACCAAAAGACTTGTGGTTTTTACGCATTCACCACTCGCCATGGAAGATGTCAAAGGAACTAGTAGTACCTATAAAGCACCTGTGCTTGCAGCATCGAAATAATTATTCTTCCGAGGCTTCCAGCAGAATGCAGCACGCTACTGAGGGGTGTACGGGGGTAAAGGTGGAACCCTAAACAAGCACTGGATCTATCAGTGACAGTCGGACCTCGCGCTAATTGAATCATTCCAGCCGTGCCGTGCCGTGCCGCGCCACGCCGCGCCACGCCGTGCCGTGCCGTAACATCCAGCACAAACAATACCTATTCATAACATAAATGAACAGTGTGGAATTATAATGAAGAATATAATAAGCCTTGAATCTTTACACAATTATTTAGAGTTTGCCATCTCTCTAGATTTGAATACTCAGTAGTAGCAGGGACCTTTTCTCATTCGTGGAAACGGCAAATCCTAAAAACATTATCCAAATGGTTATTTCAGCCCTTTCTCAGGTTAGAAAGATCGAATGACAGTTCAAATGCAAAAGAGGACGGACAACTTTCAGATATTTGGATTCTCCAGGCTCCGATAAAAGTGACATCACTTGGACAGGTTCAGGATCGAGCCAGATATCCCGAGCGAGGATTTATTGCGGACGTGACGATCCGACGCGACGTCGACACGACGAACAAACAACACGGTGGAGTTATAATGTAGGCAAAAGAAAAGTACAAAATGCAAGGAATCGCTTCAATGCATGTGCACATGGAAGTTTCCTATGTTACGTGTTACATGCTGTTTTGAGCACGATCCGATAGCGTTGCATGAAAAACAAAAAAAACGTATTCCTAGGTACCGTCAGCATCAGAAGTTGATTGATCATGTTTCCAATCGTTAATTGTGTCACTACTTACTAATTGGTCACTACTTACTAAGGATCTAACATAACAATAAAAAAAATTTTGAGTAGTGACTAGTTAGTATTGTAGCTAGGTTATGTAGGTAACACTCGGCGGCGAGCGTCACTTGTGTCGCGACTCCCAGCTCTCCTCTATATTGTATGCCTTATTAATTCGGCTCAAACTCCAAACCTAATTATCTCGCATAGAATATTTAAGCCGCTTGTTAAATGTTTGGAATTCGGTGACCTCATCGAACTTTTACCATTTTTGTAGCCAGTTAGAAGGGGTTATTAAAGTTGTCGCTATGGCGTGATATTATACAAATTATAATATCACGCCATAACGAAAATATGAAATTCCAGATATTTCATACATAAAGTTTTAAACTTTGTTAATGTTGATCCCTGATTTTTCCGCTTCCTTAATGTAATGGCGTCAAATTAGCGTAATAATGAGCAAAGAACACAGTACAAAGGGCAACGGCCCTTAATGAGGAGCGATGTCTTGTATAATTGTAAAAATTCGCAATTCCGCACAATATCGCTGAAATATATTACCTACCGTCCGCCTATAAACTTCGGCAAAGAAATACAAGTCAAAGAAGTTGAAATATACGCGTGAAATATGAATTTTCATGTTCAAACGGCCGTGAAAGTTTGAGTAGCGCTACCGAATGGTGCGTACCTTACCTAGTTGTTTTAAAAGGCATTTAATTTGGCTTCTTACACAGAATTGGAGTTTCACAAAACTTATCCAGGAAAATAAAAGAACCTCAATTGATATACCTACCTTTGATCGTGCCTGTCAGTCACGACTGATTACACGGAAAGGTTGATGTCGCAAATAAATTTTCAGCATAATAATTATGTACAACTAGTAACAGAGTGCAAAGTATCGACGACGGCGGGTGTCGCCAGCGGTCAGACAAAATCTCCGGATAAACTAAAACGTGATTCGTAGATTGTGGAATCATATCTCCCGCGGTTTATTTGACTGTAGTCGGCATGTTGTCGCGAGCAGCGCTCCTTTGTCCCGGGCCCTGCATGCGGTATTATAAAAATAAACCTGGAAGCACTGTTCCGCTGCGTCACGCCGCCTTCGTGTTTTTTACTAAATCCGTCTAATATTACGATCACCTCCTAGGCACGCGATACTAACATCTATTGCTGTCGCATTAAGGGCTATGCGGCTTGCGCGCGTAAATGTAGAGTCCCCCGTCGTGATCCCGTCGCCCTCTACAGGAGTCGACATAAATTGCATCCATTTTCTTTCCTCCTCTTTGTACTTTATCAGTTTCTCGTGGAATCGTATATGAAACGTTAGGTGTAGTTTAATATTGGATCGCGGCGCGGGCGGCTCCCGGACCTCCGCTTTCAATTCGATATGGAATGATTTCCGATTTCCGCGGGCGCGGGCGCGGGCGGGGGGTGACAACCACCTACGAGCTTCCAGGATATTGGCTGTGTTTCTTTTTGATCTATTTCAGTACGTTATGGGGATAACTAGTTCTGCGAGTGACGATGGAGACCGGCTTGTTTGAGCCTTCGGAAAGATGCCAATTTGTTTTGACAGATTTTTCAATAAACTCTCACGTATGTTGAGCACGTATTACGTTTATTCTGTTCCTTTTTCGCTTTTTTTACTTCAAATAAAACAATAAATTACTTTTGTAATGTAGCACATAGCACGTCCCTCCCGCGGCCGCCGCCGGAGAGGCAATGTTCGTTCAAGTTCCGTACATCACTAATTCCCGCTAATCGTCCCAAGCCGCATAAATTTCCACAAGCCGCAGACAAAATACAGCCATCTTTAATTAATATCCCCCATCCGCTAATCTCACTTGTAGAAGAAAACATCAGCACCCTTATTCAAAAATTCGCGAATTTAAGAATAACATTTACTTCTTTGGAATGTTATCCGGAAGTGTGAATTTTATAACTATTATTATTAGCATCCTCGAGGCAGTCCGTTGTAACTAGACTCACTCGAATAACAATGGATCGATGATGATAAACCAACAAAATGGTTGTGCAACCCCAACTTATTCGTAACTGATTGACCACAATAATAACAAAAGAGAAAGAGAGATACATAAAGTAATGAGCCCGCATCATGCTAAGAATGTCCTCTGAGAGTAAAAGCTTTAATAATTGAGTGGAAGCCGTAAAATGTGCGTTTTATAATAGTTAAAAGTGAAGTATAATTGCTCTATCAGGGCCCGGGGGGGTCGTCGCTAGCGACCACACATTGACGACGCAATGCCCGCCGGATGACGATGATTAATCCCTGAAGGCGTCGAACTGTTATGCCACTCAAAGGTAATATCGTTTCGACACGACAAACGCTACAGTGTTAGACATAATTTTTTTTTCAACACACTTGCTCATAAAGTGGCTCTATGGTCACCGCAATTAGGCACATAATGATACCCATAATCAAACTGTGACTTTTTCATTGCTATAACTCACTAGTGAGTTATAGATTTTTTTTTTAAATTTTATTGGTTGAGTAGCTTTGTTACTAAAAAAGTTTTTATTCAAAAAAAAAGGTCGTGTTCAATAGAACAAATAAATGAATGTTCCTATTGCTTGCTCATTTCATGCAACTTCTTATTTAAATAGATAATTTTAACTCGTACGTGTTTAATAAATAAAACTTTTACTCAAATATAACTTTTGTTTTCTCTGTAATAAAAGAAAACTTTAAATTCCCCATTTTTACGTGGCAGAATAGGCGCAAGCCCTAAGCGCGGAAAATAAATAAAAAAAAACCTCATCCCTTTAGTCTGTGGCCGATCGCAATGCGCGCGCATAGGAAAACTGATTAATTTTTCCCGCCATAGCGAAACATTTTTCACAACGCGTTTTCACTGTTGAAATTATAGTTATTTTATTGTTATTTTATTCACAAGTGTGTTGAAAAACGTCGTATGATACACGTGTGTAATTGGTGATTACCGTTCTCGGCTTTCTTCAATGGCACCTCGGCGGTAATCACCAATGTACCACACTAGTACCATAATGTACTATTAAATTTATGAACATACGTCAAAAACTATGCTTTTGTGCTTTGTTGTGTCCGTGAATTGATCAAACTATAGAATTGAAACCAACAATAATTTCAAACAGCATCGTCAATGTATAAACAGAATTTTTACAGGAAATTTCATATTTTGGCTGTTCATACAATATGAACTAGTACACAGGGCCGGATGTTGAGCAGGGCCTCCTCGAGGGGAGGTGCAAGAGAAGGAGGGGGTGAAATAAATCCAATAACCTGGCACTCAACACGTTTGCTTCCTCGCGCTAACGCACACACCGCGCCGGAACACCTCATAAGCTGGAGGCGACGCGGCGCGGCGGGCTCTACGGATCCGATTATGTTTAAAGACAATCCGCGGTGATTCGCTTTCACGTTACCCTACTTTGCTCATCGTGTTAATTATAAAGTAGCGTATAACGTAGCGCACCTACATGACGATATTTCGTTTGTTCATATTTGTCAAGGTAATTACAAATTACACAAAACCACTTTTAAGAGGTGAGCTCCAAAAAAACTCTGACCTTGCGAAGGGTTCTTGTGGTCGCCGACCACCAGCGGACCACTCGAAGCATCTCTATCATGTTATGACGCTTTTAATTTTCAAACACAAAAACTCAGAGGCAGCCTCATTGTTTTGCCTGAATTTAAGACGGCAATGTTCTACAAAAGCGAATGTGAATTTCACACGCAATAAATTACATAATCCTTTCGTAGGCGAAGCTGTCAGTATCAACGCACGAGTAATCCCTCGTCCCGCGAGACGCACCTAAGACCATAAAAAAATAATGTGTTTCCATACGGCCAGGGTATAATCTTACACTTTATCCCGAAAGGGGTTATCTAAAAGGCGGATTTGTAAGCAAATAGGGTATTTTATGGGTTCTCTATCCTTCAAGTCACATCCGGTCTGATGATCAATGCCTCGCGCCGACGAACGGTTAGTGACGCCAAAGCACATATTCCGCCGGCGCCGCACCGCGCCGTTGCACGCTGCGTGTGATCACCGCACGACGCGGCGCGACTCACTCGTGAACTGCCGCACTTGATTACAACGATATACAGGCTGCGATAAAGTCGTTTATGGCGGAGGTTACCAATCAGGGAAGCCATTCGCCACTGATTGATAGCTCATCAACAGTTGGGTATTATCTAAACCGTTGTGATCGCGGTAACATGAGAGTTGTTGGAGCATGGAGTCCGGCCCTTCTATAGACGTATCTGACATACAGCCAAAGTAAGTTGGAATCTTTTCCAATTTGAAAGTTAATTTTCATCGCGCCAATTCTAATTTGGGCCGTCGCGGGCCGAAAAGAAATACGTGTTTCCGGAAACTTTAAATGGAACAACGGAACTTTAAATAAAACAGGAAATGTTGAGTTATTCGCAAACACAAATTCCAATTCCGGTAAAGCCAATTCTAGCCCAACTCACTGCTCTCACTGTACCTACCTATAACTACCTATACAAATGTTTCCACGCGGACACTATGTACGTGCTGCTATAACTCCAGTAAGAAAATCGTAGTCGTGTAAGTTGAGTACAAACATGTAAATCTATTTATCATAAAAATAATCCTTAGCCTAATAACTCCGCTGCGAGCGCATGAATGAACGAGTTCAGTGACATTTTATAAATCCAAGGTTACTTCAGTAGCCCTATTTTCAGGTAAAGTAACATTAAAACCTAAGCCAAGATAAAACAACTGTCCTCTCACTTAACTCTTGATTATGGTTTTGAAAACGCCGAGATAAGTTATAAGGTAGGTAAATAAAACCGTAAAAGATTTCAGAAGTGAATTACAGAGCACAACAACCACAAAGCAGGCACAAGGCAGGCGGCCGCCGAACTCATCAGGCAGGACGCGCTGGAGTTCACCGCACGTCCGCACCACGGCAGCTTCTCTATCCTCTGTTCATTCGTTCACTCACAATAATGCCACATTATCAGCCAGAACATTATACGCCTCGTCTGTCAAAGCATACCGCGAGTGGGGCACAGTGCAAACAAACCAGCTGGTCCAATTCATAACAGAACGATTATCATCAGTAGTAAAAGCAGTCGTACGTGGGAATTTATATGACCTTGCTTTTGCTTACAAGAGAAAACTTATTTGTAGAGATACTCGTAGCAAGTGAATTTGAGGCCGATACAAATATAGACTATCCTAGATAAGGCTCATATTGAGTTGTAGAGTTGTATTACAGCTCTACTATTTGCTCTCCGCTGTGTCTCAGTCCAACTTTGCCCGAAATGGCGTAAGTGAAGCGCCGAATTCTGGAAAATGGTTTTTGATCACTTTTCTTATGAACTATTATGATTGATCACGGATCAGTATGTGATCTAGGCCGGAAGAATCAGCTGGGACATTATTAAGATTATCATTAACTATGCACAATTAGGTCAGTGGATGAACATCGGCATATCAGAATTCAGATTCTGAGAAGCAAGCGTCAGGCTAGCTGAGTTAAAGTGATTACCTACCTGTTCTAAAGTAAGTTAAATTAAATATGATAAGTTTATTAGAATTTTAATAAAACGAAACAGTTGCCTTAGTTTAATGAGAAAACAGTCAACTGGTCTGCTCATGATGTTTTCCTTTGCCGCTAGCGAGCGTTAGGATATTCCATTTTTTTTTATAATTAATCAATCAATGGTACGGACAGTACCACTAACTGAAACATCAAGCACGGCTATACATATATAATCAACGTACGTGTACCTCTACCGAGGGTAATCAGAAGCAAGAGCTGAGGAATCACTGAATGTTGAATCTCAAGTCTATGTACAAATCACTACCGTCATCGGTGAATATGTATGGATTCGTCAGTCCTCATCTCGCGACTCGCAAATTGAGGCAAATATCGTTAGCGATGAGCGAGAAGTGCCCTGGATGATCAATCGAGTTGATGCCTGGATTCGTACCAGTTTACACAAAATAGAACAGGAAACAAATGGCAATAAGGACGTTCTTCTTGCCAGTCGACAGTTTGCGGCGGTTCGATAGACTTTTAACGAGAAACAAGACATGAAGGTGGCGCTCGACCATTTTCTAATTTAATTGTGAACACAATGTATCAGGTCTTTATTGAAAGCTCTGATATAAAATGGAGGCTGTCAATTAGAGGTGATTCGGGCGACCCCGCCCACCTTGAGAGATTATAGAGAAATAAGGAAACAGAAGTTGATAAAGCGGAGGCAATTTATAAGATGAAAAATGGTCGTCCTCTCGAGAAGGCTTAATTTTTCGCCTCAATTACTCTGACCCACTTTCTTATTGTGCCTGACAATCACTTCTCGGACTTATTACATTTTTACAAAGCTGCCGATTTACAATTAATTATAATCGAGGCGTTGGACTTGTTAATTGCGACGGAACTATCTTGAACGAGATCATTTTGATATCATTCGTATGATTTTTAGTCTGCAAAATAGCTACAACTCAATCGATATTGGTCTCCGTATGTAAATGTTTGAAAAAGTCCAAAAACCCAATACTTGTCCAATTTGCCCAAAGTCATCGTACGTAATGCAACCTCCAACCCAAGCCGCCGCCAGAGTATTAGTCCGGCAATTCATGGAGTTCCATCAACAAGATAAAACGTTGCTAAAGCTTGTTTTGTTGACCCTATACGAAGCATTTTCGCAAACAAGAGGTTTCATCTGTTTCTTCTCAACTTGCAAAACTACATATTTGAGACGTTACGGGTTTTGGAAGAAGTCTTAGTTTTGCGAAACCAACCTCGCAAACTGGATTTTGTCGAGAAGTTTGCGAACAACGTATTCTTACAAAAGGTGGGCAATGACGTGCTGTCACCAACCTAGCACTAGGTTCGGCGAAACAGTACTTTGAAACTAATCAATATTGCTAGTGAATTCTCCAGTTATCCAATATTTATTACCTAGCTAGTAGTATATACCAACCTGGAAAAATAGAAAAACACTTGAAATATTGGCAATCCAAGCATGCAGGTATCTATAATACATAACCTGTGTTGGGTATTCATTCTTTTAAAAAAAAACATAATATATCTACATAAACACGCACACAAAAGTACATAGGAAGAAAAATATATTTTTTTTAAACCAGTTTGACCGTACCAACATTCTATTATTTTGCATGTGTTAGTTAGTGGCCGACGTGTGGTAGGCAGTGGTCGGCAGTAGCTTGCAACTAGCGCTTATTTCCGGTTATTTAGCCAAAATTACTTCTGGCTTTGGCTGTGGAAAAGAGTTTTAAAATAAAACGAGCAAATACTTGGAAGGCTTTCGTACTATTAGTGAAGCATAGTGGTACTGTGGTCGATATAGCTGTAACGACCAAACTAGCACCAAGAAATATGGCGAGTGTAAGCCACAGTGCCAGTTTCGGCGAGTTGTTCTTTACAACTTTCATACAGCGCTGAAATGCAAAAGTTGGGAAAATGTGACCGAGTAGCGCGGCAACGTAAATCCGCATCCGACCGGAGGCTGGGGGTTCTAAGTAAGGGCGGTAAGTCGCTTTTTAAATTGTAACTATCGTAGCTAAGGTTGAAAACGACTTTGTTCTTGTACAGTCATTGTACTTGGCGCAAAATAACTAACTCTCGATTACTCCAACGCCGTAAAATCATTCCGTTTTCGCTTCTCACTAAATCACAGCACTAGTTCCAGAACTATTGTTTTAGCGCCACGAATATGCCAGACCTGCTGAGGAGTTTGTTAATACCTTGTAGGCGATGGCTTCGGCTTGTTTGGCACTTGCCAGAGAATTGAGCTATTTGACTGACTTTGTGTTTCAGAATCTTAAGTAGGCACTTTCAATTTAGCAAAAAAGAAATCAAACAAAATGTAATTAATCTGAAATTAACAATTATACGTAGCCTTCTGTAATATTATAGTAATTGGAACATGTTGATGGTACACCTGTACTTTGTTATTCTTTTTCAGCGAATCTCTGTCGTTCCAATGTATAAAGACAAAACACTGTTTGTGTTCTAAATATAGTTTTCATCTCCGACAGGTTTTGCCGCTCGGAGCACATTTCCAAGCGAACGTTGAAAAATTTAAGGACATTAAATTAATTCCTACTTAGTGCACTCATTTAAAAGTGAGCTTGTTTAAGCGCAGGTTAGAGACTCAGAGAGAAGAACACGCTGGAGGCAGGAAACAGGTATGATTTATACATTTTGTGTGAACCAGGAGGTTTACAAATCTCTGTCAACCTAATTTATGTTCCAGTGGATTTATTTAGAGACAGAGACAAATCACTAGTTTGAACGAACTCCTTGCCAGGTGGCATTCTGTTGGGCTTTACGATCGCAAGAGCGGCTTTATGCAAAACTGTGATGACATTAGGCAAAGGCTTCAATTACCAGGTGTACTTGCTTACTTTTCTGGAAAACACCAGAGTGAGTTAATTATGCTGTTTTGGCAATACGCTAGCCGATGGTAGAGGTCGACGTGCGCGGCCTGTGCAATAACGGCAGCCGAACAATAATAAGTGTATGTGCCATTTCGCAGGTACCTACGTTCAGTTATCCAGGTCAACTCTACCCACGAATATGAAGGGAAGGTATTCACTATGGCACACAACTCACAGCAGTATATTGCACTGCAATCTTATCGCTTCACCGTAAACTTATTCAAGCAATTTGATTTGGAATTCCGAATGCAAGAGTATTACAACTACAAATTCTTGTGTGAACTTTAAAAATGCAGTTTTATGTCGCGCAGCACTTGCATTGCAATAGCGAGTGTTGTGTATTCTGTGGCGGCGCGGCGGTAAGGAGCGACCTCTTGCACTCGCCTCCCTCCCTCCCTCCCGGCCGCGCCGCGCCGCGCCGGTGACTTATCGCGGTCATTCGTTAGGCTGAGTCGCACCGGGCCCGCTACCCCCCGCACACCCCGCACACCCCGCACACCCCGCACCACATACATTACCGGATCCAATACTCTAGTTAAGAGCCTATAATTTCAAAGATATTGTCGTTTAAAAGCTGTTTTCCATGACTTATTGCCGCCTGTGTTAGAACTTGGATATAATTTCCGCATCAGTTCCACACATACCTACTCCTTACAACTAGAACTTTAAGTTAGAAAGTTAATGTGCAATTACTATTTTATCTTGTTATGCTGTTTGAAGTTGGTCGTTATAATTATATGAAGAAGCAGCTGCAGTCATTTGAACGTTACGGCCGCTACGTTGCGTCAGTCTTTTTATCAACCGCTATGGATGTCATATGCAACGTTATTCCATGTGTGACTATACTTAGGTATCTAACACGGCGTAATAACAACTTGTCGTCTAAGAAACCTTAGCTTTACTCATAATATATTTTATGATGAGGAGTCATGTTACAAAAACCTCATTGCCAGAGACAAATTCCAGCAAAAAGTTTGGAACAAGCGTATTTCCAACATTTTCATTAATAGCTTGCGGAACAACGCGAACTCACGGAATTGGGGAAATTGATGATCTAAGGTAACTAGTGGCATCCACCGCCATCGCCACCGCCACCGCCACCGCCACGGGAATGTACCGCCATCATCTGCGAGTAGCCTTGAGGCGGCCATTTCCTTTGAACTCGTCAATTTTCGGTTTGCGTCGTCGGAGTAAACACAGTTGTTGCTACAATTTAATTTATGTAATCGGATTTAGAATGTTGTCGGGACACTGTGTTCTGTAAATGAAGTGGGATCTACCAGACTCGGTCGTGTCTTACCAGACATACACTTTCAAATGTTTTGCAATCTTATCACTCACACATAACTCCGAGTATTAGAGTAAAATATCTGCCAAAGCGAGCATGGGTCGTGAGAATCACCTAATCTTATTTTAATCTAATCTAATTTTATTTTTATTTTATCTTAGTTAATTGAATTTGGGGGGGATTTGCTATCGATAATGCCACATTAACCCGATTTTATACTCTTAATTTTTTATTACCATTTATTATTTTAATAATATCAATAATTCACTTATTATTTTTACATCAAACAGAATCTAACATTTTGGAAGATAGTCTCGTATATAACAGATCAAGTGCCATGGTTGAAGTATTTCTATAATATTTCCAAATCATGAGACACTAATGAATTTACCTCACACTAATTAATAATATTCTACTTTACAGTATTGTGTTCACGGGAGCTTGAAAAGAGGCACCTAATTTCCTCTATATTATTTTCATCAAGACGCTTGGCGTCTAGGAACAGTTCATCAACTTAGTCTTAGCATTTTTCGGCCTTATTCCGAAGCTTTCAGAGTTGAGAGTTAATTAGCATGTGCTGTGCCAAGCTTCCTGTGTGCTTAGTAACGATTCTCCGGGAGAGGCTGACGGCGGATCTTAATGAGTGAAACATTTTAGAAGCTCGGGCTAATGGTGTTCCTGAGGCACTGAGCCGCTTTATAATAACGGCAGTATTCATTTAGCACTTGCAACAAAATTAACATTTAAAATCACACAATTATTCAATGACAGCAAATGACAGTGGCAATACGTCATTGAAATTGTTTTACTGATAAAGTAGGTAGGTACTAAGTACTAACACAAGAAGTGGTGTTTGACAGCAACGACTGCTTATTTACGCTAGGTACTTGCCGAAAAATGTTTCCCTGCAGACCCTTCAAAAGCTTTATAAGAAAAAAAACCTTTGGCAAGGTTGGTATAAAGGAGCTCAGCCAGTCATCTGTTGCAGAAGGTTTATGTGTGAACCACTTAGTAGCTTGCTGACTTTTTACAAATTATAATACTTAGGTCTAAGCGTTGAATATACTTACATCACAAAGAGAACATTGAATAATCATAATCAGAATGTTAGAATGCCATGTTCCTTCTCTGAGTGGTGTATTCAGCTCAATCCTAAAGCGAGCTCATGCAGTTCAGTGCAACACGTCTGACATGAGCTGTTCATTTCTGTATTCGTCGGTCGCGCTGGCGGCGGCGGCGGCGGCGGCGGCGGCATGCGCTCGCTCGTAAGCTGAAGGGAGCCACCGCGTACCAAATTAAATAAAATCTATCTCCGCAATCTTACTTGAGCATCCCTTGATTGGATAACGGTACTAATCCATACTAGTCTGAAGACTCTGAACGATACCTACTGCAGCACGCTGTAAAAAAGAGGACACAGAAAGCCTGTAAATATTGAGTAAATTGGCTCTTTGTTCATCTTATAAGGAAAACCAGGATTAGTAAGATCTTCTTTATAAATTGATATATAGCCAGTGCCAGTAGACGCCATCCAGGCATTAGCAGTGCAGCTGGACAGAGATTTGATAAAACTCCGCGTTCACAAAGTGTAATAATGTTTGTTCTGCTTTTAATTGGTGGCGCCAGCAGCCAACATTTAAATTAATTAAATTAAATTAAACATTAATTTAAACGACAGCCGACTTGACGAAGACTTGACTTGACGTATATTATTTAAAATTTATCACTTGACACTGTCAAAATTGTCTGTCGAAATTACGGACACAGGCCATAGATTTAAAAGAAGAAGAAGAAGGTATGCACGTGTCACAGATTCAACACCAGTAATACGTTTCCTCGTTAGTTCACTTGTTTCCACGTCAACATCGCACGATAATAAACTTTATGTCACAGCAGTGAGGCTCAGATTGTAACGTTAAGATGTGCGAGCTGATTATCCTCGTGTTCGCAGTATACCTACGCACTTTATTCGCGGATTGCTAAGTGGTTCCGCACATTAAATAACGTAATAATTTGTCGCGGCGCGAGAAATATTAATTTATTCTATGTTTTGTTGATGACGAATGAATTAAAGTTATTGCGGTGATAAAGTTTACGTTATTTTCGCGGTTTATAGAACACGAGGTATGGGGGAGGAGAATTGCATTTTGGCTTTATCTATTGTTTAATGAAAATACATTATTGATTTCGTATTTGTAGTGCTTATTCAACACTGGATTTTTATACAATCACAAATCATTATTGTTACCTAGACTCTCAAACTCAATTGTATCACATAATACTAAAACGTTAAATAATGATTAGTACAAAGTGAATAATAACGAATCTAGCAACAAAATTAAATACACTTATTCGCGATCAGTATAAGTAAGTACCTATTCAGTCAAGTTGATTTTGAACGCATTGCGCGGTGACGACTGACGCGACTAACACATCTGCGTAATAAAATTAAAATAAAATTAAATTAACTACATTAGTGTTTTTAGAAATTGTGTTTTAAACTTTATGAATGAGTTGATGTGCAGAGCCTGGGCAGAGCCGCGCGACGTTATACAGTGTATAATTTTAAAACAAACAGTAAGTGTGGATGGTACATAAATCAGCAGCACACATTACCGCCGCGCCGATTAGCGCCGAGAGCTCATTGTGCTCACTCTGCTCATTAATGCTCATTTCTGCTCATTTCACTCATAATTAGGGATGCCACACGTTTTAGCCGGATATTTTTACTTTAATTAGGTACCGTTATAACACAAATTAAATCTAAGAATCATAAACCGAATCAGACCCAATATAGTACACAACGGTCAATAAGGAGGTCTCCAGCAGTAAAATCAGCAAACATTTTATATATCTAGTATTGTTGTTTCACCCTTCCTGAAGTATGTGGCCTAGTGTGATGAAAGGATTAATTGCACCTAGCAAGGAGGCTTCTCATGCGCCACTAAACTCTTTGACTAGTGTTCTGTACCAAATTAGCAAAAACGGATCACTTATTTTTGCAGATTCCGGCTTTTCGGGTGTCTGGCTCGCGCGCTCATGTGTAATGTATAATGTGTGTATCTCCCTCATTCTGAAACCTTATTCAATTTAGCGAGTCTGGTGTTTAGCCACATCGCGTGCATTAATGTTATGTGCACTCTGCGTCGGGTACATGACAACACTCTATTGAGATTTATCTAAAGTAACTCTTTTGAAGGGTTACGATAATAACAATAGCTTTGAAGATAATTATATATAATAAAGCAGGGTCTACTTCTATTACTTTATATATATATATATACCACTGAGTTTGTTTGCTCGTACCTACTTACTTGAAATATTTAAAAATGTGACGTGCTATAAATATAAGCAATGTTATAAAAGGCAATTCTCCGAAATGCTGTTTTCGTTTCTGTATCAATAAACACACACGAGTGCGAATGAAACACATTTAGCTACGTATCAGGCACAGAGTACACGACCAATAACAATAGTTATCTCGGGTGAACATCTGCATAATTTTCTTTATGCGAAAATGAAATGGGAAAAGGTGCTGAAAATACAGAGCTTCGCGTGTTGGCTACTGTTTTAACGTGAGCAGGTTTTAATGTACCTATATACATCTTTATTGCATTAGTTTTACTTTAGTTCATTGAAATAACTTAACAAATAAACGTGTGCGAATGCATCAAGTTAATGTTTTCTTTTGTATTAGTCTGTAATTGATGCATTACTTTCCAGATGTTTTTTCTCAGGGCGGCCTCTCTTCAACGAATGTTAGTATTAAGTTAGTCTTAAACACAGATCATAATATAATAAAATACCACTTTGAATCAATTGAATAAGTAAAGTGAAGTATGATTTACAGCACCTGTGTTGGTAATAGGCGAAAAGGTCAACATTTTCGACGTCACTCTTACACAATAAGCCTTGACGTCTTTAAGTAGATAGGTACTGAGATATAAATATGAAGTGGAAATGAATGACTAATTTGGACCGTCTTATTTATCACATGCATAACTGAACAGATAGTAATGTCCCGAGGTACCTATACGGACGTTCTAAGTGCACCTGGACACATTTAAGGGATGAAAGGGTTGTCGATCGAGGGGTGCCTAAGTGGTGCCTGATTTTAGTGTCGATACGTTACAAGTTTACGACTGAATCTCTTATGTATTGACTGATGGTCGCATGTCGATGAGCACAATTTGAAGTGTTGAGCGTAAAACTATAGTTTTATGTTATTATCCAGAAGCAGCTCTTCTTCATTGGGGTTCATTAGAAGTAGCTATACCACTTTCTATAGCGATTAGTTTGGATCTTTCAATAAATCATGAAAACCGATGGCCAACACCCCTCGACGCGTAAACTATGGCCATTATACGACAACCCGTACAAGGGTAGCGCCCTCTAGCGTCGTCATACGGCAGCCCGTGCCGATCCCTGTCCGCTCATTATCGAGCAGGGTTCGTTGGGAACCTATTGATATTGCGACTAGGACCCTATTACCCTTGGCCTGCTGACCCCATTGATGCAGACTGATTTATCAGATCATAACTTGTTTGCAGTTCACCGGAACCCTCCGAAGGGGTCTAATCTTCGATGAGCAATTCGCATGATTTCATGGTATGTTTCTCTTATCCTTATGGGTTTTATGATGGTCGCTCGTCCGCATGGCTCTCTTTATACACTTTGTTAGTACGCGTCGCGCACACAGCTATGGTTATTGTTATTGGCACAGATCATTCTAAGTTCCTGTACATTAATTCGGGCTACTTACTACTTAGGTAAACAACTTATTGCGAATTGAATAATACTGATCAAACCGCTTCCACTGATTCCGGAATCGAAACGTATTGATTATGCGAAGAGCTTCATGTAAGTTAATCCAATTCCTCAGTGATTTCGTATTCCATTATATCTACTAATTTGTAATGTAAAAGTTTGCTCAGCATAATAATGAAACAGCTTACAAGTCTCATTGGAAGTAAAGGTACGAGAGCTGCAGGATCTGTGAAGTGGGAGGCACGAGGCACGCTCGAAACATTAAATCTCAGCTCGAGGCAGTGATGTGCACTGTGTGTGTATGCTATAAGCCGCCGCCGCCGCCGCCGCCGCCGTCGCGCTGGCGAGAGCTTGTTGCAGCAGAATTATGCAACCAGTTGTGACGTCGTGCCTCCGATATTATCCGGAACCGTTTGGCATGCATCCTGAGCTTAGATTTGTAAAATATGAACAATTTTTCAATTCTACAAAGTTACAATACAGTGTCTAAAAAACAAACTAAAATACATAGTTTAGAAAATTCATTCTAACAGAATTGGATGCCATTTGAAAATATGAAATTTCCACCGAGTAAAATACGGTTGTCCAAAACGATAGTCGAGGAGTGGAAGCGGCAAAACGTGCAGTTGATTTAGTTTTAACGCAGCTTTTAATATCAATTCCGCAGCGAGCGAGGTCTGCGGCGGCCGACAAACATCGCGTACATGAAATTGACTTGCAATGCTTCTGCATTTTACTGAAGAAACGGGTTAGCACTGGACGGAGAGTTTAGAAATCACTAGAGAGGCCGTCATAGATAGAATTGTACCGGTTAACATTCGCAGTTTGAAGTAACTCTAGAATTTCCACGAGGTCACTAAAATGAGTCCCCGACTGCCCTCCAAAATCTTATTTTCCTGCACAGCTCTGAGAAGACAGCCCATTCATTCCACGCAGTCATTACGTAGCAAACACTAACATGAGATGATTTCACAGGATCATCCATTGCGGTTAGCAGTGAAAGGTTTGCACAAACGTTCAATAACGAAACCAAATAGCATCTATTTGCTGTGCATCAAATTGCTAGTTTAGGTGACGAGTTTCGGAACATGGTGTGTTTGTACGGAACATGCCGTACCACCACGGAGTCTACAGAGCCTCTATCATCGTAACTAAAGTCGTGCAGTGCAACTCAAAATGTCTCTTTTGATAAATCTGGATTTGTCCTCGCATGTTAACCAGCTGAAGATATTTAACATAATAATGTATTTAAAAGTTTTTCGGTCTTTCGTAACCCTATTAAGGTGACTTACCTAGCAAGAAAGGGCATGAAAATTATAAAGGTGGGTTTTTATCTGACCTCTACGAACAAAGATCTGATCGTATTAAAATTAATGATAGCTGTAATTTCGAAATGAATTTGAAGTTGAATTTGGTTGTTATCGGAATTAAAGGGAATGGGCGCGAAAAGGGGGGGGGGGGGCTTAATTAGCGGATCCAGAATAATTGGATTTCGTGATTGAGATCAAAACAAACACTCTGTGAAGTGATAAATTCTAATAATAAGGTTTAATTATTATTCCTGAGCGTTGACGAGCCTTCTGTGGATCGCGAACTGTCACAGAAAATTATCTATAGATAATTTTTAATTTTAATTATTAAAGTTGATGATCGCCTAAAATGAGGCAGGCAGAGTGTATTATCATCATATTTCTAAGGACATCGACATTTATTAAAATTACCAAATTTCAAAAAAAGTTGTAGTTAAATAGAATAAAATTCCTTTCGCTTTTCCTTTGTGAAGCTTGTCACCAGGCGGCACGGTGGACATCAGGAATTTATGGAATTTAATTCAGAAATGAAGGTGGTAGAAACTCGGTTTTGCAAACACTCCTTCAGTAGAAAATTGAAAATGATCCTGAGCTCAAAAATAGATTCATTGTTTAAATTTAATAATCTACAATTAAGCAAAATGAATTTTCTCTGGGCAGATATAAGTTATGACTTTCAGACAAAATAAATATTTGAAATATTTGTAAAACAATTACCTACCCACTGAATTCATGATAGCAAATTTAAAACTTCGTTAGAACCTTAATATCAGCAAGTACAGTACTTTAATGCGAATCAGCTCTGTGTGGCGACTGGCGGTGCAATGTGCAAGGAATAGGTACTGACTGTGGACGAGCTCTTTACAAGTTCTAATTTGTGTTTGATTGTTAGTAGCTACAGGCTTGTTCTTGAGGTTTGTGTAACAGATGGGAAACAATCTGGCGAATGTAATCAGCTATTAGAATGTGCACCGCGTCGCGTCGCGTCGCTCGTAAACCCTTCTAACAATATTCCCGGTTCGCATCGCATCGCATCGCCATCGGCAATCAAACTCCACACACGTGAGATATTACTTACCATTATGACTACATAATCCGGTAACCTTCACTGAACGAGCTTCGAACCCACACCCATAAATATTGATGCTTTTTCAATGCTGCGCGGGAAAATTGTTACGACTAATAAAAACTCTTATTTTTACGATTCGCCGCTCGCCCGCGTGTTGATTATTTCATGAAACGGAGCGAAGGCCGCCTCACTCGCCCTAAAGGCTCGCTCACACGGATGCTGAATACTCACCTACTAGGTTTTCAATGTGGCATTCGGTTCGCAATGTTTTGTACGATACATGTTACGTTCCAACGTGCTGCTGAAAAAAACACATTCTATGATCTGGCATTTTGCACGTGTGCAGGCGAGCCTTAAAGCATAGGTGAGGGTTAGTCAGGGCTGATATTAACATCGGGTGATCAATGCCGATGGCTGTATCGACGCCATTAATATTAATAAAACGAAGCTGTAATAACGTGAGAGTAGAACGCTCTGCGATTACGTAATCACATGGATTTGCAAGTCGGCCAGTGAAGCGTTGTGATTCATTGAAAAAGCAGCCTTATTTGTAAATAGTCAAGGTCAGTCCGAGATACATTTCATTTTGGCATATTTCATGGCTCATCTCGTTCAAAAATATCACTTGTATTATATCTGGGAATAATGTTATTGCTTGTCGCCATAGACATGGACATAGACAGGCATGGTCAAAACTTGTCACTGTTGGTTGTATCTTTGCGTATCGCAACTCCAAGAACTCATACTTTTGCTTGCAGTATGTACCTATTGGATCGTCGGTCTGAGAAACGGAACAGGCTAGGATTTGAGCTTCCTTTCTACTCGATTCTATTGAAAGATATTCTTCCCAGGAGTACAACTTTACTAATATCTGTTAAGACTAAAAAAGAGTTTGAGCTTACTCATAACATGTCATGAATGCGTTTTATGATATTTTTTACCCTTTTACCTTTACTTTTTATATCCCAAATAAACAGGGCCTCAACCCATCATGCGTTTAAGCAGGCCGTCAATATTAATCGTCGTGAAGCATCATCAGCATCACCCCTTATGATACGCCGTGTATCTGTTACTGCCCCCCCCCCCTACCTCCCCCCCCCCCTGCTGCCGACAGCTCTTATCACAATGGATGGCGCTCAATTAGCGCGATTCGTTCAAAAGCAATGTTTTCTGATTCCGACACCTGTTTTCGTCGAATCAATTTGAGGAGGGTTTAATGAAAATACCCCACGTGGGGTCAATGACCGTGGAAAAACGATGCTTAGTGCCACATTAGAACCTCATAGTTGTTATGAGTTGCTTGTTTATAATTGCAGGCCACAACCAGGGTGATTCCATTTATTGTTGATTTTATAATTGCAGAAAATATATAAAATATCAGAGTTATTGTCAAAGAGCTGTTAAACCAGCCTCGGCAATGAATACCGGCGTAAAACAACAATTCTAAATTTAAATCATGTTCGTAAAAGTTAGTAACAACAACAACTCGGTTAGTGGTTAAACTAATTACAGGCACGCTGAAACTCACAGAACACTTCCGGTTATAAACACAATACGCTTTAAAAAGCAAACTCGATTTGATCTTATACTGAAGCTGAAAACGTCATTTCACACAAAACCATTATAATTAAGTAGCAAAAACACAGAATCGGCCTCAAACTCTAAAGTAGACAATGACATACTTACTTCAAACTAAAGTAAAATAAAGTAAACTAAAGTAATTATAAAATAGTAGCACCAGTTTAACATAATTGAGGCATTCAAGTGTGCCTATAAGAGGTTATTTTTGGTAAACTAAAACTGGAAAATAGTAAAAACTCTAAAACTGCAACACCCTCGTTAAATAAATCAAGCTGGTCCAGCGTTTTTGTACTAATGAAGACAAACAGCGCAGTTAACGGTTAGTGAGCGACACACAAACGGACAAACAAAACAAAATGGCGGACGCACCTTCCGCGTCCGAAAACATCCTTTGGTAGATCTCGTCGCAATCTGTAGAAAACAACACCCTCTATAAATGGAATTACAAACGTAATTTCAGTAATTGAGTTGTGATTGAGTTGGAGTTGGTGAATGGCGGTGTTTCACAATGTTTCGCAATTTTACACGCTGAGGGATATTTCGTAATTAATTACCTACCCTTCTGCCTTTTATGTTATCAAATATGAATATGCTTATATTATGTAGATCAGATAGATCTGTAGCTTCTGTAAAATACAAGTTATCTAGGTTTAACTAAAATATCTATGTAGGTATTTTAATTTCCATTTTGAAGTAGAAAACACTTACACGCATCTTTGAACCGACGCGCAAGTTTCCAACTTAAACCAGAGACCATAAATATTGTAGAGCAAACTTAAGCAGCGGCAGCGAGGCACTCTTTCTACTCGAATGGCTGAACAACACTCGGGAGAACCTAAATTACTGTCTGAGTTTACACCTTCTATTTAAGTGGTGTGCTGTAGCTCTGGGTGCCTTCTCAGTGGCGCCGGCGGCGGCTGACCCGCACTCCAGCCGAATGTTACCGGTTGCCTATCTCATGTTTTACAAACAATTATCATAAACATGTAAACGTTACAGTGTATATGCTTTTACTAAGGATAATGCCTTTCGCTTCTTTCGCACAGAGAGTGTATCCCACTTGACTTGGATACAATTATATTTGTGTGTCAGTGTTTAGTTGATATTCATGAAACAGACACGTCCAGTCCGCTGTAAATGTAAACAGAGGAGCCGACGCGACGCAACTCCACGGTGGAAACTTTTAAACATTTTCCTTTCATCCTGCATTCTGCCTAGTGAAGTCAAATTAAAC
This sequence comes from Eulithis prunata, assembly GCA_918843925.1. Lineage (NCBI taxonomy): Eukaryota > Metazoa > Arthropoda > Insecta > Lepidoptera > Geometridae > Eulithis > Eulithis prunata. The sequence continues at coordinate 11,159,213 of OU974008.1, read as the reverse complement.
AAAGTTAAATTAAATAAACGTAGCTAAGATAAGACACGGAGGGCAACTTAATGAGTCCGAGTTGATATTTAAACTTGTTAATCTTGAGCCCGTTTGAATGGGACTAAAAAACTTTACTGCACGCTTTTAAAACTAAAATTCACAAAATTTTTGCCAAATACGCACGTTAATCTGTAACAAACGGTATTGGAAGTCGGACGGGAACAAATTGAATCCATTATCGCGAATGAAAACACAGAAATTAAGCGTTATCGTATCGAACAATTTTAATCAAAATTCGCTCACGATGGAAATAAATTCCCGGGTTTTATTTCGTCGTAAACAAAATTTTAATATTGTAATCAGGTTACGATAAACGGGCGGGTTTCGTTCGATTATGGATCCGGCGATCGAACCCGCGGCTCCGACGACGACGGTCCGAGCCGACAACGAACCGAACCGACGCGACGCGCGAGCTCCCGATCCCAACTGATTTTATAATGAGGTCACTGAACGCCTACGCAAATCAATTGGGCTCAATATTGCCTCAATAAGCTAAGCCTAATGGAACCAGCGGCTAGCTGCCGCTTACGAACAAAATAACCGAAATGTACCTCTTTGTTAAGTTTGCTTTGTTCAACTGACTCTAGTTCATTGGCGAGCTGCCTGAAACGCCTTCACATGCGTTCACTCCGCCAATCAATAAATGGATTAACTTGAAAAAGTCAAATAGTAAGCTGAATAATTCTGTAGAATCTTTGCATCAACACAAGGTGCATACTCAGAAAAAAAAAATGTTAGGAAAAAGGTAAGTAGGTACCTATATCGTTGGGCGTACCTACGTGTAACTACTGGACATATTTTGTGCAGTTTCCTGCTGAATGAATGCGTCGTACTAAGGATATGACTTCAAGTGGAGATCAGAGCGGATTTATTCCATAACCAGTAATCAACGGGCCGACCCATCAGCAGCTCACTTCCAGGGTGAGCCGACTTACGTAGAAAGCAGACTACCGGCGCCGGTACTTGATAGCCGAGTCGCGTATTACGTATTTTAGAATATCATCACGGCAAAATAATCAGTATGAGTACTTATCAGTTCATTTAAAATTGGTTCCTTGAATCTGTGGCAGTCTGTCATGCATAGAGAGATTATACATAGTGATTACCTTACAGTCGTGAGTCTAAGTATTTAGTTTTTATTTACCTGAGTTCTACATGGAGTGGGCTTTACAGCGACCGGCTGTGAGCATTAATGCGGGGCACGCGCTGGCCCAATAAATATGTTAAAATGGTCCGTGACAGCGCGAGGCGCGGCCCGGCCAATTGCCTCCGCTGACCGGCTTGTATTCGATTGTGCGGAGCAAAGTGTTGGCTCATATGCGGAAAATGCAGAGCAACGCGTTCTTTTTTAAAATGTCACGCAGTGGCAGCAGTGTCTTACTATACGCGTGCTGCAGTGTTTATGTTTCACATCAAAATCTGTACAGTCATGTATGTACGTGTAGATGTACGAATAATGTTATTATGTCATAATTTTATGAAAGTACTTTTCTTGTAAATTATGCTGTACCTATGTTTTTATTCATAGTGCGGCACTCGACACTAAGCAGTTTCAAGTTGTTTTAATCCTAGTATTGTTGAAGCTCCGAGACGCTTCTGGAGACGCCAGAGATTACGGGCCGCCTCGGAAGCTGTTACTCAACAAAAGTTCGCGAGTTTTGATCCACCTACCTCTTGGCCGCTTCCTAATTATTCTGTTAAATCGCGCAACTCTAGAATTGAAGCTTTTAAGATGGACTGTACGTACATGTGCAGCCAAATATATGGGAGAGTCATCTAATTATATTTATTAGATGATTCTACTAGACCCTTTCAAATCAAAAGTTTATTTACTTACTAAATTGGATTTTTTTGAAACAACTGGAGGTATAGGGTCTATACACAGAGTATTTTAAAACCTAGCCTGTTATAGTAGCTAGCTATGTGTATTATACATATGCATGCATATTTCATTCGAAAACTCCTACGAATGTGAGTAGGCGGGTATAATAGGTATGCTGTGTTTTTATTTCGACTAAGCAAACCAAACCTTTTACATTTAATTTATTAATATTTATTTCTCTACGCTCTACGCCTCTATTGATGGTAGGTATTCTTATTCTTAGGTCTATCTTTATTCCTAAAGTAATAAGATTAGAACTTTTTCAGGTCTCTCTGTAGCGCAGTTCCTCCAAAGCCGAGGAAACAAATTGCTTTTCACAATGAATGTATTTCTTTCCCTCGTCTGACTAAGTAGTTCCAGGTCCCGCGCGTAAATTATGCCGGACAACTGGAGAATAATACTCACTCTTTTTTTATAATTTTGGGTTTCAAAAATCTACAATAATTTCCTAAATAATTGATTTTCTTTCGGAACTGCAAAATACTTTTGGTTGAACATTTCTAGCTAGGTTACTATAAACTCGATGTAAGCTTGGAATTATTACACCGTGCTTTGTCTCTGTCGATAGAATTTAAATTTGCTTGTTAATGTAAAAGCCAAAACACGGTGCAATTATTACAAGCTCACATCGAGTTTATTTATAACAGGGCAAGAGTTAAAGTACAAACGTAAACTAGTCAAGCTGTCCGCGCGACGTCCGCATAACTCAGCACCGATTAACAATACACTACCAGCAGCTATTTGGCTACAAAAGCTCACTTCTTTTGCGGTCCTAGCTTTATTATTCCAATGTTTGGAATTGCCTCATTTCGACGACCATACAGAACAAATGGATATACTAATGGCAGCGTGAATGAGCCTCCCCGCGCCCGCAGCCCGCCCCCGCCCGCCGCATTCCGTAACGAAATACAAAATGGAACTCAAATATGTTCGCGTCGTTAATCCGGCCGGAGTTATGCGATACATTACGATACTATACAATAACGTACGGTCTAATACATACTTGTGAAAATACAGCTTTACCTTAGTCACAAATATATAGGTATTTGTGCGGTAAACGGTATATAACTTTTCAAAATACATATAAAAGTTTTTAGACAGAGGACCAACAGTTGAAAATTCTTTGGTAGTTCAAAATATTACCAAAACTAGTTTATTTAAATATCTGTCGAATGATAGCGGTTATTTCAGAGTGCTCTATTTTGAACTAGAGTTCCAAAACAACCGTCTAGTTTTCACCGCGGCGTCAGCAAGTTACCAAACTTACAGGCAAATAAAAAGTGCAGTTTGCGATGACAAAGTAAGCCGCGTTCTCACCAGTCGGGTATACCTCGTAAAGAGCGCGCTTTACCGACGACAACGTTCCGTTTTTACTAGCTAATGTGGATTCTGTGGATGGTGCTATCTGACGATGACAGGTACTAACTTGCTAACTTCTATCATTTCACGATCTACAATCAGGTTTAGGAACGTTTTGAGGCACTGCAAAAAACTAATAATAACGTAGGTTTAGAAATTAAATGCTGGCGTACAAAAAAAAACCACCCAAAGAATATAAAATTATTTTATAAAAGGGCTTTCCGTGCATAAGACCCGTTTTTCGTAGATTTTGCGACGTGTAGCGTTTAGACGTTGCGCATCGGTAATAAAGTAAGAACCTGTATTTTCTGGCTCATACCAGTTTTCCCCTGCGTGCTTCCCCTGCGTAGGGGATTTCTTGAGGTTACTGCTCCACCCAAACGAATACAATAGGTACGTAAATGAGGATAGTGGTTGATGTGTGTACATACCGACGACGTGCAGCGTCACGAAGAAGGAGCGCACGGGCTGCGTGGAGACCTGGCACTCGTAGACGCCGGCGTCGCGCTGCTGCGCCCACTTCACGTGCAGCGTCCAGTCGTCCGTCTGCGGCGAGTGCGTCGCCTGGAACCGCTGGTCCGACGTGTACGTGTACCCGCCCACCGTCAGGATGTGCAGGTCGCGATGCCGGATCCATGACACCTGCAGACAAACACATTGATATTACAGAAGTGCGCTGACAGCTCAGATAATCAGGGAAGTGTAACAAGCCACATTGAAAACGTTTTCAGTAGACATAGTTAAGATTAAATTGTAACACTTATTTATGCAAATAAACATCTTGTATGCTTTGTAAAGTAATGCTGATAGGTAACCGTTTTCACGGTACGTGGCATGTGACCATAGCTCACAGAGTCCTCATGAAAAACAATGAAACACACTTTCACAAACGCGCTCAATCGTAAAAGAAGCCAACTGGTCACGCGTCTCGTTTGCCACTTAGATACGCTTCAGTGCTCGTACGTCGTATTGCTCGTTCAGAAGCGATCGAAACAAAACTTCATAATCCCCCTTTGTATTCGCTAAGCAAACCCCATATCTCCAAGTTCCAAACTCGTCCTTTCCTTGTTTGTGGTTACGTCCGTATCTAAGGTTGCCAGATCGCAACTTGATTCGCGGCACTTCTAGGGCTACCTTCATAAGGATCTCACATCATTCCCCTTATCAAAATGTAGAGCACGCGCTTGTGTTGCTTGTGCAATGGCTTTGCCGATATTAATTCGGTTATAACTTCGTATTTTCAGAAAGTAACATAATATTATTTTAATTAAATCACAACCGGGTGTTTAATTAAGCGATATTCCATGTATTGTAAACAAAATGTAGTTAATTGCGAACAGTAATCTGAGTTTCAGAGTCACTCGCATACAATATGTTTTCATAACTAAAATCCGAGTACGATGGTGTAAGTATTATATATTTTTTAACAAGGTTAGTGCATTATTAAAGGGATTCTTGAAATTGAATTGAGAGGGCATGCGCCTATGAAGTCGCAGTTTCATATTAATTAGTAATATAATCAAACAAAAGGTAGCCGAGGTACCTAGGTAGAAAGGTAAACGTGTTTTAATGGTTTCAAATAAGAGCCTACCCTTATATCCTCCCATTTCCATTCCTAACAAGGGTTGCCAACAAAAACAATACAAAAACCGATTCAGAAGTTACAAGTGCCGACAGCCCTGGAGTTCCCAACTGACGTGTGATAGGCGCGAGTGACGTCACTCGCAGAATACTAATCCTCGTGTTTACCATCCCCCGATACAGCTGATAACGCACACATTACCACAACATGCCGGCGTCACCGAACATGCCAACTACGGAGATAAAAGGGTACACTCAAAGATTCAACATCTGAAATTACCCGCACAGAATTTCAGAAAAAAGTCACGTGATTTCCCTAGCAACGAAGCAAGCGAAATTTTCCCTGATAAGGCTTACTCGGATTTCATGGAAGGATAATACAGGTGTACAATAAGTACAGATCCATGTCCGTAGTCATTATGTTACTGAAATAACAATGGGTTCTTTACTAAAAATCTTTTTTATTTAACTTTTTCAGACATGTTATCCGGTCTCCCGTCAGAGCTAATCACATATCCAGGAAGCCCGGAAATCTTTCTTGTAAAAAAGATAATTACAGTGCGCGCAAGTATTGTGTACCTACGGAAAAGAAAGGGATAATACAGATTAGAAATATTCATAGAGCCCTTATTTGCATTCCAAGGGAGTTGTCTGGAATTTAAATGGAGGAAACAACCTTTGTGAACTCCGAGGAGTTGGCCTCGTGAGAGTCACGTGACGAATCACTGACAAACTGAAGCTGACAATACACTTGTATGTATCTCCCTGTGCGCATGAACACGGATGACGTGTCAACAGAGTTGTGTTTTGCAAGCGATAAGAAAATACATTTCAGCCATTAGTGGTAGGTACTACGCAAATGACATAGGTGTCAGTGCAATATACACTTACCTGAGTTGAGTATGCATAATGTATAAAATGCATTGAATTTGTTTTAATATTACTAAAGAATGTTCATAGTTGCTAAAAAAGTATCGCCAACCTCTGCATCAGCGCCATTCCTCAACTATTCCATAAAATAGCTGCGCGTCATCAAACGCATTCCGCGCTCCCTTTTTGCGACCGACTTGATCTCATCCAACAAGAATCACAAGAATTTATTAAATTCGCTCAAAACACTTTATAGTTTCATCTTTGGATCGCAAAAAAGTTGCCACTAGATTTACCAACCAATCCTTCAACTTCTCAGAAATATTTGATGAACATGTATAGGTAAATAAACTCTTGAGTTTTTTCTGATGTTTGGTCTACAACTACTGATTTTTGTAGACCTTAAACTTCTTCACCATTTTCGGGACAAATGGGGCTTGTCTTCCAATAGGTATGTAATGAAAACAGTAGTCAGAATCTGAGGAAACGAAACTTACTTTCGTGGTCTAGAGGAGCGCATGAAGAAAAAAAAGATTTCCACCTTTCAAGGAATAATGTTTTGTAAGACAGCAAAAGTCACAGGAGTTTTTGATATTCAATCAAGTGTGGTTTGCTCTAAATGTTAATTAATGTAGTGTTAGTCTAGCCGCGTGCCTCGGCCTCGGCCTCGGGCGCGCGGCGCGCGGCGCGCGGCGCTCTCACCGCACGTATTGTTGTACAAAGGTACTCGCCCCTAGATAATAGGGGTTTGTACAAACACGCCAAACTTTAATAATATGTATCGCGGCCTCGCAGACGAATGTGTGCAGATTAAGATAATGATAGGGCGCCCTATTCGCCAACAGGTACGTAATGCTGGTTTTAATTTAAACTGAATGTTAGTTAGTAAATACGTACGAGTTTGTTTTAATACATTTAAGGCCTGTTTACCATCCTTTAGTAATCGTTATCTGTTGTGTAACAATAATTTGACTAGTCATATGTAATTAAATGTAATAATAAGATGGTAAAATGGACACTAACTTGAATACCTAACGCTGTGCTTACGTTAACAGCCATTGTATTTTTATACGATATTTTACTACAGGATTTTCATGGAATAATAATAATTAGAGACTAAATTAAGTTTAGTTTTGTTGTTTTAATAATTTTCTCATCAAGAACCTTTGACTAAATTCAATTTAATTAGGTTCGCGTGCGCCGCCCGTGCGCCGTGCGCCGACCTGCTATAATAACAAATTCAAGTTCAATTATTAGCAGAAAGTATTTAGCGACACATTTACCAATTTTTACAAAACGTATAACTTTTTATAATCCCGAATTCGGAGTTTTTAATTAGAATTTGGAGCATGTTAGACTAATTGAACCTTTCTGTGATTAAATTTAAGTATTACGATAACATTTAAAATGAGTAAAAAGTTAATTTCTTTTAAGTCGAAAGCTTCACCTTGTGTTGGTGAACGTGATACATTTGTTTATTTTTAATAAGTAGCTTTGCAAGATTTGGTGATGGCAGGTGAATTAAGGTCCTGACAAAATAGTGGCCTAGGTGACACTAGAGAGGCCTTCGCAGACCAACAGCCACATGGGTGGATGATATCGTTACCGTAAAGCTGAAGACACGCAAAAGACCTAAAGTAGACACGAGTGGCGTTAGACAGAGGAGGCTTGTCAGTGTCCAGCAGTGGGTCACTACAAGCTGCCTATGATGATGATGAGTAGCTTGTAGTATTTTTGCACAGAAGTAAGCTGAACATTAGACCGTCTTTCTGCTTGTTTCTTCGTCTTTTTTTTCTTATGAAAATGCGCTCTGTTGCACTTACTTGAAAATGAAAGAAGCTCAGCATAAATCTTTCAGCGGTATTTAGGTCAAGCGCCACGATAAATATAACTTTGTCAGCATTTATGATAGCGTCAGCATTTCACCAACATTTAATTAAATACTCGACACGAATTGTTTGAGAAAAGAAACTTCCCTTAATTACGTCGCCGCGTCGCGTCGCTGTCAAAGCGGGTACTAACCTAACCTTGGATTGATAACGTGGACCAATTATAATTAGAAGCAGGTATAAGACTTTGTAATATTCACTGTCAGCAGATGAAAGGTTGAATAATAAACAAACAAAAACCCATCGGCCCTTTAGAGAGGCACATCAACTCTAGTGAAAGGAATTTGTATAACCTTTTGACTTCTCCGGCTTTTGACTTCCTGAATTATGTACAGGAGGTGCAAGGTACTGGTACATGCAGCTTCACAGTGCACACTAAATTTGTATGGCGTTACCTTGGATCGATTTCTTATAAAATAATTCTTTAGTTAGTTAAAATGTTTGAATTTCCTTAGAAATAAAATGAAATGAAATGAAATGAAATGAAATGTATTTATTCGCAAGAAGTTATCAAAGATGAAATTTTATGGATAAGAGAATACATTGATAAAATAATGTTATTTATGAACAAATTGTTACTAGTTCTTTTACCGCATGCCACTAACCGGCCGTTACTTTACTGTCAAAGAAAATTAAACCATATTTACACGTCTTACGTGCTCATTTTCTTTGTACTGACACAATAAAAGAAAATTAGCACTACAACTATAAAAGGCTAAGTACACGCGTGCGAGAATAACGCCTTCGCCGAAAACTAGTTACAATATATTGTTGACAGTAAATTCGTTTGTGTAAACTACCAAATGGGATCGCCAGGACGTAAAGTGGACTATAAAAGTGTATGACTCTACTTGTGCTTTTGTCCACTTTTTCTTAACTACTGCGAACTAAAACGTGCTCTATTACTTTGATGTAGAGCTTAAAGCTGTATGTACATTCATCAATAAATGTATTTACTAGTTTTAATGTTTGATACGATGGCAATAAATGTCGTGCGATGCAAACTGTTGCTTTATTCATTTGTTTGTTTGAGGATATTGTTTGTGAAGGCTCTACTTTTAATTGAAATTGCATTTACTGCGACATTCTCAAGTTTTTAATAAATTACTTGTATTGTATGATAATCTATGTTTAGAATTAAATACAATTATGTTGAACACTCTTTTATTTTACTTTTACAAATTGCTTCGTCGGCTTCCATATTGTTTCGGCATCCAGTGTTGCCCCATCTCGCTTACTCTAAATACCATTATGATACATTACTAAATTCACAGTTGATGAGTTTATATATGATAAGTATTTTCCTGTTAAAATTGTAATTTTTCAAGGATATTCGAAGCTGTACAGAATTTTTACTCATATTCATGGTCTACTCGTATCTCTAAAAAGTTAGAGTAGACATTATGTCTTGTTTACCATACGTAATTAGTACATAATGTCTACTCTAACTTTATATAAGATAGGGGGTATTATATATGTTACATATAGGTATACACATGATAGTTTGATATAAAAAGATAACTATTATTTATACGTAGGTACTGAATAGACAAAAAATATGAAAAGAATACAATGAAAGTAGTCGATTCCCGAGAGAGCCATAACCACTAGCCAGGTAACCGACGTTTACGTAGCCTACTTTATTATATCTGAATACCATTCAATAATAAAATAAATAATAAATATTCACGGACACTTAACACAACGCTTTCTAGTCCCAAACTAAGCAAAGCTTGTACAATGAAAACTGATAGAATACATACATACATAATATTTTTTTTGTAAATACATAGTTATAATACATATAAACACCCAGACACAGAACAAACATCTATGTTTACAACACACAAATGTTTGTTCTCGGTGGGGATCGAACCCACGACCCACAGCACGGAAGGCAGAGCTACTACCGACTGAGCCATGACGCCTGTCATTGAACCTTTTACATATTATAATAATATGATAATAATATTATCTAAGTAGGTACTTTAAAAAATGACAATAACACAAGTAAGTATCAATAGTTGCGCTCTCGTAGATTTTTTCTATTATTATTTTAGTGCTCTCGGAAGCTAAAAAAATCGCGAGAAAACTAATTTTTTCTTAATTTTTTATAAAAAATTTCGATCTGCTAGAGTTTTTAAAGTTGACGAGCGAAGCGCCCCCTGCGTAGGCGCGTTCTTATTCAACTACTTTTAAAGAAATGTTGATCAAAGTGCCTTTAGAACAGTAATTGGATGTCGGAGCTTTATTACGATACTATTATTATCTCGACATGAGAAACGTTCACCTGTAAACCTGTAGACTGTAACATTTAATGTTTGGCAGCAATCAGGTGAAATATGAATGGAGCACCTCGGCTTATGGCGCGAACAATGCAAGTCAGAGCGAACAGTTTGTCTGTTTGTGCATCATTGACTCCGGAATCACCATAACAATGCGAATACATATTTCATTACGAGCGGCTACAAATGCAAATTATTGTTTACATTACGCCAGCTCAAGAATATTGCAGTACTGAAACTACAAGCGAATCAGAGTTTGAAAATGCAGGCTTGTACAACAAGGTCGCAAGTTTCTCTATAGTTAATGCAGCCACGAGGTAGCGGCATAAGATCAAAATTGCAGTTTGTTTTGCTGAACCTGCTCCGACGTACTCGCCGGGGTTACAAGGTAAGCGTTCCCGTTTCGCCGCCATTAGTCACGCAGATAGAAGCGCATGCATCGCGGTCTACATGTAAACAAGACGTGTGTTTCCGAGCTCGATTACCGCGCAATCATTTACCGCACGCCATCGCACATTTGTCAGCGAAACGCGCTCTGCGGGTGCGGGACGCGGCTCACCGGATGAAAAATTAACAAATTCGAAAACTGCGTAATTACACACAAAAGTGGGCTCTAGTGTTAGAACAGCTTTGAAAGAGTCAAAAGTAAATAGGAAATAGGCTTCCTATAAGGCAGAGATAGCTTGCTTTCAATATCGATCTCAAAAGGTTTTTAAGGACTTGCCAAAAAAAACCAAACAGCTGCATAACACCTGAAGAAACGTACAAGAAGCCTCTATTCCTATTGTTGTAGTCTCTCTAAAATTACTAACATGAATTTCCATTGAAAGCCAGAGTCAGTTGAACAGTCTCCGACAGCGCCTGGCACCCGTAGCTCGGCCGCCGTGCGCCAGCCCCGCGCCTTGGATTAATGATACGTCGTGACGCTCTGATGAGCAAAAATGAGATCCGTCTTCATTACGCGGCCGATAGCCGTCCGTCCCACGCCGGCACGATCCGGTGAGCTCCGCCCCTCTGCGATGGCTCAATTACTTTGCTTAATTTTCGACTGCACTGACATTGGGTGTCTAGGAACCTCGCGACTTTTTTGCTGAAACCGCGCGAAACGGACAAGACGACCGTGTAGTGTAACCAAAATATTATTACCTAGCTAATCTTCGTATTGTCTTACAGTAGTTGCCCTGGCTGTTGAGCATTTGGCTTTGGTCGAGTTGTTTTTACTAAGTTTTATTACGAAATAACCGCCTGGTTTTAAAACAAAGTTGTATTATGTAATATGTTTTTAGGGGTACAAAAGCCCGAAGTGACTAATGAGATTCATTTGTGAGGGCACATAGGCCTTGGGTCTAGATTATAACTTGTCATATTCAGTAATGGAGACATATTTAGTAACATAACTAAGCTTTTTGAGCTTACTTAATTACCCTGCTGTCTGTCCCGTTCCCTAAAAAAACAAGTTTAGTTAGTTAGTTGAGGTATTTAATAAAATCACGTCTTTGCAACGTTTTGTGAACCTAATCAAGCTCGCACGTGACTAGTATTAGATGACTTGCATTGAAGCTACTTTTGAGATCAATCTCTGCTTTGGCTGCGAAAAGGCTCTGTACTGTATTAGTGATCGATTTATTATTATTTAGCAACCCATTAGCCTAAAGAATAATCGTCTATCAGCAGTGATTACGGTTCAGATGCAAACCCTGTGTTTCTGTAATACCCGGCACTTGTAACAGTAGGTAATGGTTCGCAAGCATTACATTACCGCACACTGCTTAATGGTCGGAAAGCCGTAGAATTTGCAGGTAAATGAGTTTTTATATGGCTCAGTTATAAAACTGAGATTTTAACGACGAACAATATGCGCTCGGACGCGCACCCTCATTTCGAGACCCTAAAATCGAATTTCATGAGCCAATTTGCAAAAATTTAAAAATGCATCAGATGAAAATACACCCAAGTTCTTGAAATTAATGTTCAAGCTAGAATCTTAACATAAAAACATAACACTGGAAAAATACACATTTTCTCTTAATTTCGCTTCACTCTCATAATCTCTCTACTTAGTTTAAAAAATAAAAATCCCTTCTTATACCACTAAAACACGTTGTGTTCCTCAGCTGAAACTATGTTAGTTCAGTCGTCTGCGCGAGCGGCTATAGGAGCACCATCACATCACACATAATTGTCTATCAAGCTGTCTGGAAGTTTTCGAGTTACCAAGTTAAATGGCCCGTTCATATTTAACGAGTACAATATGATCTCTATTGGAATAGTTCATCTCTAGCCTGTGAGCTCTGCTGTTCAGCTGCGTGGAGGGTTCACTCGGTACTTCATTGTGATTGTTTGATGACCCATTCGAGATGTGTTTGTCTTCCACTGACTTTGATTATCACAATCCTTTGTTTCACATAATTGAAGGAACACAAGCACTAAGTGGCTGGAAACTCCTCACGTTGTGAATGTCGGTGAATGGTCGAGGTGACCTAGAGAAGACTGATAAAAGCAATTTAGAACGTCATGAAATTTTTGCTTAGCTAAGCTGCTTTATAGGTTAGCATAAAAGAGTTATGAAATCCCGGTTTAATACAGATGCTGGAGTCGTATATAATCAGGATTTAGTAGCAAGTTTTAGCATTATTTTTATTCAAAAGCAACCAACAGAAAGTATTGGCAAGTTTTCAATTGAGAAAACAGCAGATTGTTGAGAGTTGTTTGCGATATCGTCACAAAAACATTAATTCTTTATGTTGTAAAATTCAGAGAAAATTAATTTTGTGAAACCAAACTCAACATTGACCTCTAGAAAGTCAAAACTGAAAGGTTTTGTCTCAAAATCCCCTTTGCATTTTCTCCTTGCCCTAAAATTCCCTTGGTTCTAAACTTTCGGCTCGGAAGTTAACTTTAGTAAAAAGCTGTATTCATCGCGTTATTGTATAAAGCTGGTCGAGACCAGCTGCTGAATATGGTTTTAATTCGTTGTACTAGCAGGATTTACACTATTTTCTCTCAGACAGAGCGTCCATAGAATGAGCACTAAACCACTGTCCCTGAAGTGAATAGAGTTTAGACGGCGTTCTGCGCAAAGAACCAATTCTAGAGCAGCAGTAAAACTGAATTAAACTGGATTTAGTCGGTTTAAACCAACGCAAAACGGATAACTCAATGTCTCTCTCTACTTCTAGATAAAGCATAGCGTTGCATGTTATTATGTTTAACTAGTTTCCGGCGCTATCGAAACCTTACGATTACTTTGAACTGCCATGGCTTGATGTACCTATACATCGTGTTTTGTCTCTTTCGATCGAATTTAATCTACTTGTTAATTGCAAAGGACAAAACACGGCGTCTATTCCAAAAGATCATTGATTCCAAGCTTCAAGTCTATTGGTAACGAGGTATAAGAAAGTACAGTGTGACAACAATAATAATTACTTGTTAGTAGTAATAAATTGTACTTACATTCTATTTATTATAATATTGTGTTTGAGTCTATCATTGTATTTACTCTATATGTATGTGTGTGTGTGCTTATTGTATTTGTGCAGCGTACACACACATACTATTGTACTTACTACTGACCTATGTAGTTTCAATACCTACTCACAGGTCATTGCTCCTAGAACAGTCATCGTATAAGCTGAGGTGAATTAACTTTAATGACGAAACAGTTACTTATTTATTTTACTTAGCATAATCATTATGTAATAATATCTGTACAAAATTAAACAGAAATGTAGCTGTTTAATGAATAGTTTTAAACCTCTAGTGTGTGTTGTGTATACGTTACTAAACTAAACTAAATATCTTCGTATTCATCATCTTTATTAAAAAAAAATTCTCTAAATAAATGCCGTACCTGGGATCATGTCCAATGAGCTAGGAACGTTGTTTAGCCCGAAGGACTTCTGTTACATTTTTCGTGCGACAGTTCATGTCGTAATTAGAAAGGAAAACACTTTGAAAAGCGGCTAAATTTACGAAGCTAGGATACTTTTTGATTTGATTTTATAGTTCAATACAAGGAATATATATATAGTTCACTTACGAAGTTTTGATTTTGAATTGTCTGAGAACAAGAATAGGAACATTTTAATAAGAATAAGAGATGGTACAAGTATATGGCCCACCTGATGTGAAGTAGTAACCTTGTACTGCATCATCATAACGATACGTAAAATATTAAAGCTCATATGCGTGCACCGGCGGCACCCATACTTTCGATTTCGATACCAAATCACAGCAACACGAGCATCACTGTATGGCGGTACAAATAGGAGGCAGTACTTCCTCGGACGAGCTCTTCCACAAGAAGCTCTTCTACTCTAATACATACAGATACAGGAAGCAGGAAGTTCACATTTGTATCATAACAAAGATATCACAGAGAAGTATTACCAGTCTCGGACTCCGGAAATGCAATAGCTGCTAGTATTTACATCGAAATTGTAGAATCCATATTCTGAAGGAAATGATAATACGCGTGCTTCGGATATCGCACGATCCTGTATTATTAAAACACGAATAACTGAATTACTGAAATAGTCGCAAATTGGCTGTTCAATTTTAGATAAATAGGATATTAACGCGGTTTTGTTTATAGTGGCTGCGGCGGATCGACGCGACCGCGACCTACAAACACTACCAATACAAATGCACGGTGTAAACACGTGTCGTCACGTGTCGTCACGTCCCATCACGTCGCGTCACGTCGCGTCACGCTCGCGACACGCAGTGCCCTTCAGTACGTGTTCTGTGAGGTAGTGTAAACAAAGATAACCGGGTGACTCATCTGCGTGCTTCATCGCTTTTCCCGTAAAAATACATTTTGAAATTGCAACATTATCAGACCCAAAGTCGCAGAATAAAATGGAAAAATAACTTATTTGGATGATCAAAGAACTCTTGTTATATAGAGCCGACATCCTCATGTCTATTTATATCTAGCACATAGCACTCGGCATCCGTCTCCATACAGAAATAAGGGGTAGGGGGGATGCTTCCATTTTTTACCAACAAAGCCCTTTTGCCTTTGTGCTTGCCGCGCTTGACGTCATAAATTAAATTAGAACATTATCATGCAAATTTGGACCGTAACGCAACGCAATAAAGGCTTCTGAGATGATGCAGGGTCGCGAGATTACGGGAACGACTGCAATGACGACCATCGCCTTCTTCTGCGGGATTGTGGCGACTTAATGAACCTTCTTTCAAAATGTTTACATACTATTTGGGTCAAACCACTAGCTTTATCATGGCCGTACTTTTTCTTGTCACTTTTAGAGGTCCTTTTGTTGAAAATCGGCGCGTTCAAAATAAACTTAGTGCAAAGTATTTTCCAAAACCTATTTAGATTGTTACATTGGACACAAAATGTCCTAGCCTAGGTAGTTCTGTTAGCTAGAATGTAGACTGATATTGTTCGGGAATTAAATCCCGCGGGACAGTCCGTCGTAGCACGGCGTAGACCTCGTAGCATTCGTAGCGGTGACGTAGCACTGTTCGTAGCCTCTCGTAGCAGTTGTAGTGGTGACGTAGCGGTTCGTAGCAATTGCAGCTTAGAAGCTCGATGTTGGTCTTGAATTCGTGTTTCGTAGAGCTTAGTGCGCTTGCATTTAGACGAATTACTTTTTAGATTCTTGGACCTAGAGAGAGTAGACAGAGGCACGTCCAAATGTCATAAGACTAAACTTTGTTTAACATTTTCATTAAAATGACCTGAAAATCATTTTCCTAATCAAACCCACCAAGAAAGCCTTTCAATGGTTCGTTATTGGTACATGTTGCACGAAACGCTACTTTGTATAATATAACCGTTATAACGGCGTTACGGCACACAGTACAGCCTCCATTTGCACCGTTAACGTAGATATTGTCTTTTAACGTGATGTTTACACTCGACGAGATAAGATTCTTGAATTGACTTTACGTACACAACATCTTTGATAAAATATTTAGTACCATCCAAATATTCGATTCAAAATGTTGTGTGAGTAGGTTCATGTAAACGACATGAAGAGTGGCGAACTATTTGCGTTACACTGACTTGCATCGCAAGACACCTCCGCCCCGCCCCCCTACACGGCGCGCAGTGAATACAAACAGCACTTACCGCCGAGGTTGGAATCTTCCGTCTGAAGCCATCAAATTTCAATTCAGATATTTTCTATCCTTTCTACATTTTTACGGATCTTTAAATACGTAGAGTTGACTTAGAAGTTTAAAATGATGTTACTTTGTATTACAAAATACATATGTATTTAAGTACAATAACAATCTTCTATATGCAATCTTGTTCCCATTGTACAAGCTTTGCTCAGTTATGGATCACACAGTATTTATAAAACATATTACGTCCATGTTGGTATAGTGTTCCGCTAGATATAAAGAAGTACCTATGGCGCTAAACATATCTGTGTAATGTGTTCTCACTATGTGTGTTCTGCTTCTGAGTTGTTTGACATGATATGTACGTACATGATGCTTGTCCAATCGTACCGCTTGTCAAATAAGTTTTTTTTGTATTTAAGATGTTATTTTCAGTCAGTGCAAAACAAAGATTCTTTCTCTAAGTCCGAACCGATTTCAAGATATTATTTCTTGGTCTCCCACTTCTTGTAAAACGATTTGCAAAACTAAAGAGCTAAGCAAAGTTCCTTGAAGAAGTCATTTTACTTGTCGATACTTTCAGCAAGTTCCTGATCTGATTGGAGATCCACTTTCAATTGAGTAAATCCACGGAAACTATGCATTTACTAGTTTTTTTTATGTTAACTAAGCAACATAAAGTGCAATGTTTCTTTGTCAGTAAATATTATATTTTACGGTTTTTTCACCGAAAAATACTAAATAGAACGTATTTATACTCCAAAACTATTACACGCTGCTCAAGTACCGATCACTATAATTTTGAACTGTATTCCAAGTATTTTTGTCACGCTCCTTATAAATCACGCTCCCGAACTAATAACCGTAAGTAACACGACAATAACAGAACAGATTTCAATCTAACGCGACGTGTCGGTACATTATAGCGGACTAATTTCCTTATTTAATAACTATTAGTTACGTCACGGCTGCTTCATTACTTGTCTCCTCACTTCGGGCCGGGGAGGTAAGGGGGGGGAGGGGGGAGGGAGGTGTAATCACTGTCGAGAATGTCATGCAAATAGTTGGGTTGGCAATTCAGGGGATCTACTCTGCGAGCGGTAAACTTAGATTCGTATTGAGATTTTGTGTTACACTGCGGCCACATGGTAGAGCCCCGCGCATAATGCACTACTCGGACGTGTAGTGTAACTCAAATGTTACTAGCGAAACTTCATTAGTAATATCCGTGTGATATTGATTGAAACAGTAAACTGGTATTGTGACCAAATTTCTGGTGATACAGGTTGGTCCACCGATAAACCTATGTTTCTAAAATTGATAATTACAATTATTGTATTTGTATTGCGCGGCAACATGGTAACTCGTCGCGCGACCGAGCAGAATACGCAAGGCGGACGCGCAGTGAACGTACAGTTATTCTGCGGAGAAGCCCCAAGACCTGAGGAGGTAACCGGCACGGGTCGACTACCGACAAGTGTAAACTCGGCTTAATAGATGTCATGGTTAGGCTTGTTACTGAGCTTCCCGGGACTTATTGCTTCGAAGAGATTCGCTTGTAATTGGATTTCCGAAATGACGCAATAACTGGCGCTAAAGGTACCTACGGAGATTACAGTGAAGTTCGTTTGGGGTTCATTACTACGATTATTTAACCGCTTCACTGGATTCTACACACTATGTATATAAAAATGACTTATCAAGGTTTTTCCCGCAAACAAACAAACTCCTGCCGCTATCTGTGATAACTATAAACACTAATCCAAATCAATGCTAATCATTTGAAAAATCATAGAAAAGAGCCGTTTGTTGACCGTAGATAGCCAAGCGCCGATGGGCCGGTAGCTTACTAAGATTCAGTTAAAGCTTTAACTTGAAAGATCAAAACAATAACATAAGCATTAAGCATGCAAATCCTCTCCCCGCGGGATCATTTCCCAGAACTGAGAAGTTTCCGGGCGTTCACTTTGTTGAAATCCCGCGAAACATCAACTTTCTAACGCTGAATCTGACAGCTGTAATCTGGATGTGGCGAGCACAAAGGAAACACATAGCTGATGTTTTGTTTGTTAATCTTTAGTTGCAAAACGATAACCCGTGGTACTACGAGTATAGAAAACATCGTGGAAACTTGCGGATTAGTCAGCTCTCGCGCGTATTAACTCGTCATTCCTGTGGATAAAGCCGAACGGTTGGAAAAGTTGTGCGGCACACGCTTAAGTCGCTTATCGAAACGCATATCGAGAAGCGACTTGCGAGATATTTTGTATGAAAATCCGATAAGCGCCTCTAGCAGGAGATTTGCAAACTATTTTTCTCCATACAAAAACTGCGAGTTTCTTGATTCTCGCTTGTCGCAGAGCAACATAACAAAACTCAGAGTACGGGCTCTGGGCAAGCCTTCTCCATCGACACATGGTCCAGGCACTACGGTGTGCTTTTGCTATGGACATAAAGCCTCTTGCAGTTGTATATAAACTGTTTTGATTAGATGTGTGTTTATTGTTAGTTCAGTACAGTAATAAGTTGGGGAGCTATTGAATGTATTAATGAAGGCTTTTTGGTTACGTACACGTACGCTTATTTATCTACGTCATTGGTAACCTAATTCACTTTCTTTGTTTTGTGTGTTTTCTGTGTACTTATACTCTGTCTTTACTAATAATGTTTGCTCTGTCTTTTATACATTTTGTTTGTGTATTTCAGGTGTTTTTCGTGGCGCCGTGATCAGTCAATCAGGATTTTTATTTAGTTTCTGTTTCGAGTGAACTCTTCGACTTATTTTGGTTCCTACAAACAAAAATTTTGATTTATCTGAAATATGAAAAACTGCGAGTAAAACAAAAATCTAGAGCCATAAGTAACATACGGCACGTAAAGAATTTGCGTGAACGTATCACGGTGGGAAGCTTGTGTGATATTGCCTATTGCTGCCGCGCTCGTAAGATACCGCTCATACGTACAAGGCGCACTACGAAAACTGATAACCAAAGATACACTACTGATGTGTTAGTTCCAATGCGTGGTCGCCATGTGCGTCGTGCGTCGCTTCGTGTGGAATAAGCACGACGCAGCGCAGTGCAACTCAAAACGTTGAAACAATAGTTTTACGTAGTAGAGGCAAATATTTAGCAACTTTCCTCCGCGTCGTAAGTTCGGCGATAGAAGTGCGACGTGTGTAAGTTGTGACACTACACACACACACGTACAGATTGCCACAACCAAGATTGTAATCGAGTAAAATAACTTTGATAAACTTTATCTAAACCTATTTAATAATTACGGCTTTAGTAAAAACATTCTAAAAGTAAGCACTTAAAAAGAATCCGAGTAACGGTAAACATATCTTTAGATTAGTTTAGATCATCTTTTGGTATGCAAGTAGCTCTTAAGAATATTTAGACATTTAACTCAGTAGGTTTGTTTTATTAGTCGTTTACAATTCTCACTGTTTCGTAGAAATTGAATTAATTTCACGTAAGCCTTCGAATCTCTCCCTTAGTTTCTTGATGTCATCTTGTCTAATTTCATGAATCCGCAGTGTTATTGTACAAGTTTAGTTAGTTGCTCTCTTCCTCGCAGTTATTTGCTAAAACAATGGCTTGGCTGCAGCGTGTTTGAAGATTTTCTATTTCGTATCTTGCCGATTAAGCTTTTTCCTAGCTGAGAATAGTTTGTCCTCCATGAAGAGCTGAACAAAACTAGCGAGCTAACAACCAACGTCGTTGTGCTGAAGATTCTCGGCGAAGGGGAACAAAACCGGATGGAAATAAAATGTATGAATGTGTCGGCGGTCGCGAGCTCGCCGCTCATTGTTATGGCTCTCTCGATGGTGCTCCCCTCTATGTACCTGAGCGGTAATACTGCTAGCTACATGATACAAGATACACAGTCATGAACACGTGTAAGAGGTTATTTTTCCTTTTATACGAACAATAAAGTGGGATAAGATGATACAAAATAAAAATAAATATTCACTTATCTGAGAGATTCATATCCTTCTAGGCAATTTAATTATATAAAAAATAGTTTTAGAAATTTTTCACACGTTTTTAAATGTTGCCGTTTATAAAATGCAGCTCGGAAAATAGGTAGGATTTTTACAAATAACAAACTTCTCATCTGTAGAGTTTCGAAATGTAGTGCTTTAGTTTAGTAGTTCACCTTTGCGCTGGATGCAATCATTGACTGCAGAAACTCTCTCAATAGAACGGAATAACCTATTTATAGCGGAGACTGCATAACTCTGCTGCCTCATACACAGTGGCTGCGCCCACTTCGATATTCAGCAAGTGAATTGGTGCGTAAAATTATTCTATAAAAATGTGCATACAACGTGGTTTTTAATAATTTTTTTCTTCTCGTTCAAATACTTAGGTATAAGCTTGAGCTTTATACTTCTCAAATAAAGAGCGCTGTCTCAATTTTCACTTGGAAAAATATGTTTTTTCACTCTTTCATGAGCTAGCTATTCAGATTTCATACAGCTGAAACCTTGGCCTTAATTCAGGTTCGGTTTGAACGTAAACAAGTCGAAGTCGTCGGTTTATGCATCGCGCGGCCGGGAACTTGCAACCGAGCAGAACGCATACACTCACCACCAACACTATATTATTATATTTCTGTTTTGATAAATTTCATTCTGATCAAATAAATCTACACCATACCACTATTAAATACTACTCTCTCATTTAGTCTCTGGATCACACCTATCACAAAAATCGCGGTGAATACTGATCCATGCTAATCCATGGGTTTTATCGCGACAACCTTTGAGTATATTAGGTGCTGCGCCACCGTGCTAGAAAAACGACCATGTGAATCAGCAGTTTCAGGGAAACTACGCGACCTACCGCTGTGTTCTAGATTATTTGACGAACGCTCCAGCAACAAAAGAAGTATGCTCAGCAAAATGCTGTTGAATAAACGAACAAAAGGTCAGGAGATCGATGTCGGAGGGGCGCGGTTCCTCCGTGCGCTAGCTGTGAGCTCGGCCCCCGGCGCCCGCGCGTCCCGCTGAGACATGTTTGAGCTTACGTTTCTGAATAAACTAAACGTAATATGTGAATCTGTAGCATACTCTGAAATTCGGGTGTATTTGTTTTACAGAAGTAATTTCAGATAATAACAACATAATTGATTTAATTTTTCGTTCATGTGATTCAATTGGATAATACACATACTAATAAAGTAGAAGCTTCGGTTAACGTCCTATCGACTAAGCAATAGATACGTATCTACCTTTGTAGCTCTTTGGAAAGTGGTGGACATTCCCCTTGGTCTCAAGATCTGAGATTCAAAATGTCCGTCTATATTAATTTATCCTCTAAAAGATATTTATTTCTAAGGAAAAGCTAAAACCACTCCTTGGGTCCGGAGTGGTTCCCAAAGTGATCCCGGCTCGAAGGACCCAGATCGCCGACTCAGCGAAAACAACCCCTTACTTAAACAAACGCTCTCCTTCACCTTCATTTCAATGCTATTTTAACAATTCAGAACTTAAAGGTAACTTAAAATATTACTTTGAAAGGTTGAGGTTTTCAACGATTTGTTTTGATAATTCTGAGAGATTTCGGAGTGAACAATTTTCAAGGGAAAAGTTGTAAAGAGGAAGTAGAAAATCACCGGCTTATAAAAAAATATAGGTCAACGACACACAGTTCAATAAAAAAGAAATAAACAACTATTCATGTAAACATTGCACATAACGCTAACTAAGATTTTACGTTCAAATGATGCTTACTTTACTTAATCCACATTAAACGTAAACCACACTTATTATACTCACTGAGCTTCACAGATAATAATTATTATTTTTGTTATAACGTCACGCGAACCAACGCAAACACGAATCCGATCACTGGTAAATATTGAACATTCATTTCAATCATTCTGATGATCTTTTAAATTATTCAATATTTTGTAATTGTACAGAGGAGTAGTAACTCTCTATCTACCCTTAGGTGAGCGTTGTGCACATCATTCGTATTAGCGCTAACAGCACGTAGCAAAGCTCTACGAGAACTCTTTGCTCTACTTTGACGCACGGAAAAGATCAATTAATACAGCTTGCATAACAGTAACTAGTATCAAAATCAATAAACATAATCAGCTGACATGAGGCATTCCTCGTGTGAGTGGGAACGCGGACAATGGGCGGTGATTAGGGCGCCCTCTGTGGCCGGACGCTGACAAACGGCCGGACCGGCGGCGGCCGGACGCCGCTGACGGCTCTAGTTACTTATCGCTTAATTACGCCAACATGAATAACGGCACTTGCATTTTTCAGAGCTTAGGAAAGGTCTGGGACCGTAAGGAAGATTTACGTATTTTAGTCATTCATGACTCTTTCATTTTGTGAAACCAGGAAAGCAACAAAGAAGTTGCTAGTAATGTACTATCATATTTACAAAATGATGTTTTTTTTTCTATTTATGAGTGATCACATTTTATCCTCTATGTGTTGACATTTTTAATTTTAGCAAAAGTAAAACAAAGTTCATTCTCATTTTAATTTGTATGGTGAAATATTTTTTTAATCAGAGATATTAAACCGGGTGAATGTGTAAATAAAAGCCGTTGCGCATTATTTATCCGCGCGCGTAAACCGGACGAACAAACCGGATCGTAAAACAAGATTTTTATCGCGTATTCAAATACAATGGGATGAAACAAGTTGGAAAGTTCCGCGACAAAAAACATCACAAGTGGGGGTCGACTTTTATGCCGAAAACGCGGCGAAAGGGGGTAATGGTCTTTCTGTCGTTTTGCGCCTTTCCGTGGCCGTGTGAGGTTTTTGTCGCGTTTTTCATTTCGCCGGCGAGCAGCGGGATTAAATACTTTGAGGCGGGTCGGCTCGTCCGCCGCCGCCGTCGCCTCTGCTTTAATAATAATAAAAGTAATCTACCCGCGCGCGCCGCGGATTGCCAAGTTTTTTCAGAAGGTGAAAGTATTATGAATGAGCGGGAAATTATTCAAAGGGATCTTTTACATTTTAAAAAGGGACTGTCATACTTTAGTGCTTTAATTAAAATGATAAAACATGCGTGAAATCTAGTCAACGGATTTTATTTTTATTACATACTAATTAAATGAGTATCAAATCGATTTCCCGATAACCCTCTCAAAACACTTATCTCATGAACTTTTTTACGCATTATCATAATCATTTTTAACATTTTACGTTATCAGTATAACGCGTTCCTCTAATGACATTCATTCGGCAGCAAGGCGCCTGATGAAAAGGCGCAATTCACCATCCGCCGAGATACGTTATCTTTCTGTAAGCTTCGTGGAGGGCACGAGCGAAACAGGGCGCGGGACTAGTCTACAGATTATATAGGAAGCAGTACTTCTGCAGACTTCATGCAAATTGGAACAAGTTCTTTCAACATTGCCAATACTCTCTGCTACTTTTAGGACGATGTAGTTATAGCCTTGATAGAATCTCTCTACAAAATTCTAATCGATGGCTGGATTGTACCTGAAATGTTTTTAAAATAGCTGGATTTGCATTATATATATATATATATATATAGGGGCACAATCCAACAGCGATACCGTATTCTATTTCCAAGTTGTATCTATTCTTGAAAGTCTCCTAATCTCGGGTTTAAGTCCGTTCAACGTTGATATTTGAGACGAGAACTAATTTATTTAGCGCTTTGTGTTGAAGTGAGGGCTCACAGTCACTGGAGCCGAATGTCTCATCGGGATTCAGACCCTCGCGTGACCTAGGACCAGTCCCTTGACGCTCATTACTTAACTTAAGGATAGACCGGTTCTGTTCAACACAAAAGTGAATTAGAATCCCATAGGAAATCAAATTAATTATACTTAATGTCTATTCATATAAATATACACAACTTACTAAAACTTGTTAAGAAAAAAGTCTTAATTATAGAAATCAAAAGTGTACCTTACTACTCTTGCTTGGTCCCTTACTGATTGGTTTAAGAGTCCTAAGCATTAAACTTGAAGCCATTGTTATTATGATTCAGTTTGGAACTACAAATCGAATGAGTTGCTATTGGTTATAGCTTGTAGAAATAGCAGGTAAGTGAGTAATATCACCCTCAGTGGTAATATTGAGAGATCGCAGCTACACCACAGAATACAGATCAATACGGCTATAGTACTAGTACCTACGTCTTCTAACAGGAGCTTACTGAAGTAATACGTAACATGAGCAACGCCTCATCAAATCGGTTGCCATGGTGTGTATTGTGAAGCGAAGTCATGTTCACGAAGTTCATTTTGCTAAATATAGAGGTTTCCACCTTTCGCGACACTATAGAGTTACGAATCGATCGAGTGCTGAAAGATGCCTGTAAAGAACGCTGTAGTGATTGTCATGAAAAAAAAAACAATATATATCAATAGAACACGTGAGGTATTTAATAACAATCATTAGGTTAGGGTCTGTTATTATAGTCCCCACCCTAATTGCTATAATATATGTATAACATAACTATTAGTGTGGTACTAATTCAAAACGAGCAAAAAAGCATGTGATTGAGGGAATACATTCGGGCATAGAATAAATCGGAATGAGATAGAGCTGAGCAGTGAACTGTGTGATTAAAATGTCCATTAGCACTAATTACTAATTTAAAGCAACCGATGAACTATACGACAGAATACCGGTTCAAACTTAATTATTCAAACCGAATGATTAAAACAGAATATTGAGCGGTTTAGCTCATTTAGATCGAATTTTCAATTGGATAACAAACAATAATCTAATTACTCTGTGAAGTAAACCCTTTTGGATGAGCTGAGCCAGTGTTTGGAGATGTTTTATTAATGGCAGGCGAGAGCACAGCGCTTCGAGGAAAGCCTTCTCAAAATGAAACGGAGCCACCTCCACTGGAACTACAATTGAGATAAATGTCTGGAGTCTCGTTCCTTAGGCAAGAACTCACCATGAACTCGGACCCATATCGTGACACTGTCGTCTCTTGCAAGATTTTTTCAAGTTAATGGCGCTTTGATTCTATGACGCTCAAAATTTTTAAAGGTAACCTTCCTTGTAACCCTTCCATAAGTAACCCTATGGAAGGTTATTGAATAATGAACCATGACTTGTCTAGGCTGTGTCTCAAAATGAGCGTCGGTATAAAAATAGACAAACTCAAACTGATTGATTATGTTTTTCGCGCAACTATGTCATATCAGAGACGCGTAGAACAAGCGGTTATTAATTTACAGATATTACTTTTTTCCTGAAGTTGGAATTAAAAATAAGTGAGTTAGCGGTTCTCGTGAAGCTGTGTCGTAGCTTAGCTTAGACACAGAGTATTCGAAACAAGAACAAACAATGCTTACGTAACCTGCATGTGCTATACAGATGTACCTACTACGTACACACAGCACGGGTATTATGTACGGATTATGTACAGATTTATGATTCAGCGGCTGTACGGCCATCTTTAGCTGACTCACTAGTTCGCAAGCACACTTTGATGCGTACACAATTACTTAGATCATAGACAAACATTAGAGACAGATGATGAGATGATGGACTAAATGATAGACGAGTCGATGACCCACCTGATGTTAATAGGTAACTACTGCCTATAATAACGCATTGCGTCAGTGAGCACTGAATTTATCTGAATTAATTTTATAAATTGAATCCCCATTAAGGCAACAATATAAAATGAAGTCTGAAAATGAGAAATTTTAAAAATACGTGACAAATCTCCACTTTCGTTATCTTTATTTAAATTAACAGGGAATTTTATTTTATTGAATTCGGATAAAATTTAACGAAATTGATAAAGCTTTTGCCATATTAAACAATTTCAGCGCTGTTAAAACATAATTTCAATGAATTAATCAAATACTAAAACTCTACATGCCCAAAACTAGCTCAAAATTAAGGTCAAATAAAGAAAACTAGTTTTGGGTATGTCTATGTACTAGTAGTTTAAATGGAAGCTAAAGGCAGCTTAACCAGAAGCTAAATCCAATTTGTAAACGGTTAGTAATCATTGTATTCAATCAACACAAGCCAAAACACAAGGCGGGATTGTATTCCGTGAACCTCGGCTAACGTCTGAGGGACCAGAGAGTAACTACCGTCTCCGAGACTCCGGCTAACAATCACAGCGCGACAATAACATTGTGTTGCCCTCCTAATGGGAGATAGCACGTGACGAGGAGGCTTTGTTCATTCAATACGCAAACATAAGACTAGAGCAGATTAAAGCCGGTTAGAGGTTTGTTTTCACGCTTACCCTTATTTAAACCATTGTAGTGCAAAGGACATTATATCTAATAATGTCTCTTAAAAATGTACATCAAAGATATTTGCACGATTGAGCCATGACGGAGGCCTTAAGGCGGTCTAGAAACTCCGTCATCAGAGTTGGCCACTAACTCATACGAGCTTGCTTGCTTATTTGCACCATCTTCTCCATCTTAGTCGGTCTTGTCCAATGGTAATAAGGTGCGTTTTTACTTTCTGGTGGTCCATCAGCTGTTTTTATCAGATTTAATTTCAATGACACTGAGCCACACACTTTATTTTCATACCTCACTAGGGCTTTCTATCAAAACTAGCATACCAAGTCCAAACCCATGCTTATCCTACTAACAATTTTTTCTCCGCAGGAATCATATCCGCACCTCTCAGATTGTCCATTGATCTCCCGCTGCGTCATAAAGGTCGTCGCGACGGTGTTGTTGCACTTGTTACTATGCAGACAGGCGCCAAAAGTCTGAAACGCATAGCTTCCAGGTTGAATGTGTCGCTCAGTTTTTAGTTTGCTTGTACGCGGTACCTATGTGTACTAGATGTTGGTAGGACACAGCATCAATACCATACAGACTGGTGCGCCAATAACACAAAACGCTTGGCTTTTAGGTACGATTAACTTATATTATAAGTATTGAGTAGTACTTACCTATTGAGCGTCGCTCATTTCGTTGATACTACACAATGTAAAAAACAACCTAGTGAACGTTGCAAAGAGCTATTGGTTGCAGGCAAACCGTACAAGATCGATCCTCTAGATCGTCATAATACCTGAGGAGGGCTATGTCCAGCACTCGTCAAATGTTGTTGATAGATGAGTATCGCTCAGCTTTTCGCTTCGCTTATGCATATTGTTGCAGCTCACGGCATGCGGTGCGGCGTGCATGCTTCACAGCAGAGGGCGCCACGCGAGCTGTCTGAGACAAATGAAATTCCCGATGTCCGCAGTGGATGCCAGCGCTGATGGAGAGCGTCTTGGTTTTGATTTAGACACCAATCAACGTGCTTTAATTCTTCTTACAAATTAAAACTACAGAACCAGAGCGCTGGTAAACTCGTTTTATGCACAATTTAGTTTCTCTTTGTGCAAACTTTTCCAAAGAGAATTTGGAATTCAAATTGTAGTAACCGAATCAATAGGCAAACTTCAACGCTTAATGTGTCCTGAAAACTAGTTCTAACTAATCTACATACCTACGTGTACTTTATAAAACTAGTATCGTATGTTTCAGAATTACTTTCACAGACACGGGTCACCAAACTTTCGGTGAGTTGTGGTGAGACTGCGGCACATTTATACTAAACTCCACCGAGACGCAATGTACTGTGTTAAATATTTTAAATATCACATCAAACTGGAATAAAAATTGTTTGAATTTTGATTACTTATATTTGTAAGTCGTTAAAAATTATGAACACTAAATGCAAATGAGATTATGTAACGAACATTGTACTCGCTGACTAATGACGCGATAAGATAAACTCAGAGATAAGGTCTGTCTGAAAAGTTTTCTAAAATAACATTTCGGTTTATCTCCGTGATTACTTTCAGACGAGAACGGTCAAAGATAT
Source organism: Eulithis prunata (assembly GCA_918843925.1). Classification (NCBI taxonomy): domain Eukaryota; kingdom Metazoa; phylum Arthropoda; class Insecta; order Lepidoptera; family Geometridae; genus Eulithis; species Eulithis prunata. The sequence continues at coordinate 11,131,370 of OU974008.1, read as the reverse complement.
CAGATTTATAAAACCGCGACAGGACAGCGGTCGCGCGATAACATGCGTACCTACTGCCTTCCAGAGGACATCTCGCCTATTCCGTACAACATCTCGTGGATATTTTATTCTCTCGAGATTGCAATATGATAGCTGTTTGCGACGCAATAGGGTTTAATTCAACATAGGCATGTTCGCATTACATTTCTGCAGCAATGTGTTATTTCAAGTAGTACAAGTATTAGTAGTGTCTTATCTCACACACAGCGAATCCTTATTAGAGCTAATGTGTGTAGAAATTTCAGAAGTAAAACATAATTACGATATTTGCGAATAATCAAATTTTAAAGTCTACTTTGACGCCCAACATACCTACAGAATAATCAGGATTCTAAACACAGTACAATGTTTATTATTCCCGGGTTCGTGAAACATTTAGGTTAAAACTAAACATCCATAAGTATTGTTAACAAACCCATATTTATAATGTTTAGCTAGGTATACCTACAATGATATAAGGTCGATTTTCTATGCCCACATAATAACGTAGGACATGTCCCCATTCAAATGTGAGTATCTAGCGTATAATTATATAAGTCAACAAGCTATTTCAGATATATTTCCAAGGCCGCACGTCGACGAACTTCTTTTACACAACGCCCTCTAGTCCTGAACTAAGTAGAGCTTGTACTATGGGAACTAGATAGCTGATTAAATACTTTTTTTGTAAGTATAACCTTAGAATACATACTCGTAGTAACACCCAGACATCCACAGATTCATCAAAGACTTTATCCTTCTGAAAGAGTACATAATATTATAAGAGTGCCTTATGAAAACAAAGTTTTACAGTTATTGTATATTTGAGGCTGGTCTAAGCGTTCTCCTTTGACAAGTTTAAATTGTTCAGTTTTATCTTGTTTTTATTAGAACGTTATGTTGTGTGGAACCGCACTTTTATGGCGATATAAAACGAACAACACGTACGAAGTTGTATGAGTTACTTCTGTTTGATGATCTCCGGAGTCGCGTGTCGTGCTTGTGAATGCACAACAACGTTTGTAAAATCACTCCGGAGAGGCCGGTTACATAATTCTCTTTTTGGTTTCATCGCGGGGAACAGAAGATTCATGGCGTATTATTAGAACCACCTGTAATATCAATGTAGCTCTTGTGATTTTAACCTGGAATCTCTCGGGTCTCAAAGTAAGATGGGAGTTGTTGGTATTCAATACGAGCAAGTTGCAAACTCATCGCCACTACTAGAATACTAACTGGTTTTCTAGACCAATGCTCTTACTCGTAGAACTGCTTTTATAATATTCATTGAACTATCAATTTCAACTTGAATGTAAGTACCAAAGTCAAGGAAAAGAAAATGATTGATTGCATTGGTTATGTGAGTACCTAACCACTCGCGAGGAGGAAAACTGACGGAAATATTGTAAAAATGCGTGAGGTACGGCGCGGCGCCGCCATTGTACGCCGCCCTTTACGACTTCGTTTCGTCACATATTTCGTAAACTTTTTATTTTTTGGTGATCTAAAATAACCTTAAGTATGAGTGTGTAAGTAAGCGAAGCCTACCTTGTCAGGATTTCAGACACAATATACTGTTAAGGATTTCTTACTTTTCTTTTAAATAATTACACTTCAAGCTGTCGCCATTTTCGGTGTTTTTTGACAAACTGAATATCAATATTGAAGAATCTTAGTTGCAATTGCGAAGTTTATCTCAGTTTAGTTCCCATGTTTGGAATAGTGTAAAGCTTGTGGCGAGCGAGCGACAGAGCTTGTTATGAAACCGCCGCGCCGCCCGCGCCGCCCGCGCCGCCGCACGCACTCGGTTATTTGCACATTCCGCTGATTTGTGAGGGTCGCCCAGTGCGTGCGACAGTCGCAAGCCCCGGTCGCAGGTGTGCTCGAGCTTTTACACACAGAAAAATGCTTTGTTTCGTAATAACAGGACATTCGCAGGCTTATGCTTGTATGAGTAATTTGATCCCGTTTGTTGGTCGTAACACTGGTTCTTAGTCATCGGCTACATACAACAAAAGGGTTTTAAAATAACACACCATGAGCTTACGGATATGGATAGCAGCTTCTGTATCTTCTTATCAAAATAATACAGCATAGCGAGTTTTTGTGGTATTTATATTGAAGCATCTTCTATGCTCTAAAAATCTTACTACAGATCAATTATGAACATGAACATAACATCGCTATGTGAAGTTCGTTACATAGTCCAGCGGGGTTGAGAACATACTAAGATTTAACCAAAACTATAGCAACAGGAGCTTCATTGTTTGAAGGTATCCAGTTTCCCTTGATCCCTGGTGTCGGAATCACCCTGTATAAATACAGTGTCCACTTGTTTCGGTAAGATACGTGTGTTTGTCTGCACAGAGGTCGGATGTCTGTTTGCGCTGAGACTGAGAGCGCACGATACCGAGTTGCGGTAAACATGGCCAATTCACGAATTATACGGAGACGTCACAACAACACCTAATTTATGCAACACAGAGGGTTATTATCTCGAACATTATCCCAGGTACAGCAGCGTCTCATCTCGTGCAGCGGCGTAAAGTTGCTTTTGGTGGTGACGCTTTTAATATGTAAAAGCTCTATTATACAAGCGGCAACACGTCCTAACCATCTGAAGAAAAATGTGCAAGCAAGCAATGATCATTCCCCAGCGAAATAGAAGACTAGAGTCAGTAATTTGCGTGTGATGAGTCGAAATAAGTGTAGAGCCGACACGTGTGCGCCGTAACTCAGCACGTGAGCTTTCAGCGGCGCACAAATCATTCTATATTTCATCCAGAGGTCGCATGTCTCCGCAGAGCCTGTCACTGTAGTGCAGGGTCATGTCACGCAGACTCTTTAACTACACGACACGATTCGGCTGATTATAAATTAAATAGGTTCTTAAATTCTTAAGACACTAATCTCCACTCGACTATCTTCATTCGTCATTGGTTACAAGATAGATATTTCCTTCTGATCTTTTAGTACTTAAGATCTTAGAGAATGTCTTAGGGAAGTAGTCAGCAACATTACATTCTATGATATCAATTAGGCTTTATAAAGGGCTGCTTTTACTGAACAGTAGATAGCCTTATGACGGTTGTATTGTTCCATTACAGAGCATAAAGATATAGTCCTTGATTGTACTTAACCCTGGATAAACTCATTTTCGTTTGTGGTTTCCCCAAAGTGACCAAATAACCGAGACAATCCACTTGAAGCCTACCTCGTCACAATACTTTTTGCCGAATTCGTCCCTCATGAATACGTATTCTTTGTTCTAATGTCCTTCTGCGTCGGAGGATATATTTTTCGTATTGTTTGACTTACTTAGACACGTTGCCTTTGTCGGCCCCCGGAGCCTTGAGACAATGGATCGACGAGATCTGAGCACGACGCTTTAGCGCTATGGAGTTGCTAGTGAAGCTCGTAATACTGACAGAGCCAACCCTGCCATCCCCATGCACCGTGACTTTTTGACAGCATTATAAAACCTAGCCAACCAGATTCGCGCCGAGTGTAGTCACAGAATTAGCGGACTAATATGACATTTGCCTCTTGCAGTCAGGACGCAACGCGTTCGCAAATGTTCGAAAGCGTTGGTAAGTAGTGCTGTGGGTGCGGTTTTAGCGAGAGATTGCGGAATGCCAGAGGTTATTACAGCGTGTTATTGTGTTTGTTTGTGAGTGAGAGACAAAGCGCGGAACGCGGCTGCCTTTCAGCACTCTGAGCTTTTAATTGGTAGTTCGGATGTTTCTGTTATGAAGCACAAACGAAGGAGGATATAAACGGAGGTGGATCTCACAAAATAAATACATTGAATGAAAACATAAAATAAAAAATAAAGGGTTATTACCTAATTTCTAAGACAAGTGACAAAATTGGATTGTGATAGATTAAGAGTTTTTTTTAATTCTATACACGGAGTCCAGCCTACCTTGCATGGCAGCTTTATCTCTACCTTAGCTACAAAATTTTGCAGAGAAATTTTTCAGTGCAGCTTTTGTTTTAGTAAAAGGAGTGGCAATTTTTATTTCTTACACGCTCGCCACAATACTGCCACAAACTCAAGTGTTTCAACTCCTACGAGCGAGGAATGAGGCCATAAACGTTTTATAATATCTATCTCAGTGCCATTCCCCGGAATAGCTTTCAACAGCTTTTTATTTTAGCATTCTCTATGTTTATTTCGAGATACTCGTACGTACGGCCACTGGGGCGGTAAACACACTCTACTGCCAGACAGGGCGGTACGCGGTCGACTGAATTGTCAATCTGGACGGTTTTGTAAGTACCTAATTTATTTACGTTTATAGACACACTGCTTTGCCGCGTGGAGTAGAAGCAGCGCTGCGTTCGCACCCAGTGTGTCACCTGCCTTACCTTCCAACTCCCCCCTAATATATCATCATTCAGCGCCGCACACTTGGAAATGTGTAAACTTTTATCTATAACACGCTGTAACTTCACTCGTAAGCGCTGACAAAGACGTATCTAATGGCTGAGCTTTTGTTGTGAATGTTCAGATGCGGGGTGGGTATTACCGGTTTACTGGTCGTCAGTCAGACTGTGGGAGCCGGAGAGCTATGTACGTTGAAAGTGCATAAGTAAACAGATGAACTCCCTCACAAGGCGGAGGACGTGCTCTGTAAGGTCATCCATTATTATTGGGAGAGGTATCTAGTAGTGAGTCAACCGCTTTCAACACTTGATCTTAAAAAAGTTGATCATATTGCTCAGTTGAATACACGGCCACTAAATGAGCTTCAAGATATTCTTGCACTTGTTTGGATCACTTTATTATTCTCAACTAGAAGCGTACCTACTGCTGCAGCGTAGTGCTTAAAGCTCCAGCAGGTGTTTCGGTACACAAAATGTGTTCTGTATCAAAATCGTAGTTGGCTCTGAGCTGCAAAGCCGAGTAATGTGGTACCGTAACGTCGTTCTTCGTCTCAAGACACCTGCGAGCTTCGAAACTGTTTGCTCTACTTTATATGTAGCACTCTGTAGTAAGAACTACTGCATGATGTTGATAGACTTTATTGCTCCTGAGTGTACGATACATTCATACACTATCACAGCCGTATTTCATTTGTGTGATAAATAATATTGGAAAAAAAATGGTTTTTGTCTAGCACCATCCTAGGCTCAGATAAATAGAAGAAAAAAAGATTGTGACGCCACGTCACTAACAAAACACGAACACGACAGATATTTGACAGGCGTCACGTCCATAAGTATGTACAGTACAATACGAGATGAGTTCTCTTGTATACATTGTGTGTGCTCTATTTGATTTTGTAGATGAGAGAATTGAGAAACTTGTGTAGGTACTCAGTTATGGCTTTTTCCTTTGTCAACAACTCAGACAAAGTGAGGGCTCATAAACATTTGTATACAAAGTAAGACGTATAACTTTAGCGAGTCGAGAACAACTCAAAAGGATTGAAGAGCTTGATCTGCTCAACCTAGTTTAATGATGACTTTTGTAGTTTGTTTTTTTTTAAACCTGGAAAACACTGTAGATATAAATTTTGTGGGCAGTAGATTATGAATTATCGTGAATTTCACGTGGGTGCGACCGCAGCACTCTGCGCCCCAACACCCCGTTCAAAGTGAATCCCTGATTTCACACATCAGCGCCCTCTGGCGTTAAAAATAAATCTATTTTTGCAGTTAGAAATTTAAACCGTCGTTTGGGCTCGGAATGCAAACAAAATTGAAAATTGCCGGCGAAAAGTAAAATGGCGCGAGGTGTTAGGCGAGGCGAGATGGACCCTTCGCCGGATTCTGTGAAGCGAGATTTAACATCTAGTGGGCTCGCCGTGATATTGGTAAGCCGGGTCAACAGCTGTATGGGACAACGTATGGCTTTTTAAAAGTGCCCTGACTTTTAGGGTTGCAAAAAATATATTATTGAAATATTTATTAAGAAGTAGGTATGTAAAAACAGGAAAACATATTGTGAAGTCTAACATAGGTTTTGACAGAGTTTCTAAAACTTAAGCATCGGTTTTTCATTGAAAAGTCTCGGTGAGCTAGTCAAATCGCATTTGACAATATTATTGACTTGCCTAATGATTTCAATATTTAAATCAATTTAGAACGTTTTAAAAAAGTTATATAAAAAAACATTGCCAGTAACACGCACAGCAAAATAAATTAAACTTCCTGAGTCGCAATAAAATGAAAACTTAACCCGTCTGAATGCAAATACGAAACAAAATATGCAGGTACCTTCTTACTGTTAATGACAAGCGTAAATTAAATTCTTTCTACAATTTACATTAGTCTAGTCTAGTCTAGTCGAAGCGACGCGTGACCCGAGGGCTGGTGATTATCTAGGCCAGCGTATCAGCATTGCTATTCAGCGCGGCAATGCAGCCAGTGTCTTGGGCACGCTTCCGATTGGTACTGATTTGGACCAGTTGAGCTATCTATAAATCGTTTGCAACAGTTTGTAGATAGCTCAACTGTTCCATGTGTATTTTGTAAATATTGTAAATACTGTATTAGTTGTAATTTTCTTTGTGAATAAATAAAGTTATTTACATTAATTTGAACGAGTTTTTGTATTGATTTTTAGCGTCTTACAAAATATCTTAGAAGATAGGTTGTCTGATTAATAAAACAATGTGTGGGATCACGAACAATCACTTACATTTCTTTCTTACTATCACAGCAAGTTTAGTGTTTAATAAAGAAAGCGCCAGAATTATAAATCAGCATATTATTTTCAGGACTTGAAGCCCACAAGCGCTATGCCTGTATATTGCATAACGCTATCCCACCAGCAGCGCACATGCACAAATCTCAAGAGTTCGCCCATAAGCGACGCTTCAAAACTTGTTCAGTAGAAAAGCCAATAATCTCTCGAACTGCGTCGGCATCGGCTGTGTGCACTCGTGCATCCGATCGTCCACAGGGAACTGACTCGAAAAACAACTTTCAAACGACCCGTTTACTGTCTCATAAATGATTTCAACACCATCGATTCTGAAAACTGCAAAAGTTTTGCTATAAATGTATTAATTGTGGCCAATTTGTGTCACTTACATTCGTTGCTTGTCCGTCGGTTTAATTTGTAAATACGTGAAGATTACCAGCGAATCGTGGAATTATTTAATCAAAATATCGAAGACATCGGTAGTTACGGGTCGGGCGGCCACGGACGCAAATGAAACATTTTAGGTAGATGTTGCGGTGAGACCCATAAGGACGGCTATTGCCTATATTTAGGACGAGGACACGGTGCTTGGTGGAGCGGATGTGGAGCGATTTAGAGGGTGGAAAATATCCAGATGATTTGTAGTACATTGCAAATTCTGCGGCCAATCGTTGCGATTGGAACACGTAGAAGAAACGAACGATAATGTTTAGTATTACTTCAGTATCACCTATCTACTTTTTTATAAAAAAATTCAAATTCTCGCAAAGCCTCTTACTTCGCCATTCTCAGACATATATACTTAATAAGTGAGCCACGTGTGTGACTTGTTTGAAATTGATATGAAATAAACACGCAGTGGGCATTCCGGTTGCGTCTTGCGTGGCCCGCGGCCGCCCCAGGTGGCACATCGCAGGAAATGAAATTCCAGCCCGATCCGACCGCTGTCAGCCACCACCTACTTACTGTGACATTCGCTGGAAACTATCATTTATGCCTGAGAACGGGAATAAACGGGCTACTGGATTTGCGAGAAATTGGCAGACACAATTTGAAATGTATCCTAAACCCGGCATTGAAGATATTTGATTGATCAATTATTACCTATATTATGATATTTTTTTCACAAGTTAGAAAGAAAAACATCTATATTGACAAAACTTATAGTAAAAGTAAGCTGAATTTTCAGATACGATCATGAATATCGAAAACACCATTGATGTTGTGGGCACATATATAGAATGTGCAGTGTGGTCTGGTCATCCAAGGTAATCAAATGTAGTCGCTATGATTTAACGATATGCTCATTAAAACATTCTGTAGATGCCGCTGATATTTGTATTTGCGACGTCAATATGCGTCGCTAGCCTTAAATTCCATTGAAAGGTCGCCTTCCGTTAAAAATGTAGGCAAATGGGTCGCACGGGAGTTTTTCTGAATATTCACTCGCGCACCTGTGTGCACGATTTATGCGCATGGTGCTTGGATACTGGCCTTTTAGCCACACAAATACTCATATTAGATAGGTATACTCCAGGTACACCAGTTACTCAGGGTTTGGTCAGCTTTTTACATTCGGCTAAGTATTTGTTGTTTTACTCGTACGCGTATAATTAAGTAAGGGCAGGAGTAGCGTGAGGCATTATAGTTATTAAGATTACTATAAATAATATTAAGGCAGGTCCATAACGTCACTACGGAAGGCCACTAAAGCCCGCGGGATAGATAAGCTGTCTTCGGACGCTAGAATTTATTCACATGAAAAATACGAAGCGAGCGGATTCAGCGAAGTTATCCAGTTACAGCGGTGTTGTGATAGCGGAATGCGGCGGGCGGCGGGCGGCGGGCCCCGACCAAATGTATTTTAAAAGTTTATTTGGAAGTTTAGGGTATACGTACGTACATCCTTGATTATAAATGTTCTGGAAGTTCAGACTGGGCTCTATGGAAATCAACAAAGAGCGGAGGACGCCGCAGCAATAATGAAATAATGACTTCAATCAAACTGAACCGTACAAATATCTCTCGAAGAGAAGTATGTGCAAAAATGAATAGTCAAAGTAAACCTACGCAATTCTGAACAAAGACAAAGTTATGTGAAAAATTCAGGTTCAGTATTAATTTGAAATTCGATCCATGAATTCTTCCCTTTCCAAACCCGCATCAAAACAAAACCATCTCTATTATTAACTGACGAACAATTGACACGCAATATTTTAGAGTTTTATTTTTTAGAATTCTGAACAAAGTTTTAAAAGCTGAACTGAAAACTAATAAAAACTAACAATTACTCAGCGACCAAATGAACTCTTGGCATTAGTTAGTTTGGCACCGACTTAAAATTAGTTTTAAGAGCTTAGTTAAAAGTATTAAAATAAATGTTTAACTCTTTAGTTTTTTAAGCCTATTTTACTTAATACCTCCATATTAACAGTATCATGGATCATACGGATGAGCTCGACATCGAATAATCACCCACCTACCCCTCCTCTCTCTGCAGTCTGCACCCTTCCATCGTAATGGATCCACATTCCAGTGTGTGCTCGCCGAGTTTGTATAGATTTTAATTTAGTACAAAAAATAATCATAATAAAATTAGATGATAAGCTAACCGCCGACGTCCGTCGCTTTATTTGGTCTAATTCACTGGAAACAGCAACATTGTGCGGACGTAAGCTGCTAAGTAGTTTGTTTCGGTGCTTTCCTTCACCGATTGAGGTTTTTTTCTTTTTTGGGGGGCGGGTGGTTATTGTAACCCTATTTGTTGTTCCCTCATTATCTTATCTTCATGTCCTTAGAGTCCTTCAGGGTAGGCAACGCACCGATAGTGCCTTTTTTTCTACTCTTACATTAAACCAAATCTGCTTCCTATCCTATGCCTTTAATAAGTACCTTCTGTTACTTATAAAAGCATAGGCGTACTTACCGTAAAAGGTTGTATTGACATACAACCGTAACCCAGTGTTGTTGTTACCTATATCCTTATATTTATGTATGTACCTACCTGTACATACATACTGTATGTTTTGTGCGTAGGCGGTAGCTGCCAGTAAAATTCCACGAAATAAAAACAGCTAAATATTTACACTCACAATACAATTGAAATGAACAATCAATATTCAAACATATTACTTAAAGCAGCGAAACACAAAGGCGACAAAGGGAAGCTGTCAATAGAGCCTACATTAAAGGCTTCAGAGAAACAAACGACTTACATAAATGATTGGCGACGCGTAACGAAACAATAGGCAGGACATCTAGGCGAGGCTAGGCGGCGGCGGCGGCGCCAGATACTTCATTCATTATACTGAAAAACGTCGATATCTACCGATAACATCAATTACTTGAAAGCAGAAAAGTGGGGGGTAAGACGAGTGGGGTGGGGGGGGGGGGGGGTAACAAGGCTTTTGTTCTCAACGCCTTTAGTCGTTTCAGCTACTTCATCTCCTTAACGGAAACTCGCGATAGCATCTAAAGTGATTATTTCAACTCGTCGGTAAAGTGTTGAAGAAATATTGATAAAGCGAGGGAAGGGTGAGCCCGCAATTAGAAGGGAATCGACTTTTGTTTTTGAAGCCGCTAAACGACTTCCGGCTCGGGCTCGGCTGTTTAACAAAGAACATTTTCATAGGAAATTAACAACGAGGGTTATAAAACATGCCAAGAGTATAACAGATGATGTACTCGAGTACTCAGAGGTACACGTGCCCAATATTGTACTATGAATATTATTTATAATTAAACGGAACCTTTAAACGGGTCATAAAATCCATCATTAAGACAGCGCTGTCCACCAACACCTTGTTTACGCCTCTGGCCGCTCGTAACTGCTAAGTGTTAAATTGTTTGCAAAACTAATAGTAAGACATTAGCGTTGTGTATAGCCTTAATCACCATAATCACGGCCGCGGAGCTTTTCACATTTTAGTCGAGTTTCCGTTGTTACGTGGGAGTTAGGCTACGTTCAAACTGTCGTGGAAGTTAACTCGGTCAATCGTAATGCGAAGGTGACGGTTGTGAAATTCAGGTACACTGCACGATGATAACAACTCGACCGAAATGTCCGCTGCCGTTTTACTGGAAGAATTTCCATCTGCAGGCAGAAAAGCTCACGCGGGTAGATTTATATTTTGGGTTTTTAATGCTGGATAGAAAAACGTGTGGTTTTACCTTATGTGTAACTCAGTGGACTTGTTTTAGTTGTTATTGGACGCAGCTTCTGCCCCACTAGCTACTATTGAAACGAGAATTAGATGACGTCACTACCTCTACTACAATCAATGTTACAAAATATAAAATGGACAGAAAGTCTATGCAAGACAATGAGATGGGTACATTTAATCATATTTTAGGTAGTCCTACTTCAGACGTGGCAGAACTGCTTGTCCACACGCGTTTACGTCAGTTCATTCTTAATTATTCTCCAACTAAAAAATTATAAAATACATTACTAAGAATTCCATGTCCCAAATAAACATTCTGACTTTACAAACGGTAGAGGCAAGGTATCAAGGTAATTAATATTGCTAAACCTGTAATTGCCTTGTTATTTATCGCAGCTGGCTACTTACTCTACCTACCTATTTTAAACTAATTGGGCCTTGATTATTATACCAAGTTGTAATCAAATTAAGAAAATTGTTTCAAAGTATTTAAATTAATATTGACTCACAATAGAGTATTTTATATAAACAGGTACCAAAATCAAATAACAAAGATTAATTCTTTTTCTTTTAACAAGAGTGCTAACACACCACTAACACACTGTAAATACCATTAATAAAGTAACAGTGATAAATCATCACCTGTAGACGTTCAGCTGCAAGTCACGTTATAAAGGACCAATCACATCAACCGATGCATCAAACCTCGTTAGGCATTGCCGATGAAAACGAACCCACTCTCAATAGGCAAGGACCATAACGATCGCTCGGGTAGTTCCGCCGTCGCTCGGGAGTCTTCGCCGCACAATGGAGCTGAACGACGGTTTATAAGTGCTTGCTGAGCATTGATAGCTATTGACGGGACAATGGTTTAATCGGCCGGTGGGGAGCACGACTTGGATGGTAGACACGAGAACCTGTCAGAGTTTATCAGGTTCGAAGACTTTGATATCTATTACACCCTAGAAATTCACATCTTGAAGCGTCGCCGTTGCAAATTACAGTATTTAGATTTTTATTGTTTTTTTTATTGTAGTCAGTCTACGGCTGGTGGTAGATTGTCAATCGCAGAAATGGTTTTTCTTTGAAAGAGAAGAATAATCTGTAATATTTCTGTATTGACAGGCATTTTAAAGTTCGTACGGAAGCGACTGAATTATATTATTTCAAGAATATTTGGTGTTTCATCTTGCCTTTGTTTTGTATTATTAACCTCATTTTTCGCATCATTTTTTATACAGGACAGACAAGGACAACAAGCATTTAATATGATGTTTATGTTCAGTCGTACGATAGTAATAAAAAGTTGCGTACGAGACCTTGCCGCCGCGTCGGCACACTCCGCGTGGAAAGCTCACAAAATGTTTTATAAAAACATTGTCAGAATTTTGCATGAACTCGTAAAAAACCTATCGGATATTGTTATCGCAGCCGGAGTGGAGTATCAACAGAAATATATCGTTTTCATAAATTGTAGCGCCATCTGGCGACAATCTAAAAAAAAGGTTTACATCAGATTTCTAGTAAACAAAATGTTCGTCTTCTAACTGAGTTACACAATATTGTTGCCCACAAATATCTTTTGTAATGTGCATAAAGTAACACGAGGGCGAAGTCCTTATGCGTTGGAGCGATCAGATTTGCTTAATACTGGATGCTTCCGTGAGTGATGCTATTCGTTCTGCAGGAAACAAATCCCGTTGTGTCAATACAAGGACTGGTTTTATAATCTGATCTAGGTAAGCACCAGGTTAACCTCAAATCTGCATTGTTTAAATTATTTGCACGTAGCATTCGTTTGTTTTTGTGACCCCGTTAGACTGCACTCTTGATTTCTTTTTATTTGCATTAGAGTTCGGTATTAATGCAAAAATATTCGTACTCGTCGTTCACAAAGGACAAATTGATTCGTTTCCGATTCATACTCGCTGGAGTCGCCGGCAAAGACACAGAGTAACTACTAGTATTTGGCTGCCTAGTTTCACTACTAATTTTAAAAAAGTTTTTCATTGGAAAAACATACAGTACTTATAAATAGAGAATAACTTTGATCTCTGACGGACGGCGGTTTTGGGATCAATCGAAAAAGCGTTGGCGAGACAACCTTGATACATTTAAAGAGAACACCCTGGAGATATCACAGGAGTTGTTGAACTATGAACAGATACCTAAGTACAAACTTTGTACATGAGTACTAATGAAGTAAAAAGTACAAACAAAATGAGATCACATGTAAAATATTATTTGTAGTGACGCAGCGCAGGGTACGCGCGATGAGAATGGTTATTCCTTACTCTACGACTTTAGTAGAGTCGTTTGCACTTGGAACCCTATTACTATGGAACATTTTACTGAGCTCAAGTTTTTTCAGTTACCTACTATGAAAATATAAAGTACCTATGAAAAACTGAGATAGGAATAAGTTATAAGAATATGTAATGTAGGTCATGTGTGTGTGTGTGATCCATAAGATTTTCTTAAAAGAACATACTAGCTTTTAGAATTTACATTGTTAACGAATGAATTTAGTTTTGTTAAAATTATTCCCAAAACAGCATCCAAATGTCCGTCCTTATTCCCCGTGCAAATGGTTGCAATTATAGCAGCAATAATTAAAACGACAACATTATTCAAACGAATATAAACCACCTTTTACCCCTTTGTGTGAAACGGAACAATTCACCAATTCAGATATAAATAAAGCCATTATCGTCCGTCGCCAAAGGCCGCGCGTCGGTGTGCGTCAATTTTATACTTTTGCACTTCGTTTGAAAATACTTTTTTGACTGACGGATGCTTGAAAGTCCTGCTAAAGCAGGCGACCATTCCATTCCATCCTTACATTACGTTAGTAAAACTAGCACACAAATAGTGCACAATTAAATGACTGTGTATTATGTTTTGAAAAGAGATAACAAGGAGCGGTAAAAACAAAAACATACAAAACTAGTTTTACTAAAAGTTCAATGAGACTGCATCGTTAGAGGCAGTAGTTACCACTTAACATCAGGTGGGCTATCGGTTTATTTCATCATTTAGTTGTATAAAAAAAAAGTCCTTCCAGTTGCGTCTAGCCCAGCAGTGGGCCAGCCGGTGGGCTCGACGGGAATAACCCAGTTCCCAATGGTTGTCGGTTCAGCGAGATAATCTTCCCAAAGTAGCCAAAATAAAACCAACTTTATAGTCCCGTTTCGTTCACGTACCGAATGTGAGCCGACGTCAATAATAGCCGGACATTTGTCGTTTTAATTATGTACCTGAACTCGTCCTCCTTTATTTCCCGGCGAGGGGGTAAGTAGAGGGGCAGCGGGGGGTAAAGGATTAATGGAGCATGTCATAAATTTCTCATCTTTACTGCGAGAGGAAAAATTACTTCTTTTACGTCATCAAGGGACTTATTATATAGCCTATGTTTAGGCATGTTTAGGTGACCCTTTTTTGATGATATTATTAAAATCGCTGATGCACCTAAATACTTTGTGTTTCAATGGTTAAACGTCTAATAAATATCACGACGTAAACAAACTGTTATGAAATAGGCAGTAGGTATTTTAGGTACTCGTACAAGCCAACGTACGAGGCCAACGTACACCCACGTATGTACAGCTCAATAAACAAAACAGTCTTTACCAATTTTGATCTGACTGTGTACCTAGCATTTCTAGGTATAACTGTATTACCTAAATATAAATAGTGGTGTGCGTTTGCCGCGCTTTGTCTACATCTAACACCAAAGTGCATGCTACGCCGTAGCATCAGCGCTACGCCATAGCACACTGCGTAGCTACTAGTTGCTATCAGCTAGTCGCTAGGTTCATTTTGTATTTTTAGTACTATGTTGTTGGTAGTTGCAATAGGGTTGATTTTCCTTGTTTTGATAAAATCAAAGGCACAATAAAACAGGCAAGTTATTCCCACTGACGGCGACACTAACGACGGAACTTTCAGTTTATCATAATGGCCGTGGTTTAATGTAACGCGACTATTCTGAAACTGCGTGTTTTTGTTGCAGACGCTTTTTACCAGATCTTTGTTACTTTAGATTGTACAAGGAACGGTTAAGCAACGCTCAGCGTAGCCTTCATGTGAATGGGTGACCGCGACGACTTTTAATTGAACAAAATACCTCTGTACCTTTAGAAGTATTGCTTCCTTGAGCGTTGGAACGTTTTTCAGTTCTTCTAGACGTAGTTGTGGACTTACCTGTAACAATAAAAAAACAAAATGACACACTTGTTAAACGAATTCAAAGCAAGACCTGTGATTGATTGAATTATGACAATGTCGATTTGAATTCAGAACTCACATTGGCTTCAGCAGAAACCCTAGCAAGTGATGCTTATCGTATTTCGAGAACCAACCTTGACTGGCGAGACTGTGCAGAGCCCCGAGTCTGTGTATTTGTTTTGACTCTCGACTCGAGTGTAGCGCACGCAAACGCATTCGCAAAGCGAGAAATTTAGCACGAAAACCGGATAAGCGCCTCTAGCGGGAGATTTGGGAATTGTGCAATTCCCAACATAATGTTTCGCTTTGCGAATGCGTTTGCGTGTGCTATACTCGAGGCGAAATCAAAACAAATGCACAGACTCGGGGCTTTAGGTATTATTATAGGCGCTATTATTATAACTTTTCAATGTGGAAACCGGCATATTTTAAGAAAATTGTGTAAGTACTGTGTGCCAGACTGATCGGGGATAATATTTAGATTGAGTGCCTCAAACTCAATTCTCAATATTGGAGGCTTTACTTCATTGATCCGCGGAAGTAGCAATAAACTGAGAGCCCGAGTCTGAGACGCGCATAAAAATATTGTGTTAAGAAAGGATAACTCTGTTACCGAGGCGAGATGAGGCGAGGCGAGGCGAGGCGAGGCGAGGCGAGGCGATGTGTGGATCACGCCGAATTCGATGCAATTGGTGGGTGGTTACACCGTAATCCCATGGAAATTTTATGTTGTAAATTATGTTTGAAAATTCTTTACGCATTGAGATAAAAATATTTCTAGCTTCGCGGTGCTTGTAAAAGTAAAGTGTCTTTTTCTATGCCCTAGCTGGCAGACGAGCTGGCGGGCCACTTGATGTAAAGTGGTCACCGCCGCCCATGGACACCTGCAACAGAGCTGATGCTAGTGTATAACGTAATATTAGCATAACTTACACACAAAATATTATCCTGCAAAACTTTTATTCATATAAATATCTCCATAGATCAAGAATACCGTTTGTTATGGAACAGGCTAGTAGGTAGATAAATTGCCTATAAAATTTTATTTCCCAAGAGCAAAAGTGTCGAGAATATGCATAAAGTTATGTAAACCGATTGGCATAGATTGCAGCGAGCGGAGAACATAAAAATCACGCTTGCCAAATACGAGACAAGGCGATAAAATAAAATTCCCATCGCCAAAGGATTTGCGGCGCTCGCTACTTTTACAAGCTTTGCCGCGAAACGGGCTCAAAGTGAAATTTTTGACATGTTTGGTGTCAAAGTGGAGATCCGGTGATGTAGGTTACAAGTGCATGTGTGCAGGAACCAGGTCGCCTCGCCGAGGTCTGCGGTCTTATCGATTGCGCGCACCGCGCAGACGCCCTAGGTCTCGGGCTGATCGCCCGGCGCGCGTCTATTACGCGCTTTACGACACCTTCGCAGCGAGAGCTGGGAGCTAAGCGGCGATGTAACGCACGGTGTGGCGAGCGAGCGGTCCAAGTGTCTGATCGCGCCGACGACAAGGTGAAGCGAAATGAAGGCGATGTAGCCGCGCCTTCTCTCGCCGCACGGAGCCACATCCGATTTGCATCGGAATCGAAGTTTGCCGCCGCCAGCGCCCGTCACGAACCAAAACATTAACGTCACGTACCGAATGCACTTTGTGTGAAATGTAATAGTTGCGGCGCCGCTGCTTTGCGAAATATACATGTCGATTTGGAATGCTATTGCGATACGTCTGCGAGCGACAATCCAATGTTATAGATTGATTGTTTGAGTGAGCCGACTCCACGGAACTATTGCATTTAGATTGTACGCATTACAGATACATGAATACAGTTCTACATAGCAGAGTTCACCGCGAAGAAAAATTCAAATTCGTATTCTCCACAAAGACTCTTTAATAGGCTCCAATAATGGCGGGCTCAGTGCTGGAGGCTCTCAAATAGGTACTTTTGTATAATTTGATTAAGTGTGCGATTCAAATGGCAATAAGGCCGTAATAATGGATATATCAAAGCGTCCCCACGTCTCCCCCCACCCCTCATGGATAGAGAGGGGGGAGGGGATATCGAGGGTCAGTGATAACTGTAGTATAGGTACGACACTGGGACTACTGGGACGAAATTAATATACTTAGCACTAGTTCGAGTCCGACTTCATCGGATAACAAGTGTATAGGTGTGAGTCAAAGATTATGTTTTGAAGTTATCTACTCGTTTGTTTCTCAATAACTCAGCATCGATAATCTCTGCAAATAATAGTAAAAGTTGAGCACTTATAAGTTTTTTATTTATTAAAAACAGCTATTTACATTGGAGAGCACACTAATTTATTTATTTGATTTCGATCACGAAACCGTACAAAATGTTTCACCTAACTCCGGGCCAATAGTTGAGTTAAGGAAAACTAGTTAGTTATGCACGAGAACGCCTAACAAGACGCACCGTTTCGGTACTGAGAGCTAATGTACCTACTTTAATATCAACACAAACTTGAGCACAAATTAAATTAGTAATTTTCAAATTGAACATTGTTTGTAGTTCTAGAAACTTGTATTCGAAACAATTGTAAAACAAGTGTAACTTGCTTCTGTTCATGACTTTGCTTACGAGAGTCAAAGCATGAAAACATGACTAAAAGTGCTACTTTTAGTATTCCAAAAGAGCAAAAAACTAGATTCGTTAGTCAAACTATTATGAGCTTATTTTACATCCAGTTTAACATTTTTTCTAAAAAAATACAGTTACTAAGTTATAAAGTGGCACGCAACTTAGTTACTGAATAAAATACTCCAGAAGGTCTGGTGAGAGTTTCGGTGTTCAAAACTTTTAGCAGGCCTTTGGTGTGTAACCAAAGAAAAGGTATAACCTAAATGATTACATCTTTAAAATAATATACGGTGAGTAACTAACAATGACTTACCTCCTGCACACGAGCGCAGCTCACTGCAGAAAGCAATCAAAGTTCCTCCTGTCCAACCGAGAACAACTCTCGATACAGATTGCAATTTCATCAAAAACTTTAGAGAATAACTCTTCGAACTCCAAACAACTTATTGGTTTCGCTCAAAGTATGCGCGGAGCTGCGTTTGAAGGGGGCTATTCACTGGACTTTTTATATTTTAAGGTAAATATGCAACCATATTTTAATTTTATTTATTTTCAGTATACTTACATTTTATATAGGAAGTAAAAAGGAGTTGTCAATATTTATATTAGGCCAGTATAGAAATCTATACTAATGCAGGTTTAGGGTTCCGCCAGCATGGATTGAGATTTGTCTATTATCGTAAGTTTTACTTGCACCTTGTCTTATTTATTTATTTACTTTAATGGAAGGCATACTTACTGAAAGTCAATTATTGTCATGTAGTTTCTTTATTGTATTATATTGGGTTCTACACCATATTTTTAGTAGAGCTTCGTGTACAAACTTTATAACAGATTAAACATAATTATTTGTATATAAATATTGGAAGCCAACTTAAACATTATTATTACTCGACATGTCCCTTACATCGTTATTGATACGACATAATAACAAATCCATTATGTATGTGTGGCAAATACATGTCTGTGTAAAAGCCTACCTATCTCTGCCATTGTGTAGTTAATACGGTTCGTAAAGCAATCCCCCGTGGAGTTACACAAATGGTTTATTTTTATGGTAATCACGTTCCCTGAGTTCTGAGAAGTTCTTTCACAGCGAACGTCACTTTTATAACTAGGCATGCTAGAGCGCTAACCGCAGTGCTACTCTCCTACCGACTCTCCGAATGCAAACGGAGCATGAAAGAAACTTGTTGTTAAAATATTAGGGCCGAGGATGCCTTCAAGGAGTGAAATTAAAATCGCGGAACGAAGAGCCTGCCAGTTGCCAGCCGCCGTCAGCTGGCAGCCGTCGCCAGCCGCCAGCCGCCAGCCAGCAGCCGGCAGTCACTCCAAGACATTTCGTTTGGTATTCGAAACGTCAAACCGTGTTTACTTGGTGCTGATTAACTTTTCCCGACGACAAATTTAATAATGAGAATTCGGGCTCGCAATTTCATAACACAGAGCTCTCGCTTCCCTCTCGGCAAATGTTGGTCGAGTAATAAAGTAGAATGTTTTGAAATGAGCACATTGATTAGGCGTTTCATTAAATAGATAAACACGTTGAATTGAATATTCAACAGAGGCAGTTTACGTTGTTTAAATTTTCATGCCCAATTACGCTAACGTGTTCAAATCAAACATTAACTTGGGCATATGGCCACAATTTAATCAAACATGTCCGGCGGCCAGCCGGTCGGTGCCTTCGAGTGCGGCCCAAATGTTTCATTGCTCATTTAGCGAATTGAGCCTGTTTTACGACGGTGGGTGGAATAGCCGCGCACCTCTTACGCCTAATCTTTATGTTCATATAAAACGAAACACTAAATGTGCGTCTTGAATAAACGTGAAGCATTCGGAGGAGTCGGAGTTTCGGACGTAAAGGACGCGCCGAATAGAGGCGTAGCGTTACTACACACTCGCCGCGCCGGCCGCACGATCGAATGCTGTGCCTCAGATTTATTACTTGCGACATGTTTCACGATCACAACATCCATATTGAATTATTTCGGATCTCCGAGCCAGACTAGAACAAATATAAAACATAATCATAAAAAGACCGTATAAATATTCCGTAAGAGGGAGAAATAAATAATTCGATTATTGAACAGTTTTCAATAAAAAATGTATTTCAAGACTTTCATAAAAGTAACGGCCTATTCGTAATAGTAACCGTAAAATGCACGATCACCGATATAAAACTAAAGGATATTAATTTGTAAACAAGTAACACGAGTTATAACACTATTTGCTTATAATAAAGTATATAAACTATTGATAGTAACGAGTAGAGTGAGACGAAGGATCGCATCAAACATGCCAAACTATCAAAACATCAGGAGGTTCCTTTCAGTTGATAGATTGATTGATAGGAAGGCAAGGGTCCGATCGTATCAAAGTTTTCAGATGTAATATTAGGACGGTCCCAGATTTGATTATGCAATATCACGTCGAGGTCACCAATATTGCGATTTGGACTGCTATAGTTAAACGCGGATCGATAATGGCGACTGAAATAGAGCTGTTGGATGCAATCACTTCCGATACAGAACCCGATGAATAGTTAGTTAGCTCAATTCAATAAAGATTATAAAAGATTGACTTTTTGTGCAGAATAATCTATTTCGAATCAATTTACGCCGTGGAACAGCTTAGCAATTAGCGATATAAAAATGTTTGAATTTTCGTCGCAAGCGGATTACGAAGCTTACGTATAAAATAGGATAAATTGAGTTTTAAAAATAAATAAACTTCATAGCCTGCCTGAATAAAAATCACACGAATCTTTACCTCCACATTCATGTTTGACACGACACGACATGCCTGTCGCACTTGTAAAGCTTAGTCAACTTTGTTGTACATTTGAGCACGCACCCTGCAACAGGCGCGACGCGACAGTGTCTGACAGTTCGCGTGACGAGCGATGTACGACTGGTAAATCAACAGTGTCGCTTCCTGATGAAAGGGCTCTGCATCCGCAATGTTAATTATGCTTCCACCGGGGCTGCCAAATGAGCGGATTCCGGGTTGCTGCAATGTGGCATGCCGTGTCCCGCCAACTGGCTAAATGGCCTGCAGAGGTTGCTTTCATTTTTTCTTTTGCAGATGTTTTACGTCAAAATCTTTCTTCGTTAAAACTGTGAATTTATTTGTTATTTAAGCATGTTAAATATCTCGTAAACTAAATGATACTGATGATTTTCCCGTTCCAGATACCTACTTAATCAAATTAAAAATTATCCTAAATCTGCTTCCATTTAAATGAATTTCGTTAGTTTACCACCTACAGTGTCGTATATACATCAGTCAATCTACAGGTTTACGTATAGGAAGTTGTCTGCGGGACCATGTTGCGTGACAGTGGAATGTACGAACGCCCTCCGGACAAACTGTAATGTTACTTTCCTCGGCTATAATATTGAACCATGATCGAACCATCCGTATGTTAATTAAGCTTTCAAGGTTATCAGATGATCGTGAACTCAATTGAATTAGCGATGTACTTCAAAACTGCACAACAATTGGCTATTTTAAAAGCAAAAAAAAAAAGAAAATTAAAATAAAAGACTGGAAATTGAAAAGTTGCATTTTCAATTTCTAGTAATTATGACGTCATGTTTTTTTTATTCTCTTAAGAAAGAGTGTTTACAATTAAGGATTTTATTAAACATTTTGATATATAATCAGATTTATTTGTATTAAAACTTGGGCTTTCACATTATAATGCAAATATCCTTTCAAACTTCAAGATAACAGAGAGCAACTAAATTTTACGAGCGATAATACAACGAGTTAACTGTTTATAAAGCTTTACTAAGCCAAGGGTGAGGGAGACAAAATAAGAGAGAGAGATAGCAAAAAAGATGACTTTAATAGACTCTCTATCCAATTTGATGAAATGATTAGATATAGAAAATTAGTGCTAATCTTTGCTCTATAGGATCCATTCTCGAACAACTGCCGCACTCAGAGACGTATTGGTAAGAGATCTCAATACACTAAGCAACATACCAACGAGTGCGACAGAAATTTGGATAAAGTTAAAAATACCATAATCACAGTACCATAGTATGCCACTAAAATTCAATTATGAAATAGCTGCCCATAGTTGCGTCATTTGCTAGTGAAATGATCTTGAAACATTGAAACAAACGCTCTTTGAATACATAATACGAGTACAACACGCGCGTGCCCTCTGGACGACACTTTTGCCAAAATCAAGTAATAAATACGCACTAATAGTTATTGATAGATTCAGTGCCATTGAAATAAGGCCTATATTATTATACTAGGTATGATTTTTTAGCCGACTGTAGGAAGCAACAGCGCGCGACATGTCGCCACTCGGCATGCACCTTTATGTGTTGCTGAAGAAAGAAGATACCATAGAAACTAATAATGTCGTGGCGACATGTCGCCCGCTGCTGTTGCCTGCAGTCGACTGCGGCGCGTTGTTTTAAAACGAAGTAGGTGTTTGCATCGTCATCGTCACGTTCCGACTATTGAAATGTATTGTAAGAAAGGGTAATGTGCACAATCATGCGGAGCCATTTTGCAAGATGTTCTAGAATAACAATGTTCTTGTTATTGAATCAAATCACTTTCCGTATTATAATAGAATAGTTTCTCAAAGTAAAACTTAATTTTACTGAATAATTAAAATTTACTTTTTATTGCCTTTTTCTACTGTATTTTTTATACTTTACTGAAGTAACTTGCTGTATTTCTATGCTTCAAATTAATTGTAATTTGATAAGTAAATGTCCTGGAATTATTTTATAAAAGAAAGTAAAAAGAACACAGTCTAAGCCAACAACAATAACAATACAAAGTACCCGAAAACAAACCAGGTTTATTAAACAATCCAAAAGTGTCAGCTAAAGTATGGATTCCACGGAAAACTACTCCAGAATCCAATTACAGTAAGTTGTATTCAGTGGAACTCGTCCTGTGGGAGGTAGGCCAGCATGCTGGTACACGGCATGTTTGTGAGCCCCCGGCGACACCGCACCGGTGCGGTGCAATACCGACAAATTAATATTCTAGCAAACTGCTTCTAACACAGAACTGATGAAAAAGTCCTGAAACTAGAGTAGACCGCGGTAATGTCCCTAGTGCTATCTGTATTTTTAAACAACTAGTGTGATCAGACCTCCCGCCAGCTGTAAACAAGGACTTTGAAATTTTTAGGTAGTACAAAAAATTTGGGGAGGCCTATGCCCGTAAGTCCGGCTGTGGATGAAGATGATGAAAAAAGAAATGCGACCTAGCTCACATAGGACAGCTCTTTTTATCATCTTGGAACGGAACCTTTTTATCAGGAGTTTTTTTTTGAAATAATAAATTGCGACGATGCCATCGTTCTAGTAAATACTTCCATAGTTCTAGCTAAAACAGATGTGAGCAACAAAGACTTTCCAACGTTTATTGACTACATCAGGTTCAGTGATGCGAAGTCACTTAGCAAAGAAACCAAAAAGAATTCCTATTTGCTGCCATGAGAAATACGAACAAGCACGCTTTTGATTATGCAATCAATTGCTGAATACGCTGAATAGGTACGGCTAATGTCACTTCCCGGAGCTTCTCGACATATCCGCCGCTGAATGGCGGCCATCGACTCCGGAAATTCCGCCGATACATACGACCACCTGAGCGCAAAAAGTCACAAAAAAGTTGCGCTTTAGCACAGACTATTACGTTATCATGTCACTAATGAGTTTTTTCTTAAATGTTAACTAGCTCCTGCCAGTGACTGCACATCATGTTACGTATTTCAACTTCTTGGTTTATAGCTTTTGTAACGCGTTACGTAAGGGTTAAGTTTAGTATTAAGTATTTTTTTCAGCTCCTGAACTTTTTAACCAGAATTTTGGCAACTGTTCCACCTCAATCGAAGTACTACATTTCTTTTTATACTTTGTTTGACCAGCCGCTTGTTTAACGCTACCAGAAAGTAGTGCTAGAGGTACATATTGAGTAGAAAAATGCCGAACTGAAAAAATACATATTGGAACAAAGATAAAACTAAAGTTCCCCGAATCTGACTAGCGGAAAACTGGGATCTGAATCGCAATAATAAAAACGTTTGTGAAATGGAGTGAAAAGTCGAAGCATCGGACGACGCGAACGGCTAATTCCTCCATCCAAGGGAATATAGGCATTGTCTTTATGACAATAGGAGCTAGGTTACCGGAAGCAGTGTTTTTGCGTGCTCGGAATGGGGCGGCGATTCGCGAAGGCAATTCGTTCCACATTAGAAGGGCAAGGGGCTTTTTATATTAATTGCAGACGCTATTACAAGGTCATTGTGGCTTTTTTATGGTAGTAATAGCACCTACTGTGGGTCGTTGTAAAGTTATCTACCAACACAGAGTACCCAACACCTATGTAGAGGCGTCAGCTTTGTTTATTCAATGTTTGAAATATTCTAAGGCTCAAATGTTAATGAAAATACCATAACCCTTCGAGATAAGTCAGTACCCATATGTAGGTTGATTCAAGCGCCAAAACCAATTACGTAATTATTATAAATACCTCCGTGTTCGTTTTTGATGAAAATAGACACACGAAAGGCTGAGAAGTGTACCTCCAGAAGTGACGTCACCCGACACTTTGCAACCATTAATCATTTCACGCGAGCTTCATAAATTATCAGCCACCCGAGCTTGAAATTAAGATAAACAATAGCAAAACAATTTTGAAAAACTGCTCACAAAGTATTTGTCACTGGGATACCTTTAGTTTGTCTAATGCTAGAGCTAATCGCTGTAATGCAATGGAGCAAGCAGATATTCCACCCGTTTTGATGTTAGCAGATTGAATAAAATAAGTAAAAGAAGTATGGTCGTTATAAACAGGCTAATTAGAGGGTGCGGTGAGATAAGGGGGCCCGTGGAAGTGGTCGCGACACGCACACTCACTAAATCAAAGATACCACCACCAATAACCATAGCACACCGTGCCTGCAGGCCACGCGCTTATACTTTATACTTAAACAACCGCGATTGAAGACATTCGATTAGAACAATTCACGTAGGTACGTTATGAAATAACGTGGTCATGACTTCAAAATAAATTCAAACTTTTTTAGTATCTCTACATAAACAATGTTTATAATTTTGAGTGTTTTGCTATAAAAATAATAACAAAACTTAAAAACAGCTGGATAGACAAGACACGTAAAAAACATAACCCGTAGAGTTTTTTACCGTAACAAAATTGTTCGGTACTAGGCATATCGCTAGACTCATATCCACGTCATAAAAAGTGCAAAGGAATCTATAAATTCTAATTTACAAAACAGTCTCTGTAGCATTCTAAGAGTAACCCCAATTGACTGGTTGTGTTGGCAAAGAGCAAGAACTTGTAACGACGTGACTTCCTCGAATAGAAGAGAACACTCGAGAGGCAAAGGAAACTTCGAGAACGTTCGGAAGCGCGCATTGTTACCTCCTTACATTGTAATGAGTTGGGACTTCGTTGATTGTCTTTGAGAATTTAAAGTTTTTTATTTTACAAAGCGAATGGCTCCTTTGTTCTTGCAGGAAGAGGATGATTGGTCAGACTGATACCGCCATACTGAAACTAACGTTTCACAAGATAAGAATGTTTATTAGCCAAAATATGTTATACTTTTAACCTATTGTGAATTTTCTGACTAGTAAGTAGGTATGCAAATGTTTAAGATAAAGAAAGTAACAATACTAAAGTCTTAACCGATACCTACCCACTACGTAAAAACATTTGAATTTCCTTTATTCATGCGTTCTTGATATTCCTATAATTGGGGAAGACCCAATCCTCCTTTTTCTTTGCGTAGTCGGCTAAAATCTTCTGCGGATTTTTTTTTTATATTCCTAACTTTGAACATAAAAACTGCTGAAATATTTTGCTTAATTAGCTTGAGGTTGTTCATAAACATGACGTACAAAATGCTTAGTTAGGTACCTAACCTGCTTACACACTTATTTTTGTTTACCTTTTTCTTATATCTAAGTGAGAGATGTCGTAACACCTCGTATTCCTATTAGTTTCCGTTTCACTACTATATAGTCTGTGGTGGTCCGATCCATCTTACTTACATGTAACTTAATAAAGGCAACGTCGCCAACAGATCGCTGACTTGCCTTGTTTTGTTACTTTGAGGGCTGGAATTTATTGTCCAAACGGTCAGACTAATGCCTCGTATTTTCGTTGAGTTCTGCTCACTGGCACATTCACCGCAAAATAACATTTTCTGCTGAAGAAAATAACTCTGTGATGAAAATACGGCTTTTAGCTGCCTTTCAGCACTTACGAGCCTTAGTAGACGTGCTCAGTGAGGCATTGTTATAGACCAAAGTTACCACCCACCGAGTGGGATATCTCCATGTTTCATCACTTACATTCATAATTTTTAAAATGCCATCAGAATTATAATCCGATGTCAACTGTTTACCCGAAGCCGCAATTTTCTCTAACGTACCTACTTATATTCTGTGTTATATATGAATAAACTCACGAAGCCCTCGCCACTGTTCCTAAGACTTTAGTACAGCCCCTAAGTAAAAGTAACCAAAAAATATTGACCTACTATTTACTTTCACAAAACTTTACAGACACAATTTAGAAATAAACAGAGCCCAAAAGTGCTTTCTTTAGCACTCTAAATTGGAATCTATTGTTTATTCAGCCTCCTCTCAAAACGTTCAAACTCAAATTAAATATTCACCGCTAAAACGTCTTTCCTGGTTTTCTAAATTATAGATAACGAAAAGTCTTCAATGTGTTCCTCCAGGTAGACTTGCAACTGTTACATCAATTGTACAGGTTGTCACAGAGCTAGTAGCTATCTCGCGGACATTTCAGTGATTACAGTACTTAGGATTAGTGATTTTATTAATAGACTAGCCGTCGCTCGCGGCGTTGCTCGCGTTCTAGACCCTTTAGAGTGTGACTTTTCAAAATTCCTTTACACTATTTAAGGATACTACCCTCCAAATGTCCTACTTCCAGGACTTTTAGTTGAGGCTGTGCGTTAATTCTCAATCAGATTCAAAAGAGTTATATATATTTAGAAGAAGATTTTGTACGAAATTATGATTTCTAAAAAAATATTCGGTACTTTTATATGAATAAGTGAGTTAAAAAAGCAATGCTTATTTACTTAGGTATTTTTAATTTTGTACTGGTTCGTGAGTGCCTGAAATATCGCTGAACTTGTCAACAAATTTTGCGCTAAACTACCTAACTAAACGTGAAGGTATAAAAAGCTGCCACGACGAAGACTATTAGCTACGTGCCGTGAATCACCACTGCCGCAGATTGTCAATGTTTAAAGAAAACATATTTTTTCATCACCAATTAGTTTTTAGAAACATAAAAAATATATTATTTCTAAAAACTAATTTGTTTAATGAAGCTGACAATGCTGACAAGTTTCATCAATTTTCAATTTTGAAAAGTCCAAATATGATTCTTATTTATGAGGTGTACTAGCTGCTCAAGTTATTTGCTGTGACGTCACCAAGCAGAGCCAAAAATCCTTTCAGCGGAGCAAACAAATTAAATTTGTCACTTGCTAGTTTTACAAATAAAGGACATCATTTATAAGTAAAGCTAGAGAAAAAGAAAGCAAAGAAAATATACTCGGTATTTAATTAAAAAACTGTTTTAGAAATAAAAATTATTTTTTCTGTGCTTTATCATGTTTAATGAAAGAGATTTTGTAGAATTCTACTAATATTTAAAATTGAATATGAGTAGATTTCACAATTCAAAATTCACTTACTGACATAGTCTTTCCAAGTCGTTTATGAAAGTTATGAAAACTTTGATCCATTAATGTAAACTTCGCAAAAAACGTCATGAAAAAGCTCTCTCCAGTCACTTGACAAGAAAAATCGTTATTTCCCTCGCTTCAGACCTTACGCAAGCACTCGAGTGGCCATTTATTAACATCTTACGCGCCCCGATCGATCCGATATTATTGCTAAGAAAAAACAAACAACCTCGGCTCTCAGCACGTAAACACTTCACCGAACCATACCGCGACACCGGTCTACAACCGAAAATCAATCTTAGATTGGAACCGATAAAGCTCAACTTGGATCATCGCACTGGCTGACTTTTGACCATTGAGTAGTGCGCTTCGATTATGTTTAAGGATGCCACTTCAGGCGGGTATTTGAATATTATACCTACCTAAGTTTGTTTATGATCGTCGCCTGGGCCTCGTCGGTCGACACGGCGCTGCCTCTTAACTAGCTATCATCTGTTTATTCAATGAAATGGAACGCAAACAGAGCGTGCAGGTGTCTAGTTGTAAAACGTTTTTATTTTAAACATTATTTCGTACGGTCTTTGACCCGCGCTCTCGAATTGAAGGTGTCGTGTTAACCTGTAATAGAGTTGAGTACGTGTGGTCTGGGCTTTAGTTCGTCGCTCCCTTTCTAAATGAAGCACATAACAATTTGACGTCTCGTTAGGGCTCTTTTGAGACGTTTCGGGGCAGTCGTAGGGCAGTTAACTTGGATATTATGATGTTGGATTTAATTAATGGACTTGCACTGATCCCCGACACGCGAGAGGGCCGGGTTCCAACCCAGTCGAGTATCTCTGAACGAACATACGCATTGTATCTGTAGAACAATGAGACAAGGTTCCGGGAACATTACAACTGTCTTGTATTCTGACGTTTGAACTGTGTTATAAGTATCAAAAGAAATGTAAAGATTGAAGACTTTTATGCTGATTCACGCATATAATAATTTATTTTTAGTTAACCTGCAATAAAAACTATTAAAACAATCATCTAGGCTCTGGTTACGAGACTGACGACACTTTCTTAATTAATCGTGTTTTTAATGAATAAATTATTTTTGGGTTCTCCAAAATACATTTACTTAGATATTTTCTCACCAAAAGGTCGATACCCCGTGCAAGCAATACACGCAGACGTGGGAGTCTGTGGCCAAACACAAAGAGCATGGAATTAAAAGTTACTACTCAGATTCCACAATCCCAAGGAAACTCTCATTCAAAAGTTGTATTTGTGAGCTGCTGCTAGCAAAGCCATGATTAAGCGGCAACAACGGATGCTCGTTAAAAGTTGAGACGCGACCGCCTGCGTTTAAACTTCCACCTGGCACAGTCCAGCTGCCTTCCGGATACCGTCCGGCTACCGTCCGGCTACTGTCCGGCTACCGTCCGGCTACCGTCCGGCTTACCGGGCTCCGTCTGCCCACAGAGTAAACTGACACCGTTGGTAAAGTTACTGTGCATACATTCAACATTGAATCGTAAAGTTCCAACGTGACAGTTCATATTCCTTTGACAAAACATGTGGTATCGCGGCACCCCAAACTTTTGACCATGGTTGTGCTGTGCATGGTAAATTTGCAACCGAATTGAATAACAGGAAATAAACAAATTAAACAGTTTAGTCTCTTCGGCTGTGTAATACTGTTTTGTGTTATTTTGTATGTGTTCATTTGACAAAAGTATCAACGGTATTCCGATTGTAGGTACGGCATAAAATGTAATATTATATCTGTTTTTGGAATACCTTTTGATTAGATAGAAGGTAACGAAATGCAAGTCAATATATTTACTTCAGAGATCACAAGCCCATAATATTATCGCCAATATTTGATGTACGAGACAGACTTGCTAAGGACGCAAAAATGTCATAAGCACTTGCTGGCGACTGAAAATTTTATTGGTTTATTGAATATACGAAAAGAGCAAAAATAGTTTTCTTCAGTCGGGATTGGTTTAGCTCGCGGCAGTATTATCGATTTGGGACCGAATAATATTTGATAGCTGCAAATAGAAACCGACAAATAGTTTAGTTTACACTCGGGTCAGGGCTGGGTGTCATGTGGATTTAGATTTCATTTCATTATATTTACTTTTAAAACAAAAATTCATTTAGGAAAAATGTCATGAAAAAATAAAGAGCCTGACAACGCTAAGTATACAATTAAACAAATAAATCCTTACTTCAGATTCCTTTAGATCCTGATACTTCAGTTCAGATCACTGAATCAGATTCAAAACTTCTTTTATCCATTTAAATGACTACATAATCAGTTATCGAAGAAAATATGGAATCTATAATAATATCGAAGATGTCGATAGAAGCGTCTTTATATAGTGCCTATTGACGGCGTGACCGCAGGGAGCTCAATGCCAGGCGGTGAATGGGCCTAAATGCCGGCAATGGCCCGTACGGGGAAACTTACCATGTGAATCGGGCCGTGCACTTGAGCGATTGGCTTTTGTTGAGGACAGGTATTCCCATATCTCACATTACATGGCAGTACGGGTCCCGATAAATAGGGTTGGTGTACCATCAAGATGTACAATTGTGGAAACATTTACATATGACTAAGTACTTGTATTGTAGCACTCTTTTGATTTACCTAAATGTAATCTGAGAACAATTTTTTTTTTGAATATGTGTCGGAACAAGCTTGTGGCCACCTGGTGTTAAAAGGTTGCTTCTGTCTACAATGCGTACCTCACAAAGCACGTCCACTGAAGATATCGATGAAAAAGTTTCAGATGGAAAGGTTTCAATTAAAATATCTATTGAAAATAAAGACGGAAAATGAATATTTTGTGCGCTGTGTGTATCATATTTTCCGTACAATGCTGGATTTAGACAAATTCTATCGTATTAATATTGTACACAATGTACACTTTGTACCTACAGTGAGTGGCTAATGGTGTATTTCTGTTTCCCGGAACTGTATACGTCATTTAACAATTATTGAAACACTAAGGAGTGTTATATTATAATTAAATTAAATGTACCTACGTGTTGTAGAAAATGATAATTTTGTGTTATGAACAAGAGTAAACCTTTTACATATAAATTATATTTCTTGAAACGATGCAGAGACTTCAGTCAGTGTAGTCACTATGAGGAATAGTGACCGCACATAAAGTATGTAGGCACTCAGAGTCTGACAACGCTAAGTCTGCAATGGAGGAAATTATTTGTACTTACGTAAGTAGTCAGACTATATTTTGTCATAAAAAATAATACTTAGAGCAGTTAGAACACAAAGCTGGAATTGTTATTATGGAACGACTTAAGGCAAGAGGCTAGAGTCTAAAAATTATGGGCCAAAGTCTAAAAGAGAGAATAAACAGGGAAAAGTGCTTCGGTCGCAAATAAAAGTCGCATACAATTGTAATATCCTAGTTCTTTACGCTAATCCTTACGAATGGTGTGCGACGTGCGTGCGCCTCAACGAAACTGCTTTTTACAGCATTTACCATCAAGTGAAACATACGGATTAGAGTCACAGTGAATCGTAATAGAGTTTAAATTGAAATTACTCTTAAAAAATGTTTGCTGTCGCAGTATTTTTAAAAGAAGCCCGGAACGCGATGCTTTAATAAACTTGCTGTTAAATAAACATGTGCGGTGCAAAATTAAAATGGGTTTTGAGATTTTGTTCAAACAATTTTATGCTCGTAACATATCCGTACGATCTGCGAGCTTTACTGCTTCAGGACGTATTAAAAGTTTAACTCTATGTACGTACAGTCAGCGTTATCAATTTGATACCTATAGTTTATGTTTATTCGACCCAGAAAACCCATGTACAAAAGATACATTTTTTTATTCTATTTAATATTATTTTCATGTATAATTAACATGCAGGAGTAATCAATTAGTATGCTGACTGTACCGATGAACGTAATCAAAACTCACAAGCGAATTGATGGCATCAGAAACTGGTACTCACAGGTACTGTTATAGTAGACTGAATTCAGAGTCACACAATTTCATAAAAGTGAAAAAAAGAGAAAACACGAAAATATACTACGTAGGTTTAAATAATAACTTTAAATAATTGATGACTTCTATTTAACTAAAGCAACTCATTTATCTCGCTGTGCAAACACAATCTGCTGTATAGTACCGAAACGAACCGAATGAAATCAAATTGTTTTTCATGAAATCGCCGCCATTGTTGTTCCGAACAAGCGAAATAAGGGTTTGCCGAAATAAATATAGTTTTGTGAAGGGTTGGACAAACTTCATTCTCAGTTTGCTTCGCTGGACAATATTTGGTAAAGCCAACTTTGGAAACCTTCTGGCATTTCAGGTAAATAACTACATAATATTTTTATTACCTATTCAGAGGGACTGCAAAATGGTAAATATTGTTCATAATAATTGTAATAGATACACTGCGCGGCTGGCTTGTGAATAACGCTGAATGTTGCAGCGTTGTGGTGCACTGTAACTCCATCAACAAAACGTCGACTACCGTTTTTAGGTTTAAGTACCTACTCTCGGGTAATAGAAATTGTGTTTTTAAGCCTCAGTACAACTTATTTCGTTTCGTAGTTTGATTCACCAGAAGTATAGATTACAATAATTATGTAAAAAATAATGCATTTTAGAACTATCGTGGCATACTAGGGACCTAAAAACTTGGCATTTACTTAATACGGCTGATGTTGATGATGCTAACTAACTTAAGCCATCAAAAGTATCCTCTAACTTAGATGATACAAGTTAACTTTAAACCAATACGAAGTCTCGGAAGGCTAGTTCACATCGAGTTGCGGGAACTTGATTTAGTAGCGCTCAAACAACTTTCTTTGGAAAGCTCTATCTTAGGAAATAGGATGAACACAGGGTTTTTTTAAAACGTTACTGCGAATTTAATTAGGTAAGGTACTTACATAATAAAATTATTTAGCAGTACATTGCACTGCTACTCCCGTCCTCAAGTGAATTTATAAATAATTTATAGAGAGATCTACATAACCCTTTTCACATTTATATTCTCATTTGTTCATTGAATCTGTGAGCAAACAAAAGACAATCTGCTAATATTCTCGCGTTACACAGCAAAATGTACCTCCCATTGTTAGCAGCGTTTGAATTAGCTCACCAAACAGAATATTCAAGATTCATTTAGCTCGTTTCGATCGCCTTCCAGTGCTACAGTGACTTAATATAAAGCCTTAAATATAATAAATATGATTTACTGAAACTCGTAGTCCACCGAAGCGACATTTATAAGACAGGTTAACGACATTTTGTACGTTTTACTATACGTTGAGTATGACCCTGGGTGGCCTAAAAAAAGTGATAAACGAAAGAGATAAACAGAATCCGGAGAGAATTTTCGTAAGCCAGCGAGTCGCGGCTGTGAAATTCAATAATGAGGAAAGTTTGCTTGTAAATGTCTTCGCTTACGTCGCGTTATTGAATGAAGTTCTAACAAGTTCCCTCGATAACCGCAAACGTTTACGGCGTAGTTTTTTTTTCACCAGAATTAACCAAAACTCTACTTGGAAAAACATTCATGGCCAAGCCTCTACTAAGTTTTTTTTTTTTAAATATTTACGGACACTTAACACAAAACAATTCCCAGTAAAAAAACTGTAACAAGCTTTTAACCCGATCCAAAAAGAAACCAATCGCACCAATTTATTATGCCCGCGCTTGTTTATTTAGGCGATAGAGCATACATTGGTGATTAGACAGGGGTGTTCACATATTCACAAGACTCCAGGGAGCAGTGTACACCGCGCGCTGCGCAGTCGTCGCTGGCGAGCTGCTACATATTTGATGGCAGAGGATGCACGTCCACGTAAGTGGAGAGTATATACACACAGGCAAGTGAACGACCGAGTTACACGACCGTCTACTCTCCAGATTGCTTGGTTTCGTTTAGCAGTAAATATTACAATTACACGGATGCTAGTAGATCGTAGAACTACGCTACGACGTAGCATTGCTACGACGGCGTAGAAGCAGCTACGCTATCACATAGATCGACATACACTTGATACTCTAGACAATTTGTTTGCAGCAGCTGTACTTGTAGTAGTATTAGCGCAACCACAAGGCTGTGGTTGACTGTTTGATGGCCACAAATTGTTACCTCAGTGTGTCCACACCCTAAGCATCATGACTGTATTGAATAGAACTGCTCTCTACTAAATATCAGACTCGACCAATCTGAATCCAGTCTTAGGACGCCGTGATTGTGTTACTAGGTAAGCTTCTAGCATGGTTTAGTGAAAAGAGGAGTTGAATAAATTCCTAATAAATACAGATTCTTTCAGTAACAAGCACTTTATACGGTCTTATATCTTAGTATATTTTAGTCCGAACTAGTTGTGCAACTCCAGTCAAGTTATTTTCCTCATTTGGGCATTCAAATGCCAAATATTTTTATCTCTACGGGTGTTTTACATCCACCAATAGAAATCGTTGAATATAATAAGAAACGATCCCTATTGGTGGATTTCAAACACATCCTTAGCACCGTAGATTAGCTTAGCTTTGGTGGAAGAGCACCCTTATTTCAGTCATCTCCCTTGTCAACTTCTTTTTTTCGACTTTAAAATTTTGTTTACTTACCTATTTATTTATTTGTCGTTGATCATTGCATTCGAAGTTTTAATTTTCATGAAGGTTAAAAGTGAATTATTTTATTAAAATTCAACTTTTTGCGCCACTAACATTAAACTAAAAAAGACAAAGCAAGAATTAAGTGCGATATTTTCTTTGCTTCACTACAATAATATGAGTTTAAGTTGACTTACGTGTTTGCAACTTAGGTCATTAGGCTTAAGTTGAGCCTCTTGTAAGTATAATATACGGCCTGAGTATCAAACTATGTACTTACACTAAGTTATTGACTTATGTTGACAGTTCCAAACCTAGTACTTATCGTTATGAACAAGCCTATAACACTATTTGGCTATAACATATTATTAAATCTACAACAGCTGCCTAAAATACAGGCTAGTCTAGACGCTAGCTTTAACAGAATGTCAACAAAAATTCTTTGGTAGGAATCGAATCTTCACTTCTCTCCTTTTAGCACAGTATTTTCTCTTTGCACTAGAAGCTGAATATTAGATAAACGAGTAACTTACCTATGAGTACAAAAGAAATGTGGTATTTCTTTTGTACTCATAGGTAAGTTACTCGTAAGCATAAAGGTTTTGTAAAAAATCTGGCTTCCCAAAGTTCTCAAAGATTCAAGAAAATATTTCATCAAAAGACTACGAAGCGAAGCCCTTTCGCACGATCGGATAAACTATTTTGTAATACAAGTTACGTAACAAGTTGTATTTTTGAATGTGGATTGAGGGTCAGCGGATATCAAGTTCAACCTTTGTGTGGAGGGCATCAGCGCCGGCGGGTACGGCGCCTAATGCGACTCATTCTGAAGGTACAAGTCATGCCCTTTTGACGATTTAAATCAGAAAACGACGCTGCAGATATCTACTGTATTGTCGGAGTATAACCCAAAGGCACAGGTAACGCCATATCTTGTGGCATAGTAAAGCTTTGTTGTCCAAAACCAATATTTAGAATCGATTGTACCTAAAATTGTCATTATACGCATTATCCGTTTACTGGAGCTCGTAGGCCGTTAGTTTGTGTCGGTAAAGGTTGGTAGCACTTAGAAAAACTATTAGTATATTAATCCAACATCAGCACTAAAAAGCCAGTACCACAGCTTACTAAACACGGCCATATACTGAGACATTATCATAGCGCGTCTATTCAATATATTCTCCTTGAGATAAATCGTAGGTCCGAAATATCGGTTTCTCTCTAAGCTGATATCCTCTAGCCTAAACATCTCGGGTTTAGCACGCATTTACATAAAGGGCTGCCTGCGGGGCGAGCGGGGGAGGGGTGAGGGGGGTGGGGGAGATAACACTTATTGTAGCACACGTGTGATATGCAAACTCACCTGTCGGCGAGGACTGGTCAAGGCTCCGAAATTACACATTCTGCACAAAAAGGTACACCAATACCTGCCCAGTTACTCGTACCTTTTATTTTTGTCAAGTATTTAGAGTTAAAAACTCTTGTTAGAAGAACTTTTCATTTCACCTTGTTAGGGTTCCATGGATAGGACGATAAGCACGTAACTTTGAAGAACAGAAGCTGAAAAGGTCGCTTGCCTGCTCACTTATACTGCTTAGCCACCTGGTTTTGTTTTTTTAACAGACTACTTGTTCAAATTTCATTTTCTTCTTTTATTAATACTAAGTTCCGTGGCTTTAGCTTCAGTATTACAAATCACCTGATTCATTTGATTATGCGATAAAAAAAGCTTAGTCTCTGCCTCTTTTGCATTCTCAGAATATTTCCTTATTCTGACTTTGGCGAAAACCTTTTGAACGGAATTGTCTGTCCAATCAAAGGAGGAAAAAAAAGCGTAGGCCTTCTTGCTCCATATCTACAAAAGATTTCCTGGCAGAGGGCCACTAAGTAGCCGTCCCGTGTCACGTCACCTTACGAGACTCATTCCGCATGTATTACATTATACCAACCCAGTTTATGTATTTACATACCTTTTTTCTGCCACTACTTTTTGCGAAAAACGTAAGTGAATCTCTCTAAAAATTTACAAGTAGAACAGCTACTCCTTACAGAATTTTATCGTTGTAAAAGATACTGAAACCAAAAACAGGTTATTTTGAAAGCTAGGCTTTATTCTACGTGTCTAGATTGCTTAACTACTCTTGTGGCAGCTTACTGCATGGTATATAGTCTGACATTCCACCATTGCACCATGCAAAGTGACCACGTAGGTTAGGTACACGT
This sequence comes from Eulithis prunata, assembly GCA_918843925.1. Classification (NCBI taxonomy): domain Eukaryota; kingdom Metazoa; phylum Arthropoda; class Insecta; order Lepidoptera; family Geometridae; genus Eulithis; species Eulithis prunata. Next base: position 11,095,133 of record OU974008.1, on the reverse strand, counting down.
TCAGTTAAATAAACAATGGAGGCTTCATTTAACCTGGAAATACGGTGCATATTGAATGAGATTTACCTAAATGGTTTTTACTCAGTATCATCACCATCAGCCTGTAGGTTAGACCATTGCTGGCTTTTCGATACACTTCCACAAAAATACATCCACCAACCTCCAGCAATTTAAACTAGATGTTACATTGATTTCCTTCATAGAAGAACCATCATTGATCTCAATTAAAATAACCCGTATCTTCCTTCTATTCACCTTTTCAAAGTCAGACGCTGATTGTGCTCTGAAGGTGTATTATACCAGAGCATTGATGAGCTTCATAAAGCATCATGTCCATGAATGCTCCATCGCAATAATTGGTCGACATATCCCGCTCTACCGACTCCGAATGTAATGGTAATCCCGCGAGATGTATTGCATTAATCAGCCACTGGACCATTATGTAGAATTATCATTTAGATGCGGCTATCAATCACTGGTGACTCTATCTTTGATATCTATACCTCACGTACACACATGTACTACTAAAGTAAAGGGCTCATTAGTTTGCATGGTGTCTATTTGATAAGGCGTGGTGTTTCAGCGCTTCGGTGCTGAAAGGCATTGTGACGTCAGGGTTGTCTGAAGCAGTCCTTATACCATGCTGAAGACCTTCAGGGTTCGGGTGTCTCGTAGGATCACTTTATGCACACATTTTAGTAAGAAATTTAACAAAGATCACATTTATCAGCGATTTTACCACGGGAAAACTATATTACTTCAAAGACCCACTTAGTAAATCAATAATTTCAAGAACTACATACGAGAAAGTTTGGCCTGCATTTGCTCCAAACTCACATGCCAGTAACTAACTAAGTATAGTAGTAAGTACTAATATAGTAATTTAAGGGAAGTATGCAATAACGGGCACGCACGCGGCGGCGGCGGCGGCGGCCACTTCCCAAGTAACCCGCAGACTATTCTGAACTTTAATCACATTATGTTCATAAGCGCATAACTCGGATGTGTAAGCCTCTTTGCCAACTTGGATGGCTCCTTGGAGGGCAAATGCTCTCCAACTAGAGATGGAGTTGGTGTCAATGTTGTAAGCGGATTTACACTTACAAAGTTAGTCAACCTCGGCGCTGAGCGACTAACCAGCTGACACGAAGGTGCTGCTTCACCAGAGCTGGATAGTATCTGTTTGCATCATCATCGTCAGTCTGATGAAGTACATGACTGAACATAATCTACCACTGTTGATTTTATGCGAGTTTCGGCATAGCGCGATCTAGAAAGGCGGCATAGGTATAGTGTGATCAGATGTATAAGGAGTTGTAAAAATAAACATATTGCAGAAAGACGGTAATAAGCTACTTAACGCGTTCAGCCAACACTGAACATAGTCTTAGAACTACGTTAGCATTGCCCACAGCTTTCCAAGAAAAATGCAGCAGCAAATTAAACTCGACAAACAATTAAGCTTCCTTGTTATAACCGCCTGAGCTATTTATTTCAAAGGAGTGACGTGTATTCCGCATGTATTCGTTTATCGACAAACGACTATCATACTCGTCTGAACTTCAATTTAAATGGAATTCGCGACGGTACAAAGCCACTGGCAACCTTCCGATGTACTTCACGGTGCACGCTCGGCTTTCAACAAACAGAAACACATAGCACATTCAATTAGCCCGCCCCGGCCGGATTACACATTCGACAAATACGACAAACTCGATAAATACGCCAAGTCCACCAACATACGCCCGTGTCATTGGTTATTTGATTTAGTATCTTATTTGTCTGTTTTCTGATTCACTTTCAAGCATTGGTCTTCTAGATTGCGGGCGGTGATTTGGCTGAAGTGAAACGTGAAATTGAATATTTGTCCGGTCATAACCGGTCATAACCGGTATCTGCGTAACATTACTTTTGTTACCGGTACAGGTAGGTACCTTTTTTATAAGTATGAATGTGAATTTTTTCACAAAGAAAATTACAACTAATACACTATTTACAATATTTACAATATTTACAAAATACACATGGAACAGTTGAGCCATCTACAAACCTATCATTGGTAGGTACCTACCAATGATATTATCCTAATACCTTTTGATGTCTTTAACTACAAGTACTCACCTACAAATTCAAATAAATTGTTAGAAACTGATCTTGAGATTTTTTATACTGAAGCTTAAAAACACCAAGGAAGGCTTTGTTCCGAAAGGGTCGCTTTCTTGTTTCGAAAGGTGTTTGTGGAGGTTTTGTCACTCTTTAGGTTTCATGTGGTATTCATGAATTTTATTTTCACAGGGAATGTGTTTTCAAAGCGCGATCTCTAAAGGAATCCAATGAATTGTTTATGGCCTTGATGCTGAGTTTCGCGAAAAGAGGATTTTGTTTTTTGTATTTGTTTTCTTCTTACGACTATTTTACTTTATCTGCCTATTTTATGAACGTCTTTGGGATATAATGTTTCACAAAATACTTTTTATAGTTTTTGAACACTGATTTTGTAATCGGTTCGTGTTGCGACCAGTTATGCTAACTTTCCGTTTTAGTGTTGAAGAACTTAGACCCTAGTATCCGTAGTTAACAACAATCGGCCAATTTTCCTGATTATACCAGCATAATGAACGGCAGTAACTTATTTTACGAATATCAAAATATTGGTCATTCAATTTGTTGGCAACCAAATTGGCACCTAACAATATCAATTTGTCTCATCCACAGGGAAAATTGATATTAAAATTAACCAGTAGTGGCAAAGTGAATAATAATAGCGAAGATATTATCAGATATGACTATTATTTATTTAACTAAATGGGGCTGCTATGCTAAAAAGTGTGTATCATCTAATAGGTTGAACAGATCCTTTCAGAATAAACTAGAGCAAAAGCTCACATCGTATTTTTAAAATCAACAACAGGTTACATTCTTTCTTTGAGGATGAAATGCATATCTAAGCGACTTAGCGTGAGAGCACCGGAGGCTGCGCTGAATAAGTTATTGCACTAGATAGACAGTCAAATGAAATTACGCTGTGTTATGTATGAGACTTGTGGAGAAAAATACTCTAGGCTTACTTTTTTTTGTTCATGTAGGTTCAGTAAATAAGGATAATGTTGATGTATATTGCAAGGTTTTTTTAATTTAGTTCTATCTAGCGGTTACATTACAGGGATTACCAGTTTCACGGTTAAATACTAGGTTGCCAAGACAAACTTTATCTCATGAGAATCTACTAGTAAAAGCTAATGGAATTTCAAGCAATTAACTTGAGACTTCAAGGATCTAGCATTTCAAATCGTAACAGGTGAACGTCCGCCTTTAAACAAGGGCAAAAACCTTAACCCCTCGCCGCCGTGACATGGCATCTTGCATGTCAGTACATATGCACTTTGCATATGGAACGACATTAGCATGCATAGAATGGAGACGTCGCATTTAAATATCAATTCAGTTTTTGCTGTCAGCTCCACTTTATTGCATTGCTGACACGCACAGCTTTGTGCTAACTGTGTTTTATATCACACAATTCACACGACATGTAACAAGATGGCCTATTTAGACGCGACTTTATAAAGGAACTTTAGGTATTTGCGACTTCAAAGTCAAAGTGAAAGCACGCAAAGTATCAAAAACTAAGCGAATCTTATGCTTCTAAATTAAGGGACGCATAACAGTGTCTCTAACTTTAATAAAAATTATATTTAGTATTGATGCCTTATATTACTACATATTTTTTGTAGTCTTCATTTATTGGAAATCCTAATATTTGCACGATTTGACAGAATTTTTTACTTTAAAAAGTAATAGCATTTGTATGAGTGCTCAAAAAGGATAGCAAAACAAAATGCTATCTATAATACATTTAAAAATATATATTTTCTTAGAATGTCTACTCAATCAGTTTTTTTTTATATCAATACCTAGACAATAAATTAACCCTTGCGACGACCAATTAGTTTAAAAAATAACGACATATTTAGACAAACTGTCGCTTGAAGTTTAAAAGAAGCAGAACTTATGATACTTGGGTTGAGCACAAAGTATAGGCTCAGTGTCAAAGACGACGCACGGTTTGTGTGTTTTGTTCATATTCGCCGTAAAATGTGATTGTGCCGTAAACTGTCAAGGTTAGGAGTATCGTAAAAAACACTAGTATACAGCTGCCGTGCTTCTATGGCGGTGATAGAAAGAAATAAAACCTCGGTTTCCTAAACCGTAGTAAATAATAGTAGCGATGACTGTGGGTAGTGAAAACGTGTCAAAATGTTTATTTAACTTTTGGTTACAAAAATGGCTTTTAGTAAAAATATGAATAAGAAATTAAGGGTTAAATGTAGTTTTTTGAGATTTATCTTGTTTGTGGTTAAAATGGATTTCCTGGTTTGGTATTCTTTGAGCCGGTAAAAGTGTTTTCTCTCAATGGGGCATTTAATTAAAACAACAAAAGTGGTCGGCTGCTGACATTCGGTTTATTCAACTCGCGGCGGCGGCGGCGGCGGCGGCGGCGCGGTGACACTAACGAGGGCATTGTCTCACTGTCGCTAGTGTCGCTACCCTTACAGTACTTACCATCCCCTCTCAACTGAACGTACTAAATAAATCGTTTTCAGAAATAACTAATTTACTTTACCACGTGAGTACACGGCACTAGCATTTTGTATTGTTTACTTAGTCCGTATAACTCTTATACTTGTAGGCAGTAGTGGGAAGTCCAATAAATAGGAAGCTCGCTGGTAGGTAAATAAGGAAACTAGCTCATGGCAAATGGTTGAGTTTTAAGAAATTTGGAGCAAAAAATTTGTGCAGCGAAGCCATTGAATTCATTCCTATTTCAAAAAAGTGTGCTGTATTTAATCCACAATGGACACTTCGTTAGGCGCCGTCCTGACGGGGCGGAATTTGAACCGTTCATAAAAGGAGGGCGCTAACAAGCGAGGGATTACGTCCGCGATATAAATACAAGTTCTGTCCCTGGCGAGAGAAAAGTCAATTTGCTTGAGAAATCATTTCCAACTAAAATGTACATTTCAGAATTTTACAAAAAAAAAACGTAATCGATTATAGTGCGAGAGCCAACAGTCAAACTTCAACGTTATCTAACACAAGGAGGTCATGGAGCTCACCTTTTCCTCTATTCGATCAAAAATGGTAAAAATATAGAAAACGACAGAACTAAGACAAGTAAGAGTACCACATTATTTTACACAAAGCAAACCTACCAAAGTGTTCGACTACCACATTATGCTAATTCTTTTTCACGAAGTTAGTTTATTTGAAATATATTATGTTTTATCAATGTAAAACACGGCATGTTGCATCTGGCGGCGAGATAGTCCACTACAGTACCTAACTGCGGTCCGCACAATGCTCGTAGGTACTCGCGTCCCATGAGATATCACACTTTGCACATAAACACAGAACCGCGGGCACATTTAAAACTGCAAAGCGACTTTTATTTGAGTAAAGCTGGGACATTTTATTTTCTGGCCGCATTCCAACGTTTCTGCCTCACTGTGTCATGTTAAATATAAATAAAGCGTACATTGACGTTTAACCGATAATGTTTTACCCTACTTGAAGTACTGAAACTTTACAAAAAATGTACGAATTCGGAACTGGGTCGAAGCGCCCACAACTGCACCGAGCTTGGCAACTCAAATACTTATCGATGCTTTTGAATTCAAAAGCAAAAAATGCATAATGATTTTGTCAACTTATCTTTCTGTTCCATATTCAAACTCCTCGTAACTAATAAGCACTTGACGTATTTTTTATCATTATGGTAATCCAAATGGTACCTAGTCCAATGTTTTTTACCGTTATACTCGCAGAAGATCATTTGATTATTCTGTGGTATCACTAAAATAGGTTTCAAAATGCTTTTTTGTTCGGAAAAATTTGCGTTCGCATGTGATAAAAAAGTACCCACAATTGATAACAATCACAATTTATGTTAAAATGGAATCACGTAGCTTAATAATAGTGTTCAGAATGCTTCGTAAATCACAACAAGTGGAAATCTCCTCAATCAGCAACATATTTACGATACAAGTGCATGTGCCGCATGCCGGCCGGGAGTCTAACAAAGCATGTTGTGAATAAACCATTTCCACTTGCCTTTAGTTAGCGCTGGTATTGGACGCACTCGGCCGGTAATGTACAGCAGTGGTTGCGATGGTGTCGACAGAAACACACCCCACGTTTTATTACAGTGACTCACGGAAAACGTATAATTTTCTTTTCCTCAATGCATAGTTTGTTCTGTCGTGTTTGCAGTTTGAGCCGTTGCTAAAACATTCATTCACCGGCTCGCGGTCTATTGTACAAGGGTTCAAGTTATTTCCGTTCTTGTTTCGACTCGGCCCTCGGATTTTTGGGTAAACCTTTTCCACGTGAATAAAGTTATCAAATAATCTATTCACCTTAGTGTTTACTTTGTAAAGCTTTTAGGATTTTAAACTAAGTTTAGCGAAGCGTGGGACGTGTTCGCGGTACAGAGACTGAACGTTTGTTATTAAGAACTTTCTCCCTCTCCCCTTTCATTTTTTCGGTGTTATCTTTACGAGTGCTGTGCCCAGGTTTGTATCCAGCGTCATGTACCTAAATGTCCGTTTTATGATAATATTTTGCTAAATAGAATCACGAGAGCTGTGAAGTTACGAGGTAAGGTATCAGTTGGGTCGCATGGCTTTTGTTAAATATCTGTTACATTATTTATAACGTCGCTTGCAAAATCTCTAGACTATATTTTTGTGAAATAAAACTCTCGAAGCTTGGTTTAATATTGCAAGCATACAGAGGTCTTACGATTCTCTTTGAAAGCTCCTCTCGCTCCGCCGTGACCTGATAGAGGAACCTTTCCAAACCTCTCTAAAATACATTGTGCCATTAAGGTCCTCACCCACTTGCACTATCACATTCGGGCACGCATCAAATTTACTCTTTGATAAATGCGTCGTCGGATTCGGTGGGATCAGCCGCGAACGGGGCCTTCGCTCTCATTGGTGGATTTATCGAGGCAGAGCTGCTTGCGATTCAAGAGGCGCGCCTGCCTAGTGGCTGAGTGCCTTTATAAAGATATAGGGCCACACTCCATGTGGTTAATGTTTCACGGCATATTTATGTTGCTCCACGCCGTGGACCCTTTTAGACGCGCTGTGTGCTTGACATCATGCCATCGATATACGAGGGCTTTTTAAAACTTTTCATAGCTATTAAACTATAAGTAACGGAGAACAAGAAGTTAGTCCGTCGCGGCTAGATGGTTTCAAGCTCAACTAAAAGGGTAGGTATTATTAAATAATTATTTCTACGTAGGTAATCAGTACGATTAACAAAATCACAACCAATAACAGTTTATTGTTCTAAATATGTCCAAAACAGGTGCCTGAATATTGAAATTTTCACAACTAATAAAATAACATAATGTTTGTTTCTTATAAACTTTGTAGTAACATTTATCTTCGTTACAGCAACCGTATTTATAGCCTAACCGCCTAATTAACCTGTTGCACACTAATGCAACTAATGAACGAACAGACGAACAATGCGCGTTATATATAGAGCAGCAGCTGACTCGCGTGAACCTTGCGTTACTCGCGCTATGCATTGTTCTTATTTGGATAGTGCAAGAGCTCGCAGTTAAAAATATATAATATACAGTAATATGGGACAACCTCCTGACTTGGTATCTTAGGGGCTTACTTACAATCCCTTCTCAACTTCTGTCAAATGTTAATCACCGTTAAAGATAGTGCCTTCTCGTTTTGTTTAGATAATGCGTGAATCTAAGGAAGATAATTATTTTTTATTACAAAAGGAGCACTAAAAAAACTCTCGACAAACGGTTTATTAATTTAACTACGTCAACAGAGCCACGGGTATTCGACTTATTCCATTGTACCTATGAACTGAAAACGAAAAAAAAAAAAACAATTGAAAAAGGAGCCAAGTCAGTGTACTGCAGTAAGCTCTTAAAAGTACAAAGATCTAAGCGACCATAAGCGTGCATGCATCGGTACCTGAGCCGGGCGCGACGGTAATGACTTACCGGCGATGAGCGGCTCGCGTGTTTGTAGGTTAGCTTTCAACAAAAATGATTATGCGCTGAAGGCTTGGCTTGAAATGTGGGCAAATAAATTAGTCACTGAAGTATTGGTGTTACTTCAACTTTTTACAGTTATTTGTTTTTTTTTTATATCTTGATTTTATAAAAAAATATTTACAAACCATATCATTACAATACTTTGTAATATACTTAGATAAATCACACCTCTTTGACAGAAAAGACAGAGATCAAGGATTTCTACTTACACTGTTTATTAGTATAGTTAAGTAAAACTTGACCTAGAGTATTTATAATAACTGAAAATGTCTGAAGGTATAGTAATATACCTACCAAATTATATTTTGTAACAGCTGTAGAAATACATGAAACTATAAACTGATTCTAATGTAAATATGTTTTCGTAAACTTCCTGAATGGCATCTTAACTAATGATTAAGTAAATAAGTAATACGCCGGGTTAAGTTGGTAAACAACAGCCCATATCAATTAACTGAAGTTTTGAACAACAGTATTTCACGTCGATATCCTCAAATTATGTTACAACTTTTGACAGTTATTGGTGGTCTCTTGTGCTACATATTTCCTGGCTGCCTGGATGACCTAAATCTCACTGACTAGCTTTTCTTTATATAAACAATGTTTAAGAATTAATGTGGTCTCTCGGACTACATTCATAGGCAGATATTCAGGTAGATATATTCTTTATTGCACCCAAGAAAAGAAGAAAAACAATAAAAAAGAAACAAGTTTTAAGTTTACGTATAAAACTTTCATTTCGTAGTGTTTTAATTATATAAAAATACAGTAGCAATGTTAAGTGGTCTCTCAGACTATATTTAACACGTTCAGCTCCTTGGCCGCAATGTCCGCGCATCGCTGTCACGTGTCGCGTGTCGCGTGCGATTGATGGTGGCGCGACAACACGACACGACAGTCACGATAATAAACGACTCTATTATTTTAGTTAATCACCGTACGGGAACTGAATATTTCGGAGAGGACAAAGGCCTCTGGGTGATAATGGACATGTTTTCTTTGTTGTACCCATTTTGTTACTAAGTAGCTTTGTAGGTAATGGCTGATGTAATGAGCGAGCTCGTCAACACAATACTTGCAACTAATTTTAATAAAAAATTAGGTTCATTTATTTTATTTTGTTTAAGAAAAGTAGTCACATTTTTTTAAAATACTTATTTCAAAAGTTACATTTCACGGAAATAAAAGTAACGTGTCGACAACAGTTTAAAATCCACCGCAAGTAAAACGTTGGCCTAAAAGATTTATAAGCGAATGACCATCATCATCACGGAGATAATGTAATTCTGAACACTTCTATTCTAAACGCGCATTAATTTCCTTAAAAGCCTTCTTAGAAGCTCTCCCGTAGGATAATGCCGGGATAATGGTGGAAGTAAAGGTTAGCTTTAATATGATAAAGAAACAGTGACCCGCCGGTGCCAGATCCCGGATAATCTCGTGACAAACGACTAATTGCTGGATAGGAGCCGGGTCCGGCGTCACGTGACCGGATACAAACAGCCTTCCGGCGAACGTCCGGCTTTTTTTAAATCATTTTTGGTGTGGAGTTTTTGCGAGCTGTTGGAGACGACGTTCTCCACATAGTTTCTAGCTGGAGACTCGGCAAACCAAACTGTGATAACATTATTTGTAGGTTTTTCTTTCAATTTGTTATTTTTTTATTGAGATCTGTAATATGTTGAGTTCGTAATAGGCCTAAGCTTTTATTTGAAAAACTAAAAACTGTGTTAAGCTTACTTTCTCTACCAAAACGGTTATTCTGATTATTTAATAGGAAACCCTAGTCAGCGATTACATGACCGCAGTGACACGAAAAGGCGAGTGAGGACGCGGCTTAGGGTCGCCGCACGTGTGGACGAGGCCTTATGGGATTTACTCTAAGAGCGGATTAGGACTGGCTTGGTGTTGAATAGAATTAAACATGCGACTTCCTAATGTCTCCCTGCAAAGTCAATCTAAGAATCTGGCAGGACAATTACCAAAAAAGCTGTGTACTTAAATAAATACTTCATTGAATAATTTTGTGGTGAACTGCACAATATCACAAGCAGAAAACTGTATCCATTGTAGCAAGCTTTGCTTAGTTTGAGACTAGAGGGCGTTGTGTGTGATGTCCAAGAATGTTTATTTTATTGTATTGAAAACCGTCAATGTATTACTGATGACAGGCATGTTGCTGAGATCGGTGATCGCTCAATTTGTCGAAGGCTGCTTGTTTGGCTGCTTTCAAAAATACTTGATCTTATTATTAACGTGCCTACCGCCGGCTTACTTATTTTGATAAGATCTCCACGTATTCAACTTGAGGTACTCTTCTAGGGTTATTCTCCTGGGCTGGTCCTGCGGCTACCGCGTATCAATTATGTAATTTACCTCCCAAGTAAGAGTAGGTCAAGTACCTTCCAAGAGTTTTGGGGACATACCCACATGCTCCCGAACTTTTGAAAGGCTGAGGGCTACGACTCCCGGCTGGCATTTTTAGAAGGTGTCGAATCTTTGGCACTCCTATTTACCAACTTATACGTAGGTTTAGGTCGCTTTGGCCCTATGTTTTATATGAATACTTACATTACACTTGATACCATACTCCGAGACGTAAGAATGCTTGACGTCTCAAAAACAGGTGCAATTGACATCTTTTACCAATGAGTTATTTCAAAAAGAGACGCTATAATTATGTTTATGTGATGTCTATGAGTGTGGAAGTTAGCGGACCACCTTATGGCTAGGTAACAGGTATTCATTCTCCTGCATATCTTCCAGAAATAAATACAAAAATAAATAATTTTATTTATGGTTATTGATAAAATATTTGCTTCGTTAAAATATTGCCAACTATCTTCACAAAAAGAACATTTCGTTCCATTTCTGCTCCGTTCCAAATTCCGAAGCTTTCAATAAAAACTCGGGTTATATACGAGCCATTATACGGAATGGAGAACATTAGAGAAGGTAATTTAGCGTATGTGCTATACATATTCAGTATATTGAAGTTCGTTAAAAATAATGTGTGCAGTGATGCGGGCATATGGACGTGGCCGAATAGAAATGGAAGGTCGCGGCTTCAACTCTCACAACGTATGTTAGCTAAAGTGATTTGTAGCAAATAAACCTTTTTTTTTAGATTCAGTCTCAGCCCCTAAAAATTCTGACTACAATCATGGCAATTACTATACCACCCTCTGTTGGGGTAGGCCGTAACCTACCCCTTTAAGTTGCGACCCGGTTTAACTACAGGTACCTCTAGCGCGGCCGATAGACGCGTCATATTTTTTATTTGACCTGACAAAATGCAAAACTTTACTGCCTTTAAAATATGAGCGGTATAACTGGACGATAAGTTTAATTGCGCAATAAAGTGCTGAGTGGAAAATTGTTGTTTGTATAATGTTTACGGCTCATGTTGGAATAAAAATGGCAAGCTGGTCGTGATTTTTACCCATATTGCACCGCTGCGATGAAACATGTCTACCCTAAATCCCTCAACCCTTCTCCATTTTTCGCACATCCGTCCGTTCGTTTCTCGAAAACGTCGGGAACCTTTCTTGTACTTGTGAAGAAAAGAAAAACTATCAATGTATGGCTCGCGATCTAAACCTATGACTAAGTAGGTACTTAAATACTTACATTCATTTTATAATGAGCGTTTATTTGGTATATTTCAGAAATCCCCAGTAAGAAATCCCCACTAGATACTTTCCTAGATTAAAACTAATTTCGATGTTAGGACTCTTCAATACTGCTGCTGGTGATAAATGCAATTGCCTTCAAAGCGTTCTATTTTCATCAGTTTAAAAAAATACTGTTTCTATTTACCAACTCTTGTTTAGACAACGTTGCGCGAATCAACGCGGTTTTGTAAACGTCGGCTAGTGTTTGTTTACGTTGAAATGATATGTGGGCACTTTGACAGTACCGATAGCATCAATCCAAATATTGATTTAGATTATTTTCCCAGTTTTTTGCATTACGTTTCCAGCTGGTGTAACGGTCCTCAGATAGGTCAGCGATTTACGTAGGTTTTCATTTGACCATAAGTTAAATCGGAATTAATATATTTTACATACGCACTAGATGGCATGACAAGCGTTTGAGCCAGGCTGCGGTTGCATTGCGATTTAATTTCACATTTGACTGATTCCATAACTTTATAGGTACCGTTGTGGTAGGTCGGTACTGTAGAGTAGGTATAACGAAATAAGTTCTATAAGAGATTGCAGTAGGGCTCAGAGTTAGTTGCGCAAACCATTAGGTACTTAGACCTGATATAAGAAAGAAACTTGTTTGCAAACTCACTCTTTTGAAAGCTTTCAGTGTTCAAGGATGTGTTTACAAGGTGACGGTGAAATATCCAGTGACTCGTCAAAGAACACAAGATTACACACATTTCCATCTCGCAAAAAGTAATTCACTAAAGTAAAACCAAATAAGCTAAAAGCCAACCCAATGTCCCCAAAACAATAACTTTTCCCCGGGAAATAGGTACTTTTTCCCAAATATTTACCTCCAAAGTTCCTGTTTATTTACGCGGAAGAACCTGCGATGTTTATGTAAGTTGAGATTGAGAGTAATCAATCAGGCGTCATAATATTTGCATGGCGCTAGCGCCGGCCGGACCTGTTTCACTTTTTCACAAGATGGATGTATTTCATTATGGAGGTTGGCTACTTTTTTCTCGGTACAGCTTCAGGTAAACTAAAATAATACCTATCTTGTAAGATGCACACGTTCTCTATCTAAATTCTTATTCTCCGTAAATCGTTACTACAATGAAATTCAACTAGATTCAATTTTAAAATCTCAGTGATTCTAGGTACGCCAGTTCCTCGCGACCGCGCATAAACAGTAAACTTACGACTTAGTTCCCTTCTAATGCGCGTTTAAAATAGTATAAAAAGAAGTAACCATAGTATTTTAACAATAAATAAAAGCACTTACGAGTAATTTCTCTTCACCTTACAAGCCACCGAGGAACTGTATCAAAACAACTTCGTTCCTCTCTAGTTATCCTCAATCACTGACCCGGAACCACTTACACACCTACTTATACACGTGGTCAAGGTAAGTACATAATTGCCTATACTCAGTAGGAAACTTAGCTTCGGAGGAAAGTGCGAAAAACTTGGCTTCAACTTGGCGACATCGAGTTTGCTCTACCATAAGTATTGAATTGCTGATTAGGTATACCTACTGTTTGATTGTGTTTATCAGTTTTACCAAGAGCAATAACTGGAAATAGTTGTTTAGAAAAAAAACATTTACCTACATTTATGGGTCAGTCTCATAATCCCCTTTGAGCTGTGCCCTTGATTTCAAAATTTTTAAATCAATATTTTGTCTGTACATAGTTTTTGAATAGATATACCATCGATTTACTTTGCACAGTCCAAATTACAAGTTCATTATGAAAACTACTGCGAGAATAAGTAGTGTTTGCGAAATGAAAGTATACGATGTATTATGTATTGATTGATTATTCATCTGGGACTAAGTGCCTTTGTTAAACGAAGCTGTTTTTCAAACATATCATTCCATAATATCCTAATCACACGTGTCTACATATAACAGCTCGCCCCGTGACAGACCAGACCCTGTTTTATCGTTGTTCTAAACTTGTTTCGTTAGGATTTCGCTACCGAACTGTTTGGGTCTCGGTCAGCCTTGAAATACTTCAGGAAAACCCACGGGAATGCGCTTAAATACATGTTTCAGCTGGAGGGGATTACACAGTTTAGTGTAACATTTGAATTTGGTGAGTTATTTATTGTTTCGCGAGTCAAGGTCTAGTATATCTCGTAAAATTATATTTTGAACAACATAATCTTCACTAGATATCTTTGTTTTGCAAATCAGATAGCTTTGATTTTGTTTGCTCATGTCTTGGGCCACCAGTGGGCCAGCCTGTGGGTTCAATGGGACCCTTTTAGAGCATGAACACATATGAGGTGGCTATAGGTAAGGCCTACGGTTGTAAGCAGTTCATTAGCTGGTTGCAGTGACCATAAAGCTGCTTATAAGTAGAGCCAAAAAGTTAGCAGAACGGAAACCTGAATTTTAAAAGATTCGCATTCTTTAGCATTTTTGTCGTCTAATGCGCATGCAGCCTAAAACTATCAGCTTATACATAGTCTCATACCGAACTGAACCTACCAAGGTATAAATCTTTTTACGAGTCAGTATATATCTGATCTTCCGTAAAGTCACTTGAGTCACACCGCATTTATAAAACTTCTTACAGAGATATCTTCGAAAACAACAGAATTGATCCTTTATCAGCTTATTTATCTCTTAACGTTGTGCCTTCTTTACACGACGCCAGTAACTCGGAATTACAAAATAAAACACCATGGTACATAAGTATAAAGATAGTCATCCAGGGAGCAAAAATATACTCTACATTGCTCTCAGCGTATGTAAATGTCTGGTACACATACGAGTAGACACGTCAGACGTAAATTTTGCGCCAAAAGTCGTTATAATCTTCATAAAACCCTGAATAATGGGAATTAAAGTCTTGAGGCTATTACTGTGTTATTACTTCAGCTTACACTGAGCTAAATAACTTGGCTGCGTCACTGCCCCTAGCCAGCAGCCAGCAGGGAGCAGGGCGCAGTCAGCAGGCAGGAGGCAGGAGGCAGAAGGTTCATCCAGTCGCTGTGGCGCAGTGTAGGCGAGAGCAGTAAAACAAAACTATCGGGATATAAATCTGTCGGTTGGCAAGTGGGGCATCGTAAAAACGAATTAGCTAATACCGACTCGTTTCGACTTCGCATAAATATAATGTTTTATTTCGTGAGTTCTCTTTGCGTACTTTTGTATTATTGGGTGTGTAGTCGGAGTTTTAATGTTTATTCATAGTTTGTTCGCACTTTCCTTTAGCCACATTATAACGTTACTGTAACCTGCAGCCGTACCGCCAAGTGTAATCAAACACTTTTAGTGCTATTTCTAAATGAAAACATACAATGTTTTTGACCTTATTGGTTAAAACCACGAATACAACTATTTTAGTTTTTACCTCTATATCAGTTTTCAATGATTTGAGTAAACATTCAAGGTGTAAAAAATTACGACCAAGCTTTTCCATTTTCCATTCCCATTACAGTTGGCGATAAGGCGCCTGCAATCGTATGTAGCCAAGTAGACAACCCAAATTCCAATGCTCTATTAGCAGAAACCACTTCAGTGGCAGTGGGCTCAGGTGCCCCGTTACACGGGTAACACGAGCAAATGGCTTGTATTGACTAAATAACGGGACCACAATGTACCGAGCGTCGCGTCCCAACTCTATATTGGGCACTTAGAGGGGTCTCATTCGCTTTTTATTGCTTTAAAATTGGCAACACTGAAAATGGCAAGAGCTCATAAGTTATTATAACCAAGCAAGAGTTGTTTTGAATATGTTGGTACAATAGTCAATCATGCTTGATCTTTGTCTCTCCGAACTTAGCCGCAACTTGGTAAATACTATTTCTGCCTCGGAATAAAGTAAAGTGACAAGTGGAGAGAAACAAAGAACGGAAAAGGTTGTCACTACGCTAGGTATAGTTATTTCATTTCGGAACATTTACAAAGTCGCCCTCAAACCCGAAAATCCAGGCTAGCGTTTACCATTCTAACCTCAAAACCGCTCAATCACGTGCCCCTATCCATGGCACATTCAGTGCCAGTGCATCGCTGGCCCATTTCGTGTAAACATGCCCCTCCCCTTCCCCCCTTCTCTCTTCACCCCCCCTCCTCTTAGGCACAGTGCAAACATGCCTCGAATACAAGGCATACCGTTTCCATCGTCGACTTCACCTACGGGCGATATTTGCTTCGAGGATGACGCATCTCAAAGTGCTCTGATTGGCTGCGCTCTTTCAATTCCTATTGCCAATGAAACCTTTGGTAGTTGAATGAAGATAGTCCGACTGAAACGGGCTTCTAAACTATTTTTTCTTTTACTTTTAAATACTATTGCACCAGTTTTAGACATTGTAAAACACTTAATAAGGAGAAAAATGCTTACTGACCCATAGAATCGAGAAAACACGGTTTTTCCAGCACAGTTTTTTTTATTCAATCAAACTAATAGAGTAGATATAGAGCAGCATTACAAACATACAAAAAGCTACTGTAGAGTATTGAAAGTAGCAAAATGTGTCCTTTTCACAACGTTTTCTTGAATCGACGTCAAAGGTGTATACAGAATGAATTGAGTAAGTGAACTTCCTTTGATTTGGTTCTACGCCGCCGCCACTGCAGTAAATGTGATCTGATGATAGAGACTCTTTCAAATAAACAGTAGTTAGGTACCTATTACTAGATAGTAAGGAAGATTCCCTCTCTAATAGAAACTGTACCTACCATCTTTAGATTCAATATTTTACTGATGTTGGAATGTAACAGTTTTGAAACATGTACTTATGATTATTTAGTGGAAAGTGTGTGTGCGTGTGTGTGTGTGCGTGTGTGTTAAGAATTTGTTTTATCGCGTCAAAAATATTAGTTCCACATGAAAATATAACTACCTGAACGGTTACGCGGCCTCACTACTATATTCCGCTATAATTTAACTCCATTTGGTGCGCATCCAAGATACAAGTATACATTACGGCACGACTATTGTGTATGATGATTAGGTGCCCGTATCTAAGCCGTATTCGCACGCAATGCACCGCCAATGCTATACGACCTCGTAATAACCGTAAGATACCGTGATCTATGGGTTTTAGCTCATAACTAGATGTAACTAGTAACCTTAGCTGATGTTACTAGCGTTATCGAGTCGATGACGAGTCTATCAAAAACAGCCAAGGACTTGAAAATATTGGTAAGGTGATGATTTCTGGAATATATCATAAAAATGTATAAAAGGTATCTGCATGTATTTTAATTTATTGTAAGCGCTGGAAGAGTCGATGATACTGTCATTCACAAGCTTTCAATAACGAAATGAAACCTTGTGAATGGCCAGAATAGCTGGTCCGAATAACTAGCTCCTCAACCAGTAATTGGTCACTGCCTTCAAAGGCTCTGACGGTCGGCAACAGCGTCGCTCATCAGGTTATTATCAGGGCGGAATGATATCATCAGAAACCTCCGCTCAAGGCAGTATCGGCAATACACTATGGAGAAGCATCGCCATGAGTAATGTCTTCATCACCGCCCCTTCAGTGGTTACGACTCAATGGCATGACCTCACTATCGGCGATAATGACTAATGAAGGAGAGAAATGCTTTTTGAAGCGTCATTATGTACCTACTTAGGCCTGAATTTCTTCTGGGACATAAAAAGCTAATTTCCAAATTAAACTGATATAGAATATTTAGGGCCAAATAACAGTCATCTACTTACTGTAAACCACGAAGAACGTGTAGCATTAGCTCATTTTGGTAAAAGTGACGTGAACTTGACGCATCCGAGTTACACTGCACGTCAATGACAGCTTGACTGCAAACCTTTGTAGCGTCACCGCGCAGTGTACCGTACTGGATACGTTAGGTTTACGTTAACACGACAAATTTCAGATTTATTTGTGCTTAAAATCATGTTTATCGAGCCTGGATGTTACGTACATTCTTGAGCTAATTTTTTCATATTATGATTAAATACAATTCTTTTCTGTAATGTTATTTAAATAAATTTAAAATTACATACTCTAAAGAAAATGTTCGAGCAAGCTTTAGCCGAGCGCATCACAGAGCGCCAGAGTTATGAAACTAAAATAATTACTGGAACGGAATAACAATAATTTACTAAACGAATCAAACTCCACCCCCGGGTCCTAACTTGGCACCGTTTTTATTTGTTTTGGAACAATGGCACCCCAGGGACATATAAATGAACACGAATCATTCACCTTTATTTGAATATTCATTTAATTTTGGTAATTTTATTGTGAACTGTTTTAGTTAAAGTTTTAACAAAGGAGTAGCTCTTCCACGTGACTGAAGCCTTTTGACAAAACTCATCACGAGTTTATGAACGAGTGATCACAACATGGGCAAGGGTTATTAATTAGTATCAAGCTAATTTCAACTCAGTAGCCTATTAACTGTAATATTTTAACCTTTAGGTACATAATATATAAAGAGGTTGACGCACGGACTGATAGTTGTACATAATATAACCAAAACCACTGTGATAACTTATTCTAAAACAACAAATCAACAAACATTATGTAGGTAGTTAAGTATAATAAGCGTGGAAACGACTAGATGGAGGGCGTGGCCTGTGACGTCACGCTGAGAGTGGTGCGAGCCAGCTTGGAGGGGCGGCCGAGGCTTCGAGCGGCGCGAGCGTCAGTCGGAGCACACTTTTGCTTGAACGCCAGAGATAGACGGACGTTATCCTCAGACCCTGTCATATCGCTATTTTTTGTTAAATTAATTTTAAATAAGAAGTTTTCTTTAGTTTTGACATTGTTTTTTTTTTTTTTTATTAAATATCGATCATAGTTTATAACCTCAGAAGTGGGATTCCTATCCTGTTCTGTACCGCTGTGGCTTATTTTTGATTTAAATTTTTGAGAATCTATGAGTTTTTACTTGGGCAAACTTTGTTGCAAAAATGTCCGGTAAAAGTAAAAGTAATCGTAAAACTTGTAATGACAGTTCGCCTATCCCTGGCTTGGAACAGACGCTTCAAACTATATTAGAGCGTTTAAATTCTTTGGAAGATAGTTCCAGGCAACGCAGTTCGAGTGCAGACAATGGGGCTGCGTCACACGCCACGTCGGCACCGCCGCCTGAACCGGTCGAGCAGTTGCTACCGTCGTCTGCACCTACGGCTGGCGAGCCGAGCAACGCGCTCCTACCCGCACCGTCTGTCGGCGAGTCGTGCGCTGCTAGCATCGACATTTCCGTGCCATGTTTAAGTGTGGTAAAATCCAGTACAACCGCTACCGAGGTTGTTATGAGTGAGGTAACCGAAAAGCTGGTAAGTGCGATCAGTGCTATTCCGGTTAGATCAAACCATGTTTTTATATCGAACTTTGATCCGTCTCTGCATGATTTCGATGCGTGGTGTAGTGAAGTAGATCATGTACGTAGTTTGAATCGGTGGGATGACCGCGAGTGCTTAGCACGTATAGGTAATTGCCTAAAAAGGGACGCAAAAGTATGGCTCAATGAATGGATTAGCAACGACCGCAGCTGGTCAAATTTCAAGCGGGAGTTTAAATCATTGTGCCCCCTTAATATCGATATCGCGAATATTTTATTCGATGTCATGAAAACCGATTCAGACAACTACTCTACGTATGCGGAATATGCTAGACGTTCTTTACTAAGATTACGTATTGTCAAAGGTATGAGTGACGAGTTGATTGCTGCCATAGTGATACGTGGTATCACAGACGCTCAGATTCGTGCATCTGCCACCAACGCAAAGCTATTACCCGATGGCTTAGTAAACTTTTTGTCGACATACACAAAACCAGCTCAGGTGACATCTGTTCGTGCACGTGGCTCTTTTCGTAAACACGAGTCACAGTCGAGCTCACGTAAACGAGAGCACGTTGATGCGAGGGTGAAGTGTTTTTCCTGTGGAGGTTATGGTCACAAACAGATCTCGTGCACCTCTGCCAAGCGCATGAGATCAGATGTACCTACCAAGGACAGTCTACCTACAAGTGCATCAACTTCCAAACCGCCTAGATCTGAGCCATGCTCTTTTTGCAAAAAAAATAGGTCATAAAATTGAGGATTGTTTTGCGAAACAGCGTGCGGATTCGCGTGGCAAGTCCCACGTCAATTTTTGCCGCGAAACCGTGGACACCTACAAAGAGAATGACATTGCTGCTGCAGTTATTCAAGGGGTACCAGTTGATGTGCTTATAGATAGTGGTTCAACTATTTCTTTGATTTCAGAGTCTGTAGCCAAGCACCTGCAATGCACCCAGACGCCGTCGTTTCGTGTTCTGCGTGGCATAGGTAGCCAGGAGGTGCATACCTCGTACTGCACCACTTTGTCGGTCGAGTTTTTCGAGATTACCCTCGAAGTCGATTTTCATGTCGTTCCGGATAAGTATATGAACACGCCTGTCATCATCGGCACCGATGTGCTAAATAGGGATGGTGTGATCTATACCCGAACGCGGGGCGTGCAACGACTCACACGAGCTGAGAACGTTTGTAAGGTATTGTCACCAGATCAAGCTAGATAGTGAGTATGTTCATCGTACAGGATTCGTGACTCCTGAAGGGCACTGGGAGTATATAAAAATGGCCTATGGACTCGCGAATTCTCCTGTCGTTTACCAGCGCATCATATCTAACACGTTGCGTTCATACATCGATGCTGGTCGGGCTTGCGTTTACATCGACGATGTTTTGTTGCCTAGCGATACGATTGAGGAAGGTTTGCAAACGCTTCGTGAGGTACTAGGTACACTGACCAAGGCAGGTTTCTCCATCAATCTGAAGAAATGTAAGTTTCTCACGACAGAGGTTGAGTACCTAGGAAGAACAATTAGCAATGGTCAGGTGAGACCGAGCAAGCATAAGGTCGAGGCTTTAGTTGCTGCTCGAGTTCCGAGCAGTGTAAAAGAAGTGAGACAGTTTTTAGGCCTAGCTGGTTACTTTAGGCGTTATATTCCAGGCTACTCTTTGAAAACAGCGTGTATAGCGAATCTAACCCGCAAAGGTGTCCAGTTCAGGTGGGGTGAGGAACAAGAGAAGGTCCGTAAAGACATCATCGAGCGGCTAACTACTGAGCCGGTATTAGCTATCTTTGACCCCTCTCTCCCCACTGAAGTGCACACCGATGCGTCAGCGCTAGGTTATGGAGCTGTTTTACTGCAAACTCACGATGGTGGGCACAAGCAGCCTGTCGCTTATTTCAGCAAGGTAACTCAAGGGGCTGAACCGCGTTATCACTCCTACGAGTTGGAGACGCTGGCAGTTGTCAGGGCGCTGCAACATTTTAGGCATTATCTCATTGGTACAAAGTTCAAAGTTGTGACCGATTGTAACGCTTTGAAACTGACACAGCGCAAGAAGGATCTACTACCGAGAGTAGCTCGGTGGTGGATGTATCTGCAAGACTACGACCTTGATCTCGAGTATCGAAAGGGGACTGCGCTATCTCATGCTGATTATCTGAGCCGTAACCCGGTAAATATTTGCGAAATTCGGAAGCCACTAAACTGGGCTCAGATAGCGCAGGCCGCTGACGAGGAGACGCAAACCCTGCTTCAAAAGCACAAAGATGGTGAGTTAGATGGTTCTAGGTACATAGTGCGTAACGACGTCCTATACTATAAAATGGACGTGGTTGGCGAGCAGTCACGTTTTCTGTGTAATGTGCCTAAGGGTCACCGCCTTAGCTTGCTGCGTGTTTTTCACGATGAACACCAACATATCGGTATCGATAAAACTACCGACCTCGTGCTGAAACATTTTTGGTTTCCCAAGTTGAGACAGTTTGTGCGGAAGTACATACAACATTGCGTTGTGTGTCTTTCTCACAAGAAGGTACCGTGCCAGCCTTCTCAACCTATAGAGTCATGGATCAAGCCTACTGCGCCGTTTGAAACTGTACATAGCGATGTTTTGGGGCCTCTCCCCGAGTCGAACGGTTTCAAGTATGTGGTTCTTATTGTGGACGCATTTACCAAGTACTGCCTTCTGTATCCGATACGTAAGCAAGATGCAAATGAGTTGAAACATATTTTTGAAAGCGCTATTTCACTCTTTGGTTGTCCAAAGCTGTTAGTTGCTGATCGTGGTCGTATGTATGAGAGTGCTTCTTTTGTTAACTGGGTCAAAGAAATGGGCTGTAACATACATTTCATAACTCCTGAGATGCATCGTAGTAATGGTCAAGTTGAGCGGTATTGTCGCACTGTAATGAATATGATTCGGGTCGAATCCAATTTTAGACAAGAACGTTGGTCAGACATTTTATGGAAATTACAGCTCACCTTGAACATGACTACTCAAAAATCAACTAAATGTTCTCCAATCAATTTGTTAACAGGTAATGAGGGTGTAACGCCTGTCATTCGATCTCTGGTACGCGATGTTGCTTTAGAGGCAACCAGTCCGAATCGCGAGTCACTGCGCGAGCTCGCCCGCCAACGTGCCTCTGAGCTACTGGACGAGAATCGCACTCGTCAAGACGCTCGTGTTAATGAACGACGCAAAGCACCACGCACGTTCAATAAGGGTGACATGGTTTTTGTGCGTAAGACGAGTCAGGCTACGGGCAAGTTAGACTCTGGCATGCGCGGTCCATATGTTGTCACGCGGGTGCTGCCCCATGGTCGTTATGAGCTGAAGCTCATTGCTGGCTCTTATGGTAAAACCACGCAAGCGGCTGTAGAATACATAACGCTTTGGCGCGGGGAATGGACCCCCGAGGTGTGCATCACATTTTTTGATAGTGAGTATGCACTGTGTAACTGTGATGTATGTACCTGTGCACCTCGAGAGCTCTGCACTTGTACGAGACGCATCCCGAGGGCTCTGCTTTGTTAATCCATCACATCATTGGCCTCAGTACTCGTTATGTATATCAGTACGTACAACCCGAGGGCTCTGTACTTGTGGTGAGTACCCTGAGGGCTCTACTCATGGCTGTTGCATCCTGAGGGCTCTGCATTTGTGTTGAGTACCCTGAGGGCTCTACTCTTGGCTGTTGCATCCTGAGGGCTCTGCATTTGTGTTGAGTACCCTGAGGGCTCTACTCTTGGCTGTTGCATCCTGAGGGCTCTGCATTTGTGTTGAGTACCCTGAGGGCTCTACTCTTTGTTATCGCACCCTGAGGGCTCTGCAATGATGGAGAACATCCTGCATGGTACGTCTCCTGGTACTTATTGTTCACCCTGAGGGCTCTGAACAATGCGCATCCTGAGGGCTCTGCAATGATGGAGAACATCCTACATGGTACGTCTCCTGGTACTTATTGTTCACCCTGAGGGCTCTGAACAATTCGCATCCTGAGGGCTCTGCGATGATGGCGAGGTTCGTGAACTGTGGACATCCTGAGGGCTCTGTCGCTTTGTCCGTTTATTTTGTCGTGCATCCCGAGGGCTCTGCCGTGTAAATTTTTACTTAATAACCTACTTGTAGCTAAAGAGCTTCACTCGAAAGTTTTTCTTAGTGGACATACCCGAGGGCTCTGTCCAATCATTTTAAAGTTTTGAGTTTAACGAGTTTCCTACTCTTAGCTTTTCCGATTCGAATAGGAAACTAAGGCAGATCATATCTTTTCAGATGACAATGATGACGAAAGTCAGCCATGTGGTGCTAAGCGCCAGATCGTTGAGGTGGACGTGCATGTTCCTGCATCACCATTTCATGAGACGGAGGATATGCAGCTGCAGCCACCCTGCTACCCTGATGGTCCTGCGGGCGAGGACGCACCGCCGTCAGGAGAAGCCGAATAAGCGTGGAAACGACTAGATGGAGGGCGTGGCCTGTGACGTCACGCTGAGAGTGGTGCGAGCCAGCTTGGAGGGGCGGCCGAGGCTTCGAGCGGCGCGAGCGTCAGTCGGAGCACACTTTTGCTTGAACGCCAGAGATAGACGGACGTTATCCTCAGACCCTGTCATATCGCTATTTTTTGTTAAATTAATTTTAAATAAGAAGTTTTCTTTAGTTTTGACATTGTTATTATTTTTTTTATTAAATATCGATCATAGTTTATAACCGTATATTTTCTTAAAGGTGATTCCTATTTTTAGCTTAAAAATATTCCTAAAACAATGTTTTGAAATTTCCCAATTCTATACTAGTAAAAGCACACCATAGTTATGTTAATGTGTAAACCCGCACCTACCTCCCTCGCGTACAATGTGAACTGCAATGGGATGCACTTTTAGCCGTGTCTACGATCGCGCGATCCGCTGATACTATGATTACGAGACTACAATTGGGTCACCGCTGTGTGACGTCACGGAAGAGAATAATGACGTCACGGGTGATAATAATGAGGTGGATCTAGTGTTGACTAATCTCGCTTTTGAGGTTGTTTGTTGTCTTCTTGCGATAGTTTTTCTTACATTTCTCATGGCTTTGTATGATGATTGTAATATGGGTCCCCGTCCAAACTAACAAAAGCAAGAAGAGTACAATTTGTAAGCGTGAACGAGACCTAGCGGAACGCCGTGGTGTTGCTTTTTCATAGTTTAGTCTGGACAAGCTTTATGCGGAGTATCACCATTCACACGTGTTTGTAACTAGATAGCTAAGGATCCTCGTAAGTACATAGTTTAACACGCCAACACCCGTTACGGCGGTAACAAACAAAATTCTCAGAATTATTATATACCTATTTAGTGTCGTAGTAAAACAAGATTTATGTTTAATATAAGTGCGCGTGACCACGAATGCATGTCGTGACATGTGTCAATTTGTTTGTCACACCCGTGACGCACGGGGTGTTGACGGCAATCGGCGAATTATAGGTGAAACTATAAATTTCAGATTTTCGTGGTGGAAATGGCCATTTCATGTGGAAAATATTTAAAATGCTAAAGTATTTTCCCCAACAAACAAGGCTTGAGTAATGCATTCGAAACATGTTGCATTTTACCTTGTTTTATTGGTCGCCAAGAGTTATTTTTTGTGATTTTTTTCTCATAACTCTACCAGTGCCTAATGCTGATAATAAGTCAAAGTCAATACTCTCATGACCACATTTTTCTGTAAATATAATAATTTATGCGTCGTCGTTTTACAGCTACGCTATCGTAAATCAATGAAAACTATGGAGTTTTACTTCTGATGCGTTTTGCATGGAGTATACGCAATAAAACAAAGTTTCATCCATTGAATATAAAAGCAAAATGAACAAAGTTTACAAATCCGCCACTGAACTTTATTTAGTTCAGTGGTACTGGGCCGAGCTGGAGTTGTCAAAACACGCGGAAGCCGACACTTGTCAAAGTGACAGCTGTCAACCTGCGGCCCCCCACTTGCAATTTCAACTCTCGTACAAAATTATTAAGATAGATTATTCCCCGTTGCTGAAACTATGAAACTGCAATGTTTATGCTGAAGGGAAGTAGACTCTAATCCTTGGTGTTAAAAGCCTTTTAGAGCTGTGAATAATTTAGCGTTTGAAGTTATTACAGACAGCTCGGTGGCGTGTCATCAGAGTTTCGGCTGAATTTAATTTTGCTTGAAAATGCACGACATCAAAACATTGTCCTATACATAATTGTACTTGCTAGATTTACTAAAGTGATTTAGATTTTAGATAATAATTCTCAGAAATCTGAAGTTGGAGGCAGTACCTATAACGCCTTGGATCAAAACCCTGCGTGTTTTCACAAGCTTTTTTGATAAAATCATTGTAGTCGATTCCAAAATAATCAGTTTGGACATTTTTAAATGTTTATGGATGAAACTAACCGGAGTAAATAACATAACTGTCCTCTTGTGCAAAATATGAACAGATCCAACTTGAAATGAAATGCATTTCCATGCATAAAATCTCGATTAAAATCACAACAAGTTATAAGTTGTGGCTGCACCGAGCGCTGCTTAGGGCTTCACTCATAAATATTTAACCACTTTTACCATGGCGCACGCAAAAGAGTGTTATGATTTCACAGCTTTACTAATTAATATTATAGTCTGATTAAATATGTAAAATACCATGTTTTTTAACTGTCGTCTTCAAAGTGCAAATAAGTCCAAGTCTTTGATAAAACTCCCGGCTGTAAACTAAAGTTATCTCAAAGCTGAGCCCACAGCCCACAGCCCACAGCCCACAGCCCATAGCCCGTGAGCCACGCAACTTTAATGACATTCACAGCGTTTTATTAGTTTAAGCAGAAAATATTCAAGCAACATAATTATTTACAATCCAGACTTGCAAATTCTTGTTCGGAGCTAACTTCGATAACATCGCAGAGTTCGCAATTTTACAAGTTCAAGTAATGTTTTAAGTTATGTTTAACATCGACTAGTACCTAAAGTTAATTTTTGTAAAAAACTTGCGAATCTCTCAGCTACTCGTAGTAAACACAAACAAGTTTTCTAAATAATTGTACAAGTTTGCAGCTCGGTTGAAAACAAAACATAAATAAAATACCTTGTAATGTTTATTAATAAGGCCCCGTACCATTACACCACAGCAATAAATTAATAAAGCGATGCAACCGCATAAGGGTCCGCGTACACGTGACCGCAAAAACGCAGAGCATTCGTGCCACGTAAATAAAAACGGGACGACAAATGACGTAGATTGCATGTCGCGTCGCGTGACCCCTGCATTAAATAATGTGAAGGTATGAGCACACTATTTATAAGGTCCGCGAGCGACACGCCATCTCATATCCCGTCATAGCGAGCCGCCCTATTTATAGAGCCTTTTATTGCATCATAAAAGTTCCGTAATTAAAGTTTATGAAACCGTGACACAAGCGATGCGTTCCTGACAGCTTACTCGCGAGTGTATTACGCCCTTTACGGCTTACTTTTAGGCGTCGTTAAAAGTTAGCTTTTATTGTCTGGATAGAGTCGCATTAATCTGAGAATTTCATTAGATTACAACTTACTTTATTCATCTTTAATCCTTGTTCCTAATCTGAATCATGTCTCAATTAAGTAAGCAACATGCATTGCCATAGATATACTTATCTAGGTTACTAACTGTTTTACAGATGTTAGCTCACTATGCAAATGAGTGGGTTCGATGGGAATCATCTGGCCCGCCGCGCGCCGGTGGGCTCGATGGGAATAACCCTTACCTACCTATGCGTAAGACGAATTTATTCAAAATTTTAAATATTTTGTGTATAACTTTTGCAAATTCAGAGAAGAAAGAGAAGAAACTCAAACGTAATGTTGAAAGTTAATCAACCTTTCCAAAATATTAGACGATAATAAACAGTAAAACTCGAGCATACCCAAACTCCTTTGAAAATGTAATGACGGGCGAACACTCACCTGAAACAAACGAAATAAATTCTTAACTTAGACTGAGGATAAATGTTAGGGCGAGTACAGGCCGGCGAGAGAAACGTCACCGCGCGCTCAATTTATAGCGCCATCTGCCGTTTGACGGAATGCTGGCGAGGTCGCACGCCGAGAGTCTAGCTAGACCCTAAGGGCATTGAAATTTAGCGCCATTTATTTGAGGACTAAGGTGTTGTATTCCCCGCACGTAGATATTGCGAGACAGCTCTGCGTGCAATACTATATTGTATTTCTCAGGTTAGATATTGAACAATTTTTCCAATTTATTAGTCCCTGGAGCTCAATACTGTGCTAAATAGTTTATTTGCTCTGGGATTTATTGAATAGTACGTAAACGAACTCGGCGAGCAAAGTAATTTTTTATTATATTAGATTACTCTACGATATTTTCAAAACTAAATTATAAAACTTTATCATATTTTTGTACAGAAAATATATGCCGAGATGCCGAAATGTATAAAACTTATGTCAAAAACCTTTGATTGCTAACAAATAGTATAAAAGTCAATGAACTGCGAGTATAATTTTGAGTGAAAGTAGTTATTTCCTGCAGCCGTCGACTCGCAAGTGTACACAAAGCTTAGGCAAAGTAAATAAAACTCTTTGGATTCCTCAAGTTTTATCGGTGAGTTTCGTTTCTACAATGAAATGTTTATTTTGCTTGCAAATAAGGCAAGGCACGGCGCAACTAGCCTCGTAAACTTAAAAATAAATGAGAATGGAAGCCTTTAGGGTTGCCAGCATTCCTACAAATAGAATAAATTGAACAGGTTTAATACCCCTATTAACTTTTAGTCAAATTAAAACAGGTGATTGTGAGTTATGAGTCTGTGGGCTTTTATAGTTACATTTATATTGTTTTTTGGAGAACCCTAAGCCGATGTACTTTATTCGTGCCGTGTGGTATGAACTTTATAACTAAAAGCAGGCAACTTAGCCAAATTATAGGTGTTAGTTATCTTTGGCATTCGCAGGTACGATGCCTGAAAATTCCAGTTTCTGTTTGTAGCAGAAGTTTGAAACTGCTACTAAATGTTTGTTTATCTAATTTAATCTACTATAAAAGCCTTTGCTGCTATTCGGCTTAAACTTTGTACGAAGAGCAACAATTCAAAGGGGATTTTGAAACTAACCCCATTGTAATGAAGGTTAGCACCACTTAGAGATTAACACAAAAGTAGTGTACAATAGCAGTGTGTCATTGAATTTCTGTGTCTCTCAACGATTTTAACGTACTAGTTATAAAGAGACAGCCCTAATACTTACGAGTACGTAGTCTCCATTCCATTTGCGTTTTAAAAAAATATTCCTTTACGTGCCTATGAATTTATACAAAGAGCATTGAACATAAGAAATCGGTTCACGAATAAAATGCCGTCCAATAATATGGAAAATACAACAAGAATTGTTCATTCCGACTTAATAAATACAAAATCCGTGATGAATGGAGCAATCTCCGGTCGCGGCGATGCTTGCGCCACTTCAAGCTTTACTACAATGGAAAATGAGCTTTATTACCCTGGTTTAATATTCATAATGACTGTGCGCCAGTCGTATTAGAATTTAGATTTTGCGC
This sequence comes from Eulithis prunata, assembly GCA_918843925.1. Classification (NCBI taxonomy): domain Eukaryota; kingdom Metazoa; phylum Arthropoda; class Insecta; order Lepidoptera; family Geometridae; genus Eulithis; species Eulithis prunata. Next base: position 11,066,538 of record OU974008.1, on the reverse strand, counting down.
TAAGCGCTTTTTGGCGCTATCAAGCTTGAAAATTATATTAGCATGTCAAAAACACTCTAAAGTAGGACAACTTTTTTATTTGAGCGTTTTTGAGGCGTATTTTTATCACAAATTAAATTAAACTACATACATATTTGAAAAAGCATCGATTATGATTGTTGCTTACCTACTTATAGTTTTAGGGGTATACTTATAAACAATCAATAAAATAAACACCTAACTACATTTTTTTTTTTTTACTGTTTGACATTTCCTGGTAGGGTTGAGCTGATTATAAGTATAGCGAGTCTAGTCGCGAGGAGTGTTGCCATCTAAAATAGCGAAACAAAAGAGCAACTGACAGCAAAGCGAAATGAAGTAGCATCATTAGCTTCTCTTTGAACAACACGCAGTAGATAAGTTGGTAACAGTATTCCGTTTGTGGCGCGTCAAACAAACACATGAAACTTTGAAGGCCTGGCCAAACGGCATAACGGTACACGATACCTACTGGCGTGACTTTAGTATGCGAGAGTACCACGCTTTGACGCGTTCTAGACCGCTTTCTGTTTGACCAGACCTTTATACGTAACGCTGTTATGCTTAGACGCGCACTAATAACGCTTTTTGTTTGACCAGACCTTTATATGTAATTTTTTGATGGGCGCCACACGGTTTTGGTTTGGCAAGGCCTTTATATACAACTATTATAATATTCTTTGGCATCGCGGCCTCAGTAGAGACAAAGCGGTCCAGACATTGTCATGTCCCTTTATCTGGATTGTCCTGAGCGTATTGAATTATTGTCCAATTACAGAGTTGGATCATGTTCCGAGAATTTTTACACACGTTTGAGTAATAGCTTCTTTTAGATAGACAGGCGTCACGGTTCAGTCGGTAGTAAGTAGCTCTGCCTTCCGTGCTGGGTCGTGAGTTTGATCCCCACCGAGAACAAACATATTTTGTGTGTGGTAAACATAGATTTTGTTTTGGGTCTATATTATAAACGATAAACTTTGTGACGATGTTTGTTACGTAAAAGATTAAGATAGGAGGAGTTTGATTATACCTAATTTGTTATAATGTAGGAGAAATAAAAGTAGATGGTGCAGAAATCAAACCGCACTCCCAGCGAGTTCTCCTAAACAAGTTGCGGTTCAAGGCTTGTTTGTTTCAAGTACCTACTCCATAAACCTTTTGAATTTAATTAAAAATATTTTCAGCTGAGGCGCCAAATATTTGCTTTTCATTGAGATAAATTAAAAATTAAAACTAACTAAAGAACGAACATTATTTGCTAACGAAACACGGCATGTACTAAATTCATTTAAGATATTTTAAATGTCGTTGAAACAGGTGCTAATAGTGTGTTTTCTTTTAACTTGGTCCTAAAATTTACTTTAATTTTATTTTATTTATTTAAACGTAAAACAAAATATAATTGGAACAAAGTTAATTAATTAGTCTGGTATAAAATACATTCGGACCTACGTATAGCGTGACAATGTGGTGACATTTAGCAAAAGTAAAGAGAATAGGTTATTGACCTTACTTCTATCATGTAAGCTATATCGACGTGGTATGGTTTCGGCCCACCCTACCCCAAGAGGTATGGCCAGGGGTATGGTGGGTCCGAAGTGTACCTTACCTATAACTAGCGATAGTGAATCTGGCTTGTATGCTAAAAAAACTCCTGATTGATTCGAGTAATTTTTTGACACTTCTCAATGGAAATCTATGCGTGAGTTTCGATTTAGATTTGAACATTGTTTGAGGATACGAGATTACACGTACCTACAGTAATATAAGGACGAATCAGACTTTTTCATTATTATTATGGTCTATAACAAGGCCCAAGACCAAGTGTTCAATTCAGGGAACTGAAAACTGTTCATTCACTTTTTGGAAGCTACTTTCTCATATTTTGTAAATAATTTCTTCTCAAATTCATGAAGAAATTTCTCAGTTTGTAAGCAGTAGGTAACTAGATTGGCGTATATAGTAATAATCCGATTTATACATCGTTTAATGGCAGCTGGCGCCGGCGAACATTGTTCTCGAAGGTTCCGGGAACATTCTGGAATGTTCGGGAAGACTTAGCTAAGGTTAACTGGAACGCAGGTGTTAGACTGCCATTACTCGGGTTTCCGGAACCATGAAAGACATTGTGTGTGTTCATGGAATCACCGTTACACGAATAGAGTTAGTATTTTCTTTTTGTTTTTCTGTTACACAAAGTAAATAAACTATCGCCACACTTACAGTAGTTATTAGTTTAGCCGTGCTTTGGGCTTAATTAAAATAACAAAGGGTTTAAAATTATTACAAGTAGGTAGGTAGAGGGTCTTACAGTTGGATGTTCTGTGTTGTGTATAAGAACAACTTATTGTCCGTGATCTGGATTGCCACATAGAATACGTTTAATACTGAAAAATCAACGGGATCTAACGGGACGCGAACGAAGTCGCGGGCGGAAGCCAGTCTGCAATACACGACAAACGAACAAGGGTGTAAACATGACATTTCGATAAATAACGTTTTTTGTTATAAAACATTGTAAAAAAAAATTATAACAATATTTTGTAACAAAAAAAATATGGTTCCTTTGTATTGTAGAGGTACCATAGTGTTTGTATATTCAGGTAATTTCTTCAGCAGTCTTCCCGAATTAAATTAATTGTTTTGTTAACCCTGATACCCACATTGTGCAATGCTGGTGTGAGGAGTTTTCTTTGTCAATTGAACAAAGTCTGCTGCCAGATAAGGGCTTCCTTTACCCTCGTCTCCTTTGTTGCTTTGTTTGTATTTTTAACCTTAATCCGACCACTGGTGATACCACAATAAGTGCTTAACCTCACCTCGTTTAGAAGACGTTGGGTGATGTGATAAATCTATTGTCTATGATGAACCAATCATTGTCATGGTTTCTACAATATTAGAGTTATGATAACCTTCGATTGTGAGATATAATAGGCTGAAAATAAGGTCCGAATTGGGTTCCAATCAGTAATAGTTTAACACCTACTTTTTAATAAAAACTTCTTATAACAAAGTAATGGTTTTGGCGTAACTCAGGGAAGCCTACGGAGTGGTGGGCTATTACACACGGCCCTTAACGAGCGGGACGTGAGCTGACCACCAGATGCAGGTTACGGCCTCTACGAACAAACTACTACATACACTGTGGTGAATTACAACCCAGTCGTAGTAACTGCTGTGTAAACTGTGGCACGTTATGAACCCACTCTTATAGTAACTATTAGTGAGCTGTGTTGCAATGGTAAAAGATGGAAAGGAAAAGTATCAAATGCAGGAAGACGGTGAAACTTATGAACTGAAAATTATACCCAAGCCTGGATTAGATTTGTTTTGCTCTTCAAACAATATTAATGCAGCCTACTGTCAAAATACCGACATGTGAGCTCAAACAAAATTGGTGTTATCGTCGCCGGCACAGTGTGAAAGCGTCTACTAGTTAATGTCGTTATCGTATAGGTGTCGTGTCGTGTCGGCAGTGGGAAAAAGCCCAGCTGTTATACTGGTATGCCCAACACGTCACAAAGAGACTCCGACGCGACGCCCTCTCGACAGCGACGTACAAAATTGTTGCGATGCTGTAACTCACACTAATCTCTTGCCTGTCACATTATTAGCTCTTTAGAACACTTTTTGCTAAAGAATTTGTGAAATGTGTACATGTGCCAAATGTTTGACTTGGTAGGTAATTAGGTACTAGCTAAGTAACGAGAAACATGAGGTCTACCATCACAGGGAATGACTATCGTAAACCTATTTCATTGTTTTACACTGATAGTTTTTGTCGAAACACAGAACCAAAAAACTAACAGTTTCAAAACTACTGCTACTGTTTTATCCCCAAGTTTATTCGGAAAGTTGGTCAATCGCGAGTCCTCGGCATCGTAAAGCTCTCCAAATAAATACAGCTCCGTCAGAAGTTAAATTAAAAGCGTCTCGAGGGAGATATAACTTTAATTTTGCAAGTTGTGAATGTCACAACTTGGCTTGTGTTGTGTACGCACGGTTTGCTCAGTGAGTTCTTATAATATACTGAAAGCCTATTTACACTACGAGTTTTGTCAAACTGCAAAGTGGCGATAGCAAAGTGGCGATACTTTTAAACGGTGAAGGAAAACATCGTGACGAAACCAGACGAGGTTTAGCAGCGGCCATTGGCTTGAAACTGGCTTCATTCTTGACGTTCATGGTTCAGAAATACCTAACATTACTTTACCTTCAAACTCATCGCGTGTTGGACTACCAACTACTAAATAGCACTTTCATCAAATTGAATCCTTTCGCCACACTAGTCTATAGAGTAGCGAAACTCACTGACCTAAAGTATAATAATCAAGAAATAACCAGATACATAAACCTACTATAAAGGTGAACCCATTCAGCGCATGTTGTAAGGGGAGAAAATAAAAAAGATTTTTATTATGTTAGAGGGGTAGTTTTTCAGGGTAGCAAGCCGCTATAAATTATGTGCGGTGTGTGTGAACGACGGACTAGGAAGTTGTGGCTTGGACGAGGTGAAATTGAGCTTGAAAAATAAACATTTTATGTCCACCTTACCAAGTTTTTATAGTTTCTTCATAAAACAAAGTCTGAAAAATGTATCGGCGAAGTTTTATAAGTGGTTGCGAAAATAAACACAAGATTACCCATGAAAGTAAAATGAATGATGATAACCAATGTTTACTCTGTTACGTATGTACCTACCTACCTTATCCATTTAATATTATGAATACTCGTATATACTCACAGGCTCATCTGATTTAAGAGCGGTAGCCTTTACCTAAAAGTAGAGCACATTCCACGAAAACGTGCCCTGTGTGGTATTACTATATTGTAGGTAGTCGAATTACTCAAAGATTCCTTGACTGTTAATCTACCTAGCTAATATATACGACATAATCATATGGAATCTCATATTTCTCATATACGCTCATTGGTTCGGAAGATGTTCAGAGGGGTAAGGGAGGGGGGTGGGGAGTCTAGACAATGGGACATGTCTCTAGAATCTAGATTAATATAAGGACATGCTAACTTTGAGAGCTTCGCAATATTAGTATTCTGCATGTTTGACATAATATCAAGACGTAGGTACATACTACCAGTAAACATACAAAAGACCGATTCTCTTCAAAAATTCAAAAAATGGTCAATTGATAGTATTTGGATTTGAACAAGCACGTAACGTAATTGGATTAAAGCTCTATTTTAAGCTCAATTTGTTCACGTAAAAGAAAATCTGATTGGACGAATTTGAAATAGTATTGATTTACGGAGGGATTGAGTTCTATTTTTATTTTAAGCCTGCTAAATGCCATTCTTCCTAATCTTTGTATAACGAGGAACCTAGAAAGCCAATATCAAAGGTCAGAGATATTTACAGAATACTGATGCCTAGGTAATAATAGAAACTCATATCTAGACGTTAAGTAAATGCCTACTTCATTAGTAATCTCAAATTATAGTCTTATGAGATACAATGAGAAATAACTATACCGCTTGTATACAACTATAAAGGATATTTCTATCTCTAATTGGTGAGATGTTTTTTTGTAGTAAAAGTACAAGTCAACTAGTAAATACCTTCCGAAATAGGATGTAAACTAGTAAATAGGAAAGATAAAACGAGGTGGTAGTTGATGAGCAACTCAGCCAGGGAGGACTGGTACAACCCTCGGGAGTGCCGACTTCCCAACTTGTTAGTGTAATGAACTATGAATATACAGAGGTTTTATGATTAGGAAGTTCATTATTTGCATGATAGGTATGTAATTAGTGAAGCGCAAACTACGTTTTGTAGAGTTACTCCTATGAAACTAAAACTGTTTGTGACTCCTATGTATTTGCTTTTATGTGGATTTCTTAGTGTATGAGACTCATAAAAATGGCTATTTCAACTACCAGCTTATAGCGATAAGACCGCCCATTGTACCTCATACTTAAAACTTATTTCTCTTTTATAACTTATTTCTCTTAAAACTTATGTCTTTATTGTTTTTCTTCTTTTCTTGGTGTGCAATAAAGAATATATCTATCTATCTATCTAGCAGGTTTCAATACAAACGTCGGTATAGAATATTTAAACAAACATATTTGACTAGTCTTGTGATTGTAAAAGTTTAGTTTTTGAATAAATACATTTATAGATAAAAATAAATGAATCAAAGTCAAAGTCAAAGTCAAAAAGCTTTTATTCAATAAAATCTCACTGATCACTTTGAATCGTCATTACGTTTTGTATGATTAGGTATGGATTACAATTTTTTTTTTTATTGGATGAGTTGGAGCTAGTTCGTCCCAAGCTTGTTTGTCTTCTAAATAATCTGATATTTTATAGTATGCTTTTGAAATAAGTCTTTGTTTTATTACGTTTTTGAACTTGCCAATCGACAATTGAGACACATCACTTGGGATTTTGTTAAAGAAGCGTACACATTGCCCTTTGAAAGATTTACTAATTTTTGAGAGCCTAGTGGTGGGAACAGCGAGTTTGTCTTTGTTTCTAGTGTTAACATTATGATTATCACTTTTTTTGTTGAATAGATTTATATTTTTTTTAACATACAATAAGTTTTCATAGATGTACTGGCAAGGTACTGTCATTATATTTATTTCTTTAAACTTATTTCTTAGTGATTCTCTGGGACCCATGTTATAAATTGCACGAATAGCCCTCTTCTGCATAATAATATAATTCTGCATAATAATAGAATAATATTAGGTATACTAGCTTCTCAAAAGCTGAGCACAAAATTGTCTAAATTTCGAAGCAGATCAAAACTCGCAGACGATTTGGTATAAATTCAATATCCATCGTCTCGTCCGGAAATGCTATTGAGTCGTTGCACTCCCGTAGTTTCTGCAAACAAACCTCGTCAGAGTTCAAATGAAATAGGATCGACAATACCATGCAAAATACAAATCCGTTCAGATCTCCTTGATACCTACTCTGAATTCTCCGTAGTTTTAAGGCAACAGAGAGTTAGTCTAGAAAAAAAACATAACTATCTATTATACGAAACGATAATAATTGATCGAGTGAGCGAAGCGAACGAGATCTTAGTGACAACTTGGACAAAAATGCTTTGTATGTTTGTATGTTTGTTCGACGAGATCTTTTGAACCGCTCATCCGATCTTCATAAAATTTGGGAGGTATACGGATAGTACTCTTAAGTTGTACTGATTTGTTAAATGAAGTAAATCGGTCAAGGGGTCGTGAAGTTATGAGATTCCAAAGGGAGTTAAAAAAAAAAGTCGTACAATAATTTCAAGTGGGGCGTCATATGATAGGGTTTTGTTTAGACATTCCAAAACCGTTTTTATTTTGATTCTAGGTCTTATAGTTTTTGAGTTGTTGTAAAAATTATAAAATTGGCAAACCCAGTATAACGTGAGCTACCATTTCTTGGAGTTTCAATGATTTTGTAGTTCAAGTAAGACTGGTACATTGCTAGACGGCAATTTCGAAGCGATTTGCAAAGTTTATTACAACCATTGGTCAATAAAAATTGTTTGGGTTTTATTAATCTCCGACCATCACGAGATCTCAGTTCGGGGCGAACTACTAGTAGCGAAAGTTGTAGGTAGTCAGAGAAAGGAGACTGCTCAAATTGCTATGAAAATCTGTAGGTACACATGCAAGCAATGTACTCGTAGTTCTAACCTAGAAAATGCTAAGTAGGGGCTGGCAGTGTGGCAGTGCCGTGCCCGAGCTAAATAAAACGGTAGATAACGTTGTTTACCCGCAACGTGTCACACAAATATAATTCCATGTTTAATTTATAACTTTAATGCGATTGTTTCATAATGAATGAGGACGGTATGAATGTGGGGCGGCAAAGCTTTTTGAAACCATCCAGTGCACACATTTACGTATTGTCGAAAGTAATGTACCGAATTGTGGTTTACTATATTGGCTGCCACGGAAACTATGAATAGTTTTTGGGGTACTTTTTTGTGTCGTTTTATGTGACAAACACTTTATTAGCAACTTCCATGTCTCTTGTTTTTGAGTGCAAGAACGTTGACATACAAATGTTATCGTCTTTTCGGTTTCAAACCTATGTACCTACCATCACTACCACCACTGATTTTTTTTATGAGATAAAAGTAATTGAACAAGCAAATAGCTCAGCTGATGCCTGTTTATACGTCCTCAATGCACTTGATCTGCATTGAGGACGTGCTGATTGAGGATTTGTTCAACATAATAATATATAGATAGGTGCCAGAAAAAAAATGTTTCCATACAAAAAATACCAGGTTCTTTTCCTAAAAGGTATTAAGAGTTTTTAAAGGCCACCGGGAATACCCCAGAAGCTCACGTTTCGGGGGTATAATGAGGGTGAGAGAAGTGCGCCCCGGATTCCCGGAACCTCATTTGTATTTAGAAGATAATGTCAAAACAAAGACGAATCCATCCCGGACGGGTTGAAACCTGCCGTGAAAGGGCGCCTTTATCTCTGGACTTTTGAATAGAAACCTAAAGTTACTAATAGGTAACAAACATTTACATGTCGAAACTATTCCTGTTAATTATAATAGATTTCTATAGGTCTCAGTTACATGGCTTTGTGAAGATAATTTGTCAGCGTAGAAAGTTATATTTTTCGTCTACAAACAAACATAGCCAGTTTCCCGCTAAATGCTTCATGTGTCAAGTTAGGAAGTTTCCAGTTGGCACAGCTGAGTGATGACAGGCATCTAACTTATTAGTTAGAAAGACTCCTGTTTTTATGCAAAGAACAAAAAGTAATTTAGTTGTTTACAGAACGTACAAATAGCTTTGCCCTTCAACAACCTTACATAAATTATACAACTCTTTCAAAAACTCCAGCCGAGTCCGCAGTTTGTTTCACTCAAGCTCGGTGGAGACGTACGCGGGAATAACACCTCCGACTAAATATATCGAGCAAGATTAGCTCACTCGACTAATGTAAAAAAAAATACTTTGTACAAATTATGTTAACAAATATCATAAGTTTTTGTTATAATTACAAGAGGTTCAATTATCTTTGCGTATTGGGCTATTCCGGTTCATTCCATTCGTCACACCAGTGGGACGACCTAGCGGGACGGACGAGAATGAACGTTCTAGTCATAGTTGACCTCAAAAAAGTTTATCATTACTAAATAGGGTTAGTTACTATTCGGTGTTGCTAAGTATACACATAAAGCTGTCTTCAAACAGTGTATTATTTACTTAAAAGGCTATAACTCACCGACATGGTAGTTAGAAGCTCTATTTACTATACTGCAGTTTCCACTAGCCTTTAGCTGAGCAGCAATGAACTACATAAAACTCGTTGCTTCCAGTTTCTTCGCTAAAATTATTCCAGCGTAAAGTTGACGAAAGGCATTTGCGTCAGTATTATAGTAAGCTGTGTGTAGAGTAGGAAGTTTCCGAGACGGCAGAGCTGCCTGTAAATTGTTTTATTTTATTATTCAGCGAAAAATTGTTTAATGCCTTGCCAACTTTTAAAATAATGAAAAGGAAAATATTGAAATGTTTTAAAAGCATACGAAACTGGGTTGAAGTAAATCGTTTTCAGAGGAAACAGTTTACAGCTAATTTTTTATTTTATGTTGTTGATGATCTGACGTGTACCATCAATGGAAATAAAAAAGCTCTATTTTGAGATTCTCTTACTTTACGCCTCAGAATCTTGAGCCCATGTGACATTACCGAGCACTAGAAGTCCTCGCAGATGTCTAGGTAGATCATGAATATTATTGTCTAAGGGGTAATGTTTTTTTCACGTCGTTAAATTTGGGTACTGTAACTACGACGTTAGAGTTAGGCATAGTGTGTATATTTTTACTTATAGCATAGGAACGAGCTCATTTCATGAATTAAAAACTCCAAAATGACAAAGTCGTAGAACAAACACTGTTTGCCATGACCTATAAAATACCCCCCTTTCGGACTTATAGGGTAATTATGTTACACCGTGTATATATTAAAATGTGTGTCATTTATATTTTACGACTACTTTTTTTTTTTCAAATTTAAATTCTTTATTTTTGAAATAACTGAGATGAGACCACACTTAAGCAGATAAATTCTAAAATATAAATAAGTAGCAAAAACATGATGCAGCCGAAGTAATACATAAAGTAACCTCCACAAATCTTTCACAATATCAAACTCCGGAGATTTATTACAGCATTATTGGTAATCGCCATCATGCGAGATACTTTTCCTTATTTGTGACTTGTACGAGTATATCCTTCCCCGAATCCCTAGAGATAAGTATTTTTACCAATTTCATGGCTTAATGTGTATCTTGTTCACTACAGTGAGTGAATCAGGCGTTTACTTACCAAATAGAAATGGTTTTGTTATAATATCCTGTAAGCCAAATAAATGCTACGAAATTATCCTAACTAATATTATAAATGCGAAAGTAACTCTGTCTGTCTGTCGTGCTTTCACGCCAAAACTACAGAACCGATTTAAATGAAATTTGGTACACAGATAGTTTAAAGCCTGAGAAAGGACATAGGCTACTTGTTTATGCGAAAAAAGGCGGTACCCAAAGACACTGTACCACGCGGACGAAGTCGCGGGCACAGCTAGTGTTAAATAAATAATATAACTTTTAGTGTACGCGGTCCAAGAAACTCCAGCGTAGAGTTCGTAGAACCGGTAAGTTTGTGTGGCCGATATACGAGCTAGGTAAGAGTTCCTGAATAGCAACTACCAAACTGAAGAGAGTTCCAGGTCACATGAAGTCAGTTAGAAAAGGCTCAGAGCCTTCAAATTATATTCGTCCTATGAATCGTGAGGAGAGTTCTTCAAATAACTTTTTCAGCAGCGTAGGTTATCTGCTGACGAATCCAACCCGGATGGACCTTAAAGAATTAATGATACGATATCTTCCCGTCGCAGTTGACACAAGGCTTCAAGGTCTCAAGACATAATGCATGAGACCTCATACATATCTTTAATACAAAAGTAAAAAACACAACCACCTTATTTCTATCATCAAATTATAATGCATGTCTTTTCGACCTGACTGTCGAAGAGTTCATAGCTTTACTCTAAACTGGTAAACCTTTAAACGAGCGCATTAAATATCTAGCCTAGGATAGGTATAAGGTGTGGAAACGAGGCCTAAGTGGGGCTCATATCCGGCCGACCTGAATACCTTAAACACTAGACGTTGGAAATAACTGCGCGTCGGAAATAGCCCACGCACTAATGTGCTTTATATCTGCTAACACCTTTGAAGATAGTACACAAAGATAAAGATAATATATTTACGGACGAGATAAGAAACTTGACCTTTGTTATTTTAAAACTTATTTTAAATTCACATCACGCACAGGCTATATTTACTCAGTAAGTATTATTTTAAGCTTTCTACATTCAAACTTATTGTTACTACTAACTTTAACAGTTAGTTCAAGTAAATTTCTCTGTAGGCAATTATTTAAATGTCACTTCAAGTTTCAACATTTAATTACCGTAAACTATTTCAAACTAGGTATGTAGCAACCTTAATTTTAGACCTCTATAATATTCCCACAAAGTATGACAATCAAAATGTTCCATTTAGCTTTCAGTGGAAACATTTCATTGTATTTATTATTATCGTTATAGTCAGAAGTGTGCAGTAAATATAAAACAAAATGCGTATTTTCTTGAAATAAAACGTAGCACTCGAATTCATAGTTGGAAGGTGAACAGTCCTCTAGATTCAACAATAAGTATTATTGATCCTTTTATGTTAGTACAATACTTACTAAATTATGCATAGAGGATTGATTAAATAAATTCCAGTCCTAAAAGTTTTATTACAAAATGCATTGTTCATCTCTGATTTTATTTAGAGATAAAGCGGAAGAAATTGCTTTGAGCGATAAAAACCGCCCAATGTAGTTTAAGTTAGTTTCCGGATAATCTAATTGGGTGATTCGCATCAGTATCAGTTGTACTAGGATCGTTAGAAACAGGTTGTGCCTGTGTTCAGTGATCCGCAGACGACTGGCACAGTTGCAATCAGCCTCGTGCCTATCAAACACCAGTCTCTCGCTAGCGGAATAGACAGTTAACGTTCAGATTTGTTTGAAAACATTTTGTTTGCTCGCTCCCAAAGTTTGAGTACAAATTTGAATGACAGAAACTGCAGTCGTAGCATTTTTGATCTTTATTTACTGGAAAAAAATAGGCCAATTAAATAAGAAACCAATAAATATATATAAATTACATAATGCTTACATAATTTGGTAGCGTAAGATTTTGATTTCAGATATTTCAGATATTAATTTAATTAAAGGCAAACCTTTTTATTACCCGTTTTGTAAGTAAACATTTGTTTCTCTGATTCAGGTCACGGTTAATCTCAATAAATTGTAGATTTAGGTCGATTTAAAAGCAACGCGTACCTCACAGCGTTCCTTTAATCGCTGTAAAATACCATTTTAAAAGATTAATCAAGGCTATTAAACGTTAAAAAAGTTAATTCAAAACGCGATAAGAATCGGGAACACGGAAATCATGTGAAACAAAAAGCGTTGCATGCTGCCTTTCTATTTACACCGCCGTGCGCCATGCGCCGTGCGCCGTGCGCCGTGCGCCATGCTTATCACAACTACAGCACTAACAGGCCAGCTAGCTCACTCTATCATCCCACATGAACTAACAGTGACAGGGGTGAGTTCAATAATTTAAAGAGGTTATGTTTTTATCGAGGTGAACGGCTACATCAAACTCTAATTACTTATCTTTTGGTAAATCAATTAATTTGTACATTATTATTTGGTTTTGAATCAGTTGCTCTTGAAAGCAGTCAAGCAATCATCACTGTCAAAGATTTTTAATGATTCCACTACTGCAGACGACGACTTGGAATTGACTTGATTTCGATCCATCTCGCTGTATTTAAAAAAATAAATGAAGTGCACCAGCTGCCACAGCTGGTATCATGCATTTTATCACAGGGCTTGCAATTTTGTTTTCATCCGTCGGGTTCCACGAGGCCTGCCATTTACACGCAACCCACAGAATGTAGAATGCAGTCCACGTAATGGAACACACGGCGTCAAACACCTCGGTCGCGTGTCGGTTTGATAGCTCTAGTATATTGTTAGACAATTTCAAGAATTTTGATTGGGTTGGAAACTTGTCTCGATAGCTTTGTTTGTTTTTTAAGTATATTCCAGTCGCTGGCTCTACTAATAGTGGTAAGACCGGTAAGACATTGTGAATGGGTTGTTTTGAGAATAGGTCATTTTGACTTAAAGATTATTTACACCACAGCAGTAATAGGGTTCTTCCCATGTTAGTCTTACACTTCATAACTAGGCTGATGATGATCATTAGTTAGTTACTTAAACTGTGGTGATCTTTCAGAGTTTTTCCTCAGAGACGACCTAAGTCGTTATACAATGTTAACATTTCTAAAGCGTCGCCTAGCAACCTCTGATGGGTTGGTTGGTAAAGCATGGTGTTTCTCACGATGTTTTATTTCTAAAAAAGAAGTAGGTACCTACAACCCTATTATTATTTTTTTCTTTGAAGATTTCACGATTACACAGAATAGACAAGAATTTTTTATATTTCCAAACGCTTTTTATAAGAAAAATAATCCAACATTGCCAAAAAGATCAAGCGTCGTTCAAGAGGCTCTCCGAGTCAATAAAATCTTCACAGCACCGCCGAAGAGGAAATACAATTGATATTGGTGCATTACTTGTCACCTCCCCCCCACCCCCCCTGATATCACTTCAAATGATTTAGGGGAGGAAAGAACGCCTTTTTTCTTTGTCTGCGCCCGGATTTATAGCGTTCGGTGAAATGCTTCCTATGAGACGTGGTTGGAAACTCCCATATTATCCGGGCTGCGAATACGTCATGCTAGATCATAATAACAAACTACTGGGTATCACGTGAGAACAATAAAAACCTGAAATTTTATAAAGCTACATAAAGTTTTATAATTTTGCAGAAGTTTTTGATTGAATATTTTTCAGTTCAGTTTTATTTATGTTTCTCCTGGGTGGTACTTTGTCATAATGGTTCTAACATGTTGGTTTAGGTTTAAGTAATAATTAATTCACAAAGAAAATTACAACTAATACAGTATTAACAATATTCACAATATTTACAAAATACACATGAAACAGTTGAGCCATCTACAAACCGTTGCAAACGATTTATAGACAGCTCAACTGGTCCAAATCAGTACTAATCGGAAGCGCGCCCAAGTAATAATTGTTTTTGAACCCAGCAACTGTAGAATACGTGGGGCTAAAATTAAATGCTTTAGGATACTGACTGACAAGGTGTAAATAGAAAGATTTCGGAAACTGAATGTCGGTTAATAATACAGTTTTAGTTGGTAGGGTCGTATAATAACAAAAGGTTTGCCCTGAAGCGTGTTTAGTTTAATTTATAAATGGCTGTTCCACTTTGGACCATGTTTTAATGTTTTGCAGAGTATTGTATTTACAGGAGCTCTACCATTATGAATACCAAAATAAAACAGTTGCGGACTTAGATTATGGTGATCCTAAACAAACAAATTCTAATAATAAAAATATTTTTATTGCGTACGTAACTGGAATTTATATTTTGGAAAATAACAATATTTTTTATCAAAATATTATGAACTGCTTTTTTAATTTTTCCGGTAAGTATTCAAATATTGAAGAATTATACTGTACATTTTTTTCAAATGCAAACTAGTTTGACATCCTGTATAAATAATCAACATTTCTGCGAAACTATAATCGACTTTATTAACATTAACCGCAAGACAAACAAGAACTTAAAACTAAATTGATTAGTGAAGTCAGCTCGTACCAATGCAAATACCAGAGGTCGTAATCGAAAAACTTTAAAAAAAAACTTTGAAAGTGGATTCGATTCGAGATTAAAAACTATCGGATAACGAAGCCTTAATTAAACTCGTGAGCTGAAACAACACTTGTCTTCTCTCTCTGAAACTCTCTCTTCCCACTGAAGTCCTCCGGCACAGTAAAGATAACCACAGAAGATTGTAACTTAGTTAGGTATTTATTATTCATTTATTAGGATTGCCAAAGAATAATACACATAACTCAAAACTAAACTCAAACAGAACATATCATGGCTGGAGCTTATCCATTAAAGGCAACCACAGCTAACGCACGTACAACATTATGGAATGTAAAAAGTATTTTGGAAGGAAACAAAGATACAATGGTTGAAAAAGCTACAATAGACTAGGTAAGTTCGTTCATCCTGGTTATTTGACGTGTTTTACTAATAATATGAATATTTACATACATCGTGAGGAAATCCGCGGCTTAGTCAGCTCCGCACGTATTGACGATGTCTTTCCTGTGGATATGGCTGACTAGGCTGAGAGGATGGTATAGGTGCTGGGCAAGCCTACTTCACCTAAACATTGTCCCAGGAACTACAGTGTCCCGTTAAGTGTAAGCATCGGTTGCCTCCTGACGCTGTATAAATCATCTTCAATAGATGTAAAGGCCTATTATTATATATATACATATAAAACTGGTAAATTAACCTACTCTGCCCTGTCTCTATTCGCTCAGTAGTGTTCTTACAATTTGATTAAGGTTTGACAATGTGATTACAGTTTGTAATATGTAGATATTGTATACCTAGGTCGGTATAGTTTGTCTTCCTCTATGAAGTTGAATAATCTCGCGTGTAATTTTGCCTGAGGTTCATAGTGTTCTTACTGCAGACAACTTGCTGTGCATGAGACCAAACATACTTCAAAACGTGGATACGATTATCGCTTCGGGTCATCGGCTGTTTATACACTGCTAACGACACGACACCTACACTATATCGACGTAAAACTAAAGTACGGCTTGAATGCCGGCTTATAAAGCGCTTAGGACTTTATTTTCTTCTTCAGAGTTTTTTCTTCGAAAGGGCTATGAATGCTGTTATAATCGTCTGACAAGACTAAACTCGAGCGCCAACGAGCCGCAGACATCGATATTTTATGTTTAAGCCACCGATATGTCAGTATCGTATCGTGTAGGTGTCGATATCGGCCGGTGTGCAAACGCCTGTCGGTGTGGTGGGTGAAGGTTACTGTTCTAAAACTATTGAGGATTGGTCGGACTATCAGATTACAACTTTTTTACAGGATTTAGACCGATCGTATAGTGATTAAACGCATTTCTCTATCAAACTAAAAGTCGTGAGTTTGAATCCCACTCAGTTTTGAGTGATAATTATAAATTCCATTTTAAGCCCAAATTTTTTGTAAAAATCTGAAATAACATTAAGTAATTATGAATAATAAGAGTTTTTTTGTTATTTAAATGTAACAATGTGATAATTATAATAATTTATTAAAACCTTTCAGTAAGTAGGTAATGAGCGAATTTTAAACAGGTTTTCATGAAATCTGGTGTATTTAAGCCGAGTGAAACGAGGGCGGGGTCAGATTGTCAGATAGTATTAAAATAAGAGGCACGAACCGATGTTCATTATTACGGATTTGTTCGTAAAACCCGTTCCTTTAATTTGGGGATGTTTTTACTGGAGTTTGTTTTCTTTGTAATCATTTGCTTTACTTATAAATCCACTGAATTTAGGTCGGAGACGAGGCCGGTATTATTTACCATTCATATTTATTTCTTTTACATTTTCTAACAAAATGTATATCTACTTAATAACACGAACTCAATTTTTGTTAAAAAAACATTTCTTCGTGAAATCATAGATTCATTTAAGGTGAATAAGTATAGGTGCCCATTTTTCGTGACTATAAGCATAAATGAATAGAAGAAACTAACTGAAAAGTGCTGTAGTAGAAATCAGCACGGTTGCACTGACCTCAGTAGCATTTTAAAACCAACCACGAGCACAGTGGAAATGTAAAAGCTTAGAAAATATCGATTTATTTTTATAGCCGGCTATGAAAGAAGCTAACAGCTGAAATCCTCTGAGAAATAACAAGTAACGCAAGGAAGTGTACTTTCACAAATACACAATCACACTGGCTTCACCACAGATAAGATGATAATAAGAGATGGCGCTGGGCGTGGCGCGAATGACCATAGTATTTGTAGGTATATTCCGTTTGCTGCGAGAGTTTGAAATATTAGAGTGAGCACTAATATATCGTTAAAGTGGCAGAAGCACAATGGATTCGAATGGCGCAGGATCGGAAAGAATGGCGTGACAAAGAGGCCTATATCCAGCAGTGGGTGAGCATAGGCTGATTAGATAGATAGATAGCACTAATAAAACGTGGTGAAAATGAAGTTCTGATCTTAGAACTAGGACAATTTAGAATAACTATAAGTTGAACACTAATAAAACTGGAGAACTGTATTGAACTCTTCCTATGAATTCTTGGTATGTTTGGTTAGTCTTTCTACAGTTTTACCTAGGATAGTTTTTTTTTTATTTAGGAAAATGTAACAAAGGACGGCGTCAAATAAATCGCAGTTGGTCCAATCAATGGGAAAAGCATGAATAGTTTTCGAAAAAAAACTGAAAAAATAGGTATTAGTGTAGGCACCTAGAAATGGCCTTTGCCAAACACTCCACAACAAACAGATTCAACCGTACTTATCACCTAAAATGAAGAGGAAATAAACTGAAGCGAGTGAAGTCGCGGTATTTGATGAGTGTAGTATAGAAGGAGGTAAACATGTCGCCGATGTAAGCGAGCACTCAGTGCAGCGAAGTGCTACTTAGCCGTGACATGTCGCTTTGTACATACAGCCATAAGCCTTCCCTTGTAGCTGCTAAATAGCTTCATCTAAAGTACGGACTGAACATACTCCCTTTTGTAGTCTTTTCCAAGCTCAGAAAGGCTATAAAATTTATAAGTTTAAAAACTTGAAAAACCGACTTCAATTTGACTACCACTGAAAAGTCTCAGGAAAGTTAAATACGTAATGTCTTCTGCGTGGATGACGTGAATGGGACTAATCTGGAAGTAATCTTTCAGTTAAAAAAACTATTCAAGCCGGTTTATGAATGATGGAGTTTAGAAGTGTCAAACATAAAAAAAAACATACAATAAAATTCAGAATTTTTGTTCCTGTTTTGAACAACACATACAAGCACTTTTTACCCTTCTTAAAAAATGCTAAATTATTGTGCTTTTTCTGAGCTTGCTAATGCAAGCGGGTGAGGTCAAGAAACCTTTCTTTTAATAAAGAAAGGTTTCTTGACCTCACCCGATGGATTGACGACATTATGGGTTTCCATAGCGAAAAGTTTATGGATCCAGAAAACTCAAAATCATTATTAAGGATATCTTTAAAGGAGGTAGGTATTTATAGAATAGTTTTAGTTTTTAATGCACTAATAGCTGGCTACGATACGTTGCGTGAAGATAGAAGTAACTAGTGGCAAAATAGCGCGCAAACAGATCTATATATAAAAATAATGTAAACTTTTGAATATGACTCACCGGATCGCAATCGAGCAACACAGAATAATGTTATCTAGTGAACACACGGCTTTATGGTGCAGTTTGCCAGATAATAGTTTTCATGAGCTCGCTCGATAAATTATATCGTTTTTCAGTTAGTTCGCGAAAACTGGCGATAAATCAAACTTAGTGCCAAGTTTTTCTAGTTTTACAATCCTGGATTATTATGTAACTTACTGAACATTTTATTTTACGTCCTCATTGGACTTGCTCTGTGAGGTAATGCACTGTTATAGGCAGAAGTTACCACTTGACATCAGGTGAGGTATAAGCTTGTTCCATTACTTTTATCACTAAAAAAAAGAACTGTGGTTATACTTAGTTGAACAATAAAAAAACAAACAACGTGAACTAACTTAGACCAGTTGAGCTATCTCTTAACGTTTGCAACGGTTTGTAGATAGCTCAACTGTTTCATGTGTATTTTGTAAATATTGTAAATAGTGAGCAAAACTGTAACATATTCTGGTAAATAATGTCTTCTTATCTTACTGTATTGGGCGTAATTTTCTTTGCGAATAAATGATACCTACTACAAATGTAATTAATTAAAATAAAATCAAAGGTATTTCAAAGCTGAAAGTCGAGACGAGAATTTTTCGTGTAAAAAGAATAAAACCTTGAATACCTAACCTAGTTTTATTCAATCAGAACGCGTACACGACGCTCCCTGATAAAAATACACAACGCTCTGTATTTGCATAGATTACACAAACTTAAAGAGAAAAGCCAATCCTCCATAGAACAGGTAGCCAGGAAAGTTTCATTGTAAATAACTGCTAGCGATCTTGCCGCATTGTCCTACCGAAGTCTCTATAACGGGCTTACTCTATCGCCTTCCATTCAAACAGATTTGAACTCTATAACTTGCGCCATAAATTCCATTTCAGTTGTAAATGGTCGGGAGTTAGTGGACACATTTGTTATTGAATGCAGCGTTTTGTTCGTTAGATTCGGTTGGGTATCTTCGGAATCTGTGGTTCAATAGAATTACTGGGATTCTAATACGTATTGTACTCGTAGTTACGGAATGTAGTCTCGGTATGCGATAGAGTACTATGTAAATACAAATGGATTGAGAACGTTTTGTAATAGAACGCTTCACTTTGTACCGGTTTCATCAAAGTAGTGCTACGAGTGTGCTACGGAGTTACGAATGTGCTACGAACGCTCTACGAGTTTAGTTTCACTCGAGGTTTTGTTGACTTTGCGCAAAATAATCACATTCTATTTTATGCTAAGATTCTTCAAAACATGAAAACTTTGCGTTTAAAGTTAGTTCTGAAATTGAGAAGATTCATGCAAGTTTAGGCAATTTCCAGCATCGATACCGGGGGCTACAGACTCTTGGAGGTAAAACGATGGAAAATACTTTTTATGACGTTGATTGATATACCTTCAATTATCAATAAACTTTATGCCAAGGAGACAATGGTAAAAGGGTGTTTAACAATAACAAAATACGTGTAAAAACTTTTGTTCAAAACAGCGTGCTAACTCTAGTGGAAAAAAGTGCAGTGAAAGTAATGAAATGATCAATGTATTTCACATGAGAAACAAAACAAGTATTTTTGCGATATGATAGAAGTGTTCTATCTATAGAAGGTATCTCTCAATATTTTAGTTCTTAACCCCATAACCCACACCTCACGTTTGCCATCAACCAGCAGACATTTCGGCACTGTGAATGAAGGTGTAGCGGGATTGATAGGTCCCATTGAGTGTCCCTTCTAAAGGACGTCCTACCTGAAGGACGTCCTTCCTGGAGCACCGTAATTATGCCGACGGGACGTGACCGGGGCTCGAAGTACACATTTTCAGCTTCAGCGTAAAAGTTTTCAAAGGTCAATGGGGTTTTGGGTAAATTTTTGAGTGTCTCAGTCGAGTGATGAACGAAATTTGAAATTGTTGCAGTTGCTGGCATGACCAACCAACGGGGCGTCAACGGCGTCATTACTTTTTAACAATTTTTTGCACTCAAAGATATTGATTTTTACTGCAATGTTCATGTAGCTTGATTGAATTTTCAAGCATCAATTGAAAACCTTTAGTTTTTAAGTGATCCTAACTGAGTTTTATAGAACCTAACAAGATTAGTTTGTTTTCTAAGAAAACTTATTTTCCAATATTTCAAAATTTCAACTTATATTTTAGCTTTAACAATTAATATTTAAGATAAAGTATTGTCTAGACAGACAAATTATTTACACTATTTAGTGTTGCTCCAACGCACAGATAATACAAGGCCTTTTCAGTAGAAAACCTGCCTTCAGGCGTAGTTGAGAATAAATTGATTTCAGTTTCAGTTATAAAGACGGATTTACAACGGACAACGGTTTCACAGGGATTTTATAAGACTCGGTCTTACATTTGAACCCGCTTTGGAGTTCGTGCTAATTGATTAGGAATATTATATGTTTGAGCTGTTAAAAGGCCTTTAAATAGACAAGCTATTTTAAATTCCAAAGAATTTTTACAGAAATCCTTGAAAACTAAATAGAGTGACAACTATACAATCTATGCAATTTTTTGCTATAAGATAATAAAGAAACCCCCAGTGAAATGCTAATATACGCTTCCCACAAGTGTGTCCTCAGCCTAATACACTAAAATCGGTTAGTTAAGGTTTATGTTTAGTTTAGTTACGCAAACAACCCAACATTGATAAGTTTATCTTGCGAATAACCTTCCCGGTAGAGATAACAACCTGATACTTATGAACTTAGAGTTCATTTTAGCTTATCTCTGGCACATTTAAATAAACATCATGAATTGCGATTAATTTCAAAGGTCGTGGACTTGAAACTGTTCAAACTCTATCTTTGTTATTAATAAACTTGATGTAAACTTAGAAACACCGTGTTTTGTCTTTTGAATTGACAAAACTTCAAATTTGATCAAAAGAGACAAAACACGGTAACTCCAAGCTTACATCGAGTTTAACAATAACATTGTATATATTTTTCTATTGGGTTAGTAAACTAAACTTAAGTAGTTTCTAAGTCCTATTTAACCTTAGATTTGAACATTCTCTTTAAACTTTCTAGGTATTAATAAAATCAGATCGGATTGTTGATCCTAAAACTAACAAGTTGAAGGGGTTACGTTGCAAATCCTCTAAATTTTTTTTTATTACTACATTAAATAAACCACAAAGTAAACTTTATTCTGCTCCGTGTCGTTAAGAAAGGAAAACAAAAGATTTAATTATCATTTTCATCATGACGTTAGCTATAAACTGGTTTCAAAAATTACAAAATATTAACAATATGATCAAGATGAAGGGAATTCTAGATTTGTCAAACGAAGGTCGTTTGGTTTTCCCATCAGTGGCGATTGATGCCTGCGGTAGTGGCTCGCGAAGCCTGTGCTGGTTTAATTACGGAGCCCACGCCACTTGACCCGCCCTCCTTGTGTAGGGTTGTACGACTTTCCTTCTAAGGTTTCTGCTGATAACACAATTCTTTTCTATCCATAATGGCGGTATCTGATTTGATGATTTTTTATATAGCGAAATAAATGCTTTTTTTTGTATTACACAACTAATAGAAGAAGTGACCTTCCAGTCTTGGGTGATCTAAAACTTGTAACATTGCATGGAATTGGTTTTTAAAGTCACATCCCTTAAGGTAGTACGATCGCGTAAGTTACTTTTAGGGTTTTTGGTTTGAAATGGTACCGCAGCAGCCCTGTGACTCGACAAACGAGTGGGAAAGCTGAAACCTTGCACTTTGATACAAATATAAACTGGAATCATTACCGGCGGCCACTGCACTAGTCCACTCGCCGCGCTCGAGGGCTCCACATCTGTACCGCTGTACGTACAGGTACCTATATCACGCGGCACGTTGGCTTTTCTTTTGGCTTATTTACTCATGTGCAAAGTATCCCTAAGTATAGAGGATTTTTGCACATTTTTGTGGCGGTGTAAGATTCATCAATCGTAAGTATTTTCAAACGAGACACTTTATTCTGTACACTTTATGCAGTGACAATTCATCAATATGATATTTTTAGATTCTAAAATTGGTTGGTTAAGATAGAGTTGGAAACGAATTACACTTTTGATGATCTCGATCGGCAACTGTCTGACCGGGCGCAACCCAAGTGTCAGACATTATAGGGGTTTGACTGTGCATATTTTTTTTATAAGGTGATTGTATTCGTTTTCTTAAAATACACAGCTTCACGGCTTGTGGGCATTATGGTCACTGTCGGCTACTAACATTTGCAACAGCAACGTTGTGGGTGGTCTGCGTCTCACTTCTAAAGTGGTTTCCGATGTTATAATAAACAGTATCATGGGATTAGTACAAAATAAATAATTTATTATTTATTTCTTTAACAAAATAACTGGTACAATGGTTCATTGTAAATAGAACGAAAGTCTTGTTCAATCGTGAAACCGAAACGGAAATAAAACAATATCGAGTTGATTATTCAAGATCCCAGAACGAACCGGGAACCGTGAATGAAGTGATTCCGCAAACTATCCCAGATATTTTATTATTTTGCCAAAACCTCCTCCAATATCCAGACTTTCGATAAACAAACGGGAGAAAAAATATAAACCACAATCTCCATACTTCCGTAGTTCCGCACCTTCCGTTCTATTATTCCACCAGGGAACCATAAAAAGCGAAGTGATTTAGATGAATCACGGTACACAATAGACAAAGGAAATACATTATCTGGAGGTAAGGACGAGCGCGCACCGGGCGTCAAGCCTGCGGCGTTCTTAGCGCTCTCTCTTCACTATCAAAAATGTAAGCCCGTGCTTAAGTCCAGATCAGTGCTTGAGCAGTAGATCAGCATACGAGTCTTAGACTAACCGAGATTCGACGTTGCACAAAGGTTGTGGACGTGGGTACGCGAATCGCGAAGCTGAAGTGGAGATGGGCGGGACACCTGGCAAGAAGGGAAGACGAGAGATGGACGAAGGCGGTCACAGAATGGTGACCAAGGGATGCCCGTAGACCAAGAGGCAGACCACCCGCCCGATGGTCAAATGACATAGTAGAACTGGCTGAGAATCACTGGACAAGACTCGCATGGGACCAAAAAGAATGGCGTAATAAAGAGGAGGCCTATGCTCAGCAGTGGGTGCAAACGGGCTGAAATGATGATGATTGTTTAAGATTTATTACAAAGCTCGTCAATTCCTTTGGCTTTTGTCATTATCTCTCTGGTTTCTTCCGTTTCGCCAAGGACGTCCTCTAATCCGATTGGCTCGCCCGACTCGAACAAGAACCACTCCTATATCCCGTTTTCAATTGACAAATCCAAACAACATTATTACATTGTGGGCGCACCATGTTTATTTGAACTAAGTTCAAGACTTCTGTAATATGTATGTCAATGTTATCATACACGTATCCATGTTTTACAATTTTACTGTGCGATACAACCTCATGACGCTTTCCGAATCCAAAAGGTAACTAAATACATAATTTCGTCCAAAATACCGAATCCTAGTAATACTTTGTTAAACGCGAAAGTTTGTAAGGAGGATGTATGGATGTTTGTTACTCATTCACGCAAAAACTACTGGTCCAATTTGGATGAAACTTGGAATATATATTTTCTGTGACCTGGATTAACACATAGGCTAAAGATTTCGCGTAGCAAATTCTAATCCTGCGTAGACAAAGTCGCGGGTGGAAGCTAGTTTTGAATAAATTCGAAATTGAATTTTTTAAACAAATAAATACGACATCTTAAATTTAAAACTTTTTACAATCATTAGTGTGCGCCTGCTCTAAGGGCTTAATAACCCTGAAAATATTCATTGTAACGGAAAAATCTTTGCTTGAACAAGGACAATGGGCAGTGTGAGCAATTAAGGTAATGTTGAGAGTTTATTCGGATTTATCACTAAGCTTTCAAGTGATAAAAGCCTTCGGAAGGTCAACTGGGGGAGGAACTGCCGAGTTGGGGGAAATAAATAGGAACGATAGGTGTTTAAGGTACTTAGTCACTGTTACGGGAAAATTCGTAAGTAATTGTTTACGTTCCAGGAAATTAATTCGTAAATTGTTTTTGCGTCAGTGAATCACGACGGACTTTGATTATATAGTAATTGAAACTGGTGTGAAAATAATAATGCTACTTCGCCGATTTTTTTTATAAAAACCTGTGTTATCTGTACAGCGTCTATGATTTTACTCTTTACTGTTTTATACTTACTTGAAATATATTAAATTTTAACTTTTCATAAACCTAACATTATTTTAATTAAAACATTTTTAAGTCACGAGCCTACTTGAACAATGAACATGTCATATCTATACAACTATACATCATTTACTCACAAAGGAAACTACGAGTATTATAAAATAGTAACAGTATTTACAATTCGTAATATTGCCCTATCTTGGCTCTAAGTTAACCCGACCGCATCAGAGAACTGTTTGATCAATAGTGAGAAACACATACTGATATCTTGATAGCTAAATGCAGCAGTAATTTACGTCTTGGCTTACAAATATATCAAGACAATAACTCGTAGCGTCACTATAACCGCTATAATCAGTGTACATTCGCATAGACAATGCAGACGAGATATGATTTATGCGCGATGCACCGACGATTATTGCCGACGATACATCGCCACAGATCAAAGAATTTAGTAAGAAAACTCTTGTGCAATTTAATTTAGATATATTATTAAATAACACAAAAAATTTAAACCAAAATACTGGGTTTTATATTTTAAACCAAAATACTAGCGCAGATGTTTTATGCTACTTATCTATATTCTATTTAGGTCCATTATCGGAGATTTCTTGGAGGGATTTCTTGGAATATATTATTTTTAAGAATCAGCTGCAAACTTTATCATTTCTTTTCAATTAGTTACTTGCGAACAACAGTTGCTGTTAGATACATAAACAGTAAACTAATTATAATTATTATTAAGTATTGGATGCATTAAACTAATTTACTGCTTAGTGACTCCCCTCACTAGAAAAAAAATATTAGAAGAATAAGATATTTATAAGTAGTGGTACTATTGTTAGTGCACTGTGCCGGGTCACAGTAGAACGACTCCAGCCATGAATATTCGGAGCGCTGCGTCTGCAGAGCCGGTATCGATGACTTGCTGTTTGACGCCATCATTGATTGATTCATTGGCGTTCCACTCAGCTCTACCGATTTATTCTTTTATCTGTGGTCCCATAGCTGTTACAAATACAAGGCATTCCCTCCCTGCCTTATTCCCTTATTCCATTAGGTGGATAATAGACCGTTTTTCATCCATTCTCCCCCATCATTCGTCATTTCAGTAATTAGTCACACAAAGTTGATGCAAAGTTGAAATTTTTTTTCACGTACTTTTTAGCTTCTAACTTTCTATACCTACAACAAAAGAATACTTGTCATATGAGCTAATAATGCTTGAACTTAAGGTTTTTTAATTTTTTTATTAGGTACAAAGATTTAAAGTATTAGTTTTATAATTTTGCACTAAAAAAACTTTTAACCTCATAGAGTTATTTCAAGAAGTTGAATTCATTTGGCATGCAACTTAAATGCACTTATCGCTAATAAAGCGTCATCATCATCTCAACTCCCATCACCCAATGTTCGGTACTAACATTTGTAAAAAGCCATCTACAAAAATATAAATCAAGTCAAACAGCAAATATCATAAGGCAAACTAAATCGAACGGGTAACCATTGTAGAAATATGGCAATCGTTCCTTTATCCGATTATTGGATCTATCTACAGGGACAGTCGATAAATAACCCCGCGCGGAGTAACGCTCCCGCCGCTTTTTATTTTACTCTGCATTCGCAAGTTTTCCTTCCATGTCTCAAGTAAACGTACACCTTATCGATAACCTATACCTACCTAGTGGACAGCTTTATACAAACCGCTGGAACGCTTTTTAGACCATCTTTATTTCATCGTTTACAAGACTGCAATATAACGGCTAGGTCAATAACCTAAACTCATTAGTACCTTGCAGTGAGGACAGATGGACTAAAAATTCAAAGACCGCAAATATATTATTGTTGATGTTGAATCTGTCTGCAGATAACTAACTCATTTTATGCCGTAGATCTTGCAAAGAGGTTTCATAGAGCAAAGCTATCTGGCACATTGTAGTAACAATTGCATGTACAGGCTGTGTCTGAGTTAACCAGCTGTTCTTCCCAGCTATAGGTTAAAGTGAAACTATCGGAGTTATTCAATTTGGCGCCTTGTAAACACTCCCGACATCACTTCTCGGAAGCGAGCGATATTTCCACCGAGGGCATCCGTAAATCACCCGCTATCGTCGACACCACCATCTACTTACCGAATATGAAACAAAACGCAAACAACACATTCAATTAATTAAAGAGACGTTATATTCCGCGACGATATCGTCTGTCAATCCAGAGAGGGTTAAAGGACGATATCGTCGCAGAGCATTATCGATCCTATCTCGATTTTGTTTCATTTGGAGCATTTATTGGTTGTCGCGTCGGGTGTAAACGGAAAGTGCGGATGGATCTGTGGGATGCTGGCCACGTCTGCGGATAATGCGCGAATACAAAGTGCGGCCACACTACCACATTCAATCTTCAGGATTTTAGGCCAGCGCCAGGTGCGGAGGCAGGACGAACGATGGGGTTCCGAACACATAATCCTATAAGCCCCCTAGACGTACTAGATCTAGGATGAGCCGACAGTTCAGCTTTATTTATTATGTTTAGTTTAGATACCTTTAGATGTTAAATACCACACGAGGTTCTTACCTGCTCGCATGTGAGAAAGCGCTAAGCAGACAGGATTGATTGATTATTTAAAAACTGAAATTCGTGAAAGTGCTTTGTGAGGTAAGGCAAATGTTATAGTGGGTGTAATTAGATGGCCCATCTGCTAATTTCGTCACTAAGTCTCATAAAAAAAAACATTTTCTTAGATTCTTGCCCTCCGACATCAACCCTGTCGCAGACCCTTCCATTCGATAATAGAGCGAGTATACGATTGTAATACAGAGTCTTCTGCGTTGATTTGAAAACGTGCGCGGAGGCCGAATTTGTCTCATTTTGATTAGTTATTGGATTCACGTACGTGTGGTTTGACAACAATACTAAAACTTTTGTCCCTAAATATCATATTGCCAGTCGTTCGGGTTAAAGTAGGCGACTGATCAGACAATCGACTGAAAACAAATTCATTGGGAGGAAATTACGATTAAAAAAATATTATGTAGGCATGAGTTTTTTTTTTTTTTTTTTAATAAATAAATTTATTAAATAATAATTTGAGGTAAAACTACGTACGCTGTTTTACTATAGCTGTTTTTCAGAAATGGTAACTTCAATCTAGTCATAGCGCTATTGAATTTATTGTACAAGTAGAAATAATTTCGATTGGTTCATCCAAAGACTTTCAATAAATTCGGAAATTAATTGAGTACGTAAAGTATGAGCAAATAATGTTAAATTGAAACAAAATGAAAGGCTCCAGCCCTGGGCGGTCAAATAAATTGATCGGGGACGATTCAGTGGTCCAATATTTACCTACTTTCGACCATGGGTTGGTAACTATACCAAAGTAGGTATAGGTAAATAGAATAAAAATAGGATTTTCGCATGTTTATACTAGACCAACTGATATAAACTTTTGTAACCAGTTACATAAAAAATATCTAATATCTGTGACTTTTCTCACAGAACAAAAGCATTTTTAGATCACAAAAAAATTGGATATCTACGTGTTGTACAGTAAAAGCATTGAAATTTGACAGGCGTCATGGCTCAGTTGGTAGTAGCTCTGCGTTCCGTGCTGTGGGTCGTGGGTTCGATCCCCACCGAGAACAAACATTTGTGTATGGCAAACATAGATGTTTGTTCTGTGTCTGGGTGTTACTATGTATCATAAGTATGTATTTACAATATATATATATATATATAAGTATTATATCAGCAATCTAGTTCCCATAGTACAAGCTCTGCTTAGTTTGGGACTAGAGACCGTTGTGTGTAATGTCCAAGGATATTTATTTATTTATAATTTTGGCTATAACTTAACAAAGTCATCACGCAGGCTACTTATGTTACATAAGTATTACATAATAATGAAAAACGAAGTAGTGTACACAATAATGCCACTTATCATGCAAGAAGTTAAAAAGTCTCATTTAAAAGCGTAAAACTGCCAATCCAGGTTTAATGTTCCTAATTAGGAGACTTCCTCGATTCAGCAAGACTTGGAGCGACGAAGAATGTTCCGGAAGTTCGTAATGGTAGGAATGTCCATTTTGTTATGAGGCTGATGTCTGCTGTAGCAGTTCTCTAGCCTGTCCGACCACTTATGACGTTTTCATTGACAAAAAAACAGAATTATGTTCGATTTGATTAGATTTTTGACTGAATCGAATCAATTACAATTTACAACATAATTGAAAATCTAAAATCTAATGAAACGTCCATTAGAAGAGATGGCAATAGTTCTAAGTGGACTCAACTAGTGCGATACATAAGCATAGAAACGCTTCAGTGAGCAGTACGCCTTACAACATTGTACAGTAGAATATTTGGCATTGCTCAGTGAAATGTTTGTAATAGTGAACATCCCGGTAATGTTTACCTCACGATATCAAGGCTGCGGAAGTTGTCACATAAGGTAAAACATAAAACAAGGGGAAACTGTAACTAGCTATAAACTATTAGCTAACGAAGTTTTTGGACTAAACTATGGTATTTATCATTGCTTAGTGACTATCTGTAACGTCGGGAGGAATTTACTTACGCTAAGATTTTGATCACTTTACTTGAAGAATCATGTGGAGAAGAAAAGCATAGGCGTGCTTAGGTATAAATAGAACTAGCGGTCATCCTACTTGTGACGCAAGCAGTGCTGCTCGGATTACTGTGTTTCGGTTTGAAGAATATGGGTGCTGGTGGAATTATAGGCACATGAGACTTAACACAGCTGAGAGGGATGGACACAGTGAATTGCCTTAATAGACTTACTCTGTGAGGTAATGCTTTGTTAGAGGTAACCACTTATCATCAGGTGGCCCATTAAGCAAGCAAGCTCGTATGAGTTAGTGGCCAACTCTGGTGACGGAGTTTTTAGGCCGCTTTAAGGCCTCTTAAGGTGCTTTAGCTTGTTCCATTTCACTTACTCATAAGATAAAAAACTTAATGTGAACGGTGTTTATTCTAATCAATTCATTCAATAGGTCATCAAGGTAACATAAACAAATAGACGCGTCATCTTACCAGGTAATAGAGAGAAATCCTTCCCGGTACAACTTTTGTACGCGTCAACTTCTATTTGCCACGTCATCTGTACAAACAGGGGTTTTAAGAAAACTGTAACGTTATATTACACTCGTGAAAACCACTAACGCATTTTCTGATAAACCTACAAAATTAAAAAAGTAACCAACCTCTTGATACAATTCGAATACAAATTGGCACTTTTTCAAACCGTAAAAAACTGCTCTATATTGAGTGAAAAATGTTGTCGTTTTGAATTAGGATTAACAGTAAGAATTAATAAAAAATTGAATCACCGCTATCTGTCGTTACCGCTACTTTAAAAACGTCCGGTATCAAGATAATATAATAATCGTATCTTCCGGAGAAAAACAGTACCCTTTCAGGTTATTAAAGGGGTAGGCTGAAAGCAGACAACTGATTCAGGGCTCAGGGTCGGGGCCGATCATCAATCACTCCGCTTTCGCCGCTATCATTACCATCTGAAGCTCTGAATAACGTAATCAGTTGGTACCTAATCACTGGCTGAGATGAGAATTATGGGGTAGGACAGTCAGGCTTTAAAGATAAAATGTATGATGATCATCATCAATAACCCATCTGAAATGTAATTTTTTTTAATTACCGAAAAATTATGATTTTGTATAAAATTTTCAAAGTTTTGTTTTTTATGTTAGATTTTTATTGTACCAATAAAATTAATTTATCAACGTTAGTATAGTGGACATTTCAGTTTCGCGGTAATATTGCAGTATTCTTCAATCATTGTTTGTATTCCATTTTCAAATCTTCCATATCCGTCCGTTCGGACCTATTGCCCAACGTCAATCCACAGTCAGAGATCAAGACACTGTCCGGCAATAAATCAGGCACTATCGCATGCCGTCCGGTGTCCGGTGTCCGGACGAGTGACGCAGGTTGTCCGGATACGGATCTTATTGGAACGGTGACTAAACGGTCAATAATATCAACTCTATCTGTTTTCTTTATAGATAAAAAAGCTATTGTAACTACATACTAATTCTTGTATTCAAAAGTTAGGAATATACCTGGTTTTTACATAGGCCGTTTATGTCAAGTTTCATATTTTGGTAACACTTGGTTTAAAAATTGTTTAGTACACAACCTGATAGTTGAGTATAAAGATACCAGTGTGCTCTTGGGTAAACACTTCAACGACTTAGTGTCGACTATAGTTTGATATTTTCTATAGAACTAACATTATTTTCTTTTTCAAAGATGGCGTAGTCCGGCAGGAGCGAAACTCGACGAAATTGAATTATAACATTTGCGGGAAAATAATAGGATAATGTTGCCAGCGATAAAAGCACTCTTACCAACTTTTACATATAAATCGTAACTTTGCTCTGTGGACGGGGATTATTTCACTAAAACAGTAAGTGTGGTCGAAATGCAATCTCGTTCTTTTGTTGGATGAGAGAGAACAAATAGAAAAGAGAATATGAATAAGTTTTAAAGCAAAAATCTCAGAAATCCCTTGCAATACATATCTGTTGGATTAGATAAGATAATGTTTATTTCACACGATAAGATAAAATAAGATTCATTGATATGTAGCTATAATAAATAGGTACCTTTCTACAATCTACATTACGTCTAGGCAATGCAGGATTGACAGATAACCTAAATTAGGATACCTAAGCATAATATTAAGGAGAAGACATAGAATAATACCTACTACATATTATTGCTAAAACTAAGTTATAAACCATAAAATATTAATAATAAAATAGAACTGAACAAACCCATCAGTATTTTAGTTTTAAGCCGTGCCAGTTTTTAGTAAATTTCCAACGCCGCCATTTTGAAAAACAAATTGCAGAATATTAAATAATAAAACCCGTCCACCTATATTTACTGAAGTAATGGTTGTATTGTAGGTAGGTATCTACCTACATTCGTTATGTCGCTAGCTACTTGCATGTCTACTCAGTCTGTTTGCTGAAGGATGTTCTGTGTACCTAAGGCAGAAGCAATGTCTGTATTGATATTGTCTCTTTGTGCTGTGCTGGTACCGCGTACCGTGCACTGCCATTTCGAAACGTATTTGATTAGTCATTCGTTACTGTAGAATATTGAGAAATGTGTTTGGAATAGTTGTATTGAAATGTATAAGAAAATCATCATCATTTTTCCCTACTATTTATTATCCAACATCTGCGTAGATAAAATATATGAATAAGAATATACTACAGTACAAACACAAACAGATGTGCATAAAAGTAAATCCTCCCAAATAGAAGCAAAAGACCTAATATCTAAAATAGGAGCAAAAGTATTATTATTATTATTATTTTTTTTATATCATATAGGCAACCGTTTGACCACAATCTCACCTGATGTTAAGCAATGACAAAACATACAAATTACAAAGTTATATTACAATAAGAATTAAAAGTATATTACAAAGTTTATAACATGTCGATTCTAATGAAGCTGAAAATAAATTTGTAAAATAAATAAAAGAGAAGACTTTAATTTTATTTTTCCATTTATTTTGTTACCATACAAATATTATTAAGTTGTATTAATCTGGTTTATACCCAGTAGGATAAAACAATATCAGATATGAAAAAAGTTTTGTTTCAATTTTATGAATAATTGGTGCGGTTGCTTTGAGCATAGAATTGAATATATCTGACCGCATTTTGTAATGAATTTATTCGTATTGAAATGCTAATAATTTGGACGCGCCTTTCATTTTGTAGCGATTCCACTGGACGAGTTGGGGGATAATAACGTTTTTATAAATAGGTATATACTTTACTTTTTTAACATACTCATAGACAAGTGCGAGTTTCGAATCAAAGCTCAACATTGACACTCATTGTTACACCACTAAGTATAAATCAATTAATGGAAAGCTATCTACAAAACTAGTAAAGCTATTATAGTGATAATAAAATCCAAATTATGTCAAGATAATTTTTTTATTTTTCTATGGACGTAGAATATGGACCATCTGAATAAAATGCGTACCTATATTTTGTTAGACCCTGTGTATTCTTGCCTAGAAGCCACCGCCCCACTTTCCCGTTAAAAATAAAACAAGAACGCGTAAAACAGTTCTTGATACTAAGACTAAGCAGGTAAACTTTGAAGATCCACTCGGAAAGTATCAAAAACTGTTTACATTTGCCGAGTTACGAGTCGAAGGGGAGTCGCGGAGTCGCGTGTTTGTTTTCCGAATATTAGCTCGTGTGTTGTAACTTCATTTATATTCCCAGATTTCCTGTTTGACATCGTCATTTTCAATTAAAACTTGGAGTTCTGGCCAAATAAAACATTATTCAATCCGTTGGTAGTGAAAATAAATTGTGGAATCAACGAAAAATTATACATTTTCTACTATTTTCAAATGAGAAAATATTATATTCAAGTGCACCATAAAGTACATACTTCAGCAAGCAAACAGGATTTCCTGTCGTGGTTATCAGAAACTACGAGTCCTGTGGAACCACGACAAAGCTACAGTCGTTTGTTCTGCCATAGAGCCGACCAACAGGATTTAAGAGGGACTGTTTTCAACACAGTTCGCTGTACTACGTCGTAACCTCCGCCAAGTCTGTAAGCAGACGCGACTTTCCCTTCAATATTTTCACCAACACCTAAGTTCCAAGTGCTACCTCCGCCACAGCGTACAATAAATAACACAATGACCAAGTTATAACACTTAAACGTGAAAGTCTCCCTGCCAGCGCCGTGTAGGAGAGCCGATAACTCAGCCATGGAGTGCCGCGGGAGTATCGATTCCGAGGGGAAAGGTGTGGCGCGTCTTACAGCGATTAAGAACATCATCGTCATCATGATAAATTCACCTACTAAGACTTTTTTACTGCCAGCAAGTATTGTCACTGGAAATAATGAGCTGTGTCGCGGTGTGTAATAAACACTGGTCTTCATCTGCTACTGTCGACGAAATCCCAGTGGTCAAAACCCGATGAACCCTGGCTTATCTTACAGTAGAAAGTGTTGGTTTAATTGGACTACACAAACACATTGGTGCCTTTTATAGAGTGGTAAAGTTTCAGGCTATCAAAAGACCTGGAAGCAGTTGCCATTGCTGAAGTAGGTCACACACAAAAATCTTTTAGTGTTAGTACCTAATATTTACGAGGTGAAAATGCCGTGAGAGCTGGCGCTACCCGGTCACTCGGGCCACTCCCAATTTGGACAGCTTCCAACGTAGAAGACTCATTGACCAACCAATGATGTTTCTCTTAACATGCTTTTGCGGCGATTCTCACTGAAATATCGCAGGCCGGTACCCTCAGTACCAGATCAACACTTTAGCAAATCTATAAGCTTCTTCTGCTTTATTTCTAAATAACTGTCAGTTTGGAAAACCTTTGCAAAGTCAAGTGTACAAGATAAAGACCGTTAAGTTGCCTACACTGCTGTTTTTGGAAAAAACCAACACACTTCTCTTTTTGCTGTTAGTAAGCAAGCTCGTATGAGTTAGTGGCCAACTCTGGCGACGGATATTTTAGGCTGTTGGTGGTTTTTTAGAATTGTCGCGATGTTAAATAGAATGCTTGGTTCTTTTCTAAAACGTCCTTGGATTGTCAATAAATAAAAATAAAATGTGTGGGTGTAAGTATTTAGGTACATTCGCATATAAAAGCTTTTATTGCTCCGTGATATTTGTCATTCGTAAAGCGAGGGGATCGAATTGCGAACATTCTCGATTTTCTGTCACTTAGCTCGAGTTGTGATGAGTATTCCTTACATATAGGTACACTGAACCGTTAAAAAGATTCCGAATCGTATGACATAGCTGTGAGGTTTACAATGTGATATTATACGTTTTCCGTTCGTTTATTGACGTTACAAATAAAACGACATGACTCAAAATATGCTTAGCAACAATACTCTCGATATTGTTGTAGTCGTACAGGTTAGAACATAGTTAAGCTAAGCAAAGTTGCTAAGGATGACGTGATTGACATCCACCAATAAGAATTGTTTAATATGAAAACAAATGATCCCTATTGGTAGAATTCAAATACCAATGTAGCTTGTCCAATGTTATCGAACACTAAGTAAAAACTGACTTTACACAAGTGAGCATGTGACAAAGTACGGGTTCCTATCCCGCGAGTGGACAAATGTAGCGTCATCTAAATCTGCATCTTTTCCATTGGTCAAATTCATCTACTTTGTTCAAATAACGTCTCTGTACCAAGTACCAACCAAGCTTAACATACCGACCTAAGATTTACACCAATTATTCGACTTTCACACCGAGTGCGAGGTCAAGCCTATGTATGCGTTTAATGTATGCTGCTTATTACTTAGTTGACTAATCTTAGTGGTCGCCGTATAAAGGACTCTTTGATCTTACCGCACGTTAATGCTGACTCTAGCGACGGTTTCGCGAAAATTACGATATTCAAGAAGGCTGTAATGTATGACATGTGTTTATTAAAAAATGTTATTTCGTTTGGAGTGATTGTGAAATTCAATTTTTAGCGCTGGAATCTTAGTTTAAGTTGATTCAAAGTAGTCCTTTTGATTTTAAAACAACACTCGGATGAGGTCTAAAATATCAAACCTTGCAGAATAATTTAAGTGATAATTATTATAAAATATGAGATTGTTCTTACAATAATATTATTTCGTGAATCTGATGCCCACGTCTGTACCATCAATCACTCATAATTTACTTCATATTAATAACTCTGTAAGGAAAGGAAACATCTTTATCCCAGTTAATTAACACTCAGTAAATTAATTTTAGGATTGCGATGAATTATTCATTTCCAATCAGAGAGCAGTCTTTGAACTCGCACTCGGAATCTAACGATTCTGTTTAATATTCACTATTCGGAATCCGGATCGGTTCATTTTGAACTTTAAATTCGATGGCACATTAATTATACCTATTTGTCAAACTTCATCTTCCAAAAACCTATGGTGTAAAGTTAGGATGTTGTAAGTAATTACATTTAGCTTTCTAGAATTCTGTTAAAGCAAAAATAGCATTTTGTCCTTAGTTTACAAAAAAAGTAGGAGACCTTAATTATTATCAAACAATTTGTCATGTAGATTTAAAACAAATTGGATTTTCAAGTGTAAATAAAATAATTAACAACCTTTTATAGAGCTAAATTAGTATTAACTATGAGTTTCATTATTAATTTTGACTCATGAATATTACATAATTAGGTAGAATAATAAACATTTTCTAATTGCTACGCCGTAGTCCTTGTGCTTCATTTTACTAACGTTTCTTGAATATTAAAATACTATTTTCTCTACAACTTGATGACTGACTTCTGACTCTACAATTGTCTATGAAGCTCTACGCAGTGCTACGCAGCAAATACCTCTAGCGACACGAGTTGCGCTAAAACCTCCTTAGATAAAAATGACTTGTAGTAAAATACTAGAAGAAATCTCTATGAGCGATAAGACCGCTTGTTGCACCTAGATGTAAATCATATACGGTGCTTTTCGTTGTGTGATTATTTGACGTATCCTAAGCGGTGCCAGTTTCAATTCTATCAATTATTACCTACATGTCCCAAGTGATATGCTTTATGAACAGATATTAATATTCCCAGGGCTGCCTCACGCGAGATAAATTAAGACAAATTAAATTGTCAGGGGTGTACAAATAGACCAGAGAAAACAGGGTTATAATTGAAATTCAAGACGACATGCGACACGCCGAAAGTTGGCAAAATTTATTTTGTAGTGCGACTAATTAAGTTAGATGTTGGGTTCAGAGGCTTAATTAGTTATTGCTCGACTGGATGCTGTCTCAATTGGGGAAAGTCAAGGAAGCACGTGACGCCTAAGCGACGGAAGTGAGAGCGAGTAAGATGGACGTCAGTAAATACAAGAGAGAGCAAGAGCAAAACATTGAGGATAGTGTTAAAGTAAGATATTGAAAGATCGAACCAAAGGTCAGCAATATCTTTTCGCTTATTTTAACAGAGTCGTCGATGTACTATGATTACGAACAGTCTCTAGGTAGTAGATGATGGTAATACATTTTGAATCAATTCCTTGACATAATATAAGTACCTACGAGTACAAGCAGTACTGTGTGTTTTCCTAGTTAGTTGAAACCTCCGATTCGGGGAATACCAGTGCGGGGTCAGGACAATCTCAAATGTGATTCTAGAGTGTACTAGACTGGAATATACTCAAGAGCCAGAATTTCGGATCATTTATCTATAAAAAACTTGAGTATCGTGGAAACCATGAATGCTAGTTTAGTCAGTAATAGCAGTAGTTGCTGTCAACTGTAATGAACCAGCGCAGAGTTCATAATGAATTCATCTCTATCTGAATGTTTGTTCGATACCTACACATTATTAGGTACAAGTTGTAAACAGAATATGAAAAGCAGGTGCAGAAACAAAAATACTTCACACAAAGTTGAGGCTACAAATTGGACAGTTACCAAAATGACCCAATAACATTTACAGTACTTTTACAGGAATTTGCAGGTAATGCCTGTTATCCGATACCCAAACCCGCTAGGGTTTTGCTGTAACCAATGCAATTTTATCATTGAGGATTTAAATAAAATAATATTATGTGGGCTGTAATGCTGTACTGAAAGAATCTAATAAACCCTTCCATAAACCCTTTTTATACCTATACCTAGGTGCTACGAGTAAATACAATAAGCAAATATATGTTGTCTTATTACTACACGCTACGCACTGTTCACTACGAGAGGGACAAAAGTACTTGGTATACATAAGTAGTCAAAAATTTCAAGATTCCCATACCTAAAGTGTAGAGTTTCGGGTTTCTTCCATCAATAAAAACGTCACATAACCAATGTATCCAACCAAAACGTGAAGAAATCTGAGCGTCAGTAGGTATTCCCTAAGGTCGAGGGTCACTTTGTAAGACATGGCCGCCAGGAGCCTCGTCCGGATTACGCACGGATTACCGGATCGACCTAATCGTCACGACGACGTCACCCTGGTAATGTAAACTCACCCTTATCTACCGGTAAGGAGAGTTCCTTATCGAATACGCAGGTGCACGAGCAAAAATGAATTTTGCGGCAGTAAGGCCGCCGTATTCAACGTGAATCAATCAATCATTTTTTGCAGGAGAGTACCGATTAGTCATAAGCCCAAACATGGAGCGTTGATATCAGTGATCGCTTATCTTCGTTGTACTGTGTCTTTTGGAGCTACGCGCAATAAATACTATGTACCCACACTCGTAGCTATGCGTTTTTTTAAGTTATCAACGCACATGTACAAATGGTTTGTGTAGCTTGTGTTAGAAGAAAATTCAATAAGTTTCAGTATTTATTCGTATTTATTCAGTATTTATTCGGTTTGCAAAACGTTGAGGAGTAATCTTCAGTGATTCCTTTAGCAGATGTGGCCGTTGATAAATGTGTCAGATCAGATCGGAAGGATGTCGATACAAAAACAACCATTTGTCTCCGCAGACGGTGAGCGAACGTATTATTTGTCCTAACTGACGTTTGTACAGAAAGCTTTTCCTAAACAAATTCACTAGTGTTCGGCTATCCATCTCCGTGGTTAGATCAAAATAAAAACTAGTTAGAAGATTATTTGGACTTTTTTTCATAGCTCATACTTTTTTAAACCCATCAAAATGATGTATCAATTTCAAGTCTCTAAGGTCCAGTGTTTAACGAGTAGGCTGTGCTGCGTGTAGTCCTAACTTTGATTCTTATTGGATATCTTATAGAAATAGAAACAAACTCACCATTAATTTCCATTTCTATTTTCAGATAGGTTTCCAATCGCAGTGACTTGGGCTGAGGGGAGGGCCACAGAATAAACAAAACGAAATGGACGTTGAAATCCTTAATTAGAAAACTTGAAAATTATCTGTATTGTGGCAGGGCGCGAAGGAGCCATGAATATTCATCGAGAGAATTACCATAAACAAATACAGGCCTACATAAACGATTATAAGAAGAGAAGTGAGATTATTATGCAGACCTTTGTAAGGGGCTGTGGGTTTACTCCTGGTGAACCCGGCTTGCAAATCGCGCCGTGCTTTTGCATAAAATTATTTATGTAAAAGTACTCGAGGTTGTATGCGTTCGGTTTTGCTAAGACCAAACGGCATCCTTTAAAATTCATAAAGACCGCACGTCACGCCAAGATGTTTATCTTTTCAATGGTTATACACCGGACCATGGGTAACGCGGGACATATTATTAGGGCTCTTCGT
This sequence comes from Eulithis prunata, assembly GCA_918843925.1. Taxonomy (NCBI): domain Eukaryota; kingdom Metazoa; phylum Arthropoda; class Insecta; order Lepidoptera; family Geometridae; genus Eulithis; species Eulithis prunata. Next base: position 11,027,660 of record OU974008.1, on the reverse strand, counting down.
TGGTGTCACTTTATGCGAGTCATACAGAAACTAGTAGTCTTTTTAAAATAAATAAACTTGAGTTATATTTATAAATTCGGCACTGAATAATTTTCCGAGACTGGCGATCTATCATAACATTATAGTTGTTATTATGTATTGCTATAACTTTATTATTAGTAACAACTAAACATGAAAATTGGCAGTTTCCGAGAGTTGAACTTTGGTTCGTTCTAGGAAAACCAATCGCTGTAGTAAGGACTTGAGTTAATTAGAGAGTGTCTCAAATTGTTAGTAATTACACCGAAATGATTGGAAGCAGAAATTGTAGCAGTTGACGACACGCTTCTAAACTCCTGTAGTTCCCAGTTCCCCGGGATCATTATTACTGTACACACAAATGTAGGATTAGCTAAACCTATAACTGTTTGCGTAACTGATTAGCCATTATATCACTATGCCAATCATTTTATTATTTTTTATTTCCGGAAAAGGTCAGGTTCCTACTTGTCAGACCATTTTGTAAGTAAGTCTGCTTGCATTTTCAATAGAATAGTCCTGCAAAATAGCAGGATGACTTTAAGCTAAAAGTTTTGGGATTTCCATGACGGTTTACATCCATTATGAAAACTCAATTTGTGATCTTCATTCGCTGGCTAACCACGTGACAAGTATGTTTCTCTATCTACTGGATAAATAATATTTTGATGTATCTGCGTTTACTTGCGTGAAATAATGATTTTTCTCAAACTTTGCTCATATAAACTTGTCAACGGTCACTGGGATGTCAGTAACCCACCTATCTTCACGAAATGTAGCGATAAGTAGTCGTCTCATGGCTTCCTGTGAGCGGCTAATTGCTCGTGGTAATTGCGAGCGGCGGCCGCTCACCGCGCCGCTGAGCGCATCCGCTCAGGATGTTGTGTGGAGGAGCGATTTATGGCTCGAACCAGTGGATTGCAAACTACTGCAGAGAAGGACATGCCCAATGCCCAATACAATTGAGTGACGTTCCTTTGATATTTGATTAGATGTCTACCTTACCTGTTAATGGGTATCCGCACGGGTGTAAATAAGTTACTGGTAAATCAAATCAAAGAAGCATCGAAGCTTCTTCTGAGTGAAAATAAGTAATCTGACGGTACGAAAAGAACGCTCAAAATCATCCTGAATATCGATAGCTATTAGTAACGAGTATTCGAACTTCTTTTAGCTGGTTGATTATGAAAAAAGGGTAAGAGTATTGAACAAATATTTTTCCCAAAATTATTAGGTTAACAAGCTTGTCCCAAACCCGTGTTGCTTCTTGCAAATAAATAAGGACCCGACTCTCACTAATGAAATGCAGGCTTATGCTCAACATCTACTTAATATTTCCAAATCTACTGAACTGATCAAACCCGAAACCGAATAACAGGGTCCTGTATAAGAATTACATTAGATTCTGTATCCCATCTAACTATGGCATACTTCAGCATCGAGTATACTAAAGTGATGATGGATATTATAGGCTGTTTAAAGGCTTCTATTCTGTTCCTAGTGTTCAAAAGAAAATGCATCTAGTGGTCATTCACCTTTTATGATTTTTCATACAATGCCATCTGGATGTAAGTTAGTTGGTCTGTTACGCCAAAAACATCTAAGTCTAAGAGTGCTTATGACCAACATGGTGGTGGCTGCTGAAAGCATACTTTATTTACTAGATGTGGCTCAACCTCATCCTACTATGTCCTTGAAGGAAGGAAGAGCTCCGGAAACTATACCCCACTTACATTTAAAGTAGACCCTTTTATGCACATAAAATGGAAAGAAGTCATTGTGGGGTGCGACGAGGACTGTTCGCTCACAGCGCGCTGCCTTCTGAATGTTTCAGTGGTATTGAGCTGTCACCATTTCAATATTTGTATTGTTACTTACCTTTTGTTACCTATACCACTGTTATTAAGGCGTTTGCTGACCCATATTTACCAAAACTGGCGCTGAATAAATAAATCCGGTTTTTCAGAGAATAAGGTAAGCGATGTAAAATGTCACCTAGCGACTGATTTCGTAATTGGTATATAATGATCTTCCAAAACATTTTTTTCTCAATAAGACTACTGCGTTTGTTATGAAAATTCGCTAAAATAGAGTCCAAGTACTCACCGTTCTATTTCCCAAGTTGCGCACGCGACAGCTGAGATACGCAGATTTACCGACGAGGGCTGTAACGTTGCGCGGAGTAGCTGCGTCGAAAGATGGCGCTAATCGTGACCCTGGCGCGGCTGGCAGGGAGTTCACTGACCCCGCACCGCCTGCCACGTCACACACACCTGGAACAAAAAAGAAAAAGTAAAAAAAAATATTCGAAAACAAACATCCCATGATTTCAAAAGGGTATGACGTGGACAGCATAACCTCCCGTTCAATTGTGTTTTTTTTTATTTAGTTAGGGCCTTTTACATGATGATGTCGGCTTTAATTGTACCCGTCCATTTCTTTTGATTCTACTTAGAGTTTCTAAAACGGCCTGAATAGACCCAACAATAGATTTTCGTGGACCTGAAATATTTTCAGGTCGTCGCCGGCTTAGACGTTAATCAGATTATCTTTTAGAAGAGGATTAGGGCTAATTTAGATAAGTGTGTCCTTTCTTAGGACAAAAGTATTTGCTAGGTCAAGCGTCTTGTATCTGCACTAACTCAACTGATTGAAACTAACGTGTAAGTAGGTACGTATCACTAGTAGACATTATCAAATCCATGTAGATACACGTGGAAAAAAGAAATTAAGAATATTGAATGACGTGAAACTGCATAGGTATTATGCTGAACTTAAACTGCTTACTACATACTACATGCTAGTAAGGTATAATAAACATGTATGATCTGGAAATATTTAAAAGGAAAATAAATTCTTTACTCAGTTTTTAGTATGAAGTGATTTGTAAGGTAAAGAATTAACCATACTTCTGAAAAACACCATAATATGAACAATCGGTATAGTCAAATACCATGGTTTTCCAATAAACCTTTAATTTACAAGATTACTTCATAGTAAAACCTAACTTCAAAAATGCAAATGGCCTTGTTACGTGAAGTGCGCTCCAAATCTGCGTTTCTCACTTGAAGTGGATCTGCCGTAATACCACGATTATAAGCGGAGCCATAAGGCCCGGAGCAGCGAACAAAGGGTTAAATTAACCATTCCCTCCCCGGTCTATTGTACCCAAAGTGTTTAATTAAATACTACGAAGAAACTAAGCTGTATCCCTGTTATTTCAGGAACTAAAGACCAAACAGCGCGTTTGCACACTGCACGACACTGAACGTCATACCCGAACAAAAACTCGGCGTGGACACTGGTACGATGTAAAAGCGTATAAGATTAGCTCTCTATATCGTAGGTGTCGTGTCGTTAGCAGTGTGAAAACAGCCACTGGAAAAGGAGTTTCTAAATGGAATAAGACGAAATCTCGGCTGAAATTACCTGTTGACATAGAGTAAAGATTTTAATTAAAACTTTCTCGCGGTGTTTTTATTTAGAGCCTGAAAAGCTCGTCTTGGAAGTTTGAGCGAGTTATGAAAGCTCCCAGGCAAGGAATGGGTGTTAGTAGTTCACTCGGTTTCTGATGTACTTTGATAAAGTAATTACGTATCTTAGAGCGAGAAACTGTTTGATATTCTAGCTTATTTTGCGATAGGACGCTAGTTTCATATCCGAATTTACTAAAAAAAATAAACTTGACTAAATAAACTTAAAAATTCGTTGTAAATGATGTCGAACAAATCAGAGAAACTACTACCTACTCTACTACTACTACTGACTACTACTAGGCCATACTGTCCCATTGTTGGGCAAAGGCCTCCCCCCACTTCCGCCAATCTCCACGTTATTTTCTTTAAATTTTAATTAAACCTTTTCCATCTCTTTACTTTAGACTTGTCATAAACTAAAATAGAAGTATATTTATTTGATGGATGACGTTATACAGAGATGGTGAAACTGGCTCTAAGTAAAATGTTAACATTTTATACTACAGCCGAGCCTTTAGACCGAGCCGGTGATTGAGGTTCAGCAATTAGTTTGTTTCCCGAAACAAATGTTTCACAAACAAAGGATTCTCTGAAAAACAATTCAGAATTTCTGGAAAGACCTAGACTTATTGTGGGGGATGTTTTGAAGCTATATACCCATCGGTTATGTGCGAATTTGAATTGCTTGATTGTAGCGCGGCTTTGGTTGGATCTATCTAGTGGGACACGCACGTGATTTATGGAATGAAACTGGATATTATCGAACAATTGGCTCACTAATTTTTTAAAACCACAGGTGAGTGCTAAAAGTTCAAACCAACATTCGATCGTGAAAAGAACCCTCTATTATTTCCTAATCGATACAAACGAATTCGAGTCGATTAAAATTAAAATAAGTCGATGTTTGATTTCACAATAAACTTTCGCTAAGGACTCATCGGAACAACCCAAAACCAAAAAACGTCATACACACAAAAGTCTGCAAAAGCTATCAATCTCAGTTTCCCTAAAAAATGACGGAAAACCAACTTAATCAATGACCCATCAATGACCACGTGATTGATGTAGCCTTAATTAGCACCACAAAACACGAACTCTGACCACCACCTCTATACCCTTGACATAAGACTCAAATTGAACGTGAAATATGTGGAAACAATCCATCACAAATGTGGAGTACGAAACATGTGATTTGGACGCTGGTCATTCTAATATGAGCCTTCGCTTTTGAGGACATGGTTGATATTGCTTTGAGAGAATTTGGATAAGGCTGTGGACAGATTGCGGATGTGGATGAGAAAATGAATATGATAAAGTGGACACATCAACTACAAACTAATACGTATTAGATCGAACAGATACTAAGTAGAGAAACCACATTATAGGTCACAAGAAGGGACGGAAATGGCTCAAAATCGTTTTACAAATCTGAGGGTAGCCTAGGCCAGCCAACTGACTTCTATAGGCTACTGACACTGATAGAAGTTTCAAATATACTACCAGTAACCACCGTAATACACCTTAACTATTTCAATCGATTGCTGCAAGTAGGGCGGGCGGTATCTATATATAGATGAAAGTGCAGTGTGCACTCACCCTGTGATTCACGTCACACCTGGTGACAGAAATTGATTCCGATCCGAGATCAGATGGTTTAACTGACGAGGCATTAATTTAACTACGACATTTTTTTGCCGATACGAGAACAATTCGTGTGAACTACTTTACATCAGGTGGTCTGCTCGTCTGCCAGCTATGGCATAAAAAAAAACTTGTCATATTCAAAGTCAAAATGATAATACAAATGATTATACAAGCCGTCGCCCGCGGCGTTGCTCGCGTTCCTTTTAGAGTGTGACTTTTCAAAATATCTTTCTTAATGCACCCCTACACTATATAAGGATACTACTCTCCAAATTTCATACCTCTAGGACTTATAGTTTAGGCTGTGTGTTGATTCTCTGTCAGCTTCAAAAGAGTTTTATGTATATTGATGATTGATAATTAACAAATTAATTGACTTTTTATCAATACCCGAATCGTTTGGACTCGAATCGGTTCAGGTGTGACAAGAACCATTGCTTATAGTCTAAATCTAACTTCAAGACTTCAAAGAACACTGACTGAAGAAACCTAAGAGCAGTCTCATTATCTTTATATAAGTAGCGAGTATTGGAAATACCTACATCAGTGTCGATTCTGTTGGTGCACTAACCTAATTTGACAGCACTAAAAATATGGGTTATTCCCATCGAGCCCACCGGCAGCTGGCCAACTGGTGGGGCCGATGGGAAAAAAATCCCAACGAGCCCACTATGCAAATGAGTGGAATCGATGCGTTTTTTTTTACCATCAAGATTTTTAATATAAATCTTTTAATTTAATATTTCTCACTTATTTATGAGCCCATAACTCCATCATTGAAAACAATCACACTCCATTTCACGAAACTATAAAAACAAGACACATTTTTGTACTTTAAAGTCATAAAAACATTAATTTATTGTTCTTCAAAACATCACCATTACAACAAACCCATACATCGCTCTTCACTTCAATCAAAATTTTCTAATTATACACTTACTATGCTTCTACTAAGCATGTATTCTCTAGTAACTGCTATTTAATCTGTAATGCAATAGTAAGTATGCATATTCTGTGTCACCAGTAATCACCACTCATCACATTCATCACCTTGTTAAAGCAGAGTGTATGGGTTTAACAGATATTTAAGGGGACGGTTGACTGAACACGAGTGGTACAGCTCGGGTCTACGCACTTTGAAACATGACGGATCTCTGAAAATGGTAGAGTATTGTAGAGTACCCCAAATAAACCTTTAATTAATGAGTGAACGAATGAAAATCCTTTCTTGTACACATTGCAAAATTATAAAAAAAAACATTATACATATGTACAATGGGCGGTCGTATCACTTAAAGAGTAATTTCTTCCAAACCCTTCCTTGCATTAGCGTATGGCTTTTTTCAGTCTGCCAAGACACGACACCTACTTACACGATATCGTCGAAGAGGTAATTTAATATAATATAACTACCATCTACTAGACAGTTTTACACTGTGTTGGTGACGACAACGATATTTTGATTCAAGCCACTTACGTATCGGTGCTGTGTTGGTGTTGTGCAGTGAGCCTATACCAGTGTGCAGTGCGCCTTATATCAGTGAGCTTTTGAAAGTGTTCATTGAGCACAAATATATTTTTTATGAACATTTATGCATGGTAAGATACAGTGGGTCGCTCGCTCGCAGACAGCCCCGCCCTTAAACCCGTCGAGAACCCTCCGTCGGGCGTGTAAGTGTATGTTTATTTATATATGTTTAAAAGAGAACGCGCATCAGTTTCTGTTCTTCGTCAATGTCGGCGCTGAAATAGTGTTGATTTATGAGGCGCGTAAAAAATAGGATGATCTCTTTCAAATAGTTTTTAGGGCTATGGTTTTAGAGATCATTGTTGAAGTCGACAAATGAGTTATGTCTGAAGAGCCTGAGGGACTGTTTGGGACCTTACACAGTCCTTGGGGTATTGAACTTCTTCGGATGGTTGGGTATTTTATATTCTTCACAGAAAAGATTGTTCATGATTACGACGTTCAATGATTTTCATTCCGTTTGACATAATTCGAGACACGTTCTATAACTTGTTACGTCTGTTGACTTTTTTTTACACTGCAGATACAAAACTACTAACTCGTCCCTCCTTTCTTTGTAAAATGCCAATGTATCTCGTACATTTACCTTGGCCTTTGGCCATCCGTAAATATGCATTTCTTTTATTGTGAAAATTCTTAACTGTTGTGTGAATCCAGAATAAAAAGCTGCGTTTGCAAATATTAGCATACTAATCGTGGTATTACATTTTGCCATGTTTGTTTTTTTTTGTGCCGAAATGAAAATAGCTAGGTACAGTCGCGTGCAATAACCGCATTGTTTCAGGTAAACATTAATTTGTTATGAGGTAGTTAATCTCGCAGTTTGGTTTAATATCCTGCGGAGATGACTCGATGCACTAAGCGGCGCTCACGAGCGAGCAAACTTGCTTAAACACCTCAAGGAATCTGAAATTGTGTTAGAACGATCCGGAGAAACGATTTTCGCTCTTAAGTACGATCGATTACTTAAGTACTTGGTACCTTTATGAATGGGGAGCGTCTAATAAGCAATTATATACATCTAAGATGTGCCTATCACATACAGAATACATTTTTATAGATTTTCAGCTAGTTTTTAGACACACTGAAGCTTCTAGTATTGACTTATTTGTTATGTTATCAAGTCGTTATGTTATTTGAAGCTTTGAATTCAAAGCACGGAAGCTCTTGGCATACCAGCCCCAATTCAACTAGTTACCCAAAAACAATATGACGTCATCCTTACTCCGGCGTCGCAATCCTCTAGTCTAAGCCAGAAATCTGCAGTAATCCTATTAAATACTTCGCTTGCATATTGCCGAATATTCTAGGAAATAACAAGATTTAGAAACTACGGAGCAACTGTGTATTGCCTTGCACCAGCAATGAATGCTGGCTAGTACGCAGAGGTGCTGTTTGGGGCAGCTTTTATATGAATGGCGTGTTATGCTCGAAGCACTTTTTAGTTTATTGAGCCTGGAACATTGTGGCTTGTGGTCGGTGGTTGATAATTCGGATTAACCTCTTGATTCAAAAAATAAACTCTTCACAAATAATTTATTCAGTAAACTTGAGTACCTACAAAATGTGAAACCTCTTAGACCCTGGCATTGTGTTGTTTGTGCCCCGCTGTGTCCGTTTCCGCTGACATTGTCCCGGAGAAGGCGTCTGTTCAACATCACGATTTAATTCAATTTGTCAAGAAACAGAACACCGTGTTGATGGGCTTGGCATCGTGGCAATGCAGCTATCGTCGGAGATGTAGGTTTGATTCTCGCATTGTGATAAATGAAATGGGAACCAAGGGAGGTATTAAGAAAAGTAAGAGAGATAAATGTCAGTGTTCCTGTTAGAACCATTATGGTCGAGGCAAGGTTTGATGAAGTTTTGATACTTAAGATTCTGATATAACACTGAGTAGGATTTACTCACGACTTTCCTCGACACTGAGACAAGTAGGTTACTACAGTGACTAGTCATAATAAATGAAAGGGAATAAAAAAATATATCTATGTCTATATCGTAGGCAACGACGTAACAAAGAAACGCGCAACATAGCGCTCTAATGAATAACCACAACAATTCACGAGGCACGTCGTCTGCGGCCAATAATTAGTTATTGACGAGCTAAGTTCCACCCGCATCGGATTATGTACCAAGACATGGTCACGTTCAAGAGCGGAGCAAAGTCATCTTAGAATCAGCAGTAGCCGCCCAACGAGGTGAAGTAAAATGATAAAGTCGAGATTGCGTTATGATGACAGGTAGACAGACAAAAAAAATACGATCCAGTATAAATACAACAAAATTGACTACGTGCTGAGTCGACAATAAGCGCCACTAGCCTCGTGGTATGTCTCTCGCTCCGCTTATCGCTACGCTAGCCGAGTGACACTCAATGCCGGGTTAGTAAATAACTGCTGTTGATTTGTCAGTTTGCGGCCAGCGATGGATGTGTGCCTTGCGGTGGATGTTATCGCACCTGTTTAGTGTTGAGCTCAATTAGGACGTCAGCGAGGAAAGCTATAGAATGATATACTTAGAATGCATTAGTAGAGCTAATTGAGTAGAAAAGTTAAATTCTATCATTTCAATTCTTGGATGTCATAATAATGGCGAGCGTTGCATTTTCATTAAGAATTTAAATAAATACATAATATTATATATCAGTTGGTACTTGTAATGATATTTTTGGCTTACCATTATATTGTTAGTACAGGATGTAGGCGGGTTATTTATATTGCTGTAATCTTAAATGTTTCATAACATATTCTGCAGGTGCATTCATTGAGCAAAAGGTAGCGTCCTGTTTCATAAAAGCATTAAAATGTACGACGTAATGGAATCGACATCATGCATCGCCGCAGCAGCTCTGTGTTGCAGACCAGACAGGTACCTGAACATATGCATGCATTATTCATGAACTGGTAAAGCGGTTTCTGGTTTTTCTTTTGTTGTAGTGGTCGCATAATTGCTAGACTTTTAGCGTGAGGTACTCCACTCCGCTTGATTTAAATTTTTTGAAATCTTTTCTTTTAGGACAAAAAGTGTCAAAATCACCTTAAAGGAGAAAACTTAAAGGGGATTTTGAGACTGCCTCGTAATAAGCTTTGATTATTTAATATGCTCTAGATTCGTGACATATACAGTTACTGAGAGCTTGGTCAGTTTTCTCACTCAAAAGTCTTGTGATATACTTTTTAAGGGTTAGGTTTGTTTCGTTGTCACTTTTTTTGTCATCAGTGTTTTGTATTACAAAGGTTCTGTGAGGAATTCGACTTTCCGCACCCAAATTTTGAGCACCAATTTTTAAGCTTGGTCTTCAAAAAGTGGAATAATTTATGTTTCAAAAAAATAGAATATCATCTACCACTATCTACTTATTTGATGGGAATAAAACTATCATCGTATAGATCTGCATTGAAATCTCAATCATCGAACTCTAACATACTCGTATTAGCCTGCCAATGCTAAATTAGCTAAGTAGTGACCCAGCTAGCTTCTGATTAGTGCCGAACGGATTCCTGTGATTAGCCCGATAGGCTGATGAACTGGAAGTCAGGGGGAGGAGGGGAGGAAGGGGTGCTTCAATTATCCGTAGAATGATCATTCACACTAAATGATCATAATTGAGTACCTATACTGACGTGATATTGTAATACATATACCTACTCTATTGTAATACATATTATTATTATCCAAAGTTGCAGGTTTTTGATTGATGGCATAACGAATTTTTTTTTAAAATAACTTGCTGCAGACCGCGATAAAGATGTATGTATACAAATCAAATTTTTTAAAGATGTTTACGATACAAGATTTCTTAGAAATGAGAGCTTCATTTGGACACATTTCTAAGAAATTTTTATCAATAAGTAACTAGCTAGTTGTAATCAAACTTGATGTGTCTATGTATATGCCTTTAGTCATAAAATAGATCATAGTACTTCAGTCATAGTCGTACAGTACTTCAATTTTATTACTCCTTTCCCTTGCAGTCAGTTCCATTCTAACAGCAATTTGACTTTCCATTGGGAACAAATTCAGGGAAGGTAACGCAAATACCACTTTGGCCACACGTCGGGTAAGTAACACGCGACAGTTCAATTAACTCCACTGGGCGATTGCCGCTACCACCGACACGACAACTGCACGACACCGATAACTAACATCGTCAGTATTTCCTGAACGATATAACCTAGGAATTTTCCAGAAAAAGAGTGAGTAGGTGGATTATGGCTAAGCGTGCTCCATCCTAGGCTGCAGCTACATTAATCACCATGCGTAGTGGTAGCCAAACGCTTAGCTATACTTCATAAAATTTAAAAAAAAAAAACTTTACGAATCTGACCTCGAACAAAAATATCGTTGTCAGCGCCACACGGGTTTGAAAGCGTAGCCAGCTCATACATGGCTCTAGTACCAACTAGATGTAAGTAAGCTCTCCGCCGATATCGTGTCGGTGTCAGTCCGACAGCAGCCATTCGTATGTGGACACGCCTCGGCAAGTTATTCCTTCCATAGCACCAATTTTCGACAGTGGCCAATGGCTGGGTTACATTGCAAATCGTAGTGTCAGATTATGATAATTGAACAAATGTAGCACTGTTATTGACCGGCAAGGATGGCTTAGGTGTGGGTTTGATTCCGGCAGTGGGACCAAAGTTTTCGGATCGCAAGTTATTTTTCCCAAGAACTGAATGTTTTTTAAGTTTACTGAATTAGATACAGGTGTATACTCAAACTAAATCATTCTACAGGATAGGTAGCGCCATCTATGTACCTATCCTAGGTAGCTACCAACAGTTAAGATTTGATCGAATTACCTATCGATGGACTATAGAAACAAACTTTTGCAAATAATATTTACGATATTAAAAGTAAAAGCAGAAATCCGATGTTCATCCCGCATTATCCCGGCTGACCGATTCGGCTCGCTAGTCGCTACTAGTTTCACTTTACTCGCTGACTTGGACATGTTCAAGTAAGCGCGAGCTCTGATTTATGTGCTTTATTATACCTGTCTCTACCTATATTGCGCTTGAGTGTGTGCGTGAGTGCTTTGCAAATACTTAGAGAAATAAGATGAAGTACCTACTACCTAGTACTTATCTATAATGAAAATGAGATTTTTCGTACCTGTTTTTCTTTACGTTTTTAAAATAGGCGATAGATATAAAGTAAAGATTTGTTGATGTATTTAACAGCAGCAATTTATTTTATTTATAAATTTTATCAGAAATAATTTTTACTCAAAATATACTTTTGAGGTAAAAAGTAAGAACGATCCACATTTCTACGAACTCATAAAAATGCCCACGCATTGATTATAATAAATTTAGTCACTAATGGAACCAAAAATATATATATTTTTTGTAAATTCTATGTACGATAAATCCACGAGAAATTCAAGAGGAGCTTGGCAACTCGCTGAAATCACAAAATGTACAATTTATTTTGGACTGTAAATCTCTTATTATGGTTCATCGAAAATGTATTTATTTACTTTGTCGGTTATCCTAAAAACCAGTAAACCACAAGCCTATAAGGATGTTTTACTTACGTAAATCCCTTAAAATATTTTATCTGTACAATATGGTATATTGTGATAAATAGATATAACATAATACTATTCTAAGTTGTTCTTAGCTCTGGTGAGAAAGCATCTCTACCGCAAAGTTCAGTCACAAATTATAAAAAAAGCTTGAAGACCTACGATAACATGAAAGGCTCTCTGGCAAGAAAGGATTCGTCTCCGAACCCGTTGGCTAGTTCAATGTAAAGGAAAAATGAGACGTATTTCATAGGCCTTTGAATCTAATCTAGATTATTTATAAAGCGTCAGGGGCCGCTTTTCGTTCATGCCTTTATTGTATTTCATAGAATTCATACATTATTTAAGATTGTATTGCTGAGCTTGAGGTCTGGCCAAATATTTTTACAGGCAATCCTCTTTTGGTTTTCAATTTGATGGCTGAATCTTCTTCTTGTGTGTCAATGGCTGGAAAACAACTAAACTAGGTTCGAATAGAACTTTGCAACTTTTACCCCTTGTCTTGGTGGCATTTATAAGGTCATCCTTTGTGTAGGACGTAGGTAGTAAAATAATAATAATTGAGGAAAAAAATATATACACACAATCTAAGAGTTTTGTAAAAGTAATTACAAATACCTCGACGTTGGTTGGTTTCAATTAAAATATTTGATTCTAGAAATATGAAGCAAACAAGTAAGTTTCTTTATGGTTTCTTTTATTTCAAAATTTCAAACAATAGTAAGCCTGCCAAGTTAAACATTTGTGAACGTGCCTCTAGCTGCCGTTCCACTGACTGCCGTGTTACTAGGAATTCTTCCAAAATTAAAGCCACGAGTTTCGATTCCACTTTTCAGGTTAAACTGTGCCCTACTTATAAAACCTGTATCATACACGTGAGTCTGCCTTGAAAGCACCCATGTTAAATGTTCACTATTCATCCAAAGTTAGCCTTGAATATCGTTGCTTTAGGTGGCCGGATAGGAGTGACCAAGTTACGCCAAACTCCAAAAATAATCAAACATTCTCAATCAATTGCCACTAACTACCGTCACGAAGTTATCAGCTCCAAATGGCCAAGTTATCGGCGGCATTACGACAATATTGGGAAAGTTCTGGAACTCGCCTGATAGTCGCCCACTTCATGTTTTAGCATCAGTTTGCGACGCTATCGATGTAAGTGCCACCGAGTTCTTGAAAAAATAAAAATATCTGAGCCAATGTGAGAACTTCGTTATGCTAACTTAGTAGCTTGTGTAGGTACCTGGATCTCTTAGACCTGTTTGTACCTAGTACCACTTAGGATATTGTATTCTTCTATCACCATATGTTCGCATCTTCGGCATTCAACTTTCACCATTTAACTCTTTGCGACCACTAGAGTTATACATTTGAAAACATAGCAGATCGCAACTCCACAGTCACTCTCACTACGACCAGGGGTCGAAATAACATGTGTCGCAAATGGCATCGTGGTTCCGACGAAAAACATGTTTTTTTATGCGTCGTTCCCGGTCATCAGTGTCGCTTGTCACCACCATGTCACGGTGACAATTAGTGGCCTCACTCAACTAATTGTAGTGGACAGCAGTGATACACTCTCATTATAAATGAATCAAGTGCGTGGATTCCTTGTCGGACCTCAGAACTGTAAAAACGAAGCCAAGGTTGGTCGTACTTGGTCAATTATTTTATGGATGATATGAAAACCACGTCACCATGACCATTCAAAGAGTAACCAGCTTTTCAATTTCATAGCATGTCCATGTCCAGTGCTACACAATTCAGTTCACAAATTGAAACACACGCATAAACCTTACATAACATCATGGTTCAGAGATATCATTCACGGCGTAGTTTCTAAAACCAGTGAACACTGCGTCTTCACTGTGTCACATTGAAACATTTGATTCAAATTAGGAAAACGAGTATAAAACACGCTTGTAAGAAAAATTTGCGTTTGATGTCCTCAGTTTTTGTGACTCTGTAGCACTAGCAGTGGTCACTGGACACCAATTTTTCAATTATATGAAACGTGACATTTTAATTGAACTGTAACCAAGGATCATTCGATGACACTCTGTGATAGATTGCTTTTGTCATTGCTTGTGTGATAGTACCTTTAGTCACAAAACTGTTTTATTGATTTATGTGTACGTATGACTTTATTAAAACTTTTGATAACGGGAGTAGATTGTAGCCTAAATATAATATTGAGCTAATAGAATAGATACTCTACTTATGTGATCTAAATAATTCTCATAAAGAAGGCGCTCGTGAAACTCGAATAGTCCATCATTTGAAAAAATATTTGACGAGTTCTCGATCCCCTAATTATATTTACAATACCATGCCCTAGTTTTCGACTGACTTGGCACACAAATAAGCAGACCAACAGAAGGCACTCCAAAAATCTCCTTAATTAACACCCCTTCTCACCCCCTAACACCCTTTAACCCTCCCTGGCCCGCTTAAGCAGGCAACTTAACACACTTTTAAAAACTTTTCGAACATTTTTTAGATATTCGTCAATTTACTTATCCTGCCATCACTGATTTTATTACCATAGTTGTTAAGACTCGTCGAACACCACACGACCATATTTTACTACTCTACTATCTCTTAAGGTGACACTTTATTTAGCATCAGCTATTGCCATTAAAAATATTGGACTAATATTAAAGTACTACTAACACGATGCGTCATAAAAGTGACAGAAACTCACTCTAAGGGGTATATTCATATTGGTCTTCTAAAGCTGAGCCACAGATCATATAGGTAATTACCACAGAGCCCGTAGTCTGTGCATTTGTTTTACTTTCGACTCGATTATAGCACACGCAAACGCATTCGCAAAGCGAGTAATTTTGTTAGGAATTGCATAATTCCAAAATCTTCCGCTAGAGGCGCTTATCCGGGTTTCATACAAAATTTCTCGCTTTGCGAATGCGTTTGCGTGTGCTATAATCGAGTCGAAAGTAAAACAAATGCTCAGACTACGGGCTCAGATCATATAATACTACACTAGTAGTAATACTAAACTGCTGAGCTAACTAAATTGATTGTGAAATCTGTTGTCATCTCGTTTCGTTGTCATGCAAGTGACAATGATAGAATATGCATAAAGAGGTATTGGTCTGTTCTAAACTAGGCTTAACCAGAATAATATTATCGTATTAAATTGGAACTTTTCCTTGTACAATGTGAAATTACCCTCACACGCTCGACTTCACGATCCTATTGTGAAGGTTCTAGAGAAAATACAGATTTATCGGATCACAAATAAAATTCCGCGAATATTTTACTCTCTTGTGTTAAACTAGGTACTTTGCGTCTCGCTTTTCGATCTTTCGAAAACACGAACATAAATCTGAACGTTAAAAACACCTAGGCAAGTAGGAAACCTATTTATTACACTTCTCGTCTGCGATAGTTCACTTAGGTTCCATAAAATATCTAGGTATTATTACAGTTTACAGTGTGATTGTTGGTTTTCTCCACCAACGATTATAGCGACAAATAAGTAAAACTAACTAGGAAACCGTTTGAAACGTGTTGACTGTCTAAATAGCTTGTGTTTTTTTTAAATATCTTTGTTTTGTTACTTTAACTTGGAGGTATTTGCTTGTTAATACGCTGTGCCAACTACATTGTGTTCTATTCTTCTGGCTATCAAATAAAAGCACAGTCGGAAACTTGTTGAAATAAACTTTTCCCAGGAATGCGTAGCACCCGTTGACAAATGCAATGGGAGTGCTGAAGTAACTTTAATCATTCTCTGCGGAAGCCATCACTCCAACATAACTCATGGCTTGACTAATCGGAACTCTAAAAATAATGTTACCTAAACACTGTGGGTGAGTTCATCATCTTTTTGATGTGAACTTAAAGAATAATTACTATGGTGAAATCTATTCCGGTTTTGGTTGGTTTTTATTCGTCGAAAATTAGACTGTAAGCATACCACCTACCTAAAATCTCAAAAAAAAAAAGTTTTAGCTGTCTGGGCTAACTAACCTAGAAATTGATATACCTAGACTAATAATCATGATGTCATTCTCATGCAATGATTTACATGACGAGATCAAAGTCATTGTATTTTCAAAATGGAGGCAACCAATTAAATATATGTAGCTAACGGTTTATTCACCAACTAGTGCGTAACTAGGCTTGCAAAAATTCGAGCAAAAAATAAATTTTTCACAAGGCATTTTGCGAGCCGAGCCAAAGATAACAAATCAAATTAACTTGTAATTAATAGTTGGTAAATGAATGGTAACTTCAGCTGTCTTGTTTGAATGATGAACGATCAGTCGAGCCTTCAGGTCAAACTGTTCGGTCAAACTCAGGTCGAAAACTAAGGTCACTTGTCATGTTCAGTTTGAATGGCGTATAGAACTGAAACTCGTAACTATAGTTAAAACAAAACTCGTAACTATTTTAAGCCAATCAATAGTGTAGCGTGAAATGAAAAGCGTACTGATGAAATAGCTACATAAGTACCTACCTATTTATTTTCAAAACTAAAAACTAACTGTGCTATGAGGCCGATCTATTTTTTATAATTCTTACAAATAGTATACTATTATTAAGAAATAACTCTTATTCGTTTTTATTTCGAATGAGGAACGCTCTATGCCTACGTTTTGGAGGTGGGCGTTGATAGTTACGACACATTTAATAATGTAACTATTGTAGCTATCATCGTTCTTTATATTTGTTATTGTCTTCATTGTATTTTCGTTCCAAATAAACATTTTTGATTTCGATTTATATAATACGTGGTATAAAAATATTATTATACGTATAAAGGAAAACAATTTGGAAGTAGTTATCATACCGAAGTGTTGTACCTAAAACTATTTCCAACACAAATACCGTAAACCTATAAATCCATACAAATTACTTCCACAATATTGTGAAACGAAGCCTACAAGATACCATCTCTAGATCAAATCCCACTCGAGCACAATGCTCGTGACTAGGGCCGGCGAGCGAGCAGCGAAAATAAGGTTCTATTGTCCCCAGTCCCCTTTATCCCCACTCTCCCAGGACCTTTCGGGCTTTGTCCCCACTCATCCGCGCCAACCGGAAAATAGCCCACATGCGATTTGTCCCGATACCTTTGGGACGAAACTATACTTTTCAGGGGATTTTGGAGACTTATTAGAGGTTGATAACCTGAAACGTCACTGGAATTGATATTTTTTGGTTTTTTAACCATTAATTCAATGGTGAAAGTGCTGAATTCTATTATACTTTATACTAATGTACAAAAATATGTACGAAAATAATGTTTTTAGTTTGAATGTTTATCCATTTTGTTTTTCATCAAAAAATTGGCTTGTACTCAATATGGCTTATTCTCATCGAGCCCACCGGCCGGCTCACTGGTGGGCCGGATGGGAAAAAAAATCGAGCCCACTCATTTGCATAGTGGGCTCGATGGGAATTTTTTTTCCCATCTAGCCCACCAGTGGGCCGGTATAATTGTCATAGAGATATTTGGTCTGCTTGTTGGGGTATATTAAACCAAAAGTAAAAAATAAACGAAAAATATTATTTAACCCTATAGCTGCCACAGGAAATCATAAAGTAAACAATGCATGTGGGTGTAGTCTTCCAGAGGCGGATTCAGGCTCTATGAATTCGTGGGTGATAGAGTAAAAAAGATGCACTGCAGCTGTTTATCCAAGAAAGTGGTTTTTGCCCGACAAGTAGGCTTTCGATGATTATTGAAAGCTTTACGATAAAATAACAAACGAATGTTTATAGAATAAATATCTGCGCATCAATGATAAAGATTATTATCCTCAACGTTTTCAATTTACACTGAAATGAACCAAATCTTATTTATTTACAGAAGATAACGGAGCTAAGAATATCAGATATTAGGCATAAAAAGCGTATACATTTCAATTACAACTAAAAATTCTTACAAATCTACAAACAAAGGAAACACGTGTAAAACCCGAACAAAAGTTAAAAATCACGTTGTGCGTACCTGCCCTGCCTGCCTGACTACCCTGCCTGCCTGCTTGTCTACCCTGCCTGCCTACCCAACAGGAAGGTATTAATTTAGCTAAAATATAAGAGGCTTACGAACAAATACCTTTTTAGTTGCTTTGAAGTTGACCGCTCGCTGAAAATTCAACCTTTCAGATATTGCCTTTTTACCCGAATAATTTCTACTTTGTTTGTACTTTACATTGAAGCTATTCGGATCCAAATCGTAGTATTATTATTTAAGTTTTAATTGTAACTTAAAGGGTTAAAGTTACAAAATTGACTTTGTTTGTGTTTTACGTAAATAATAGAGATTATTAAAACACCTTTGAACTGTAAATTAGCTTTTAACTTCTGTAACGGTCTTGACTGCCCAATAATGAAACCGTAGACCTTTGGCTACGGCGTAGCAGCTCGTAGCAGGCTCTACAAAAGGCTACGAGGCGAGCACAAATTTAAATGGCGACCAAATGTCGCGACATTTTGCAACGTTGATTTGTATCAGCGGTCACCGCAAGCAATACTCATTGCATCGTTTGAACAACAATTATTTATTGAAATTAAATGGGAGCAATTTTATAATATCTGATACAAGAAAAGTTTCAAAGAAAGCATAATAAGTAACGTTGATACGTACGTACTGAAAAAACTTCATATTATAATACATTTTATCAAAAAAGCAGTAGTAGCATTAGAGGTCTCTTCTCTAGGTCTCTTCATAAGCTTCAGTGGTTCCTGTACAAAGCTATTTGCGCTCATTATAAACCCATACATCAGGAGAACGTGACATAAAAACGTGACAAAAGCCTACAATGACGCTTATTTATCGGCCATTGTTGAGGCAAGAACAACTAGTGATGTACCCGTTAGGTTTTTAAAAATATAAGTGTTATATACGGATACGAAAATTGTATAACATTGTACTGTTAATTTAATATAATGTTGAGTTTATTTGCGTTAAACACTATGTTACCCGTTGCTTTGTTTATATTTTTTTTATCCTACTTCATTTTTTGTTAGCTTACACAACTTTAAGTGAATAATTTTTTGATAAATTGGTGTAAGTATATTGTTAAAAGACGCGAATACCTACTCTGAGTTTTTTCGGAATGGTAAATGCTACTTAGTTTTTTACTTGACTTGACTTACACTATTTACCTACAGTCAGGTATTTTTGTTTCCAATTAATAGATTGAGTGTAAAATATAACTTTAGGTGAGAGCTACGTCTATACGGATGGATCACTAATTCACTACGGACAATTACGGATACGGAAACGTCACATCACTAAAACTAGTAACGTATAGCGTAAATCATAATCACGGCTATTCTGTAGACCCTTTACAATTTACGGAGCCTTTTCAGGGATGTGTGGGGCTCGGTTTTATCTTTTCACGGCATGAAGGGTGTGGACAAGGTGGCCGTATGCGACTGATAAATAATGATTGACCTCAGGATGGCCCTTTCAACAGGATTTTGATTCACGCTAGTACTCTCCAAGGGTTATACTTAAACTTATTAGGCTCTTTACAATATTAAAGATAGCATAAAGATGTTCGATAAGAGTTCGATAAGAGAGTTAAGATCTTGAAAATCTATTTGATGTGATTCTCTAGTGCGTTCGAGTTTGTATCGGTTTATCTTGCAAATTGAGTTATTGATATTTTTCATTTAACCAAGTGTTTAGTTTATTCACTAAAATGCAATTCCCCTGCTGTATTATTCCTGCAAAATTAAAAACTTTTTATTGTTTGGTAACGAACAGCAACCCTCATCCCTTCCTGGAGTTACGACTTCACATCCCTATCGCAACTCCGATGGTTTACATTGTGTCAGTTTAACTTCATACTAATAAAATTGGGGTAAAGTTTCACCCCAATGCATTAATACCCCGAGGTCTAAAAGGTCCCAAAGTTTTTACGATTAAGTAAATTTTATTCATACAGTCTAGGGTGGATTCAATTTGATCGACCCTTCTATCGAACCACGAACTTCAGAGATAAAACAATTTTTGTGGTTAGTAGACCATTCCTGTAGACTTATGGAATTTCCAAATGATGTTATGAGATACCTAATTTTGATATGTTCGTTTTGCGGGCATCGGATATATTATTAATCCCGTCAGAGCCTGAGGGGGGAATGTAAATTAAATATATTGTAACATAACGAGTGCTTTTCAGTACCCATTCTAAAACTAGATGGCACCACTACAGGTGCTTTTTGAAGGGTATATGAAAGTAGACTTACCGGGTGGAGGTAGATGCGCCAGCAGCAGCAAGGCGAGGTGCCACATCGCGCCCTCTAGCGGCGGCCACGCGCCCCGCGCCGCATGCCCGCCCGCACACACACACGCCACCGCGACCTACTCACACACACAACAATAACATCACACTCGCTACACACACCACTTTAACTTCAAACTCATCGAACGCGTCCAGCAGCTCTCTGAAACAAAAAAACAACACAGAATAAACTTTAATTCAGAAATATTTTTGCTACACAAAGTTTTCGGACCGAATCACCAGAACAAGATCCGGAGTATTTGTTCAGGCTCCGGTTCGGAGTGAGGTCTCGGCGTCCGTTTATCTAACTAGATGGGTAACAATATCTTTGTGGTTGGGAACGAAAAGTGTAAATCGAATTTGAGATGTAGATGCACGACAAGGACGCCGACACCTCGCCTCACGTCCATAGCTGTTGTTTGTGAGAATTGCCACCCTGCGGTCGGTTCAAGCCGGTTCAAACCGGTACCAACTGGTGCTATTAAGGCAACTTTTTCACCTCAACATAATTACAGGCAAATAAATAACACGGAGCCGAGCAGAACCAATTAGTAACGGTTCAGTCGAGAATTAGAGTTTGCTAGTAAAATTCTCGAGGCGGCGAGGCCAATAAAACTTGCCCATTGGTCTCAGAAGTTATCGTAAAAATTGCAGGTTAAGTATTCAGTTTGCAGACTGCACTACAGGTACTTCAGTTACTCTATAAGTGTATAGCGTAGCATCGTATCGCGCACGTAGGACATAAACCCCTCATTCTTACGTAGACATCGCCGTAGGATCAGATTTAGGAAGCTTTCAACTTTGAATTTAGGTACAGTAGGCTGGATACTCTGGATAGCATGTCGCTGGAAATTGAAGAGATTGTCGCGTTCACGGGTCGGTGAACGATTGAAAATATTCAATTTTGTATCCAGCCAGCAAAAAATACTCGCTTCAATGGCTGGTATTTTTTTCTTCTCTTTGGCTTTCTGTCTTTTAAAACTTCTTATCTAAATTGTAAACATGTAGTTATTGTATTTAAACCTTGTATGTTTTTTGCTGACTTTAAATGTTGTTTACTGTGTTATAAATAACTAGCCGTCGCCCGTGGCGTTGCTCGCGTTCTACCCTTTAGAGTGTGACGTTTCAAAATTCCTTTCTTAGTACACCCCTACACTATATAAGGATACTACCCTCCAAATTTCATACCTCTAGGACTTATAGTTTAGGCTGTGCGTTGATTCTCTGTCAGCTCCAAAAGAGTTTTATATATATTGATGATGATGTCTAGTTTCCATCCAATGTGAGTGCATTTTGACAAACTGTAGCATGCCATCTCGAATTGCACTTGGTAGTACCGGTAAGGTAAGACATGTTATGCCATATGTACAAACTATTATTAATATTCTTTTATTTTGCTTCATGTATGCTGTGTACAATGTCATTTTAGGTACCATCTTAACTAACAAATGTTGAGAGAGAAATAAATGATTTTAATCTTTATCATAAGACCATCAGGTGGACCATTTTCCTGTTCCATCAGTAATTCTCCATGCAGAGTGTTGGCGTGCATAGCACATGATGCATGGCGTCGGCGAAGACGCGGTGTCGCCACATTTTTCATTTTCGACGTCAAAACCGGATTCAGAGTGCGACATAACTTTAGTTTCATTGAACTGAATCCAAGTATGAATTTTCGCAAGTTTATAACAACGTATCTAAGTTCCGTGGATTTAAAAGTGATTCTTCTGATTTTACTTATTAAATGTGACATAGACTTTAAATCCTACACGAAGAGAGGTTTAAAACGAAATAAAATGATGCCTCCTACAGATATTTAATATTGTGTATAATATTACATACACATACAAAACAAAACATAGGTAAATGTGGAATAGAAGTAGTAATAGATTCATAGTTTTTTTGAATGTTACCTTTAAATTAAAGAACAAAAATCAAAGCAACCTGGAAAATTTGTCCGTAGGTTTGCAATAACACCCGACGAGCTGAACGATATGTCTGTATCTCAGAGTCACCTCCGTAAAACTTCACAGAGACACTGTCCCATTTGTACTCCTTTGTTTGGTGCAGATTAAACAACTCTACTATTACAAAACAACGTTTTAGACCACTGCCCACACAACCTAAGCTACTTGTACTAAATACATCAATCAAATATTTAAAGCTTATAAACCGGTTATTGTGTACACGCGCCGCAGACACGTGAGCGTAAACAATGGTTTACTGAACTTTTATATTCAGAAGCTTTCTTTCTTCTTTCTAGAGGGAAGGAGTTGATGAAGAGATAGCTGAAGGTTGTGAGAAGAATGAGAAGAGATCAGGGTTGTCGGAATCAAAAGTTTCTATTTGTAGCGATCACTTGTGTTCACATCGTCAAGAGCTCCACCAGTCGAGCAGAGAACTCATCAGTATCTGCCACTGAATATAGTGATAATATTGTTATACTCATTACCTCTCTTCCTACGTTGAATAACTCTAGGCACGATGACACAGAGTATATTATATAACAGGCAGGGCAGATGTGACCCAGAAAAAATATTAGAGCAGTGACAGAACTTCTAATGGACACAGAAAGTCGCCAGACTTTGGGAATGTTCAGACAACCGACATCACGGAATTTTTGAAAGTTTCCCCCCAACCCCCCCTTTCAGGCGTTGTACTCCGTTTACGAACAGACAGGCAATGAATCTTCGTCGAACTTTCAGAGGCGATATAAAAAGTTCGGTCGTCGCAAACAGTCATAAAAGATAATGATTTATCCGCAAAATGACCCCGAAACGACAGGAAATCTCAGCTTTTACTTGGCTACGTCTAATAATGAAAATAGGTTTAAGTTAAAAAGCACTTCTCCGGTACACTTCACAGAAACCAATAAAACCCGGTTCTGCAAATTAAGTACTTTTAAGTTCACTCGTCCGCAAAATCACAAATCGATCTCAACTAATCTCACCCTAAATATATCAAAGATATTTTAAAGCCCATCTGAAACAAAACACCCCAAATAAACCCTATAATCAATCGTATTATTTATAATCCAAATTGGCGAACATTCCCTAAAGAGAGCTATTGGGAATGAAACGTAAACGAAAACAGTTATGGTACTATGGATTTTAGAGCAATCTAGTCTAGACACGGGGCTCTTTGTGTCCAATCACATTTAAATAACTTAAGTGCTAGCTCAAATCGAAAGAGGGTTGTAAACCGGAAACAATACAGCATCCGGCTTCCGCAAGGTTATACGTCACTAACCATGATACCTACTTCCAAGATAGTCTTATGGAATCTTAGAAAATATTTTCTCAAAGTATCACCTCTTATAGGCGACGAATCCAATTCTCTTAATAAATGTGACAAGTGTTTTATCCATGAAGTATTTATCTATTAATTATTTAGCTACGAATATAATAGCTAGCTTGTTTATAAATAACTTACCACTGAGGGGAAAAACAAAAAAAAATTCAATGATTAAAATTCTGCTTGTAGTTAGTTGAACGACTCTTATATAGCAGTAGGAACTACACAAGCTCAGATGCTACATCTGAAGGTGCAAGCCGAGCGAGTGGAGCTGATCCGAGACGAGCGTGAAACGCATCGAACTCGGAGCTTAAACTCGGAACTCGGTGTTCCAATTACAGTTCAATTATGTTTGACTCAATTGTACCGTTTCTTTCGTTTTGGACAATATGTAGGTACTTGGCTACGATAAATGAGAATTTTGTAAGCAAGCCTAACAGAACTTATAAACGTTTTCATTTTATGAGTCTGTGTCAAATGGCATTTGTGAAAATTTCAACAAGTACGCTAAAGTTTCCAACAGAAGCTCTCAATAAACGTGCGAAATCGCAGCTATAAGTATAAACTATTAGGATGCCATATTCCAAACGCGACTGGGTTGTAAATTTTTATAGTATCGTAAATAAATTAGTAGGTACTGCTTAGGCAACTTTGTGCTTAGATTGGACAGTAAAACCCGGCTCGAATGCCGGTCGTCAACATCACAAGGCCGAAAACCCACTTTCAAAAATTTATTCAACTTTAAATTTAAAATGAACCCTGTCCCGAAAAGCCTGTTGAGTACAACTAGAGTAATATAAACACTCGTAAACCAGAGGACCAACTTCCTAAAAATATAATTTTACAGCTTTGATTAAAGAGCTTACTTACGTCATCCGATCCGGCTCACGACACGGTATTATCGTTGAACTTTCTAAGTACACGTTTTTAAAAATATTTTAAACGTCAAAGGATAATTACGTTCACCTAGCTAGTAATTTCAGAATCGTTTAAAAAACAAGGAACCTCAAATAATGACGTAAAGATTGATGTTTTTTTTACTGTCGGTACAAAGTATTCGTAAAAGTAGGTACAGTATCGGTAGCAAATAATAGTCACAGTACATTATCGGGTCGGAGGCTGTATGCGACCACTCTCTTACACAATTGTGTAATGCGCAATAGCTCTGCAAAACTTTCCCGGAATTTTCCGATTCAATCATTTTCGGGTTGAGCTGTGATTTCGGTAAACTACTTTCGGCAGTTTAGTTGAACCAGTTAGCGTGGTTCAGCCGTTTAACTGCAGAGTTTGGGTCAAAACCGTCCTAAGTGGAGGCTCTGTGACCGGCCTAGTTCTCCATTATTTTTACTCACTTTACACTCTGCGTGATTCTATGGCTTAGTTTTCTAAAACTTTATCGATTGACGCAGGAAAAAAAAATCAAAAAGTTTTTAAATAAAAAATAATTGAAAACCTCTCTCTAGGGTTCGAAACACATGTAATTATTTTTCAGATTTTAATCGTATAAGATGCCGTGGCAAATGACGTCCAGCCTAAACACAATTAAAAATACCCCGTTTTGTTACCAATTTAGCGTTTGATATTCATACTCGTTACTCGCAATCATAAAAAGCTTTGTCTTCTCTCTTCATAAAATAAACTAACATGAAAATGGCTATTATCATAAAAAACTGTCGTAAGATGTAATAAATTGGAGGACGCATCGTAAGGAGCAATAAAAGTCAGCACCAAACCTCATCCATTACCCGACAAGCACAACACTTCAAAGTAAAAAATGCCGAGACAAAGGCTTTATTAAATTCAAAAACAAAAATATTTGAAGCTAAAAAACAGATGCAAGCGTATTGATTAACAAAACATAGTTTCTGAATGTCAACATGACACACAGAAGATAATAAATGGGCAAATAAAAATAAGTTAGGAATAGCAAATAAATTGGAATCCTGTAATGTCCTGTGTCCTGTAATTGGACATTTTTGGTGGTGACTTGAGCCCCCTTCTGGATCCGCTGATGATATCTTTATTTAAAACGTAAAGCATCACTAATTTACTATTCCAGATGTACTATGAGGACGTAAAAATTCAAACAGCTGTTATTTTTCATGGTGAGTTCTGAGAACCATTTTCAAATTAGAAAATTTAATTAACGGAATTCTAGCAAAAAAATAATAAATTAGGTAACAATTAGTTGATGGACCGAGAACAAACGGACTGCTGAAGAAATAAACCTAATTAAAAGAGTTTTTTTAAAGTTAAGTACATACCTACTTAGTTTTAAATGAATAATAAAGTCAAACTCTATTCTCTTTCCTCCTTTTCTTTGATAAACCAACTTCAAAAAAGGAAGGGGTTCTAAATTTGGCTGTAATTTTTTTACTCTAACCGGTTTGTTTTAATTTCCTTATTTAAAAATAGTAGCTATTAACTAGTGCACTTTCTAATTTTAGTTTTATTTGGAACTAACTTTTAGTTTTTAATGGCTAAGAAAATAAATACGTATTGCCAATTAGACTAATTGAAGCAGTCATTTAAGTCGCTCCTAACACTTAGCCGGAGATTAGTAGAGCACGGAGCCTAGGCCGGCTCAATTTGTTCTAGCTCACTTCGAGCTAACTGCGCGATAACTCCGAACTGTCTGTGAAATCCATTTGTTTAGTAGCGCGGCTTCTTTGTCTATGGTATTTAGAAGAAACACTTCGACACAGCTCACGATGAGACAATGAGAATAAAATTGTTCTTTTGTCATGTTATTTACCCGAATTATTCCTATAATTATTTTCTATACAATACATTGGAAAAAAGACTTCACGTTTAAATAAAAAGTTAGCATAAAGTTTATTTGTTTACAAAGAAAATTTACAAAGTAAATTACAATTCGTAAAGTAGCTTTACAAAATACGCTTAAAACTATGAAGCTACGAGTATATGCAGACCGATACATACGATGTGTGATTATGTACAACAGATTCAAATCAAAGAAAATAAACTCAAAAACAAGCCCAAGTTGAATTTAGTAGTGGAGACTTAGACAAGTTAGAGAAGATTAACCTAGAATTTCTCAAAAATATTCTAATAGGTATTTCAATAGGTATTTTTAGGCCGAAACATTTCGTTCTATTTTACAATTTATTGAACGAAAGCCAATTACCAACTCAAAAGCTAATAAAGTAGCTCTACACCAACTCAATACACTAATTGGTACCTAGCTTTTATTTACGTACTTATTCTTATGATTGAAATCAACATGACTACGTCAAAGGAAGAGATTTTGTACAAGGAAGCAGTCGAGTCGTTGTATTTTTTAGTAATTGATATCTCTACCGTAACGCTGCCTATTAATCACGCAGGCGTCGCCGTGACGGACACCGTGACATACCATCTGTAATTAATATGCTTAAAATTAGTACTCATTACTACTTACACTGTGGTAAGAGCAATAAACTTATTTTTAACCGCTGATTAGGCGGCGGTACTTCCAGTTAGTGTGATCTAAATACAACATGTTATAAACTATGAGAGTTGTTATACTCGTAAATACCAACGCTGGCGCCCCCTTGTGTACAAGCCCGGAGGCAAGACATCTAATTGGAAGCTAGTTACTTCTTTATATTTCAGTCCGTTTTGAAGCTAAAATCGTTATCTTTAGTTGTAACCTAGCAGAACAATAGCTATCTTCATTCTATAGCTATCGGAGTACCAAATAACATCCCGAAAACTATACTAAGTATATGTACATGGTGATCGAACAAAAATAAAAGTGGTGGTACCTATTTAGACATCTTCATTCTTCAATTCAATTCATTTTACCTATTTCAGATAACATAGTATAACCAAGTATAAATAAAATACCCATATAGACAGGCGTCATGGCTCAGTCGGTAGTAGCTTTGCTTTCCGTGCTGTGGGTCGTGGGTTCGATCCCCACCGAGAACAAACATTTGTGTGTTGTAAACATAGATGTTTGTTCTGTGTCTGGGTGTTTCTATGTATTATAAGTATGTATTTAGAAAAAAAATGTATATATGTATTCTATCAGCCATCTAGTTTCCATCGTACAAGCTTTGCTTAGTTTGGGACTAGAAGGCGTTGTGTTAAGTGTCCGTGAATATTTATTTATTTTATAGATACCCTTACCGACAATAACGGGATCTAAGCTAGGATCTACACACGGCCCAGCTACGCTATGCTTCTTATGATGTCCCAAGTCCCAAGGCTTCGTCCAAATGTTTGCCACTCATCCACAAACCTTAGATCAATACCTAATCAAAAGGATTACATAATTATCGTCATGAATTGTGCTAATAATTTTTGTAGTAAACCGCGAACATGCCGGATCCGTACTAAATATCGGATTAAATAACGATTAGCCGTGTACCACCGGGATTTTGCACACTGGCCGACACCGACACGGTAACGATATGTCAGCTCGAGCAAACATATCGGTGTCGATCGAGACAGTGGAAAAGAGTCTAGTACTAGACTCTAGAACTAAAGGGTAAAGAGATAAGGATAACATTTTTTATTGCATATTCTTAATTTAACTTGAGTGTTACTATATGTATCATAAGAAAGTATGTACATATTTACAAAAAAAATGTATATAAATATTCTATCAGCAATGTAGTTCCCATAGTACAAGCTATGCTTAGTTTGGGTCTACAAGGCGTTGTGTTAAATGTCCATGAATATTTATTTATTTATTATTATTATTTATTAACACAACATCCTTACAATATACATTAGTGGACAGTGGGATGTACAGTGAGATTGACTCTACGCAGATATCGTGTAGGAGTCGTATCGGTAGCAGTACAAAAACAGCCATTATTGGTCC
The DNA here is from genome assembly GCA_918843925.1 of Eulithis prunata. Lineage (NCBI taxonomy): Eukaryota > Metazoa > Arthropoda > Insecta > Lepidoptera > Geometridae > Eulithis > Eulithis prunata. Next base: position 10,999,066 of record OU974008.1, on the reverse strand, counting down.
GATTATCCGTGTTTCAGTATTGGAACAGTTTTCAATTAAGTGAGGGATATTAATTTAGCTTATTTCGTCGGGAGAGTATTACCGGCCGATCATAAATACAGGTCTGTTGAACATTATATTCCACTAATGATTTATACATTTTTAACGTGCAATCATAGGCCAGTTCTAAATTCAAATATTCCTTCGTAATTTCTCATGCGCTACGCAATGTATGACTTATTTAACAATTGGCATCGTTTTTTACATTTATTTGTATAAAAATCAACATTTTGAATATTCCTACCATTTCAATAGTTAACCTTTTACATGTCACATGGACTCATTTTGTCAACCATCTTACTTTTGTTTTATTTCTCAAATTATTCAAACGTTCTCAAAACAATGCTTTGTCCAGCGGAAACAACCTTTTCAAAGCGACTCACACTTAATAAAACGTGTAACCAGCATCCAAACAAGACTATTAAACCTAGAATTCTACTGACAAATGCTCAGCTTAACCCTAAATAGCTCCCGCTTACCTCTAAATACCGCTAACGAGCTGCTGTACATTCCCGGTGCGCGCGCGCAGCATAATTACTTTATAAATAAACTGGGAGAGAGCATGACGCACAGTGAAAATCATTTGATTACAAGAATAAAATCAAAAATGCTTAGTTTTGCTTTGCAAAGTAAACGTCAAACGTACGTGAACTATAATTTTGTATGGAAAATAATCAGTTTTGTAAACTATCCGCTAGGGGCGCTGCTTAATATCTATACAAAAATATAGTTTACGTCAACTTTGCAGTACACGTAAAACGAACCCACTAAGCATGCAGTAGCTAGTCAACTATCAGTAGGTAGATTACCATAGCAACGTTGTTACATGTCAAAACGAACAAAGAGTAATGTCATTATGACATTACACAGAGGTCATAAACAGAAGAAGAAGAATCTTTTTGACAAGTAATGTGATTTAGATTTGTCAACCTCGCATACTTTTTTCTGTAATTTTATCTTATTTCCAGGTTATCAAAATAGTTAGTTATTATTATCTACATAATAGTGGACAGATAACTTATGATCCCAACTCTCCCAATCCCAACTCAACAATGCTATTTACAAATGAAGCTTATTCACAATGTATGACAATCCTATAATTAGCGCGGAAGCTTAACGTTTATTGCAACGACTTAAGGTCGGCAATCCGCCGGCAACAACGAACAATAACTACGGCTTAATGAGGACAATCAAAACTTAAGCATCCGGTATTGCTTATTGTTTACATTAGTGAGCGGAGCGGGACTCGAGTGAGCACAATTTGGAGTGTAACGCAAATTCACACCGCTTATACATATTTTAACACTGTAAAAACGTTATTTTATTATAAATAAATAAATAAAATACTTCTGGGCGTTGTGTGTAATGTTCAAGCATCTTTATTTATTATTTATTCTTGGACATATCACTTAACGCTCTCTAGTCCCAAAGTAAAGAAAGCTTGTAATATGGGAATTAGCTTCAAATGTAGTTCTTTTATAACACCTCTTTTGATAGAATCAGCGGTGTGAAAAAAATGCGTTATTTCGTACCAAATCCCGTTCGTCCCACCAACATGTTTAGTGGGACGAAACCCAGTAGGACGAACTGGAATGATGGAATTTCTCCAGGATATAAAACAGGTGTCATAAAAATGAAACTGCTGTCCAAACTCCTAAAATACAAAAATGTTGCATTCAATAAAATAACGAAATGTCAGCTGAATAACCACGCAATCAAGTAAAAGGCAATAAAGCAGAGACACACAACCAGTAAAATGCAGGAATTTGTCAGCGCGGCTCAGCGGGTTAAAGTGGCCTCGGCTCCGTGGCCGCGCATCCTGCAACATCCTCATTATTCACCTGAAACAGCTGTCCCACAACAGCTACCACACCCCCAATCCCACTAATATTATACATGCGAAAGTTTACATGTTTAGATATTCTGATGTTTAGATGTTTGTGTATCAATCACGCTGCAACTCTGGTCCGATTTGGATGAAACTTGGGAAGTTTATAAGTTCATAACCTAAATTAACACTTATGCTACTTTTTATCTCGGAAAATCAACGGGATCAAACGAGCCGCGGACGAAGTCGCGGGCGAAAGCTAGTCACAAATAAATACTATGGGCATTAGACAGAGCGCAAAATATATTGATGACTAAGACAAAGAGCACAGTTTTTGTTGTATATCTGTATGTACGTCCACAACTACACTGTAACATTAAAATTCATATATTTAGCAGCGTTTGCTACGTACATTCCCGTCACTGGGTTTCGTCACTGGTGGGACGAATTGGAATGCAAAAGTGATTATTTTTTATAAGCACACTTGAAATGTGGAATCGGTCACCATTTATTAATATGTTTCATGGTCCCTTCACATCTCATATGGTTTTCATAGTTATTTTCATTTGAGGTATAATATTTATATCTAATCAGTATCTAAAACACAGTGTACTAGCTGTTCTTAAATAGCTGCAAAGTTCACAAACATACGTAAAGCGTTTCATTCGTTTTGCGCATTCCGAGCGTCGTAAAACGAAATGTATGCGCGCCTTTAAAAATTATCTCCTGTGTGCAGAACTGTCCACTAACTGCCGACGAAACAACACGAGAATATCATCCCTCTAAATATTTAACTGTGGTTATATCTCACATACTTGTGGTTAAAACACCGCAGCTTGGACTATAAAGTTTGTTTCGTTTTTGAGTTTTATAAAGCTCGGTTATAAAAAGGTATAGCATCGTTGTTTATGTTGTAAATTATATACATACAGAGTACAAAGAGATAGATAGATAGATAGATAATACTTTATTGTACACAAGGGTAGGGTACGTACAAATCTTAAAAATAACTTTGTATAGTACAATGGGCGGCCTTATCGCTGAAAGCGATTTCTTCCAGGCAACCGTAGCATGGAAAGTAACGAGCGGAGCGGTAAAGAGACTACCTTTGAATACTTAAAAGTCCGGCATCTGTCTGACGATGTCGACGGTTTAGTTTCAGTTTTAGGCCTTATTTTGTTGGAGAATAGTTTAAATTTGAATCATGTACTAATTAAGTAAGGTCTTTTAATAATTGTATAAATTTAATTTTGATAATAAAATATATTGTAATGTACACAAGAGATTTTTTAAGAGTCTAAAGCCTGTAATTATAGCAATAACCGAAATTAAATTAATATTTTATTTATGAAAATTTGTGATAAAAAATAAATCCAAGGCTGCTTGGTCAGCTCGAGTATTATTCCCAAAAGCGTGTCGCAGAAATTAAAACGTCTAATTTAAAATTAATTTCTGATGAAGACTGTAAATTAATTTCCAAAGTTTTAATTCAAACGTGATTTGAAAATTTGTTGATTGTTCTAAAATTATGAGAAGCTCGATAAAAACAGGCGAAAGTTAATTTGTTTCAACGTCAAACTTTTCTATTAGCATTTTATTTAGCCAATTGTTTTGTTAAAACTCCTGCTCGGCACGTTTTAATGTTTTGCAAAAATGTGTTTATGAGAACTCTCTTTTTGTCAAAACAAGTACACCACATTATGCCTTGGAGTGAACTCAACTTTCTTATATAAAAAAATTATTATTAATAACAAAATAAGTGATAGTTACTTAGTTACTCTCTTCGTCAACTGTTATCATTGAGAACATTGGATTTCAAAAAGCTCGACAGATATAATTTCAAATGTGATCATTTCCCTTAGAGTGTAGAAAAATCTATGTATGGATAAAACTTCAATCTCCTTACGTCAAAGAGTTTGAGGAAACTAAGGCTGTAGTGAAAACAGAGGGCGGGCGGCGGTGTCCCGTTATAAATTGTTCGCTGTGCCTCTCGTGTCGGGCGGGCAGATCGCTCCAATGAATACTATATGAGCGTGGCAGAGCCTTGTGATCAACCATCAAATGAATGCACTCTTCCTCTTCTAATGCTGTCAAAAAGATGTGACGTCAGAGGTAAGGACACTGGAAACTTTTATGCTACATCTTAAATGCCTGCTTGACTTGTCTAGACACACTGTAAGTCTTCGTTTCTACTATTATGATGGGGGAATGAACCGGTTGTTTTTAATAAGGGGTTTCACATCGGCCGACTGAACCCCGCAAACGTAAAGCGAAGCTTCCTTGGCATGCAATATTTATCCGCGCTCAGAACTATGCAATATTGAAATTCCATAATACGGTTCTACCAAAGTACTTCCTATTTATTGTTTGACGAGCTTTTGTTTGCGTCTTCTGGTAGTACCTAACAATTTAAAGTAAAATATGAAATTTAGCCTTGGACAACGTGTTAGAGCGTTGCGTTGCGTTGCCCCGAGATGGTGACCAAATCTAAATAAAACCTAGAATAGATTTGCATACTTTTATGATAACTCAAAGAAATCCTAGTGATTGAGCTACTTCTTAGGACGTCCCGGTTTTAACAGTATTTCATCGCGGATGCATTGATATTTCTATTTCTAGTATAAGAATTTAGGCATTCTTTTCAAAATGCCGAAAAAAATAAAGTTTTATCTGGCAGTCTATTAATAAATACTAAAATCCAGTTCGGTAAGCAGGGTAATGTACCGAGTACAGTAATTTGGGATACCGCAAAAACTTCAAACACAAAAACGGTAGCATAAACAGTGTGGGTTTATGTTTATGTTGAGAGGAAGCGGATGTTGGTGCTGTTTGAGTCTGTGGCGATAGACCACAGATAAATAAAATGTTATTTTGACTTCATTTGATTTGTACTTCTAGAGCATGAACATTGAACGCCCTGGGATCAGCCAGAGTTCTTACCAAGATTTCTTATAATTAGCATTATATTTAGCATTAGGTACTTACCAGCTGTAACATTTAATATGTCCAATAATCGCAATACGACTTCATAATTTCAACTTCTGACCAATATTCCCTTGCAGAGTCGTCTAGTGTGCACTAAGATTTACTGTTTCTTTGTACTAACATTACGTGACGTGTGAGGAGTAAGGGTTTTAAACAAAATCAGATAAGTATTGATTATACGACGTTAGAATCGGTTTTGGAACAAACACAGTCCCTGGTATTATTAAACTGGATGTAAGCTTGGAGTAGTTTATTAGTTACACATGTTTTTTTTACCTTTTACTTAATTCTATGGAAATAAACCCCTTTAGATACAGCGGTTCTTCAAACTACACTCAGTTTTCAATTTCTTTGAGAATAAAATTTCGCGTTCAAGTAAAATTGCTTTTCTCAGAAGTACAAGAGCGTAAAGAAGATTGGAAGGTCAATTTGAAGGGCCGCCCCAAAACATGCCTTTTCATTATCATCCAATGTTTTCCAAGCCGATGCTGCTATTTGTGAGAAAGGCTGTAAATAGATATTTGAAAAAATACACATAGACCGGACACCTCGAACACCTCTTTCAAAGGGAATATAAACCGTTGCAAGTTGGTATTTTTTTAGCAGTGAAGGAGAGGAGGCCTTTGCCTTAAAGTGAGACACTAAGCTAAAAATAAAATAATAAATATCACCTAAATATAGTTCATTTATTGTTAGATTACCTTCTAAGTAATACTTTACGTGACGGTCATGTATTTTGGTCTTTAGTCTCTGTGACCTAAAATAAGTGTAGCGCAAGCAGTACGTTGGAAGCTTCCACGTACATTTTCGTTATAAAACTCTCATTGCGCTCACTCGACCGAGATAGCCCTCAGATTTGGCGGCGGAACAGAGTGCCTAATTATGGCCAGGGGGGTACTGGAGGGGGTAATGTGTGTATCGTAGCCCCTCGTGACCTGTTTGCGAATATTGACGTGGACTGTAATGGCTACGAGGTTTTAGAGCTTGTCTCTGGTGAGAGGATTATTTCCGAAGATCAACATGGAGCCATCTTAGTAGTCGGGACAATACTTGTACTTACAAGAAACATCCAGGCAAGTAGGCAGAGGCTGTGTTGTGCATGAACTTGTGAAATTGCCACCACATGAGCAAAGCCGCGGAAGGCTACAAGAGTATATTGATTATAACAAAAGGCCCGACCGAAATAATTGCAGGTGAAAATAATTCCATTAGCCTCTGACCGACCGGGACCTCCGCTGTCGGATCCACATCGATGCACTTATTATCGTCCCATGAGAACTGACAACTGGGGTAAAGCTGAGTATACACAATATTGACATTCAGTATCGACTTTAATATCACCGACAATTTTTTGCCGAAAGTAGCAATTTTTTAAAGTCACGCTAAAATAACAGGAGATCAAGAATCATGGCGCAAGTTTTTAGTTAAAATAGAAAAAGAAAAGCAGCACGGGCCAATGTGATTGTGTTTTGTTTTTTAATGCTCGTTTAGTTTTGTCAGACAATACAAGGTTCTGATAACAGATTAAAAAAAAAACAAAAAAGAATCAAATGCAATTTATCCGCGGCTGGCGATGTCGTGTGTTGCCGCCGCCGTCTTCTCGTTTCCCCGGTAAGTGGAGCTAACAGTGTGAACGATATTATTGAACAGCACCGCGCGGTTGCTGAGTGGCTGGATGCTGGATGCGACATAAGAGGCATTCCATTTCGTTGGCGTACGATAGAGTGCAAGATCTTTTGCATGAGTTACGAGTGTAAAAAGGCTGAAGTTAGCTCTATTACATTTTTCTGTACTACCCAAGTGGCCAACTATAGTGGTATTTGATAAAGTTTTGACAACTGAACAAAAAAGGTTTTGGTTTGGTTTTTGCTGTGAACATAGCACATAGTTTAGTAGCTACCTATTTATCCTCACTCCCTCATTGGTTGCCCTTACTACAGCGCCCTTCATATTCTTCTTAGTAAACCCGAATATTTAGTTGATCTGTCTATCGCCTCAACACAAAGAGTAGAAGCTCACAGTTAGGTATTGGTTATACAAAACGAAACGAGTTCTCGCCTGAAAATTCAATTTGGCTGCCAATATCGAATAACCTTTGAAAAGGTTTTGTAAAAACCTCAAACATTTTATTTGACTCTATTTTATGATTATTTTACACGAACTCGTGTTAGGTTTTGGTGCACTTTAAGCTTCGTATCTAATAACACACGTTAGTTTTAGTGGAATAACAAGCCCCAAGTTATTTTTCAATTTGTAGCAAACGTTTTAACAAAACCTAATTCAAACATAAGTTTTAGTGCCTAAATACTTACAATAATTGCATTCGTTTTGTTACGGGATTCCAAAGCCTGGGCTAAGGACCATACATAATTTCAATCAGATCTTTTTTTAATTTCAGTGTACCTACCACGAATAATAATGAACAAGCATTCGGATGATCAAACAGAACAACACTGGGTTTGAAATTATTAGTTGGCGATTAAAGCTAAGTTCATGAAATTAAGTTTATTCAGACATAAAGGTTACTTTACGGTCCTGACTGACATACTATTGCATGCCTCTAGGTTCTAGAAAACTTAATGTAAAATCTAGAGATTTCTGATCTTTACGTGAATCAGATTATAAAGGTCGTGCTATCAGTCCATACTGTAGAGCAAAGCATTTAAAGTGAGTTGATTTATATTGAAAAATATTGATGGAAAAAGGTGACGCATTGAATTTATTCATCGCTGGCTTTAAGTCTGCGATTTGCGAGTGACGCTGAATAATGTACGCATTATATACTTGATGATGCAAATAAATTGTGATATGAATAAGTTTTGAACTAAAAGACAAATATATGAAACATTGGTGTATTATTTGTACAGACCACTTTAGAAATGGCAACTTTATTCACAAAGAATATTATTTAGTAGTCGTTGTAAAAGTTTGTAAATATGTTACAAATATGACGTGAGATGAAGGAAAGTTTTATGAAGAAATGGATCAGTCCGTAAATAACTTGTAACATGAACAAAATGAAGACAGGCGCACATTTCACGGTAAAGTAGTTCAAGCAATTGGTTCATTCAGAGAAATTCATAAATTATTAAAAAAATGAAACGATAAAAGCTCTTTCGGGAAAACAGAACAAGCTCCTTATTCTTTATTCTCTCAAATAAACAAATCTAAGACAAATCTCCATTGGAATTCGTCGCGCGTCGCAACAATCGATTACGTTTTATCTTCGTTCATTGTTCAGCTTAGGTGACAAAAACAATAGAAAGATTTTAATTTCCTGCCGGCCCTCGTAAAATATTATTTTAATCCGGCGTAGCTTCAATGCTGAATATTCAATGAATGCGCCGGCTATATTTTATTTGTGAGTTTTTATGCAAAACTCAGGCTCGGCTCGGCCAGGCACGTGGATTTTTGGATACTTTACTAGGAAATGTGCACACGATTGTACCTAAATGGATGTGCCTTGGACACGTCTTAGATATCATCAAGGAAAAGCACCAAGATGTCTGAGTTGTGCCAGCATTTTGAATTACCAATTTTATTTTTGAGGTTCCAAGAAAAACTGTTCTTTGTGTAAATGAAGTAGGTAAATATTTACAACGTTAGATCGCTGAATAGTTCAAGTTTCTAAAAGTAATTAATGAATCCAAGAAAAATGAACAAAAACTGTTATTTTTCGGTGAAAGTGTTATGGAATTAACCTGTCGCCTCGTGTGTGAGCACACCAGACCAGCTCACTCAGCCGTGCATTTCCTCACTCGGCTCATTTCCCCGCGTTACCTCATATACTAGCATTCTGCTGGCTGCAAATTAACATGTCCCTTTACCATTCTCGCGGATATTAGCCACCAGCGATCAAACATGCAGCCCACGCCTGCAAACTATTTGAAGAGACGGGATCTTACTTAGGTTTGCACCTTAAACAATCTCCACCAAGTCATTTGCCAATTTACATTCTAGAATCCTATAGGTCCTCTTAAATGTAAATTTAAAGTTAAATACAGATGCTGTATTGCGATTTATAGTATAAGAATGGGAGGGTACTTATATAAGCAGTGTTGCGTACACAGCGGCGCTCGTTATGTACATGGTATGTTCACGTGAACTAAAAGAGAGTTTTATAATACCACAACTGTTTTAACTGGCCAGTATTAGTTAATTTGGTAATGGCTACTCAGCACATTGAATACCAGTTCGTCTTAGTGGTAATAGCACTGTTTGCATCGAAACCAGACTGTTTCAACAGTTCATTTTTGTGGCTCATTGTTTACGTTTTACCGGCAGTTGTGCCAGTTCGGAGTAAATTGCTGCTATTTTTGTAAATGTTTGCTAATTGCTTTTGATTTGGTACAGTGTTGAGATATTTAGAAAATTATCATTCAGCCTGCAAAAATTCAACCTTCAACAAAACCCTATCCTTTCTCCTAGAGGCAAAAAATAAAATTCTCGGAAGAACGAGTAAGAACCTTTCCGATTCGCAGACGTTCGACACAATGTCGTCGGTTTATCGGATAAGGCACTATCTCACGCTTCTCAGTTCTCGGGTAATAGGTACTCGATTATTTTTTGCAGTACGCGTCGCAATAATTTTTATTCGGCCCCTTGGGGGAGTCGGGATCTATAGTACCTAACAAAGAATCCATATAACTATAAGTCCCGGTACAAATCCTAGCAATATACCATCAAATTACACAAGTTAGATAGACGCAAACTTTGAAACTGACAAATCGCGAGACGCACACCAATTTACTGCTGAGATTATCGGCGCAATAACTCGGCCTGAAATTCTTACAAAAAGTTAAATCAAAAACGTGAGGAGGCGACAAACAAGAACCAATGGAGGGGGAAGAGATGGGGAAGTGGGGGGGAAGTAGAAAAAGTGTCCGTGGAAGGATTTATGGCTTCCGCAGCGTGAATCGCGGAAGCGTGCCAACATCTGGGGTCGGACGGACCGTACCTACTGGACGAAGCATTAGCTAAGCTATTTCGCTGCGTGCACACTAAACTGTAGACAAACAAGTTTTTTTTTTAAATTTGCCGACCTATATCTGTGTACATGGTCTAACGCTGGAATATATTTACGAAAACAAAGTACTTCCCTAAAGCAGACATGTGCGAAACCTTTATAAATTCTTAATTTATATTCCGAAAAATATTTATCTCGCAGTCAGCTCCAGGTAGATTTTACTAGCGATAATACTGAGATTTATAAACTGACTTCGTAAAATATTATTCAGGTCTACGCTATCCAGATAACCTAGGCTTCTCGCGTAGGCATCTCGTAGCAATAAAGCCTACGCGTGTGCTACAACTTGCTACGAAGTGCTACACCGCCGCCGGCAGGTACGAAGTCATAAATCCCCACTGGTAGGGATTTCTTGGTGGGGTTTTCTGGAATCTATCATAATATACCTCTACGCGAATTATGTTACCTAAGAGTAAACTCAGTATACTTGCCTCAACTCTATTCTCTACGTTTTGTCTTTTTTGTATTGTATTGTTTTGAGAGAAAGTTTAGGTGTTACCTCAAATTGGTTAACCAGTTAGAATACAGGCTCATGAGACTTCAGAACTGTCAGGTAATACAACTTTTACAAGCAGAGATAACTGCTTAACATCAGTGCATTGAATATTCGGTGCATTGAACTCTTGAGTTTTTTTTATTCTGTATGTAGCATACAACCAGGCATGCAGCCCACTTGATGGTAAGTGATCAACTGAATTATTTTTGGTGTGACATTGCAATATGGTGGATTTTGTCTAGAACTCTAGCTAGAGGTTACTCTAGCCATAGATAGTTGTAGAGCAGTCATTCCTCGCGGTTTCGGCGGGGAGTCCCCGGCGACGCTGCCCAATCCACTCCGCTCAATTATGCACACCGCACACTTGCAAGACGTAACCTCGTTACGGAGGACTGGCGGACACAAAAGTGCTTGTATTTGTAAGTCATCATACACTTTAGTGAAGACTGCGATCTACGCAAATGTTGTACAAAAGCAATAAACTCAACATGATTGAAATACCACGCAAAGAGCCATTATAAAAAACTCTGCAAATAAACCGTAAATTTGATCAAAAAGATAATTTTACCAATGCATTATTATCCAAATGTAATTATGTTGCCAATGAACTGTAATTATACAAAAAACGTAGTTATTGTACTGAAAATCCAATTACTTATCGCATACGGTAAATACGCGGATATATTGAGCAATGAATCACGATAATCCCGGTAGCTGAACCATTTTTGATCCCTCGCTACATATTTTGAAAACTTAATATAAAATTAACTGTTTAAAATTTACAAAGTTTTATTATATTCACAGTGGTGTACCCTTTTTCTCCTTTGACACAGATCTGTTCAAAACATAATAACAAATCTATAGCGTCTGGAATCTAAGCAGTCTAAATGTAAATAGGTTGAATTAGTATAATTTTGCAATTCCAATTTAAAAACCCATTTAGTGTTTATCAGCCAAACTACTTAAAATATTCAAATACTCTTTGTAGTTATTTACTCACATATTTACAATCGTACCTAAGTGAAAAATAATCTTAAATAAGTTAATCCAGTCACAAACTAAATATATTCGAGGCACAATTATTGAGTTGCCTAAACATCCAAAGATTGAAACATTATAACAAATATTAGTAGAATATTGAAATATTAGTAGAATCTAAGCACTAGTTCGCACTAGTGTCGGCGCCTGTACATAAAGGCTTTACCTATGCTGGGGTCGAGCGGCAGGTAACCGCGCGGCTGATTCAATAAGACACACATCTGTACGTGCGTCTGTACTCTATCAATAGTACAGTGCAGAGGCTAGGTCTTACGATGTGGATTGTAGATTAAAAAAAAACTAATAATACGGTTAAAATAATTGCATTCATTTCTAAATAAGTATTCAGTTGAATTATTCTCAGATAAAAATAGTTTCCATCAATATTATTAGTAAGACAAGCGTTTCGAGACAAAAATAGGTCTAAAAATCATCATAGTTATTTATTTACAAACATAAGCGTTGTCTATTATTGTTTCAGTGATTTCAATAAAGATTTTATGATAGTTTTGTCGTAAATAGTAATTTTTAGAGTGCCTTTCCATTAGCCGTAATAAATATGCTATCAAATATTAGTAGGGCCACAGAATAGTATAAGTATAAAGCTGTAAGCCCATCTTTCTAATAACTCTAATGGAAACCATGACGTTTCTTAACATAGTAAATATTGAATGAGGCTGAATTGGTCGTTCTTTTTTATTAGTCCCAAAATAAACTCTAGAAATATGATTGTCTATGCATAAGGGATTAGAAAAGACAGTTGCAATATGATACGTGATTCAATCAAATTCGCTTGTAAGAGAGCTCATGAATATGTCATTTGGTTTTTTATACAAGAGATCCAGTAATAAATGTATTTTTTCTTTTAGATCAATGGTTTTCAAACCCAAAAAAAAGAAGAAGGAATCTCTACTTTGCGTCAAATATATAAAATCGCAGATCGTGTAATAATGAAGAGCTTCGCATCTAACCTTTAACTCGACCAAGCGTCTAATCTATGTAGATAATTTATACAGATAAATTTACAGGCCACTTTTTCCCATGCCTCTATGGACGGGACGCCGTAGTGTCTGGGACGTCTACTGTTAACATTAAAAACGGAATTTCCTACGATTATCTTATCTATCACAATATATTTTGTGAGTAATTGTTTAAAAAGAAAAAATGCCTACTGAAGAATCAATATCACCTTTGTGTAATCAGAGCGAGTATAATATTACTAAACAGCTGAATACCCGACCGGCGGCATCCCTCTCGAACAATCAGATAGTTCGCAAGCGCGTGCTTCAAATTCTTCCCCTCACTAAATTAGAGGCCTCACGTCACACAAGCACGCATCAGCACGACCATACGCTTGTTTCGCATGAAATGTCATCTGTCAAATTGACATTGAAATTGTAAGTGAGAAGCTATTTGAATAATAAAATTATAGAATACTCAAAAAAATACAATAAAAATGAAATTTGTAAACTATCAAAGTTATGAACATAATTTTTGCTAGAAATGGGATATTTTTAACAAATAAAAAGACCGGTTTTGGTAGACATATCTGTGACTGGTAAGAGCTCTTTGTAAAAGATTTCGTTCGAAAGGTGGTTTGGGTTTAGAACCATCCACTGATAGTATTTCTGTGATGAACACAGTGCATTGCAGTGTTCTTCTTCTTCTACTTATGGCCTCTATCCGTCATTTTGACAGACAATTTTGCCAGTGTCAAGTGAGATATTTGAAACAATATAAGTCAAGTCAAGTCATTCGTCTTCTTACTTCAAGGTTTGACTACGTCTCATAGTTCCTGGATGTCACAGTCTGGATTCTGGATGGATGTTCAGTGCTGATGCATGCTTGTAGTAGAAAGTCACCGTAATGTGGAATAACAAACACGGCGAATCGCTCGCATCCTCCACGGCATTATGTAAATCATTCTAAATAAAGTTACTCCCATATTACCGAATCTTTGCGTCTCTGGAGCGGAGTAATTCGACGGAATTATGATTAAATAGTAACGAGGGGGAGGTTCCTGAGTGCCTTAATGAACTCAGGTTAAATTGATTTTTTTGTAGACGAATAAAGTACCTATAGTTGAAGAGGTGTTAAGGTGCTTATTGCTAGAAGTTCAAGTGGTTGTTAAAATAACGTAAAAATGCGAGACTAGAAATATAAAACATGCATATGAGTATGTTTTTATTGCAGGTTATGCTTATGTAATTATTTTGTCTGAAATATCTTTGTTGATATTGAAAAAATATCCACCAATCAAGTATTCTTTAAGCACCTCAATAGCGTTATCTTTGAACTTACAGTATTACAACCAAAACTTTTAAAATAACGGCGGAGAACTTACGCCAGCACTCCTGTTGTCCTGTACCCGACTCATTATACCTCTACTTTACTGTTACAACTTCTACGACAATATTTTGCGCTGAAAACGACGAAATAAACTAGCCATCTTACATAGCATAATGGTGAAACTTGTACAAACGTCGTAAATACGACGTGTATCTCCAACGAGGTCCCGAACTAGATCATGGCATTGTGAGCTCTGATTGTAAATACTATCAAGTGAAACTCTGTGACATTTATATCTTTTGAAACTTGGGGCTCGTGGATTTTTGTGACCAAGAAAAGAAAGTGAAAACATTTTTATAGAAAAATTAGGAGGTGAACAGGGATTGACTTTTGAGAACTTCTTTGTTCTAAAGTTTATATTATTCATTCGCAATTATGTAGGTATTGGTTTTTTATTCAAATAAGGTGCTTAAAGAGTTTTATTCGTTAGCCAATGGTCGAGATCCTTTTGAATTTTCAGCAATACTAGATATTATTGTAAAACAAAATATATATCCATTTTCAACGAAAATAAACGTGATAAAGGATTGAATTGATTTCCCAGAATCATCGCTGATGAACCAACCAAAGCTCTTCAGATCACTATAATTACAATTGACGTACCGAATCTACCAATCAATACGATCCAATCTAACAAACCGAAACAAAAGCAAACTTCGAACAAAGGTTGTATAGTTCTCATTTGCAGTTCTATGCCCGACTCCAATAAAAAGTAAGAAAGGACTATTAAACCTGATTGGTGCTTTAATAGTCCTTCTTTTTTTTGAATTTGGAATGGCGTTAGCGTCACGCATGACGGCGATGGCACCGGCGGGTGGCCTAAATTCTTCCTACCCTACAATACTTTTGGCAATATAAATTCTGTTGTCTATGAAATATTGCTCTAATTCTTTGACCTTGTGACAGTGAATATTTGAGGCCTTGGTTTTGTTTGAAAGTAGCTAGGGAAAGTTAGGCAGCAAAATATTTGGGAAATCGTCTCCTTTCTTCTGATAACTTATCACAGTGAGGAGACATATATGTACGAGGTGCGGCTTCGATTCCAGCCGCGGAACAATTTATGCACTATTTGTAAAATATTTCATTTTAGATCTTGAATTTTACTAACACCTACAACCATAGAACCCAACAGGTGTTAATATTAATTTTAATTTAAAAATAATAATTGAACATAGATAAATAGTAACTTAGCCTAGAGCTAGACGGATAGTTTTTTTATTCATTTAAGTTACTTTATTCCCTGAAGGTTTAGAAGGGCTATTTTTTTTCAGTCTATAACAGACATAAACACACATAAGAAACAAACATACACTGAGCCGGTATGAACAGTGCAAAATTACTACATTTACCATTTCCAATGAGCTGCTATAACTGAAACTATGAGATATTTCAGTTTGATTAGCTAATTTAAAAGTTGACACTTGACAGTTGTGTCAAACAGTATTTTTGACAGGAGCTTTTGCTCGTAATTTGTAACTCAAAATAAATAATTATGTGAATAAGTCGGTGTATTTTAAAATGTAAGGGTACTTATTCCCGATGACTGGCTAATCACGTAGACGTGCGAAATCCATGCTCATCGATCACTGTCACATGGCAATTCTCACAAGCACAGCACATAGAAGCACAATTACAAAATAGGTCGAGGGTACCCACATAATATAGCTCGAGCTGGTAGAATGCGGAGCGCGTATTCTGTCAGTCCGGGAGGGTTGTGATACGCGGGCGGCACTAGGTGGGCTCTCGTCGAGCGCCGGACGCGCACTGCCGGAGAGGTCGACTCTAAGCCCCTCGCTCCCCTCCCATTCGCCCCTCACGGAGCCTGAAAATCCCTTTCAAACAAGAATTTCGTTACTCGTATTGAATTAAAAATTATCGCGGTGTGCTAATCGGAATTAGTTTATTACGTATCTTTATGAATAGGGCTTTTATTCTGTTACCGAGATTGCTTTGCGCTGTAAGATTAATTGCTGTTTTCCTTTCAGAAAAATTTTCAGAGCGTTATTATAAATAGGGACATTAACCGTGGTGTGTTTAGTTGGGTGTTTACTGTTTTTCACCAAAAATATGAGATTTCAGTCTCATATTCTCATGTATCGTTTTTTTTTACTTTTTGGTAGAGTTTTTAGCGGCTGCTAGCTGCTAAAATAAATAAGAAAATAAATATACAAGGAGCTCTGTCTATAAGTTATTTTTGACCTAAGATAGTAATTTTTTCAAGAACTTGGATAAATCTATAAGTACCTAGGTATATTCATAATATTATAAACAAGTATCAAAACCCAGCGCCGCGTCTAGATTCTTATCGTAAAACTCTCAAAAAGATACAAAAAATCTAGCATCTGGCGAGTCCACCCATAAATAAACGCTTAGTTAATAGTTTCCACTCCGTGTCCTCCGAGGTGTTACTAGCTACGAGTAGATGTCCAGAAGAGTGTTGCCAGCGCAGACTAGTGAGCTTTGGTAAAACTTTGATGTTTTCTTGCTAAGCGAGATTTAGTTTTTAGTCATCTATTTGCCAAAATACTCTGAACCAGATATTGACCGGAAAAAAAATCCTATCATCTCAAAACGACAGCCTCAAACTAAACCTCAATATGGGTTAAAAATTTTGTTAACAAACGTATTTTAAAGACTAGTTTCAAATGGACTTGTGGTCTGAAATATTTTTTATTTTGTTTTTAATATAAACGCGACTCAATTTTAAGAAATAATTTTTAAACGTCTGGTAATGGTGATAAAATATTAGTCTTAAAGATTTACCTAGTGGCTACATTTAGCCGAAGCGTGTAGCTGGTAACAAATCCAGACAGTAGGGGGAAAAGGGGGGTGTGACGTCACCGGTCTAGAACTCCTGGGCGCTGTTGGTCCTCGCTTCATTACTCAGATCGACGACGTGCTAATATTATAAGAGGGAAGTCTTGTACCTATCAACGTGATCGGGTCAGGCGTAGCGTAGCAGATTTTTATACAGATTCTAATTGAATTGAATTAGTTTTTATCCAACTTTTGGACTTATTTCAAAACTTATGCTTGGCTGACTGTAACTAATAAGATGGCTGAGTTATTAACTTACTCTGTGAAGTAATAAATTGGTATTGGCAGAGGTAACCGCTTAATATCAGGTGGGAAATTTTCTTGACTCATACCTTAAAAAAAAGCATGTGATTTAATGGGAAGAGAAGCTTATTACAACGTAAACGACGTCCCAGGCGCTTCACTAGTGTAATTTTTGTCCGGTATTCTTAGCTAATTACCTTTGAGTTGACTAATTAGGTAGGTACACAAATTACATGGGTAAAGTGAGATACAATCCCCATTGCCTGCGGATATACGTAGTTTTTCATTTGTATCTATTCTGTGTTTTGGTTCCAAATTATTTGTTTAGGCCTGGTTTAGTTCGTTCAGGCATACGTCAATATTGGAAGGTTGCTATTTGACATAGCAAGTCGAAGTCATATTAACCTCAATTGGCTTAATGACAGGCGTCATGGCTCAGTCGGTAGTAACTCTGCCTTCCGTGCTGTGGGTCGTGGGTTCGATCCCCACCGAGAACAAACATTTGTGTGTTATAAACATAGATGTTTGTTCTGTGTCTGGGTGTTTCTATGTATTATAAGTTTGTATTTACAAAAAAAAATGATGTATGTATTCTATCAGCCATCTAGTTTCCATCGTACAAGCTTTGCTTAGTTTGGGACTAGAAGGCGTTGTGTTAAGTGTCCGTGAATATTTATTATTTATTTATTTATTATTATTAATTGGCTATCACCGCTTTACCCGCTTTATCACAGTAAGCCCAAGTTGGACGGAAAAAGGGGTTTTTACACTGCACTGCACTCACGACACCTACACGCAACCAAGTTAAAACACAAGATATAAAGTTTATTTCACGTTGCACGAACAAATCTTACCCGGAATTTCACATAGCGCTGAACTACGTTCACGTACATTGCTGCGTTTGTACAAACAGCAATCACGACGAAATTAGATTCTCAAGAAACATAACTATAGAAGTGTCTACATGCGGCTACACAGCCTGCGGTAGTACTGCATCCTCACTACATATTGCACAACCATATAGATATCTAGATATACCATCATATGAAGCATTGTAGGTAGGGTAGGAACACTTTTATAAAAGCTGATATAGATATTTGTATGTTTTAGTTTTTAGGTCGATGGATAAAGTCCAAAATCGTTTGTCCTGTAAATCTGTGGGTACTGCGTCAGTAGTTGACTTCTGATGATGATGATATTTATTTAAAACACTTCAAAGAGTTGCATGTCTAGTAGTTTTAATTTAAAACTTACAATAAATAAAGTAAGCTTGTATTAATTTTAATCGATACTAAGGCAAGCTACTAACGTTAAACAACGTTTTTTAATAAACGTGCTCGTAGGATCTTAATACAATTTTATTGAGTATAAATATGTAATATAAAAAAAGTCTTTAACCCACAAATTAATTAAAATAAAATGAGTTTGGGTATGTATTTAGCTTAGATGTTTATGAAGTGTATTATTTTTATATTGTCTGGTCTGTACTATTACGCATTACTTTCTCATCTTCATTGTTAACTATTTTCTTATCATAATGGTTTGTTTATTTTCGTTCCACTTTGGGCCCATTGTGATTGTTGTTAGTTCGTTATCTACCTGACTTAATAGTTATTTAATCTTCCCATCCTTAAGTTACCTCTTTGTAGGAATTCTTTAGTTATCTATCACCAGTGTTGTGTAAGTAAAAACACTCATTATAAACAGGTTTTTCGCTAGCCATTTATTTAAAACTGTGTCTGCGTGGAAACGAATGCCTAGATTAACAAAATAGTCGATGGCTGAGAGTGGGAGCCTTGAGGAAACTTGTTTAGACGGAGGTTACTCCCACCCTGGAATACTAATGTGCGGTTGACCTGTGGCACCACGAACCCTAGCTGGAGACGAACGTACATATGTAGAATACGTGCATTACACATACACAGGTGTATAAAGGTATGACGTAGTGAGTTCACGGATAAGGTCTACCAGGTGATAGAGTCGTAGTGCTAATAAAATGAATGTGTGGAAAATATGTCACTTTTGAAGATGCAGTTGATCTTTTTACAATCGATAATAATATAAGTTTTCATGTACGTACATCATACAAAGGTTTGTTAAATAGTGACAAAAGTCATTTAAAACTATGCATGAAAAAAAAAAAAAAAAAAAAAAAAAAAAAATGTATGTGTGTATTCTATCAGCCATCTAGTTCCCATAGTACAAGCTTTGCTTAGTTTGGGACTAAAAGGCGTTGTGTTAAGTGTCCGTGAATATTTATTTATTTATAGTTCGTACAAGTACTTCTGGAAAACAAGACGCTGAAACCTGAAAAGAATAAACGACAGATTTCTATCTCATCTCTACCTTTGGGATTAATAATGTTATTGTGGTATAAGCAAGAGCGAACGAGAGATAAACCAAGAGTTGGTGCTACTTCGTGAACACAATGCACCTGAGTAATACCAGTTCAGTGAATCCAACTTTAAATAAACAATTTAGCACCTAGACGGCAGAACTTTCTTAGAAGAGTCTTGTTGCTGAAAACGAGATTTAAAATTAAAAAGTAACAAAAAAAATACGAATAAAACATCGCATTAACGGCATTTGTTCGGCGTGCAATTTGCAGGGAACATTTTAAGTCGGATTTTCGCTCCACAAATGGCTTATAAGATAAAGTTAAGTTAGGCGTTAAAAGACTTTATCCCCTTTGGTACGCAATGTACGCATGTGAAATAATAAAAGGGCGGGCTTTCATAAAGTCGTTTAGATAAAACGTACAATAATTTGGGATTTCTGTTCGCGAGAGCATTAAGTGGCGGAGTTGAGGAGTTGTCACGGAGACTCAACACTGGACTACATGCAACACATATAATATTCTACTGAACTCTGGGCTCGATGCGAAAAAAAATCCCATCGAGCCCACTCATTTGCATAGTGAGCTCGTTGGGAATTTTCTTTCCCATCGGCCCTACCAGTGGGTCAGCCGCCGCCCGGTGGGCTCGATGGGAAGAACCCAATGCAACCCTCGTGGAAGTTTTTTTATAATACATGATAAGGTTGCTGGATCCGTTGTGTAAAGGCTCCACTAGATGAGCCTAGTAACACTGAAGCGGAACTTTGAATGACTCATATTAGTTTATGTTTAATCTGCTTACACAAAATGCAGGAACGTTAGCAAGAGGTTCTACAATCGTAATTGTAAAGGTAACCAAAATACCTTTAACTGTGAAGTTTTGCTGCTAGGAGTTCTAAAAGTTAGCAATAACAAACACTTTTTTTAATTTCTCGAGAAACGCAACTGTTTATACTCCTTTTTTTCAATTGTTACATGACATTCAAAATTAATTACTAACAAGTCTGAAACTCAGAGCGGTCTCTCACATTCCAACAAAAGCAAAAAAAAAGCAATTCTTTGAACAGTTTGAGCAAATTAGCTATTCTGAAAGAAAAGGCACATTAAAATCAATTAGTTACACATAAAAAGTATCTCAAATGTACAAGAGATGAGTTGAGTCGGTCACCTAGTTTTATTTTTACGTATTTGCCCAACACCATTCTATCTGACCGTTCAGTACGCGCTTCATTAACCCCAGACTATATTTATGTACCTACTGATGCCAAGCTTTGCTTTCTCACAAAGCAGTCACCGTCATTTAACCGTCCGTGTTAAGCCGGCGTCTTTACATCGGTTATTGGTTGGTAAAAGTCGCAAAAAAACGCTCCTCTAAACCAAGTTCATTTTCTACAATTGCTATAGAATAAAAATCTAATTACAGCCATGAAAAATGCATTTATTTTTGTACAAAAGTACCGTAGAGTTTCAGCATTTTCTTTTCTTTAGCGACTAATGAATCTGAGCTTTGTTAGTATGACCAAGGTTGTATAAATACGGCCACCGCTTTGTAGCAAGCTTTAACCAAAAGATCAAAGGGCTGATTCTCGTCCATTCTCTGTCTAATTGGAGTCGGTTAACCCTCGAGTTTGTGACGGCCTACGTAGGCACTTCTTATTTTAGCCGATGCCGATTCTTTCAAGGGGTACAAGTGGGGTGTCTTTTATTAGATCAGACATTTTAATCAATAGTCAGTGGAAATTAATCAAGGAGATTGAAGCTTAATCGCTATTAGGTTCATTTAAAATTTAAATGAAGACGTCATCTCATAGATATTCTTTAGATCTCAAATCCACAAGAAGCTAGGGATAGCTACAGCGTATTACAATGCATCAAAGATATTCTTTAGATCTCTTATACAAAATACCCACAAGAAGCTCATAGCTACAGCGTATTATAGGGAGGGAGTATAGGGAGCCCTACCTATTAGTTATCATTCAGGAAATAATAAGTTAGTCAAGGCTCGTCTAATCTTATTGGCTTGAAATAAGTTGTAAGGACCACTTACTTTTTGATCTAGTTTATCATGTCGCTCACGTATGAGTGGTTATACACCCATGGTAGTTATTTTCCTGCCTAATTTTGAACTTGATCTGAGTATAGGATCCCTCAATCATGACGGAGATGTGTTTCCATTTTATAGACGCCTTTAAAAATCGTTTATCGTCATCTTACAACATTATGCGTCGTTTAAGGGTTGGTTTCCAAGCTCCCTAAACTACATAGTCCGGTTTCTCTGGCTTCACGCATAAAGGTATTCATAATGAAGGCAAACTTATCTCCGCCAACTTCGCGCTTTGATCTAAAGTATGTAGTACGCGTCTAGTACATATAATGTGAATATGTGCTTAGTGGGTTTGGTATTTGTTTGTTTTGGCTAAACTTGAGCTTGTCTGAGTCTTATCTACCACGATTGTGTTACGTATCTACTTGCTAATATCTAGGTCACATAATATACTGATCCCAGAACCGACAAACACAGTTATATAATACTTTGATGAATGGAGATTACAATCTTAATTTCTATTCTTTTCAATCGCAATTAGTTAGACAGGCGTCATGGCTCAGTCGGTAGTAGCTCTGCCTTCCGTGCTGTGGGTCGTGGGTTCGATCCCCACTGAGAACAAACATTTGTGTGTTGTAAAACATAGATGTTTGTTCTGTGTCTGGGTGTTTCTATGTATTATAAGTATGTATTTACAAAAAAAAAATGTATGTATTATGTATGTATTCTATCAGCCATCTAGTTTCCATCGTACAAGCTTTTCTTAGTTTGGGACTAGAAGGCGTTGTGTTAAGTGTCCGTGAATATTTATTTATTTATTAATTATATTTTTGCAGTCGAATGCTATGTTTTTTTAAATCAACTCGATGTGGGCTTGGATGAGTTACACCGTGTTTGGCCTTCGATGTAATTTGAATATGCTTGTCAATGCAAAAAATAAAACAGTGTATCTACTCCATGGTTACATCGAGTTTATTAATAGCAGAGGTTTTGTGAACCCTAATAAGGTCGTTTAATGATGTTCAACATAACAGTTCAATAAAAGCCATTCAGTTGAATTGAATGTACAAAGAACGCAGGGAATAGGTAGAGACAGCCCCCAGGTGTTTCCCAGATCCAGATTTAAAATATTCAATTGTAAAAACGGTAGGTACGCGATAAAAGTAAATCGAACACCTTCTATTCAGAGTTCAGGTACCTTTCAATATTATAAAGAGTGTACGAGCGTCCTCTCACCTTGCCGTGTGTAGCTATATACCTCCGCGCGATAGAACAGTAACTTCTCATTTTTACGAACGTGAAAAAATATTGTGTTGTGCCTTAACATTTAAGGAAGGGTTTTTATACCCCGTATATCTACTATCTTCATAGCTCTAAAGGTTTTAATTGCAGCCTGTATTCCCAAACAAACGCTCAAACTATTGACATCCAGTCAGCAATAACACCTCCGAACATGAACGGCGATATTATGTAATCGCATTCGCGTGAAAATTAACCTTAGCTAATGCCACGTTTACACTGATAAACCCTTCTTAAATACCTCATATTGCTACTAAAACTTTATTATTTTACTTTCTTGAAATTACTCTTTTTATTTGCTGCTGGAGTTTTTATAGTTTTAGTTTGAATGGATTTTTTTTACTTAGCATTTATTATTTGTATTTATTTCCCAAGCCAGCCAATAGTCGTAGCTTTGCTACGAGTGGGTCGAAATATCGTAGCAAACTGCTACGATGCTGTGCTACGGCGTAGTACTGCGGCGCTCTACGAATAACTGAAGAGGTTCAGTCTACCGTAAAAATTTGATTACTTAGTTCAACTGGTTTTTTTAATCAGCCCCAGTGAAAGATACCTAGAAGTTGAAGACTAAATCTAAAAACACAAGTTACACTGCGTGGGACCTCAGCCACGCTTCGCAGTCGAACCGACTTGGCAACGCGATGTAACTGTGTAGCTAGTATTAAACAGTCGACTGATAAATGGACTTGAAAATTTAAACTTGACTATGATCAGTTTACTTTCGTAGAAATTTGTATAGTTTTAGAACATTTGCCATAAATTAAATTACTTCGAGTACATAACATGCCCAGCCTACATGATTGGC
Organism: Eulithis prunata; assembly: GCA_918843925.1. Lineage (NCBI taxonomy): Eukaryota > Metazoa > Arthropoda > Insecta > Lepidoptera > Geometridae > Eulithis > Eulithis prunata. The sequence goes on along the minus strand of OU974008.1, from coordinate 10,975,762 downwards.
TGGTTTCATCACTGCCGCCGACCCGATACCTACACGATATCAGTGGAGAACTAATGCATTTAGTACTAGGCAGTAGGCATATCATGTCTACGCCGACATTTATGGTCGGGCCACTGACATGGTGGTACCGGTTAGTGTGCAAACGCCTATTGGAACTAACCATATTATTATGTAATGTTTGTCGAATTATGTTCTACAATATCGCATCCGACATGTTTGTCAGTTTGTTTGGCTGAAGGCAAACAGCGTACCGCCTGCGGTATTCAATTAATTCATTGATTAGTTTCGGATAACAAACAAATGAGGTTATTAGGTAAGGTTGCGTTAGGCTCAGTTTGATCACAACACACATTGCTATTTATATTGTAAGTATGTACTTAAAAATATTTATTTAAGTAGGTACCGTATCCATAAATTACGTCACACTAATTTCATGTTTTTTTAGAAAACCTCAAAACCCAGGGATTTTAAGAAAAGTTATATGTAACTTACTTCGGTCTGCCTACTAGTATAGTATTATATGATCTGTGCTGTGGTCAAAATGACATCATCAGGTGTAAATTTTAACCTCTAATGTCAAAAATTGTTTACAACTTCAATCTTATCTTTACTATATAGGGCCTCAAATAACAGTATAATAAACTGGTAATAAGGAAACTCGCCATAACTGCATATAATTATAACGGTCCGAAAGCAGGTTAAACTTAACCGTGGTTTAACGGCGTGATTAAACCGAACTCGTAAAACTTTAAACTAAAGTAGCGATGGACATTAAAATTATGGAAATTTCGCATCTTTTGGTTCCATTCACGGTTGGTTTAGTTTCTAAATGTTACTGAGTGGGATTTTACACGACCTTTGTTCACTGATTGAATCATCACAAATCACAAGATGAGTAGATAAGACAGAGTCATTTATCTGTCCTTCTCTAACGCTAGGTGGGGTCAGCAGTACATTTCTCTTCTTTACAGTTCCGTCTAAGAAAATATCACTGAATTTGTATACAAATGTGACCTAATTTAATCTCAAAAGCATCCCAATTTCCCAGTGTTCCGCCAGTTAACTATTTATCTGCTGTCACCCCTAAAATAGGGTTCCGCGACGCAAAACACAATTAATAATAAACCACACGAAGAACTACAAACTCTAGTTTCGTATTCATGGAGCTAATTACTGCCCGCGACTCCGCCTGCGATCCCTCGTTTATTCAGAGAGAGCCTAGTTTGTGTTTTAGTTTCTGAAATTTATTCAGTCTAATGTTGTTCCACTGCTGGACAATACAGACTAACTGAAGGCGAAACGCTGTCTTCTTTGAATCCAGCTTAGTGGTTTATGGCAGGTAAAAAAATGCACGAAATTCTAAGCCTGATAGTATGTAAACACCTCAAAGCATTTCGTTATCACTGTGAAAGTAAACATAAACCTAAACAAAATTATATTCCTCTCTAGTTTTATTTTACAAAGAGGTTAAATGTTTTCCTAAAGAAAACAGCCGAATAAAGTCGCGGGCATTACGCTAGTCTGAAAAAACAATTCTCCGACGCAATAAAATCTTAGTAAACCAGCCCGCAAATGAAAATGTCTACCTTTTGTATACCCCGGAACGTATAAGACCTTCGTCAGTTTCCCCCAAATTACGCGGTTTCATTGCGTCTCACGTAAAAATCCTCCACTCAGTATGGAGATGAGATCTTATCTTAAAGGGCAGCGTCCCTACCTGCCTGTGAACCAGAGATTCTAGAAAGGCAGAGGTGCTTACTAGTTCTATCTAGGTCACAAACTTCCATAAGCATTAGTAGGAGTTGAGGTACAGCTATCATCTACGAAACGAAATCTCACAGCAAAACTTCAGCAAAATGATTTAGACTCTGAAAACCCCAAGCCTTCTAAATGTCCTATTTCTAAATATACACGCCGAGGACTCCCTATGCTTTCGTAATAAGTAAAAAACAATAGAAACAACAGCGACTCCTACAAAAATCCCGTCAAAAGGACCACACGAGCCGCATCGTCCGTTCTCATAGCATACCTTCATGTCGGGCGAAGGGCAGTAAAAATCCCGCGAATTAATTCTTAATGAGTTACTTTTATGCTTCTTCGCACCCGACTGTTGAAAATAAAATGAGCCAAGTGTGTGTCGATCACGCAGGGCTGTAGATTTCACTCGGTTAATTTTATTTGTGGAGAAATATATATTGTTGTATGCATGTATATTTAAGAGTTACCGCACGTAGGGAGGTAGACAATCTTAGCCTTTATTTTAATTAATCTTAGCTTAGATAAAAAGAGAGTGTTTTCCATTCTCATTTCTAAACACTTTTCATTTGTAAAAATATATATAAAATGTATCTGAAATAATCTTAATCAACAAGGGAACCCTAAAAGTAAAGTGTTCTGTAGCTTTCGTCTTAAAGAGGGATTGTTTTCGAAGTGCCTGTGCAATTGAAATTTTTTTATGCATTTTATGATTCAGAATAAAATTTAATTTTTTATAGAAAATCTTCAACTTTATACATAAAACAGATTTTAATTACATTTTGTTGGACTACATGGAAAAAAGTTCTAGTCATCCGATAAAGGGAACTGTCGCTATCGGACAATAGATTTAAATTTTTTTAGCTAAATACAACTTTTATGCAACGATTTTAATAAAGAATAATTTTGTTGTAAATATAACTTTATATATGTACATAATACTTACCTAATGTACCTACATACTCCAAGAAGTCTACGTCGAAGGTACCAAAGAGCTTTTGTATCTGTTATCTTAAAACACTGGAACTTTGATTTATCAAAACTTTGCAATTATCTAGAAACCGTATTGAAACAATCAAAACCGCACTTCACTTTGTTTCACTTTGCCCTCGCATTCAATTCGTGCGGGTTTGACAAATTTAAATAAAATGGAACTTCATTTTCTAAATAATAAGTACAACAAACGTAACTGAATTTGATTGATTTGCAAACAACGAGTGGTTTTGAGGCATTGAACTCCACCCGTCTATCGTTAAGGGTTAATAAAGTTCGATCGCTTTGAACTGAGACAATAAAGGCATTTTCTATGTAAAGGTAGCTATAATTATGTATTGTATATTTTTAAGCATAATTAAGACCTCTTCTACAAGCCCCTCTAGCAAACGCAGAAAACTCTAACACCGTGTGCACACTATGCATGAATGCCGCTTAGTGAGAATAAAGGCGATGTTGCTGTGGCAATAAGTCCGCGGCATTGATGCCGCCATACATTCCGGCAGCGGCATGGGCATAGTGTGCACGCGGTATAAGAAAATGTATGAAAATGACATTCTGTGAACAAAAAGTCACGTGAACAATTCCATACATTCTGACGACTTTTATTCTCTTCCCTAGCGACTGTCGAATGTCTTATCACAGCAACTTATCAAAATAAACGAACTACAACAAGACTTTCACAGAACTCGATCAAGGAAAATCAAGGCTGAAAATGAAAACATTTTCGAATAAAATAGTGCATTGAAATACATTTTACGAGTTCTAAAATGGGAAACAAGTTCCCAAATACGTGATAGGACATGTTCGCTGCGTTGTAGCCGTCAATCGGGATGGTTAGAAAGCCAACACACTGATAGGCTTTTACGGACGCGCGCGTCGGCTTAGCACGTCCACCGCGACGAACGAGCGACATGTCGCATTGTCGCACGCTCTTTTATAAAGCGATGACCGCTGTATGATAGCCGTAATAGGCTCTACTATTTATTTATAAGAAAAGGTAGTGGACCACCTGATATTAAGTGGTTATCTTTGCTTATAATCAATGCATTACCTAACAGAGCAAGTCAAGTCCATTGAGGACGTCCCTTTGACGGTAGAGCAAATATTTTTTTAATATAGATACAGACTTTTCACAGAAAAGTAGTAGTTATGTGACTTCTAACTACAACTGTATAGATTACTTCAGCAGGTTAGTTTTAACAAAAGTAAGTTTAATTTTTGTCCTTTTTTATTTGATAACGTTTGGAATATCACGGTTCTCATTTTTCAAAGCACCAGGACGGGCAGTGCGTGCCACAGACAAATGGTATTCGGTGCTAATCGTTCCCACGCCGCAGTCCGAATTTAGATAGACTTTATTTAGGTCCGGATTTGGTTATAGAGCTCATGTGCACTTGGCGAACAAACCGGCCGGTTAAGCTTATGTTTTATTTCGATTAAAATCTCTGTGCAAAAAAAGAGATGAGTAATTAATATTACAGTTAGTAATAATAGACCCATTTTCAGAAGTAAACGATACTGAAACCTTAGGAGGCCTTGGTCAGTAAGTACTTGGCCAAGTACAGGAAAATTGATGAAGCTATAGTGATCAAACCAGCACCATCAGTGTAAGTTGTAGAACCCCCTCTGTGGTTTTCCCACAAAGTTTTGAGATGGGGTCCTTCAAAAGGCGGGTTTATCTCCTCCTAAAAGGCCGGCAGCGCATCAGCATCACCTGTGGTGTTGCAGGTGTCCATGGGGGGCAGTGACTAATTAACATCAGGTGGCCCGCCTGCTCGTCTGCCAGCTATGGCATAAAAAAAACCTCGTCTCAACCAGACGGGGTACAAAAAGAGTAGGAAAAATTGAGGTCACCACTCTGCAATAAAAAACTATGTACCTATGACGTCAGCATAAACAGTGCCTACAAATTTACTGATGTATTGTATATGTTTATTTATTGTTCAATATGAGGTATTTTCCACAAATATAACAAGTACAAATAGCTGAATCCTTCACTGACGACATGACGCGACGAAATGGATCCAGATTTATTTGTATTGGCGGCTTGTCGGCTCTACTGAACATGCCGACGCAATTGTTGTATAGAATAGCTTGGCTTTTAGGTAGACAGGTAATATTTGAAAAAAATCGCATTCAAAATGTTGGATACCCAGTTTTTTTGACCTCTGAGTTTATCCGGCCCTATAACTACAGGCTGCAAATTGTTTTTTCTATGATTTTTTTAACTAAGTAGCTTTGGCAAAAGAATACACTACTTTATAGATTCATACCTATCCAACCAGCGATTTCAGTGTGATTTAATTAGAAAAATACATACCTAATTATTTTCGTAAATATTCGTACTACTTAGGTATCGATCATGAAATTGTTTGACCGTGTGCATGCGATGACGAGACATGCTGCAACGAACATCAATGTAATTGTTTTAGACCATTTTAAACGTGTTATTTTAATGTTGTTTTCAGAATCACTATAAAATGACATGACCATTGACCACAATCACTGGAATGAATCTAAAATTAACAATAATTGAACTTTTTAAAGCAATTTAAAACTGCGCAACCTACTGAAAGTTACCTGACAACAAGTAACGCACCAGATAAGAAATTAATTAGTTTTACATCGTGACAACAATCTAGCGTTACATATATCAATAAGTAAGACACCACATTACAAGATTCACGCGCCCGCATCCGTCCTCTGTGTGTTTTTAGACCTAAAAGGTAGCTTCTTCAGAAAATGATTACAAGACATGTAAACAAAGTACTTAATTTTGGCATTCTAACAAGCCTCTTTGTACAAAAACTGTCCCATCCGGCAGGGTCACCAAATAAAGAACATAATCCTCATATATTCAGGAAAACCTTTCAAATAAAAGCGAGCCCGAGTTGAGCGGAGTAAAACGGATGTAGTGTGCCGTGAAATACGTAGCCAGTGCCTACCTACGGCATTCAGCGCCGGCTCCGGCGTCCGGCTAACCGGCCGCTCGACACACTTGCCGATACGACGCAATGTCGATGCAAAGTGATGCAATAATGCACATTTCTATGCCAAAGGACAATCTATCTCATGTACAAAAAGATATTTAAGAAAAACTGAAGTTCATTTTGGTTCGGTACAATATCAATGAAGTACCTACTAAATTCTGTGCTATGGATCAATTCCAACAAAGTCATTACTAAATCAAACATGATTAATTTCTACTGTCAGTTACTTTTGCTATGTTTAAAACCAGGCCAGGTATTTATAGTCAAAGGTATTTGGGACGAAGAAGACGTTTTACACTATGAACGCCTTACGCGCTTACGCTTGGTTGATGTTCAAAGTCGCGTCGGTATCGCGTCGCAATGTGTAAAGCCTTCCTCAGCCGCTATTCTCTAACTATAAAGTAGGGAAAGTTTTTATTTGAACCGTCGCGAGTCGGTCGCCAGCTATTCAGAAGTTATTCTACTCGCCGGATGAGAGCAGTTATATCAAAGGATTAATATTTCAGCAAAAACCGCAGGGCTTATATAAAAATAGACGGGGTGATCCGCTGGACACGGAAGGTCAATAACTTTAGGCTTTACGATTTGCCTTTTGAACTGTGCTTTTGTAGGTACGTGGGGTCTACAAAACGTATCTTTATTAGGTACGTCTCCATGGTTTACCTACTCAGTACTCGGGCAGGTAAATAGATTTTAGACCATTGCACTAGAATATATTGATTTGACATATTATTAAAAAATGGTTTCCCTTCTTTGGAAGATTTTTTAAACATAAAAACATAGCTGATTCACTTACCAATTTATAAAGATTGCTAGGCAATTGTAAATTTCTCCATTCCTTACATAGGCGAGATTGGACGAATAATTCCAGCATTTAATACGCCAGTTATTTTGCAAGTATTGCGATTCTTAAGAGATTCCATTTGTAGATACCTACCCTTAAATAATTCATCCCACGATTTATTAAGTCCATTAATAAACAATGAACCATTTCACTTTTACGTGGAATTGGGGAGAAAATTCTTTTATAAGAGGTGAAACTTTTCCAATAAATCGACTGATTTAGCAAAAGCGAGCAAATAATTTAATAATAAAAATATGCTAGATTATTTAATTATTTGCTAGATTACTACATCTGGCACAATTCTACTGCCTTAAAATATAAATAAATCACATTCACCTCTTTTTTTTTCGAACGGACTAAAATGCTGTTGTAATCCTCTGACGATTTCTGACAGCGTTACCGGACTACTGGGCATTCACCTCACTCTCTTTCTCTCTAATTTATATTATGTAGAGATGTTACTGTCTCTCAACCACCACAACACCTTCAAGATCTGAAACAAAATGATCTGATCATGATGATCAAAAGTTTTGTTCTACCGCGAGAATCAAACCAGTGCTTCTCGTTTCTACGTTTGCAATCACTGATAATAACTTAAAGTTACTATATCATTATCAAATAAAACAGAGAGGATTATAGAGGTCCTGTGTGAATATTATCGATAAATATAACGACATAATTATATTGTCAACCACAATGCCAATTGCCAATATATTCTAGTTTCATCTTCCGCAAGCTGATGTTTTGTATTTATTGCAAGAAAATTGAGAATTTTTCAAAACATATTATAATGAGTCATCATACGTTTTGAAAAGTCATCTAGTTGTGTACCTACTCGTGTAAATCAAGTTTTACTAAAGTAATCTGCGGTAAATAAATCAAAATTATCTTTGGTTTGCCCTTGGTTTACTCTCGAATATTGCCACTAAGATTTTCATAATTAGTTTTAATAGTTGTTTTCTACGTTTGGTGCGATAAAGAGCGATTACCTATTTTAACCTAGCAAAATTAACAGTCTAGTGACTCAAAGCGTTGTTACATTACAGGTTTTATTCTTACGAAAAACTGTAAAGATCAAAAACTGTGTCACGAAACGCACTCATCGGAAAACTTAGTCATAATAGTGTCTTCAGTTGTTAAAATCAAGTAAAAATGATCTCGATTTATCTACTTACAGAAGTTTTTCTTCAGTGAGTTGAAACACGCTATCAGACGGGCGACGCCTCCTCGTAAAGTAACTTAGCCATACGTCACTACAACTCAAGTGGTATCGTACTCAAGCCCGTTAGCTGCTTAAGTAATTGTTTAACTGCTTTCACTTGTTAGATAAGTGGCGTTTGACAAGCTATTAGAACAACACATTGTTTGAAATTACAAAATTATTTTGGAAAGCTTTAAAGCACTCTATCATACTGGCGATTTCCGAGTTCACTCGCTGCGAATTGCCAGTGTAATATAGCACTATTTGCTTTGACTATAAGGTGCATGTGGGCACGTTATGGTATTTTGATTAGTAAGCTATAGTGTCGTCAAGATAGAACCTTTGGCTGTTGGACGAACTGATTCGCCCGCCTTGTGTTTAAGCTTTATACTTTCATTACAGAGCTTTATGCATGTCTACATTACTAGAAAATATCTACAATCAAACCCTAAAGCACTAGCGAATCCAAGAAAAGGAGAGCTATGTAGTTCAAGCCCTCCAAATAGCTCCGAGTCTAACCGAATTCCCTCTTATGATGTGCTTTGATTGTCAATCAATCTCCAACTATTTCTTAAAAAATAATTTCATAAATCTATTGATCCATTATTTTTGAGTGTGACAAAGAACGGCAGTAAGCCTGCGTATCACTCGAATCACTTGACAATTGCTCACCAACTTTCTGAGAGTTTATTCAAAGTTAAATTGGTGTTGCGAGAATAAAAGCCTATTTACACTCGCAAAGGTTTAATCAAGAGTGAAAAAGTAATGAGTTTTGTTGGAAAAGATGTCATACCGTGAACAACAGATTCTGAAAACATATCCAACGTATACCATAATAGGTCTAAGCTAGGAAAGTGAATTTATGGCTAAACTAAGCACGTGTTACTTTCCTAGATGTCAGTCAGAGTTCCCGCGGCGACTATAGCCACCTACTGTAGTCAAAGTCAAAGTCAATAATTTTTCATTGCTAAATGACATGGTAGAAAGCACCAGTGTGGTGAGAATTAAAAGGGTTGGGCACCTGACAGAAGCTTTCATGCTCAAGTTTACAAGTAATTACGTTTGAGCGGGCTCGGTACAAGCGCACAAAGTTCGGTAATTACATGAATTATAAGTTAACGTCTCATATTCAGTTTACGCTTCTGAGAGTTACGAGGTTGGTGAGTCGCAGTGTCATTGACCTTACCTGGGGTACCTAATGAGTTAGAGTTAATCTGATCAAACATTATTTACGTACAGTTTTAGATCACCTAGGCACTAGACATTGCTTGTAAATACTAAAGTCAATGGTCTTTGTTTGAAATTCAGTATTAATTACTGAATTTCCCCCGAAATTGCCAACTCAAATTAAAATATACACGTTTCTAGGAATAAATTGGTTTGCGTGCGCGAGCCCAGTAAATGTCCAAACCGCCCACTTCCGCTTAGCGCTCAACGCTACCGCCCCTCGATTCGACCGCAGATAGTCGCGCCACGCCCTGCGCCGATGTACCGATACCATAAACTATTAAAATAGGTGGGTAACTAACATTAAGATAATTCGTAAATTTATTTACAATAGTATTTTCGCTAGAGGTATATTTGGAATATTAAAATCGAGTTTGAAAGTTCACTCATTTGTTACAAGGAACATAAAAATAAGTAAGTTTGAATTCACCGTAACTTAAAAGTTCCTCGAATAAACTACGGATAAGCTCCCTAACTCAAACAACGAGTCGAACCGGTAGCCTTGGCCTACCTTAAATCCAGGAGAGCTGATAACGGACTGATAACCGAAGACACTTTGAATCGCATTCACACACAAATGAATAGCTGTAGAGGAGTTTCATTCGCACTCGTAATAGTACTCGTACATAAAAATGCAGTTAATCAGTTTAGAACGTAACAACTAACTACTACATGAAAAAAAATACAATAACCTGACGAAATAAGTAAAAGTCATTGAATCTGCCAAGTGGTCTGTAGGAGGTAATGATGAACACAGCTTTCTGCCGACTCAGAGTCCCATGTCCCATGTCCCGTGTTGGTCTAAAGACGGCTTTAATTCCAAGGTACTTTTCATTAGTGGTCATTTGACTCAATCGCTGGAAACCCGGAGTATATACCAACTCTATGCCAAATAACACGCCGGTTTCAGTGTATTTTATCGAAAGCTCCCGCAGGGCGTCCGGGTAACTTTGCGGTTTTAACGGACCTTTGTTGAACTTTATAAAATGACTGATTGCTCCGCTCCCCGCTTACTTTTCTGGATTTTTTTTTAACTATACATTTTCGATGTTATTTTTTTAAGTAATAATCATGGTTTCAATCATTGCTTATTGAATTCAAAACTAGTTTTTAATAATATTGTTCGAGATAATTTATTAGGCTACATGAAAACTAATTAGAAACCTGTGTTTACAATCATAGGAGGTCTAATTGCTTATAACTATAGTTACTAGTTCTCTAACTTTGTTGAACCTCCCCCAAAATGTACCTAAGTGCTTAAACATAGAATAGAATACAATTTAGAGTTCTAAATCGCAGAACTCCAGCACTAAAGACAACATGCTCCAATAGATTTAAAATTATTTGTTGTTCTTCCATCGTGCTAATTCCATTTCACATCCTAATCTAAATGATGCATCACACAGAGGTAGCGCCCTCTGTGTTTTATCATCAGTCTTGTAAACTCAAGCTATTGTTCTGCAGCTCCTAGCAAAATAAACAACTCCTGAGTAAATTAAGAAAATCCTTATTTTCCCTCTTCTCGAATGAAAATTAAAAACTAATCGTTTATTCTCTGCATTCTCTAGTGTTTTTAATTACGTGCTGGAAGAACCTTAATTGTATTTTAATTTGTGTAAGCTCTGCCTTAATTGGAACGCTTATCACCGGTTTAACTTCCTCCGAATTGCCCTAAGTCGTAATTTATGTTAATTTTCACTCATCTTGGGCGGGGCTCGTGATTTGTTGATCTATTCCTCGCATGGATCGGGGTCACCAAGTCAACACGTCTAACCAAAATGTTTGAAAATGTCAATTCTTCTTTGTTACAAATGCACGCACATTTGTATAGATAAATTAACGAACAACTAAAACTAGAAAAGTACAAATTGTACCTACGCAATAAACGTAACGTTAGTCAAATTTTTATTTTACTCACTGCATTAAATTATTAAAATTCAAATCAAATACTTTCATAAGGATGACAATTTTGTCGTAAAATTATTATTATTTTACTATCTCATACAGAATTCGTGCTTTCGACGTGCCAAAGGTCATTCCTGCATGCAGGCCTAAACCACTGCGACAAATTGCCATCATTTATGTTTTTACACGAAATCATAAAACATTTATATTGAGGACATTCAAAAAGGCATTCGGAAAAATCATCAAAGTAAAATGTGATCAACATTCTGATTGCGTGATTGGAACCCTTTTCAAATGTCACCATTAGATAATGAAAACTCTTGAGTGTTGATGAAGTCATCCTGAAATCGTCTCTATTTAAGAAAGTCTAAGTGTAAATTACTTTGTATTTTTATGAACTAGGTAGGAAAGGGTTAACTGGGATCAGATAAGGTGGGATCTAAGCCAGTTTTTAGGAACTATCTCGTATCTAAAAGTGATCTCTAGTGATAGTCGAAAGAAAACATTTTTGTAAATTTTTTTTATTTACCTAAATCACAGATCATTTAATACGTCTAGCCTCTCATGTTTACGAGAGATGGCTCGAGAGGTCAATTTCAATTTGATTTGAGCAGCGAGTGCTACGAGGTGGTGACGGTGGCGGCTCAATTCACAAAAGAGCGGCGCATTTTGCGCTCCGTGCGCGCTCGACCGCAAACCGATAGCGAAAAATCGTAGCGCTGCGAAAACCACCCAGTAGGTAGGGAATTCGTAAAGTCGGCTAGTGATGGGAAGGAGAAAATTAAAAAAAAATGTTCAAGGAATAAAAAAGATGGACGGAGTTAGGTAGGTGAATTGTTCTGTTGTTTTGGTTGGTCAACGTCAAACAGTGGAGTAGTTACCCTTCCACGTTTGTATGGAAAGATGGGCGACTCTATAATTTAATAATTGCACTTTTGTTGGCACCCACCCACCTGTATCGATCTGTACTGTATCTCTAAATTAAGCTACTTAATTTATTTTTATTTATTAAAACCGCTTTTATTTATTTTATGACAATACAAAGGACTTTTAACTATGAATGATTATCACAAGCGCAGCATTGAATTTGCGAAGTCTTACACGATAGAAAAATTTCAATAATATTACCTATGTAAAAATATTTTCGTCAATTTGGTCAAAAAGCCGGACTATTAGCCGGATCAAGGTAAATACCCTCGTCTAAACTCCACCCTGCCTGGCGATGATGGGTAGGTACAACAGTTACCAGCTACCATCTATTCCACAGCGAGGTGCTAAATCAGTCGACACGCCCGTGGAAAGGCTTAGATAAACGAAAACAATTCCGAGAATAAATTTATTTGACCTACTAATTACATTACCCCTTGTCTTGTGCAGTAAAAGGCAGGGGCTTGTGGAATAAAAGATTGTAGAACAAACGATTTTTTATGCCAAGGTGAAAATACTTGGGAGTATTTGCAGTGTTTTAATTAACTACACAAGATACAAAAAGCTTAATTATTAAATAGTGACTGCCGATTCAAAATGATGATGATAATTATTTAACAAGTACCTACATTACGTGTACGATTCCAATTAAAATTTTACTTTAGATCCTGAGGAAATTAGATATGACTATTTCCAAAAATTTACATAAATTCCAAATACTCATAGATAGTGGAATTAATGCCAATTAGTTATACTGAGCAAAATGTAAATAGTATTTTTAAATGACCGAGACAGAAGAAATATTAATCAAAGCAATAATAAATGTACACAAATATGATCAGATTTCCCTGAATATTTGGTTCTCTTATAGAGAACCCAGCTATTTTTTCTATATAAATCCGAAGACTAGAAATATTTTAAAATATTTAAAATTGAGTGTTTTTAAAAGATGACAGACAATTTTCAATATTTTCTTCGACATTTAGTTTTTAGATGAGTTTTTTGTACACTTCAAGTACGTTTTCTTATTTCATTTTGTAGTGAATATTTTCATCATCCTTCCAACTTTCTACAGCATTTATTTTTCAATCAAGGCTCGGCTCAGTTTTTACAAAATGGAAATTCATTTTCTGAAAGCTAAGTCGAGCTGAGCCTGGTTGCAATTTAAATAACATATTTCTAACTGTCTTCACCTTAACAAAGACTAATCGTGCTGGGTGGTGGGGCAAAGTGAAGGCGCCGGATGCCAGAATTCAGTTAGTTTTAATTTTCGCAAGTACCTATTCTTCTTTTGTATTTTAGTATTTAGTTAATATTTTAATTTTTAAACAGAAGTCTATGTAAAACTAGACTAAAAGATGCCCACTCTAAAATAAATCAGTATCACCACGAACAAACAAAATCAGAGATGTAATAACGTTTGTATGCACGCTAGTGTCCTGGGAATTAGGAGTGAAACTTGCACGCTGGTACGTAATCTTTCCACTCGTGTACCTCATGCAGTACAATGATTTGCGTAAAATATGCAAGCGCCGTGACAGGAGCGGACTCTGACATCTATTATTTAGGTGTCCCGTGCAGTAGAGCGTACATGTAACGCACATGTACGCGACTATTGCCGAAAGGACGGATATAATCGCATGATTAGGTACTTACTTACTATTGACGTGCATAATCTCTGCCCGCACACTCTGCTGCTTGTAGGTCAACGACGCAGCCCATTATAGGGCTGCCAGTGTATCCACACACATACCTATAATAAGTGAGTTAATAGAACGTTAGGATATACCATGGGCTGTAACTGTAGAAATACTTATGATGACTATACACTGACGAAACTGAAGTACTAATGTGGTTTTGTCAAGTTGGAAAAGTGGTAGGTAGGTTACCTTGAGCCCTAAGAATAATGATATCACTATACGTGTTGCTCTCTGACCCAGATGTGTACATTTTAGCCGGACAAAAATAAAAAGGCCGGACATGGTGCCAACCCTACACAGGTAATACATCTCTGGCTTCCCCAGGGACGGACTGAGTTTAGTTGGTTATGAATTTTGAACGAGGATTAATGTTATTAACAGTGCTGTGTGGGACTACGTGTGTCGCGCCTGTGACGTTTTAAGGACGGATTCCAGTGACCAACCCATCACGATTGAAATGCTGCAGCTACACTTACCATCAAGGTGTACTGACAGCCAAAAAAAAACTAAAAAATCAACATAATTTTTAAAAAAAAAGATCTAACCCGTCACACAAAGAATAACGCAGGTACCTACGTAATTATCCCGTAAAGTCACAGATATTTACTTTGATGATCAATGTATCGATGCTATGAAGAATGTGATATGTATTTTATTGTGAATTCAAAGAATGAAACTTCTACGAAACAAGCTGCAGGCAAAATACACAGTAGATTAGATTAGATTATAAAATTCTTTATTGCACTTTTAAAAAATCGTACAGAGGCGATTTTAATGCTATTTAGCATTATCTACCAACTAAGCTGGGCTTAGGTAGTTTAAATTAGTAAATTTGTTTACAAATAAAAGTTCAATGAATTTCATAAAAGCATTTTGTATTCCGATTAATACAGTGAGCCCACATCCACCGAGCACTAAACGCGATAGCATTACTTGCTGAAGCGTGTTTCAACATTCAATTTGGTTTATTTACGCTAGCTTTTGTCGGTGTGCTCATGTGGACTTCAATTTCACGTCCGTGTGTCATGTTTGTATGACTGTCTAAAATAGCCATTATTTTGTAAGAACACAGAATCAGAAAAATAAAACGCTACTTGCTATTTCAATCAATTGTGTTACGGAGTCTTATGATTATGCTAAAATGCACGGTAACTAATAAAGAATAGGGTCGACAAAAGATAGCAATTGACTGTACTCGTCTAACACTTGGTATATATACGTAGCTCTGCCTTTTTGCACTGTAGGTTGTGGGTTCGACCACCACCGGGAACAGAACATTTTTGTAAGACACAAATGTTAGTAGATATAGTGTTTTATACCCTACGTACATCACGCTGGGGCTGTGTTGGCCAACGCTCAACATTTTAGTACGAGTATTTAGATAGGTATATTTTGATGACCACCCTGAAAATAATCACGAAGCTCGAAAATCTTACTGAGGTACCTACCTACTTCAATTCATCGTTTTGTCGAACTTCACATTTATTCTAATAAGGTAATAACATTTCTAAGAAAAGTTTATTCTCATCTCTCATCTACCTATAGGTACCTAGTACTTAATATTATTTTCTACGAACCTGCCTACTGAGGTGCAAAACGCTTTCAAAGTAATGGTTCAGCAATTATTTAAAAAACAAATTATTTTGTAGGGTTTACCGGAAGTTACACACTAACTAAACTCAAACTACCCAAGCTTTAGTAACTAAAGCTGTTAGTCTGTTTAGTCGCGCCTCAACTAGGTAGGTACGTTACGTAGGTAGGTAGTGTTGCGAGGCGCGCTAAACCAGCAAACTATTAGAAACGCAATCTCGATAGCGTTCCGTGCTAACGACGACATAGAATCTGTGTTTTGAATTTCCCAGAAACTCTGTTTGAACTTGTAATCAATTGACCGTAGTAAAAGCTTTTTGGAATATTCGAAGAGACGTGTAGGACTAAAAACGGTTGCAAAATTTATACACCGACGTAGAACTTAACTACACTCGTAGCTCTACGCTGGCGTAGGCTACGTTCGTAGTTCAAGTCTACGCCGGTGTACCGCTACGCTCGTAGTTAAGGTCTACGCCGGCGCTGGCGTAGCGCTACGGTCGTAGTTCAAGTCTACGCTGGCGTAGAAATTTTGTAACTAACTCCTACACGCGCTACTGTATAACGCATCACTTACACAAGGATTGTGTGACAATGACTGTTACATACTAAAGCTTAGTATATTTCTATTTTAGTATCAGTTCCTGAATATTTAGATCCATGACATACTTTTATACAACTCACCTACATAAATCATACCGAAAGTAGGTAGCTACTTACAGGGCCGAACATTCAGAACTAATCAAATCACACTTCCATCCAATTTCGAGAAGCAATCAGTAAAACAGAATTGAGATCAATAAATCACGGAAATGTATTATTAATTTGCCTAAAACTGTCATTAGCTACACTATTAGTATAATTGGGGGAGCAAGAAGCGAACTGCGTTTTATGGCTCTACTTGTTAAGAAACGTCGTCGTGAGCGTAGCTACGTATTAATACGGCACTTCTACTATGGTAGGGTGGGTGTGTGTGTAGGTACCTATTTATTATATAAAAGTACTTATTTCTTGCGTGTACTGTATAGAAGAATATAATATGAGTACCTAGGGTAGGGATATAATTAGGTTACAGATCATATTGGTGACTCTGACCCTCACAGCTGGTAGAAACAAGTAAAAATAACTTCCACCTAGATTAAGTACTAAAGTTTATTCAAAAATATGGTGCCTAGCAAAAGTTTAGTTCTTTTACAAAAAAAATTTTACTTTACACGTGACTCCGTGCAAGGACTGTTTCTGTAGTTTCCTTCAGTCCTTGTTAAAATTGTAACATTATTTCATTTTGTTATTGTTTGCAGAAAGAGTTCACGCTATATTTTTTTAACAATAATTGCTTTAGCATTTGTGCTTTCACCTCTGTAGGTAGTACTCGTATATTAAGTAAGTATATTAGGTAGCATGTAGCCTTTTTACTAATTTTCTAACCTACCTACCTGGTAGTAGATGAAGTAGGTAAGGAAATAAAATCTTTGAAAACTAATTACAGAGTAGGTAGGTATATTTAAAATAAAACAAAAGAAATTAAATTTACACAGAGAGTTCAGGGGGTGGGGGTCTATTTGTTTCCAGATTACGTTACAAACCCTTCGGGTAGATATGCCACTGGCCTTAGCAAGAGTAGGAGTCGCTGTCGGCTAATGCCGCCCGCTGGAGACACTGGGTGCTCGTGACATTCACCGATGGTGTAGCGTGTAGTAGGTAGTCCGGTTGGTGTAGTGCGACTCACGACATACTCGCCGATTGGTGAAGGCCGGATACAAAAAACCTGAAACCCCCATCCGGATATTTCAGAAAAAGACCATTTTTCTCTGTTTGACTGCGACATCCCTTTCTCAAGTAAAAGCGCAATGGCTACTAGCATAAAGCAGTGATCAATGATGAGGCAGTCAAACAGTGATGGAAATGAGCAGTTAGAAAGTATTAGATAAGATATAAGTTAGACATAAAAGCATCTAGTAGCCCTTAGCATGTAGAATAATAATATTTGGTGCCTCTGTACCAGAGACTCTGGCGATGAAAAGAGGCAAAGGATTGCAATCCGATGTTAGAGCAGAAGTAGCCAAAACAAGGAAAATAGTTATTGTCATTTAGGTAGGTAGGTACCTATAGAATGAATGCGGGATGGATGAAATGGAGGCAGATCACAGGAACTTTTTGTGATCCGAAAATGCCACTAAAGTTAAAGGGGAAAATCTACAAAACGATCATATTAAGACCTGTCGTTTTGTATGGGTCTGAGTGTTGGGCAACGAAAGGGACGAATGAAAGAAGAGTACATGCGGCAGAGATGCGAATGTTGAGATGGATGTGTGGGGTGACTAGAATGAATGGATAAGATCAGGATATATCAGAGGAAGTTTGAAAGTGGCGCCAGTGAATGAAAAGATGATAAGCAGCAGGTTAGTATGGTATGGTCATGTCATGCGGAGAGATGAATGCCATGTAAGAAGAAGAGTATTGAATATGAATGTAGATGGGTATAAGAGTGGAGGTAGGCCAACGAAAAGATGGATGAATTGCGTGGAAGGTTGTCGAAATAAAACTCTATAGAAGAAACGAAAGCATTTTTATTTTTACACTTGATTACTATAAATAGACAACCTGTGGGTCTTTCGGCACGTTCAAAAATAGTTTTTCTGTCGTTTTAATAGGAGTGTTTGTACATTTCGGCACCACACAATACATTGCTAGAAAAGTGAATTTGACACAAATCGTGCATTTCATTTGTATAAAGTCACATACACACATCACATACAGTATTATACAAACAAAACATTGCGCGCCAACGGCTAACTGGCTGGCGGGCGGCGCGGCGGCGACCGTCACAGTGACGACACAGCTATCGCGACGCTCACTCGGTAAACTGGTAGGTAATTCGGTCATAACTTCGTAAATTTTTGTCGTAGAACAAAAATGTTTGCACTGCATGTTAAGGATTTCTTAGTTCTATAAATCAGCATTCTCAGATAAAAACGTTACGGATCCTCATCAGTTAGTAAGAGAGACTAAAAGTCAAAATTGATACATTGCTACCAAGTACCCACCTTAATATCCTTATCAATAATATTATACTTACTACCTAGGTACTTTTACATTTCCATATTTCAAACTCTTATCTTGATCCTACCTTTTATCAATAAACTTGATGTAAATATGGATATAGTTACACAGTGTTTTGTCTTTTCCATCGACAAGCAGATTTAAATTCGAACGAAATAGAGACACCACGTTGTAACTATACCTTATATGGGGTTTATTGGTAAAATAAATGGTTGATGGCAAAGTCTACCGTTGCCGCCGCCGCCGGGCATCAATAATGTGTATACTAGCAGCAATGCAGGCTGCCTTGTACTTCGTGTCCAGGGGCTGAGGGAAGGAAATGTTCAAGTAGTCTCGGTTGGTCCTCAGCTCATTGCAAAAACCGGCCCACTCTCTTGAAAACACGCCAATTGTCGCCTTGTCCATAGTCGTCAGTTTGAACTGAAAATACCATGCAAAAGATTAGTTTTTTTTAGGTGCGTGTTAGTCGAACTTCTTTACACTTACATAAGTAACAGGGTGACGAGTAGAGTTGTCGAGCTGCTGTACCTACCTACCCATTGAGGAAGTATTACTAGCGTATAATATTAATCCAATGTACCTACCTACTAATGGGATGACAGATAATCAGGTTAGACGAGGGTCCATGAGGACCCATGAAGGCTCCATCTGACATTATGTAGGTTTTGTACCTGGTAACTCCTGGACTGGTTCCAAGGCCCCTTGACCCTGTAGGCGGGTATTTCGCTCGCGTCTAAAATCTCGAACAGGGGCTTGAGACAGGACGGTTTCTGGTGCACAAGGCTGACCAGCGAACCTTGGATACTGATTTCCAGTTTGCACACGCTAAGTTTATTTTTTCTGTGCACTGAGATAACCTGTGAGGACGAATTATAAGGTAGAATGGTCGGTTGGCCAAATCAAATCAAGTTATGAACAGTCTGAGCCACTCAAAATAATAAGTAGGTATGTTTTGTTTATTTCCCAAAATAATGGGATTTCTACGGGCTCGTCAAATGCAAAGTGAATTGAAACTCCAGTAAAGTGCACATCTGTTTTCAATTAAAAAATGATTCTGTAGTAGGTAGAGTATAGTAGTAAAGCTCTTTGTGAGAGCTCGTCCGGGGAAGTACTAGCACCGTACCTATTTCTGCCGCCAAGCAGCGATGCTCGCATTGCTGTGTTCCGGTTTGAAGGGTAAGGGCGCCGGTGTAATTACAGGCACATTATGAGACTTCAAGATCTTTACGTCTCAGAGTGATGGACGCAGTGCATTGTCTTACAGATCACGTCCTCATTGGACTTGCTCTGTGAGGTAATGCATTGTTATAGGCGGAAGTTACTACTTAACATCAGGTGAGCTATCAGCTTGTTCCATTACATTTACCATAAAAAAAAAATAAAAAAAAACCTGTGATTGAGTCTAAGATTAGTTAGAATCAGTTTTCAGGTTTTCATATCAAATAATGATTGTGGGCGAAGTAACGATTACCCACTTGCGCCTATAGCAATCTGCGAGCACTTCATTACATAGTAGGTAACTAGGTAACTAACTAGGCCCTTTTAAGCTAATTTTACAAGTGTAAAGTTAAACCTCTAACCTCAACACCATTGACGTCAACCAAGGCCATAGTGAACGCCCAATTCAAACTGAAGAAACTCCTCGGCTCCTCCCTAACATCGAAGAGGTGTTCTCCAGAGCTCTCTGTCACCTCAAACTTGTTGCCGCTCCATGTTCTAGTTGCGTAAACTACTATGTTATCCAATGCATCCAGTTTCTGTAGTCCTGAAAATTTGAATTAAGCTTCGATCAGTTAATTAATCACTTGTTAAAAGCTACAAAAACTCATTCAAAGTAGGTATACCAATCGGTAGTTTGAGAGTGAGACCGGCCGACATTGTAAACAAGATATGTCCAAGGTCAACCAAATAATACGAAGTATCTTCCAGTCGAATATAGTGCTCAGAGCAAAACGATAAAACTCACCTATTGGTTGATTGAATGAGGCAGACAAATATTCCATTACTTCCTGTGTATATATAAATATGTAGGTAGGTACCTAACAATGCAATCGGTGGCAGGCAGCGGATTTATTTTTACAAAGTTCACACGCGCTACGATACGACTCGCTCGAATAATTCCATTCAAACAACTGATTCCCTCGCTACAGTGTAGTCTGACCACGCGAGGGGCGTCCTTCGATGGCGTCGAACGCCTTGGAACGCCTCATTTAGGTATCCTATGTTTGAGCTAAATTGCGCTCTATTTCATTGCGTCATAGGGAGAGACGCGTAACTTTGTTGAGCTATACAGTAGGTAGGTACCTAGTGTATATGTTTTATTTAGTCTGTACTAGCTGAACCGACAGACGGTGTCCTGTCATTCAAACTCTTACTGTCAAACAACTGACAGTTATTTCAAATGTGACATTGAAAAAGTTTTCATGAAAAAGGCTAAGAAACTTTCGGACACGTTTTGTAATTTTTTGAAACAACACCTAGAACTTTTTTCTTGTGTTATTGTGAGTAGGTATTGTTGTTTAATTTTGATGGAATTCCTTTCTCAGGCTATAGACTATCTTTGTACCAAATTTCATTAAAATCGGTTCAGTAGTTTTGGTGTGAAAGCGAGACAGACAGACAGACCGAGTCACTTTCGCATTTATAATATTAGTATGATCTGTGGCGAAAACAATGGCATCATTTTAGTAATCTATTTATTTATTTATAGGTAGGCACCTACATACTTTATTGCACAAAATTATAAATTTGAAAGGGAGCGTTGTTTGTGCGTTGCTTTATAATGGGTCTATGGTTTATTTATGTCACAAAATGAGAGACAAAATTTGATGCATGCATTGCTTGGTAATTGCAAGGTAGGTATTGGGTAGGTAGGTAGCATAAAAACACACTTGAAATTTTTCTGTTTATTTAATTAAAACAAACTTAATAGTTATAAAAAATCTAAAAATCAGGTAACTACATAGTAATCAGTCAAAAAAAATGATAATTGTACAGTAAATTATAATAGGTAGGTACCTAGGTACCTAAGTACCTAAGTACCTAGGTACCTACCTATTATAATTTACTAAGTAGCTAGGTACCTAAGTACCTAGGTAGGTACTCAGTTCATTCATGAAGACTTTCCGTCGGTGGACTCAGACTTCTCCTTAATAGGTATGCTCCTCTCCTCCAGCGGCTGAGCTCGGAAGGCCACCAGCACCAGTTTTCCTTTGTCGAGGTGACATTCGACGCGTTCAGGGGGAAAGCCTTCCGGTAGCAAGAATTTCCTTTCGAAGTGGCTTCTCGTCCAACCATCCTCCCGCTTTACTTCCTTCTTTCCTTCCACTGTGATCTCATTACCGACAGTCTTCACCTGAATCTGCTCCGGAGTGAAGTTCTGGACGTCTAGCGAAACTTCCACCTTCTTTCCATCGACTTTGACTTCAGAATCGGAGTAGACGCCTTCGATGCCGTGGTCAAGGGGCGCGATCTGCTTGATGAACTTGCCCGGGTCACGGAAGAACGGGTCTCGAGTGAACACTGCGAATGGTTCCTCAAACACCCTTGCGATAGGATCCCGAGGCGCCACGTTGCGCAGGTGACGAAGCCAGTACGGTATCAGCGACATAATTCTCTTACTTTACTTTGATTTCTCCGCTTGCTTACTCTTTGCTTGCTTATTTTAAACTGTTGTTATTTTCGCGCCTTGAGCCGCTTTTATACTAAACTCGTAGCTCCACCTTCCGTCGAGTACTTTGAAGAAAGTTCGCGAAGTTTCGAGATGGCCCTGGAAATTTGAGTTCAGAGACATCTACACTAAACCAGTAGAACTAAATTAACAATTATTCACTACATAGTTCTTTTTCTCCTGACTAGATGTCGCGATTCAGTATTATAGTTTTACTGCGCTGCATTTGCAAACACTGTAATATCGTATATTTTTCAAGAAATCATGTCCAGTGACCTAACACTACTATGTGTAATGTAATGTAGTAACATTATTGTAAGCACTTCGGCTAACTTCAAAACATTAGCTTTTTAGCGGTAGTCCTACCTAATAGGACACCGATTTCCACGAAGATTTTCATTGCTATAGGAATTTTCCTAAAAAATAATAATTCTAAGAATAACTTTGGCAGTTACGGACCTATGTCGATACTTCCTGGTATTGCTCTAATTACTACACATCACAAAGCCCTACGCCCGGTGATCGTTGTTTGAGCTACCAATTCTCTTATCCCCTTTAATATCTGTGCCTATTTGAGTATGAGATTATCCAAGTGAGATACGCGTCAATGCATCTGTAGAACGGATGGTGGGGTGCTATATATGTATTGTACGGTTCGGGGACCGGAAGACAATCAAGTCAGTCCTTGGCAGAATTTGTGCGTATAAGGCAGAAAAAAGTATTATTTGAAAATATGCAGAAATTGAGTGTTTTCGTTGTGATTGTGTTAGCAAGCGCGGCCTACAGCTTGCCGGTGAACAAATCTGAAAACAGTGAGTTTTTTAATAATCTCATTGCACGAAGGTATTTTACAGGGCACGTTCTCGGTACCTATACATTGTTATAGGCAGAGTTAGCCGCTTAACATCAAGTGGGTCATCTGATTGTTCCATCACGTACCTACTTTGACTCATATGAATCATTTACCGAATGAAAATAATTTTCGTTCCAGATGTAGAGATTCCGACGGACCACCATAATATACAGAAAAGGTTCATCAACCCACTGTTCAGCTCGGGCGGGGCCGAAAGCGAAGGGCTAGTCAAAATTAGGACTAAAAGAAGGTACCTAACATTTAAAACCCTTTTTTACCTATTCCTTTACTAAAACCCATTTTTTTCGACATTGATACAATATGTACTGAAGCCATCAAAGTTTCCTTTGTTTTTGTTGAGTTGAGTTTAGATGTAAGTCTGTAGGGACTGCAGAAGATACATTTATTGAACTGTATTTTTTGGTTTCAGTGAAGAAGAGTGTGAAAAATTACAACTTTGCAAGTTGCACGCGCGGTCTAACCGTAATTTCTTAGCTGCTTTCCAGCTGTACTTTGTGAAGTAAGTTACAAGATGAGAATAAAGTCCTAAGCCAACAAAAATTTGAGGATTTTGCCAACTAAGATAGATTTGGTAATACCTAATTTAGTGTATATTTGCAGCAGAGAAAATGCGCGCCTGTGGGACCACCAAGCACGCTCTGCGGCTGACTGCGAACAGAGATATAGTGATTGTGACAAATAGTAAAATAGATACCACCTATTCCAAACCTTTGAAAATAACCTGATCTTGTTGCGTATCCGGACCATGTTTCAGACATTATACCGTCTCGTACGGGTATGTATGGGTACAAGTCGACTCGTGCGCTTTTTAAAATCATTTAGATGTACCACAAGGTATAATAAACATCAAAAATGTTTAGTTTTTTTTCTTGTTGCTTTTTGAGTGTGTAATTTTGTATCCAAAATAAAAAGTAACATTACAATAACAGTCCATTTATTTGCCCTTATTAAGAAATACTATTCATCACCGTAAATGCATTAAATTATAATTTATAATAGAAAATAACAAATAAATCATTGAATAAATAAAATAATATGTATTTGGAGGAATTATTTCTACATTTCTACAATCTCTCATTCAAATTATCAGACATTTTATAATTATGTAATACAAATGAACAACTCATTTCATATTCACATCCATAAACAAACAAAAAACTATCTAAACTATTACAATATGCGCTAACAAATTCTGGCAGAACAAAAACACACTTTAAACTTAGGAATAAGTGTAGCAAACTATGCGAATCATTCTCGTTTAGCTGAGAAATAGATTACTTTAAGACAGTTAATAGTTTTTGTAGCCTTAGATGAACCTTTAGTTAGACCCAATAACTTTCCATTACTTGAATCATGAAACCACACACTGATATACCTAGGTCCAGGGCCTAGGGACACATCACTGCAAAATCACAAAAATATTCGCTAAAAGTGTCAATACAAACATCGCTATGTAAAAACACCTAAATCATTTCACAGCTCAATCGTACATTCTATGTATCGGTTATTCTAGTTTGATTCTAACAATTGATCAATAAGATTGCTTGCATGTGCAACTTATTCTGAGATGTTACATGCCCCAATTCTAGAGTATAACCATGCTAAGTCTGCAGCACCACACATGTGGAATTTGAAAATAGTTGGAAGCACCATCTGTACAAAGTTTTGATAACCTATGTATCACGAAAGTGACTAGGGTAGGATAATACCATGTACTAATATTATTGGAGTTGCTCGTTTATGCAGACTGAGTGCGGTCAGAGGCTCAGAGAATCCTAGTAAGGGTTCTTTTCCACCTAAGCTAAGTTACTTTGACCATCAATAGGAATCGTTGATTATGAAGACAAACAATCCCTATTGGTGGATTTCAAACCCATCCTTAGTAACGTAGCCTAGCTTAGCTCTGGTGGAAGAGCACCCTAATAGAGCATAGTAATTGATCACGACACTCACTTTTAGTCTTTCAAAGGAACGCTGGCTTTTTCTTAGCACTTTTCTTGGGCGGGTTGACGGTGTTAAGGATATGGTCGATGCTGGCCTTGTCGAGGATGTCTGGTCGCGGAGCTTTGGTGCTGGTTCTGGAGACGCTGGCCTTTAGAGTGGACAACGCCGGCAGCGAGGCCAGCCGCCCGCGCTGCAAGTACAGGAACCCCAGCAGGCCCAGCACTGGCAGCACCAGGAGGGACGTCTGACGTAGCTCTTGTTCTGATGATTTCACCTACAAAGTGGGTTCAACAATTACAATTTTTTGAGTTGTAATTTTGAGAGACCTTTTAGAAAATTGACAGATAATTCCAATAACTTATAGGTCGAGAGATAACTGTGATTTGAATCATTTTCATTTACAACAGATTTAAGGCCACTTTCAGATTGTCTTGAGGGGTTTTCAGAGGCCCGCCCAAACAATAAATAACTCCAAATGTTTTTGAAGTTAGTTCAAACGTACCTTAGCTACGAAGTCGATAGTGAAATGCTTGTATTTTCCATCAGAGTTGAAGTAGAACGATTGCTGGCTGTAGGAATGCGTTGCCTTCGACAACGTGGACTCTAACGTGAGCACGTAGGTCTTATTATCGGCTGGCAGGCGCGGCAGCACGTACATCAGGCCTGGATTCAAACTTGCAGAGTAACCTGAAATATTTTTTATGATAATTCGATATCTAGGTATACTAATCTTATAAAGAAGAAAGATTTGTATGTATGTTTGTAACGAATTGGCTCAAAGAGTACTGATCCGATTTGGATTAAACTTTGAATATATATATTGTCCGTGACCTGGATAACAATATATGCTACTTTTTATCCCGAAAAATTAACGGGATCCAACAGGACGCGAACGAAGTTGCGATCGGAAGCTAGTATATTTAATGATGAGGTTTTTGCAACAAAGTTTTTAAATGTAACTAACCTGCTGGGTCGAGCTTAGTAGCGTAGATCGGCGTGTCCGGCGTGTTCTCAGCAGCGAGCGACAAACGTAAGGTCTTGTAGTGGTCCACGTTACTGGCACGCACCAGCACGCTGCTGTCCGTCAGCTGCGTGGGTTGCACCGCTATTAAAAGCACGCCTGTTATGTCCTTCTTGTCTTTCACCTGGATTTTCATGTTAAAAGTATGAGTTATCATTGGGTATGAAATATTTGGCGACTTAGATTTATCTTACTGTTACTTATAATAGTTGTATACCTTCATTCAGCTGTTTAGATTATTGCTGCCTCTTACTAACAGGTAATGTTAAACAGTGACCGAGCTAGATTTTAATCAATTGTTTATACATGCATAAGACAGGCGTCATGGCTCAGTCGGTAGTAGCTCTGCCTTCCGTGCTGTGGGTCGTGGGTTCGATCTCCACTGAGAACAAACATTTGTGTGTTGTAAACATAGATGTTTGTTCTGTGTCTGGGTGTTTCTATGTATTATAAGTATGTATTTACAAAAAAAAAATGTATGTGTGTATTCTATCAGCCATCTAGTTCCCATAGTACAAGCTTTGCTTGGTTTGGGACTAGAAGGCGTTGTGTTAAGTGTCCGTGAATATTTATTTATTATTATTTATTATTTATAAGTATGGCCCTTAATTTATTTAAGCAATTTCACACCATTTGTTCCGGTTGGTTTTGAGCATTTTCATTCGCAATATCTAATGGGGTAGTAAAATAACATAGCTTACTTCCAGTACAGCTGGTGTTTTAGCTAACTTCAGCCCTTGAAGTTCCGGAGCATTGGACTCTTTTAGTGTCAATGTGTAGGTGCAGCCGGGCAGCAAGCCACGAATACTAAGGAAACAATACGTAAATCATTATTATTTATTTACTCGCTATAGATATGATTGCTACTATTATTAAAGCCCGTAGAAGACCATCGGATTGAACATAGGCTTGCATAATAGATCGAAGCGATCGTGGCTAAGTCAATCTTCATGAAATATCTAAGTTAAGCTATGTTCTGCGCGGATGGGTGACCGCTAGTGGCACTTACATGTAAGCGCTTCCGTGCTTCGGCAGGCACGTTAAACCGTTCCGGCTCCAGCAGTCGTTAAGCCTCACAGGAGGCCTTAAGGTGGCCTAAAAATCCCGTCCCCAGAGCTGGCACTCATCCGGGCTTGGTTGCTCGCTAGGAGCATCAAGAGATATAGATATTTTGTTCCACGTTCACCGAGAGCTCAGTTGGCGGGATCTAGTCGGACGAGAGTCATCCTACCACGTTCTTATAATGAAGTAATGTATTTAGTAATATACCGGAATGTGCCGTCAGCATCAGTGGTGGCGTCCTCGGGAGCACAGCGCGCCGCCGAGTCGGGTGTGAGCGTAGGAGCGGCCAGCACGGCGGCGCCAGCCCAGCCCGAGCCAGCTGGCGACACTAGTGCACCCACGCACGACCACGCCACGCGACTGCCTCTGTGTACACAACAACACACGTACATGTACACATTACATTACTAACGTTATTTATACTCTGTGAACGTAGCTGAAACAACGCTAAGCGTTGACGCACACCTGACGACAACACGTCGTTGTCGTGTCCCATGTCACATGAAAATAAATATTCTTTTAAAAAGCAGCGCTGTCACAGGAGGGTTTTCGTTATTTTTTTAAAACGCAAAACACTTCGATAGCGGGTTCTAGGATTCGACCAAACTTAGCAGCGCCATCTAGTTCTGATTTAAGGCAACATGAGCATAGAACCTTTTCTAACTAAATAAGTACTGCATATTGATTAAGTGCATAAAAAATATATACTAAATTAATTTGACATTAAACACAGAGCGAACTATTTTAACTCGAAGTATAAGTTGTTCCGCGCGGAGGGACTTCAGATCCGGAGAGATTTTTATTACCTGAGTGTTAACGGATGTGCCTTGCCCTCCTCAACTTGCAACATATGATGCGAGGGAGTGAAGCGAAACTCCTTCATGTTGGGCTTGATGTAGTACTCCCCGGGCGACAGCGACGAGAAGCGCAGCGAGCCGGACGCAGGCGACGCCAAGTTGCGACGGTACGCGCCGCCGCTCACTGACACTAGACCACCCTGTACATATTGTTCATTCATGTATTTCGTATTTAACCGGTTTCATTAAATAAATAAATATATATTGAACACATGGAATAACTTAGATTAGTGTTTCTTAATCTGTGGTCCGCGGACCTCTTGCTAGTTGCATTGGCATCTGAGCGCTTTCGTGCTTCGGCTATAACAGTCGATAAGCCACGACGGAGGCCTTAAGGCGGCCTAAAAACTCCGTCATCCGAGCTTGCTTGCTTTTGCTACTACCAAACCTATGTTAGTCTCGTAGTGTACCTGTAGCGGAGTAGAATCAGCGTCATCAAGCAAGTAGACAATGATCTCGGCTAGCTTGTGCGCCTTGATGCGTCCGCTGCCGTCGGGCTCCGAGAACACGTACGACTCCTTCTCCGCCACTATCTTGTATGACTTGGAGGCGTCCAGGGGACCGAATATGTAGGCACCTTCTTGTGACGTCACTTGGCTCAATTTTACGTCATCTGGGAATGGAAAATTTTAAGAATGAGAATGAAAAACGGTTTAAATTTTACTAAAAAGGTATCGTTGCAATGCGAGTGTCAGCATTTTACTGACATTGTAACGTGCTTACAATAACAGAAGCTAACAACTAGAGGTACAATCTGTTTTTGCAGCTCGAGTGTCAGCGTTGGGGTAACATTGTAACGTGACTACTCGGTTTTAAAGAATACAAAAACT
Organism: Eulithis prunata; assembly: GCA_918843925.1. Classification (NCBI taxonomy): domain Eukaryota; kingdom Metazoa; phylum Arthropoda; class Insecta; order Lepidoptera; family Geometridae; genus Eulithis; species Eulithis prunata. The sequence continues at coordinate 10,947,309 of OU974008.1, read as the reverse complement.
ATGTTTTTTAACTACTGAGTAAGCAGACATTCGTGCGATTCATTTGATGCTAAAAAATGTAACATACCAGAGGTAAGCGTGATAGTGACGTCAGCAACGGGCGGTACAATCTGTCCTTTCAGTGTGAGCGCGGCGCGAGCTCGCAGTGTCAGCGCGTTGAGCTGACATTGTGACCCACCAACTATTGGTTGAGGCTCGGCAGGAGAGAATAGAAGCGAGCTGGAGAATGCTGACACGCTGACGATTTCACCCTGGGATATTACAAATTCATAAAAACAAGGAACATTCACTTTAGATAAAAACTGCTTGTAGTGTCAGCGTATTGTAAGACAGAGATTGGTTGATATTATTACGTCATAGTGTTAGCACAATATTTAATTTTGTCGTTGATGAAATAACAGACGTGGTTACGATAACAATAATCTCACGTTCTACTGTCAGCGCGCGATTGTGTTCTACTGTCAGCATCAAGTGACGTTACGGTGACCCGGCAAGTTCACGTTTGACTGTCAGCACTGGGTGACATCGGTGCGTGAGTACGCTTACCTCCGCCATGTGCAGCGTGTGCGTGTACACGTGCACGCCGCCGGAGCGCGCGGCGCGCAGCGGGCCCACGAAGGACGAGCCCACGCGGTCGCGATCCATTCTAACCACGAGGTCTGCCACCGCCTGCGGTGACGTCACTGTTACCACCACGGCGTGCGCCACTGCCACGAAATGCACCGTCTGAAATAAACATTATTATTATAAACATTCCACTCTGAAAGGTGAGCGGTCCCGACGGCGTTAAACTTTTCACCGTCTGTTAGCGTCTCCCGTTGGTATGTCAGTGTTTGCCATCATCGATAGCCACTACGGCTATATTGCGGCTGTCGACGATCAATGTATAAATTGACTGCAGCCGCGAAACCATCGACGGCAAATGCTGACACATAACCGGCAGACGCTGACACATGAACGGCGACCACTGAGACTTAAAAACCAAATGCTTTTGAAACAGCTAACTCCAAGTTCGAGGGTTCCAGCGTTTTAATTGGCACATTGAAGGTATTCTGCGACACGGACAGAAAACAACCGGACAAAACGCGTATTGTCCTTGTATAATAATGTAACTTACAGTAGGTGGTTGTTTGGAGACGTCGACGAGTGCTTGCGGCGGCTGGAATGTATGGCACCCTCGTGGAGTCAGAGTGAACAGTTCAGCTGCCTCCACGCACTGCGCACTCGCGCCGGCCGGCACTGAGAACACGCCCTTTGAAGACGCACTGCTGTACTCCACCTGGTAACATAAAGGACTCACTAGAATATTACTTAACTAGCCGCCGCCCGCGGGGTTGCTCGCGTTCTAGACCCTTAGAGTGTGACTTTTCAAAATTCCTTTCTTAGTGCACCCCTACACTATATAAGGATCCTACCCTCCTAAATATCATACCTCTAGGCCTTTTAGTTTAGGCTGTGCGTTGATTATCAGTCAACTTCAAAAGAGTTTTATATATTTAGAAGATAGTAATTTTGGATTGTAAGATGTAACCGAGCATTAAAATCAAGCTCGTTTGAGTTAGTGGCCAACTCTGGTGACGGAGTTTTTAGGCCGCCTCAAGGCCTCCGTCATGGCTTAACGACTGCTAGAGCCGGGACCGACAGTTTAACGTGCCCTCCGAAGCACGGAAGCGCTAAGATGTAATTGCCACTAGCGGTCACCCATCCAGATAGTGACCGCGCAGAACGTCGCTTAACTTAAATAATCGGTGAAAATTGACTAAGCAAGCCTAGCCACGAGCGCTTCCGACCATTTCAACAAGGCTACAGTTAAAATGAAGATTTATTATAAAACCCTAAGAACAATGTTGTAACTTATTTTTTTTTGTTTTGTTGACGCTAGTGCAAATCTAGGAAGTTCGTATTGTAGTGGTCACCTCATGTTCGTGCGTAGCCTGCATCCTCAGTACATAGCCAGTGTGGTGAAAGGTAGGTACTTCAGCGAGTGCCTGCGTCACTGCCACGTTATACTTGGAAGCGCGCCAACAAAGCCGGTCTGTGGCCACTGAGATCTCAACACTGCCGGGTAGGACTTCTTCAAACTTGTATTTACCATCTAAAAATATTATATTGTATGTATAAGTATTCTATGTATATAACTAGTGTAGTAGTTGTATAATAGTACTATAATTATATGTAGCTCCCATAGTACAAGCTTTGCTTAGTTTGGGACTAATGTTGTGTGAAATGTCCAAAAAATATTTATTTACCTGAAATGGTGGGATTTGGTTATTTGTGATATTAAATTAACTAATATTCAAACTGAAATTACGCCTGATAAATCTTAAAACTGGTTTTCAGAGCTGATGAATATCCTCTTAACTTGGAAACTGAAACCAATTTTAACCTAAAATGGCTAAGAACCATCCTAGATCAACCATCTTTCTTACAAAAAAAAAACCGCCTTCAAATCAGAGCTCTACTTTCAGAGCAACGAGGGCACAGACAAACATACAAACTGTCAAACTTATAACACCCCTTCCGTTTTTCTGTGGGTGGTTAAAAAGGGAATGGTAAAAACTCACCAATAGCCATAGTATGCAAAGGCTGTCCCACATACAAGCCGTCGGGTGACAGCGCCCGTAGTGTGACAGGGACGGATGCACAGTCCGTCTCTCTCTTACACGCGATAGTGCCCGTCAGTGTGCCCTTCAGTTGAGAAAAGTTAATGCCATCTATCGGTGAACTAACGACTACCACTTTCTGGGTCAGAGGGTAGAATCTGAAAATAATAAATTACTTTACATTGTTGTACAAAAATTACAATAACCTAGGTCCAGTATAAGGATACTAGAAGAAAAAACAAAATAGATTGACCGTAGCCAACGCCGGGTTTTCACAGTGAGAGTTGGCTCGGACCGAGTGCACTCGGACATCTACTAGGACGCTACTCGTATCGTGTAAACACGCAATTCGAGCGCACTGGGACGCCGATATCGCGTTCGATACGAGTAGCGTCCGAGTAGATGTCGGAGTGCACTCAGTCCGAGCAGACTCTGATTATTTATTTATTTATTATTTTACTTTAATTAAAACGGATAACCTATTACATTAATTAAAGAAGAAGGAATAATAATAAAAAAATCAGGTCAAATAAAAATTACACAAATCAAATAAAAATATACCAATAGTCAATAAAAAAGTCACGAAAAAATTAACATCACAAAAATTACAAATTATTAAAAGAAATATAATTCAAACACACACAAACACTCATTATGTCAACGCGGCTTTAAGGACTAATACTCACTGCAAGCCTTCACTCTGTTCTTGTTCTGAAACCTCCACTTTAGCAGTGTACGTGCCGGGCGGCAGGAATGTACACCAGTTACCTGTAGACAAACATATTTCATAACTTTTGGTTTCTCAACTGGTCTAGTACAAACCAGTAACAAAGTAAGGTACTGGGAAGTGCCTCACTTGTTCTAATAAATATATTCAATATAAATATTCACGGACACTTAACACAACGCCTTCTAGTCCCAAACTAAGCAAAGCTTGTATGATGGAAACTAGATGGCTGATAGAATACATACTTTTTTTTTGTAAATACGTACTTATAATACATAGAAACACCCAGACACAGAACAAACATCCATGTTTACAATACACAAATGTTTGTTCTCGGTGGGGATCGAACCCACGACCCACAGCACGGAAGGCAGAGCTACTACCGACTGACCCATGACGCCTGTCTAATTATCTTATTTAATGTTTCTTTTTGTGGTAAGGTAGAAACTGGTTATAATATTGTAAATGAATAGTGTTTAACCGTGTGCGTCAGGTGAGACGATGACACTGCGTGCCGTAGTAGATGTGAGTGTGACGTGTCGCGCGGCCGGCGGCAGCACGGCGCCGCACACGCGCCAGCGCGCCGCACGGGACACCACGCCCGACACCGGACCTGACGCTAACACCTCCAACTGCATCTCCTCTAACTCACACTTCTCTGTAAACAACATTCAAAACCTTACTATGTGAACATACAAGCCTTCACGTCGACGTGAGTCCGAGTGGCAAATGACCATTACTTCCTAGACCTAGATGACAGAACTTTTTAGAATGTTCACCTCCTAAGCACCCAAAACAAGTTGAAGAAATCACTTAGGGTTATATTCATATTGGTCTTCTTGACTTGACTTGACTTCTTGGTTTGTGGCTTTTGTGGCTAGTTGTCACAATTCTGCCAGTGTCGAGTTTGCTAATGCTAGTGTCTTAAACAGGAGGGGAGTGCGGATAGGAATATGGTCAGAAGCTGAGCTAACAAAATGATTGCTAAATCTGTTGTCATCTGTTTTTGCTGTCAAGTGACAATGATAGAGGATGTTTTAAAGTCGCGCTAAAATGACAGTTGAGTATGAATAAAGGGTTAGGTTCCTGCTCATCCCTTCTACAACTCATTAATTGACTGAACTAGTATTAGATTTCACAGTAATTCAAGAAGGAAATCATTCCACAAGCCTACGGCTGCATAACTGCCAGAGATGTGTGGGGCAGATGAGTAGTGTGTCAAGAAACAATCAGCCATTAATCACTTCAGCTGTGTTAGGTGTGGATTCATAGCCTAAGAAAGGTAATTCTATATGTCAACCAACCCACCGTGTTGAAAACTGATAGTATACACAGCAGGTATCAGCCCAGGCAGAGTAAACTTCCCGGCGGCATCCGAGTTGCCAATCGGAGTCCCATCCAGAGATACCCTAACTCCTGATAGACCCTTATCTGGAGAAGACTGTACTGATCCAATCACAGTGAAACTGGTGACCTAAAAAATTATGGATTAACAGAGAAAATTTGTCAATGGTAGAGGTAAGGAAGCCAAGTAGTACAAATACGTAGTATGTAAGGAGGTAAGTTACCACCCTAATCACCACTATAACCTTACGAATATCATGAGAGGAATTACAGGAGCTAAACTTTGTCCCATCAAACCAGCAACACACCACCAAAGGCATCTGAGAGAAATTCTTAACTCACCTCAAAAGCATTCTTGATGAACAGACTGTCATGTCTGACAGTAAAAGGTACCACTTCTGGCTTTATATTGTAAGTGACAGCGGGTTGGCCAGGGGTCATTGACATAACCCTCAGCTTGTACTCTCCAGCGGGAACCAGGCCAAACGAGAATTGTCCGGAGGTTGTGGTGGTGACGTGACAGATCGGGGAGTCTGGCACACCTTGGAGTAATGCAGTTTTGCATCCTTCCACTCTGAATTTTGGGCTCTCCTATTACAAGATTTTTAAATTAGAATCGAAGTTGTTATTTTGGACCTTTATAAAATACTTACTTAAGTCACTTTCATATACATTAATAGGTAGAGATTGCAACAGATTTGATCTATTACTGAAAGTATCACGTAAGACTAATTTTGCACTAGTGACTTAAAACTTGATCAACTAATCATTAAAACATACCTCCTTGGAGTATAACAGCACATAGAGGTTGGCAATAGGGCTGCCAAATGCGGAGATGGTCCCTGATACATCATAGCCCTTCACAGCCAGCACACCGAACGGCAGCGCTGTGTTTCCTTCCTTCACTTGCACAACAGCTTGGGCTGGCTCCAGTTTCCATCTTCAAATTTATGTTTAGAAGATAAATATCTACATCCTTTTTGTGATAAAACTTAGTTCCATAGATGTTATTAATTATTAACATATTGTAGGTATACTTAACATGAAGTCCATTAAAACATTATTGCAAAGAAACAATGAGTAGTTGCTATTTATTGTTCTACAAACCAACTTTCTTAATATTGTAAGATTTAAATGGTTCTACAAACATCTTGTAATCCATCTTTGAAATAAATCATAATAAATTTACATATAATTTTGGCTGTTACTTTACCTTGGATGAGTAGCCTTCAAGGTATATTTCCCAGGTATAACCGGAGTGAAGTGAAAATCTCCACCCACAGTGGTGACAGTTTTCCTCTCCTGCCCCTTCTCATCAACTAGCTGCACTCCTATCCCTCCAGGACCCTGATTCTGACCGGCTGTGATCACCCGACCGGTTATACCAAACCCATTGAATGAAAAGTTGATATCTTGACCAGTTGAGCATTTGTCAGCCACACCGTCTACTGATAGTTCAACCTGAGAAGGCTCGAAGCTCCATCCAGCTGGCGGATGGACCTTGAGAACGTATTCCCCTTTCTCGTAAAGAGGGAGGAAGTAGTAGCCATTCGTAGGGGCACACTCAGTCTTCTCTTTTAGGCTACCTTCTTTGGTATACCTGTAAATGTCAAGGTCTGTATTTACTGCTCAATCACTGCAGGTACATGTAAAAATAGCTACTCCAATCAATGATTCGGCACAGTGATGTAAACATTTATATAGCGAATTCACGAAGAAAAGCAAACGTAAACATCCAGTAAGAATTTTAGGTTATGTAGTTATGTACTTACAGTCCAATTTCAATTTTAGAAAAATCTAAGCCAACGTGACTTTTAACAAATCCACCACATCCTAAAATATCATTGGCACTACATTTTGCGCTGCTGATTATTAAATAGACGCCCAAAACCAAGCATTTTACATTAATATCGGCTAACGCCATTTTTTTTATTCTTACTGACTAGTGTTTCCTCTTTCAATTTCCGAATTTCCCCAGTTGGTTCACAAATTCTCCCTTTTCTCCGTAAAACGTGGAATAGTTCCTTGATTAAGGGAGCATTAATTGTTTCATGTAATTACTAACGTAAAATTCTTGAGGTTACCTACCTACAAAACATTCTTAATAAGCTGAAGCATGACTTTTTATACCATTTCTTAGGATCCAAGCTTGTGAAAATGTTTTTTTTGTATTCTGTATGAAGCTGGTCAGTATAGGTTTTAATGTTATGTCTAATTTTAAGTTCATAAAAATCATTAAACTCACATTGTATTAATACTTTTTCCCTAAAAAAAGGGAGAAATTTCCTAAAAGTGGAAACACGAGAATAGACAAGAAAAGTGTCAAAAAAAAGTTTAGATGTCAAAAAGTATTTTTTTTAACCGCTGACCGAAAAACAGGTGTGTTATGTTTGTTTGTACCTACTATTTGTTTGTATGTCTTTCTATGCCCTCGCCGTCTCACACACAGCTCTGCAGCTCATATGCCGATACAGAAATCATTACTCAAGCTTAGAGTTGAGTAGAGGTTTTCATACAAGTCTATGCTCGAGTTTGGATCTGCTTAAGCAGTATGTAACTCGGTAAACAGGCTAAGTAGGGTTACGTATATATTCCGAACAAAGACTAATATAAATTCATTTGTGTGCTTTTATTCATTAGACAAAACAATAAAGTTCATATCAAATTGAAGGGGTGTTGTAGATGTACATTTAATAATAATACAAAATAAAAATATACTTAAAATAAATTTACTAATAGTGCAGTGACAACACAAAACATAATTTTACAAGAATTTTATGTAGCCACAGCAGTTTTAGTTTTGTTTTGTATTGGAAGGAAAAGCTTGAACTCAGCAGGTAGCTCGTCTTCAGAATACAGCCTATCGGAAAAGTAGACCCTTCGGATTCTACAATTAGCATGAATTTGCACCCTCAATGTTTCTACATAATTTGTTCCATAGGCTCTTCTGGTGAAATCAGCCAAATTAAACTGAATTTGGTTCCATCCTTCATCAAGTCGCATGGGCATGGTACAAATGAACGGTTTGACACGAGTGGTGGACTGATAATTGCTCGCTCTGAACCGTCTCCTTACATTCTTGTCATCCAATACCTGTTAAAAAAAATTGTGGTTATATTGATCATTCAGGGTAATAAACAAGACAAGTAATAACTGTTGTGTAATAATGTTCCATGCATCGACTATCCTACTTATGGTGCTTACCTGAACTTCAAATGTAAAGTACTTTTTGAGGTTCTTTATGATCATGACCAAAAACGGGAGCTTGATACCCAGGGTCTTCTTTGGGTCAGCTGGGCAGGTTATGTATGTGGTGCTGACATTGGTCCCCACTATTTCCAGCACGAGGCTCTGTATGTCGTTATCCGTGATTCTCTTTATGTGCCCATTGCGAACCTTCTTGTCCCAGATTTGCAAAGGTTTGCTACCTATGCTGTAAAGAATTGACAGGAAACCAGACTGAAAAGTATTCTTAAACATTTCGCTCGAGTTCACTAGCACGTGTCTACTAATACCCTTACATTTACAGACTACTAAGTATAAAATGTTTAATCAATAATGAATAATTCGCGGTTGCATTACTCCTTGACAGGATGACAGTAATCAGTAAACACAGGAATTTGGAGCCGGCCATTGATTGGCCATGCGTTTATTGTGCTAACGATGCATGGTTTCCATGACAACCAACGTAAATGACAGATACTCGTTTCAATTTACGTAGAAAATTTATTACTTAGGCCTACCTTCTTATGTATAGGAGAAAAGCATTTTCCTCTTACAATCGTCTACACATTATAACAATAATGGTATTTGATTATTTTATGCAATGCTTCCAAGCTTCGAACGAACTATGAAACGATCAACTATCTGCGTAGTACGAATCGGTAACTGCTTTGACGTCGACATTTGAACTCAACTGACAGCTATTCTTTTTATTCTGTGCACATTGGCTGGCTGACAGGTGACAGACAAGTGTGGCACGCTCAAGCAGCAGGCAAGGGTAGAAGAAACAGTAATGCCAACTTGCTACTTTATAGCCAGATCTAACTATTATTTGTTGTCCGACAGCTACTAGTAGCAAATTTTGTAACCGTTTTTCACATGATATTTTTACTTTTGGGCTAGGTATTTATTTTCTATAAAGTAGATTTTTTTATGCACAATACAATAAAATATGTAATGAATATTGTATAGTATTACCACATATTAATACAAGTAAGTATTATGTATTAAACGAGAAATCTGCGAGAGAATGACAATGCATAATTACCATAACACCCACTAACTTAGCGACTGTGTCGCTAGAAATGGTGACTTCTCATCTAATTAAGAAGTTTGTGCAGCCAAAAAAAATGAAATAATTAGGTAAATACCTACATGTTTATTAAGAACATACCTAGGTGGACTAATTATAAGACTACCTATCTGAACTTTATAGGAAAAAAGAACCAGAAGTAGGTACATACGCTACCTTTGGTTTTGGTTCGTTATCCTCGGTGTGTGAGTTCACTTGCACTTGACCGGTTCTGTTATAGTAGAATCAGTCAAGTTTAGCTAGGTAGCTGTTTTCTAGCAACTTTTGATATTGAGTCTAGCGACTCGGTTATAAAGAAGTTGGCATCCCTAATGTGGTGTTTGTTGGTTGCAGTGCGGTTTGTTGGCATGTGTTTGTGGTATTTTCAGTCTTTTTAATTTTCGGATAAATAGTTTGTGTTTCATTTTCACGCAATGCTACAATAATTCTATCTCTTACGTAAAATGCACTGAGTTACTGAATCAGTTCATCAAAGGCTTCGTTCAAGATAAACTTCAGCAAAAATGACGATGGAAATGTCATCAAAGAGGCAAGTATTTCTATAGTTTTTAGTAGCTAAAATGTACCTGAATATAACTGTTGATTACCGTTCTGATAGTTCACGGACTGCTACAATTTCAATCATGTAAATATTATAATTTGATGTTACGAAGAACGTTTATTTCTTAGCATATAACCGTCGGTATGTATCACTGCTGTGGCTCATAATATTTGCTTCAAAGTTGCGTATAATCATACAAAAAAACAAACTAGGTAACAATACCGCGATCTCATAATAATTTAAAGAATTTAGATGTGGATTACCTATACAATATACATAATTAGATTGGTAAACAGACAGAACCTCATGGCATGATTGATGACATGCCATATAGTATGTGTGGCCTGCTTTCAAAAATAGAACCTTATTATGTTTGTTTTTTCCCAAGTCAGTGAAAACTTTAAACTCCTTGGTGGTAGTTAAATTGTTTCTCTGTTTTATCTCAACTGAGAACACAGACCCTGTTATTAATACCAGGGATTTGCTCAGTGCTGAAAAGAACCTACATTATCACATTATACTTAGTCTGATCACACTATATTTGTGATGGATCCCGAGACTTAGTGGTTGCATGTCCTAGTACCCTAGTACCTACCTAAATGTTTTTTTTAAATAAGATGCTGAAATAGTTACATCCCCTTCATCATAAAAATAATAGTGTTTTCATTCATTCATTCCTAGTGCTGGTCATCAACAAAACCTTTAGTATGAATTCTCAGAGTGCAGCTCATCAATTCCGAATGCTTTGAGATTAACTAGATGTTACAAACTGCTAATGCCTGAGAGAGCTTGAAAACTGTGTTTAACACTAGAGTTTTGTATGAAAGTTTTTTTTATTCCTATTCATTTTATCAATTTAATTACATATTATTTTAATATTTGCTTGTCACTAAATTTTTACTAGTGTTGTTAATGTACCTAATTGTAATTTAACTAACAGCTATTACAATACCAATACCTACAGGAAATAAATGATTATGATTTCTATTAACTAGGGAAACAGACTTCAATTTGACTTTAAAACTCTCATCATTATCATCATCTGATGATGAGTTTGTAAGAACATACATTTCAAAACTCTAGACATAATTTTTACAATATTAGAGAAAATCTACAATGTTTTTAACTGTAGGTACTTGTCACTAGTTAATAGTCAGTTAGTTATAAACTTGTCATGATTTTAGAATACCCTAGGTATTCTAAACTTATGACAAGTACCTACCTAAATAATAACAGTAGTACTACATGTTCAGCAAACAAAGAACTCTACTTATTATAAAAATGTGCTCTGGGTTTCTTTATTTCGATTTTTAAAATGTGCCATACCCTTGTGCTACCTGCTGTGTAGTCCAACATATAGGCAGACTTCGCCTCGGCCGGCTCGTCTTGCAAATTACAATAAATACCGGGGTTTACGACGCTGGTTCTTTTTGTTTTGTTTCGCGAATGCGAGGAAAGGAGTTTTGATTCACCTGAGCCACAGATTAATAATACTAACAAAAGGTCACTCAACTTGGAGGAGCCTATTCTAAAACGCGAGCCGATTCGCGCTATTTTTGAAATCATCCCGTTTATTATGCAAGTTGTGGTAATAGCATGTAATCTTATTAATATTATAAACGCGAAAGTTTGTGAGGACGTATGGATGTATGTTTGTTTCTCTTTTACGCAAAAAGCACTGATCCGATTTGGATGAAACTAGGAATATATAATTATATTGTCCGTAACCTGGATTAACATATAGGCTACTTTTATCCCGGAAATTCAACGGAATTCAACGGGACGCGAACGAAGTCGCGGGAGGAAGCTAGTTGATAATATAGTTAGGTCCCATCACTTACCATAACCATCTAATAACCTAGATTTCGTTGACCAGCTACCTTGATTTGGAAATCGAATCTGTCTACCTGTAATTTCATCCATACCTACCTAGTTGTAGAGAACGCTGCCGCGTACCGCGAACGGAGACCCTTCATCCGAAACATTCCATTGTTTTAATTTTTGTGCATAATTTTCTGAATAATGCACAAAAATTAAATAAATAAAAAATAAATTCTGCGCCTCTATATAATAGAGAGGCGCAGCTTGCTCTCCGTCTACTAAGTAGGTACTTGGCAAGAAACGAATTCTGTTTACTATACTTACCTATTTGGCATATCAACGGATCTAACGTACCCATAATAATATGTAATTAAAATATCAGGGTTTAAGAATGTAATTGTTTGATTAATTCAGAAAATTCTTCCTAAAGGACACCGACCGATCGATATCATCGATCGACGTCGACTGTCTCATAATCAGACCTTGCTATTTTTTAAAACAAATATCTGTGAAACTATGATTTCAAGTCAATCTGCTGATTTTTTTTTTACTAATGCCAGTGTTATTAAAATGGTAAGCATTTCCGATTACGCACGAGCACTGCTTAAATGGCTGCGTATTGTTGGCTGAGTCAGTCTGAGCTATGCCCATCATCCATTGTTGGATTATTTTATGGTTATGCATTTGGTTATGCTCTGAACCAAATTAGTAGCGGTTGGTAGGTTATGTAATGGTTTGTTGGAACCATGGTTTCAGGGTCCTTTATATCGAGCTAAAATATTTTCATAGGATAATAATGGCTAGCGTAAATGTAGGTACTACTTGATATCGTGGAAGTATAGAGCGGAGCGCGCCGACATGAAAGTCTCAATTACCCCGGCATTAGATATTCATAAGCAGCCAATCAATGAACGAGGACAATTACCAGGATAATGTTGCCTATAGGTACCAGTTTCTGTTCGGCAGCTCTTTGAAAAACCCATCGCATGCAATAAATATGCTCACTATTATAATGAATTAGCGTTTTTTCAAGAGTGCGTGTAATACTAGACTTGGCTTACCAGAAAGTAAGCATCACAGACACCAAGAAGTTTGAAGCTAGATGCTAGACTAATTTATAAAATGACCGATCCCAGCACTGATTAGTTCTACTGTTACTTACAACGATTTAGTAGCAAGATGCCTACTATAGAGCTTAGCCGACATTTACAAATTTTCACATAATAGGAACTTGCGTTTCATTGCATACTCTTCATCCAGATCTTTTTACTCGATTGAACTTCTAGCTAGATATAAAAAACCCGGAACGAATCGATACTTAGCATGTGCGAAATGACTCAAAGGTTTGCTATGCAGAATGTGCAGATGTTTTATAAACAATCGCTTATCAGACTATCCATCAGCTGTGAGATGAGATCCAATAATTTATTATGTCATTATGATCTTGTAGGTACGTTATTTACTTCATAAGTAGTATAACATGATAGTAAAAAATATCGAATTGAATACAGTTCTTATTGAGTGGAAACTGTTATCGTAATATTACTAGGAAATGCCATGATTCACACATAACCTGGTTCTGATGATTAGAGTTCCGTTCTAGAACAAATAATTGCACAATTTGTAAAGAAAAAAAAAGTAAAAACGTGAGGTCACTCGGATCCCTCTGGACTTTATGTTTGCAAATACTTGGATTTTCTCTTTGAAACTGGTTCTCGTTGCAAATAGCGAGACGCGTGGGGTATCGGAAAGCGGGATTATGAACGGCTTTATTTGTTCCGTTTCTGGGTCGTCGATCTGCGCTGACCTGTCTCGGTTCACTTCCAAACTCCTTCAACGATCACCCATTTTTGCTTATTTCACAGCAATGTGTCTGTAATCTTGTTTCACGGTGCAAATCGTGGAATTTCCCTGTTAATTGTTGGCAATATAGACTGGGGGCAGTAAATATCTATTCTGGGTTCATGGGACATGCTTCTGTATATTCATTGAAATAACAAGGTATGATAATTTTAAATTGTACGGTGTAGCACCATAATGTAGCTGGTATATTTAGCTATGTAAATAATTTAGCTTGATATCGCCAGACAGTGTGTCTTCCAGTTCATTGTACGTTGTAACGAGGACGCAAAAATAACACAACGGAAACTCATGTGTGTCAAACGCTCTCGGTATGCGACATCTAGAGGAAACATTCAATAAATGGGCACTCCTTGTCACCGGTGTGTATTATTCTCATAGATTACCATGAGAACCCATTGTTTCAACGGTCTACATCTTCCCAAGAGCTAGTGGTCTGTATAAACACCACTTTAAACTGCAAATTACAATAATAAAACAATTTTCTCAAGTTTAAGTGTAGTTCAAAAATACAAATGCATAGCATAAACGTGGCTAAATAATCGATTGAAATCGAAATAAGGAAGACGCCTGCTGTAAACAAACATGTACGTAGTGACTAATGGTTAACTATGAACTAATAAAAAGGTCACAGTGTCGATGTAACGGATTGTATTTATAGACAGACCAACACGCGGAGTATACTTTATCTAGAGCCGCCCCTGCCTCCCGGCCAACTCAATACAATACCATCAACGCACACGCATTATAACTGAATTCCATAAGCTCAAAACTTATTACAGCACGCTGATTTATATTTTCTTTCACAAGGGAACACAAGCTATACGAAGAACTTTTAAGTAGGTACCCTGATATATTTTGTAAACATTATAAAACATGAAAATGAGGCGTACGTCAACAAAAAAAATTTGGACCGAATCGCACGATTGCGTGATTTAGAATAGTAGAATGGTTATACATTAGATCATATATAACATCCTAATATACACGGATCTCAGTCTCTACCAGCGTAAATTCCTGTAAAGTTCAGATTAGAACGAAATCCTGTATAACAACTCGCAAGTTTGAACTTGAAAGCTGTGGCTCGGAATACAAGGGAAAGGAAAGGCAAAGGCAGTGTCGTGAAAATCGTCACACGGGGCAGACGTGTCCCACACCTCACGGAAGCTCGTAAAAGATGCGAAAGTTTATTTCTAGACTGAACTTTTGTTGATCACTTTTGGACAGTTGCCGCGGACTTGCAGAGTTACGTAAATTGTAAGAACTAGCATTGCTAGTTCAACTTTAAAGAGACTCAGTAAAGCTCATTATAAACTCGTGGAACATGTGATGTGAATGTATAACATTGATGATATCCAAAGATAAACTATCTAGTGTACAAAGCACCACATGCATCGTAACCCCGTTTCGAGATAGGAGCGGGTTGACTGTATAACACGATAAACAAACTTTCGCGTGTGTGTCAGTGTGATTCTACTAAAGTTCGGTGAATAATAGTTCACTGGTGGTATTTGAGTTATTCTTGGTATTATCATTCTTAAAAGTTTGAAATTTGTATACCGCTGAAGCTTCTGATAAGGTAGCTGAAGTAGAGATGTATTTTCCTCATGGATAGTGAAGGTCGGTTAGTGTTTTGGAAGAGTGGTTTGTGGGAGGGCGAAGCACCTACGCTTAACTGCAACACCTGTAAGAAACGCAGAGCAGACAGGATGTCTGCAAACGAGGAGCGCCCTCAAGGGTAAGTTCGTGGGCCCTTATTATACAACTATTATTCTAAACAACCACGACAAACTACAAATACTCTAGTCATTGTATGTCTACTGCCAATACCAATTGTCCAGAAATCAATTGCAATTTGAGCACTGTGACTTGAAAACGTCTGTACAATGTTAGACATAAATAGGCAGCTATTTTCATCGTTGCATTGTTGGATCCACAGCATTTGTACTCGTTAGTGATCTTTAAGGGAAAATATCATAGCAATGAATCATTTTCTATTTTCCTTTTGTATTGATTGTGTGTATTTATTTTGACGCAAATGTAGAACCTGCTGTTTCCTTAAACCTGGTAAATGGAGAGTATGTTTATTAATAAGTCAACAGCGTTGATCTCGATGACTGACTAACGTTCTTTTCAAAGTCAGATTCGTTTGCTTTTACCAGGGAAATGGTAGCAGTTAAGTCGAACAAGTCAAGATTAATCCTCATCAGTCGACATCATGCTGTCATCAGTTAGAGCCACTCAATCATATGTTATTTGAACATTTGTACAAACGCACCCGAGAGATCTGTCTGTATTCAATCGATAAAGCATTATCCTTGTTTCATAACACGATTTAAAACAACTCTTATGTTTTGATGAATGGTCGATGCGAGCCATCTCTTCTTTTGTGTGGTTGGTAAATATTACGGTGTCTGGTGGTACGACTGGTGTGGGCGGTTGGCCGGCTTGCTTCTGTTCATTATTATGGAATGGGTCTTTCTTAACTCAAACAGCTGCACTATCGGCAACCTCTAGCTACTTGAATATTTGCAAATCATTCAATCAATAGATTCACAATTTATACATAGTGCCCATGTCATCTAAAATGATCTTTGTTTTTTCTATACAATTTCTTTTTACCGTTTTTACAGCATCTGGCTATGATAAGCCGTTCCATCTTCATAAAAATGACTTCACCACCTCGGACGAAAGGTTAAGAGTTACGTAAATAGCAGCGCGTCTTTAAATCATAACTCCCGTTTCCCGCGATATAATTAGACATACAAACTGTAACATCATCTATGGTGGAGACATTCCACAAGTCTTCGTATTTAATTACACCACTGCACGGTTACATTTTATTTCAGTTTTTATCTACAGTTAATGGTTTCAGTTAAAACACATGTGGTAGTATTTCCTTGATTGAAATACCACATTATTTTATACCTAGTTGATAATTTGTAAAATAAAAACCAAACTAATATAATAAAAACATTGGTGTTGCACTGTCATCAACATTATCCACTCAACAAAATAAACTACCACAAAAAAATGAAGAAACATAAACCAAATGGAAATAATCGGCTTATATTTTTCAGTGAAGTCGTAAAACTAGGGTGATTTGATTACCAACGACCAGCAAGCGTTCCCTTTCACATGATAAGGGGTCATTGACATGCATTATGTCATTTTATTCCCCTTTATCGACGTTTTCATATCACCTATGTCCAACAGCGGGTCATGTTAGTCCATGTTTACTTCGTACATTCCTAAAAATGCATACAGAACAGAATTAAAATTCTAATCTTAGTACTGAAATTACTATAGCAAACCTAAAATACATATATGCACTTTGATTACAAATTAGTTTAAATATTAGTCCAAATAGGACGTTATTAATCATATTCATAGGTGTCGATCTGATCTGAGAATGTTTCTTCTCTCATAATCACAACATTCGTCTCTAAAAGGGCTTACGTTAGTAACGGACACTCAAAGCTTCACGTATATTTCTGATCTTACAATGTTATCTTTTGTTCCAGCGAGCTGAAGAAGCTGTCAGAGGAAAGTCTGACGCGACAGCCGGAAGAAGTCTTTGATATAATCTGCAAGCTTGGCGAGGGGTCCTATGGCAGCGTTTACAAGGTAACTTTCGTCGTAGTGCCCTGGTTTTCTGGTTGAGGTATGATGTTATGTCATATTGACACCTATTGAACGGCACCTGACAATAAGAATTCGGGAGTGTAATTTTGCGCTGCTAAGCATCGAGACCTGACAAAAACACCTTCATCTCCATCGAGCTCGGTATTGGTGTTGACTTTAGCCACAAAAGGTGTTCAATTCAATAGTCACAACGGATTTTTGTAATTTTGAAGTTGCATGTCGTATCGTTCTATCTTGCGCAACCAAAACGAGGCATATACATGTTAGAATCTAACAGCCTTGACTTTAAAACCATACATAATTGTTTGACCTCCGATCATTTCGACATCTCATGTATCTAACTGTCTCTACGTACATTATTCTTTGTGTTTCAGGCATTACACAAAGAGTCCGGGCAGGTGCTGGCAATCAAGCAAGTGCCAGTAGACACAGACCTGCAAGAGATCATCAAGGAGATCTCCATCATGCAGCAATGTGACAGTCCTTATGTAGTCAAGTATTATGGCAGTTATTTCAAGAACACGGACCTATGGGTAAGTGCTCTACAATTAAGTAGATACCTGGATTCGAGTTCTGTCATTTTTTGTAGCAACTTAGCACTTTTATTTTAAGGAATAATTAATATGAATTAATTAATAAATGAATATGTGTGTATTGACGTGTGTAATGTGGTTTCCCTAAAGGATAGAGAATGTCTCCAAGCTTTGATGGCAAAATTCACCATTTCAGCTTCAAAACAAATGACAGACGACTTGACGAATGACTTGGCTGAATATTATTTCAAATACCTCACTTGACACTGGCAAAATTGTCTGTCGAAATGACGGACAGAGGTCATAAATAAAAAAAAAGTATATACCTAGAGAGCATACCTAGGCTTTTACTGTGATCTCTTTAAGCAGTGCGTATTCAGCACAACTTTATTACCATCATTAGAAAAGTCTGATGAAATCCACATTCTAAATTTCTAGGAAGACCTATTTCGACCGACATGTTCCTATTTTGCGTGATTTTAAGTATGCCGACGGTTCATTAGAGCGCCGTCTTCCAATTCGTGGTTGCCATTTAGCGATATCACGCGATATTATGTACTTACTTATAACAGATTGGACCGTTACATGGCCTATATAACAACTTGAATGGCCTCTAGTAACATTTGTTCCGTGTTCCGTGTTTCGGAAGGCATGTTAAGCGGTCGGTCCCGCATATAACAGTTACCCAGCCTTCAGGGAGACTTAAAAACTGTTTTACTAGAGTTGGCCACTTATACGAACTTACTGCACTGAAATAATGTTGAAATGGACTGGTACAGTAGAGTGGGTACTAAAATAATACCACGTGGGAAGAAACCGCGGCAAATCTTTAATTGCGCCGACCTTATTACTGTATTTGAACACCGTTACGTTCCAAGTTGATGGCATTGCCCGCATAACTGGGTTTTTACGTGGGGTCCATGTGAAAAATACCGAGTATTCATTGTTAAATGTCTATGACCTAGCAAGCAAGCTCGTATGAGTTAGTGCTAACTCTGGTGACGGAGTTTTTGGGCCGCCTTAGGGTCTTCCTCGTGGCTTAACGAGTGCTAGAGCCGGGACCTATAGTCCTCTGAAGCACGGAAGCGCTCAGATGTAATTGCCTAATAGTGACCGCGCAGAACGATCGGTGGAGATTGACTAAGCAAGCTACGCCACGAGCGCTTCTATGACCTGAAAGTATATAAACAAATGATGTGAGTATTTGTAAGTCTCATTCAACCAGTTCCTGCAATTATCACAATGTCATCGATATATCTGTAGTCCTCAGCCACTGTGTATTAATGAATAATATTCCAGGCAAAAATATTGTTCTCAACCGAGCTCACGTTATGCACGAATGGACCTTGTTTGATTTCAGATTGTAATGGAATACTGTGGAGCTGGCTCCGTGTCGGATATCATGAGGCTACGGAAGAAAACGTTATCGGAAGACGAGATCGCAACCATCCTCTGTGATACACTCAAGGTAAACACTTTTTTTTCCAAGTACTTATGCTTTAACTGACTCGAGAGCTGAGTTGGTGTGGTAGTAGCTCTTTTATTTATTCTTATTCTATCCACTGCCTACAAATATTATAAACGCGAAAGTTTGTAAGAATGTATGGATGTGTGGCGATACCTACTGATAGGAGATTTTAATCAAAATTCTTGTGAGAGTAGGATTAGTGCCTAACTGCCTATCCTGCTATAGATGTTTGTTACTCTTTCACGCCAAAACGACTGACCTGGATGAAACTTGGAATATATCACTTCGGATCCACCATACCCCCTGGCCATACCCCCTGGGGACGAAACCATACCACTATAGTAGTTTTGATATATTGTCCGTGACCTGGATTAACACATAATGCTACTTTTTATCCCGAAAAATCAACGGTACGCGAAATTTGCGAGCGGAAACTAAAAAAGCATAAATGAGTTTGCTTTTTTGATGGTAGTTATTATGTGCAGGGTCTAGAGTACTTGCACAGACGTCGGAAGATCCACCGAGACATAAAGGCGGGCAACATCCTGCTCAACACGGAGGGACACGCCAAACTAGCTGACTTCGGCGTAGCGGGACAACTCACTGTGAGTTATGTACTTAAATACATAAGTACCCTTTTGATAAACCTTATTTAACTGGAAGCACTTGTGGCTAGGCTTGCTTAGTCAATCTTCACAGATTGTATAAGTTAAGCGACGTTCTGCGCGGTCACTATTTGGATGGGTGACCGTTAGTGGCATTTACATCTGAGCGCTTCCGTGCTTCGGAGGGCACGTCAAACTGTCCCGGCTCTAGCAGTCGTTAAGCCACGACGGAGGCCTTAAGGCGGCCTAAAAACTCCGTCAGCAGAGTTGGGCACTAACTCATAGGAGCTTGGTTGGTACAGGACACAATGGCGAAGCGTAACACAGTAATCGGCACGCCGTTCTGGATGGCGCCCGAAGTGATCCAGGAGATCGGGTACGACTGCGTGGCCGACATCTGGTCGCTCGGCATCACGGCGCTGGAGATGGCGGAGGGGAAGCCTCCGTACGGCGATATACATCCCATGAGAGCTATATTCATGATACCAACCAAACCACCACCGTCGTTCAGGTAATTTTTCATTCACTGAGAATATAAATAGAGATAATTTAAAAAAAATCTCATTAGTTCCTTGGAAATGGGCGTGGAGGCTACTATTCAGTTTTATAACTATTGCAGTCTCTTAGTTAAATTTTTACCTAATGCATATTGTGTATTGTTCATGAATAAACTAAATTATAAACACTCTGATATATTGCTAACGGCGCCATCTAGATGTACCTAAGTCACTTATCACTATGGCAGAAAACAGTTTTCTGAAATCATTTTGAACCTATTTGTGTTTCATTCAATCAATGAGTAATAAGAATAATCGGAATATTACTAGTAGCGCCATCTAGTTGGTATCAGTGTACTGAACTATCTAGTTGCATCTTTGAACAGCTCCGAAAATGTTGAAACCTACAATAGTATGATAAATTACAGTCGGGTTAAGTAATGTTACTGTATTATATTTATGACAGAGAACCGGACCAATGGTCGCCGGAGTTCATAGACTTCGTGAGTCAATGCCTCGTCAAGATCCCGGACGAACGAGCCACGGCGGAGTTCCTGCTCAACCACGAATTCATAGGTATTACTAATTATAGATTACTAGCTTTCGTCCGCGATTTCGACCGCGTCCCGTTTGATACCGTTGATTTTCCGGGATAAAGGCCGGAATACTGAAAAGTCACTCAAATTTAAGCACCACTTAAAATTGATCTGCCTCTGTTTGACATTACTCTTTTGTAAGAGATGGCAATAATTTAAGCGTGAACTTAATTTAAGTGGCGTTTGAGTATTCGGCCAAGAGTGTTGACGTTTCTTTCAAACTCAAAAATGTTAGTACTCAGTATTTACTTTTAACATTTTTTTATTTTGTTTGTTTGTTGTAATGTAATGTGGTGCGTTTAAATAAATTAAAATAAAAAGTAGCATATGTGTTAATCCAAGTTACGAATTATATATATTCCAAACTAGTGGTTGCGTTGCGCGCGAGCTGCAAGCAGCTCGCGTCTTTTTTTTATGCCGTATTTTTATCAAAAACCACTCAATCTCATTCGGATACCCCGTTGGAACGAAGTCAATCGATTAAAGTTTCGCAAAAAAAATCTACATGGCCGCCATCTTGGAATGCCCACCCTTAATTGCAATAAAAACGCATTTAAAATTTAAAAAAGTGTAAAATTCCATTCAAAGTCCACAATCTCCTTCGGATACCCCGTTTAAACGAAGCAAATCGGTTAAAGTTTTGAAAACCGGAAAAGACACGGCGGCCATTTTGAATTTCTGAAATGTCATAATTTTTCTAAAATATACAGGATATAAGCTACCTGTCAGTGAAAGAACAGTAGTCATACCTTAAACTTGGTAGAACAAAGTAAGTCGCTAAAGTCGGGTCTGACTGAAAAATTCAAACTCCTATAGCATGCGGGGTTGCCAGCTGCGGGAAACGAAAATGATCAAATGTCATTTGGGTGGGCCCAATCTTGTCAGCTAGTGGAAATTTTAATTCAAAATGTCGTTATTTCTACTTTTCACGTTCCCGAGGAAAAGCGAGGAAACTACCCTAAAAATGGGGAAAAATTTTCAACCAGGCAACACTCCTCTACCAACTGCACAACCGGTCCATACAATTCATCCAGGTAGGGGGTTGCCAACTACCCGATATTCCGGTTTGAAAATCGTGTTTTTTTCGAAAATCGCAAACTTTTTACAAAATGGCCGCCACGCCGTCCGCCATCTTGGATTTTTGAAAAGTCATAATTTTTCTGAAATCTCAAGGATATAGGCTATCGTTCTGCATAATCGGTGTTGCCAGCTTTTGAGTTTCGTAGAACAAATTAATCCGCCAAAGTCAAAAAGTCCCAAAAACTAAAAAGTTGCAAGTCTCTCGGGGTTGCCAACCAAAAGTTACGAAAATGGTCAAATGTCATTCGGAGGAGGCCAACGCTCCTATGCAGCCCAAGTCTCTATTCAAAATGTCATTATTTCTACTTTTCATGTTTTTGGAGAAAATCTCGGAAATTACCCTAAAAATGGGGAAAATTTCTAAACCAAGCAACACTCCTCATCGAATCACACAACCGCTCGGTACAACTCGACCCCCTAAAATGTTGCCATCTACCCTAATAATGGATTGGAAAAAAGTGTAAAAACCATGACTTTTACAAAATGGCCGCCACAGCCTCCGCCATCTTGGATTTTTGTAAAGTCATAATTTTTCCTAAATCTCAAGGATATAGGCTACCCACCCCTATACTCGGTGTTGCCAACTTGCGAGTTTCGTAAAACAAAGTAATCCGCCAAAGACCACCCTAAAAAGTCGAAAAATTCAAATCGAAATAGCGCGGCCGCCATCTTGTTTTTTTTTTTTTTTTTCACCAATTCCCCAAATCCCAGCCTACAATCAGTCGGATGACACGCTCGGACGCCCTCTATCTGTTATAGTTTGCGAACGCGCAAATCAACACCGGCGCCATCTTGGATTTCGAGAACCGCTATAATTTTCCTCTACTCACTTGGTGTTGATACACATTTTCGTAGAACATTATTGTGGTGTAGCTCCACTCCTTCTGCCTTTTCTAGCATGTCAGTGAGTGAGTGAGTGGTAATGTAGCTTTATATAGTATGATATCATCCAAATCGGATCAGTAGGTTTAGCGTGATTGAAACACAAACATCTAAACTTTAACATGTGTAATATAAGTAGAAGTAGGATTCATAGGCATGGACGAACGTTTAGTTCTCCCAAATCAACCAACTTTTGTTACAAATCTGCTAAACCACAGGCAAACAGACATTGAGGCCTACAACTTATAACACCACCTCCTGTTTCGCTTGGAGATAATAAATAGTATAAACCTGTATAGACGGCCATACTGTTTTAATCTTCTAATGATGCAGGCAACGCCAAGAACCCCACCATCCTCAGCACCATGATCGCCGAGGCCAGAGAGATCCGCGAGACGCAGGCCTTCAGGAACGCACACCAAACTAACAACGCCAAGACATTCGGGGCCGTTCGGAAACAGGTATGAACATTCTTTCAAACTACCTTCCGACCGCGACTTCGTTCGCGTCCCGTTGGATCCCGTTCATTTTCCGGGACAAGCAAGCAAGCTCGTATGAGTTAGTGACCAACTCTGGTGACGGAGTTTTTAGGCCAGAAAAAAAGTAGCCTATGTGTTAATCCAGGTCACAGACAATATAAAGCATGTTTGTTTTCAGGCGGGCGATTACGACGAGGCAACAATGCGGGCCGCGACTGACGGCACACTGGTTCCGGGACGAGATGTCTCCGAGCTAGCAGCCGATCTCGGAACTATGCTCATCAACGAACCTGACGCCGATTTACAGACTATGAAACGTAAGTACATAGATGATATGATAGGATAGGTGATATGAAGAAGTAAGTGAGATAGTCGATAATTACAAGACCACAAGATAAATATCCCTATTCATGAAAATCTCCTTAGATCTTCTTCATCATTGCTGGCTATCACCAAACCTTGTGAAGTATGGACTTCAGTTCATCACATCTCAAATATTCATGGATATTTCACAAAACGCCCTTTAATCCCAAACTAAGCAAAGCTTGTACAATGTGAACTAGATTGCTGATAGAATACTTATACTTTTGGTTCTGTACATACCTAGCATTTTTATACTCTGGACACCCAGACATGGAAGAAACATTAATGTTTGTTCCGTGCTGAGAGTCGTGGGTGTTGAACCCACGACTCTCAGCACGGAAGACAGATCTATACCGACTAAACTGCGAGCTGTAACGCCTGTCACGAATCATCATCATCATCCACAGCCCGACTTCACTCACTGCTGGGTATAGGCTTCTCTTCACGAACTTCTTTTTCTTTGTCACGAATAGACGGTTTGTTTCCAGGTCACGACACAGATCCGATGGACACGAACAAGCCCAAGTACCGGCCGCTGTTCCTCGAACACTTCGAGAAGAAGGAAGGCAACCATCTCAGCATCGGCACCAACGGCACTGTCGACACGAGGCCCGCTGGAGATGATACTGTTAGGTAACTAACAATCTTATACACTCACCAGCCGATGTAGGTTATAGTGATACTGCGAGATAATCATGATTCGTGATTTTTCATATGTGTGGGGTGTAACTGTAAAGGCTGGTAATTGTTTTTTGAAGGACCATAGAATAATAATAAATAATAATAAAATAATAAAAATATTTATTTTCAATAAAATGGTTTACAAGCAAACTAAAATAAAGCACTTAAATTAAGTAGGTACTTGTTTATATGTATTTGTTGCTTAGCTAAACCTTTGTGGAGTCTATACATTGACTCCTCGCTCTAACTAAGTAAAAACTTGTATGTAGACGCGAGGGATCTCTGCTTCGGCTGTTTACAGTAGGTATTTGCTAGGTTAATAGAATAAATAATAGAATAAATCAAAATAAATAAAAATACTGAACCAATCGTAGTCAAATTTGGAAAATGGATCTTGCTCGTAATAAGGTAGATAATTCAGTCTGTCACCTACCTTAAACTTCCACACAACGCTCCTTCACGAGGTTTAGCACGCGGCAATCCTGGTGATGTGGGTGGAGTCCAGCGAGTCCAAGAATGTTCCAAAAAAACACTATCTAAATGGGCACAGCACTGCAAGAACGTCTCACAATAATAACAACTGCACGGCAGTTCAAAATGAGTTTAAACTTGTCTATCCACGGAATAGTTTCTCAAATTTGAAGAGACGCGACCGAGCATAGGTAGTCGCACAAGCCAACTGATGATGATGCGCGCGCGCAGCAGGGCGGCGGCGCATAGCTCGCGATCCACAACGAGGGTAGTCGTCAAAAGCGGATGGCAAACATAACATTGACATTGGCATTGACAGGCGTCATGGCTCAGTCGGTAGTAGTTCTGCCTTCCGTGCTGTGGGTCGTGGGTTCGATCCCCACCGAGAACAAACATTTGTGTGTTGTAAAACATAGATGTTTGTTCTGTGTCTGGGTGTTTCTATGTATTATAAGTATGTATTTACAAAAAAAAATGTATGTATGTATTCTATCAGCCATCTAGTTTCCATCGTACAAGCTTTGCTTAGTTTGGGACTAGAAGGCGTTGTGTTAAGTGTCCTTGAATATTTATTTTATTTTATTTATAATAGTACATTATGGTACTAGTGTGGTACATTGGTGATTACCGCCGAGGTGCCATTGAGACCCGAGCCGTAGGCGAGGGTCTTAAGAGAGCCGAGAACGGTAATCACCAATACACACGTGTATCATACGACGTTTTTCAACACACTTGTGAATAAAATAACAATAAAATAACTATAATTTCAACAGTGAAAACGCGTTGTGAAAAATGTTTCGCTATGGCGGGAAAAATTAATCAGTTTTCCTATGCGCGCGCATTGCGATCGGCCAGAGACTAAAGGGATGAGGTTTTTTTTTTTATTTATTTTCCGCGCTTAGGGCTTGCGCCTATTCTGCCACGTAAAAATGGGGTATTTAAAGTTTTCTTTTATTACAGAGAAAACAAAAGTTTTATTTGAGTGAAAGTATTATTTATTAATCACGTACGAGTTAAAATTATCTATTTAAATAAGAAGTTGCATGAAATGAGCAAGCAATAGGAACATTCATTTATTTGTTCTATTGAACACGATCTTTTTTTTAAATAAAAACTTTTTTAGTAACAAAGCTACTCAACCAATAAAATTAAAAAAAAAAATCTATAACTCACTAGTGAGTTATAGCAATGAAAAAGTCACAGTTTGATTATGGGTATCATTATGTGCCTAATTGCGGTGACCATAGAGCCACTTTATGAGCAAGTGTGTTGAAAATTATCTACCCTTTATATTGAGCAAAGATCCAACAATATGTGAAGATATAATGTGGTGTTGCAGTGCGGATAATGAGTCCGAAGAGTCCGGTAACCCGGCGCTGTCGTTCCAGCGCGCGTTCGTGGAGGAAGGGAACTTCGAATTCGTAAGTCAACTGCACGTCGTCACTCTGCTAGCCCTAACCGCGCCGCGTAAGTCTACTGCCTACACGTACACACACGTGCACTAACGGCTTACGTAAACACCTTCTAACTCAACTATACTAAACTCATGTAACATAATACTCCTTTCTGTGTCTCCTGCCTTTCCATTTATTACTATTCTGCAATCTGAGCCACGAATATGGTCGACGGAGATACATGCAGCTAATTTTGGTGAGGTATGTATCGAGTGTTCTAACTATAAATTGACTAAAACTGCTTCGAAATGACAAAACAAGAATCGCCTTCTATGTTATAAACTAACTTAACCAAATAGTTATAAAAGTCATTTTAAAAAATATCGTGACTCAGTAAGATGATTGCTTGAACTTGTTTTTGATCGTACCTTAACAACCAATAACGTAACGTATTACTCCGCCCCGAGAATCGTACTTGCGTATTAAATACGTAGCTATAAGTTGCACGTAATCCACTCTTATGTTATACTAGCTGTCGCCCGCGGCGTTGCTCGCGTTCTACCCTTAAGAGTGTGACGTTTCAAAATTCGTTTCTTAGTGCACCCCTACACTATATAAGGATACTACCCTCCAAATTTCATACCTCTAGGACTTATAGTTTAGGCTGTGCGTTGATTCTAAGTCAGCTTCAAAAGAGTTTTATATATATTGATTCATTGTGGTTACACTCTCCGCTGAGAAATTCCAATGTGAATATTCCTTCGATGTAATTCCGCTAATGGTATAAAATAATGTTAAAGTTTAGATGTTTGCGTTTCAAACACGCTGGAGCTTTTGGTCCAATTATTGGATGAAACCTGGAATATATTTACTTCGTAACTTTAATTAACACATGCTACTTTTTATACCAGAAAATCGTCAGGATCAAACGGGACGCAGACGCAGTCGGTGTCGATAGGTAGCATGTTATAATGTAGTTGTAATGTGCAGTTGGCGTACCTGTCGGAGACGGAGCTGGAGGCGCGCGTGGCGCGGCTGGACGCGGAGATGGAGGCCGAGATAGAAGACCTGCGCGCGCGCTATGTACGCAAGCGGGACCACATCCTGCAGGCCATGCAACGGAAACGGACACGCCAACAGGTACACAACACAACACCACGCTACTGCACCTCTAACTATATCTATACGATCCAAGGAGGCTACGGCATCATGCTAGAGTCCCTAATGCTGAGGCTTCACACTCAGCTGCAGTTGGCAGGGAAGTGGGCATCAGCACAGTCTAAACACGATCATGCCTCTGTTCCGGCATGTTCATGTCCTTGCTCCCAGACAGACCGGCATTTATTTGCTTTTATGGTAACACACAAAAAATTTTAGAAAGAAAAAAAAAGAATATTTGTAGCAAAATAGTTTCGATTAAGTTCAGAAAGGTTAGAATTGAGCTGAGACTGTGCTTAGAGGAGCGTATTGTAAAAGGTCTTCTGAAAAAAAAACGCAAGCTATTAAAAAAAACTGAAGAGTGAATACCGAGCTTTGTTTAAAAGCGTTTCTCAATACTACCACCGTGAACCTGGCAATTTGACACTCGTACGTAGCTAGCAGAAAAGCATCGATTTCATTTTATAGGTTTAAAAAATAAATATTATTTTATGTTCAACAGAACTTCTAGCCGCTCATGCCACTTCACCTTAGAGCCGTGCAGAACAACTACTATGGATTGTTAGCTAGTGTATGAACATGCCAACAACACTGCAAGCTCACAGTGTGCTGAGGTGTACGTACGCTAACAACAACATGCCAACATGTGCATACACTACGCGGTGACGCAGCAACGCTCTGCAGTCGAGCTGTAGTCGACGCACAGTCTAATTAATTTGAATTATATTATTTTACTCGGTGAAAGTTACAGTATTGTGTAAGTGAAATACAATCTAAAAACTGACGTGTGCTAGTGAAAACAAAGTAGTATGGTGTTTTTTTAGATTCTACAATATATTTGTGACCCTCGTCTCGTGAGCGAGCTTAGGATTCTAGACACAAAGGATTTTCTATTTTCTTTTGGATCCCGAGTGAAGGTAAGGATGAGTTGGCCTTATTATGGCCTACTTTATGTACAAGATTACTAGAACTTGTAATAATAACACTAAACTAAAGTAAGTATATATCTCTGGGTTTAAAGATTTTGCCACAGTTTTTTAAGAGGTGCTTTTACATCATAAGGTGCCAACTAAATGAACTTGTTCTGAATCCAGTATGAATTAAATGTTCCTAAATTTTGATAACATTGCTGTTTTCAGCAGATTTTCGGCCTAAATAACTTGTAATGGCCAAAGCGTGCCACAGAAATGTACAAGATTGAAAATATTAATATTCTGATCAGAGGTTTGAAGTTTTTGTTTCTACAACATTCTGTCAATTAGTTGTTGAAAACACCAGATGAACTCATATTCAGATTTTGCTCTAGCTTGTTAATAATAAATGTAGATTGTTACTCATTAGAATTAATAAATTATTTGTAAGGACCACGCGACATATCCCTGTTGAATGGAATATCATTATAAATGGAGTTAAGTTTGTGAACCGCACTGTTGAATACAGCTTCTCATAGTTACTAGATAGAACATGCATTATAATTCTAATGTTGATCTACTTACTAATAACTTGTTTGTCTTAAACTAAGTTATTTTCAGATTTATTAGTTTTGACAGTGTTTACCGACTGAAATGATTACCCAAAGATTTTATAAGAACCAAAGGAAGGTTCTGGGTTCGAATTGCACTCGAATTGTAACTTTTGGAAACGTTTTGGTATTATAAGTTTCCTGTGTGCGGTACACTTTCTAGAACTAATTTATTACCTAACCTCTTTAAAAAACTCCTGTTAAGAAAATACGATCCTTACGTAGCATAATGTATTAAAATTCATGACAATATGATATATGTAGATACATAGTTATTATTTACGTAAATTTAGTTTCGTTTTGGTGTATTGTGTTTTGAATGTTATATAAGTTCCTTTATGTATTAGATCTCAAATGTATTATCTCGCTGTAAGTACGTACTTTATGAGATGTTTTAGATGTGTGCAGACTTTGCTTGAACTTGCTGAGATTGTTACAATAGTCGTAATTATTTTTCTTTCTCGGCTGCTGATAATTCACTGTTCTGCTCTGTAGTATATCAGGCCTTGATGCATTTATGTAGAAAGCGGGGTTCACGCCTGCTTCCGAAAAGTCAATGTGAACTATGAATTGTTAGGTTCTTAGATTTGAAACCAGTAAACTCGCTTTGATGCATAAATATGAAATGTATATGCAAGTCTGCATACTATTCACTCGATTGTTCACAGTTTGTAGACAGTAGTGGGTTGTGACATATGAATTTATCGGCTGAAGGTTGCATTTTTTCATGCAATGAGTACAATCTCAGAGTTATACTATATTTTATGCATTTTATTCGAGATAATATAGCAAAGATTGTGTGATCTCTAGTTTAGATAGCGTTATGTAAAATATTTCCGCCATATGAAAGTATTTTTGAGTACAGTAAATTCCGATTTAAATATAAACATTTAGAAGTGCCATTATTAAAGAGAAACATAGTATTTTCATACCGAAAGCAATACTTATTGTACTATAGATAACTTTAATTGGTAATTAATTGGAAGAGCATTGATTTATTGTGCCATTGAAGTGAGAAATGTAATTTGATTAGAAATTATATAATTACTTATTTGCTGTAATATTCATTCTTGAGGTATATTTAATACCCCCAAAAACTGTTCAACGAGAAGTTGTTTTCAGTAAACAATCGAACAAATTAATGGCATTTATTGATTTAATGGCAACATAAAAATGTACAGGGTAAAATTATAATTGTAAGCTTGAACGCAATTCGCCGCTTGTAACATTAATTCGTCCTATACGAGTTTACTTTTTGACTCAAGAAAGTTGTACCTTTTTTTAACAAAATGTATACCTATGGCTGTATTCTAAGTTGAATTGGTCATAGGTAGATCAGCTTGTCGAATGATGCTACATTATCTTTGAACAAGGAATCATTTGATCTTAAAGTTCTACAACCCTAATATCAATTCGATTTATTGTAAGTTATTGTAAAATCGATTCAACAACGTAATATTAAAATAAGGTTAACTGAACAATTGAGTTGTTGAGGAATGTGGTTTTGTTGTGTGTTTAGATTTGTTGTTGGGCGATGGAGTGGCTTCAAGTTTGCATTCAAATGTGACAGACGGCACACTGTATGGAAACCAACGCGCAGATAGCAGACATTCTGATGGGGCGATAGTTTCGTTGGGCTTCTAATCTGTATGAAGATACGCATATTACTAGTCAGTATCGGTCCAGCGTGCAGTCTCAGTTTGCATAACCAGCCCAATATACCAAACTATCGACCGATCAGAAAGTCTGCGAGAGATCTAACTCAAAACGACTGATGGATCAAGGGACCGTATTAGCAAACGCCACCTATTTCAGCATTGTTTTGCTTTGGGTCTTGCTGAGAACGTTTTATCCTGATGTTGTTAGGTGTTTGTGAATACGGGGTAATAATGAGCGTGGCTAGGTGTGCCGCCTGCCTAACGCCTTGTTTAGTAGTAAGTTAGTGAGAACGAAGTGCACTTTGAATTCTGTAGCCTGTTGGTATTGATAGGTGCGTATGCATTATATTTTTGGACAGACTCACTCATTAAAAGATTCATTATAAAGAAGAATTTTTATTTCTTAAATCCGTTCATCTTGTTTTACAAAATAATAACTTAATTCTAATACAATCAAATACAAAAAATAGGCCTGGTGATTTGCCGAAAAGTCAACTTGAATACAGCTGGATTTTGACTAGTAATTAGGAGTTACATTTTGGGGACCAGATATTCGTTACAATTTTCAATACTTGAGTCAATAAAAACAAGCAATTGTGAGTAATATAAGATCGTAGATCAATATAAAGCTAAAGTCTAACTGGCTGTTTATTGTAACGATGACCACGATCGCTCTACCGAGAGTCAAATACAAATATTAGGGAATAGATAACCGACCGGCGAGTAAATGAGGCAAATATTGATGGTCGCCATATCCACGTAAACAAAGTCGGTGGGTATAATGTTAGTGATATCAGTCATAACATTAGGCGCCTAGGATTAAATAACATTATCTTATCTGACGCTACCATCATTACTATAAGTGTAAAGGTACTCGTTAATACTTTTGCTTAGTGTCTTTTACTACTTACAAATACAAAAATACTTAAAACAAATAAACAAAAGAATATTTTCAAGGCAAGATTAAGTACTACTTAAATACTAAAGAAATAAAAGGGTTCTGAACCTTAGAAAAAACAACTAAATAAAATATTTTAGATCCGTCCAAAGCATATTTTTTTATAATTTTAAATTCAGGTACAATAACCGTAAGCTAATCGTAATTTTGAAATTAACAACTAATTTTTGGAATGCAAAATAATACATAATCAAACCTTACTTTCTACAAATGAGTATTTTTTTTACTTTCTTTATTTGTTACGAATGTTTAGTCGTCCGTAACTCGCGTGTTCGCCACGATATTTAGGAAATGTCGTGGCGACTACATCTATCCGCACTAAAACCTCTTCATTGGGATCGGAAAACTATTTACGAACAATCCAGTAGATAGGTACCTATATTTTATGGTGATAGGTATATCTTATTCGATTTCTTGCAAGCTACTTTGCTGTGACTTATTAAATGTAGCACCTGGTATATTATTTTTATAAATGACAATGTAAAAATATATTTTGCGTCCTTGGGAATGATCTTTACTAAATTACGTTTGTTCAGTGTATTGTAGGTTTACGTTTGAGTTATTAAAAAATGTGATTTATGTCTATTGAATACTAAGTCACTTTTCAAGTGCTTAAAATTAGACTATAAGATCTCACAATCATCACACTACAAACCCTTACGTGATGTATGCTCGTTTTTTACCTAAATTCTTAATAATAAGAGTGAGATTTCTTAGAAATTACTGTGATCTTTGAGAATTCATAAATGCTTGAAAAAATCATAGAGGTAAGGACATATCTATCCCACGTACGCAACGCATTATTGAAATCTGGACCCTGATATTTGTATGTTTAGAAACATACTTGCGTGGGATAGCATTGCGTATGACAAGTATGTTTCTAACCATACAAATATCAGGGTCCAGATTTCATAATGCGTTGCGTACGTGGGACAGATATGTTCGAGCCTTAATACTGCCTCATACTGTTTCACATTGTTCTCCACTCATTAGCTACCAATCATTGCAGTGCCTAACTCTAACTTTCCGATATAGCTACCATAACACATCGTAAGGATGACTCTTATCTACGTATACTATAAATAAAGGAAAATAGCGAAAAGGCGAGGGAAAGCCCTTCCTCATTGTTTCTTGAGAATCACTTGACAGTACAGCAACGAGTCCAGCACTGTAATAGAGATTAGTTGGTTAGCTTAGGTACATACCTATAGGTAATATGAAAATATTGATAATGAATCGGAAACCGAGGCACCTAGGTACTTACCTGATAAATTAACCATCAATCAAAGACAGGGTCCATCAAATCTAGCACATGTTTCCTTTAGTTATCTAGATCATTTTACTAACTATATAGGTAACTACTTGTTAAAGGTAACTACCTACTTGTTGTTACTTGTAATAAAGTGTTATCTATCTATTTGGTTGTATGGTTGAGGTCCAACTGAGCAAAACACCACTTAGGTTGAGCACAAGGTGGTCAGAAAGAGGATGTTAATATCAGTTACTTACAGTACTGGGCACCACCAAGGATCATGTCATACATATGCACCGTTCCAACACTGCGAAGCAACACTTCACTGATGAACAGATACAGTACACGAGCCGTCTCAAACAACGAGTCGAACAGCAGCCATTTTGTTATGTTCTTCCCGGAGTTGTGGGGGGTGGAGCGGAACATCACAATGCTGCTGTTGAGGAACCCAATCACAGACGTGACGAGGATGAGACCACACACGAAGTAGTGGAGGGCTGGGGAGAGAAATACGTTTAGTGACCTATTGGCATTACCGTTATAAGATGACTTCCAAAAACTTTGGTACAACTTTACGGAACCAACAGTACGAGCATGATATTGATAGGTAGGTACATCAATTACATGCGGTAATGTAAAGCATCCTGGCTCACCTTGTAACTTTTTTTTTATTTTTTATTATTGCGTTTACAACTTGAAATATACTTAACTTAAAACATATTTTGTAATATAATCATTTTCAATGTAATTTCTAATATAGTAAACACAGCATGTAATAAGGTTCCTTGAGATTTGGTGCCTTTTTAACCACTCGATGGGCAGGTTAGACAATTAAAAATTCTATGTATTGTTAAGGTGGAGGTCTATGCACATTTCTAAGTATTTTCTATCAGAATTCAATAACATTTTATTACTTACTTATGTATTTATAACTTTATATTAGTATTTATGAGTGGTAGATAGTTTACCCAATATGCTTCCAATTAGTTCGTGTTGGTAGAACATGTGAGGGTTCAACAAGCGAATCATTGCAAAGGAAAATGCTGTCACTGCCGATATCTGCAAACACAAATTATTTAATTAGGTATGTGACAACAGTACTATGCCACCCTATGCTATCGAGTACCTACAATCCGTTGGATACCTACCTAAGTACCTAATTTATATTTCATGCTAGATCTGTTATAGGTGATATGTAGGGAGGTACCTACAGAGACACCGTATACATTAAGTGCCAGGAAACGTGTTTGTCTGTATCATTCGGGGCGCTCCCTGTTACGTATCGTATAGGTACCTAGGTACTTGTATGTAAACAAAAGATCAGCTGACAAAAGATCAATAACTTGGAAGGATATGTAGGTAGGTAGGTCTAATGTGTCTTATTTTCTGTATAACTATATCCTTAAACTTTCACAAATTCTGATCATGACATTTCAGGAAAGGGATAGGTAAGTTTTATCACGAATATCAAATAAAGGTACCAAGGTATAAGTATACCTATCTATTGTACTTACGGAGAAGACAACAGCCACAATTCGCACAAACATCGCGTAATCCACCTTTCCCATTGTAGATATTTGTTTATTCTACCAGCCAACTACAATTTTTATACAAAAATAACGTAAACTTTAATGAAAAATCGTAGTTGACGCGTTTACACGCTCACTCACAACAACAAACGAAAATGAAATGAAATGCCCGGAAATGTCAAAAACGAATGTTGCAAAATGTCAAAACGAAAACAAATCAAATGTCAAGGTCATTTGCGTGCTGACTGAAATGCCATCTAACGCTAAATTGGTAAAGTGAGCATCATTCCAGTATCAATAGATGTCGTTTCTCACTTACATTACATACTCTGATGCAGAGATGGCGTTGCATGCCTTAGGAAACATCGTATCGTAGAACTATTGGTATAGTAGAGCAATAGATAAAGCTTCGTAGCTTTTGCACGTAGAGCTCTACGAAAACAGCTTACATCCTTAGTAGACAATAGACATGAGGTTTCTTTACGTCCTTGCGTAGTTAGCGAGGCAAAGCATTGTTACAGGCTATTTTGCAGAGTTTCTCGTAGGTAGATCTCTGGGAATATGCTACGAACACACAGTTCTGAGCTTTTTGCAACCATTTTTCTATTCCACTAATAACAACATAAGCGTAAGGTAAGTAAACACGGGGTGAACAATTAGATATGTCATAAACATACGAAGTAAATGCAGAAGACTTCCTATGATTCAAGATTTAGTTCACAGCAAAATGAAATATTTGGTATTTTAAAACCCGTTTCAT
This sequence comes from Eulithis prunata, assembly GCA_918843925.1. NCBI lineage: Eukaryota > Metazoa > Arthropoda > Insecta > Lepidoptera > Geometridae > Eulithis > Eulithis prunata. Next base: position 10,912,567 of record OU974008.1, on the reverse strand, counting down.
TTGAATTAGTTACAGTCATCATACAATTTTACTCAGCTGAGCTTTGAACGAGGGCGTTTCTAAGTGCAATTAAAATTATTTCATTCATATTTCACGCTTGTCACAAATAAAGTTTTAAATATTTTGCAGTAGGTACTTATATGCGGTATTTTTTCGATTATAATGAATTGAAATGTAAGATGGACGGTGGATCTAAGTACCAATAGGTACGTTACATAGATTTTTCCTTCGTTTACCAAATTGTAGGTACCTACAATTCGCAGAGTAGAAAAGTTAGTACCTACTATCTATGTTCGTTGGTAGGTAGTTACAATCTCAATTTATTTTCATCAATTCGATCAATTTTAATTGGCATTGAAAATAGGTTTAGTTTAAACTTGATAGGGTAGTAACCCCACTAACCGGGCATACGCAATCATTAACTACTATTCATTGAGTAACCGCCCAAACCGATTGACTCGATTCAATCCAATTAATCCGATTATAAATTTACGATTTGTTGCTTGTCATAAATTTTTATAATATTCCAATATCTAACTTATCCTAGTTTATGATTTGGTTACAACTGGCGTACTTTACGATAACAGTTTTATGGTTATGAGATGACATATAAATAATGCGATGCAATTCGCGACTTAGGTATTTATTGACCTGACCATTATGAGTAAAAGTATAAAATAAAATGGTCAAAATATTTCAAAACATAAGACTTCGTTGTTCCTATACACTTTTGCTAAAAACCCAACATTGAAGGGTAAAAATGAGTTAGTATTTATGGTCCCTAGCTCACACCGTCTCCTAGACCGATTTGGAAATCTCTGGCACGGCACAAAAACTTTAAGTTAAACTTACTTAGCTTTTAAGACCGACTAATCTGACTAGTATTTATTAAACAAGTGCTCTGCGTCATACATAATATGCTATAGTAGGTACCTACCTTCTTCTTCTTCTCTTCATTAATGGCCTCTGTCCGTCATTTCGACAGACAATTTTGCCAATGTCAAACATAAAAAATAGTATGATAGATATCGCATCACAAAAGATGACAGATCAACTGACCGTCAACTGCAATAATATTGTCTCTGACCACATGCCACTGGTCAGTTACCTCATGTTGCGTGGTCACTCCACTTGTACTGCGATAATGTTTTTGCATCTTCATTGTTACTTACACCCCACCAATCTCTAGCAAAATAGACTTTATTCTCAGGAGCTAGAGATGAAAATATTAATGAGATTAGCAGCCCCATCTGAATAGGGTAGTAACTAATTGTTCCGCAATAAAACGGTATGGTCAGTTGACAGAAGGGATTGCAATTGACTTTATTAAATTAGGAAACATTTATATACAAAGTACTGTAGTTATTATTAATATTTGAAGGGGGTTCTAAAAGTTCTGAAAGTTTAAAACCACCCTGGTTTACCCTCAATTTTAAAGATCTAAGAAATCTTGATATGTTTATCAATCAAACTAGTTTTCAATTTGATGTTTTTTTCACCGACGAATAGTGTAGAAAAACAAAACGAGTAAAAACATAAATGTCATATCGTCGTGTTTTTTCAAGACTAACTAAAAATTAACTATTATAATCAACAGACGATGGTAGAATGAATACGATAGAATGTATTTAATATGTCGAGAGTTGTGAAGAACGGTGTAAGTAAAATGAAACAAAAAAACTACAAATTTCACCCTCAAATTTTATAATCACATGTCAATACGATGAATAATAATGATCGCATTCATATTGCACTCAAAATGTTTGCGGACATAACTCAGTGGTCAATGGCGCGTGTTCAGTGTTCAATCCTACGTTATTATTGATAGATACATAAAATGCACTTTATTTCTATGGAGAATGGAATGGCTTTTAGATTTTGATTGTGTGTTAGTTATTATAATCAAAAGCAAATTGAACTTATTATATGAAACGATTTTCAAACCATAATATTGAAACACATTTTGTAAAACTTCGTAGAGCGTCTACGGCGTAGCACTTTTCTGTAGAGGCTTTTCTAGTGCAATGTACGTTATACGTTGATATTCCAGACTTGGTAGTTATGCACTGACTTATTTATTATGATTATTGTAGAGCAAAGATATTTGGTAGAGTATCCGGTAATTGTTTTTGAAGGAGTTGTTAGTAGCATGTTGCAACAGCAAATAATTGAGTAGATCATAAAATATTTTAAATTTTTGTAAGTACCTAAAATAGTTTGAATTAGATAGTTTACAATATTTTGATCAATCATTTTCAATTTAATTGTATTATTCTGTTTCAATCGGCACATGTTCACCTCTTCCGCGGATCCTGTCGAATCACATGATCGATGAACGAATACTCGATTTGGTGAAATAATTTTGACAATTATCACTCAAAATAATTCTGTTAGCTCACTCTAGCTTGAATTGCGCTTAATTTATTGTGCATAGTATCATCATCATCATCGTTTAATTTAAGCCATAGGACTGAATATATTTCTGAAAATTGACTTCCAAAATAGATTTCCAAAGTGACCTTACAATTTTGGTTACCACCTTACAACAATGTAATCATCTTGTAAGCGTCTTTTTTGGCATGTTTATCTCATCATCATCACATAAAAAGTAACTTAGTGGAGCAGATAATTACCTGTTTTAATCAATAAAAAACTAGCATAAGTATACGGTTGGTACCTTTGGGACTGCGATTTTTTTTATGAAACTCCGCACAGAAACGCTTTACCAAATCCGCAAATATTTTTACAAATTGTCCCAGTTTTGAAATATCTATAATCCGTATGATTCATCTGTGGACAAGTGAGAGTCGCGCGCCGCGCACGCGCCGGCACGTGGCTGACGATGCATTCTACTTATTTTTTTGTTTAACGAGCAAAAATGCTTTAATTGCTCTTTGAGGCTATTGTGCTCTGCCTGCCGTAATCTCACTGAGTGCTTGCTAACCGGAATTGAAATTAACGTTTTCAATGTTTACTTTGCAAAGTTTTTAGGGGGGCACAAGTTCCTAACATAGGAAACGTTGGATTTGCATAAATATTATAAAAAATTAAGTAGGTACTTATCTACCTACTGCTGGCTCACGTACTAATTAAATTTTATATCGAACTTGACCACTCTGTTCCTACCTAAACCCTTTGATTGATTTACAAAAATTCTTATAGATAAAAACTTATATTTGGCGATTTACTGTTATATATAGAGTACGCGATAGCGTATCAATCATGAACAGTCATGGCTTTATTTGATCAAAAATAATTGCAGGTTGATACTCAAGTTACTATATTTATTTTATTATCCACTGCAAAATTACCTTCAGTGCAAACGGAATAAGGGTGATATTTGTATAACGGTGTAGTTAGGGGTGTTTGTAATCGCGTATTACTATCGTGAGCGCGCGTGGCGCCCCCTCGTGAGAGCGGCGCGCGCGTGCTTTCCCACGAAATTCATAATTTTGCAACCTACACCTACCACAGACTACCACTACATTATAACTTGGGTTGCGATTGAGGCTACTTTCGTCAAATCACTTTTTTGTCAATGCCGCAGTATGTATCTAACAGTGAAAAAGGTTATATAAGTACAGCGGTAAGAGCAGAGGTGAAGGGATATAATATAATATCCTATGCTAGGACAAACAAACATTATACCGTTGTTTACTCTACTGTGGATTACTTACCTGTTTACTTAAATGTCAGTGATGGCTCACGCGTAGGCGATCACGTCTACTTATAAGAAGCATATGATATATTTGTGTGAAATGTAGATAGATACATTATTACTTAACTTGAGTACATAAAGTGTACATAAACTCCACTGTTCAAACATTCTGCGAAAACTATCAACTGCGTAGTAACTTAGCTCTACTGTACGCTATGGCTCCAAGTTACCTACTATTATTTAATATTATGTATATATTATGTTGGACTTCTACAGCCAGATATTATAATAATAATTGCGTTGACTAGGGAAATGTCCCCAAATGATTACCACGACACGGAAGATTCCCTCGTAGTTATTATTTACTTTAGCTAAAACGTATCACCCCTTTTCTGAGACATTCGAAGGAGGCAGTTGTCATATGCACTCCATTAAAACTCTGACCTAGATATTAGTATTCTGGACAAGCCTCTACACTGTACAATAAATTCATGAAGATTATTCAAATGGCTAAGAAAAACACAAACATATGAGTCCAAGGATAAAGTGTTAAGCTTTCATTACGGAAAATATTTCTTATTAAAATTATTCCCTGTGACAAAGCATTGTAATTAATTTTTTTATACCGTATTGTGATTTGTTGAAATAAACGTCATAAATATAAAAACTGGATAGCTAAGTTGATAATATCAAAATGAGACACTACTTACAGCAAAATAAATAAGCAGGAGAAAATCAAACACGTTATGAATGCCATAAAGCTGGTGAGGTACTAAGTACCTACCTCCTTGTATAGTTGAGTTTAGTTGGAAGTTGACAAACACACGCGGCCGCCCTGTGACGTCAGACTCGCGGCAGAGATCGCGTCGTTATAATAAAGTAGTTTACTAAAAAAAAAATTAAGTATTCCATGGGCTTCTTGGACGATAGGTGACGATGGTCTTTTAATGTTTTCTTTATTGAGGGTATTTCAGTGGTATGTTTATAAAATAACGTCAAAGTTATGCTCAGTAGAAACGGTAATTACTTATTTTGCGGTATAGTTCATTATATATTATATATAAACTTAAAATAAAAAATAGTCATAAAAGGACAAAATCATTACGTTAGAAGAACAACCCTTTGCAATACATAAATATATTAGGTACAAATATAATATGTCAAAAAGAGTGTGACGTAAATGAAACTAAGATACATAAGCCATAAGCTCTTCAATGGCATTGTCTGATAAACTAATATCTTCGCTAATTTCCGTATGAAGTGGCACAAGTGACGTCGTAAGTCGTAAGGCCTCGCTCACTGACGTTACCGTGACGTCACTGATTAAGATGCGGAAATTACGAGGGCCGAAAGTATTTTCAGTTTGGATGTTGTGTCTGCCGTTCGTTTGTTTACATGTAGTGTGTCAGTGTGTGTCCTACTTTTTTAATAATACTTGGGTAAGTTTTTATGAGAAAAAGTTATGTAACAAGGAGAGATACGCCTGATACTAAGCGGCTACATCTGCCTATAACAATTCATTACCTCACTGCGTCCTCTGAGACGTAATAGGACAAAGATAAAATGATGTTAAAAATATCTAAATACCTAACACGCAGAGTTTTTCTGATAACTATTATTATTATGATGATTATGATAGTAAACCACTGAAAGGAGACCTTCGCCCTTTTAGAACTAAACTAGGTCTTATGAATGGAAAACTACCTTTCGGTTGACCTAGATGGCTGCACTTGTGCCTATTGTATATTTGCCCACCTCGACTAATCAGAGTGCCGACGTGCCCTATCTTAGATTACGACGATAAGATTCTTTACTGGTGCTTCTGTGTAATTAGAGAGCACTGGTGGTCTCGTGGTAGGTAACAATACTCATCCATACATCTACTTCCCATCCAGGTACGCTGTGTCTTCTATACTCTATTCAGAAGTATGACGACGTATGAGTATATGAGTATTGATTCCTTTTTTATGAGAAAGGTAGAAGGAGCTGGTGACTCGTGTGATGGTACGGAATATACGCATTCTATTTGTAAAATGTGGGAAGCGAAGTAATTCTCGTTCTGACGCAAAGAGGCTTCTTGTTATAAAATCTAGTCAAATATCAAAGCATATTTTTGGATGTCAAAAAAGTTACAACCTGCAATTTAGTGATTGTTAATATATCCCAACAAATTCCCAATGATAATTTAACTCAATTTTATTAAGAGAATCATCCTCAGGGCGCTTTTACATCCCAAAGTAAAACTCTTCTTATTTCTTGACCTTGGTCCTTGATCAGTATATTACGCAAGGCTAACGGTGATGATGCTTATGCCTCAGATTTGAATAACCCTCTGAATAAACTAATGAGCCGTGGGGATGTCTGCTCTCCCGAGGTTTTATTGTGATATCATGAATAGGTAAGTGTTTATGCAATAAGCTACCTGCCTTGGCTCTGCTCTTGTGTTTAATGAGGATATGTATTATAGGCAACTTTTTGCTTTGATATTTATTTTTACCAGTTTCAGCGGCTTCTGTCTTGAGCTTCAAAGATCTAAGTAATTTAGGTGAGTACTTATTCTAATTTGATCCAATTTATTGACTACTATAAGTAAAATGAGGATAAAACCCTTATTCTCGACATGGTTGATTTTTTTGGCTCAAACAGTAGTGTTAACCTAATGTTTAAAAACTCTGAATAGTAAGTAAATTACTAAGAGGTAAATTCTAAAACGTTATTGAAAGTCCTAGTATAAATACAGTTGTATTATAACTATTCAAATGGCTGCTGTGTGATTGTTTGTAAACCTCGAGAGAAAACAAAAGTGAATCATGTCTATTGTCATTTTACATAATTTGTAAACAAATGAATGCAAATGTTTTGTACGCAGGTATAAATAGGTAGAAAAAAAGTAGAAATTTGTTTTTTTTTCCTGAAAATGTTTTGCTAAAACAGATTACTGAACGACTTCTTTTGAAATCAATTTTAACAATTTGATAAACAACATTTGATAATTAAATTGTCAAGTTCATTTACTCGTGCTGTAGGGTGAACCATAAAAATCTCCAGCCAAGTCCCACAGTTACAAGTTACGTTTTTAAATCAATTAGTTGATTGCAGCTTTGGCATATTTTAACTCGATTAGAAACGTTCAAAAAGCGTGTCAGCCAAGTCCCAACGGTCAAACAACAGACTGCAGGGTGTATTTGTAGGGGGTGTCAGGGGCGAGGGGAGTGCGGAGGAGTGCGTTTCATAAAACTGAAGGAGCCCCTCCTCCGGTGCCATTCCCTCTGCGACCCTCGGAGTGCACGTACGTCTGTGAGAGTGAAATTACGAAATTGTTTCGAGTGAAAATGGTTCTGTCCGATTTCTTGACTGAAACTAGAAGGCGATGGCTAAAGGTGAGTAACTACACACAACTTTAGTGTATTATAACTTCATATGGAGCTCTGGAATTTCAACACTAGAATGTAGAGCACTGTTTTGTTACTCCATCGTGCACACATCGTGGTTCTCTTTTAGAAAAACTTCTTCCGCAGTTTTATTTTGAAAACGAAATAAAATGTTTTTAATATTTTTATTTAGAAAATAATTTAGGCTGGTTTAGCTGTGCGCCGTAATTCTATTGTTATTTTTATGCCTAATAGTAAATATACCAAAGTACTAAAAGTTTGTGGTTATTAACGTTATAACTATGTTTACATATTTACCTACTTAGTTACACAGTAATTTATTAGTTTTAGGAATCATAATAGCCGTGTTTTCCTCTTGGATTTACAAAAACATTGATAGTCTTAAAAATGTCAGACAGCCATCCATCAGCCATCTCTCAGATAGGGAAGGCAAATAATTGTTGTAAGATAGTAGAGAGAGACATTAAGTAAATGTTTGTTTACGAACTACTTTCACGTTATTAGGTACCATCTTGTATACTTATTATTTGCACTGTCACAAGTTCACATGTCTAGATGAGAGGAGTTTTGGGAAGTAAACGGAGGATACATAGTTGTATAGCATACGTACTACCGACTTTACAAGTCTTTGTGACTAAACCTCGCGCACAAAAATCGCAAGAATTTCTAGATTTTCTATTACTTAGGCCTAGTGCGAGTATTATTCGTAAGTTTAGTCAAATACAGCTTCTTTGGTAAAATGTAACTAGTTACTACAGCCGATAGTAAAATTGGCATGTGTGCCATACATTTTTTTACTGAAAACCAATCCATCCTTTACTCGTGACTAGTTTGGCTCTAGCCAGTCTTAATATTAGTTACATAAAAAATCTGAGCGAAGAATAGCCTGACTTTAGTGCATCATTCAATACGAGGCTTAAATATCCACCTCAAGAAACCTAATCCAGCTCACGTGCAGTCTATACTGTTACAATCGAGACTGTACTTACGTAGAGATGTTTAGCATGATTTAGTTGGAGTTGGTACGGTCTGAGGTCAGACCTAACCATTCGGATGGGTGACCTTTAGCCGCTTCTTGAGTTTTGGAGAATACTCCCGCCTCTTTGTGTCAAGGGCGATTGCATACTAGTGCGACACCTACACGATATTTGTCATGTCATGTCTGTTGCTCGAACAAAAAAAGCCATTGTCGCCAAGGTGTGAAAGAATCTAGTGATGTATGCGATTAGCTCCTCACGAGATCGTGTAGTTTTCATAAGTAGCAGTGTGAAAACGCTCTTAGCTGATGTTTGCGGCTCTAGGAGTCAAAATTGAGTTCGTAGACTGAGATTCTAAGCTAAAAAAATCTTATCACAGTGGTTTTTTAGTTCCTATTTGTAAAATGTGTTAACCTATTTGCAGCAGTATTGTTTACGCAATTAATAATTAACCGAGTTCGTTCGCATTACGTTATCAATAAAATTATCTATCAATATTACATACAGTCGTGTTCGTAAATGGGGTAATAGTTATAAGAGCTTTGATAAGTATTTCATGTCGATTTGATACTTCTGGCCACCGAACTGACATAATGCAGCAGCAATAGCCTCCAGCACGTGGAGCACTGACAGCTGGAGCCATTAGAAGCTATAGATTTTGATGATAAATTAACCCTTCAGCATCAGCATATATTTTCCACGAACATCGGGCAGTCTAAGGCCGTCATTGCCGTCTTCCGGTTCATCTGAGCTGACGAGTAATATTTTTAGGACCTTTCTCGTTATACCTAGATCTAAGTACATAAAATTGTGTTTGTTACTGTTAGATCAGTTCCTCCAAGATGTCAATATAAGGATATGTGTTATTTATATGGTATGTAGAGAAATCACACTGCCCCCTCAACTGTAAACTGATTTATAGCTCACGCCCTGATAACGAGGAGAATGCTCCCAGCTGTCTAGCAATTCTTATTCATATCTACTAACTGAACAACCGATACGACACTTCCACGATATCGTGGGGGAGCGACGTATATTTTTTGCATACATGCATCGTACATATAGTACTAGAAGCTTTGACATCGTTTTGGCGAGGATAACATGCCGACACTGATATTTTATGGCGAGTAAAAGTCCATACCGTGTAGGTATCGGAATATGCCATAAGCGAACTCCTATTTAGTGAAGCACTGTTTGAACTGACTACAAAGCAAAAATTCCCTTGAATTTGCTTTGAGTCGTACTCTTGAAAACACTTCGTTCAGTTTGCAAACCCTCATAAAATCAAGCCGTTTCAGCATTATCGGATCGTATCTCTTCAACTGTTTGCATACAAAAGAGGAAAATATTCAAAAATTCAAAATAGCTGGCTGAGATAAACTCTCTGCCGACATCGTGTAGGTATCGTGTCGGCGGCAGTGTGAAAATAGCCAATCGTATGGAAGACTCGTGCGGTGGAGTGGGCTCTCGTTTTACAACATTGCGAATTTTTGGCCTTTGATAACTTTATATCGGACGGAATGGATTGCAAATTACACTTTAGTGTTTGACCCTGTATTCATTCTGTCGTGGGGATTCTTTGTGATGAAAATGAAATTTGTTTGTATAAATATAAAACACTACGCCTGCTGATCTGAACCGTAAAGCGTACTCATCCAAGATAAAATGAAACGGTGTTGATAAGTACTTACAAATTAAGCGTCGTCCTGGAAAAGGTACCTATATTTAAGTTACTTCTCGCTTTTAATAAGAAATATTCAAAGATGGTTTTGACTTTGTATTTTTCTTCCGATTGTTTGTTGGTAGGTAAAAATTTTCTTTGGAAGAACTTCTTTCTCTTTTTTTTCAAATAAAATAATTTTCTTTGGAAGTTTATTAAACGTTTCCTATTGTAGATTACCAATAATGACTGTAAGACTTTTTCAATTTTGAGCTTTTTAGAAATAAAATACTTATCTTTCTCCGTCTAAATATCTAACTTAGTAGGTACCTATAATTATGATCGACTCGATGAACGGCTATATGGAACGTTGACCTGAAAAACTTTTAGACCTCTTTGAACTTAGACTTCTAAATAGTTTCAAATACTAACTTATCATTTAGACTTGGTTGGTAAACCTTATCTAGGTGCCCTTTAGGTATAAGTACAGTAAATTGAATTAAAATCTGTTTATTTAGTAGGTATAGTGCGCCTAAAATATGCGTTTACTTTGCATCATTTTATTTCGATGCTATGATAATGTTTGAATTGAACCCGTGAACGCGACAGTGCAAGTATTTTTAAAACATCTGTTTGATAAAGATTAATGCCTAATAACCTTCACTAGGTACGTCTAGGTACCTCTGTTTCAATTATGATCAAAAAGCCGCTACACAATAGCGCGTAGAAATAAATATTTGAGCTTTTATTTGACTCTGACACGCAACTTTTATACAATATTAAAGCCACTTCGATAAAATAAATGGATTGATGTGAAACCTGATAGGTTCTATGTGACTCTCGAGGTCCTTGGGTAGATGCGTCACTGTCATGACAACCCGGTCAAAATAATGGGCATTTTGTGATATTATTGTAATTTATTACCCACCAGATAAATTGATTGGAAATAAAAGACTTTGTACAATACGATCATCAGATTTAGGAATTTATTATTGTAAAGTTAGCGTATCGATATGCAATGTAGCTTTTTTGACCTAAATTATCTTCGCGTATTACAAAGGGCTTTTTAACTTAGCGATTGCCGATCACACTATACTCAGGTAAATTAGAAATAATACCTAAAGGAGCTCTACTATTATCTTCTTCTTCTAAAAAACAGGTTTTCGATGAATCTGAAAGCCCATTGACCTTATTTTAAGTTTAAGTAATTAAACACAGCATTTATCTATATTTCTGTACCTATTTGGCATACGTTTTTTAGGTAAGTTACAAAAGGCTGTTTATATTGGGAACGAACTCATATACTAAGTGCGTGTTTCGTTTCTTTATTTATCTAACAAATAAAAAAAAGGATGCGTCACTTTGTGATGAATATTTAGTATCTTCACATACCACCTTTATGTATATAGTACGCATGGCATAGAATGTTAAGTAGTTGGTAGGTAGACAGGTGGTGAAATGTGACCACCCCCCGTTCCCACGGGGTGTAGGCAGCGTGGCGAAAACATTACGAGGGCGTTAATAACTGCTAAAAATAACGCGGCTATTGACTTTTTTAATGGGGTTAAAAGCACTAAGCTTGTTTCTTCTTTCTTTAGCTAATGAATATGTTATTTCATAAAACCATAATACATTTATTTCTGTCAGGTATTTTACCTTTAGTAGGTACATCAAGAAGATACTGTTTGGCATGGAAAATAAATTATTTAATTGAACTTAGGTATTTCCACTCTTACAAATCCTCAAATCGCTTTTATTTTCAAACACAAACCAAATGGGACGAATTTTGTTTGTAATTTTCGTAGCTTTTTGTTTTTCTTATCTGCTGACAGCTATAAGTTGAACACACACGTAGACGGACTTATGACTGACATAAATCTTATTTCTTTAGCACATTACGAAGAAGGAAAAAACTTTCTTATATTTATTAGTAAGTGTATTTTCTTCGGGCTAAAATATTTACACAGTTTTGCTATTTGGTTTCGAAATGTTCTGGATGTTTAGCTAAAGTCGTGTTTGAATAGTTTATTTACTTTATTTATGGGGCCTGGCTGATCAACTTCGCTGGTGATAAGATACTTACATAAACGAACTTGACAATCGGGTGACGTTTTTTGCCTTTTTTGATCGAGATACCGAAAATGCTTTATGTTTCAGGGTATACTGAAGGGTAGTCTAGTAACTTGATCTAAATCATGGCCAGTATTAAAATACCTTCTCTATCTTTCCAGGCCTTCAAACTATTCAAGCGTAACAAGAACCGCAAAGCCACTCGGAACCGAATCTCACCAGCACTTGTGCGTTCACCTTCCTACAGCGGCACGGTCGACGCACGCGCTGAGATCGACCTCCAGCAGTTCTGCGCGTGTCGCACCTCCATGCCACCCCTACCCGTGCCACAGGAAAATGAATCCTACTACAGTAGCTACAACAGCTTTAACAGCTCGAGGGTAAACAGCTTCGAGAGCTACGGAACCGATTCAAACAGATCTGATTCCGCGTACGACTCGGCTTGCAGCACTCCGGCGGCCAGGGTCTGCTACGCGACAGTCACGTACTTTAACGTCAACGACAGTGAAGATAGTAGTAGCATCCTGACAGAGTACACGCTGCTGGATGACAGTGAGATGGACCGGGATTTGGAGGAAGATGAGGTGGAGAGAACCCAGAATCTGATCAATGAGAGCATAGAGTTAGTTAGCACGCTATAAGCAGAATGTTTTATGATTCGTTTGTATAGTTACATGTAGTGTAGGAGTTTAAATTGTGTGGAATTATGAAGGTATATTAGTTCTAACATAGCACTGAGTTACCTACTTTAACGTTCAACGGCAGTCAGTCTAGGTACTCGTAAATAAAATTGTTCGAGTTATTCTTAGCAGGTGGGTAGTAAAAAATACTTTATGTAGGTACCGATTTTCCTAATAATAAATGGGTATTGCGTAAATATTTTCATTTGTGCACAACTTATTTTAAGTAACTAAAGACCGAAAATAATTGTAAGTATTGTGTTACCAAAGTTTTTGTGATAAGTACATAAGTTAAGAACATAATATTTATTACATAACATTGTAAAATAAGTATATTGTGTTGATCTCAATTATCTATCCAAAAATTATTCATGTGTAAGTAGAGATAATGTCCTGATATATGTGTTTACGACATTTTTTATAAATAATAAAAAGCATAAGTACTTATGAAAAAATCTATTTCACGTAGTATTTATTTTACTAACCCTGAATGATTACTTAAAACACTGAAAATCCTCCAGAATTGAGAAAGGTAGAGCAGGTAGAGCCAAAAAATCATTAGCTTCCAGCATATAGTTATCTGTAAGTTCTATCACTACTCTATAGGTATACCTACTAAGGTACAGCTTTTTATTCGCAGGCTAGTCAGGTTAGCCAAGTTCTTTTATAAATAGTGGCCAAATATCAAAATGTTCTGTATTGCCTGGTAAATGTATACCATTTTTTTTTTATATTTCTTTGAAGTGTTTTATTAGGTAGGTAGGTACACTGAATTTTACAATTTAATACTTAATTCTAAAGCCTTTCTAAAACCCCGTATTTTAGAAAGCTTTCACAATTCGTTTTAATTAAATTGCAAAATCAGACTCATAAAACGAAGTTTTGTCAAATCAATTACAAAGGATTACCTTGGGATTTATGAATAACTTTTATTTAGTCTGTCTTTCAATCAGCTCTTCAAACGTAATTTCTTGTTCTGAGGTAACTACGAAGCCCAAAGTGAATTAAATTTTTAAGAAACCTCATCATTTGTATCAGTCTTTATTGTGTTTTTAAAAGGTCTCTCAGAAACAGAGTTTTACACTTATGGCATGATCCAAATCTAGCTACTTAGGTATGCCCGTTTACATCATTATATTGTGTTCACCCCATCGTCACCCTATAATATTCCTCACTAAGTACCGGTTTCCAATCATGCCCACTTTTGAAAACCCTCTCGATAGCCAATGCGTTCATCAATAGAAGTCCAGTTTGTTACAAATGAGATAAATCCGCGAGCAGGTATTTCTGGTTTACAATTACGAGTACTACTGGGATGGGATTATATTTGGCAAAATATACTTAGCACAAAGGAAAATATATTGAAAAGCATTCAATATTTTTGGAGTTAGTGAACTGTGCAAAATAGAAACTCGTTTTATGTACGAGTTTTTATTTATTTATTTTACTTTAGAGCAAGTAAGTAGGTAGCTACACTTAATCCTTAAATAATAAGGTTTTTAATTTCAAATAACATCCCTGAAAAAGTACAATGTTTAGAGAAATATACTAAAAGAAAGAATAAACCCACTAGAGAAACCGTTTACTTTTACAGAATATAAATATCTGTTTAGCAAAGGCCGATTTCTCGTTCGTAGACCTTTGAAACTTTCCGGGTAAGATCACCCGATAGAGCTAAGAACTAATGTAATCAACTAGGTAGGTAGGTACATGTCTACGACAGGAATAGTATCGTTCCAATATTGAATCAAGAAACCTAATGTGTAGCGATGCAAAAGATCCATCAAATCACTGAGGCCTGGAACTTCAAGTCAACAATAAGAGCCTTTAGCCTTTATATTATAATAAGGTAATTTCTATCGGATGGATATAGCATCGATTTCTTAAGAGGACACTTGATTGTAACTTGTAACGTGCTCAGGAATTTTTGTGCCGACTCAAGTTTTTTTAAGTGTTTGAATTATGCGACCCTTTTTGAGACCTCGACTAGCTAAATGGAACGTGCTTATATATTATGAAGAGACGCTCACGCTAGGAACTTGAATTCATAATAGGTAGGTACTTTAGGCAAGTTTGATTTTACCTGTTTTGGAGATACTGTGACTCTGTTTAGACTTAAGACTTAGCTTTAGACTTAGTAGTCGCTTAGTAGCATTTTTTTCGGTTGTTGGTAAGTGTGATTAAGTCTATCGGAGGCTCAGAATAGTCTCGTGAAATCTTTGGAGTAGCCTATGTCCAATGGAAAGAACTCTATGCATAGAAACATTCATGCAAAATCTGACAATGAATGCGGATCGCCTATGACAGCAGTGGATTTTTCCAGGCTGATATCATGACATGTTTTTTCATGGTCGGCCTTCCGAAAACTCCTGGGACACTCGAAGTGCCCTGGGTCACGTATCCACTGGACGTCTGGACTCGACAAATTGCATTATCTTTGGCGTCAGCAACGCCTAAATTACAAGTTTACATTACATACAAATTGATTAGAGTAGGTACTACATGCTATAATGACGTGATCGGTAGATCTATCTAGACTGCGGACTACCACACATATGGCTGATTGCCTCAGAATACAACAGACATAACCCAACTCACACTTGCCAACTAAAGAAATTACCTACCTACGGAAGGATAAAAATGCTTTCTTGTTTCTTCTAAATTCAGTGTAGGTGTTTTAAAATTTAATAGGTACTCAATAATTACATTACAGAGATCCTTACTGTAAATTTTTCATTAAAAGGATAAAGTTTAAAATAAAGCAGATTTAGGTAGGTATCTCTATGCCCGAGGCTAAGATATCGGAAAG
This sequence comes from Eulithis prunata, assembly GCA_918843925.1. NCBI lineage: Eukaryota > Metazoa > Arthropoda > Insecta > Lepidoptera > Geometridae > Eulithis > Eulithis prunata. Next base: position 10,897,321 of record OU974008.1, on the reverse strand, counting down.
TAAACCAATAACATTAAACTAAACAATACTTTGAAATTAATTTTGAAGTAGGTAGGTACTTAACCTACCTACTTATTTATTATCTATACCTTACCTAACGTCAAAGAAAAACAGTAACTCAATTTAATAATCTGCTAAATTCATAGCAACATACTTCGCTAGTGGAAAATCCAATTTCTTTACGTATACAGACAACAATTTTAATAAAGGGTTGTTTTACAACGTTTAAAATAAACAAATTCATATTTTTAATAACTAACTATAGTCTAAGAAGTAAGCTTCTTGATCTTTAAATACTACAAAATATCTGAAACCATTCAGTATTTTATAAATTTTGGTACAAATTACCAAAGTAGTTTTTCATAGAACTGTTACTTATAGTAGCTCTACTTTAACAATGCTCCATTATTTATGCGTATTGGCTTTTGCAAAGAGCTAACCGATGTATCAAGTTAACTATGAATAATGAGCTTAACAACCCTTAGAAACAAAAGTTTGCATTGAGCTTATTACTAACGAGCTTAATTAATAAGTTTGGAAATGTATAAGTTTCGAACTTAAGGGTAGTACAGTAAAGTTTGATATCTCTTTGAACTAAGTACGTGATCTCACATACCTAATTAATAGACGATCACATTCATTTTATCTAAAGAATAATGACTTGATTATGAATTTAAAACGTCAGAAGTTTGCTTATAACTTCTTGTAGAATATACTCGTACTTAGTTCGGAAAAACCTACCGTGGAACAGCAACGTCTTTAAGTGCAAGTTTCACTTAGTAAAAAGTTTATTTCAAACGGTGAAGTCGAACATGCACCTTCCGTACACAAACATACCGACACACGGCACACACACGCACGCACAAAAACAGTTTTGCACCCTGTCTTCCTACGGAAGTAGGACGTGCGAGGAAGTCAGATATACTATTTACTTACGAGTGAGCGGGACAGCATCGTGGGAAACATAGGGGTGGCGATATCCCAAGCATTGAAGTGGCACGACCATGTAACATTGAATTTATTTAATTTGACCTCAGAGTCAGTTATTGTGGTACTTCGCGGACATCTGGCCGGTACTAATTTCGTGTTTCTGCGACACCTGTGCGATGCTTATCGCTTATTTATGCATTGAAGGTGGTAAATGGGCAATTAGATATCACTTAGGTACTCATACAGGTGTTTTTGGGGTTAATTAATGTTACTTTAGTAGAAATGTTGCCTTCATACATTGCTGACGTCTGACCGCAGGCGTAGATAGAGCTGTGGGTACTAAGCTCTGTTTCTAGGTAGTATAATAATAAGACAGTATAATATAAGTACGAAAAATAATTTATTTCTCTTTGCAAACGATTTGTACAATATTTACATAAATTCCTTAAGATATAATTCCGTTGGCATCGAAGCGACAATTTAGCTTAATTATTGCTCATTTCACAACCCTAAACAACATTCAATACACATTTTCACAACTCTTTTCTATACAATACAGGGTGTGTTTTGATATTCGCAATATCTTCAATCACGTGAAGTCATCGTGAGTAATCTAATATACATTAGACATATGCTCCAGCTAGGGCTGTTTTTAGAGGCACCACAATTAAAAATAAAATAAAGACTATTTTTTTATTTTCCTTGACATTATAAGTGGCCTCTTTGCATTGACTTTAAATCTACCATTCATTTTTTCATCCATCCTCTTTCACTGGTTGAGTTATTAAAAACAGTTTGTACCTTTAAAGCTTGTTTTTGGTCCCGTTAATCTAATGACTAAACTTATAGTATAGCTATCACACATTTATAACAAACTCACAACATTATAAGTAGACTCCGAAATATAGGCAATTGTTTTTGATATTTTAAACTCTGAGATCCATCACAACAGTTCCATTAGGTTCGATTAGAAAAGCTTTAATACTTATAAATTGCTTATCGTAAATATCAAAGTATAAGTATTGGAAAAAGGTAAAAAAGATGGTGGAGTATTAGCTTTTGTTCGATAGATTGCTAGCAAATTGATTGTCTGAAATAAAGACCTTGTCAAGATCTTGGGCAAGCTCTTTATTTATTTAAGAACTATTCCCAATAATTTGATATTACTATCCAGACAGAAGACAAAAAAGTAATAGGATGTGCATGTAAATAATATCTTGCATCCGTTCGATCGCTGCAGATTTTCCAGCAGCAGTGCATTGTCCCCCAGACCTATAGAACCTTTTCCAATCAAACCTAAAGATAAACAACCAAATTCTAATAGGCGAGCTCAGCACCCCACGGCCGATACGGCTTGGAGGTGTTCTGCAAGTACTGCGGGTGTGGGGGCTGCGGGTACGGAGCCGGGTAGTGCGGCGCCGGATGTCCGGGAGGACCGGGGGGTGCTGGAGGGTAGTGCGGGTAACTTGGGGCTGCTGACATAGGAGCCGCTATAGCCTGTGGAACTGCTATGGTAGTCGACGCTGTGCTAGGAGGAACATCTTGTCTCGGACACGATACATCTGGGTAGTGCTGCTGGGAGTGCGTAACAGGCGTCTGTGGATACCAGTTAGCGCTCTTCGCCGCCAGCTCCCGCTGCGCCGCGAAGCACTGCAGGTGGCTCATGAGCCGCAGCCGCAGGGGATCCTGGATGTCGAGCCCTTCGCAGCTGACGAGGTAGCGCGCCACCTCGGCGGCGCACTCCCGGAACCCGATGTTGTGGTAGTCCATGGCGTAGCGCTGGGGATCGTACGCGAACGTGTCTAGACCTAGAACGATGGAAATCTAGTTTAGTATTGAACCAACCAAATGATACCTAATCGACCAGTCATAGGTACGTAGTTTGGGTTGTATCAGACATAGAAACCTACAGCATCTGAGTCAAGTCTTTGATATAAAGTTGAATTGCCTAGGCAACGAACTATTGACATTATTGACATTACCAAGTTTTTTTTACATAAATCAATTGTCGCCTGATGCAGCTGTTGCAAATTTGTATTGGTATCGTATTAATTCAAGTTAGCAACCCCATTTAAATACCTAACTAAAAAGTTTTGAACTTTCTCACAGACATTCAAAACCTGGTCAGTTTGATCACAAAGGACTCTACACGCTTCACGTAGCTGCAGATGCATCCCTGGACCAACTCGTAATTCGAGCCACATGGAATTAATTTGCGTATGAATGATATCTTCACAATGCCTCGGAAACAAGACAAGATCAACCCCTCACGCAACAAGTAAGAAAGAGATTGAATGCGAGTAAAGGAGAGGTGAAATAAACGTGTAACGGGAACCCTAAGTTTCCGGACTTCCGAGGGATACCCCAAACCAATTTAAGATGACCTACGTTCTCTTTGCATTTGGTTGAATGTCCTTTAGGAGTTTTATGGTTCGTTCAAGGCTTTTGGGTCAAGGTGTATTGGCTGAGTGAATGGGCCACCGGGCCAAGAAGCGAAGGGTAAAAATGTTTGCTCACGTGGTATTTGCATATTTTTATTATTTACATCGTCATTTCTAGAAGCTTTTACGATCCAGATTTTTCAGAACAATTACCTAGGCTTCTATGTATTATTTTTGTTTTTAAAATGTTAAGTACACTTACTGACCTATATGTCAACTAAAAAGAGCAATAGAATAGTAAAAAACACACGTTACTTTTTTATTTATGTACTTTTTGCTATCCGAGTTGACTCCTCAATTTAGGATATTTATTCGTATTTACATAACGACAGTGGATTTATATAGATGAGCGATTCAAACAAGTTTACTCACAAATTCTAAAAACCCTCACAATACAATATCCAAAAAACAAATCTTAAAAATACGCATCTAATTGTGCTCGTTTCCTTTCCTTCCGCTTGCAATTGCTTTTATGTTATTTTTTATGCTTCTTTTTTCTAAGCAGGTGTGGCAGCCCTAACCCGTTGGCGTTAGAGAGCGGATCCGCTTCCGCCTGTCACCGTGCACAATGCACGCGTGATCCTTTAATGTGAATGTAGATTACTGGGTTGTGGTTTAATTCGATTTTTTATTCTGGAATTTTGAAAGAATTTTGTTTGTCGATGGACTTTTTAGATTACAATGAGTGTCACTTTCCAGCCACTTATTCATCCCTTTGTATTTTACTGGCGTGATTGAGATTTACTTTGTGGAGTTTTGGGATTCAATGATATTATATTTGTGTTGTGATTTTTTTCAATTTGTTTCCAAATAAATTACTTAGAAGAAACTTTGATAAAGTACTTCTAAAAGTAATAGAATTTTTTCAAACATTATTATTAAGAATTAGAACAAAGAGGAAGAAACTTTGATAAAGTACTTCTAAAAGTAATAGAATTTTTTCAAACATTATTACCAAGAATTAGAACAAAGAGATTAGCCATCATGTTTGTAGTGTTCAATAAAAAATATGAGATTACTACAGTGACAAACATATTGACTGTTCATCACATTTCATATCGCACAAATCCGCGTTTCCCAAGAGGGTTCTACCCCTCAGAGGGTACAGAGGGCAGGGTGAGACAGCAAGTCCACTAGCGTTCCCACGAGTCCCACGACTGGTGGGATTAGTTGGTCTACTGATTGATTTGTTTGCACTGTGGTAATCCGGGAGCTGCAGGGTTAGATAGCGAAACGATGGAGCTTATGTTCATTTTGCGTTCTAAAACGTAATACCTAGCTGAAAATCTTTTAGGAGATATTTGAACAAAGCAGCCAAATTACGCCAATAATAATATTTGGTTAGACATGATATGTCTCTGACTAACCCCTTTAGAATTGCTCGAAAAACTGTTCTAAGATATCTGAGCAGAATTTACCGCAACAATTTATAAATTACTTATTACATTCTGACACGGGAAATGGTTATTCACTCTTGTAAATAACAGAAATATTATTTCTTCATGGAAATACATTAGGATCATCGCACTCGTATATAGAGCCCGGGATAAAACTGCCTATAGCAACTTCTATCTAATCTACGGCTTGTTCATTCCACCCTTCGACTATCACATAATCTGTGTCGCTGCTTCCTGTTTAGGAGTTTTTGTTAGCGCCAGGTGGTTGTCCGTCTGTCCGAGGTAACGTGGTATATTCTAATAGTAACTGATACCGCCAGTTTCCATTGTAGGTTGGTGTGGTCAATGGTATTTGAGGGTTTCATGTTATTGGTTTTTAATGTTGACCTTCATAATAGAATACGTAGTTAATGTATGTTTGATCGATGTTCTGCTGTTGCGTTTAATAGGCTGTCAAAGATTGCGATAATAATTTTTATTTATTTAATCATTTAATACTTTATTGTACAAAAATATAAATTTGTTACGAAGCATTGTCAGCCAGCCAACCCAAAATTTTATGCCGCTGGCCTAAAGTAGGAAGACCAATGACCAACTACGGCTAAACAAAGAGTAGGTTATCAAAAGTAGATCTGCAGGTTGGGACTATAATAATATGAGTATTTAAATATGAAACAAAATAAATGTAAAAGTTAAAAAAATTAAAGTTCTTAGAAATCGATAACAACAATAATATATTATACTGAAATTGCTTTCTGTGTTCATAATTTATTTGCGAAATTGCATTTTTATGCAAAGTTCGTTTGTAAGTATACATTTTTGTACCACCCAAGAACTGGTGGTAGGAGTATGCGCAGTCACGCGATTTAACTGCTTAACCTTTGAAAGTCATTAAATATAGATTTCTAGCAAAAGTAAGTAAAGAACAGGGTGATCCATTAAAAAGCTTAGTACTTGGGCCCTCGTGGTACATGTAAGCCCTTTGTTAGGTCTCTAAGTGATAGATCAAAAGTGACTTAAAACGCTTTTACATAATCCATGGAATAAAGCTAGTCGATTTCATTTCCAAATGTTTCTGTATAATCTAGCAAGGCTCCAAGGTGATGCCAGTTTAGGTATTGCGTCCAATCACCCTGTACAGTGTACGCACATCCTGTCCGGTCAGTATGTGATGAGTTCATGCGACATTGACCTTTAGGCCACTTGCACACTGGGAGGAAATGGTTACCAAGAATATCAGTAGCGTTACTTATTGTGGTAGGATGCGGTTGAGGCGAGCTGGTGACCACCACCACAACAATCCTATGACCTGACCGCAAATTAGTCACATCCATTCTGATTGACAACGGCGGGGAGTGTTCTTAGTATGTGAACAAGCCATGAAGTATTTACGACGTATTTTATGAAAACCAATTTTTTGAGAATCATTGGAGTGGAAATTAAGGAAAATACGCAGAAAAACGTTGAAAGTTTAATGAACTTCTGTATCGTTTTCCTTAGAAAATCGGATACAAAAAAAACTAAGCGCGGTACATTAATATCGAGTTAAATCTTCAAAATAAATATTTCACACAATTCACGTAAAAGAAACATTCGTTTGGGTGGTGTGTGTCACAAATAGACGTTCCACCTGTCGCCTGGACCCGGAAACTAGAGTGTGGGAACGGGATGTACCGGGATGTCCACAGCACCCGCATAGTAATGCCGTAATTCTATGTAGGACTTTGTAAAAAAACTATGGGTGAGTTTTTTGAAAGGTCTTCATGACCACTGGCTTCAAATACAGTATTCATCATCAGTAATCAACAGTTGAGCTATTTTTGATATGGGATAAGGCTACTCTATTTGCGATTCGCAAGTGATTGGACCCAGTTCAAAATTTTGTATCAAAAATCAAAACAGTACCTAATAGAAAAAAAAACACTATCGACGATATTTTTTCTCAAAGATCTGTCTAATGTAAGTGGGTACGAGGTACTACATGTCTGGAATCTCGACAGTACAATCAATGTAAGTAGTCTCACAGACGTGTACGTCTATTTTCGTTAGTTTTCTAAAAGCTCAGACACCCACGCATAAAGTTGGCTTATTTGTAAATCTGAAGACTCCTTATAGAGCCCTCGTAAAACTAAATGACTAAACTTAAAAGTAAAAGCTTTCTGTTATTTTAACCTTTGTGTACTTATAAATGTAGTATTTTTTTAGACGTAACAGTAACTGTGCAAGTCACTTTCAATAGTAACAAGTTGTAACTTTTACAAAGCACCGGAAAAGCGAAACCAGTAAATTCGCTTTTTAGATTTTTTAAGCGGAACCCACTTTTAAGGGATCCGTTACGTTTATTAATTGAAGGAAACGGAAACAGGTTGTTAGAAGACATGTTTAAGTTGGATTGTTATAGATAACGGAGGTTTTGAAATACGCCGAATGCAGCTGGTTCGAGACAAAAGAGTGAAAACTTAAAATTATTTACAAATTGTTTAATCTACTCGTTGTTCTTTCAAAACAAAACTTCAGTAACACTTAAGCTATTCCTCAGAATATTGAACCTCTTTTAGTAATCTGAGAGGTTCCCTTACCCCTCTTTTTTTACACAATTTGTTTAACCCCTCTTCGTGTTTTGTTATTTTGCCAATTTCATATAACTAATAAAAGTTTTGATTTTACGCATACTTTTATGCCTGTAATAGTTGAACTACTTTTTCAGCAAATTTTTCAAGAAATATAGTTTATTTTTTTACATACAGTTGTACAGTATCTTTTAGTTGGTTGTAGAGTGGGTGGCAGTATACTGGCAGTGTCATACAAAGTTCAAGGCCTCAGGTCAGTAAAGTGCGAGTAGGAGTTGTACATTTAGCTGTCAGATACAAGATAAACAAAAGTACAGTCGAGAGCAAAAATTCCAGGTCATCTATAAAAACTTGAATATCGTTGAAACCATGAATGCTAGCTTAGTGAAATCAGTTTTATTTGATACTAGCCATCGGCCGCGGCGTTGCTTGCGTTCTACCCTTTAGAGTGTGACATTTCAAAATTCCTTTCTTAGTGCGCCCCTACACCATATAAGGAACCTACCCTCCAAATTTCATACCTCTAGGACTTATAGTTTAGGCTGTGCGTTGGTCCTCTGTCAGCTTCAAAAGAGTTTTATATATATTGATGATGATACAGTTTATTGGATAAAAGTATTTGTGTAACTGCATTATTATTTCTCTAAGCTAACGCGGTTTCTAAGATACTCAAAGTTTTATAGATAACCCGGAATTTTTGCTCTCGAGTGTAGATCTATTTATGTTGCTGTATCTTAATGTCTGAAGAAAGCTTTATCACGTCAACGAGATGTGTTGATGACATGTTGCTATTTTAGGGATGTTCGTTTTAGAAATACACATTACTGATATGAAAATCAAACAAAAAGAGCTAGGAATCATAGTTTTTTAACCGTTTTTCTCGGCCCTGGTCGCGCCTAGGATTGCCTATTCGTTCAAAGGATTACTGCTTACTGTTTTTCAGCAGTTTAAACTAATGAATGCAGAAACTAAGGTACTAAGTAAGAATGTCATGTTAACATTATGAAATAGAATTTGCATTTGTGGAAGAATTGTAGTGGTTCTAAATCCTACTAACCTTTAGAGTGTATCATCTTCAGATGGTCAACAGTCAGTTGCAGTATCTCCGCCTTCTCCAGCTTAGCGCTGCCTTGTTTCTCACAAGCTGCTGGCACTAGTCGCTTCAGTTCCGTCAGGGAGGTATTGATGCGGTCTCGCCGCTTCTTCTCGATGACGCCACGGCGCCGCTTGCGCGTCATCAGCTGGCAGGAGTCGCCACCTGGTGAACTGGAGAGAATCTTCATGAAGCTTCGATAGAAGATAAGAGTAAAACGTTGATTCAACTAGAAAGTAGTTTTGAATAAGTTTATTGATGCAGATTATTGCAGATGAATATAAAACCTATGAGTTTTAAAAATACTAAACGAATTATATTTTGGGTTTTAGACTTGATTTTCAGAAAAGTTTTTAGTTTTAATCTAACCCATGTGAAGTCGGGTCGCACCAACTAGTTATGAATAAAAGGCAGAAAGTTTTACACTAATATTCAACAAGTGTTTGAGTTGTAGCGCGATATATGACGAGATACTATTTCGTAGCACAGTGCTACGCTCGTAGTCTCGTAGCTCGTAGCACTTAACATTATTCTATTTTGGAAAACTCAAAACAATTTTCAGTTGCAACATACTTCGAAAGCTTATGTAATTATTTTAAAAAGCAGATTAAATGTTAAATTCTATTCTAAGAAGATTCTAACTAGACTCAAAAATGAATAAAACTTACGTGGCGTCTTTACTGCTCTCTTCTGAAAAGGCATCGTCCTCACTTTCGGAATGAGTCCGTTTACTCCTCGGGGCCGGCACTGGGGCGGTTGGTACCGGAGGCCCCCAGCCGTACTGAGGGGCCCATTGGGGGGCCTGGCCGGGGCCTTGCGGCTGCTGGGTCTGCTCCATATGCCGGTGGTGGTAATCCATGTTAAAAGTCACTTATATCATTAAACACTTTTCACTAATGTTATAAAAGTTTCACGAAATCACAACGTTGTGTATAATTGAAAGTATTGGAAAAAAGTTAAAGGTCAAAATTGATAGGTATTTGTGTCCTAGTTCCTGTATGTAATTTGGTGGGTTATCGTCATTGATAAGGCGCATGCGACGTGCGCACGCGTGGGCCGCCGCTCGCGAAGTGTGCGCCGCGTGCGGCCGTGTGGCGCGGCCCTACGCTCCCTCCGGCCGTCTACACCGAGCTTTACAACAAACCAACTTATCACTACCACCAAACCATTCAAATTCAAACCCTATAAAGTTACTAATAAGGTTTATTGTGACAGAGAAAGATTCCTTGGCAAGTAATTGCATCGGAAACATATAGATGAACGAATGTGTGCTTTATATCGCTACGTATAACGATGATGCATTTGTCGGTCCATCAATATTTGCTATGATTTTTAATTGAGTTTCCGCGTACGCTATTCTAGATCTTACTACGTTGGGATAAGGGCGGTATGTTGCTAATGTATGATTGAAAAGGGAGTTTCTTGCGCCGCGTGTCGGGAAGCGGGACACAATTAGGAAACGCAGTTTTATTTGGCGGGACGTCGCTCGGACGTGTGTCGGGGGGAGCGTGGGACCCTTTGACGGATTTAGCACGCCGCATTACCTCGGTATAGTGTTATGTACCTAACCTTACTACTTGTTATGTACTACATTTATTACATAACTTTGTGGAAATTCTAAATGTCATTTGTAAGTATATCTACAGTAAATTATCGTCCGGAATTATATCTACCTACCTTAGTTATTGTTAGGCTTTGTATTGCTAAATTCTGTTTATTTCTTAAGTTTGTATGCCAACCATTCTCCCGACCTGTAAGGTTGGTAGGCAGAAAATGCTTAGAGCTTAAGCTCACATTTAGTTATCTTGTGCAATAAAAGGTAAAATAAATACTATAACTACAATACATAACTAAATTAAAATGTATTTAAATTTTGAATAAAAATAATTGTTAAAGTTAACCACTACAAATGTATTACATTCTGACTAACATCCATCTAAAACACAGCCAATGTTTCTTGTACAATTAAATGTTATTGGTAAAATGATCCACAAGGCACGTGTCGGTCGGTTGTCATGACACGTCGGTCAGCATCACCACGACGTGTGCTGGTCACGCGACATGCCGCCAAGATGAGGGCTCAGTGCATTTGTGATAATGCTAACTTGTTGCATGCATTAGAGTGGTAATCCAGAGGTTCTGTGATCCGAAGGAAACTGTAGTTTTAGCAATTGAGTCACGAATTTACCTAATGGTTTACTTCAGGTAAATATACTAAGCGTCACCAACGAGCAACTATACGGATGTATAATTTTGCATGCAGGCAAGTACGTCCACCCACTATAATATTCCCTAGAACACAAGAATAAGGCCGGAATACTGAAACGTCACTCAAATTTGAGCACCACTTAAAATTGCTCTACTCATTTGTAAGAGATAGCAATAATTTAAGCGTGAACTTAATTTAAGTGGCGTTTGATCATTCGGCCATTAGTCCCATAAGCAGAACCTGTGATCTAAAGATCCTAAAAAGTGCTTACATGTAGATGATGAGTGAAACAAAGTGCGGAACAGCATACTTATCAGCCTCGCACACGCCGGTCTTCAACAGAAGCTTAAAGGAGGTCGCAACAAGTAGGTTTTACCCCACTGACGTACATTACAGCTAAGATTGGAATCAGACGCGTGTCGACCACGTGATTTCCCTGCAAGCGGACGGTGACGTCCGACGAAAGTCCCGGTGATGTTTGAGACACGTGCCGTCTTGATTTTTCCAGGCAGCTTTAAAATTTCAAGATGCTGAGTGATCTTTATTTCAACGCGCTAAGACTGGTATCGATAGATAGTAGACCCGTAGACCCGTATTTTAGTACTCGTAGAGGCGCGTGATCATAACCGTCGTCGTGACCTTTCATACGCAAAGTCGTAGCATTGAACTCGACTTGACATTTGGTAAAATTTTGCTCTAAGGTGATTTTTTTTATCTCTTACGCTTTGGCGAAGATAAAAACACTATTTTGGTTCACAGGGAAACTAGCTGAAAAACATTAGGTAGTATTTTTATTACAGATTTTAATGCTACCTTACCTAGCATTAAAATTCTCGTCTAGTATCGTCGCAAGTCGCTGGCTTAGGTAAATTCATAATTTCAATAAGGAATATCTGAATTTTGAATAAATGTGACCCTGAAATTCCACCGTGGACTTCTTGAAATGAGCAATTTTAATTAAAAAAAGGTGCCAGGTTCAGTGCCCCGCATGGAAGCGCTATCAAAAACGTGGGGAATAGGACGAGGTTTATCGCACCAAAAATTCAAACGTGATGGCGCAAATATTTGTTTTTTAATAACCTATTTCACCGGAGCAAGGCAGTAGGTATCACGTGTTGAAAGAGGTACACGCAAAAATGTTTTCGAGCGGTAAAATACTGCTTCAAGCCGTTCGGTTCGTCAAGTTCTTTAGAATCTGAAGATTATTCGCTACGGTTCTCATCGACTCACTGACAATCGTGAGTAGGTACAAGAGTGTCACAAACTCGAGACTATAATCTCATCAGATTAGACGGAGTCTTTAGACCTTTCGAAGTACGTAACGTACGTAATCCGATTTTCGCTGTTTTGTAGAGAATGGTGTAAAAAGCTACCTTTGTGGGTGTCTATTGATAGTTTTATGAGTATTCACAGTACCTTGTGTGTCGTAAAACACGAGCGCTGAGGCAGAAGTGGGTGTTTCAAAAAAACCTTCCATGTTTTAGTAAAGGATGACTTAAATAAGTTCTTGTAAAAAAAGCTCATGACTGTGCTGTCTCGCGTGACCTAGGCAGCGTTGTCTTTAGATTCAGAAGTTGTTTCTCATGATTTTAAAAGGGCCTAAGCGATTTCTCTACAAATAATTAAAGGCTTACTTTAAAGCTGTTACAAATCATGAAAAACTAAATTCAAGATCACTTTTTTTTACTTTTAATTAACCTCAGGTACTATCGTCCCTTTGGGTGATAGTGGGTACATACAAGAACTAAATTTATTTTAGCCGGTATAAAGGTGAATTTCATGGTTTAAAATATTCCCATGCCATAAAGGGAGTTACTGTCGGTACCTGCTGTAACAATTAAACTAAGTTCGAATATCGATCGAGCCAACAATGCACACTATTTGATATTCTTCAATACATTCAAAAATATCACATAAAAAGTCATTCAGAAAAACTCTTGAGAGCATGCTTTTTTGACTTTACTAACCCGTTTTTTGTAGGCGTGAGAAGTCCCTATTCCCTAGATTGTACTGGGTGTAAAACTACAATTCTCGAAAACTTAAAAACAATTTTCAATGTTCCAGACTTTCTTATTCTGTGTCCACGCTTTATTTACTCGACCTAAAACAAAATAGGTACAGACAGCTAAGCTTTAAGTTTTTATAGATGACCTGGAATGTTTGCTCTCAAATGTATACTGAAGTGTTAATGAAAAAAATCTGCCAAAGTCTCGCTTTTATACTCTCCTGACAACGGTATTTCGTACAGCAAGCAGGAGCAGGTAGGTAATTATTTATAAACTGAGCCACGTTCGGCTAGTTATATATTGGTATCATTGATAGAGTCTATCTCTATTTAGGTAATTACGGGAAACTATAAGCTACTTTTAATTCCCGGAAGCAGTCTTTTTACACCTTGTAGAGCTATGGGACTCTGAGACAGGTGGCACACTGCATGAATGTATTGTTGTTACCCGCTCGCTACTCGCAAAATGATTATAAAAACTCGAGAGCCCCCAGCCTCAGTTTTATGAGTTACGTTTATTTACATTAGTACTTACTGGTTTGTGGGAGTTCATCAATAATATTGTTTACAATAATCTGGTTATTGTGAGGTTTAGTAAGCGATTGAGCAAATATCCCAAAGCTCTATCAGACTCTACCTCAAGCTAGTGTTTGTAGTTCGATTCAATCAATTGACAAGTGATTGATTTAATTTATAATTTTACTATTTTTTTGGGATGTTTTGGTGGAATGTTGAAAATGTAGAATGTAGGTAACTACCTAGCTGTTTTACCTAATGTATTAGTAATTCTGAGAATTGAACATTTTGCGTGTATGTTTGGTAAATATGAGAATTCTGAATTATTGGTCATTATGCGTTATATCCATATGTAGGTATTTGGTTTTAACCAATGAATTACCAAATCTTTATTAGGTACAAGTAACTAGAGCTACTTTTTCACTTCATTATACATTACTGAATTAAATAGTACCTCTATGAGCTTCCCACAATATTAGTCCGTATTACAAACGACACACAGCTTAAGCGTAAAGGGCTGCGAGCGATGTGGACTGTGTTAGTCGCCAGTTCCCGTGTGAACAGAGACGGGGGTGGTTCAATTGAAGGGTAGTTTTGTTTAACTTCACTCTAATCGAGTTTGATATTCCATTCTAGTGGTATCATTAATTACTTTGGTTGAAATTGCGTATGATTGTGATGCCAATGTGAACTTATTTGAATACTAAGTTAGTAATGGATAAGAATAATGTAATTTAATTATGAATGGAAATGTGGTCGGCTACTGTATTTTTTATTTCAATGCATGATGTCAGTGTATATAATGTATATATGCCTAATGGACACTTGTGGCTTGCCGGGAAGGGAAACTGACTCTGCTAGGAGGATGGTACCGTACCTACCTTGTCATAGGTGCTGGGCAAGTTTTCTTTATAACATTAGTGTCGTTTTATAACTTCCGTGGGTCGTGAGTTCGATTCCCACTGAAAACAAACATTTATGCGTTGCAAACATGGATTATTCTTCTGTGTCTGGGTGTTGCTATATACAATTTAAAACAATCTAGTTTCCACAGTACAAGCTTTGCTTAGTTTGGGACTAGAAAGCGTTCTGTGACATGTCCATGAATATTTATTGTCCCAGCCGCCATAGTGTTGCGTATAACAAGAACTGGGCTTAAAAGGAGTCTAATAGGTTACTTAAAATTCAAATTAACTTTTGAACGAAGAATTTAAGAAATATCCATGGCTTAGTGCGGGGACCACAGTAACTAACAAGCTTCAAGAATTTAAGTACCTAAATAAACTTATTGTACCTATATGTATTTGTATGTACCCTTACATTGTCAATATTCAGTTCCAATAATCCCTGTCAATAGCTGCACTTCGTATAGTTTCCATTGATCTATGTTCGTGAGATCGTGCGCGTCGGTCGGTCGCACGCGCCGACTCATTGACTCGAGAACTTGCGAGGGGGATTTATCTATACATTTATAATAGTTCATTGGATATCTCTGTATAGAAGTAGGTTCGAGATGGTGCAACTGATAGTACCTAGTTTCCGCCATTGTGTATCACGCGCTATGACTAAATAAATATTCTTGCACATAATAATATAACACAACGCTCTCTAGTCCCAAACTAAGCAAAACTTGTACTATGAGAACTAGATTGCAGAGAATACTTTTATAATTCTTTTTTGTGTAAACACATTGCACATGATGCATAGTTACACCCAGACACAGAACCATTTTTTTTTTATTTTATGTTGGCCACACATATATTTGTCTTCGGTGGGGTACGAACCCACAGCACGGAAAGCAGAGGCACTACCGACTGAGCCATGACGCCCGTAAAGGTATGCCCGGTCGACAAGTTAAGTCGACTCGACTGGAGAAATTTACTGGACCAGACCAAATGTCCACACGATTGGTGAAGATGAAATAAAATAAGTAAGCAGTTATAATCATTACACTTCGTTTAAGCAATCATTTCTATTATTTTATTCGGAAACAAACAGTGTTATATTCGACACAATATTATAGGTCTACTTTCATTGCAAGTCCGTACAATTTGCAGAATGCAATTTCCCCCACACGATATCGTGTGAGTGTCGGGGCGCGTGTGCTCTCACACGCGCCGCTCGTTGATGCGCCCGCGCAGGTGCTTTATAATGACTGCCATTTTCATATCCTATTGACCTTGAGCTTAAAGGGTAATGACGACAAGTGGATACCGTTCATCAATCGCAGTAAAGCACTCACCTCTTAAATAGGTAACTACAAGTTGTTTAATAAAAGCCAGAGTGCAGTAAACTGTATTTTGGACATTTAAGAGCTGTATGATTGGAATTAATTCCTGTCATATTTGTGGGTCCTGAAGGCAGGTGAAGAAAAGTACAGTAAAAAAGGGGTAAGAATAAGAACATTCTATAGTAGTAGGTACCTATATAATAATTATGTTTTGGGCATGTGCCACATATAAGAACTTTTTGTCGCTCTTAAACGAGTAACGAGCTCATATTCACATTAAAATTGTCTGGGAATTATTTTATAATTTGGTTAAAAACAAAACAGCTTTATTTAAAACAACACGTACCGCGCTCTGGTGATACAAACTAGAACTAATAACTGTAGATTGCCTTAAATCTACAACCCCCCGTTAGATGGCGCTGGTAAGTTTACTAGTGCCATCTCTGTACTTTTACTAATATTCAGTGTTCTGTGCAAGGAATATTATAGTGGAGTTCTGTGTCTGGTGTCACTGTTTAGATTTACTTACTTATTTGCTGTCGAGAGGGCACCACCTACCCTAAAACTAAACAATGTTGGTACATTTCAAACGGTACATTTGATGCAGTAACAAAGGCAGAAAACTAGGTAAGAACTTTGAAACCAACCTTCACAAAATAAAATAATTTATTTGTGTAAACTTTTACTGATAACTTACAATCTAAATAGGATCTTATAATACATGTAAATAAGGATTAGTGTTATTTGTCGTGGCTGGAGCGTGAGTCTGGGTCGGAGACTGTATCCCGTGGTTCATGCATCTCTTCGAAATCGTCTACGGCCAATGGAGTGTCTGGAATAAAAAAATTCAATGACTATTTTCTCTATAGAAGGTTCTTATACCTACCTAATATTATCTTTGTTATTTTAAAACTAGCTTATCTCTGCCACTGAGCTTATACTACTGTTACTTATCCAGCAGTTGCCTATCGAAGTATATTCGATAAAAGAAATTATAATAATATTAGATGATAAGAATCCTGCAATACTTTTTCGGGCACTAGGAGTATTCTCAATACATGCACAGTGCACACACACACAAAGGGCGCTGGTTTTGTTTCAAAAATATAAATTTCCTTTTAGATAAGTCGCGCATTTTCAAAATGAATGCTCAGATTAATGCGGTTTATTTCGAGAAAAGAAGATAGCACTGTGTTGTTTTGTACCGCGTAACCCAAAACGTGATATCACACAGTGGTGTATACACGCTCACCTAGACGGTTGAGTATAACTTATTAACTCACTAGATAGTTCAGTCCAATTCTCGTTGGCTTATTGACTTACTTAGACGTTTGAGTGTAACTGACATTGGCCTACTGACTAGCATAGAAATTCGGGTGTGACTCTCATTGGGTTATTAGAGAGCACATTGGAATTAGAGTGAGTGAAGGTAGATGGTAGCATGAGGTAGTGAAGTGAAGAGACCTAGATGTTCGAGTGTGACTCCCATGGCGTGCCGCAGTAGCTGCGTGTGCACGAGGTGGTGGGGCGGCACGCGCGCCGCCATGCCGCGCAGGCATGACGTCACCTGCCGCGCCGTCTCGCGCTCCGCGCCGCCCGCGCGCGCCGTCAGGGACAGGTGCCACGGCGGCGGTGACGACAGTCTGCAACCACACACCCTATACTTAAAGCACGTGTCTTACGAAAATCACAGGTTTTTCATTTATTTATTCTAGGATTCACAGTTTTTTATTATGGTATATTAAAGGCTATCTATTTTACATTATTCGTCAACCAATTCGAATCTATATTTTGTAGGTCAATAATAGTAAATAAGTAGGTACACGATATCTAAAACAAATACGCCAGGCACGCCGCACCGCCGCTGATTATTTGTAAATGGGTGACCGCTAGTAGCATTTATTTAATTAATGTATTTCCAAACTTAAGTGTAACAGCTCCACTGTCCGCAGGCACTGAGATAATAAACCTTTTAAGACTTTACAGTGTTCTCCATAATGAATTTTGTTGTATTTTTGATAAAATAATTAACAAAAAAATTGCATCCGAGCGATTTAGTGCTTCGGAGCGCACGTTCCGTCGGTCCCACCTCTAGCAGTCGTTAAGCCCCGACGGAGGCCTTAAGGCGACCTAGCGCTTACTATATAATAGATCAGTTAATTGTAAGTATAATTAGGTGTTGGATTAAGTTGATTAAACTATAAATCTTGATGTTACTGTAAAAAAACCCAGGAGGCGGAGTTGACCACTAAGACATACGAACTTACTTTACTTAAATAAAGTAAATACGCATGACTTAGTGGCCAACTTATAACTAGAGCTGTTATTTCATCTCCTACATTTAACTACATCTTTTCACATTAGCTAGCTCAGTATAACTTAGCTAGGTAACTCACCGGTCCCACTGTTCCTTGTACAGCTTAGTGAGTAAGTCGGCAGTGTGCGAGAGTGCGGGTGCTATTCCGTAGTCGCGCTGTGAAGATATTATATCGTCCTCCACGTCGTTTAGGAAATCAACGTCCACGCCGAGCGCGGAGAGCGACCGCAGTGATTCTATATCCACTTTCACTTTGGATAAGTCCTAGGGAAGAAATATAACACTCAAAAAAGATTATTTAGCTGCGCATAAACACAAGTTTATTTACTAGCTGATTCGCGACTTTGTATATACGCGTGCGAAACTTTCCACCAAAATATCTGTCACCAGCATACGATGAACCTCGTAGCAAATGGCTGCTTTTGGTTTAGAGAGTTCAAGCTGGATTTATGAATCCACGCATTTGTTTTCAATAAAATATAGCCTATGTTTCAATCCGGAAAAAGGGCTTCTGAATGGTAATAGTTTCATTGAAATTGGTTCAGTAGTAAGGGCGTGATCCGCGAACAAACAAACAAACAGACAAACTTTCGGGAAAAGAATCGTTTATTTAGTAGATCTGCATATTTAGTTTAGCCATTTCTTTAATTTTAGTTTTTGGCTTTTCTACAGTTTTATAAATTGGAAACGGTACCCCTCTAGAAGTAAAATAAGGCAACATATTATAAGAGTAAAACAATGTAATGGAAGGAATCTTACAGGTTCTTCCTTAGCGGGCGGTGGGTCTGCCTTCTTGTCGGGGAACAATGCCTCCATGTCGTAGAACAACGCCCACGGCGAGTCCGGTGCAAATCTAAGCAGCTCCTCGTTGCCTTGACCCGTTTCCGATGCTAAAAGGATTCAATATTATGAAAATATTTTAAAGTAACATGTAACAATACAAAATATAGACACGTGTGTGTAGTGTTTGAACACGATTCTTCGAGAAAACTGTACGAAATAACACAAAAATACATTTCAATGTATTTTTAAATTTTTGCAAACTGAATTGTGTATTATTTCTATTGAACGAGAGTAGTTATTTAGATTCCATCATATAGTGGCTGCTTGTATTTGCACTAGATATTATTAATTCTGAGCTGGAACAAAGATTTTTTTGACATTTTCTACTGGAAAACATAAAAAAATCTGACTGAGTTCAGATGTAGTTTTCTTCAGAACTGAATAAAACCACGCCTTATTTCCTCAAATCCTGAACCTCAATTCAGACTTGAGGAAGATTACGCCTTAGGTTGAAAAGCGAACATCTACCACTCCTAAAAAGGAATCGTTAACTCACGCAGCGTGTGATAAAGTAGATGGGACTCCTCTTTAGTGAGCGTTGCGAATGTTGCATCGTATGACGGTGCGTATGAACTGAACGGTCCGTACAGGAGAGGTTTCACGCCTTTCGCTATGTTACGACGATCCTCGCGTTGTGCTGAAATGAAACATTACAACATACTGTGAGATACGTTACGAAGGTATTCTATCAGCTATCTACTTTCTATAGTGCAAGCTTTGCTTAGTTTGGGGTTTGAGACTAGAGGGCTTTGTTTGAATGGCCACGAATATTTATTTACTTATTTTTGCTTGACAGTGGAATCCATACTTTTAGTTCTAATAATGACTCAAGGATTTTGAAATGATATAATTATATAGTATTGTATCAGTACTTACTGTGTAGCGTCCCGGTACCGTAGTTGAGTTTCCCCATGAGTTGTCCGAGTGTGAGCCGCGGTCGGTCGTCGCTGGTCGCGGAGGCCATGGCCCCGCCCACCGTGTTGGTCACCACGCACAGCGTCGTCTTTCCCTCGTGGTCCATGCGCGGAAACGCTGGAGACATTAGTTGCTTATCAACTTTGTTCATCCAACATCAAGAACAATAGTTTACCAGTTAAAAACGCGTTAAGAGCGCCATTAGAAAGCTGAACACCGACCTCTCCAGAATGAGGACCCCCTTACCTTAATGGAAGCTAAATAAGGTCACCTCACCTTTCTTGGCCAATCGCCTCCTGTGCTGTTCCCTGGCGGCTTCCATCTGCAGCTTGAGGCTGTCTCGGTCATCCGTCACGGTTCCATCCGACACCGTCTCGGCCTCGGAGCCGCCGCTCTTCAGCGGGGAGCTCCGTTTCAGCACCTTCTGCAGGGGAACCCGTTAGAAGGGGCAACACGGCCGACGGACAAACATGTCGGAAATGTGCGAAAGGCAAGCTAATTTGAACTCTATCGTTGGAGTCATTTAGATATTTACAGAAGAGCGGCTTTTGTTTTATTAGGGTTTTCTTGATGGGCGATTCATGCGTGATAATATGCGCTTGGAAATCTACCGGCCTCAGTGTCACAAACGGAAGCTTGTATTTTACAAATACTTTTGGCAACAAATTATAAAACGCGAGGAACGTTCAACCTCTCGTCTGCTTTGTCATATCCCAAACACAGGGGAATATTGTGCGTGGAGCAGCCCTGGGGTCAACGGTCGGCAGTGTTGTTCAGCTAAAGATACCGCGAATGTTTTTGCTTCGGGAGTTTGAACTTTACGCCAAGCACTTTTCCAAAATGTTCGCCGTCCGCGTACGCGAGCCATGCACGCTCCTTACCACAACACACACACTCTTGGACTTCATGACAGAAGCAAAACATAAAGTGCTATATCGCTAAAACATGACACTACTCTATCTAGTAATATTATGTGGGTAAAGTGTCACCTTTTTGCCGTACGTCCTAAGCGGCTGCGTTGCAAAAAGTGTTTTATGAACAAGTTTTAGTAGTGGGTTTGGACGAACGCTAAACAGGAAAGACACAGTTCAATGGTATAGCATTCGTTTGTAGAATTAGTAGTTGAATTTAGCAAAACGTTTTGCATAGGGCAGTTTTTTGACATTTCAACAGTTTATTAAAACACATTTAAAAGTGTATGAAGTTGTAGAAACCACAAAAAAACACTTATACTCAATCATAAAGGTAAGCATGGACCATTTTTAATATTTGTCCTGCAACCTGCCTCTTGATTGGTTACACTGCGGTTACTTGAATATTATAGAATCTTTTTACTAAATACTTAGTTTGTCACAGCATCATACAAGAATTATGGTCGAAATTTAAGCGTTTTTCACCACTTATCAACATCCACATTTATACACCAAGCAATAACAAAGTACTTAACATACCACATCCATCTTCCCGATATCAAATCCTAGCTCCTTGATGGATATCTCATACATGTAAGTAAGTATGTCTCCGAGTGGTCTGAGTTTCTGCGGAGTGAGTTGCTTGAGGCCTCCGTGGAGCAGTCTCTTAGCTGCCTTGTGGTACACCGTGCCGGGCTTGTTGTACTTCATAGCGTTGTTGCACATCAGTTTGAAGTCACTCTGGAGATGATTATGTCATAACATAAAAAGGATGGTATTGGAAAGCTACTTTTAGGGCACTTGAACTATTTGAAATTGCATTTCTTAATTGTGTTTGAGCATAGTTTTTTGTCAGAATACAATATAGTCAGTTGGATAAGCTAACCAACCACTATTTTGATCAAGCTGGTGGTGTATATTGTATTGTATTATATGATTTGTGATGGTGTGAAATATCAATGAATTTTTAATACTCTTAAGAAACTTGTGTTAGGAAACAGCCAGCTGGGGAGTCAAAAACTCAGCAAAATATTGCTGAGTTTACTGATTTGATGTTGCCACTAGGTAGATTAACTTTTAACTAATGTTTTAAAACTTACAATAAAACAATTAAGACTCTTGTATTCATTGTCATCGATCTTCTGTTTTATAGTGGAGAAGTCCATCGGTCGCTTGATGACGTTGGAGTAGTTAGGGGCAAAGTTGTCGTTCACCGGCCATGCAAAAAACTGGTTTGGATCCCGTTTCTCAAGGTTGCGGAGTAGCTGCTCTAGAAGACGTGATAGGGGACGGCGCTTTTGACTAGCCTGGAATTAAAGGGACACTATTATTAGTGGTAAAACTGGTAATTGATAGTTTTGAATTGTAAATAAGTTTCACAAAAAAAAAAACAGGTGGAAATAAATACCCTGGTCACAATAAACCTGGAATAGTTATGCTGTTAGCTTTAATTTGATTAATAACTTTACTAAAACTCACACAAATGATTTAGTATGGATTTAGGGACTCAATATCATCGTGTTTTGGTGAACTTTGTACATAATAAAGTGGGTTTGTAAAAATAACACATAAGAAAGCTATCAGAACCAAAAAGCATTTTGAATGAAAGCATTGCCAGCTAGGTACAGTACTACAGGGTACAGAAGCACAAAAGCTGAATGTGCACTGCATACCTTGAGTACACAAGTACGGGGCTCTCTATGGGAAGCAGGCGAGTTGGATCCGGGACTCAGGTGCCGCCGTAGTTTCTTGGGCAGGCCTTCGTCATCCGTCTCATCCTCATCCAACTGCTATGAATAAATCAATCAGTTACCTTTACCAGTTTGAGTGTTCCGGTCCAGTTTGGAAAAACGGTACACTTAGAAAGGTACTTGAAATTAAGACTGAGAGTAGCTAGTACACATAATATGACATAGGTACTGTTAAAAGATACGAAGTCTCTCAGAAGGATTGGATTGAATAAAGGTAGGTAGGTATCTCACTAAATCAAGTTCACGGCGTCTTCGTGTTTTCTTCTTCGGCTTCTCCCGAGGCTCCTTGTAATCGTCCGTAGAGTTATCTTGCTCCATATCACTCAGGTCGATTTCTTCCTCTGAAAAGGCAGTGTTTCTTTACATTTATGCATCAAATTCACTGATGGGATACCACGAAAAGGATCTTCACTCACTACAACTCAGTTTTTCTAAGTCTTCCATTGTCACGTACAAATTAGATGTAGATGTTATAGTTTATTGATTCTGGAGTGTTCATTTAGCACATCAAACTCGCAAAACCTCTTTATTTATTTTGTTTTATTAAACAAAAAGCGCCTCAGACGCCCAAACCCGCTGGTTTTTTTTTTGAAGAATAAATGAATGACATTGACATAACGACCAAGGAGACGTTTACAATGACGCTCAAATTACATTGACATTAGTTAGAGTATACAGACACTGGCAATTCAAATTGTTCTTGCTTGGATTCCTGGCCACTCAGGGATATCGGGGAATGAAAATGCTGACGCATGTGCTAAACAAGCTACTCAAGTAGGTTCTTTAGAATATTTCAAAATTTTTTGTCATGACCTTCTTCCTATTTCAAAGTCTGATCTTTTAAGGTCTTGGACTAAGACTTGGGAGATTTCAAAAACTATAAAAGGAAAATATTATGGCGGAATCCAACCAGACATTCCTATCAAACCTTGGTTTTTTAAATTTCGTTCTGCCAGTAAGTCGACTACATCAACTATTTGTCGGCTCAGACTTGGGCATGTCTGCACTCCGGTGTTTCTGGCCAAAATTCGGATTAGGGATCACGCTCTTTGTGAGTGTGGTCTAGATGAAGGGACAGTAGATCATATTTTTTTTAATTGTCAAAGGTTTAGCATGTCATTGTATCATATCATTCCCACGGAAATCCCTCGTCCATTTTCATTTAAATGTATTCTCGCCTTGGCATTTACCCCCTTTGTAAATATTTTGTGTAAGTATATTAGTAGGTTTCATATAAAACTTTAACACTTGATATAGGTAGCTTTATGTTAGTATGTTTAAGTTCTTCATTTTTGTGTTTTTCTTTTGTATTTTTAACTAGAATTGTGTTTTTTTGTTGATTTTTCTTATAATTTTGCTTGGATCCAAATTCTCCACCGATCATTACTTCTCACCACCGGTCATTCTCCATCGTGCTAAGGTCTAATAAGACGTGACATTGGCGAAATTGCGGGCAACACTGCAAAGGCCATAGACAAGAATTGAATTGAATTGAACACTGGCAGAGTTGTGACAACAAGTTGCAAATCAAGACTTCTGTCATTTTTGGTCAGCAACCAATAGGCAACCAAAGGAAGGGACACGAGTTTTGACATTTTTTGAAACGACACATAGCACTTTTATTTTAATAGTTTTTCTTGTGTTATTGTGAGTATTGTTGTTTAATTTTGGTGGAATTTTAACCAATAATACTTAGGTCGTAACATAAAGTGTGAGCCATTGGAATAAATGTGTGTAAAGTGGTTTTTCTGAATGTGAAAATTCGTGTTAGGTTTTGAAGAGAAAATCCACCATTTTCTTTTCAAAACAAACGACAGCCGACTTGACAAATGACTTAACTTGACTTATTTATTACAATTTTAACACTTGACATTGGCAAAATTGTCTGTCGAAATGACGGACACAGAGGTATGCTTGCTTGCACTATACCGACCCGACGACACGTAGGTACCTATACTTATTAATATACTTACCTCAGAATATTGAAACCTATTTGTTATGTAATCTGAGATCTTACACCTAGCAATCTCCCACCACCTCCCGCAAATACCTAAATTATCAAACACCCCCGGCGGCGGCCGTTCCTCTCTTACCTTCCGGTTCGTGGTCGCCATTTAAAAAACCATACAATCTACCAACTAGGTTGGTATATTTAAAATCACTGGAAAACGTTCAGTCAAGACAACGCTTTAAAAAATTGACCCGCGAGCTTTTCCTCAAGCAGTTGTATGCATGATGTCACCTCTCACAACATTATCTTTTGATATAGATAGATGCCACCCTGTTTCACCATACCTACCTCTGTGTCTTAATACATAATGTTTTATCGATTAGTTATGTTATATATATATATATATATATATATATATATATATATATATATATATTGAATTAAGCTCATAGTATTTATTAAACATATTTTTTATTTATTTTTTAAGATTTTTCTGTAATGTCGCACGCCAACCACCTCATTACTCCACCACGTTTGGGTTGGCTGGCAGACAATGCTTTCAGCATTAAGTCCACCCTTTGTAACAAATTTATAATTTTGTGCAAAAAAGTAAATAAACTAAACAGCGCAGCGTCCCGTGCCCCTGATTGCAATAGCTACAAAAGTCCTGGTTAGGTCTAGGTACCTACTTACCCACTACCTACTTAGGTTCAGTGTACCCCCAACCTAAGGCAAGTTCATTGCGTTTTGTAAATGCCTTCCGTGTGATCAGCTAATTAAATTGGCCAGTGGCGCGCCCGTTAATAGAAAATCGCGTTTAATAAATCGCTGCGTTTTGCTCTTCCTGCTTCTCGCCACTCGCGAGATGTATTGTTAGAGCTCCAAATTCAGAGGCACAACTATGCGGCTTAGATACGAAACTCGTTGGAAATCTTTGTAAATTTTTTCCGGTTCCGGTTCATCCTATTCGGTTATCAGACCCTACTCAAATATAAATGCTTTGATGTCTCAGGTAAGTCTGAGTTTGAGGGGGATCAAACTGATACTGAAACTGAAACAAAATGATTCAAACTGCACCCATGTTTTAGGCAAGAAGGAAGCGTTTTCTGCACAAGGTTTTCAGCAAAGAATAAGTAGGTAACACTGTGTTATTTTCAGCATTAGTCACACTAGCGGAAACATAATAAATGTGTTTTTTGTAATGTTCACTACCTATAGGTATGTGCGCTGTTTGCGATGCCTATTGAATAAATAAATTAATGAGTTTTACTTCTAGAAGTTGTTTATTATTTTCTGCTAGAGCAGTGTTGAGAGAACCAACCCTGTCGTGTTCTGATCATCACGCAGTCCTGCAGTAGGTAACTGTTAGATATTATTGTGTAAATTAAAGCTATATGAGCATTGTAAGATTACGTCGCTGCCATGTTTTAGTACAAACAGAATGTTTGAGGCTCGCAAACAAAATAACTAATGTTATTCTGGCACGCCATGTATCTTAATCTACCTACCTTAATTTGGTTTATAACTACCTAGGTACCTAACGAATAGATAGATCATATAGTTGGTACATAGCTTAGGTGCGAAATGTGTAAAAGAAAACAAAATTGTGAATATTTTACCGCAACATTCTTCACGTTTCGTCCACACCTCTGCAGCTCTAATCAATGAATTAGTGGGAATTCCGCAGGTTACTTAGCGGGTGCAAAGCAAACAATTCTCAATGGACTCTAATCTTAGAAATTCGAAGGCTTCGTCCCAATTAGCATGCACGATGCGACGCCACAGAATAATATGATAGTGACATAACAAACAATACGCGATGCCATGCGATAGGCCTACCAGTTTGGGTCTACTCTACACAACGTTAAACCTAGGTTTAACAAAACTTTGAGTTTCACTGCGCGGCATATACAACAATTATAATGGCTGCAGAAGGTATCCGCGCAGTGTAACTCAAAATGTGAATTAGAAGCTTCGTGTATCGGTCTGCGGAGTAAACCTTCAGGATAGTGCCGTCTATGTGGTAATGAAGAAATGTCTCGTCCCGTTTAGGACATTGCGTTGGATACTATAAATGATTATCTGCTTGAAGTGACATCTGTCATTTTTAAAATCAATAATATAGAGTTATAAGTACCTACTCGTACCATCGGTACCTAACGCTATAAAAAGCCTAACCCAATAATGCAATAAGTACATAAAATGGTTGTGTAACCCATTGGTTTAACCCAGTTAGTCCACTATACTATTCCAAACAATAAAATGATGAGAATTGACAGCACTACATCAATTTTATAATTCATTTTATATAATTAACATAAGCTCAGTCAGTCATCAAAACGCAGCGATAAGATTCTAAGAGGTAGTTAGTTTTGCAACCATTGACGCAATGTAACCCAAAATGTGCGATTTGAACAGTTTTGTTCCACAAATCGTATTGTGAAAGTCTAAAATTAATTTTATTGGTGTGAGAACGCGATCCCGCTATCTCGTTTTGTTACAACTAAATACTTTATACCTACTAGGTATTTATGTAGCTTGGTTGAAACATTTTGTTTCACATTAGGTAGGTACCTTTTGATTTTACAACATGGCTATAAATTTTCATAATTCATGATTAAATCGTTTAGCCACTGGGTGCAGTAGAGGTTATTGCGTTACTAGACTAGACTAAAATAAAGTTATGTAACAGAATGTATATCTTTAGCCATGTTTTATATTTACCTTGGCCTTGAGATCTTGTTTTTGTAAGTAGGTAACCGATAGAGATAATTATTATGATAAATCAAAGATTGGTCTAGAATTTATCATAATTTTAGTAATCAATGAGTTTTGTGCTCTATAATTTTATTCTAAAGATATTGCTACTTTTGCCTGTGAATTATTTCTGTAAACAAACTGATTGACAGATTTGGCAGTGACAGGTATCGTATAGTATTTTTTTTGTAGCATCAAATGCAATGTCTACAATGAAAAAGTTTTCCCGAAGCCGCAAGCATTCCTCCAGTACCTTGCTTGGACATTCACCAGGCATAGCTGCTCCATTCTCAAAGGTACTTTAATTTGGTCGTTTACGAGCAGGAGAGATTATCTCCCCTTTGTTCCCTCCCTTCATAAACTTAATTGTGTTAGCGTAGAGTTATGAAGGAAAAAATCTATTGAACAGAATGGTTGGAATGTTCTTGTAGGTAGAATGCTTGGTGCATGCCGTGCCATGCAAATTAGAATTTCTTTTTAAGTTGTTTTATCTGGTCGTATGGAGGAATTTTAAAACTTTCCTAGTGTACCTACCTACTAGGTACCTAGTAGGTACTTTAGATAAATAAAGAAAACTGCTTTCTCATTAATTTTTTATATTAAATGATATAGTTTAATTCTATAAAGTATAAATTAATAAAGGTAGAATACTACTTAATTTATCCTATCAGAATAACCCTTTAATCAGGCACTTTACACGCAAGACTTCTAAAACAAAATGGACTTTGTGATTCTACCGCTTGATTGAACTTGACGTAATAAACCAATTTACCTAATACTTTTTACAGTTTTCAATAAAAACCTCATTTTGCTCAAATATATGTTCGAGTTTGAATTTTTTTAGCGCGCCTACCTACGATCTCTTAGATTCAAAGTCCTACGGCGTACATTAGAAAATGATATGCAAACATTGTACCTACTAGGTACCTATTGCATTTGTAAATAATAACTAACCGTCTAAAACCGGTTCGATTGATGTAACAAAAGTAAGTAGATATCAAACTTGTTTGAATAATCAGGATTACAAGATTATTACAGAACATATTACGGTTTACGACGATAACCCATTAATACGGTAATTAACTACCTACCTACACTCGATACATACAACAACGTAAATCCATTAACTATTTGAGTTTTTAAATCCCAGTAAATGCAGTCGTACAATGTTCATTAAAATTAGTATAAATATCTGAAGATTTACCTAAACTTACAAAACTAGGTATATACCAAGCCAAAAGCTGCAAAAAAACAGACCAGGTGGAAAATTTTAATTTGTTAACCAATTTGCTCGTATGTTGCTAACTGTACACCACCTAGTAGGTACCTACATAAGTAACTACTCTGACAAAACCGTACATGTGGGACTCAACTGTTATAAAATAGGTACCTAACACAATATTTTAAAGAAGTTACTGCTAAATAGGTAGGTATAGGTACCTACTTAATAAATAAATAAATAAGCCCATTTATTCTATAATTTAAATAGTAAGTAGTTAGACACTTCATGCTTTTCTTTCAATTTCAATTAAGAATAATTATTAAATTATACATTTAGATATGAATAAATTATAATAGAATAATACATTTGATTTTGATTAAAATTATGATCAAATTACTTAATTGTATTTGTGGTTTCTATAATATTTTTTTTATAGGTTTTTATATACCCTACTTATAGTTAGTAAATTCGGAAGCGAAATCAGGAAATGGGCGTACCTATTGCAAACCGTATCTATAGGTACCTACCTAGTTCAATGCATGACTCAAGTACGTATTAGGCAGGTAATCTGTTAGTTTTGTATTCCCTAGCGATTGTAGAATGTTGACTTAGCTGGCAGCTCTATAAGATTCCAAAATAGGTGTGGATAAGGTTGTCATTGACCTCAGCGCAGTTCCATATAGGGCTCGATCACTGCTCGTGGGTGTTATTTCGATTTTTCAATTTAATTTGTGTAGGGTTGCCAGTTGCCACTAGCAGTAGCGTAGGACAGTAGAGCTATAACTTATCACTAGCCGTCGCCCGCGGCGTTGCTCGCGTTCTAGACCCTTAAGGGTGCGACTTTTCAAAATTCCTTTCTTAGTGCACCTCTACACTATATAAGGATAACTACCTTCCAAATTTCATACCTCTAGGCCTTATGGTTTAGGCTGTGCGTTGATTCTCTGTCAGCTTCAAAAGAGTTTTATATATAGTGATGATGATGATGATGATGATGATTGATGATGCAAGACAAAGACAAGTCTTAGTTCAAAAGCAGCCTTGAATGTGCCTCTGAAAACTCCCCTCAGCTATTCTCAAGGATTCGAAGTGTAAAGATATTCTGCTACCCTAAGAAATACAGGGTGAACCTAATTTCGATTGATTTTCTTCTTTTTATTCTGACTCTTATCACTAAACAGACAGATTTTTTTTGACCTGAGACCCTGGAGACAATCAGTTTCAGTGAGTAGTTGCAGCCCTAACGTCGGCCAAACATATGTGAACAAACATCACTGACGTAATCGTGACGTAATCACGTGTGAGTTTTCTTTATAGGTTCGATCGATCGGGACTTTTGACTTGACCGAATTTGACCCCTGCTTTTTTGACACAATTCTTTGTAAACATTTGACCACTATCTCACCTAAAATAGAAAATAAGGTTGATAGGAATATCTAACCTTCAAGTGAAACAACATTACACATGGGTTTTGGAACCTTCTCAATAAAAAAGGTAACCTGTATTTTTTATATTTTCATAAAGCACACCTACTTGTAACACCTTACTTTAATATGATGAGATTGCTAAATTAAAAACACCGTAGTGTTGATTACAATCCATGTGATTCCAGTTTAGCTGAATTCCAGATTTGACCGACATTATATGAATAAGTAACTGAAGACACAATCATGTTCTGGTAATAATAAAAGAGGTTACATATCATTTATTGAAAGAGTCAAATGCGAAAATGACGAGCAATGGTGACTCAGAAAACCTTAGCTTCAGCATATTTACAGTAAAGCTGGATCATATGACATAATACCGGAACGCCCACGCGCAAGTTCAGACCTAAATGATGATTATTGGTATGAAGTTGTTGCATTACGTGGTAACCACCTCTGATAGTCTGCATAAACTGTTGGTTTTATTGGGCGAAAGCTTCCTTGTTGAGTCTGCTAGACTGGCCGGGGACTACATTATTAGCGTGTTGACAAAATATTATTATTCCTAACATAAACCTACTTGAAATACACCCTTGTGTTTTCTCAGTATTAACGTTTTGAGAACACCAATTTTGTATAGCAAAAGTATTGCTATGATGCTTTGATTTACATTTTGCCTTTACTTTGGGTGAACAAAGTCATACTACTTAGAGTGAGTAACACTATCACCACTACCACTATCACTGGTTTTCCTGAAATACTCCACTCATTTCTGGTGGCGTCTCCAATTCTCCTTTAACATTTTTACAACCTTTGGAAGACCACAGATATTAATAATTACCTTTGGAAGACCACATAAAAGCACGTAATAAAAGAGCTGGGCTTGACATTAGTTTTCTATGTGATAATTATGCAAAAAAGCCATTGAATCAAACCAACGTGTCTAATGCAAACCAAGATTTCTCTAACAATCAACATTTGCAAGTAGAATACAGGATCTGGAGATATTACCATCTCATCAGGTATTCTGACCACGCGTGGCCTTGACTGAGCTGAATGCAGATGGTAGAATCCTGGTGGCATTGGAGCACGGCCACTAGAAACTATGTGAAAGAGAAATTTGTGAAGTAATTTCAAGGAAAGTGCATAATCTTAGCAGCTACATAAATTACTCGTAGGATAGGATTTATTTACATATATTTCACTTACTCTCTCACATTAATTAATTTAAATTCATCAATCGTCTTCTAGCTGTCTACTGAAACTAGGGTAGAACTTTATTATAGTACAAGATGATAGAAACATTAAAAAAAGTCAAGATTCATACTATTAACTTCCCAAGTGTTTACAAACTTGCAGTATTTGTGTGTGCATTGCATCTAGGTTTCAAAGTATTTTTACTTCAATAAATAAAAAATAATGTATAATTATAAGTACTTAATCATCTTTAAAAATTTGTTCTTTATTATTTCCAGTAGGAGAAAAAAGTGGAAATATTTTCGTATTATAGGTAAACGGTAAATAATACTATTTTTCGGTTTGGTCATTAAAATATCGTAGTTCAGCCAAACATCTAGTGAAAGGCCACAGCACAGCCTTGGTAAGTACAAGTACCTTCTGGTCCTGCCATAACCCGCGCTGAGTTTGGCGCGGCTCGGGTCCACTTTCCCTGGGCATTGCGATACCATCTCCTGCCGGTTCCATTGATGATCACCGCCAGTTGCCACAGATCTGTAACCAGTCGGCGGGATATAATTACAAGTTATGAAATACTTTGCAAATATTTTTAGCAATAAATTCAACGGCTTCAGAATACTCGAAAAGTCGTAGATTTTAGTCTACTGGAGTCAATGCCCGATACAGCTAATTAATAGTAGGTACTTAGGTGTACCGAAATATGCAGTTATTAGTAGCCACCTCTAATAAGTATTTTATGTACTGCGAAGACTTTTTCAAGTTTTTTAATTACTATAGCTAGCTTAATTATCTTTGCTCTAAATTAGATTTTTCATCCTTGTTACGGTCAAAGATCAACTCTACCATCAATTACAGCCACTGAATTTCAGGACTTTTCTATAAGATCCTGAAAGATCGCACGAAAATAAAATATGGTCATTAGTACCTTTATTTGAACACAAGATGAGCCTACAGCGTGAATTCGTTGCTTTCGACCGCTGCGCGCGCGCACTCACCGCGACATAACGGCATGAGAGAGCGGCGCGCGCGCACGTATCGCCTATACTGAAACCTCGCGAGTGACTGTGCATGAACTTACTGCTTATTTACTTACTGTGAACGTGTTGTGTTCCATAATCCTGAAACCTATGATTGCTTCGACCTCCGCACTTTACCTGTAAGTTTTTATAAATGTTATTTTCCTACGAAAGTAATACGCTTGAGTAAAGTTAGCTAATTCTCGTTAAGTATTGTTGGAAAATAGAAACGGAGTTTTCTAGGTCTGCGGCTGGAACGGGATGTTCGTCGCGATGAGACGTTTGTTTATGAAAGTCTTACTGTTCCATATGTTTAGAAAATACATCTTGAGTGAGGTTGATCTAAGTAAGAATTTTTAAAAATATCTAATTGTAGTATTGTAGTTATACACAGTAGTAATATGCTCGAGTCTTGACCTACCCATTAAGATGGGGATCTTAGTTTTTCTTTTTTTAGAATACATAAAATTCCATGTCTTCCCGACTAATCTCCTACAATAATTTAGAATTTTGTTGTGTTTGATTATTTTTTTATATTTGTATGACATGCATAGGCGATAGCTTGCAGGCTGCGGCCCACTTGACCAGCGGTTATCGCTACCTATTGATATACGCAACGCAATGCTAGGAGCACTATTGTTACGTTTCCTACCTCTGAAAGACTTTATAACCTCGAGAGAAAACTCAGATAATAAAAGCTTATTTAAAAAATATTATCTATACTTATTCATTTTATTAATATTATTTTCGCCAGGAAAGAAATAGCTTTTTATATTTAGAAAAGCCAGACAGTTATTTTAAATTATCTAAACTAGAGTAGAATAATAAATAATTGAACGCCACATTCTAAGTCCATTGTAAAAGTTGCCCTCAATAAAACACAACAATAGGTAAGATACAATTTGACTATTATAGTATAGTAGGTACCCGTACTCTGTGGTTATTTAACTAACTTATTTAGTTCCTTTAGTAGGTACAAGCTAGGCTTAGTTTGGGACTATTTATTATATTTATTCAACTCTTTAATGCACAAAATGTACAAATAGGGCTTAATGCTATAAGCATTTTCTGCCTGCCAACCTTACAGGGACTATATTGTGAAATGTGTCTGAATATTTATTTATTTCATCTTTACAAAACAACGAAAATGCTCTTAATTAAACCATCGCAAAAACTCACCACAAGTCTATAACGAGCGATTAAAATAAAACTGTAATTACCGCAAACGTTCATTTGCAAAAAGTAGCTTTTACTTTTATTAGAAACTCCATTTTGGCAACGAAAGCCACTTAAATTCGATTCGTAAAGCGTAGAGCACACTGAACGACGCAGTACCATCATTACTTGGTGATGGAGTGTAGTTGGAGTGTAGTTGAGGTTCTTCTTCTCCTCTTCATTAATGGCCTCTGTCCGTCATTTCGACAGACAATTTTGCCAATGTCAAGTGATATAATTGTAATAATATAAGTCAAGTCAAGTCATTTGTCAAGTCGGCTGTCGTTTGTTTATCAACGTTAACAAGCCACTGACACTAGCGATACTGACAGGTGACGACATATATTGGCTTGAACAATGAACATGAACAAGTGTCATGTCGGAAGCAGTGTAAAAACAGGCATTCTCAAAACTCATTTATTCTGTGGTTAAGTTTAGCGTTTTTTAGTAGGTGATTCTAAATATAGATTTCTCTTTAATCAATACCTAAAGAACGGAGATCCAACGACAGCTTCGGTTCACGGTAATACGATACAGCAGCGATCGCATCGCGAAGTGTGTAACCACCCTAAAAGAATAATTAACATAACTATTTTAGCCAGTATTTACCTTGCTCATATACTGTCACACCTGTGCAGATACACGCACTAAACTTGCCTTGTACCTGCGTGGATGTGACGTGCGTGGCCTGACACCACATCGTTTAGGTACACCTACCCGAAAATTTGTCCATAAAAAACCTAAAATTGAACTGCACGTGTGATTTGCTTGTGTCAAAAAGATTTTTCAGTGGCGACCACGCACCCTAGGGTGACTTCTCATTTCTGTTCTTCTTCTTCAAAAAAGAAGAAAAAAAAAGAAAATTTCTGTTCTGAATAGTGCCTATCATAAACGCAGCAACACAATTCGATACAAAGAAATAAGTAATGGAGTAGGGACCTGATGATAAGCGGTTATTAAGTTAACCAAATCTTTTAATAACAGCTTTAAATACGAGTGAATATTAATCTGGGCACGTGTCGTTCTAACTAAGCAGTTTATCGTTATTTTATTTATCAGGCGTTTAGTAAAGTCACAATAAACTTAACATAGAGCATAGCTTTCTTCCATGGCATCCGATTAGATATGCGAGCATGGGGAATGTTGGTAGGTATTTTAGTAAAAGTGAAAATTTTAAAAACAACACTTTCTTTAATTGAGTCAGCACGCTCGCTCAATAGATGAGCCCGACCTTTTGAATATTTATAAGTGATTAATTTACCTATTAATTCACTTACTAAGAAACTGTATAATACCAACGTGATTACTAATAGGTACATTAGAGATGCATTAGTCCAATACTCAATTAAACCAATCCGACTAAATACTAAAGGAAATTCAGGTAGTAAATTCTAGAGTCCCCGACGATATTTTCATTCCTATGGTGTTTGCACCCTGGCCTGCACGATACCGACATCTACACGATATCGTCACGTCAGCACCTCGAACAAAAATATCGGTGCCGGCGTGAGCGGCGATATCGTTTAGTTATCGTGTTGATGTAGTGTGAGTTTACTACAGCAAGAGTATAAATGCTCTAACATGATTTAGACACGTGAATTCGTAGGTGCTTAGTTAATTAACCCTATTCGTGTCGGTGACTAATTTGATTTGTAGATTCAACTGTTTCTTTATTCCGCAGTTCTGGTAATGTGTCTGTCACATTTTAATAGAGATTGATAACGAGTTTATTTATTCATCAATCATCATCAATATCATCAATCAATATATATATAGAACTCTTTTGAAGCTGACAGAGAATCAACGCACAGCCTAAACCATAAGTCCTAGAGGTATGAAATTTGGAGGGTAGTATACCTTATATAGTGTAGGGGTGCACTATGAAAGGAATCTTGAAAAGTCGCAACCTAAAGGGTCTAGAACGCGAGCAACGCCGCGGGCGACGGCTAGTTCGATCATAAAGCTAGAGTCATCTAGACCTCCAAAGGCTTTGTAGATAGGCATCAGAAGTCCAATGACGTTATTGATCGATCACACACTCGCAGCCAGCCTCTGACACTCGCCTATCGCAGATCAGCTTCTTAGAACCCATTACTAAGTAACTGCTATTAAGTACTAGTTCACTTGACAAAATGAGCTTTGTTGCACAGACTCGGATGCTCAATACTCAGTTATAATTTTTTTGACGAATTTTATTTTCGAAAATCTTGCTTCAGTTTGAGCTCTTTTGAGCATACGAGCCTCAGTATTCAAAATTGGAGGAAGACCGAAGAAGAAGTGGTTTGATTGTGTGAAAGAGGATATGAATGTGAGATGAGTAGATTTAGAGTTGACGAATGATAGGAGTGAGTGGAAGAAGAAAACATGTTGTGCCGACCCCACCTAGCGTGGGATAAGGGCAGGGAAATGATGATCGTAGATTTTCTTTAGGGGCGACAATCTGATCCAATTTTATGGATTTCTCCCGGTTTATTACAAGAACTACTACGACTTAGATTGATAACAATTCTAATTTTTCACTCAATTGTGTCGTTTAGCTGCAGATTACTTGCTTTATAGGTTCTCCTACAAGACATTGGAATGCTGGAATCAGAACAGGTGACGGGAAACTACGAGTAGGTTCTGTTAGCATTAATTGCTGTAATGATTTCAAAACATTTATAGAGCTAGGAACTACCACAAAGAATAACAGTTTGCTTAGCTACATTGACATAAATAAAAAAAACTTGAGAATAGAAAACTTACCAAAATGTAAGGAAATTACATTTAAGTCACATGACTATTCCCATCGATTTCACGTAAGAAGTAGAGTTTTACTATACCAAGGCCCAATGACGACGCGACAAAAAAAATGTTCAAATAAAACAATATACTGAATCTGTGAGAAGGGGAGGCACTTGCAGTAGGACACAACAAGGTAGGTACTTAATAAAAAAATCTACTTCCTAGATTAACTTGACTGAGTCTGATGCGGTTCAGCATTAACGGGTCCGGCAACATTACGCGACACACGTGTTTAATATTTGTTACGACAATCTGCTGATAGTTTGACGCAATGAACGAGGTGGAGCGTCGATTTGTCGCAACCCGACGGGATGCTGACAGTCCTATAATTGCAGATACAGTAGCGTGCCCTAGTCTAGCGCATTCTTTTAGTCTGGTTTGCTAGGAAACAGATGTCTACATGTTGTCTACTTTAGCGTTCAGAGATTTAAAACTCACGTGAATGTTTTATTCAAGTTTGATGACAAAAACCTTGTCCGAGCGTTTAGAATAGCCCTCAGAATATTAAATTTAGAGCCATTCCACTTTCCCCACCAAGAACTTCTGCACAGATTATTAGATTGAAAGCAAAAGTTGAATATTTTGTGTATTTTTCTATGCACGCTAAGTTAGTACCTACTAGATACACAAACTTAATGTGAGTAATGCTCTATTTCGAAGTACGGAAAGGTCCATGAACGGCGTCGCCGGTTCATGTGTGAATTTTCTCATGTTGATAACGTAAACGATGTGCAACCACATTGTCGTAAGCCCTGTCGGTGTTTCCATAGACATAAGAGTCATGTGGGATACTAACCAATCATATACCTTAGAGTTAATGTTAGTATTTACCAAGTGTGAGGCTTTGTAAGGCCTGGTCCAGTCCCAGTAGCCTTTGCAGCCCTATTTGTCCAAGTTCAATAAATACTGTCATCGAATTAAAACCACAAAAATAATGATTATTTGTAAATGACTGTTTATTTTTGGACCCCAGCCACTGGTGGCCCGTGTCAGCCACTTTTTATAGCTTTGTTTTACACGGTATAGCCGCCACTGGCTACACGTCTAGTTGCGAGTCTATGCAATGCATGAAATAAAAAGTGGCCCCGTTTACGCTCACAGAGTTAGGCATGGTCTCTTTTCACACGTATTAATTTGTCTATCTGGATGCATAATCAGAATGACGAAGCAAGTAGGTGCTTACATATCAATTAGTTCAACGCACCTGCACAGTGCACATTTTATATTGCATAATCTATAGGGGGCTTGGAAAATTTAACAAAAACTTGCATGTACAGGTTGAGTAACGCTACACCGGTACCTAAGAGTATACCTATTTGACCATTGCATACACGCTAAAGTGGTGCTTGTTGGTGAAGTGAACGATTTAGTTTTCATACAATAATCACTGACCTATAAAGAAACCGCAACTTACACAGTGAACTTTTTCTGCTTATCCTGTATCTACAGCTATTGTAACGGTATTTAAAGGGTTAAGCTTAACTGTTTGTTGAATTTATCTACAGAAGAGCCTTTTATACAATTGCATTATGTATTTTTACCACACCGTTTTATTGACATGACGTGAAATCATCGGATCGGTTTTGATATTCTATTACAATTCTTTCCTCGTACTTTAATCAGCTTTTTCATCCTTGACATAAAGTTCTAGATTCTCTAGATTCTGATGCGTGGTAAATGCCTGCCATAGATGAACCCTGATTGCCTAATCCCACGAGACGTTCCAATACGTAACAATGCGTGCTCTAATTGTGCAGATCCGAACCGGGCCGTGCGACGAACGCGGAAGGCATGCGTGCATGCGTGTGTATGCTATGGTATTGTGCTGTGGGAATATTGGCCAACGAGGAGTGTGGCCGGGACGTTCTATGGGAGTCACAATGAATTGAGCAAGATAATTAGTAGATTAGATTAGTCATGCACTACGAAGGTATTATGTGATAAACAAACGCATCACAGTGGTGTGACTGCAGCGCCTTTTCTTTTGTCTTGATTCATAAAAATCTGTAGCTCAAACTATACTGACAAGTCAACTTGGAAAAAGAAAATCCGTTGCTATCCGTTGATTTTGTATAGAAAATTGTTCATTTGACTAATTTACCATTAAAGTGTCTGGTACAAAAAGTTCCTACAGTTACAAAAAGTCCGAACAGTATGGTTGATTGGTCAATCAAACACGTATTTTCAGAATCTCTCAATTTGTGTGTAACGGCATATCAGTCGATTTCTCACGGCCAACGTGGACACGTCGCTCCGTTAATTTTAACTGATGGTTCAAGTTGGAAGCTTTTGATAGCGTAGAATACGTTAAAGAACTTCAGGGTTGTAGCTATCTTTGCTGAAAGTTTTAAAAGAAAAATCTTAGACCAGGCTTTCTCGACCACTCAATCACTCGACCACTGCTAGATTATCCATCTCTCATAATACCTTTCCAATCTGCAGTAATATCTCAGTAGCTCACACAGTATTTCGTTTGCTGGGATATACTCAGAACATTAACTTAGATTTTAAAAGAGGTTCTGATTTCGATGAGGTTATATTATATGTAAATTTAAGCGACATTTTGACGATCATTACTCTCGTATTGCTGTAAAAGTTACTGCGCAGTGAGTACTATTTCTTTGTCGCTAGGATGTAGGAGTGGTAGAAACCGCAGTCACACCCACCTTGCACCATCCATATCTATAATTGTTATAACAGTGCTAAATTGCGTAATGCAATGCGCACTCACAGACATGTAGATTCTTTCTTAGACTGTCTTCTACCTATCTCAGTATGGATACTTTTATATGCCTATACTTAGTGCGTTTGTCGAAGGTTTTCGTGCAAGTTTTGATAGTATTAGCAGAGATATTTTGCACTGCGATCAATACCGCAGAAGAAACGCAGCGTGACAGCGTTTCAATGCAAACTGTAACTGTTTCACCTCGCTAATGGCGCTAAGTTGAAGCTTTGTGGTCCACTGCCCGCGCGATAATAATCTGCACCGATTTTAAGAAACGTTTAATTGTAGATTAAAACCTGGGAGTAGAATTTTCAGTAGAATAAATGTTACAAACTATAAAAACATGTATTTTTTTGTTTTTTTGTACTTGTTGGGTGTAGTCAGAAAGATTTTACATACAATGACGTTTTGTTGACAGCATTCCGCTTAGCGAATCTTTAGGTATGATCTGTGATAAGGTTTGTGGCTTGTTTGTGGTAAGCGCTTTTATTTTACTATCGTTCACTCTGAGATTTAATTACTATTTCATAATCAGCAATATTTTACTCTGGCTCTAATAAGGGATAGACCAGTTATCGTTTTAGGAGGTTGCTGAAACTATTACTACAAGTAATAGTTTCGCTCGCCACCGCCTCCACTGGTGCACAGTCATAGTTAAGGTCATCGACACGTAAAAATTGCACAGCAAATGAACCATCGATCCAGATTCCGTTGTTTATATCACAATCACGGTTGCTTGATTACCTACTTCTATAATCACCGATTTTAAGTTTCTTGCCTTTCACAAAAAGTTCTGGAATTTATCAATAACTTAAGGGAGCTCTATCTAACCAACTTCAACTTCTTGGTTTGAACTTCAACTTCTTGGTTTATGGCTTTTGTAACTTGTTGGCTTTTGTGGCTTTGGAGTTCGCTAATGCTGGTGTCATAAACATGAGAGAAGTAGAAGACTATAGTCAGTGTACAAAGGGAGTTATAACAGCAAACGAAAATGTATGGAAATGACATTGACATTATAGTCGTGACCTACACATTCTTTTTACATTGACACGTTGCAAATCTGCTGAGTCTAGATAGAATAATAACAATGCAATTACGCATGTATAAGATAGATACAAGAAATTACATTATAACGATGTGTCGTTATAATGTAATGTGTCCTTTTGTTTTTGTTATTTAATATCAGATATTAATTAAGGTCATCTTCATTAGAAGTGAAGTTTGAAATATCTCAAAGTATTTTGATGAACTGGAGTCCATACTCTATGGTCTTTTATGATGACGAGCAATTATGAAGAACCAACGAGATTTTCCGATCAGGGTTTTTTTTTGTAAAATAAACTTGTAATCAACTAATTTAGTATTATCTATATTTTAGTTCTACGAAATGCATTTGGTAATGTAGATAGTACATTGACGTAGTGTCAAATAGATACGCATATTGTCACGTTTCGACCTACTGGTATAATTTCAACATGCATTTTGCCCCAATATCGCTGCTAATTCAATAGTATTTTATGTATTTTGTTGTACGAGTATAAGTGTTTGAACTAAGTTTTCAAACAAAAATTATAGTTAAGCCGTTCATATTATTTTCCTAGAAAAACTCTACTAAGTAGAAAGAACTCTACTGAATAAGAAAGTAACCCTGATTTTGTTTCAAATAAAAATACACTTATAACTTTTTTCACCAGCTTTTAAATGAAAAAAAAAACCCGAGGATGCATTTATTCCAGTTAATTTCTGATAAGTATTACTAACTTCATTTATTAATTTTTTCTGCTAAATTAATAGTTTTTTACTCAAAGTAGGTAGTTTACTCTATGGTTTGTTGGGTTCAGTGCTCCCACACTGACGTAACCCTCGATTAGCGAACGTCACAAATGTATCGAATTGCCAGTAATCGAGTTGCCCTGGTTTTGTGACGTGACGTCATATACCTACAGGTAAGTACGTGGTAGGATATTGAAATAAAATCAATGAGGCTTGCTAGTTGTGGCTAGTTGCGACTAGTATCCTCACGCTGTGCTTGCTGCTCTGTAAGACCGTTTCATATTTTCTCAATTGGATATACGTCATCGAGCTAAATCATCGGATTACTAATATTAGGCCTATATTTAGTGTGATCAAATTATTCCCAATATTATGAACAACTTTTTTAAGATATACTTACCTTATTTTTTCACACTGGGTGGTTCCATAGCCATAACCCTGTACGTATATCATACACCCTGTACATCAATCAATGATAAATCATTTTATGGGCTGCTCGAATTAATACTCGATAAACCATAGCGGGGGCCATAAAGCAGCCTAGAAACTTCAACACTGAGTTGACTACTACCTCATACGAATTCACCGTGACGGCGTTTACGACAGACACTGTTCCTTACCCTGGTATTCTAATACTTGAGTTGAGAAATTCAAGTAGGTACACTCAACTTGCAGAGAAATTCAAGCACACTCAACTTTTTTCAACGATAAAAATAACCATGGTGGAAGTTAAGTCGTAAAGTCACTTGAAGCAAGTCACCAAAGAACTTACAGATCAGCCTGAAGCCGACATTCTACGGTTGCCCGAAAGAAAAAATCTTTAGAAACTTCTGGAATAGAATAAAACCTCTTCAAGAACTTAGAAGGAGGCCGATGGAATATACGATTTACCTGTCTGCTTCCGGTTTCTGGTTCCTGCTGAAAGGGTCTATATTAAACAAAATGTAAGTGAAGTATAAAAAACGCCACAGAATACGAGCATTAGGAAACCCGTGCTGATAATGGCATTTTGTAAGCATTGACACACATTAAATCGAATTATCGTGACATTGTAATGGCTATAT
This sequence comes from Eulithis prunata, assembly GCA_918843925.1. NCBI lineage: Eukaryota > Metazoa > Arthropoda > Insecta > Lepidoptera > Geometridae > Eulithis > Eulithis prunata. Next base: position 10,856,065 of record OU974008.1, on the reverse strand, counting down.
TCGAATGAGCACCATTTTATATATCGAGTTGATCATAGTTTCACCACAGATCATATAATACATTTCACTGACCGTTTTATGTCATTGTGATTAGGGATGAGGTTGCCTTTATCATGACTATTTCAAATATTGACAAAATAATTGCCTGTCAAAATGACGTACAGAGGTCATAAAAAAAGAAGAAGAAAGGGACCCATAACTGTACGGTTTTCTATAAAACCGCGTAGTTTTCCGCACTGTAAGTTATCAAAATTGATTTCAGGCATTACCTAACATTATTTAGCACACGTTGTATAATATTTAGATGCTACGCGGTAAAAAGTGAAAGATAGTTTTCCCTTGGCATGTGAGTTTCCCAGTTGTCAAGTAATGGCCTCATTGTTACGTATAGAATAGTACATGTCATGCCTATTGTAATTAGTCGGGTTACATCACAGAGTTGTAACTTGTCGCTCGTAAAATATACAATGCTTACAACTAGGTAATAAACTGGGCTGCACAAGCAATTAACGTATAACTAATAACTAAAGAAATTAATAAAAAACATGTTCAATAGTGTAATTTACAGGCACGATTGGATTTAGAAGTAGCGGAGCCATTGTGCTAATAAAATAACAATGCTTGAACACGCTTCTGATTGACTGCCCCTTTAACTCAGAATCTTTTATATGTTTGTTTCTGCGGTTCTAAGGTTTTGTAGAAGGGATCAAAAGGGTCTAAACGTAGTAGTTTGAGGAAATTGCATTCATATATGAATAACTACATATTATGACCCCAACGCGAGACGAGAGTGAAGATCTCATTCTCCCGAATTAGAATATAACGAATTAGAATATAACTGCTTGTGACGTAAAAATGTCACGTGGTGGTTCTAAGGTTTGAATTTCCCGACTGCCTTCCCCCATCAGAAATATAAACCTTATCATGGCTCGACACTAGATTCAAAATACTGGAATAATTTTTCTGTACAAAAGACATCAACGCGCTCCATATAAGAAGTTTATTTTAATACTAATTTTCGTTCAAAGTTGTTATACGAAGGAAATAATACAAGTTTGTACTGCTGCTTTGCAATACATCAAAGCAATTGTCTTGAATACAAACCCCGCCCTTTGTCTGACGATAGGAACTTGCGTAAGGTGGAGCTTTATGGGCCCAAGGTGTGCTCTTTTAAGTATTTTTAAACTTTGCAGTAAGTAGGTATTGCAGTTTCTAGAACATAAGAAGGGGTCAAATTCTTGCATGAAAATTCTGGGGCGTAACCAGATAATACTTACCTATAGAAAACGTGCTATGTCCATGGATAAAAGTCACAATACACAAAGATGATATTGAATATTGATACAAGGTTTTAGTACTCATCCGTCAACTTTTGAATGGTTGGTGGTCGCTTGTGACTTGGCCCACAGCTGGGCAGGTCTCCCACGGCTGGAGCCCTCACCTTGGACCACACAATTGTAACAATCTCTGCAATTAGCCGATTGTTTCCGAAACAGCTTGAAGGCTGAATGATTTCGGACGCTATGATACTTTTGGATGCATTTACACCTAACGCAGGTATCCATCTGTTCTTTATTTTTACCTGAGAGTTTACGGATTAAAGTATTGTAAGATATTCTGATGTTAGAGGTTTTATTTGAAGCTATGAATGTTTACTGTGTTATAATGGTCTGTAAAGGAGAGTGATGTACTTTTGAGGTAGTGTCTAAAATCTTGGTTAGTGTGTAATACTTATAAATTGAATTACATTTGAAAAAAAACCTATAAGTACTTAGAAAAAATAAACATCTTTGATTTTGTAAATATAATACAAACTTAAAGAAGTGTGTTCGTCGGCTTTTGTGTGAGTGTGGCCAGTCGTGAGAATTTCGTAAACAGTGCTACTATTTGACGTGCAGGTCAGCTGGCTGAACCAAAGGTCAGGAGTTACAGAAACCGAAGCCTGCTATTGTGATCAGAGGCTGTTCTGATAAGGGGTACCTGTCAAAAATAAACACCTGTTCAATACCTTTGATTTATTATTAAAAAAAAATTTGAACAACGCCATCTAGTCTTAAACGAAGTAAAGCAAACATTTAAGTCCTGTTGAACGATTTTAAACCTTATCCACCAAGTGTAGTTGCACTTAAATGGACCATAAATAGATATGATTCCCATAAATTAATGTGAAGTAACACTTCACTTGGCTATTCGACATTCTACCGCGGGACAGAATGTCTTCGTTCAGATAACAGCTCCATCATATACAGGGAGACTACCGAACTCCAGGGGGTTAAAGTTTCCATCATCGAGCGCGAAAAAAAGCTGTTTCATAATATTTGTTAAGTTGGTGTTGCAGTTTTTAAACAACAGTAGTTGTATTTCGCACCTACAGTTTAGTTTTTTTTTTTTTTTGTTTGTGATAGTCGTTATTGAACAAGCTGATAGCTCACCTGATGTTAAGTAGTAACTTATGCCTATAACAATGCATTACCTCACAGAGCAAGTCCAATGAGGAAGTGCCCTGTAAGGCAATGCACTGCGTCCATCACTCTGAGACGTAAAGATCTTGAAGTCTCCGTCTTGTGCCTGTAATTACACCGTTCTTCTAGTCTAGAAATCTTCTTATTCTTGCGTGTTTATGGTCTGGATCACAACTTAGATTCGAGTAGAACTTTAATCCATCATAAGTATAATTATGGAATTTAATTTCACGGTTTTGAGAGTGGTCACACCCTGTATAAAATACAGGAAACAGTAGCCGGGAAGATTTACGCATCCTGAGATAACTGTTCTTCCTGTTAGCTCTAATGAAACTATTTCTCGGCCAGACTCTACATAACGATACCTACTAGGTACTTACATACCTTCCGTTAGTGATGAACAGCTCGGAGTAGAGGTAGGTATGGGGAAAAATACTTTTGGTTTCTGGGTAAAATATAAATAATAAATAAATAAATATTCACGGACACTTAACACAACGCCTTCTAGTCCCAAACTAAGCAAAGCTTGTACTATGGTTACTAGATGGCTGATAGAATACATATAAAAACTCTATAGTTTGCTCTATATCAAACTGATAATTTTTTTTTTTTATGATAAAAGTAATGGAACAAGCTGATAGCTCACTTGATGTTAAGTGGTAACTTCTGCCTATAACAATGCATTACCTCACAGAGCAAGTCCAATGAGGACATGCCCTGTAAGGCAATGTATTATTGCTCTGATATTAAACATTTTTGTTAGGTTCAATTGTTAGTTCAAATTAGGTCACATTTAATTATTGGAAATTTATTGATAGTATGACCCACTTCTCATATTTTGGATCAAATAATGAGCCACTTCTGCACCAAAGCGCATGCGCATGTCAATAACATTCACTGCTAAAATGGTTCATCTCAATGTTCTTATTTTAGGGTAGAGCGGCCAATCTTGGCTTCATTTTAAAGTCATACTTGAGTTTGTCAAGCCAGCGATCCAATACACTTGTAGGTCAGGCCGCGACTCGCCTTTCTTCCCGTTTCACCCAGGGTTGGGCATACAACATTATCCCTTGTCTCTCCTTATCCAGTGTCTATCACATAAATACCACCGAGGGACATAAAGAACCCGGTGTAGGCCAAACGGTGAGTAGATTGAGATAGCCAAAAGTCATTACCATACAGAGACCGGTCAAGTGCGTGGAGATGCAAGTTGTAAAGGTTTTATTACTATTTTATTTTTAAATAAAAGGTAGGTTTATTTAAATGTCGGTGTCCCCATTATGTGGACACGGTCAACGGGGCGGGAATAAACGATAAAAATCATGTCAACTTGTTTTTCACGTGTTTTTTTTATTCTTATCTTTTGGAAGGACTTTGAGTCGCTTAGCGATCTATACCCTCATTTATGTTATGTTTAGACAGATACAGTCACTAGGGACAGTCGGCTGTCACTGGCGCCAGCTTGCGTTATGTCTATCTCTACATGTTTTTTTTTCGGTCATTTCATTATTATCATGTCAGTCAGAGTACGCATAATACGCACATGTTCACTGATGTTAGTACACTTTGCTCTCATTGTTCAGTTTTGACGAATTGTCGCTTTAATGTATATCTTGTCTATCATTCTACGAAAGTTTATGTCCTGTCCAGCACTGAAAGTTGTACAGTACTGTTGATAATGATGAGCTTTTAATATTGAGAACCTTATTATCGTAAGGGTTTCTAATCTGAAGTTAGCATAGCCATAAACACAGGCCCGTTATTTGATCTCTTATCCTGTCTATCACATACGTACGCGACACATCGGCCAATTACAATGGCGTCCGCGCCCACGCTGGTGCGGTGTGAACGCGCCTTTATCTGAGCCTCTCAGATAATAGGGAGGTAAAGATATTGGGTATCATAGATACTAATTAGAACCGATAGTGGAAATGGGAAGGTTCTTGAATAGTATTAAGTTTTTAGTTTTCTTATTGAATTTACTGTAGTTCATATGCATACAAGTTTTTACGATATTAACATTAATAAATACACATGTAAAAGTAGAGCTAACCGCTGCAAACCGTTGCAAACGATTTATAGATAGCACAACTGGTCAAAATCAGTACCAATCGAAAGATTTTTATAAGTTCATTAATTTTTCTAAGACAAAAACTCTATAAAAAATTACCTCGATAAGCTATTAAACACGAACTTTCTCAGGAAAAAAAAATTACAGGGAAAAATTGACCCGATTGACCCCAGGGGTATATAAAACAAATTGAAGAACGGAAGACGTAGATAATCACGTTGATCAGATAGTTATGGGTTCTGTAAGTGATATTATGCAACTAGTTAAGTGTCAGTATCCCATGCTGTATGAACCTTCACTATTATTTAATCTGACATTTGAACCTGCATTGCTCACTGACTAATAAGTTGTAGGAAAAGTTATAGCTATTTACGACGCGTCTATTTGAATAGGCTTCAATTTGAACCTGCCTAGGAATATTTAACATACAATAGAATGTAATAGTTGATGTATTTATTACAGTTACGTTATGTAAGTATGCTTTTACACAATTTTTTTTTTCTTTTCTATGTTTCTTTAGATAAATACCTTTTTAGTTTTACCTGTTTCAAACAAATGAAATCAGATACTCAAGTCGTCCCATGAATGTCCAACTTTAAGTGAAAGCTTTTCGCAAACATACTGCCAATCGATCAATAAATGTCTGATCTCTCATCAGCTCCAAAACCACCTCTATCTCTTCAAAGTAAGGTGTAAAACTGCCTGATGATTGGTCAGATAATCGCTGGACGCCATGACCGGAACCAATGATATTGTTACCTTTCAACTTTGGTGCATGTGTATTGTTTTGGTACTTATATCTTTGGCAGAAGAGGTGATTATGTAATGCCTATTACCTAATAGTAGGGTTAGGGTATGTGTCAGTAGAGAGTAGGTAAATAAATACCGTACCTATTCTTTGTTGGGGCCGTGTAAACAATTCGATTTTATGCTAATTTCATGTAGGTTTATGTTACGTACCTAGAGTTATGTACAGTATTATGTAAAAATAGAATTTTATCTAAGTACTCAATATTACTTATATCAATAACATAACATGACCACTAATCTTTTTTCCGTCGGTACCAAATAAAATGCATAAAGTACTGAATTACAGCATTGCTTTTTAAGTAGTAGGTAAGTAAATCCAAGAATGTTAATGTTGATATTGACATGAAAACCTCGCATTAGCATTAAAACATGCAAAAAGTGCAAAAAAAGAAACAAACGTTCAAAAAATAAAAGTGCAACATTGCGACTACAAACCTCAGCGTTTTAAGAGTTTTATTAAAAAAAATATCACGTTTTGCCATACAGCGGCGCGCACAAAGAGATGTGGTCGTAAGTTCACAGCCTAAAGTGCAAAATAAAAATATCTGTGTAACTTACCTACTTATCTCTGTAATAATGGCACACCTCGATAAAGCTCCTTGTGTACTACACTTGCTACTGATAGCTAAACACTGTAGATGCCAAGTGTACCTAAGTATCTTCAGTGCCTAAATAACAAAAATGGTAGAAAAAATGGCTCATTCAGTTATCCCCTGTGAGATCCCCTGCGAAGGGGATTTCTGGAGTTTTTGTCCAAAATTCCGTTTAGCGTCCCTTGCGACTGTCTTGTTGCCGGCAGGAGACTTTTGAATAATAACTTCAGAAATCCCCTGATGGGTTCATTTACACAGCGTTCCGTAGTTTACACTTCAAATAAAATGTACCTGCCTACCCAAACTTCATCGCAATAACTAGATAGATACAAAACCGTGACTTCAAGCATGATATTACTTATTATTTAAAAGTATCAAATTATAGACGTGAACGATTTTGCATACGAAACAACAAAACCTTGTAAAATACGTAGTTTTATTAGAATTCCTCAGATTTTGAACGAAGTGGTGTGACTTGTTATGCTAAACATTTCGCTATCACGGCAAATCGATTTTACTAATCAAATTGCCATACCCAGAGAGAAAACACGCGTGTGACCTTTGTTGAACTTCCCAACAAAGTTGTGGAAATAATAATTAGGTAATTATGTGGATAGTAAGTAGGTGCTTACCTAAGTATATAATAATAAATAAATAATAAATATTCACGGACACTTAACACAACGCCTTCTAGTCCCAAACTAAGCAAACCTTGTACGATGGAAACTAGATGGCTGATAGAATACATACATACATTTTTTTTTGTAAATACATACTTATAATACATAGAAACACCCAGACACAGAACAAACATCTATGTTTACAACACACAAATGTTTGTTCTCGGCGGGGATCCATCTTATTTATAAAGAAATCAGAAATGCGGTAGGTAAATGCGGTATAGTGCCTTCTGGTAAGATCGGCGTAATAGTAAGTCCGGATGCCAAGCAATTCTGCGATATTTTTATATGATAATTGCTTAGTTACGTGATTTATCCGGACTTAATATTAGGCCGATCTTACCAGAAGGCACCCTATTAATAATGCATTAAACTATCGGTTTGTGAAACTAGGCCGGTACTAGTAAAATGACCAGAAACTTCGGTGGTTCGTTCCCAGTTTGTTTCCAGATTTAGTTTTCATAGTTTATGCTTTGTTTCGTTTGGGACCTTTTGAGAAATGTCCATGAATAATTTATTTATTTAAATCTGCTTTATATATCTACAAACATAAGCCTACAATCTCCTTCAAACTGGAATGTGGTCCTATATCCGACAGGGCTGTGCGCATGCGCACATTATGAAAATGGTTCTTTTAACACATTTTTAAGCGCGTATTATCAACGCATCAGCCTCGCTGTCGGCTCTTTGTATCTTGAATTAAATCTACAAGTTATACAAATGTCGTTTTTTGTATGACAGTTCGTAGAAGTTTCTGTAACATGCGTTTGCCCCTCTGGACTGGTCCAAAGAATATTCATTATCAGGACTCTATTTTTCTAGTACAGTCAATTCACACTCTTACTCAGTGACGCCTTAAGAAGCGGTACTGTTACACTGCGCGTTCACTAGGCAACACTCCGCTGTCCAGCAATCATTGCCGCGTCGTGTATCTCTTACTACTTAACTTGCCACCATATTTGTGTAAATTGTTTATGGAGTAAAAAATCAAACGTATAGGTGTGATTCAAACTAAAATAATATCAGTGGTTGGAAATAATTACGGCTGATATACGGTCGGATAAACTGTCGCTTTGAGAAGGCTTAGTACAGAATGATTTATGTATGTCTAATTGTCTAATCATTGTTATTTTTGATTTCAGGTAAATCTACGGGTTTGTCTACTCATGGTATTTGGATTGAAACTGTAAGTACCTTCTTAGCTATGCCACAGTGCACTTGAACCTGGATTGTAAGAGATTCAATGAGGGATTCGATGAAGAGATTAGTCTTCTGGACCTCTACTGTTGGTTTAGAGATTTCTACTATCTTACGTTTTTCAAACCTTAAACTACACCTTTCAACAAGTGTCATTGTAGAGATTACTCTTATGTACATAAATCTTTTAAGTATTCTATCATCAATCTAGTTTCTATAGTACAAGCATTGCTTAGTTTGGCACTAGAGTGTGAAATGCCCAAGCATATTATTATTTTTTTCTTTGAAATAACTAGTTCAGCTTCCAGCCGGAACTTGTGATTGAGCTCTGAAAGTATCAACATTACTCGACATTATAAATACCGGATGGGTCGATTTCTCACCGCGGCGGCATCTCATCCATGCCAATAGTTATGCAGACCGCGCGTGATGGAGCCGATCAAGGTTTTTGCGGTGTTCTGGCACAGTTTATTGACTTTGATACGCAAACGGAGAAATTATTTAAATTATACCTTTAGACATGAAAAGCTTTGCAACTTGACGCGGTCGCTTCACATTCGTTTTGTATCAATCGCAATATTGATTAGATTACGTTACTAACCGATAGCATACTAAAGTTAGGTGGTATGGTCAAAACACAATCGCTTGTCATTAAAAAAGAAGCCAAACTTGGCACACTGCCGTGTAAGCCTGCCTACCACAAAGTATCACAAAGACCCTTGATTATAAAAAGTCGCAAAACTGCTTACAATCCAACCATTTATCGCCATTTTTCCACAACTAATACCATCACGTATTAATGATTGATATACACCGACCACCGTAGATAAAAGACTACTTATGGATACTCATATTTATTACTCACATCTTTGGTAATAAAATGCATTCATAAGCTACGTGTCATCATCCTGCCTTTATGTATGGGATCATCACATATTATTCACACGAGAAGGTACTAGCCTCCTCCTCTCTATATATTAGTAATATGACAGCATGATGAACAGACCAAAAACAAATATTTTCAGACCCACATATTTTTTATGTCAGGATTCAAACTTGAACCTGTCGACTTAGTTAGTTAATCAATTGTAAAAAAGCTAGCATATTATATTTAAAGCCAAGGGCATACAGCTCGATTACATTGTAAGTAGATTTGAAGTGACCCGTGTCTGTGGAAGTTGCGGATCCCGACACGTACGCATTCCGGGATGAGCCGGGATAGGACGTTCCCACGAAATGTAATAGACGCCAATAAAGCTTGCCTGTAAAACCACGTCCGCTATATAGCGACTATTACAAGCTGAAGAACGTAGATAAACTTATTTCACTGTTGCAAGGCATTAACTGCTGAAATAAGCCTGAATCAGACACTTTTCCAAAGGTGCATCAAACAGTCCAAACGCCATGGCATGAAACTGATGCCATCCTTTTGGGGTTATAAGCGGCCTCTTGAAATCTTTAACTTTAGCACAGATCATATCATACTTTACTTAAGTAAATTGCTTTCCATTAGTGGCCGTCATAAAACTGTAGCAGTTTTATAAAACAAAGCCTAATTGCTGTGGCCAGCGAGCAATGTGGATAAATAGTCAGGAGATTGGGCCTGACAATCCTTGGCGCCGCCCTTGCGAAATAGCTGTACGTGTAAATATCTCACTGTACTGCACCCCTAGCATTAGTCTGGAGCTATCGAGTTACTTGAGTATTAGGACCAATTGCGCTAGCTGACCGATCAAGTTTATCGATTTAGTCGCGTTCATTTACACTGACTCAAACATCAATTTGAACGATAATTTTAAAACAAAACCGTGTTTTAGCTCATTTTATAAAACTTATTTTAGACCAGGTTTTGGAATGATACGTTGGCGTAACGATATAACTGGTTACTTATCATCAATTAAACAAATGACTATCTTTATAAGCCAAAGAAATCTCCAAAAATTAGTAACACTTTCAGCTTGAAGTCTCTTAGACCAGTCAGTACAGAGATCCACATGTCTGGTGCACCCACGTGGAACGCTGATGCGGCGCGCACCCAGCCACGTCAGCACGGTCCACTTACCGTAGCGAGAGGCACACGCCACAATGGGCTACTGGAGGTTGAATACTAGATCGATAAGCGAGGAACACGTTGCTCTTCCTGATAAAGAAAAGACTCACTAGTGCGTCCACAAAAATTTCACGTTATGACTTTGATATTCTAGGTATACTTTCGTCGTATTTCGTAACTTGGTACACCCAAAAACATAATCTCTCAGTCTATAAAACGTGTTTTTACGTTTTCAAACGATGATTTGCTAACTATTCTATGGAAGAATAAAACAATTTTCTTTTTTCTGAAGCCACTGGCTATTAATTTTTTCTAGTTTCTAAGTAGATATTATTCAATAATCTCAGAGATAAATCGCTTAGAAACGTGTAATGCGCGGGGCCGGGCGTCGAACCTGTACGACTGGATTTATTCTAATGGACATTACTACATTCAAGGTCTCTGGGAAAGTTGGTAACAGCTTTCGCACATCTTTGTGGATGACATGTTACTGAGATCGCGGGGCAAGTACTGCTTTTTTATCTTTAAGGGTAGATGGTGTGGTAATGGTCTAAAATATGAAATTTCATTGCGATTTGAGGTCTTTGGTACTTTGCTTAGTGCTTTCAAAGTTTCCAACTATTCTGTAAACTGTTTTGTAAACCAGAGTGTGTTGGTAGGTACATTAATCTGTATAGAAATCGAAAGTGCTACCATTTACGACAAGCAAAACAACATTATTAAAAGCTGCAAATACATTTTTATGAACTTAGAAAGCTAATCAACGAAAGTGGTTCTTATCGATAAGAGTGCGCCAAGTTTTGAAATAAAATACTTGTTTTGCAATAATGAACCATGGGAAATTGAACGAAAGTCGAAATTGCTTTCTAATTATTTATAGTGGTCTAGGCGTGTCTATTACAAGCTTGTGAGATAACTGTATTGTATTACGAAACCTATGAGTGGATGTAATAATGATTTGTGAAACACAAACAAAGCCTATTGATAAAGTACCTGCTTGACATCCTTTTGCGAAGAGCCAAGTCCTATTCAGTGCAGATTGTGTGGTTTTAGACTCTAGGTGAATAGAACCTATTAGGAAACAGTTATCCGAGCATCTCATGTGAAAATAGGAGGGCACTAGTGTAAGAATAGGAACAATAGAGAAGCTAGTAGAACTTGTCAGCACGCTTCGGGAAATCAATACGCACCTAGTAAAATCACTGAAATGACTCTGAAACGGTTTACAGGTGAATTATCATCAGTTCTTCGTAAGTAAAACCAAGAGGAATAAGCAGATAGAATTAATGACCTATCTTCCAACAGTTCAAGGAATTGAGGAGTAAGAGTGAATGAGTATCTGGCAGGTGTGATACACCGTTGACCGCATCATTGCTTAACTGCAGATTGCGGTCAAGCGTTTGCCTAAATAAGGCTTTCAAAACTAAACAATTTGATGCGAGTACATTGTGTATGTGCCTAACATTTAGAATCGTGCGCAGTACTTTATACTAGGATTCATTTTAAGATTTGACTTTATAGTCAGATTTACTTGGAAATAGACTCTCATTGTCGTCACCAAGCAGAGGAGAGATCCCCGCAAATAAAATTTTACTCCTTTAAGTATGACTGAGTTAGTCAAATGTATGTATAGCACAATTTTCTTGATGATCTCTATTCGTGACAAGTTGAAATCGAAGAATACCACTGCTATAAAACCAACAAATTTTTCTCATAACTCAACATTTGAGAGATCTAAAATCATTAAATTCAAAATATCATTTAAATCTTAGAAAAAGAAAACATTCGAATAGGAAAGTGCGTAGCTTGTAACAAATAGTTATCGTTTATGTTTACGACAGCTCCTGAGTGGTGACGAGGCACTTCTAGCGGCTAACTTGTAGAGAAACCTCACCGTTTACTGACGTTAAGAATCTTCATGCTACAAATATGCATGATCTAAGATGACCATCGCTTTACGTGTTTTTTGTAACTGTTCAAGATCATTAGTATCCGTCTAATTTGAATCGCAATTCTGCAGTTACCTTTCTTTGGATGCCAATTTGTTTCTAAACCAACTATTATTAAGTATGTCCTTTCTGTTCTAGGATAAGTGTTATTTATGCCATACTATTACCATACTATACTATATTACTATTACTATACTATACAATTATTAATTCTCTATGGTTTTGTCTAGTTTCTAATTTTAGTTACTTTTATTTCTTAGATTTTATTTCATATTTTTATTTTATTGTGGTGGTTGAAAAACCTTTAAAATATCTCATCACAATCATCATTTTGGGCAAAAAATATCCACTAGTGGTCCGAACTGGCCGCGACGACCATGGCCTAGTGCGTCTGTACTCAGAGTGACCACAAGATACATCATCGCAATCCCACGCATGTTGACTGAGACAAGGCAGCTAGAAAGTGAAATTGACCACACACCACACAAACGCATTTTTCGATTTTACTTTCCCACATTGAATAACATTGTAAATAACTTGCGAAATGTTTGGGAATAGACATCAGTGTTACTCATCTCTATGAGGTAACGATCTAATATGAAGGAAACAGCCTTCAAAGTGATGGACGCAGTCTTATGCCTCTGAGGACCAAGTAACGCACCGGCAGAATACGTGTACCACGCAACGCAAGGTCTAGAAGAAGAGGTCTCCTAAACACTGTATCTAAGTAGAGATGGGCATTACCACTAGCAGTAACTAATCCCTTATCGATGTCTGAAGCCTATCAAGTTAGCTGCCGACGACAAATCTGTCAATGTCTAAAAACCTCTTAATGGTTGATCGATTTGATCGGAAGCGTGATAAACCGTTGACCTTCACTCAAGGTGTCATTTACTTATACAATTCTACTGATTGGATGAATGAAATTCATTATCTAATTAATTTCAGTTTCTGTCTATTTGGTACGAGATGGTTCACAAGACCAACAAACTTGTCATGACTGTGTTCACGTAGTTTTCGTTACAAACTACTTGGAACTATAATATTCTCTAACGTGATGATTTTTAGAGCCCTCAACTTTGGCCATCAACAATGCTGTCGCAGCAGAGTTGGCTATCTAGATCAGAAAAAGAAAAAAACAGAGGAAAAATAGCTTAGTCGTGTACACTTGGGAAGGCTTCCACGGTGATTCGTAGCGAGAGTAGGTATCGTATCGACGACCTGTTGTGATTCACTTTCACATGCGCTGGTGCGGACACGGGCGCAGGCGTGGCGCGTGCTTTCGCGGGCACCTCATATTATAACATCAAACAAATAAACAAATAACTGTCACATAATAAGTACCTACTTATACCTAGGTCCCTGGGGTCCAAGCAAAGCAAAGCTTATAATATTCTAAAGCTCTATAGAGAATGTGACAATAATCAAACTAGGAAGTGGTAGTTAATTGAAAATTCACGTGATTATTCCCACACATTTTTTGACGGGTTTTGTTCTCTAACAAACTGTGACTGGCTGGTCTGCCTTCCAAGTTTTCTTATCACAGTAATATCAATCAACCACAATCCATACTTACTGGATTAAATATTTACAAATCATGCAAACATTTGTCCAGCCGAAGTATTGAACCTTTATCTCCTGCGTCTCGTAGCCTTTCGAACACTTAGCAAGTTCCTTTGTACCCACCTGGCTGGTTGGTCACCTTGCTTACCTTATCTCTTGTCTAAAAGAGCTTTATCTACCAATGACTGGGTCCGAAGCCATTTTGATAATTCTGCTTAAAAGACTATTTACACCCAGATATCGCTATGTGGTCTAAATGTGAAGGCTGGACATTTAACGACTTACCACACCTTCGATACTCTCCATAATAACTGCTGATTTATCTATGCCTTCAGCATACTAACTGTTATAGCTCTGTGTCTTCGAGGTAAGGCTTGTTGAACTTGCATCAATCAAATATTGAATCGTTCTGTTGATATTCGATATTTGGTTAGGCTCGTTTTGAGAATCGAATGAAGACAAATATTTTGAAATTTTCGGTTTACTTAAATGCAAGGACATTGCTTGAAGGTTGTTTTATGATTATATAAAAAAAAAATGACAGTATGTCAATAATTACTCTGTCAAATGAAAAAGTGGACCTTTGATCAATCTGCTTTGGAAACAAAGCAGAAAAACTAAGACGGGCAACTGCAACTAAAATTGCAAATACAATCGACAAGTTGCGCAAGATTTGAAATATGAATTACATTTAGTAAACAACGCTGCCGTCGTCGGTCAAAAAAGGTAGAACATGATTTGAATTAGGAATTAGTGGTGACCTACGCTATCAACTGGCAAGGATGCGTGTGCGCTGACCTTACAACAAAAAGTTGAACAAAAACATAACCCTCCATTTAGTAGTCAGGCAAAAAACCGGTAATCGATCGATTTTACGGTTCAATCGACTGTTTACAAGCGTTTTTTGTTAGTTTTTGTGTGAACAAGTTATTCAATGACTGTATTGAGTGGTTTTTGTTGGTATTGTGATTTCTGTTTCTAAAACTGTTGAAATTCTATTTAGGAAGTGCAATTTAACTCATCTGTAAAAAAGTACTAAACTACAAAATATATAAACCACTAAGACAAACTCAGTGAAAATAAATTATATTCATAAGTAGTAGCATTTTGCTAACTCTATGAGGTTTGACATTCAAAGGAACTATTCCTTCCTGGCTCTACTTTGTAGATCATCCAAACCTGCACCGTAACGTGCCATAACCATCTGTAAGCTGATCATAAACTGTAACGATTTATTCCACTTCCCACTCTACTACTTTCTATTCAGAGTCCTGAATTGCATGACTCCTTCATAACTTGAAACTTCCATTCTCGTAGATGTTTTATCTGGTTGGAATAGGGTTGTATTTAACTTGAACTGTTTGTTTATTCACTGGGCGATGACTGCGGATCTGGGAGTTCAGTTCGCGTGGAGCACGCATCGTTTTTCATTGAAATAGAGTTGAAATTGGCTTGTTATGTGGTTTTGCTGGGTGTCGTAATGGTTACACATAGTGCAGTTATATGAGAACGTGCGAACGCCCGGCTCATTCACGGTTTTTGCATAAATAGCGAGAAACGTTACAAAATACGAGGTATTGTTCGATTGTGGCTTGGATTGTTTTTAGTAGCGTGGTTTGGTTTGTATTATATAGCTTTGTGTATGAGGCTATGGGAAATTAGCTTTTGAGATTGTGGTATTTTTATCTTGTAAGACATTTCGTGGTATTTAGCTCATTACATTAGGTTATAAACGGTTGTAATTATGTCATTAATTCTAATTAATTCGTTACTTTATTGATATTATCTTAAGCCATAAAAGATCACGAAGAACTTGGAACTAGGTAAGTACTCTTCATTTTGAACTCTAGTAACCGAGGGCTCTATCATCATCAGCACCATTCAAAGCAGTGTAATCTAGAAAAATAAGACACTCGTATTGATATTGCGGGTTAGAAATTGATCAACCGCTGATTCTAATGTACTTGCTAGATATTGTAAAAAGATTATCGGCCTTACGCATGAATGTTTTGTCTTTTTTTATGCAGAGTTGGTTCTTCTTCTCTTCAATAATGGCCTCTGTCCGTCTTCTTCTTCTCTTCAGTAATGGCCTGTGTCCGTCATTTCGACAGACAACTTTGCCAATGTCAAGTGATTTCGACAGACAATTTTGCCAATGTCAAGTGATATAATTGTAATAATATGACTTGACTTGACTTATTTATTACAATTTTAACACTTGACATTGGCAAAATTGTCTGTCGAAATGACGGACACAGGCCATTATTGAAGAGAAGAAGAATAAGTCAAGTCATTTGTCAAGTCGGCTGGATTCGCGCGTCGATGCACTTTTGAAGTTTCAACTTCTTCTTCTTTTATTATCGGTCTGTTATTTCGACAGACAATTTTTGTTGCCTGCACTTCGAGCGTGACGTCAGCAATAAAACACCAATCTACGTACTTAGTAATACGACAAGCAAAACTGTTCAGTTTTGATCACAATAAATGGCAGTTGTTAAAGGTAGTGTGCGTAAAGTAGTCCAATCGGCAGTGAAAGGAATCCAAAATACTACCTTTGCGGTCAGTGTTACATACCTATACAATACCTACCTCCATTGTATACGTAGCTATGTACTTGGGGCTACTGACCGGAGATTGTTTCGTAATAAGGAGATGAGTGTTCGGTTTTGAGTATTTGCTTTGTATATTGAACTAGGCTTTTGTCCTAGTTATACAGCAATTTACAGCTTAGATACAAGAAGTAGTAATGCAATACAAACATATTGCAATAAGTATGTACCTATGTAACAAAAAGTATGGAACGGGAGATTCCTTTTCCGCACTCACAACTGTTGCTTGGTTCGGAATTATATTATAGGAAAAGTGTGAGTACCTACCACTCCCAAAGTTTTCTCCAGTTATCTTATTACATCCACCTGATTGAATGTATTCAGTCTGAAACGACAGACAGACAGGCGACGGTGGCGGCGCCGCCGACTGCTTGATGGAAACCTGGCTTTATTGAGTCAAGAGTTGAACTCTTTAGTGTAAATAAACAGGTAGGATGTACTAGTTGGGGAACGAATAGTCATTTTTATGGGCTACAACGTGATCATTTAGGATCGCGTGCGTTGTAAGCACTAAAATATGAAGTAGAGTTTTTTTTTTTTTTGCGTTGTAAGCACTAAAATACGAAATAAAGATTTTTTTTTTTTTTTTATTAAAAGGGCCCCTTAAAATGTTGAAGCGCGTTCCAAATACTTTTTTATAACTTACGTGATGTTGTAAATTCTTTACTGATGTTCTGACAGCCTCATCTGAGCATTCCTCATTTATTGCAGCGAGCCCATCAATCATCAAATCGTTGACCTATGAGTTTCGACACCAACTGATTCTTCGTTGTATATAATCTTCTTAGCCATTTTCGGCTACAGCCTAGCTTCAACAACTTCTGTTTAATCATCATCAGATCAGCCTGCAGATGGCCACTCTGTAAAAATAACGATTGGATCCCAAAAAATGTTTTTGTGTCATATGATATTTTTGCTGAATCTTTGTATTGTTATTATCTAAGGCTTTGATGCTTGCAATTTCTCATAATCACATTCAGTAATTTTATATCTTCAAAAATGTTGAAATGTACAGTGAGAAGTGTTTTGACGCATATAAAAATACCACACTACCATGCAATTTCACATACGATTGCGTAACATGATTAATTCGTCGTTGAAGTCAATCTCTTTCTTTTCATACTTAATTATTTTCTGTGGCAACACAGTGTTGCTTGTGCCTATACCCATACCTATATATCTACACACACTTACCTACATAACCACTTATTAACTAAGTATAGCTTTCTCGTTGTATAAGGTTCGTGGTGAAAAAAAACTGCGAGAACGAAATACCGTATTCTAGTAGTCTGCACTGAATTAAAAACTGAACCAATACTTAATCATTTTCGTGAAAGGTGTTACATCATCATCATCATAAAGGGAAAGGAACACACATCGAAGTACTGATACCTACAAAGGTGTAATTTGTTTCCGAGACGAATTTGTGTTTCCGTAGGAAATGTTTATCACGTCAGTGAAACTTTTTGAATGGAAAAGGGATGGTGTAATGTTTTTTTGGGAAAACGAACGCTCTACTTTTCATAAAATTAAGAGACTATTTTTTTTAATGTTTCATGAGCTCTTAAAACAAATAACAATATATTTGTGGCATGCTTATGCACATTGATTGGATATAGCTAAATTTTATTTTGCAGCAGGACTTGTTAGTAAAGAATATACGATACATCGACATCTTGGGGTAAAACCTTCGGCTTCATCCCGGACAGCCACGGTTTCGGACGACCACGCTCTATCAACTACAAATTGTTGATTTAGCTGCAGATTTTTGTGTCTAAAAACAACATTAAACAAATTGTGTAAACATCAGCAATCATTTAATCAAATCTTCTTTCATGGTGTTGTAAAGTTCAATAAAACTATTAAATATACCTAAATTGTTTGAATCTGGGACATCTTGCAAGTGTTTTTAAAATAAAACAATTAGCTGTGTAAATGAAAGGTCGTTGAACTGGTGTCAATGGTGTCTCTGGACTAATAAAAAAAAAGAGCAAAGTACTTTTTATACGAGTAGAGTTACATTGCGCGACATCGTAGCAACACTACGCAGTAGAGTTATTGTTACCACGCAGTGTACATCTACTCGCATATAATTACTTATTGTGTCTTAATTAATGTATCATCAGATCAGTAGAGCTATCTATATAAACGACTGAATGAATGAATGAAAACACTTTATTGTACACCTTACAACAAATAAACAAAGAAATGAAATGAAAAATCATAAATGTACAATGGGTGGTCTTATCGCTTAAATACCGATTTCTTTCAGATTTCTTATAGTTGGTTTGTAGCGGTTTGCGGATACCTCAAGAGTTTCACTGTATATTTTATAAGTTTAGTAATGAAATAAATTATTATTAAGTTTTTGCTGTAACTAATGTATCTAGGTAATGAACACCGAAGTTAGCTAGATTGCGACTTCACGTGTTATAATGATTTAGCGAGCATCATATTCCATAATACGCAGTACTCTCAGCCGTCACTCATCTCTTCCTCAACTCATTCTTACATCAATATTACGTTAATTTTATTAAATCTGTTTTGAATGTAAGTAAATATGCAGACACCTGGGTTATTAAATTCATAGTAATTATGTAATTAGAATGTGCACGAGATGCATAGAGTGGTACTTCTATTATTAGCGGTGATCAAATAATTATATAGCATCGGGCCTTTTCTGCAGTTTCATTAAAGTTGGCAATTTTTTGCACTGTTATTTGCATTATTACATAGTCATAACGTGCAGTCAACATGAAATGATGATGATCATACAATGTAATGCTGTTATCTAAGATAGTAATGTTTGAAAACTGGCATGTTAATTCTAGTCTGATGATAAAACCCTGAAATAACTCATGAACAAATCCTGTTTAACTCGCTTTTTAGAGTCAAGGGGATTATGAGGCAGAAAATCTCAAAATCCCCTTAAAGGGAAAACTTAAAGGGGATTTTGAGACTATCCCACTTCTAGCTACCCTTATGAAGGACTTGATTTCTTAAATATCTCTAAGTAGAAAGTTTTTCATGATACGTGGGAATACGCCCAGACGTACCCCTGACTAACCCCTAGTAAGTTGGTATCTGCAGCAATTGGTAATGACCTTATATTGCAAGTATTATGTTAATGGTTGTTATTACACGATTACGCGAGTCGGGGTCGCCGACTGATTTAATCCTATGCACCGGCTGTTTACAATTTCACTTTCGATCGGTCGACGGACGCATTCAGGTTAGGGCTGTCAAACTTTATTTTTCTAATTTGTAGGTAAAAGTAATGTAAAAAGAAAATAACACAGTGAATATGGGTCTAATGGGAAAGTACATATAGATTCGTTAAAAAAATGATAATGAACACTATCATTAATTTATACAACGATTTTAAAATGAATGTTTAAAATATGCTGTTAGCAAGGTGATAAGGTGATAACATACCACATGCTGTAAATAATATACTCGAGTAAGTACATGTGAGGTCACCATCACCATGCTGATAAAATCGTAGACATAAAAAGGAGAACCCCCTCAAAATCTCCTTTGAGTTTTCCCCTTTAAGGGGATTTTGAGACTTTTTACTAATATAAAATGTTCTCCAAAAATTACAGATTAAGCAATAATATTGCAGAGCTGGGCAAGGTGCGCATGCGCATTGCCTCATAAGGAACGATTGGTTTCGCGGTAAAAATGCAGCGTATGCCCACCGTTTCGCAAGTCAATGGTGATGGTTGCATCATGGCTGTTGAAATGTGCAACTGTTTTTGTATGTCTTTTGAACCCTTGCTTGTCATTGGCAATTTTTATTGGAGACTAGCCGTCGCTCGCGTTCTACCCTTTAGAGTGTGACGTTTCTAAATTCCTTTCTTAGTGCACCCCTACAGTATAAGGATACTACGCTCCAAATTTGATACCTCTAGGACTTATAGTTTAGGCTGTGCGTTGATTCTCTGTCAGCTTCAAATGATTTTTATATATATTGATTTCAAAAATTACATACTTAAGGATTATTTAATATAGAATGTTTTTTCTTAGACGCTCTGAATGGCCCCATCATGGATTTTTATCATTCTTTTGTTTTTATCCAATTATCCCCTGCTGGATTTTAGGACCAAAACTCCATGAATCCCCTTCGCAGGGGGAACTTGCATAGAATAACTGGAATGAGCCTCATAAAACACGGTTAAACACAACGAAGAACACGTTTACTTACCCAAAACCTTAAAATCTTGGCCAAATATTAATTTAACCTTTTTTGTCTGCTGCAAAAAATGTAATGAGTAATTACATTACCTACTGCCTTGAACCTTTTTCTTGAATAGAATGTATCTTATTAAGAAATTTACAAAAATATCTATAGTATACATTTTTTCCGCTATTGTCAGAACTCCGTCCTCCGTCCCATTGGTGTTGTTGAATACGTTGCTGAATGATTTGTGTTGTTGTCCGCAGACGTATCGAGTTGCAAACAAACGGTCTCAGTCGGGTCGCGCGTCGCCCGCCGTACGTGCCGCGGCGACATACCACGAGGTAAGCACTGCTTGTGTCAGATATATCGTACCGCGTTGCTTACCGATTTTATACAATATAAAATATTCAAGAAAAACAGGTACTTTTTATATATCTGTTTTAAGACTTTTTAGGGAAATATTACCATGTATGTATGTTTGTTCCTCTTTCACGCAAAAACAACTGATCCAATTTGGATGAAACTTGGAATATATATCGTTCGTAATCGATTAATAGGTACATAGGCTACTTTTTATTTCGGAAAATCAACAAGATCAAACGGGACGCGGATAAAGTCGCGAGCGAAAGCTAGTGCTACTGCATAAACCCAATAAGTAAATAGATAGATAGATAAATGTAGTATTAAAATATCACGAAGGAATTTTGCGCACATAAGTCCCTTCATTTAGAATAAAACCACTTTCATTCCTTTCCCTTCATAGGTATTCGATTTCTCAATAAGATAAAAACGACACTCCCTACGTACAGTTGTGTATCTGCAAAACACAAATTTTACAGGAGAGCGTTTTAAAGATTTGAAAACGTTGAAATTGCTATAACTTTAGCCCTTTTTGAGATATTGCTGTGAAAATTGGTGAGAGGCTCTTACTGTAGATCAAGTTTAAGATGGATACTATGTTTTATTTTAATATTTACTGGTTTAGTTTTAATTACACGTACATATTTTTACGTGGTACTTAGAACGTCGTATGTGGCACATACATACTTTTTCGTGGGAGCTTAATAGAACGGCAATATCGTAACTGCCTGTAACACGGATATACTTCGTA
Source organism: Eulithis prunata (assembly GCA_918843925.1). NCBI lineage: Eukaryota > Metazoa > Arthropoda > Insecta > Lepidoptera > Geometridae > Eulithis > Eulithis prunata. Next base: position 10,834,787 of record OU974008.1, on the reverse strand, counting down.
GATCTATTCTGTTTAATTGGTATTTACATGTTTTAACGTTGAAAACATATAATCTTATAGGTAATATACTTCTACATTTTCAACAATTAGGGCCAGGTGACCTGTATTACAGGTCACCTGGCCCTAATTCCCTCACTTGCTTACGAAATTAAGCTTATTTTTGGCTCTTAAATGTTGGTTTGTTAAATAAAGTAAATCGGTTAAGGGGTTGTAAAGTTATGAGGGTCCTAAGGGAGTAAAAAAATTAAAGGCATACAAAAATATCATGTGGGGTGTCATATGATTGGGCTTTGTTTAGACATTCCAAAAGAGTTTTTATTTTTGTTCTAGGTCAAATAGTTTTTGAGTTATTATATTTTGGGCGTCTAGTCGTCCGCGTCCGTAGGAGAATATCCTATAAAACCCTACACTTGGCCCCTGGGTGGTGCAAAGAAGATGACACAATGGTGGAAGGTTGTGGCCGTGGTTAGTGACCACCCACCTGTCAAAGACGTAACGCCAAACGACTTTGTCGTGTTTCGTCGAGGTGGCCGGTGACACCAGCAAGAAAGAACGTAGTTGACGGCTGCTCGTCTGATCACTTGGCAATTAATGCTGGAGTCCACCAGGGGTCAGTTCTCTCAGCAACACATTTTCTTGCTACACATTAATGATCTCCTTAGGCCCGGTATCATTGGGTACGCAAATGATTGCCCAGATGTTGAGAGATACATACACGCGGCAGGATCCAGTGAATCACAAATCCAGTCACACAGAGAGGCCATGGTGGATCTATTGAACTTAACCCTAAAAGCCGTTGACGATTGGGGCGATGCCAACCTTGTCAAAAACCCAGGCGGGTCTCTTCACCGCAAAGAAGAGTCAACTTCAACTAACTCCTACTTTCCAAGGTGTATCCGTGCCGATCCCCGACCAACTTGAGCTTTAAAGGTTTCTCGCTCACACCTAAGCTAAATTTTGGCTCGTTCATTGAGTCTAAGGCCAAGATAGCTGCAAAAAAGCTAGCCATCTTGTCGAAGGTGAGGAAGTTCTTCACACGGGGACAGCTTCTTATTTTGTACCAAGCGCAAGTCCGATCGTGTATGGAGTACTGCTCTCACCTTTGGGATGGCTCTGCTAAATACCAGCTTGAGGCCTTGAGGACCATAGACAGACGAGGCTCATAAGTAATGATGCGCTGGTAAAGGCTAAGCTCCTGAGCCTCGAGCATCGGCGAAAAGTTGCCAGTTTTTCGGTTTTCTACCGGATACATTTTGGAGAGTGTGCGATGGAGCTCTATGAGCTAGTTCCGCCATCATCGGACCATCAGGCGTACGGAAACGCGGCACCCATATCTACATGGTTGACATGCCACCTCCGCATTAAGCGCTTTGCCTCAACTTTCATCTTGAGGATCGCCAAGGAGTGGAACTTCTTGCCAGCGCAGCGTCTGTGTTTCCGAATACTTATATATAATTTGAATGTTTTCAAGAGGAGAGTGAATAGCATCTTGAATCTTCTCGGCAAATGTGCTACACCGTCGACCGCATCACCGCTTAACATCAGGTGATATTGTGGTCAAACGGTTGCCTATACTATGCAAAAAAAAGTTCATCATATTATGCTGGTGACAGATATTTTGGTAGAAAGTTCGCATGCGGACGAAGTCGTGGATATCAACTAGTCTGAAAAATTAATAAAGTAGTTGTTTATTTTACTAAAATAATATGAAGAAACAAACGCAGAACTATGTAAGTGCATGGGTGTCTACAAATTTAATTGAATATCTTTCCGATGTAAAATTATGTAAAAGTAAGTTACCGAATTATGATTTAACATCTTTTCGAAGCATAACTGTGTAAGTGCCTATATACACTTTATGATCATACTGAATCTCGATGTATAAATATGTAAGTGCGTAGTTACATATTTGTACATAGATAATCAAAATAAAATATGAACTTATCAAAAATATATGTTCACTGGTCATAGTTGAGACAATAAAATATTTTCGAATCGCACACGCATTGTACTCGCTGCCCGCGCAAGAACTGTGGAAGAGGCAATTACCCGCCACCCGCACCTCATCCTCCCCGCGTCAAAGTGTGTATGAGGCAGATAGAACATTGTCTATCGGGCAAATTATGAAGTTGGACAGTTATACGATCAAGAAAAAGGTACTTAGAGTAGACTTTTTATTTTTTTTAAATTTTATTATGATAGATTGACATGCGTAGATGCCAAAAATGCATAAAACGTATAAGTGTGTATCTGGCACTTAGGCAAAGATACGTAGGGAGTGTCGAAAAGTCAAACAAAAAACGTTGTTGTAATCGTAACGTTGTAATTGCTCGGATAGATTGCGCAGTTTTTCGACATTGTTTTTATGATGGAAATACGTTACTAGTTATCTTGGGTTTTAATAAAACTGTTTCCGCTATATGCCGTTCATATTAAGTTAGTAATCGATTATTTTCGACGGTAAATGGTCTAGTTAGAAAAAGGTATTTTTTTCTGTGTATATTATTTTATTTTTGGAAAATGTATCAAATAACGTACTTGCTTAAGTTTCAAATTAGTTTTTATTCTAAAACCAAAGTAAAAAACATTTATTAACACAAATGAAAGGCAAATGTGATAAAATGCTGACAACTTCTAGAGAAACCGTAGCAATATGCTCGTGGAAAAGACATCAACGCGCTCACGCAAGCACACCTGACACGACTGTTGGGAAAACTTAGTATAAGTACAATAACATTTCAGCAATTCAAATTATACGCAGGTTTTTGCACTCTATTGGTAAAGCACCCAGTTATCTTGAGGAAGACACTGATACAACTTAATGTACTATGTATGTAGGTAGGTGTATAAGATATATGTGGCCCTGGGCCTTCTACTCCTATACTTGCACGCGATTCGCGGCACTGCGTATTCTGCTAAAGTCTTTACTTACAGATGTCCCCGTGTCAATACCAGATAATCCGCCGGTGAGAGCCCCCATGCATGGGGGAGATGAGGGCTGGATGAAGCTCTTGCTGATCACGGGGAACTAGCACTGTTCACTGATTTTAGTTTTATTTGTTTTACAAGCTTCAAAAAAACCTTTTTGTTACACGGCCGCCGACAGACCAAAAAAACAACTCACACGTTCGTGGAGGAAAATTCTAATGGAAAGCAAATCGGGGTTCTCAAACCCGTCGAAATAATAATCGCGCGGTATTTGAATTGGCGCGGTATTTGAATTCTGAACAGTCCCCTGCCCCAGACTGACTACACCAGTCTGCTAGTCGACTGGCAGTCGTGACAGGGTGGCCACAGCCCTTTTCAAAATGGAATCTCCCACTCGGACCTCTGCGACTCGGGGAACCCCGTCCGCGCCTAGAATCAAATTCAAAATGCGGCCCCGGCGCCAATGCATAGATTGCAAGTTTGGCTCTTTTAGCATAACAAGGTCACCTATCTTCGGTGGGTCAGTTTTGTCTGTCCATTTTACGCGTTGCTGCAAGATGTGCAAATATTCTAAAGACCAGCGGTGCCAAAAGTTCTGGGTGATCTGCTGTAGCAGTTGAAAACGCGACAACCTATACATTTTAACATCTTGGAAAGGATATTCCGGAAGGGCGTTAAGGGGTTGGCCAATCAAAAAATGACCTGGACTTAAAGCCTCGAGATCATTAGGATCTGCAGAGACAGGACAGAGGGGTCGCGAGTTTAAAACAGCTTCGATTTTACAAAAAACAGTCGCGATCTCCTCGAACGTGAGTGAAGTGTCACCTATAACACGTTTAAGATGTGTCTTTGCAGACTTAACGGCGGCCTCGAAAATTCCACCCCAGTGAGGACAAACAGCAGGATCAAATCTCCATGTTATTCCTCTCCGGGCAAGCGCGCTCCCAATTACAATATTGTTTACATCTAAAAATTCGAATACATCTTTAAGATAGCGGTCTGCGCCCTTGTAATTCGTACCACAATCCGATCGAATCAAAGAGGGCAGACCACGTCGGGATACAAAACGGTCAAGGGCCGCAATAAATGCCTCAGTGGACAACGCTGAAACTACTTCCAGGTGAACGGCCTTAGTGGAGAGACAAACAAAAACACAAAGATAAGCCTTTAAGATTTTTGCGTTTCGGAGAGACGATGATTTGATCATAAACGGACCAGCAAAATCAGTGGCAACTCCAGAGAACGGCCTAGCTTCGTTAACCCGGTCAGCAGGCAAATCACCCATCTGGGGCTGCATGGTGGCCGCTTTTAATTTATAGCATGGTATGCAGCGGAAAATAATTCCTCTTATCACTCTACGTGCGGATAGAATCCAGTATTCGCGCTGTAATATAGCCAGGAGTGCGTTACAGCCACAATGAAAATTCCGTACGTGCCGATCGATTACCAACAATTGGACCAATGGTCCGACCTTTGGTAACAACAGAGGGTGTCGTCGGCCAAACGGTAGGTTGGCTTTTCGCAACCGACCTCCTACTCGAATAAGACCCTCGGGGTCTACAAAAGGGTTCAATTTCGCAATAGCACCTTTCAAGATGCTGCCTCCTTGGAGGGCCTTTAGCTCAGATGCAAAAGAATCAATCTGCGTAACCTTGACCCAGTAAGATAAAGCCTCCTTCCGTTCTTTAAACGTTAGTACCTGTGACTTTATCATCAACTCGGGATGTCGTTGTTTCATCCTAGTGTTGTGAATGAAACGTCTGATCCAGGCGGTAACTTCCAGCAGGGTATTTAACCTGCTGTACCAGCCCAACAAAAAAAGACCAGGTCGCGTTTGCACCTGGGCAGAACTAGCTGCAGCCGAACCAGGTGAGACATTCACATCCATAATCCTAACGACATCAGTTTCATTCCTATCAGTGGGCAAGGTCGAACAAACAACACCAGCTTTTAAGCCGGGCAACTCATTGCCGCACTGGTTGTAGCGGGTTGGTGGCCACGACGATTCGGGCCTGGCCAGCCAATCTGGACCCCACCAGAGGGGGTGACTTACCAGATCAGGAGCGTCACAGCCACGAGAGGCGCAATCTGCGGGATTCATTTCTCCTGGGACATGTCTCCATTCTATGGGAATTTCAAACCCGTTTATTTGGGACACTCTGTTCCCAACAAACGTTTCCAGAACGTGGGGTGATGTCCTAAGCCATGCGAGGACGACCTCACTATCAGACCACGCAACAACCTTCTGGATTGTAACCGTTTTCACCAGTTCTTGATAAACGTGTACAAGTACCTTAGCTACCAAGAGTGCCCCACTTAATTCCAGCTTGGGAATCGTATGACGAGTTCGAAGGGGGGCGACCTTACACTTAGCCATAACTAAAATTACACGGGTTTCGCCAAGAGGGTTAACTGTCCTTAAGTAAACGCAAGCAGCATATCCCTTCTCAGACGCATCACAAAATCCATGGAGGGTGGCCTGAAATCGGCCTGCTGGAAGAAAGCATCTGGGCAAGGCAATGCGATTCACATCCACCAGAGAGTAAATGAAGCTTGTCCATTCTCGCAACAGATCACTGGGGAGGACCTCGTCCCAGGATATCCCGACAGTCCACAACTTTTGCATCATGCACTTGGCCCGAAACATGACTGGGCTTATCCAACCATTGGGATCGAACGTTCTAGCAATGGTTGACAAGACGGACCTCTTAGACCAAGGCCGCTGTATATCCAAGTCCACCTTATAAGTGAAAACATCTTGGACGGGTAGGTATTGCATACCAAGGACAGCAATCATGTTAGGATCCTCCACATCTTCAAATAGGTGAGGTTCTTGCTGATGTTCCTGGGGTATACCAACCAGAAGCTCCGGTGAGTTGGATAACCATTTTCGCAGCTCATAGCCTCCCGCAGCCAGAATATTGATCAACTCGTCGCGAAGAAGCAAAGCTTCTTCAACTGTGGATGCTCCCGTGCATACATCGTCCACATATAGGTCCGTCTTCAAGACCGCGGCAGCACGCGGGAACCTCAAACGCTCGCGTTCAGCTAGCTCGTGCAGTGAGCGAATGGCAATAAACGGACTTGACTTTAGACCGTAGGTGTTGGTGTTCAATTCATATACGATCATTGGGTCATCAGGACTTTCTCTCCAAAGAATCAACTGGAAGCGCCTATCCTTAGGGTGAATAAGCGTCTGCCTGAACATCATCCGAATGTCGGCACCAATCACCACCTGGTGTCTACGAAAGTTCAATATTATGTCTATGATGTCTCTATGTAGTTTGGGCCCAGAGTGGAGACACTGATTCAGGGACACCCCTGTGGACGTGGGCGCGGAGCCATCAAACACTGTCCGTAACTTGCCAGAAGAAGGCTTAATCACCGCGTGATGGGGTAAAAAATAATGTTCAGTGGTCGACCAGTCCAATTGAGAAGGCGACATATGTCCTAGTTGAATATATTCTCGCATAAACTCTATATATTTCTGTCGGAGTAGCGGGTCCCTTCTCATTTTGTTTTCCATAGACACCAACCGTTTCTCAGCTAAGGTTCGAGATTGACCCAACTGGGGTGGGGAAGCAAGGAAAGGCAACCGAGTGATAAGCCGACCAGAGGTGAGGCGACCGGTATTGTTTCGATAAATCAGTTCACACTCTTCATGCTCTGGGTTCACTCGGGGAGCCACCGGTGGCTCTTCTATTTCCCAAAACCTTTGCATTATTTTATTCAATGAATATCCAGCATAGGACTGCGGGGGTGCGCGATACTCGTTCGGGGTGAACTGGACGGGACCCATGATGGCATAACCGAATAGGGTTGAAAGCGCCACTAAGCCTGACTTTAAATCTACCATGTCCCCTGTGAAAACCCATCCTAGTACATCGGATCCAATAAGTAAGTCAACTGCACCCGGGGAGTGGAAAAGGGGGTCTGCAAGATCTAAACCGGAAGTCAGGGCTATGACATCATCACTCAGCTGAACCCGCGGGTGATTACCTAAAATATGATCCATTACAACAGCACTAGTGACAACCCTAGGGTATGGATAGTTAACGCGAGAGAAGGTGAGTGTAGTCTGACCTTTTAGACTAGAAACCTGGACATCACCTATTCCAGTCACGAGGCGGTCGTGACGAGACACGCACAACTCAAGTGTGTCCGACAACCTGGTTGACATGAGGCAACCCTGAGCACCCGTGTCGATTAGGGCACGAACATTAGTCGAAGCCCCACTCGGATTCCAAACCGTAACAAGCACTGTGGGTAACAGGACGGTATCCGGCACGGTGCCCACAGGTGGTGGACAAATCGTGGACAGTCACAGTTGACCTCTAGGAGAGGTCGACGCTCTCGTTTCCGGCTGCGTATAAGCCAGGGGATTAAACTCCGCCTGGTACGGGCGTCTAGCGCAACGTGCACTCGATGGTGGCGCATAGGAGCCTGAGCGTAACGGGGGGGTTCGATAAGTCAGCCGGGGTGCCTCGTGAAGAGGCGGCGAAAACCTCGTTGGCTGCTGCCAAGATTGCTGAGCATACATACCCGAGGGGGGCTCAACATTCTCAGAGGGTTGAAATTTCGGGCCCCAGCCCGTAGCAGGAGGACTATACTCCAACCGTGGAGCCTCCTGAATAGTTGGCGAACGTCGACTGGATTGGTGCGACACCTGCTGTACTTTCATGCCCGCTTGGGGCTCAGAAGATCTCTGTCGCTGCCCGCTAGAGCCCCCGCCCATGGCGGGTTGATAAACTCGTTGGTCACGTGGGCCAGCTTGACACTCTTGTGGCGTGGCGCCCCCGCCCATGCGGGCGTCACGGGACCCATCTTGAGCTTCACCATTTCTATTGTGGCACAGAAGCGGGTGGTGTGTGCCTCCACAGTGGGTACACGGCTTCAGTCGGCGGCAGTCTTTAATCTGGTGTGCATCCAAGCAACTATAGCACCATTGTCGCTGTCGAGCAATAAACCGCCTGTCTCGGACACGCTTCTGAGCGAAATCATGGCACTCCACCACTGCATGCCCCGGCGCACGGCAAAATGTACATTTTTGCTCAGGGGTTAGGTCTGCTGCTAGGAAGCGGCGCGGTTGACGTGGCTCTTCGCGACCGCGGGTGCTCGCCTGCGGCGTCGCCCTTTGCTCGCGGCGCGGAGCAGCTTCTTCCTGTGGTGCATTGTCTGCCATCCTACACTCGTCTTCGAGAAACTTGAGTAAATCTGAAAACGGCGGCAGATACGTGGCGCTGTCACCACCATACGCTTGTTCAAACCTAGATCTCAACTCGGTAGGAAGCTTTGTAAGGACTATATGCAATAAAATATAGGACCACTCATTCACCGGAAACTTTAAATTGTCAAGCGCATTGACAGCTACCACTAAGGGGTTGAGGAGTTTCAACCTAAGGGTGGATGGGCTAGCCTTGGGTAAACTAAGTATTTGGCTGATATGCGCATCCGCTAACCTCCTAATATTTTGATAGCGCTTATGGAGGAGGTCCCTAGCCGACAGGTAACCTGAATCAGTGACCTGAAGGTGGCTGACCAGGTCCCTGGCCTCCCCCTGTAAGCGTGACATCAGATAAGCCAGTTTTTGACTTGGAGTAAGGTCCTCTCGCTTATCTACCAGGCTGTCGAATAGGTTTATGAAACCTACCCATTGGTCAATTTGACCCCTAAAGGTGGGTAAGTCTAATGCCGGTAGCCGACTGATTATTCCTGGGCTCGACGAGGCACCTTTGACCCCCACTGGCTGACCTGCATGCTGAGCCTGGACAGAGCGAGCCTTTTCTGTTATGTCGTCCATGCAATCGGCTACTTGGGTGAGGTCGCACCTAACCCTAGCTATCACGTCCGGTGTGATCGAGGTGTCATCCTCTGCCGCTGCCACAATGTTGCTTACGGCCCCTTCCGCCAAATTATAACGAGCCGTAACCTGAGAAAATCTTTCCAACAAGGCCTGTTCCCTATCAGGACGATCTATGAGGCCCTTGGCCGAAGCAAACCAAGCCACTTGGGCGGATAAAGTCTTCTTGGCTTCCCTCACACTCATGGTCACTTACTAGTGAAACAAGCACAGAAGTGTGAAGGAGTCAACACAACACACAAGCAAGAACACAGAAAAAAAAAGTTAAATTTTACAAATTGACAACTTATTTTTTATTTTGGTGGTTTCCCTAGGCAGTAGGGTAATGAACTATTATCACTAGAAAGTTCCTACAGTCTCTAGGGCCCTACTTTTCACTTAAATCACTGATTTTGGTTCACTAATTTTCTTGCCGTTTAGGACTCAGAATGACATACCAAAGTGTTGACAAAACCACCAAATAAGCTTAAAATTAACACAATTATTCTAGTACAAGATAGAAACTAGCTTTTGGGAGTGCGCAGTGGAAGTCTTTACTCTCTAAGTAACAACAAAAGCAAATTTTCTCTAGTTCAAATGCATCTAACCTCACCTTGTACATAGAAAAGGAGCAAAATAACCACGCTCTGCTAAATGTATAAGATATATGTGGCCCTGGGCCTTCTACTCCTATACTTGCACGCGATTCGCGGCACTGCGTATTCTGCTAAAGTCTTTACTTACAGATGTCCCCGTGTCAATACCAGATAATCCGCCGGTGAGAGCCCCCATGCATGGGGGAGATGAGGGCTGGATGAAGCTCTTGCTGACCACGGGGAACTAGCACTGTTCACTGATTTTAGTTTTATTTGTTTTACAAGCTTCAAAAAAACCTTTTTGTTACACGGCCGCCGACAGACCAAAAAAACAACTCACACGTTCGTGGAGGAAAATTCTAATGGAAAGCAAATCGGGGTTCTCAAACCCGTCGAAATAATAATCGCGCGGTATTTGAATTGGCGCGGTATTTGAATTCTGAACAGTAGGTATTGTAGGCGGCCCACAGGCAAAGATCAACGTATAGGCAAGTTGATTGTTTGCACAATGGATCTATTACAAACAAAACCCATATAATTCGAGAACTTGAAATAAATAGAGTTTTAAATAAAAGTACTAATAGAAATGAGCAATTTACCATCACGTATAGGGCTTAAAGAATTATAGGAGAGGGATAATTCCAGAACTAGCGTTGGTCTTTTGTTAGATCACCGACAGTCGGGCCGAATACTGAAACGTCACTCTTAAACACAACTTAAAATTGCTCTGCCTCTGTTTGATATTACTCATTGGTAAGAGATAACAATAATTTAAGCATGGACTTAATATAAGTAGCGTTTGGGTATTCGGCCGTTAGATTGACAAAATTGCAATAATCTGATAGTATACCCTATCGACTTCGCAATAGAGTCTGCTCACATCTGCAGCATATGTAAATATCCCAAAATGTCTTCATTCTTTTTCCGGATACTTCCAGATAGCCTTTGGCTACATAAAGGTATCTAATTAGTTCCTATACACGAGCTACGATGATTGTCTGAAGTGGTTTACGAAACAATCGCTACGCATCGCCTTAATTCGTGCACTGGTACCATAGTCCAGCACTGATAGCCGTTATTATGTATTACCACGGCTGGTGCTGACGAGACGCATTCCGTCGCCACGGGACGCGGTGACGCTTCTGGGAACTGCCACAGCTCAATGAAGCTAGTCCACACATGCAGGCCTTCTAATCTAGATTCTATATACAGCATCATCATCATTTCCCTGCCCTTATCCCACGCTAGGTGGAATCGGCACAACATGTTTTCTTCTTCCACTCACTCCTATCATTCGTCAACTCTGAATCTTGTCCTCTCACATTCATATCCTCTTTCACACAATCCAATCACTTCTTCTTCGGTCTTCCTCTACTTGTATACCCAGCCACACTCTTCGTTATATGACTTTCATACATGACTTTCATATTTGTTATATGACTTTCATCCCTCCTCATTACGTGTCCATACCATGCTGGTGTATTTATCATCATGAGCCAATTTTTATCTTATGCTCGATTTATGGTACGCTGAAATATACACGAAATTAAGTTCTGATTACAATAACAAAGCATACAATATTTTTAAAAGAGCTTAAAACACACATGATGAATTGACGATTTTGAATTCACGAATTGACATGATGATTTTATGATGAAGTACACTTTCTTCATCATAAAAGCTTTTTTAAAAATATTGTTCAAACGCAGTCAATAAAGAAAAATAATAATGAGATATGTATTACCCAATTTACAAAGCGATTAAACAGTCAACTAGCCGACTGTGGTTCAATATATTTATTGGATGTTTTCCAAGTTGTAAAGTTGTTTAGCTGATCCCTTCGTGAGCTGTGGTTCGATATTTGATGGGAACTCAGTGCTCTATCGTTATTACGCCCGAAATTACTGAGACGTATGCACTTGTGAAATAGTGCGCTCTGTGATCAGTGATCACGCGCCGCTTTATACGGATAGCTGGCTAACACATTAAAAAAAAGAAAAAACACCTTAAAAGAACCAAAAAGATCAATAAACGCTCTGAAAAAGTAAAAGTAAAAAAGTTTTTAATATAGGTTATGTACTGACCGAATTGAAAAAACAAAACAATAGTTATTTGTTATAAAAATACTCTTTCCGAGATGGTGGCATGAAAAAAAATTTTTTCATCCCACCATCTCGGAAAGAGTATTTTTAATCTTCAATATCTGAGTGGAAAAGCCGTTTTTATTCTCTAGAGGATAAAGTAAATTGAATTTAGAACATCGTGTGCACTAAGTTTGTGAATTAAAAAAAACATTAAACCTATTTACTGCTACCTCTATGGTGCCGAATATATCATACAACTTTTTTTTAATTTGTTAAAAACTCAGACTCGGAACCTTCTTGGTGTTCTTTTTTCAATTTGCTTTTTTTGCATTTAGTCATTTCCTCGCTGAGGTGGAATGAAAAGTTACGTGTTGCACTCGAGTGCAAATATTTTTCACCTCGTGCTCTTTTGATTCCCTCGCTAACGCTCAGGATTCTAATTTTGAATCACTCGCTGCGCTCGTGATTCAATTTTAGAATCCTTCGATTGCTCGGTCATCAAAATTGAACACGCGGTTAAAAAGCAACTTTGCACTCTTGTATAACAAATAACTATTTTATGGTTGAAACATTAAAAATGTGTTAGAATTCTGTACATTTATACAAAGAGATCTTCATTTCCTCCCGTAGTTTTTTAGGAGTCTAAGTATTTATATCAATTTGAAAATAGAATTACAATTATTAACTGCCCACGTGCTTCTTGATAAACTCATCATCATCACCATCAAATCACCATAGCAATCAATTGATATTCATAGACACCGGAACGGAAACTCGCACATTTTACAAAACTAATCTAAGCCTGAATAGCCGCGCATTAGATCCTGATCACACTCAATTATATGAGATCCTGATACCACTCAATTATGCCGGCCACATAAAGCAGAGTTGCATTCCTGTCGCGGCCAATCTGCAGTAACTGCTATGAAATACTGGCTAACTTATAACTGGTATGAGATATTCCAACCCTTGTATTCTAAGTAAAAAACTCTTCCACACTTGCAGGCCTTGCAGAACCTTGTAGGGACCTATCAAAAACACCGCTGAAATATTTTTTAATTGTAGGTAGACAGCTGAATTTCCTTTAGGTTCTTACCTATTCTTTTTTTTTAAGTTGTCACATTGTTTTGAAAAAAACTAAACACTTATTTAGACATGAAAAATCTTTTTTCCTCAAGTGACTCTTGCTTCAACCATGACGATTTTATCGTTAAACTTTGCTTGATTGGAAGAAAAGTCGAATAAGTGACGAATTTTCTATTTTCAGTAAAAATCTTGGTTGCTATTCGCTAAGTGAGGTAGAGAATTCTGTAAGACCACTAAAGATACGAGTGCAAGTACAACACGTACGCAATATCTATTTAGTGTTATAATAACTAACGCATCTGCGTGTGCTTTCACACGCGCGTGGGCGATCCGCTGACGTATGTCCCCGTGCTTTTGTATAGGGTTACTGCTACGTATCGGCTGTAAAAAAAGAAAAAATATACATTGAAAGGGATAAATTTGCTATCGAGAATATACCACAAAGTGTGAGAGAGAGTGTGAGAGTGGTATGTTACTGAGGGTACTATGGCATTTATATTCGATTTAAAATAGTTTAAGACGAGGGCTACAAATAGTTATTTCAAGCCTTGCTTTATTTAGATCTGTGAGTGCATGGTATAGCTGAAGATATTCATGAACATTTCACACAGCGTCTTGTAGTCCCAAACCAAGCACAGCTTGTAATATGGGAACTAGATTGCTGATAGAATATTTATATACCCAGACATAGAAAAAACATGTTTACCACACAAAAAATGTTTGTTCCTAATGGGGATCGAAACCACGACCCACAGCACAGAAGAGAATGATAAAATCAATGACACACGTCAATGTTTCGTCAGAAGTAAAGAACACGACCGTCAAAAATCGGCGACTGGTTTTATGAAACTCAAAGCCATGAAAGTATATTTTAGCACGTATGTAACTAAAAACTGTTTCATGTGTATTTTGTAAATATTGTGAATATTGTAAATACTGTATTAGTTGTAATTTTTTTTGTGAATAAATATATTTATTGTAACTAAACAATCGCGTACATCCAAGCCCACACAATATTACCTGGTACTACCTTTAGCTACAGTAGGTAGGTAGTAGGTACACTAATTACAACACAGGCGCCTAATTTTATTTGTTTCTGTAATTAGCTACATGTGATTACGAGTCCACGTACCTAGTACATAATTGTAGCGATTATAACAATGAGAATTTCAAAAAGTGGACTAATTATTTAAAATGTCACGCTGTGTTCTGTCTAGTTGCATTTCGTGGGATTGCATTAAAATGGGCATGTTCATAAATATCTTTGTAACGCTTTGTCGCGATGTTCGTCTGACCGCATTTTTGCCGCTCAATTAACCTGTATTAAAACATTCCCGGTATTTTTTATGGAGGCAGAGATTAACTCAGCGGGATGCGCACTCATCGGAGATCATTTAAGGTAAAAAAAAAACCTTGCATCTCTATACAACTACACGTGATTAAAATACGCTATAATTTTCTAACTCAAAACAGATTGTTAATATATGTACGGCCAGCGGTAATCCCGGATAACTCTCAAACAAGAATCGACTCTATTAAAATCATTTAAGATACGATTTTAAAATACTGACTTCACTTTAAATAAATATTACCTTGTCAGTGACTTTGCAAGTGTTATTAAAAATCACGGACAAAAGGGCTCTGTATAACCATCCTAACATGAGCTTTCAGGATATCATTTGCTGGCAAAGCAACGCCTCTTGATAGAGATCAATTAATGCTGGTTTACTGAGAGACAATAGAACATGAGTAGCCAAAAGAAAGTGTGAGAGGGTTATTAAGACTTGCAATCAAGTGGATATTACGTATGGAGTGGCCTTTATGTTTGATTACACATTTGCTGCGAACAAATGACCGGGTTTCACTTCGGTCTAGTCTAGATTGTATTTAATAAACTGACATTAAGTTGGTGATTCTACAACTCTTGGTAAAGGCTTCAGAATATACTTAGAAACACACATTCTTCTAAAGTCCAATTCATTTTCAACCATCTGACGCTAAACAGATGTACTGAAAATGGAAAATTGTGTGCAATATTATTATTTAATAAATCTTTCTTAATAATAATAACGAAAAAAGTAATTACCATGATTTTATCTTCCGATGTCAAATATTGCTGTAGTTTTCATAGGAATAAGGTTACAATGTAGGTAATAACAATATTCTAGAAAAGCGTCGGCTATAAGTTCTCAGCGCAGTGAAGTGATTGACGAATCAGATTGTAACGAGTAGAGACGTATGCTAATGCTAGTCCTGCAGAATTGACGGATGCAGGAAGCTGGGAACACGCATAGGCTTTGATGAAGCTTAGAATAGAAAAGGTTGGAAAATCTAAGAACCAAATACGTTAAGGTAAGGTATAGGTGGTAGTTAAGGATACATTTGATTTATAGGTTAGAATTTTGTTTTGTGTTTTGTACATAATTGTCCTTTGTATTTTGGTCTTCAAACATAAGCACATGAAAACACTAGCACCATGCTGAGCTAAATTAACTCTTGGGTAGTTCTGCTCTAGTGTTTTTTATCTAAAACCTCAGTCTAAATACAATACAATACCATAGATAAGTTTTTTATTTTTTTATGATAAAGGTAATGGAACAAGCTGATAGCTCACCTGATGTTAAGTGGTAACTTCTGCCTATAATAATGCATTACCTCACAGAGCAAGTCCAATGAGGACGTGCCCTGTAAGGTAATGCACTGCGTCCATCACTCTGAGACATAAAGATCTTGAAGTCTCATGTGCCTGTAATTACACCGGCGCCCTTACCCTTCAAACCGGAACACAGCAATGCGAGCATCGCTGCTTGGTGACAGAAGTAGGTACGGTGGTAGTACTTCCCAGTACGAGCTCTCACAAAGAGCTCTACTACTACTGCTACTACTTTGCTAAGTAATACCTAAATATTCGTTGGACTTGATACCAATCGGTAGTGTTTTGATCCATGGCCCACCCTGTTATCAAGAGAAACGCCGGCGCCAATCACCTTCTAAAACACAAGTCCATTCAACGCCCGATCACCGGCAGACCAGCAATACTCATAAAACATTGTGTAAGGAACATTCAATGTGCTATCACTGATCTACCGGGTCGCGGTATTGAACTAGCAGTAGTGCAACTTCGTAACTTTCTCAGGCGTACATATATTATATTGTGCTGAAAATCGCAAGCATACCAATTTTAGTAGTATCTTTCTTAAACGCTCTATTTAAAGTCTGTAATTAACTTATCAGCGATGTCTGTGCTTGGTATTACGAGAAACTTTGACATGCGTATTTTGCTATACGATGTAGAGAAAAAAAACGCGCATGCTTTAAAAACAAATCTTTTTTCTGCTGTCCGCTTGAGATTTTCTTCCATGTTACTACAGTAGGTAAGCTGTTTAACCGATAAGCAGCAATACTGGTTGGCTGTTACCGCGTCGCGCCAGCTCGCGTGGCGACCACACGGGCGGAGGCCGCTCGGCACGGCTTGTCAAGTACAATGGACATAATCTTGCATCTCCCATATTGTCTACCAAACGCTCTAATAGCTATCCTTGTACACGGGATCGGGGAAACACTGGATATGGCAATAGATAACTGAAGGAACCGATCTATCCCCGGATACCTTCTATTATTACAGGCTGATAAGAGAAAGGCACGAAATGCGCAAGGTCATTGCCCTTTATTCTGTCACTAGCTTCCGCTCGCGACTTTGTTCGCGTACCGTTTAATCCTGTTGATCAGTGCCAACATCGTATATCGTCACGGGGCCTACGCTACGCCTACGCATGACCTACTGTCGACAAAATATAATGGGAAGATAACGTTAAATACGACTAAAACCTTCTTGTCTGACTGAGGTTTGACTAGCCATAGGTCATTAACCTGAAAGAATAATGACTAAGAAAAAACAAGGAACACGCCGAGCTAATACAGATCGCTTAAATCTTACTAAAATGCAGATTTGTGTTGACGAACTTTTTCGAAAAAATCTAAAATAACCCATCATAAACCGGATATATTCCAGAAATCCTCACCAAGAAATAATAATCGCTTTTTCTAAAGTTCTACATTAAAAACCTGGCAACTATGTAACGTCCTCTATATCTTAATTACTTAACCCTTATAAAGTCATAAAAAGATTACAAGAATACATAGCTCAGAGCCATAGTGAACGGGGAACAGCAGAATTTGTAAACCACATTTTTGTCAACTGCAGTAGACCTCTACATCGTATAATCGTCGCTAATCTTGTAACTAATCCATTACATTACATAGTATCAAGCACACCCGAGACCTAACTAGATGGTAAATCGTAAGCACAGTACAATGTAAGCTCAATTACGCCGTGCTTACCCTAACTTATCGCTAAGACTGCTACATGGAACTTTCAGGCAATTTAACTAGTAGCCTGTACAATCGTAACTTGAACGTAACTTGCTACTGTTTTATCATAAACATCACGAGAATACTGCAGTTAATTGTTTATGGCGACAGCTAATGAATGTTCTGTGCATATTCATTCATACAAATACTCTCTGTGCATGTGTTGTGTACAAGTTACTGAGAGAAATATAACTTGTTAGTACAAAACTGCGGGTAAAGGCGAGTGGAAAAATAGTCATGTTCACACTTCAGTTAAGGTTAAGTTACCTACACCATGCTGACCTTGCATAGCAAACTTCTTTAGTGGTTACAACTTGAGAAACCATAGAATTTGGTGTATTATTTACCTCATCTGTCAAAACTACTTCATAGTGTCACACCTCCGGTCGTCCATAGTACCTCCTATTACATTCGTAGCTCTAGCACTAGCGTCGCCCGCGGCTTGGCTCATTGTTCCGTGCTCCTATCGTTCCCTATTGTTCACTTTTTCGCCACTTCTAGCCTCGAGTGCGTCCTCTATTGTTCACTTTTCGCCACCTCTCAGTCTAATGGCGCATTCAACAAAGTAAGGGTTAGATCTGAGATGCAATAGATATCGCGTGGAATAGCTCGTTGAAAATAAACGAACTTTGAAAAGCTAGGTTTTTAACCCTATTTCTATGAATAATCTAGCGTTGTTTTAATGAACTAAATACGCACAATGTTTGTTGTGAAATGATAAAAAAATACATCGGGAAAAAAAATTCTCAGACTCTGTTCGTGTGAGATTGTAAATAAATTTCCGATAACACTCGATGTATCCAAAACAAACAGAACTTTAAGATGCATCTGGCAGAACAGATGCGTCCGTCCGCGCACAGGTGCGGTGATCAATTAGTGACGATCGATGGCTGAGATTGCGCGCGTGCGCATCGCGACTTTGACAGGAAGTCGCGGTGTGGCACAAACTCACAAGCATTGGTAAAAACAAGGGACTAGATAGAAGATCAGAAACTATGAAAATATATTATTCTACTGCTAAGCAGTGGCGTACAATTTATCAAACGTCTGAAATTATGAGCAAATGAGACAGTAAAAATTAGGTACCTACCATTGAAAGTTCAAAGTGAGTTTTAGCAAAGATAACATTCTACGATTACTAGATAAAGACTGAAATAGAAATGTAATCAAAATGTATGGAAACAGCAATGACATTTCCAAACAAAAAGTCACGTGATTATTTTCATACTTTTCTGTATATTGACTGTATAATGTTGACTTGGGGGTTGGTAAGTATTGAATGCGTCTACAAGATACAGAAAACTCCCATCAACGGCTAAACCAGCCTTGTATCGGTGCCTAATTCCTGGCGTAAATATACCCTTCGCAGAAGCTTATATCTTGCACCAGAAAATTACTGTATGTTAAACCTATTCGCAGTTCGCAATCAGTCGATGTTTAAGCAGCAGATTGCTCCAGTGATACCAACCGACAGAGCAATCACTTACAAAGTAAACAAATCAACTCTGGAATGTTCTTTTTGAGATCTGACTTAGACATGCAGGAATAACTATCTGATTTTAAAATAACGAAGAAAATGCAAATGGCATTTCTACCTATATAAATATACTGAGAGGCAATAGAAAATCTTAGATGGTCACTATCTTTGTAAAATGTAGTAAATATATAATTTTGTTGGATCATTTACGAGATCTTTACCCAATGATATTTTTACCAGATTTTATGTAACAAACTAGGTACCTTATTTTTCTTCGTAACTATTTTTATTTAGCTCAACTATTTCGTGTGTATTTTATTAATACTGGATTTTGTTTTTGTCAAATATATTGTTTAAAAATCATGAAAACTTTGAGCTGGCCATAAGTAAATCGAACTCCTATTTTTTTATCAGCAGATTTGTGCTAAGTACTCGTCAACAAACAAGTTAACTATTAAAGCCACACTAGCATTATTCAGAGTCGCAGAGAATGGTAGAGCATGCATAATGTCGCATCACAAATCTAATATCAGGAAGCTACGCATTGTAAATCGACACACGTTTGCATTTCCGCGTACAGATTCACATGCTCCCAGTATTATGATCTGTGCTCCCGTAGTGCTGTGATTGTACCTAGAAGGCTGAGATAGAGGCAAGCCCTGCCAAATCCTGGTAAAGTTGTAGAGTACTATTAAATAAAAAAAATTTTAAAAGTTATTGGTGAAAAAAAAAACTCATCATTTTGGGTAATGATGAGTTTTTTTTAATTTATTTTTCGACACTTACCTACAAATAACACATTTTAGATATTGTACCCTATAAACCACGAGAGGTTTGTGTGCGGAAAAACACGCAAGATCCATTTTTTATTACATCTATTACAAAAGTAGCAATTTCTTGTTTAGTTTTTAATAAAAGTTGACTTGTAGCTTATTTACTCTAAATTAGCCATCAAAAACCACTTTGCTTTGGTAGTGCCATTTGACTTACCATAAGCACAAATCATATAATACTAAACCCCTAAGATACCTTTGTCAGCATGGAGACCAGCCAGCGAGTAATCGAATCACGTATTACTCAAATGCGTCAACGGTAGAACGGTAATGCATCAGCTCTTCGTCAGGAAGCACTTCGTCTTATCATTAGTGAGGGTTCTCACGGATGGCTACGAGTACCTTCAATCATCCTCGTAGTTTGGAAACGTCATGGAAGTGTTGAAGAGGAAGCTGGTATTCTTGAAGTTTTTTTTTTCTCAAACACACTTTTTTTTTTTTTATTGGCGTCGCACTGTTTGTGCATTTGCCATTTTACGTGGAAAATTAGGGAAACAATATTATATAATAAAAAAGCGCGGGATCTGGCATGCGGGTTAGGAAGGATCAGTAGGGTTAGGGATACAAAAAAAAATAATATATAAACAAACAAGCACACTTAGATTACATAGCACTTGTAATAAGGAATAAAAAAACCACAGATAAAAATGTTTATTATGTTTTTAGTTCCAATCTGAGAACCCACATAGTTTTAAGTGGTACTGATTGCATGCAAATTCTATCAATAAAGTAATCGTTCAAACACCATGAACAGAAATCAAAACTGTAGGTAATCGCTGCTGCTAGGTACAGCTATGCAATCGTAAAAGCTCGGCAATGAATGAAACCGTAGCACCGAGCATATGGCGTTGCGGATCACCTTGGCCAAATTGTCGTGACTTGTTCCACTCGCATACCGCTGTGAAACCAACCTGCGCTGACCCATCGGTAATCGGAGAAAAACAAAACTCACGACGAACCTCAAAATATTAGGATCTCTTTTCAAACTAAAAAACAAGCTGGCCACTAATACTTTGAAATTTAAAAACAAAATATTTTATTTTTTAATCTGCTTGGCGCATTTTTTTTTCAGCAAAATCAGCCAGTATGTAATGAGGCCAGAGGATTCGAAATTTAAAAGTAACAATATGAAAAAGTTTTTAATGTCAAATCAAAATAAATCAATGAGGTTTTACTCACACACAAATTCTTCGTGAAACCATACAAAACCAAGGAGGTTCGTTTATACTCTTCAGAGGTTTTGAGTGGGTCAAGTTAAACTAGTCATCAAAGGAGTAGCCGTTTAGTGAAGTAACTGGTTCGATTGTTAATCTAGCGATTACATACCTAAATTATTAGTTCGTACATAATCACAGGTGCATAGGTGCTTCAATTACAATTACTTATTGGTTGGTCTTGGTGATGCAAATCTTGAATTATTTAGAAAATCAGTATTTTTTTATAAGTATTGCTTCCGCTGGCGACTTTGTCCGCGTCCAGTTCATATTTTCTTTTGTAAACTTTTTCAATGTTTTTGTAAATGGGAGGTATATTTCCACTTGATAATGTTTGTGTTTTTTTTTATCACAGTTTGGTTTTAGGAAAGTAGGTAAACCGCAGCATGCAGACCACAACGCAGTGATGTGTTATCGTTCACTTTCTTGATATAAATCAATTAATGTCTGATAAAAGTGATGCATACCTCACGCCACATAAAGTAATTATTTTCACATTATTTAATTTATTTTTAACAACTTTAATGACAGGCGTCATTTGCTCAGTCAGTAGTAGCTCTGCCTTCCGTGCTGTGGGTCGTGGGTTCGATCCCCAACGAGAACAAACATTTGTGTGTTGTAAACATAGATGTTTGTTCTGTGTCTGGGAGTTTCTATGTATTATAAGTATGCTAAGTAAGTATGTATTTACAAAAAAAATAACATGTATGTATTCTATCAGCCATCTAGTTTCCATCGTACAAGCTTTGCTTAGTTTGGGACTAGAAGGCGCTGTGTTAAGTGTCCGTGAATATTTATTTATTTTTCTTAGCTCGTTAGCAGGCTACGATCGTCTAATTTTATCAAAACACATTTTAGATTCGGAATCCAAATACTTTGCGTGCTCGATCTCGGTTAAATAAACGATGGAACTAGCCGATGACGTAACACTAAGTGGTAACCACTGCATTACCTCACTGAGCACGTACACTATAGACTGTGATGCGTATTGCACTGCGCTCATCGCTCTGAGAGATAGAGGAATGAGATATATTTAGAAGAATTATTTCGTTTAGTTTTTGAAGTGGAAGTTGCAGGAGGTAAACAGTTTTTGTTTCTTGTATGTTTAGTAAGGTCAAGTGACACATAACCTTCAGCTAGGACAGAAGTGCCCAAACACGAAAAATAATTTAGCCAAAAAAAAAACCTTACTTCTATAAATAAGTTCTTAAAGCCAAAACTTCACAAGTTACTTTAATTGTAATCTCAAGTACTTATAAGTTAAAAATATTTCAATTTCAATAACGATTAATATTCAGTGACTGCACCTACCACTCAACTTCAAGTCAATTGACAGTTGGTATCATTAATCAAAGCGATAAGTAGTTACTTCGATGACGAAAGAAAAGCTTAAAGTTTTTCCATTATCATTAACCAACTCAATTCAACTTTTTATTAACAAAAACATTCAGGACATCGAGGAAATTTATTTCAAAAATATTTACCACTCGAAACCGCCGCTCGGAATTATTATAAGTACACGCAACGTATACTTTGCAACACGTTTTTGGCAGTTTTTTTCTTTATAATTATCCGAAAGCTGCAGAAGTTGCGCAACACCAAATTACCGATGTTTAATCAACTTCTGATGTAATGGGCCCATACTCGTACCACTTGTACTTTTTTAAATACATATAAGTATTATTACGTGAGTATTGCACAGT
The DNA here is from genome assembly GCA_918843925.1 of Eulithis prunata. NCBI lineage: Eukaryota > Metazoa > Arthropoda > Insecta > Lepidoptera > Geometridae > Eulithis > Eulithis prunata. Next base: position 10,812,656 of record OU974008.1, on the reverse strand, counting down.
CAATAAACGAAATTTTTTCTTGAGATGGGATGGGACATGATGACATAACCTTGAAATAACGTTTATGTGTTAAGCAAATTATTTCACTAAATATTGCACAGGTGTACTGTTGAAGTTGTTCCTTTGCTAAATTTTGTTTTTTTTTAATGTTTCTTTCCTAAGGAAGAAAACCAGGCTTACTAAGATAAAGCCATACGCAATTAAAAACATATCACAAAAAGCTTGCGACATGTCCTAAGCCTGGCATTTTCAAATTCTTAAAAGTCGCAATTACTATCTCTACGTAACAAAGGCAAGACAAACACGCAAACAGAGGCCATTACAAAAATAGCTTATTATTACAAAAGTATCTTATAAACTCATCAATCCGACGCAGCATTACAATAATTGTTGACCCAACGTAATTGCAGCTAAAAATACGAGGAGAGCGGGCAAAAATCACAAGACAGAGGTGTTTATGTCGCCGTGTGTGCACCGCGCCGCACAAATAGAGCAATATCTCCGTAATGGTAGTTAAATGAGCGCAGATTTACTGTCTGCCCGTCAACGGGTAAAAAATAATTACGTATAGTTGGTAAGAATGTTGATATAGTTGAAAAAGGCATTCATTTTGTATGATAATTCGCTTTGATTCGTTGTGATGGTCGTTTGGAATGTCGGTGTACGCTCATCCGTCACGGTCTCATCGGAGATTGTTTTGCCGCTGACACGGGCGCGCCGGGAACAGAGTATCATGACAACTTAAAGTGATATTATAATTTTTTATTCCCATTCAAGGTAGATTCAACGCCATAGATAGATGCACAAGATAAATACATTAAATAGTTTTATGGGTAGAGATTTGGACGTTTACGATTCCAATATTTATGTCTTTGCTTGTCCATGTTTACATACAAAATAAAACATTTACATATTAGAATTAATAATGATGTCATTTGGGTAAGTATTCAATTGGTTTAGTTAAATAATTCAAATCAATAACTAGAGGGAAAAGGAAACGGCCTTCATGATCAAAACTCAAAACAGCGGATAAGATGGCGGAAATGTGTTGGCGGACCCACGTAGTATTAAAACTACGAATTTTATTAAAACTCACAATCCCTTATAAATCTGTAAGCAAAAACTTTTTCAAACGTTATGAACGAGCTGTTAATTGTTACTCTATTTGCCATGAAAACGCAGTTCACTAATTATTTAAACTAGTTACGCCTGGGTTCAAAACATCTGACCACGGTCAAAGGTCACAGTTGAACCATTGGATTATGACAGCTATTTCGTGCTGTAGTTACCGCTGCACCTGCGCACAATCTCGTGGGATATCTCCCGAATCATTTGAATACGTTTTTCCAAGGTTATGTCGTTCGGAATGCAATTAGTTGCGTGTTTTAAATAATTGTTTGTATCGTTTTATGGATCTCCAGAGTATGAGGGGACGGTGTCTATGTTTTGTTTTGCGTTTACAAATCTAATTTCGTTAGGTGTGTTTTAAAAACCTCCCACTTGAATAACTATTTTGAGATTTGGCATCACAAACCAAGTAGCAATACATTTTTTTTTCTGTACTTGGTAAAATAAGAATAGATTGACAAAGACGGACTACGCGACCAATCTATACTTACTAATTTATACACACAACTCATGATTTGGATTTGACTGCATTTCATAAGCTTTCCTATCTAATAATATAAGCCCACCATAAATAGTATAGTTTTGACAATCATATATAAGTACCCCGTGAGAACCCGGGCTTGTTTACCTACCACCGGCCGGCGCTGACCATTCTAAATTCCACTTGTAGCCTTTCATACCCTATCGACACCAGCTCGCTTCATACTTAGTTTGGAAACACACGGTGATTAGCATACAGGTTGCTCTTTTAATAATAACACGCGTTAAAATATTCGAGGTTCTATACCAACATAAAAAATAATTAAAACTTGTAGCCCTACTGCTACAAGTTGAACTCTATAGCTTTTTTTTCAAAATTCCTCCAAAATTTCCGTTAAAACTCTTCCGAATTTCAGAATATTTATATGTTGTCACCCTATCATTAATTAAGAAAGACATAACGTATTATTTTATTGTAAAAGGGGGATTTCAATCACCTCTGGTGTTGCAGGTGTCCATGGGCGGCGGTGACTACTTTCCATCAGGTGGCCCGCCTAATCGTCTGCTAATTAAAACATTAAAAAAAAAAAAAACGGTAGAGCCATCACAATTTAGTCCACCTTCTGCTGTTTGTTCTTTATTTTTACTCAAGGTTTTGTAGAGTTTATGGCCAGTTCAAAGGGACAGCCTGTGTATAAAACAAGTACTTTTAGATAGAATATCGGTAACACAATAAATCAGAATTATGTTTCGGCACAGCCCCGCCCCGGCCAACCTGCCGGCGCCGCCGCCGCCGCCGCCGCCCGTGGGTGCGCCGCCAAATAATCAAGTTATTTCACTGGCCTTTTCAATTTTATCATGGTTGTTTATTGTTTGGGAAATTATATTTGTATCGATGTATTTATTTTCAATAAAAAACATTCTAAAAAAAATTGGTTACGAATCTCAAAGTAACTTCTTTTTTTCGTTGGAAAGAATCCCACAAATTTGAAACACGACTACATGCAGTGACCGCCATGTTCAATTTTAATTTAAAAACAATTATTTATTCATGAGAGTCACCTACGATTTCTCAAGATGCATTTAGCGCATAGACAAGTGAAACTAGTTAAATAAATAAATAAATATTCACGGACACTTAACACAACGCCTTCTAGTCCCAAACTAAGCAAAGCTTGTACGATGGAAACTAGATGGCTGATAGAATACATACATACATACTTTTTTTTTTTTTGTAAATAAAAAAAAAAAACTTGTTGTAGTTGAAAAAGTAGTAGTAGTTGATCTAACATCTCTTATAATGTAGGTACCTAAATGAACACGTTTCTGAAAATGCAAATGCGAACACAAACTCCATTATCACTATCCTGATAATACAACTATAACACTAAACCACGGTAAACATAGTACGTTCTAAAACCTGACCTGAATAGTCTGGCACAGAGTTCTCATGTATTTATTATGCACATAATTCGCACAAGTTAGCAAACGACTTCCTACAAGTGAATGAAGCCGCACTGGGCGGCTGCGTAGGCGCAAGGACGGACAAAACACGCTCTTTAACATTGTAACTTTATAAACAGTAGCGCAACCAAATAATTATATTTATCTTAATTTCAAAAGACGATTAAAAACTGGGTCATAGCTTATAGCAATGTATATAAATTACGGTCAATAATACCTATTATAAATCAATTGGTCTAGCATTTATCTTACGTCGTTACAGCCAAGAATAGATACTAAGCTACACAATATACAGGGTGTTACCAGACCACTTCCGAAAACTAAAGGGGGAGCTACAGCACACCAAAACCCAACCAAAAAAAAATCAGTTATCCTGAAAAATAATTATAGCCGGAGAAAACAATGTTTAGAGATTTGTATTTATTTCGCCAGCCCGCAATGTACGCATTCACGTAGGTAAGGTCGAGGCGTAGTACTATTATTTATTCTGTGTCGTAAGTGCCTACTAACGTAGGTAGGTACTAACGTAGGTTGCTCGCACGTTGCGTACTTGAATGACCCGCGATGAACTCTCAGCTGTTCATGCTGTAGTAGACGTAATCCGCGTGCTGCGTGTACATTGCTGCTTTATTTTTTTTTTATTTTTTTTGCTTTTTTAAATGAGATAATTAGGTAGATATGTCTTATTATGTTGTACTGTGTGTATGTAACTAGAAAAAAAATTAAAAAGAGATAGTCAAGTAAATTTTTTTTTTCGCGATTTTTTCGCTTAATGTTTTCAGTATCATGGTCTGATTGGAACCTCCAAGTTTTCGGAAGTGGTCTGGTAACACCCTGTATATGTTAAAAGATTTGAGTTATGCTGCGATATAAAATGATTTCACAAATATTTATATCAGAAAATAGGATGACTACTAGGAACGATAATTTAGATAAAATTGCAAGCACATAACAATAGCCATCTGCAAGACGCTAGGCGCAATAAACGTACAGTGGGTGGTCCACAAATGCGTTTCTCACATTAGAAATGACAATAAAAGCAACACGTATTTTGTACCCGAGCCATGGGTGAGTGTGCGTAAATCGTGTTGGACGTTTGTATGGAGATAAGTTACTGCGTTTGGTGCCACTATGGCTAGGGAGTTTGCAGGGAATTTTCCCACATTTGCAGTGTATGATAAAGTGCTTTGCTTGGAGCTGCTTGACGGTGACGAAGGACGAGTCAACCTAGTATTTATCTCGATTATGATCACAGCTGGAACTTAGGCACCTGCTTATAAAGTAACAAGGTTTTTGTGGAATTCAATAATTAATGAGCTCCTTTCAAATTGAACACTATTTCCATCTAGTGTGAGTCCAACTACCAATACAGCCTAGCCAAAAAACATACTATGTTGAACAAGTTCCTCCCAAAATAGTTTCGAGAAATCACACCTAAACCTAGTTTAAACTTTAACCATTAAAGGATTTTCACCTTTAAAAGCAATATGTTCAAAAAAAAATTATTATACCTCTAACTAAATATTAGTTCATCGTAAACCAAATCCTATTCGATAATGTCATGGCCGACTACGCACGTTGTATTTTAATATTTAAGTGAATGTATAAATATTACTTAGTTATAATATAATTATCAGGAATGAAACGTTCTGTTTTATTATAAAATCGTGATAGATCGCTTTACCTTTCAATATGTTTTTTCAACTAATTAATAGAACTAAGTACCTACTGTGCTCCAACTTAGGTTTAAATATATAATAATTCTTTCTCGTTTTGTTACAGGTTCGTTCATTGACTGTCAGATCTAAGAAATAATTATTCTTCCTTACTGTAAGTCATAAGTTAATACACCCGTGCGTGGAGCGATACGAAATACTAGTAGGTATATTACTGTAGGTAGACTGTAGAGTTCAAATATTATGACGTTGTGAGAAATCACCGGCGTTTCACTTTCAGTTTTAATTACAAAATAGCGTGTTATAAAACAGTTTCCTCTGCGTTCTTATAGAGTCATCTCCGAACATGGTAACGGATACGAAACTGCATCGAAAGTTGTTGCACACTCACGTCAAACTCCATAAACTATACGATTACTCAACTATTAACAGTGTTAAGTACTCTTACAGATGAAAGGTGGACTATTCCACTTGATGGCTGAATTTACAGCTTCCTAGAAAGTGTCGTGAAAATATAATGCGTTTCTGAAGACGTAACTTGTAGTAAATAGCCGCACCTAGCAGTTTCATACGTCTGATCGTAACATCAAGCTGCAATTACACATTGTACTTAGAAATAGTGCTTAAACATATATTTTTTACAAGATCTCAGTAAAAAGTGACAGAAAAAATGCTAAAGTTTCGATTCAAACTTGAGCACAGTTTCCTATGGGTCTTGATTTCCTTGTCTTGTGATTACACTCGTACAAGTGACTTATCTGACACTGTTGGGGTTACAACTATGTACCTATGTGTGGAGTAAGGTGTTAAAGAAACTAATCTAAAGTCCAACAACCCGCCTCTTCAATCCTCGTGTCCACCGGCGTTTTATGCAACTTATCTAATTACCATCACGCCCAAATTGGTAAGTACTGAACAGCTAATTACACATCTGTCAGATATAACTATCTGTCAGTTACGCAACAATTATAAATGATCGCTGTAATGAATTAGAGAAGCGTGCGCGTGCGCATATCAGTCTGACAGTACCTGTCAATACAAAATGTCATGGAACAATAAGACTGTGATTTTGACTGCCGCTTATTTTGTAGAGCTGGTTTGCCACAAGTTTTTATATTTCTTGTAGGTACCTACTGGTTAAACTTTCAGCCACTAAAGGTAATTAGCTAGGTAGAGTACAATTATTATCATTAGAAGATAGTTTATGACGTACCTTACCTACTTTACCTAATGTAAATTAATCACCATTTTTTTTTTAAATCGCATTTTATTCAACCGCTCACTGTATCTTTTACCCGACTACGGCGAAGCAAAAAGAAGGATTAGTAGAGCTATAAACCACCAATAACAACTTCATTCATACTGATGTCTATAACAGTGTTGTTTGAATGCTTTAGTGATTCCCAGCACCGCCTTAAGCCAACATTTACTCAGGATCAATCGCCTGGAATGATAGATTAGGAGTGCATTCGTTACGTGTCACTTGCACAATGGGCGCACTAAACAAATTGCCGGCTATGGCTGCGCGGGCGCACGTTTTAATTTGTTTCTTCCAGCGATTAAACAAAATGGGTAACTGTAACTGTAAGCAATGTACCGTTCACTCTGTTATTGTGGCAGTAAAAATATAGATTAAGTTTTAGTCATTATAATATTTTTAACTGATTTGAATTGTGTTATTGGGGCTATGAAATAACTGTATGTAAAATTGACGATTCGGTATCTAATGAATATCCGGTTCGTTCAAAAAAACCGGGCTTTAAATAAATTTTATTGTTACTTCGAAACTACATTCTTATAATAGTTATAGTACTTGCTATATTCGAAGAAACCTTTTAATATACAGGGTGTTACCAGACCACTTCCGAAAACTTGGAGGTTCCAATCAGACCATGATACTGAAAACATTAAGCGAAAAAAATCGCGAAAAAAAAAATTGACTTGACTATCTCCTTTTAATTTTTTTTCTAGTTACATACACACAGTACAACATAATAAGACATATCTACCTAATTATCTCATTTAAAAAAGCAAAAAAACCAATAAAATAAATAAAGCAGCAATATACACGCAGCACGCAGATTACGCCCACTCTACTACAGCATGAACAGCTGAGAGTTCACCGCGGGTCATTCAAGTACGCGACGTGCGAGCGAGACAAGAGACGCCCGTCTTTATCGCGCGGTCGCGTCACGCAAGCATAGAAAACAATAAGCGCGACTACAAACGGTAGGTATTATACCTACCTAGTGCCCGCGTCTGCGTCTACTTAGGTAGCCTACCTAGGCAGCCAGCCTGCCTTATTTCTACAAACTACAGAATCTTAGATACCGCAAAAACACAAAGTTGAAACAAATTGCAAGTACCTAATCGAGGCAGGTACATAATGGAAAGAACTTATGCACCAATAGGTTGTTTAGGCTCTACCTGGATGAAGCGTGCATCTGAGTAAACACATACGCAAACACTTTACTAAGTATTTACAATCGAAGAGAATCGATATCGTAGCTTTGTAATAATTTCATGATTTCACAATAAAAACAACCCACTTCTTATAAAGGGTACTTACCTACCACCTTTAGTAGTACCTACTACCTTTTTTTCTCTACGTTTATAGGTTGATGTATAAGAATTGGAATAGAAAACTGATATTGTTACTTTTCGTCTTTGCACATAGAAATACATCGTCGGAACTTTGCTACCTTGCCGGCGCGCGCGCGAGCGACCGTTCCGCTCAGAGACTGTTTTGAGACTAGTGGGGCGCCCCGCGAATGGCGTGAGCCAGGCGTTCAGCTACCCGCGCGGAGGGACGGCAGCGTAGAAGGGATGGAGGAGCAGAGGGGCAACACTAGGCACTATACGTTATTAATTACTTAAGTAGGTACCTATTAAAGTACTTAGGTTCTTTGGTTTTGGGAAGGACTTAGATGACAGAGCACTAAATCATTGTGTCATAAACATAAATAATCGTAAACATTACATCAGATACCTAATAAATAATTAGTAGGTAGGTACCTATCAAATAGGCAGGTCGGCACTTAGTCAAAAGAAAATGTAGCGAAATAGAAGTCTGAACCTTAAAATTACTCATTTAGAACACAAAACAGATTGATGACCGAGCTTACGCTGGCGCTTATTTTTTCTCTGTCGGCATCTTTCAAAGGGCTGTTTTGGCGCAATTTACCTACTCTCTATCATTTTGCTTATTTTTGATTTATTTTTACCTAGTTCGTGTTTGATATTCGTACTGGACACTTGTGCGCGGTGCATACAAATTGCATACCTTTCGTGAAAGAGTTGTTTTTTTATGTTTTATTTTATTAATTACCTACTTAAGTTAATTAGGTACTTAGTTCGTTTATGAGTGTGTGTTTTTTTTATTAATTTATGTGTTAATTTAGAGTTACTTTTAGAGTAGGTGGATACTTTTGTTAAGATTTTAGATAGAACAGTGAGTGTTAGTTACTATGTTTCGTGCGAGGGAATATGGGTGCGATACGGCTGAAGAAATGAGAAGCCGTATTAGATTAGTATTCTCAGACCTTAATGCGAGAAGTGCCGAGGATCCTTTATTCCTGGATCGCGTTCATCAGGCAACAATCAGGCGAGCTCAACTGTGCCATGAACGAGGAGGAGCTCAGTTAGAGCCATTTCTAGTTTGACCGAGGCTACAGCGTAATTAGGTAAGTAGGTACTATTCCAATTAGGTATAAATAAACGTAGTAGGTACCTACCTACGTTAGTAGGCACTTACGACACAGAATAAATAATAGTACTACGCCTCGACCTTACCTACGTGAATGCGTACATTGCGGGCTGGCGAAATAAATACAAATCTTTAAACATTGTTTTCTCCGGCTATAATTATTTTTCAGGATAACTGATTTTTTTTTGGTTGGGTTTTGGTGTGCTGTAGCTCCCCCTTTCGTTTTCGGAAGTGGTCTGGTAACACCCTGTATACTTGCACATAAAAGTTTTTAATAGATATAGAATAAATAATTATTGCCAACTCACGAATATTAGAAACGAGGTATTGCCGACACTTCCTCTATAAAGTATTTGAATGTACAGAAACTATTTCTTGATAAAATGTGACGAAATAAAATGTAGCGTGTACTGGAGTGTGCCGGAGGCAGAACGACCCAAAGGTTGACGTGAGTAATATTACCTTGTGTATCACGCACGGTATTAAGAAACCCCACTTATCAGTACTTAGGAACTCAAATGAAGTCTCCCAAACTGGATAACATTACTTTATACATGAGCAAGCAGGTAATTTGTATTTTTCTGCAGAGTTTCACTAAAAATCATGTATCTAAGTAAATTGTTTTAACTCTCTACTATATAGCCGTGCGTAATGTGAGCTGTACCTAGTATGTATCTTCGTGAATTTGGTGACAAATTTTAACACATTTTCCGTCAAAGGGTCTGAAGCAAATTGGATGGAGCCTAGGTCCCAAATTTTTTAAAACTTGCACGGATGGAACTTTGTTTGTTACAATACACTTACAATGCCGTTTAAAAAAATGTAACAATGTCATTATAAAGCAGCGGGAATCATTAGTTATAAGACATTTTACTTCGAAAAATGCGTCTTTTTCAATGTTTTTTATCGAATTTACAGGTGTGTACGTTAAAATAATTACTTTATTTTGCGTTTTCGTGACTGCTACTGCATAATAGATTATGATAAAACCAACAAAAGTTGTAAATAACAAAATGAATCAAAAAATTAACTAAATGTATGCAAATCCGGACCTGAAATGCCCCAACGCCTTTGATATATCTCGTTTCAGTACACTCTTTTCTAAATTTAGATATTCGTCCTAATAAGAAAACCCATGGATTACGTAAACAAAGACAGCACTTCTCATCTCTCGGACCAATGTTAATTAACAGCCGAATGTTTGTTCAATAGATGTGTACAGACGTGAGTAAACAACATGAACAAATTGAAGAAACTTGTCGTGTTAGTGTGTCACCGGGTTGGTCTTAAGATGTAAAGGTCTTTTTGTTTCCTGCTCAACAAAGATTGAAGATAGTGCTTGCATCTCGATATGTGACAGGAAGTCGGTGAAATCCTTCATAGAGTGTACAAAGGTTACTCTATTGTCACTAGACAAGGATTCATCAAAATGAATGATACCTGATGAAGATTATGGGAGGATTTGAAACTCATTTCGATTCCATATTGGGTACAATAAAAATTTTGACAACTAGATTTGCTAAGTAATTTTAGCAAAAAACAAATCAACATTAAGTAAGTACTTACGGTTGTCTGGAAGACGGTAAGCCCCCCTACTGTATTACAATGAGTAAGCTTTCATATTTTAACATATTTTCTCGTGTACAGTGAATTGTACCTATTTCCAAACCCTGGCACGTGCAGGCTATCAAAACCAATCAACATGTTAACACCAGTTGAGATCAAAAGGTTAATAATCAAATCTCATCTTCCAAGAGAAAGTAATCCAAACTGGTACTATATTATTCTATGCCCAAACCTAGATAACCTGTTGTCGTGTGGTCTTCGTTAGTAAAGCACGTTGGAATCTATCGGCCCTCGGGTTAGTTTTGGGCAAACATGCCGGTCCTACCGGTTCTATTAGCACATGGCCCTGTGACACACAAAACTAACTGATGGCTGATAGATTTTATGTTTTCCCTACTTTTAGATATATTCTGGTCCAATATATGCATAACTATAGCCGTCGCCCACGGCGTTGCTCGTGTTCTAGACCCTTTAGAGTGTGCCTTTCAAAATTCCTCTCTTAGTGCACCCCCACACACAGCCTAAACTATAAGTCCTAGAGGTATGAAATTTGGAGGGTAGTATCCTTATATAGTATGGGGGTGCACTAAGAAAGGAATTTTGAAACGTCACACTCTAAAGGGTAGAACGTGAGCAACGCCGCGGGCGACGGCTAGTCTATGATATGCTTCCACGAATGACTGCATCTCGCATTTTCATCATGTCTTCCATCATCATCATCATCTTCTACTATGATGATGATGATGGGAGACATGATGAAGATATAAAATCCATAAGGATCCAAAAACAAAGACAATCTCTAATCTAAAACACCAGTTACATAATTTAAACGGTAGCGGTCTTCCTAGAGCCCGCAAAGTGGCAAAGTGTTTAGCGCGGTCCTGTAAGGCCAGGAATTTGTCCTGACTTGTCGACGGCACTTTAGAAAAGCCCTAATATGGACTTTATTGAAAGTTCGCTTTGAACGCTGTACGGTTTAACGTAACTGTGTCGTAAGGTGTGTTGGTAAATGTATCGACTATCGAGTGAGTTAGCATCAACAGCTTGAGTTTCACGAAGTCTTTACGGTGGTCAATCTAGATGCGAGTCCAAGAACTATTGGATGCATTCGTTCTGAGGACCTCTTGCAAATGTTGCAATCAGCAAAATAATCATACCTTGCCATTTTTGAGGTAGATTATGTAAGATTTTTAGCTGTTTAATATTTTTGATGTATTTTGGAGTCTATTAATTGATTTCTAAATCAATTAATTTGGAAATGTAAAATCATCTCAATTAATTCGTCATCAACAAATTGCAAAAGCATGTAGAAAGTATGTAGAAATCAAGAAAATACAGAATTAAATTGGTCTCTATAAATTGTAAATATGTGAAGAATGTAGCCGCTAGATGTGAAGCCTCATCGGCTCGGTAATGTTCAGTAATCGCAGCATGTGAGATCGCGTGCCCGCGGCCTGCACACCTGTTCTGTTCACATACATACATATAGACATACAAACTAACGCATACAAACACTCACCGAGGAAAACAATGTGGTCAAATGTATTGCTCCCGCAAACCAAGTTTGTGTACCAGTTGTTAGGAGTACGTTGTTTATCGAGAGAAATACAAGGATGTGGAATCGTCTTGAGTTTCTTCTAAGTTTAAATAAGTATAAACAGTTTTAAAGCCCTTCTTCTTCTTCTTTTATTTTTGGTCTCTGTCCGTCAAGCTCATTGTTTTGTAATTGGCTTGAAAGTTCTTGGCAAGAAGCAAAGACTAAAAACATGAAGCTGTCTACAATTTGTCCCCTATGTTACCCAGTATGTCACCGCAATTACACATACCTCTATATCTCTGTGATCTTGTTCGCACCGCGCCAATCAGAGCATACACTGCTCTCAAAAAGTTGTACCATTTCATTTGAGATCCAGCACACAATAACATAGAATCATTTACTCATTGTTTAAATTCCAAGTTTATCGTAGAAAGCGTGTTTTGTGTAAACAAAAGTTACACCTAAATCAGTTGAATAGCATTTCGCGCATCCGGTGAATGTTGTAGAAATATGAGGAAAATTTTTGAATCAGCAGTGCTCATGCTCAATTCACAGTCTATATTTCTGCAGCTAACTACACAGGAAACTAGAACATCCAGGGTCGGACTCCACCATAGATAATACAATAAATGTCCCAAAAAAAGGTGCCATCACACACTTTTCAGAGCGAGTAGACAGTGGCCATGTGGCTTTGTTTCCGTTGTAAAGTCTCACATTGTATCAATGTCTATAGGTAATGTTATTCTACTAAGTAAACAACGTAGCAGTTACGCACGTGCTCGCTCAAGACAGTTCATTTCCAAGTCTCCCGGTCAAAGAGGTTCACGTCTGCTGAACCGCGACATTGATTGGTAGCGGTCGATCATCAGCGCGCGTCGCTATACGCCGCCGCCCTGTCTGCGATCCGCTGCTTGTTGTATTTACCTATAAATGGAGATAGATTTCTGAAGGAACTGAAACGAAAGATGGGAGGAATTCATGAATGATATAGGTACTAGTGATTCTATATAACTTGAAAAGGGCTTGGTAGAGCTGGGAACGACTTAACTGATTAGTATGAATACTAAGAGAGGTTTACTAGTAGGTATATGAATACTAAGAGAGGTTTCATTATTCTGAGGTGAGATGTCAATCTGTCGTAATTGAACCTCATGCTGATTCGTAGAAAAGCTACGATTAGAATAAAAAAACCTCATCAGTCTGTAGAGCAGGTTTCATGACGATTAACCATAGCGGGGACCTCTCATTTCCTTCATAGCAATGAGGACGTATAAACGGCGAATAACAAAGATTAGACAACAATCCCGCGAATGATGGAAAAAACTCTCATCACGCGGAAACTGGCGGAAATGTCATAATTGCAGCACGTGACGTCGGATGTCAACGACCGCTGTCACCTCGCCGACGCGTAAGTGACAACTGGTAACGAGACGGCAGATCTCCGCGATCATCTTTCCATGATCTTTCCATCTTTCCCAAGATGGCGTACGGAAGCGGCTGCGCGAATAATTTTCCGCGTCCGTGCCTGCGCCTGCGCATAACTGTTAACGATTTAATGATCGCCACCGGCCCGCCGCCGCCCCGCTTCGATCGCGGTTTTATTAATACCGCTTATAACAGAGATAAGCGGAGATGAATGGTGGGCGATAAAGGGTTTTAGCTCTACTGTTGTAGGATGCTCGCAATGAATACGTGCCGGTTCCAGCCGATCTGTTACACGTGCGGATCGGCAGGTCAGACCGGTACTTTCAAATTAGTTATTTATATCTATAAGCGAACGTTGTAATTTTATTGAATAATTTTCTGGACTTCAATTCATAACCTCGTTTTCTTCTACTCGGATAAAAGAAAACGTTGTAAATAAGTTTTCTTCACAATTGTTTTTATAAAAAACACAGTTTACCTACATATATATAAGCATTTAGAATAGGCCAAGGGATACAAACTTAGACAACAGAATTTACTGCAGCTTAGTGACAGTTTACTCTCCAATTAACCCTACAAGCACAGCTTGGTTCATAAACAAAATAACGGGCAAGATATAATTCCTATTCATTTGTACTGTCGCAACCTGGTTCCCATAATGAAGTAGCAGACCACATGTGACCAGCAAGCAACCTTTCGATAACATTATGTAAATCTAATTGCCTTCTCGAGGATCTGAAGATACCAGCCCTCTTGTTATGCCATGTACGATGCCACGAGAAATGGTACCTAATGAATATATTAATGGCTAATTTGTAATTTATTTATCTATGGTATTATCATAACTGCAATGGAATACTTAACAATGTTATAGATGCTGGAGCAGTGGAATAATTTGTGAAATACCTAGGTAATGATCAGAGTTCTAAATTAGTCTTCTGTTGGACATATATGGTCTGTACGTAAAGTATTACATGATCTGTGCGTGTACCTAATATTTTTTAAATCAAAAACTACGAGACCTTTCTCATACATTTTTGTCATTTTCTATGTTCTTGCGTGCTCATGCATGTCAACATGACTACAACTGACAAAAGGTGTTTCTATTGAAATGGATAAGTCGACCAGCTTTTACAAAAAAAAACGCATTCAGAGCCCTACTTTCGGAGCTACGAGAGCACAGACAAACAGACAGACAACACCGTCACACCACTTTACATTTTTCGGTCGGGGGTAAATAAATTCTTGGATATCTAATAACTTAGAAGGATGTAGTTGCCTACTATTTCCGATTCCCGCGTTCCCCACCGATGCGAACCTGACTAATTACATCCAGTTTCGCCACCTCACGAAACTATTAGCAGACATCCGACACCGCATGCGTCTCTACCACAGTAAATATCAAAGCAGTTGTACAATTCAAAAGCAAAGTTTAAGATCAAAAATTAAAATTATAGAAGCAACATTACATATTTTTACATGGTTTTGAAATAAATCAAAACTCTTTTGAAGCTGACAGAGAATCAACGCGCAGCCTAAACCATAAGTCCTAGAGGTATGAAATTTGGAGGGTAGTATCCTTATATAGTGTAGGAGGGGTGCATTAAGAAAGGAATTTTGAAACGTCACTCTATAAAGAGTAGAACGCGAGCAACGCCGTGGGCGACGGCTAGTATAAAATAAGAGGTTTAAAAGTATTAAGTCTTTTTGTTCAATAAAAACATTAAACTGTTTCCTCTACTTTACTCGTATTAATGTTTTGATGGCCTAGGTTACAACTGAAGTACTCTTTTTTAATCCGTAGAACAAGCCTCCATCAGATGATAAATCTAGAGACATTTCAGCTTGCCACTGCTTACATTTCACCAGCCCTACATTTCGACAGCCTCCAGCCGCTGCTACCAAATTGTTCTATAGCACAGGGCTACCAGGTGGCTAGGGTAGCTAAATCCCACTTGATTCCATGTCCAGGATGGAGAGTAACCCTACTGTTCCCTCCACTATGCCGTGATAAATATCCCCGGAGTCCACGGCAGGCTCGATACGGCTATTGATCGTAATTTATGGCATTCCTCTGCGCCCGCGCCGTCATAACTCATCCGCGATAATTGTCGTGCTGAAGGAGATTAGAAGCACCGAGATATCTCTACGGCTGGAAGGATGCTGGGAAAGGTTCTCGAATCTGCTAACTAGATTTTCTGATATATTTATGCTGATGTTTCTAGTTCCAATCAGCTCTTTCTTATCTGTTTTCTAATATTATGCAGATGTTACCAGTCCCAATCGACTCATATCATATTGAAGGCAAAACAAAGCCATTTACGGCAAAAAAAGTGTCACAAAATTAATATAAAAATATTTTGAAGGTTGTGCTTGAACTACTGGCAACATTATAAAGTAAAAGTTTTGAACTGATGCTCTTCCAACTTCAAATACCAATAGGTCAAAAGCTCTTGGCTCTTAGTAATTTCTAAGCACAGTCTACGGCTTTCAGGCCTCGGTATTATTTCACGCTAACAGCGTAATGAACGGATGTCCCTAAGCAGGCCCCTCCGTGGCCAGCCTCGGCGAATAATTTTACAATATCGGAAAATTATCCGCCTACCCGCTTATTACGATCTAGAAAACATACCCGCAAATACTTAGTTATGTCGTGATTAATATCCAGTGCCCTCTCCGTATTACAATCATTTTGTAGCTTTTTGCTAAGAAGAATGGTTTAATCACGGAGGTCCTAATAACCATGTAGGTTTCTTTCACTACCTGTAACAACTACCTAACTAGGTACTCGTGGCGAAACAGAGAGTAAACATAGATACTAGCAATTCCTATGTAAGTTAGCACTGGGCCTGCTCTTGATGGCCCGAATGGGCCCAGTTAAAATAATCTTTTGAATATTAATGGGGCTATTAATATATTATGTAGGTTAAGTTAGGTTAAAAATAGTGGTAAATCAGAATGAAAACAAATTAAGAATTCATTAGTTAGTATAAGATCCGCAAACAATTCAATGACATGATCAGCCGCAGATGATTACCATAAAGAAAGTAGGCGAGTGCGCTGCAGCGCTGCGCAGGCGCATCTCCGCCATTTCTCCGCGCAGACATGCAGAGAAAACGCTCTGCATTGCACTTTTGCCTTCTACAGGCAGGGGTGTCTCATAATAAGTATTTATATATATTGAAATGATTAACAAAATCATGAATAAATAATGATCCAGTAAGGTCAGCCTGGTTGTAGGTAGTGGTAGTAAAGAAATAATTTGTTTTAGAACATCTTGCACAAGACAAAATATGAATTTCTGCAACAAAATATAATTTTCGATGGTTATACGTAATAACATAGTATACTTTTGATGACATCTAATTGTACAAAAATTATATTTCAAAAATAGGCGAACTAATCAAACACGGCTCTACATTTACAAACCGCCTAGCGGTACCTATACTACCTACCTAATTACCTATACAACAACTAGTGTTAAAAACCCCCTTGTACAGTTTAACCGAGAGAAATAAATAAGGCACGATGTATCGCGGCGGACATCACATTAATACTACGATCATTTCCAACTTTTCATTGGTATTCCTAATAGCACGCACACAAGCGCAACAATGAGCCAGACTCGACTTTCCTGTGGTCACACAGTTTCTAGACTTTCATAAATAGATGGACGACTGGTAGTTATTGCTTTCTGAGATCTTGCTTTGTCATTTATATCTTCACTAGCTGTCGCCCGCGGCGTTGCTCGCGTTCTGCCCTTTAGAGTGCGACTTTTCAAAATTCCTTTCTTAGTGCACCCCTACACTATATAAGGATACTACCCTCCAAATTTCATACTTCTAGGACTTATAGTTTAGGCTGTGCGTTGATTCTCTGTCAGCTTCAAAAGAGTTTTATATATATTGATGATGATGATGATGATTGATGATAAGTGTTGATAACACCTATGAAGGTATAAATGACCACTACCGTTGTCATATAAAAATAATATTAGGTTAGATTAGTTATACGTGTAGTATTAAGTTGTTAAATAAAGGCTTTTGAAATTTAAATTTAAAGGTGTTGATAATATCTGCTTAAACGTACTTATTTACCTACATATAGCCCTACGTAATATGTTTTTTAAATAAATAAATATTTTATGCGTATTTTATATTAAAACACCCCACACTATCAAACACCAAATGGTCCAATTTTAGATAAATAAGCCATTATTTTGCCTGAAGGTATAACAGTCTGTAATTTTAATTTATCTTAGTAACTAGATGACTCTACGAACTCCTTGTTGTCCCAAAACAAATCAAGCAGCTACAAGTACCTCTTGAAATAATTCCAATGTTTCATTAGCTGCTCACGCTTTCTATTCCCATAAATCTAAAACAATTTGGACGTAAATTATCTAAATTATTGACGCCCCACGCCGCCTTGGGGATTTGTCTCAACGCAAGGTATGAGCCCATCATAGGGCTATTTAGTAGGTGATTTTAAAGGTAAAGCCTCCAGGCTTTATTTAGTAGTTTAATAACACGCAAAGAACCCTAACGGATAAGCAGTTCTTTGAATTCGGGAGCCAAGAAACTATAAATTCGAATAGACGTCTGAGGGTCCGATCGAGAAAGTTGTAAGCATAAATAGCTATTAAAATTCATGTGTTATTAAAATTTAGGGATAGAACTTTATTTTTTTGTACGGGTTCAATGTTTTTAATGAACCAAAAATTGAAAAGATAAATAAACATAAAATGGTTTACGGCATCATAATATTGAACGTAAATCACGAAGGACATTTTATTGCCTTGTATCATCGCCCACGATGTTTCTGTTAGTTAGTAGGTTACCACTTTCTGTAGCTGTGGTTTTATAAACCTCATACAAATAACAAATTACCTTATTTATAGGCTAATCTAGCTAGCTATTCTACTAGCTAGTGGAAAACTCTGAATAGTCTCTCTGTGAATCTAAAAATAAAAATAAATGAAAAATATAAATATATCAAAAATTTACTTTTATAATCTCTCGTCTTCCAAAATCTTCGGCCTGTGTATGTTTAGTATTACTCATCTGAAAGTAACCCTAGATGTGATTGTTACAGATGAGGCTCTGGGTGTAAGCGGGCATGGGCCAGGCGGGCAGTCAGCAGGCCGTCGCGGCGCCGCAGCGAGCCCGCCGCGCGCACACGCTGCCGCATGAACCGCCCAAACATGCTCCTAAGGTAACATCATCTTCCACATCACATCACTCTTTGATATGAGAATGAGCCGAATAGATACTGACTCAACAAAGATGGCCGGGCCTAGGCGGCCACCCAGAAAAATAACAAAGTTACTCTAAGTACCTAGAACCTTATTATTTTTTAACTCTGGCCAACCGTTGTTACTTCTTCATTACTTTCCATTTACACCTTCCGACTGTTGATTTACCAAATACTTTCTATCATATTTTTTTTTATTTTCATGTTCCAGGTGTTGCCATTGCTGTTGGAATCTCCGCAACTGCGCAGCACTGACAACGGCGCCATCTTGCACTCTGGCGGCACCATCAGCGGTCGTCGCCCTGAGCTTACCAGGACTCCCAATGGACACGTGGTAAGAATTAAAATCTCTTTTCTTGACAAATTGCTATGTAGTACATAGTTAAAAATAAAAAGCCTATAAAAACATATGATAGCTTGAAATGAAGACAGGATAGAGACTTATTAGACCAAAAGCGTGGTGATAGCATCTAAGAAAGTCATTAAAGAGTTCCTTTGTTTATTTCCAGCACTCAAACGTATACCGGTCCAGGTCAGCTGGTGCTAGCGGAGATGCAGGTGAGATCCGCGCTAGAGAACGGGATCCACTACATCGGTCATACACTAATCTCGACCTAAGACATAACGATAGTAAGTTCAATTTACAGGCTTATTTCTATCAGAGACCTTTCTTTACAGAAACTATAGGTATTTTTTTCTCGTTTCAGGCAGCAGCAGTATAAACAAAAGGTTTGGATCTGAACCAGATTTGAGGATAGAGGAGGAACAGAAGTCGAGAATAAATAATAAACATTTTCGGAAAAAGTATCGAGCACCCCCACCGCCTAACAATGATGTAAGTACCTATTACTAATTAAATGTATCTACGTAATGATGTAGCTTATCTACACAATAATGATCTGTAAGTGATGTTCACTTTACACTTTCCAGCAGTTTGAGGGTTCGTCACCAGATTCCAGCGAAGGGAACGGGAGAAATGAACCCAGAAAGTTAAGACTGTTCAAGACAAGAACTGAAACCAAAAAGCTAAGCGGCCAAGACAACTCTAAAGCTCTGTACAGAACTCACGGAGAATACAAATCACTGGATTTACAGGACCCATCGTTTGAGAGACGATACAGGTCTCCTATCAAAGATAAGGAACAGCATCTAAAGTATCCTGACAACAGAGATATGATACAAAGTATAGCATCGCTTAAAAGAGAAGAAAGGTTGTTACAAAGTAGCAGGCAGGAATATAAAAAGACTAGAACAGATAGAGTCAGCGGATGTAGAGCGAAAACATCCAAGACAAATGAACCAAGCGAAGCATGGAAAACACCATTGCTGAACAGAAATTTCAGGTATTCAGAAAGATTTAGAAAAGATGACAGTGAACTACCGACTCTTAGGAGAGAGAAGACTTTTGATGATAGTCTCATCGCGGACAGAGATAGCGAGTCTCCCAGAGCAACACACGAGAGCAGAATAAAAATTATCAATGACCAACTGAAGTTAAACAAATTCAGTCCACTAGCCGAGAGCAGCAAACCCCTGAGAAAATCTCTACCTTCGTTATTACAGAAAAATAATGAAGAAAAAGATGAATTTCAAGCGGAACTCAAAAAAGCTACGAGTAGAATAAGAAATGAATTAGGCAATAAAAATAATGTAAGTGAAAATATAACTAGTCAAAACAATAAATTGAATATGCAGAAACCAAACCCAACGAAAATTCAGAGTAAAGTCAAAGAGTCTAGTCTAAAGAATAAGGACCCAATAGTAAACAGTAGAAGGCCTGTCACGCGTTCTAGTGATGCCAAGCTCAAAACTACTGCACCCGTCAAACCCAACAAAACACCTGCCAACAAATTCAAACAGAGCAATAAAGAGAATGGCGTACCAATGCCTGACAGAGGACAAGCTTCGGGCAAGGAATCTACTCCTGAACATTCACCAACTAGAAAGAAAGATGCTCACATAATTCCAATGTCACAAGAGAAGTAAGTATCAACAAACGAATAGCTGCCTACAAATAACAAATGGCATTAACTTTGACATGAACTAATTTTAATACTTTTTTCAGAAATAAACAACCCTTCAGTAACCAAGCTCCTTCAAAGCAATTCTACTTCGGTATGATAGAGAGCAAACAAGCATCACCCCGGGAACATCTCAAAGAGTTTCCAGGTCTCGGGAGTCCCATCATTGAGGAGATTGGTGACTTCAAGCTCATTGAACAAAAGCTGCTTGGCTACCATGATGAAGATGCGGAGTTTGAGAAGTTCAATGCTAAATTACGGGAAGATTGTAAAGTTAAAAACTGTAAGTACCTACCTGCTAGCTATTGTAAAAACCAAAATATTAAAATAGGCACACACTCGACTGTAACTTCTTTGGTGGAACGGTAGATTTCTCGTTCAGATTATCTACTTGATACCCAAAATCGTTGATGTTAATTTAATTAGTATTCCACACATAAGCTTTAAGCTGCTGCAAGAATACTAACTAGATACTTCTGCCTGAGGTTAGACCATTCTAATCCTAAAATCTAATTTCACATTTAATGTTGTCTTGCGATTGTAGAATGTTTTCTGATTATTTTTACTATTTACAGTATCATCAGAATCAGCTTTATCTTCAGAAGGCTCCGAAAACGAGGGTTCAGACGGGTCCCTCGGCATTGCGTTACGGTTAAGACCTACATTGCCCAAGAAACCACCCACTATGCCACGGTTCTCGCCTGCAGCAGCTTGGAGACAGCTGGCTAGTCTTGATGCTCATCTCACTGCTGGTACGTTAAACGGGATCATTATTTTACTACGAAAAACACATAGAGAAATCTTCATTTCTGGGAATCTCTAAGGGGAGACCTATGGTCAGCAGTAGCATTCTACTCGCGGATAATAATCAGGATTGATTCTACATTTGCATCAGTGAAATCTAGAAGGGTAGATCAGAAAGTGATCATTAGAAATGAAAACTACTTGCACACTTACTTAGTAGCTATCAGCCAGAATGTCCCAGATCTATTTAGATCTCATTTGCGTTGCAATATTTTCTAGGGCTAAGAAATTATTACCTCTATAGTTAGTGTCTTTTCGGTTTTATTTCAGAAACCCAACCGCTAGCAGTCGAAACCAAAATATCACCGGATATACCGGCAGAGTCGTCACCACGGTCAGATGAGTCAGCTGATAAATCTGGAGACTCGGGCATCAGTGGAGATCACGCACATAGCGACGACAGACTGGATTCCCCTTCGAGACATAATGTAAGGTCTAATACTGGAACGTATCTTTATTAACGTAATCATCATAATCAGCCTAAAAATGTCCAACTCTGAACATACAATTCTCCCATAGTTTTCCCAAAAGGACGATTATCTCATTCTCCTCCCGTTGATTTTCTATATCGTCGATCATCGACTCGTAGGTAGTCGTCATTTGAAAACCTAGCGGTCGTCAAAAATTTTACAAGCTATGTATAAAGGCTAGTCAAATGCTTTTCATTCTGGTTGATAATGTAAGTGACCCATCCAATTTACCTCAGCTCATGTAATCAAATTAATTTTAAAACGATGCTAGGTTCAAGACCCTAATCCAATCACCTGGACGCCGCAGCAAGACCTTGGAGATAGTAGTTCTGATGGTGCTGGTACCAATCCCCACATCCTCACTCCAGGAGGTGTTGCCACCTATAGCCCAGGATCCCAACCCTTCAGCCTCTCACTACCAAGAGATGGGCAGGACAGAGTGAGTATATTATGGGGTACACGGGAGGTTAGGCATCTGTGTAGGCTTAGACTGGAGGACTTTCACAAGGTGTTTACTGGGTCCTATTTTATTAATGGTTTATAGTTTTGTTAATTATGAAAGTCTTGTTTGTATTTTTTGTAATGTGGTTAATAAAATAACAACAATGGTGATTTCTCTAACATAATATTAATGTAGATAACCTAACCTCCCGTAGAATACTTAGCTGAGGAGGAGTAAAGGTATCTGTTACTAACTATGTATGCCTGTTTGTCTAACCTGATCTAATCTAACAAACTATGTCTCGTATCTAATGTCTGTTTATGCGTATTTTTATGCTCAAGCGTGTGCATCACTTACTACTATTTACTAACTGTCTTGATTGAAACTGTTAAAGTATTTGATGTTTGCTTTGGCTTTTTCAAATTCAACACCTTTATTCCTCATCAGCTCATACTTGAACAATAACCTGGCGTAGTTTAAAGCGATGTCGTGCTTCTACGAATGCTTTCAGGGCAAGCAGCTGACACAGGGTTTCAACAGTCTGCAAAAACTACGCAAGTCCGTCTCCGGGGCTCTCGGAGCGGCTTTAGGTTCTAGAAGGTTCGATTTGGAACATGAGCCGATGTTGCCAGAGACTGAACAGAATTGGTTTTTGACGAAATCAGCGCCGAACTCGCTGTCGAATCCACTGCTGTATCCATCGACGAGGCATAAAGCAGCCAGTGACGAGGATGTTATCAAGGAAGAGTCTTTGCCGCCTCCTGAAAAGGTAAGAAGAAAAGAAGACACTGATCTAGTTTTTTCCAGACATAATTATTTAGGAGCAACTACGACTACGGCTTAAACGTGCTGCATGATTTGTAATGCTAGTTTATTATACAGGAAGAGTTACCATGGAGACCAGGCACGTCGTACCTGTCATGGGGAGGTCACGTGATGTACCTACCCCCTGCACCGGATCAGCCACTCTCTATGATCGCAACTATCGATAGACCTGTCAGGTATGCTATCAAACTGTACTAATATAAAACTTAATGGGCAAATGAAATCAAAACTACCTGCAGGCTGTAATCTTATCACAGGATATAGATAGATACGAGATTAGTAAAAGAAAAGCGGAAATAATTTTGTTTTAGTGTACCTATCCTTTATTTTTTTGGACAATATTTCAGTATTTTCTTTGCGAGACTGGTGGAGAGACCAATCTCCAAAGAAAATATTGAAGCAGCATAAGTAGAAAGAATAATGACTCCAGTTAACCTAGGTACTGCGTTGTACCAGGGCATTATCATCAGCCTGCAGATTTCCAAAAGTCGTCATCGTCGCCCCGTTCTGTTCAACTTCTTTATTTTGCACCTTCTTTCTTGTGTTATGTTATTTAATCTCATTTAGTTCTTTCACTGATAACACTAGTAAATCCAATTTCAATCCATGATCAAACCCAATTAATTGGTGTTTCTTGTTGGTAGGAGTAAGTCCAGCGGTTGCTTGGAGGCGTCAGCACGTGCTGCGCGCGCAGCCCTCGGCGCGGAGATGCGCGAGCGCGACCGATCAGCATCTCCTGACATAGCACGTGCATTACCGGCCAGGGTCGAGCCTAACGTGAGTACTTGATATAGTTTAAAAGCTAATCTTTTTTCTAATCCCAAAAGATGTGTCAAGCTAAATTCAAGGCTGTGGCCTTGCTTCTTGTGCGGGATTCGTTAGCCAACTAAGATATCGATTCGTAATTTTTAAGTATCTTTTCAGGGATGTATTCCGTCACCACTGATAACTTTTATGATATAATTATAATTATTGTGATTTTCTTTAACAGTTTTCTACAAATTAAAATTTGATGAACTGTAGGTTTCGTATCTAGAATATTATCTAAAATCTTAAAGAATTAACAACCAATTGGAGACAACATCAGAATGATATCAGGTAGGAGATGATAAATATTGAAAACAGGAGTCACAGAAACCAGCAGGAGCGTAAACAATGCGCAGGTAATTATGACGTTTGTTCATGATGTTCCAATATTTGGTATATCATATCAGTTGGCGATAGGCCCTTTAGCTGTTATTTGTTCACCAAAAAATTCCATAATTCACGTCTGTCCGCACAGCAGGCAGCATGCTAAGATAATGTTGTCACTGCTATTTTTACTCCGAGACTCTTGTAATGTTTTTTACCACGTTTTTGTACATCTTCATAAATCATCCTCAACGTGTAAGCACGTTATTAGGTTGACAGGTTCAAAATCGCTAAAGCGGAACTTGTTATATGAAACCTGGCAAAAATATAGAATTTCATTGTGTCACATTGTGATCTAATAGCAAGTAGGACCTTCTGTCACTCTACGTTAGAGTCCCATAAATCAGCCAAGCGTGAGTCAAGTAGAAACAAACATAGAACATCTATATACCTACATCCATTACTACATCTTTAAAATATATATTCGCGAACAAAGATCATTCAGTTTCACCCAAACTGCAATCAATTGAACTGGAAACCTTCATTATCATCTAATGCTCTTCTCACGTCAGCGTCGCGCCATAACTCATAACCTCCATTTGTCTGTTGAGCAACTCCACTAGGAGCTTTGTCCGTAAACTTATTTATTGCAATGATATCGCAATGAACAAATTGAATCAGTGGGTTGGGCCTTGGATTAAACGGTGCAGGTGATCTATTACCTGCTTCGTTTGAGCTTGGGTTTGATGGTGATTGATATCACGCTGTTTCTTATTGAGTTTGGCTCTGTGTGGTTCTCAACGACGCGAATGTTTGGTAAATATTTGCACTCCTTTCCAGAACATTGCTTAAAGCCTTTATAGCTGTTGGGTTGGTAGGGAAGGGGTCCAAAGTTTTTCAGAAGTCTTAGTGACAACTTAGCAGACGACATTTTCTGTTTTCACCCAAAAATGCGATCTCTATCTACAGATACTTGGCATTTGTCGAAGTTTCTGGGCATTTTCATGATTATTTTCACCCATGTTACTACATTACACACCAGCCTCTTTTCAAACTTCTGCATCTAGATTTCAGTGCGTCATCCAATACCCTTGCATGTACATTCCCACGCCGCAGTGCCAGCGATACCTGCTTCCGTGTAGTATCGTTTACTCTCTGGAATTCTATTCTTGAAGATTTATATCTATCAGAATTTGTTTGGCCTTGTTGAGTTCCGTGTGTTGGTTTGACAAAGAAGTTCCTAATATGATTTTTTGTAGTCTTTATTGTTCTTAAGTTCTTAGTCAACTATATCCAGTTCCTCAGCCTTATCTTACTTTCCATCTCAGTGACCAGGAATAAACATTATTGTGCTTTTATGCATGAAAAATGCATCATGATGGAACCAGTATAAGCTGTTCGACAATGTTGAGCATTTTAATCACGTAGATATTAAAATATTCTGCATTCGAAATAGTTCATAATTTTGTAACATAGTATTGTTATTATTACGTCAAGAGTCTAAATTCTTAGCTCTGCCCTCATTCTCTCATTAGTTACATCATCAGTCTCACCAACTTTACATTTAACATTCAATCTCTCTATTAGCACTGTATCGTAATTAAATCTTA
Organism: Eulithis prunata; assembly: GCA_918843925.1. NCBI lineage: Eukaryota > Metazoa > Arthropoda > Insecta > Lepidoptera > Geometridae > Eulithis > Eulithis prunata. Next base: position 10,787,118 of record OU974008.1, on the reverse strand, counting down.
ATTGTTTTACACATTCGCATTAGAACATACCTTAATCTTAGAATTTTAATTTCTTAATTAATATTGGCGTAAACGCCAAAAGTACAAAAGCTACTTGGCGATTATGTAAGTAGGAATAAGAAACGATGTAAGTAACCCCTACCAGACTGGCTGGGGTTGAGATTCGTGAGGTTTTGATAGAAGGATCATCGTATCATCTTGAACTACACTGCGTTGTGACGCTGTCACTTTGCAAAAGACCGCGTCGGCTGCCGCGTGACACAAATGTCACTACCGGAGTGTAGAGGCTTAATATTTGCCTCTAAAAAAGCTTTTGCGTGGTTTATGAACTTGTGGGAAAGCGTATAAACTTTAAAGACACACAAAACACATAAATTATACTATACGTGTAGAAAAACACTGATAAAAAGATCTTATCAACTGTGCGAATTTTGGAGTAGCAAATAATTTTTTTATCAAAGAAGTACTAACTATAATTACCAGAAATAGAGCGATTACTCACGAAACAATGGTTCTTTATCTACTAAAAAGCTTTGTACAAGAGTCAAAGTCCTCAATGAATATTCAATCGCCTCAGTCAATCACCTCTTAGCACCAAAAAGCGATTTACCTACGCAAAAGCTCACATCAAATGTCTGGTTGACCAGAGATGTAGCAAGATTGGGGCGAAAAAGGAAAATATACAGAAACACTAAGACAAAAAAATATTTATATCAGCAATACAGTTTCAAAGGATTTCCTTAGTTTGGGGCTTTAGGGCGCTGTGTGAAATGTTTGTTGTTTTGATTTTCCGTTAATTCCAACGATCTTCAAATTTTTTTAGTTGGCCCCATAACATCAAAGATTAGTACTTAAAGGTACCACAGTATTTTATCTTTTGACTACAATTGCACCGTAATTTTACAACATCAATCATCATCAATCATCAATATATATAAAACTCTTTTGAAGCTGACAGAGAATCAACGCACAGCCTAAACTATAAGTCCTAGAGGTATGAAATTTGGAAGGTAGTATCCTTATATAGTGTAGGGGTGCACTAAGAAAGGAATTTTGAAACGTCACACTCTAAAGGGTAGAACGCGAGCAACGCCGCGGGCAACGGCTTGTTCTCTATATTCGTCGCCCCTGCTATTGTTTCTGGCTACGTCCACCTCGATCAGTATGCTCCTGTCTTCTGCTATTGTCCAGTTTACATGTCCCGTGCCAGTTATTACGGATCTGCTTGGTAATCGTGACCTCATTATAACTTGGATATGTTCCTCACTATCGTGGTCTGTTTGTAGATCTATCACGTATTGAAACTTGAATTCAAAAACCAATAATATGTTTATGAAAAAACCATGTTTATGTCAGCTCAAGTGACAGTGGTAAAAACGTGGAAATTCGGTGGATGAAGAAGACCCAAATAGTTTCTTCTGGAAATCTATGAGGAGGCCTGAGTCACAAAAGTGGAATAGCCTAGGTGCGGTGCTCATCTTTTTGGTGCGTAAAAGTGGAATACTTCCATTAGTGACATTCTATAGATTGAAAGAAGATGGTCAACTCATTAAAACAACTGTCGTCACATTTTGGAATGCAAAATGATGTAATTTGTTTTCTTTTTGAAAGGTATTTGGCCTTATGTATTTTATCCACGCATTTGACTATAACTTATGCATTGATCTACTTAGTATTCACCCTCTCATCTGATTATCAGAAACCAGGATTACTTCTTGAATCCGTAACGAGTGTAAACAGTGAAGGTGCCAAAACTCAGCCTTCTTGCAAATAACTGTCCTTATCCAGAGCCATAAATATTAATACAAGGCTTTTATTTAAATGTAATACAACTTTTGAAATGCTAAGGTAGATTTGAGACCTGTTTTTGTGCCGTTTAGATTATTTACATCCATCTTGTCACGAGTAATGTTCAAATAATTAAATTATTTCGCTATTTTGAACATGGCCACTGATCATATAATATATAATACTCATGGCCAACTATTTGGAACACATTTGTTTTAGTCAGAAAAATTAATTTAGATCTTTGTCTTGACACCTTTATCTGTCACTAGGTACCAATTAAAGTAGTTTAATAACCTTTGAAATCCGCCTAAAAATTATAGATAGTTAAGTCCGCAGACCGGTGGGATTAGTAGGTAGAGAGAGAGAAAAAAATCTGAAGTGGCTGTGTGCAGTGGGCAGTGCTCTTCTTTCTATCCCTTATTGTAAATAAACACTTAACCGTAGGTAAGTACTGCTGGAACTTCAAAGAGTTGATTTGTCAGTCAGAAGAAGTAGGGTTCGTGAACTGTTCAAAATATTAAACCACTTCAGGCTTGCTTTATTGACTTCCCTTGTTAGTTTCGTACCTCTCCGCTACAAAAAGTCATGAAAACACATTTTCTCATATACCTAACTATCGTATCATATCATACTTAGTACTTACTGTACTACGTAGGTACCTACTGTAATAATTGTAGAGTAGGGATGCGCGCGCGCCGCCGCGTCTATCACTCGCACGTGGCGCTCATCAGTCGAGTGGTCGTGTCTTGTTCACGCATCTGCGCGGGAGTTGTATTGTTGACATTTTGACTTTGGTGGTTTTTCGCGGAAATATTTAACCTTCGTGCTGTTTTTTTTAGGTAAGTCATGAATGTTTGTTTTTGTAGATAAATTGACAGCATACTGAAACAGCAACACTGTAAGGTATTAAATAGATACAGTAGATTTGGGAAAACATATAAATTTATTCACAAAGAAAATTACAACTAATACAGTATTTACAATATTCACAATAGATACAGTAGATATTCTCTCAAACCTCTTGGAAGATACTCAGTATACCAGAGTAATATGAGTATAAGAAATACAAAAGAAAGAATGTGTATTATTGTGTATCTCCATATAGATAAATTATAAATCTTTCTACTCGTATATTTCGCTCAGGGAAATGAATAGAGCTTAATTTTTGTACTGAATATGAATAGTCGATAATTTTATGCTGTGTAATAAGTACCACTATCGTAATACCAGCTGTCGCGAATACTAACATAACACGTCATAGCAATAATACTGAAACAACTGCGCAAGAAGTACTTCACGGCTGTTTTCCATTGTCAGAGCGAGGACACGGTACAAAAAGCAATTGAATTCATTTTCATTTTTCAGCCCCACAAAGATATACCTACCTAGATAGGTTAGTAGATACATACGTAGAATACGTACCTAAAACCGACATTGAGAAAGAGCTCTACAATTTATATAGACTAAAATTTTTCTATCAATACAATATTTGCTAATTATTTTAAAGTTACACGCGTAAAGTATTTTCCTTATATTTATGACTAGCCGTCGCCCGCGGCGTTGCTCGCGTTCTACCTTTTAGAGTGTGACGTTTCAAAATTCCTTTCTTAGTGCACCCCTACACTATATAAGGATACTACCCTCCAAATTTCATATCTCTAGGACTTATAGTTTAGGCTGTGCGTTGATTCTCTGTCAGCTTCAAAAGAGTTTTATATAGATTGATGATGATGATGATTGATGATTGATGATGCGGGGCTTATTTTCCTTTAGTATTCACATCATCGTCATCAACCTCGGTTTACTGCTGGACGTTAGATCTCTCCCAAGACGCGCTTTTGAGCCAGGACTTCGGTTTTATTTCAAACTAGGTACCCTTTTCTAAATGTGATCATTTGATCACTCAAATATTCGTCTATTCGTCGACTGATAGTCAACAAAAAACATTGGACTAGTTTGTAAGCATGACAAAAGTTTTCCTTCACAAATAAAATCCTTGTTTAATTTTGCTAATTTATAAAAATGTGCAATATTAGATAAGGATTTTATTTCTTATCGTCTCATTTAAATGTATTTTCGTCTTCTATTGCATCAACATTCGAACAAATTACTATAAAGGAGAAGGTTCTTTACCACTAAACACACAAAAGACGTGAACCGTGTACCTAATCACTATGTAATGTAGTCATTTCTCAAACTTGTAATGTTGAACCTGGGCCAATCAAATATCGCATTAGATCGATATTTATTAGAAACAAGCATTTTAAAATTTAATTATCAAGGGTATTTGTAATTTCCATGCAAATTTATTATTTACGTAACTTTTTAGCGTATAAAATAATTATTTTATAGTTGGATACGCCTGAGAGCGCTCGAGGAAACGCAGTAGATACGAGTACTATTAGTAGGCAGCTTCCGTACAATTATCACTGAATACAAAGCTTAATTATATGCAGATCTTGCTGTAATTGAGAAAGGAAAGTGTGAAGTTAATATACGCAAAGTATATTAATTTACACAAAGACAGCTTAGAAATAATATTGCAACGTGAACACACACTAAGTATATTTTAAAAATACTAAGTAGGTCTATACTGTCCTTGCTTTTCTGATTTCTGATGTCAAGATTAAATACCAACTCAATACTTATTAACCATTATATACTTATTACAATAATAAGCTTTTCAATCACATAAAATTAATACAGCCAGGTAATTAAATACTGCATAGTAAATACTTCATAATTAACGCTATTAGAACAAGTCAAAGCGCATAATTTCAAACAAGTATATTCCTTGAATTTATTGATTATGTCCTATATATAATTATCTGATCGTCGGGGCCAGCGGTGGGTGGCCTTGCACTGAGCCATGGTGATGTCATCCCAATGCATCTGAAAGGGCATCTGCTTATTTGTGTCATCACATCACATCAAGTACTTTGCACTCAAAAACCTAAAAGCCCACGTAGAGCGTCCTTTAGAATGCCAACTACATTATAATCTGTTGAATTATTAAAAATACATTCCTATATGTATCATTGTATTCAAGTTAGATACTTGCCACCAAGTCCTACTGGTGCGATTTGGATCAAGCATGGAGTATACCTAATGATTCCCCGAAACAAAACAGGAAGAACGAGACGCGGACGAAGTCGCCGGTGGAAGCTAGTTTACTTATAATATTATGTCTAGCATTTTGCCAGCGTAGGATCGTTATTGAGTGGAACCTAACCAGGTTTTATAAAAAAAACAAGGCTTTGCAACTAATTTACTCACAAAACAAGTTCCAAACATTTTTTCTTATTATTTCAAAAAATTATCAAAACAAACGATTATTTCGTTTATTTTTACTCATGGCAAAAAAATAACAAAGTTTGGCGATATCTTTGACCGGACGACCTTGACGACGATAGGTATAATAAGTAGGTACTTAAGTAGGTACTTATGTCTCGTCTCTGAGCTCACGTTAAATGATTATGTAAATAAATAATGTTTTTCTGTAATATCTCCGAGATGTGTGAACGACACCAATTGCCACATTATGGGAAATACAGATTTCTCATTGTGGGATTATCTCGCATTATTCATGAGTTCATGAGATTAGGGCCAACTGCTTACAAATTAGATAGTAGGTATTATATGGAGATTCTAACCGGTTAATAAATTAAGAAAGATTAAATCTCATAAGTTACGAAATACACTGATAACTCAATCCTATTTTATGAGCACCTTAGGGCTCTGCCAAGATGTAACTAATTAGTAGTCTCGGTATTTTTTTTTTAATGATAAAAGTGTTGGAACAAGCTGATAGCTCACCTGATGTTAAGTGGTAACTTCTGCCTATAACAATGCATTACCTCACAGAGCAAGTCCAATGAGGACGTGCCCTGTAAGGCAATGCACTGCGTCCATCACTCTGAGACGTAAAGATCTTGAAGTCTCATGTGCCTGTAATTACACCGGCGCCCTTACCCTTCAAACCGGAACACAGCAATGCGAGCATCGCTGCTTGGCGGCAGAAATAGGTACGGTGCTAGTACTGAACCCGGACGAGCTCTCACAAAGAGCTCTACTACTACTAACTATAGTTTTGTTATTGCACTAAAATAGTGCAATAACAAGACTTACCTATGCCTACCAAAAAACATTTTGAAGAACTGGGTACACTAAAGTTCACTGAACATAGAGAGAAACTAATCAAAAAATTAAAACATCTACCTATGAAATCTATTCTTTTAATTATACGATCAGGTACATGATCAGGTAAGACCATGAAAACTTTTCCATACAAATTGTTCGTCTGTCATTTTAGGGCGGCTTTAAAACATGCTCTTAACTATCATCATCATCACTTGAATGACAACGAAAAGAGATTTTTACCTAGATCAGCTATAGAGATCAATATAAATATACAACCCAATCTTATTTACACTGTTATTACCTTCATGTTAACATTTCATGTCATTTGCTTGATCTCAGTTATTCAACACACGTCAGGTTTTTGTTTACCTTATATAAGTTATGGACATTAGTACCTAGTAACCAACTGGGCTGTGAAGATCCGGTTTCGTAATAACTGGCACATGTTATATGACGGCCGTAAACGTGAACTGTTTCCGAAGTATAGAAATAATCAGAATCACGCTTCGGAGTACACTTCGGACTAGACTACACTGCACTGGCTCTAGAGTATAAATCTTCAGATGACTTCCATAATGTAAAAAAATACATCATCAGATTGTGTATCATTTGTGTATCACCTTTAGGCAAACTTAGAGACTGCTCAGCTTTTTGTAAAGCTTCCTCCTTCTGCGCTGTAAGTTGTGGATAAGATTCCTTCCGAGAACAAACATTTAAATCTGATGAACAACAAAGATTTCTTATAATAATGTATCTGGAAGATCACTGAATGAACACAGATGTTTATTAAGTGTCCCGGTCTATTATTTACTCAATTTTATTTTTCTGCCGCCACCGTAGTGATGAATGATCACTGCTTTTGATTACCCAAGGTTCAGAATGGTAGTGTTTGCTGTGATCTCATGGTTTACTTGAGAACTCTAGTAAATGAGACTTGCCTCTGGTTATGTCATAACCGCGCCTTTGTTATTAAATAATAATCATATTTCTTGGTTTATACTCAAGATTATCAAGCAAAAACAACTGTGATTCTTATGATTGATCAATCTCGTATGATCAAGGTTTTTGTTAACCAAGTAGATACTTCCTTGGACATTTCACACAACGCCCTCTAGTCCCAAACTTAGCCGGGCTTTTACTATAACTAGGACTACAATTTCATTATCCCATGCGCCATGTCAAAGCCTTTTGCCATGAACACAAGCTCAAGAACCCTGATCTTTATTCTAAATTAAAGTTTTTAGGGGACCCAAAGGTCTCTACAATGGCTCTGATTCTTTGAAACAGAGAAAGCTCAGATAAAAATTCGCTACAGTCACCAATTCAAATAAGAATTACACTGATCGTAGCAGAGCAAGCTATAAAAGTTTTGTTTTGTAATATGAGTAGCTTATGGTAATAGCTGACATGACATACATACATTCATTAACATCTACACTATATAAAAGAATCCCATAGAACACCTTTTCAAACACCGTTATAGACACGAAAAACCCACAAATGGTTAATTTACAGTCTGAATAGAATAACCAAATGGTTTGTAGGTTATAAATTTGAAGGGCCCCATGTTAATGTGCGCCCGTGGTGAATACAAACACCGAAATTGTATTGGTATTCGAATCACGGCCCCGCCATTCACACGTTGATACTAAGTGCTATTTTAGATAGATTATACTAGTAACTAGTAGTTCGCCCCGAGCTGAGATCTTGCGGTGTTAATTTTTTTCAAGTACTTATGTAAACAATGACGGTAAAGTGCAAAAGTAAGGTGTAGTAAAGATGTTCATCCAATTACTCCAAGAAAAAGTAGTAGTTAGTAGTAGTAGAGCTCGTCCGGGTTCAGTACTACCACCGTACCTATTTCTGCCGCCAAGCAGCGATGCTCGCATTACTGTGTTCCGGTTTGAAGGGTAAGGGCGCCGATGTAATTACAGGCACATGAGACTACAAGATCTTTACGTCTCAGAGTGATGGATGCAGTGCATTGCTTACAGGGCACGTCCTTATTGGACTTGCTCTGTGAGGTAATGCATTGTTATAGGCAGAAGTTACTACTTAACACCATTGAGCTATCAGCTTGTTCCATTAGTTTTATCATTAAAAAAAAAACTATTAAGTTACATAAAGTCTATGTTTTGTAATTAACCGGTGGCAGTCATAGCAGCGTTATTTAATCTGTGGTTATAGTTCATAACAATAGTTACTACGTAAATCATTTACTGTGATAATAGAGTAGGGATGTCCAAAAGTATAGTATAGGATTTTTAGATATTTGAAGTGTCTTGTACTCAATGAAAGACTAGTATTATTTGTAGTAACTATAATCCGTAAGGTTGTTGCACATGTACATATAGATTAGGTAGGTAGATGCGCTCGCGTATATATTCTTAGTTTACGTGTTGTCGGAACAAAAGTGTAGTATTTACGTACGCGACGCGTGTATCACCAATAAAAAACCAATGTCATAATCATAACAACTAAAAGGGCTTTAGATATGATGCCACAGATTTATGAAAGAAAGAAGGTAATAAGAAGTAAAGAGGTTGGTTATAGTCCTAAGCAAGCTGAACTACAGTAACTAGTGATATAAGTCAGTCTGTTGAGACAAATGTATAATTGTCGACAGTTACACGAGATCCGACGACGATGGTCGCGATCCGTTTACCTTACACAAGGTAACGGTCAAAACGGTGTTGGAAAAAATCGGAAACTTACGGGAAAAAACAATCATAAATATTTTGGCAACACTCAAAACAAAAGTAAGGAAAATTTAATCATTCATTCGTTTGTGGTGACACTCAAACTTATGTCACTTTGGTCGAGATCTTACAAAATCCCACTTCCCATTCTATCCCATCCCACTAATATTATAAATATCAAAGTTTATAGATGTTATTAGGCAAACTTGAGACACAGGAAACTACAACAATCGTATTTTTAAAAAATGTCAGTGCTTTAAAACTGAAATATAAGTAAAAGTAACATTTTGTTTTTAATAAAGGTAACTACTTAAAAACTTGAATGTTGTTGATTTTCGCCATAGTTGTACTTTAGAAAACAAACGAGAATTAAGTCATTACGCTTTCTTGTCCTTTGGCGATGTAGTCCAAAAGCAATGTAACCCCAACGCGATATAGTCATATCACGATTTAGTCTTAAAGCGATCTAGTCATATCTGCTGCCTAGTCAAATAGAGATGTAGTCGTAAAGCTCCTAACCCGTTTGGATGTTTGTGTTTCAATCACGCCGCAGTTCAAACTGCTGATCTGATTTGGGTGAAACTTAGAATATAAACAGAGTTCGTAGCTACTTTTTATCCCGGAAAATTAGCAGGATAAAACGCGACGCGGACGAAGTCGCAGGCGGAGGCTAGTAAAGTGTATCTAATCGCTGATGTTCTACTAGTCGTCACATGAGCTCGAAACCGAATGGATAGGTATTGCCCATCCACAGACATTCTAGCCCAATCAAGATAATTCAAACATTCCAACGGCAACCCAATATTCATTTCCGTTGGTCTACTATTAAGTCCAAATAGAATGATGTTATAAACATAACCAGCAACGGTTGAGCAACAACAACTTATCGTATGTAAATAGTTGGCTTGCACAGCTGTTCTTGTTCGACTTAGGTAGAACACAGAACTCGATGTTTGCGCTTCTATTTAAATTGTACCACGACCAGTCAACAGGCTGGAAATGAGTGTATCAGCTAAATTAGTGGTTAGAATTATGTTTCCATGCATATGTCTTCGATAAACATCTGATTAGTATAGTAGGTCTAAGTAGGTACATAAAACGCAGTAGTTTTGATATTATATTGTAGAGTAGGTACACATGTACGAGGTATACTTATTTACTGTGCTTGCGGATGAAGATTTGATCTTCCTTCACGGACTTTTCTAGCGAGGCGAGTAGTTTTTACATACTTATTATATTCGATTGGCAACAGGGAGACCCGTTTACGTTTTTATAAATCAAGTTATATTTTTGTGTCAAGGCTAGAAACGCATCTATAATTATAGGTGCTTGGTCTGCCAAATATGACCTTTAAAAACTAGGAAACGAAGTCAAAGTATTTAAAATTCAAAGAAGTTCGACGTTTTTGCATCGCTAGTTTGTTGAATAATCAAAAAATACAATTCGTGCTAAACATAATATTTAATCATGATTGTTTGGTATTTGATCCAAAGTATAGCAAAAAATGATAAAAAAATACTTTCAGTGCCGATCGCTTAACCAATCCATATTTAATTCAATACAATGCTATCGCCAAATAAAAAGAAATGAAACTAATCAATCGGCAAACTACCCAATCAATTGATGTTACGGGCTGGTCGCCAATGGCTTCCATTGTCTGGCTACAATAGGCCATGTCCTTGCCAAGTGGCCCGATTCGTACAAATATATTCCTTACACGTAGAGTTCGGTTTAATTATTATTTTATGGAACGAAGCAGGGACACCAGCACGAGCTATGATTAGTCTGATTGGAAAGTGATAGTGGCATTGTTTTGAGCGGGTGTTACAAAAGTTGACGTTGATGATGGAAAGGATCTAGGTAGATACACCAAGAATCAAGAATACACAATTTTTTTTTATAAATAAAAATGTTTTGTTTTTTACATTACGCGATAATATAGTAGACAAAGAGAAAATCAGCTTTTTGTCAACTAAATTTATACCTAATGAATATGTAGTTAAATACTATAGTAATACATTTGGAAGTGGTATTCTCTTTGTTTCGAAGCGTGCTTAAATTTTGCGTCGTTCCTATACAATGTAATGTTATAAACTCACTTCACTTAGTTCATTTCACTACCACGGTCGTCAATGAGGCGAAACAGGCTCTATCGAGTTTTACAGAATACTAAGGATCCTCACTGCGGATACAGCTCTTTGAGGTTAGAAGTAGGTATGTTTGTAAAATAGCTCTGCCGGAAGAAATCTCACGCTAAATTCTTCAAAACTATACAGATCGCAATGACTTGTCATGACAATTAATGAAGGCCAAGCTAATTTACCCATGTCTTTACCCAGAGCTAATATTGTGTAAACACACCAACATCGAAACGGTTTCTAAACCAGGCAACTGTGAGTTGTCATACAACGAACGACCACTACCCAAGACCTACCATACTCTTCTACGAAGTTCCCCAAACAGAATAAGCAAAGGGTCTCGTGCGTCTGGACATGAGTTTCCTACAACCATTACATCTAGAACTCTTGTTCTCTTCAACGATGTTGGCGAATGAAATATCTAAGAGGTCTTAGATTTTTGGACATGAACATCTTTCATTGTCTGTCATATTACCGAAACATTTGTTCGGGTATGCAAACTCTTTCACAACTAAACTAACTTACCTAATACGTTTTTTGTATGCATAGTTGAAAACAAGTGCAATTTTATTACCCAGCTAGCGGATTTAAGTCATAAAAGTTCCAAATAAGCAAGCACGTTTGCATGAGTTAGTGGCCAACTCTCTTGACAGAGTTTTTAGGCTGCCTTAAGGCCTCCGTCGTGGCTTAAAGACTGCAAATTCCAAATTATTCGAGATGAGCAATGGTTCTATTAACCTGTTTAAAGATACCTGTAAGTAGGAGATAGCTTTACTTTCAGATCATCCCATCCCATCCCACTAATATTATAAACTTGTAAGTTTACGGGAGGTGGAAGAAGTCGAGGGCGAAAGCTAGTAGTAGATATATCTCTTATATACATTGCTAAAACAAACGAGTAGCATTCCTAAATACCACAATATGAAGTATTACTACAACATGAATTATAAAAGCCGTCGAATTTGTGGAAAAAAAAATCTATAACAATCCTTGACCCCTTGACCGTTTAATGCGCTTGTAGCGTCAGACTAATCGAGTTTAAGTATAAGTTCCTACTGTTTAGAGGCCAATTACAAGTTCTCACCAAAATAATAGCTCGTCGTAAGTTTAAGTAAACAAGGATTAAGTTTTTGTGCAGTCATTCAACTGTTCACGCGAGCTATCATCACGGAGCGATGAGGCATGACCGTAAATGTTCGCGTGCCCAATCTTGATGCACGTGACGTACCACACCTATATTTGATGGGCTAAGCTGGTTTAGTGTAGTGTCAAGTTAAGTGGAAGGTTCACCTTCAAGTTGAATAAAAGATCATGAAAGGAAGACTGGTGACTTTAGATAGTCTAGAACATGTAGAGTTCGTCAGGATATCAAAGTGGACAAAATAATAAAACATTTTCCAAAAAGTTGATTGTATTTTAAGGAATGAGGAAGCTTTTGGGTTTAATAATTCTTAGGTTCACTGACAAATCTATCAAAGGTGTTCTTCTTTTTGTGGGTCAAAGTGAAATAACTAAGCAATTGAGATCAAAAATACTGTGTTTTCAATAAAAACTTGAAACTCGTGGAAACCATAAATACTAGCGTAATAAAATAATGAATGTGTTTGATCGACAGGTATTGCTTATTATAATCATTGCGTTAGTAAGTCTTTCTACAATGATGTACTGCCCATTAGTGCCAGCAACGTGTGTAAAGAACCTTATGTTGGTATCTTGTGTAGCAGGTACCGAGATGTGGATCTTTCATAATAATGGTACTCAGTTTGTTAGCGCCACCGCACGTTTTGGCAATGAATTCCTCGGTAGATGTCTCTATCTTCAGATTGTTAATTTGCTAGATTGGGAATTCTCATGGAGACAAAATCTCGGGAAGCCCTGAGATTGTTATTACTGTTACCTGCTTGTACTTGTAGTAAAGCAGAAACTTTATTCCCGTACAGTAATTGTGAAAATGGTTGTTACAATAACCTGTTCTAAATTAGTGGAAAGGTTTTTAAAATACTTTATTATAACATATTTTATTGGAAAAGGCCTCGATTAAAATGCGAATAATTAGCGTTCGACTTGGTTTTTAAATCACCACTGTACGTAGCAAACGTAGCGAAATAAAATATTGTAAAAGTATTTACACATTGACTGATATCTTGATATCAGTAGCTCGAACAAAAATATAAAATCGCTTAGTGCTGATATTGAGTCAAACAGCAGAAGCAAAAGGTACAAGCAAATAACAAAAGGTACTGCCTTTAAGGTAACTTACTAACCTAACCATAATAATTATCTTTGTTTTAAGCAAGCCCAAATCTAAGATCTATCTGCCTATCTGCCATTATTTCTAAATTAATAAGCAACTGTAATAGTTCTGTATTATACATTTTTAATAGCAGTATACAAGCGTCCATTAATTTTATGATTTCTTACTACTTTCGCAATTCGTAATGTGCTGTGCCTAATGCTTTCAAGTGTACCTCTTTACGCATAAAATAAACATTTCCACCTATGGCTACCTGCAGCGTGGTTGCACAAAAACAAAGGATACGTTATGCACCAGATTACGATCAACCTCAGCCGATCTACCAGCTATGTTCTCTATTCCACGAGTACTGCTCTATGAATCACTATTTTAATTATGAACATATAGCTAGCTACCTACTAAAATATTTATTATTTGTTCAATATTGCTCATAATTTTATTTTACTCAAAACTTTGACATTTATAATATTAGTGGGATGGAATGGGATATTAGTGGGATGGGATGGGATACTCTATCTTTTTTCCTGTACTTCTTATTCAGCTAATATTACTATGTAGGTACCTACCTAGATTGAGTTACCTTCACTGAAGTTGGTAAGATGAGTGAAAGTTATCTGATGTAACTTTTACTACAGATTTTTTATACATTTTCGTAGCTAATAAATATGTACGCTTTACTTTACATTTATACCTAGCAATTAACTTTACAATGAAATAAGCAACAGCTTTACATCAAGGTACTATATCTCATAGTAGCATCTAGGGATAATAGCACCTAACTGCAACAGAATAACGGCTAATTTACCATGTTTAAATTCAAATCAGTTAGCAGTTATTGTCTGCGCCTAGCCGCAATTCAATTAGGCAGTTTTGAGATCAATGGCTTTGTAATTAAAGTTTGTTTTTGAGTAAATTAAACAATACGTTGCGTTTTAGGTAGAAGCAGTTACGTGTCAAGGAGCATACCTACTTGTGCTCCACTATCGCAGAATCATAGTTCACACGCTCTGAATCACATTCGAAACTCATTTCAAATCGTGTGGTTGCCACAAAGGAAAACTCAAAACCGCACTTTTACTTTCGAAGATACTGACTGGTAAATAGGTTTTTGGAATAACAATAAACTATAGAGCGAGTCTATGATAGTATGAACCGTAAGCACTAGGCATCGCTCGTTAGCAAAATCTTGATACAACCCGTAAGGATAATAAGGCTTTAAAAGGGATAGAGCGCACGAACAACTTTTGTCTCCGCAACTAATTTGTCTCCCACATGAAGTTTACCTACCAGTTTGTATGAAAGTGCTCGAAAAGTTTCTGATCAACTAGGTCGCTCTTGCGCGCCAGCTTGGGACTTATACTTCCCATACAGATTACCTATATCTATATTACTAAATGTATGATCATGATCGTGCATCGGGATAGCTTGGTCTTTGGGATTCATCTGTTCTGACCCTCTGATGTGTGAACCATCATCATTATCTTTGAAATGTGTGAACCTTTATTCAAGACGTTCCAAAGGGTTTATCGGAAACTTCAACAATGACGAAGATATTATAATAATGAATGGACTATTACTAGAATGTGGTAGACCACTTTTTACTACAATAGAGTTTGAAACCACATGGTATTCTTCCAGACCAATTTACCTACTGACACACAATCGTAATACCGCATGACTTTTCTAAGTGATGCTGTCTCGGTAATTCCTCAGCCTTATTCCATGTCAATTTATGTATTTCACGAATACCGCCTAGCCACATGCATACCAGCATACATAGCCATAAGTCACGCCACATCCTTATGAGTAAGCGATGAACTAAAATTTCAAACAATTCTAAGCCTTTTTCTTTATTTTAGCGCACTTCAAACGCTGGTCGAGGGAAGAGGTTCACCTTCCAATCCACGGTAAGACAGCTCGAGCGGCGGAGGATTGCCGAGAAGCTGTCCAAGGAGGCAGACCTTAAGGAGCAACAGAGAAGAACCGAACTGGAGGCCATGAGGAGGTAAGTGCCTCTTTCTGCCGTCAAGTAGTGAGGTTGCATTGCTGTTTCGATGTGAAAGTCAACTTCAACTTTTGATGTGACAGTCGCATAGGTCGATATAAACTCAATTGAATGTATGGTGGGTCCGAAGTAATGTCACACAAGCCATGTTAATGATCTTGAAGTTTCATCAACCGTATAGAATGTTCACTGCTCCTCTCATGATTTCCAGAGCGAAGGCAAGAAGGAAGCTAATTTCCTTCTTGGGTTTTCTTCTATTACGAGGATGTTACACATGTATTTATCCTGATTAGATAACTTATTGCTTTCCAGAGTTGAAGAGGAGTTCCAGAGGAAGAGGGCGAGAGAGAAAGCGAATATTAGACAGCAATTACGACTTGTCAGTAGTGGGGCTGCCAGCATGCCATCCAGCACGCATCATTCCAAGGTACTATTCCTACCACTGAATGTCAATTTCCACTCGACTTTTATCCTAAATATACGTTGAAAGTGGTCATTCGATTGGCTGTAAACTATAGTTGCAAGCTGTGTCTCCCTGAGTAGGTACACTCAGTTCCAAAAAGTACTCTATCTATTCTGTGATGCTGTACAGATGTAAAGATACAGATGTGAATAAGGAATCGTATGGGCTACTATTAAATTTTTATGGCTGCTCTTTTCCAGGGCCGAGACGAGCCCGATGGTTCTTGCCGGGAGTCTCCAGCTCCGGAAAGAACGAGAGATGGAAGGCAAAGGCACAGTAACGCTTCTTCAGAAATCAGCGGCCGGAGCAAAAGTTCTACACCGGTAAGATCTTCAAATCTGACTAGAAACCCAATTATGTAAGGTGGTCTGTCTTTGCCGGTTTGTTTGTGGGATCACACACGCATAAAAAGCAGCATCTCTTCATTCTTTTACTGCTGTTTTATGGAACAGCAAATATTTTAGGTCTTCCGTGCCTACGGACCTGTTACTATTTTTTTTCTTTTTTACTGTAGTGTCCAGCAGTTTACGATATTAATTTTATCACTCCTTTCACGTTGCGCTTCTAGATCCGTTGTGTGGAGTTGTCAGAATGGCGCACAGGCGAGGCTCCACGAGTATACCGTGACTGGGCAGCCGGCCTCAGCTCCTCGCATGCACATCCACCGGCCTGCGCGAGAATGCCAATGTCCACCAAGCCTCTTTACACCAGTAAGTCTTTGTTAGGTGTTTTTCTGGAGTTTCTAACTGAATTTCCACTTCGCACTGCTCAGTTTATCTTCACAAAACTGCAGAGCTTCCAAGTTTTAGAAGGTTAGGTTACCTGGAGGTTTTTTAGTAAGCAGACCTCAAATTATTCTGCCAACTAGTCATTTGACTAATAGGTACGCGTCTGCTTTTGAGAGGAGCCCTACAATCTTCCATTACCTACGCGGTATTTGAAAAGGTGAAATGTTAATCGTAGTATCTCGCTATCCGAAATTACACATTCATCTCAGAGAGCACGCGTCTAGTGTCAGTTTTATCAATCTTAACTGGCCTTCGCATTGGTCTAGATTTGGCCCCTAGCTGAATTGAAACATACAGCATTACTATAGTTATTTGAACGGTTTTCCGCGTAATAAGGACAATCGGTCCTCTATTCATCACGGACCTCGAAACCATTATCTAGGTGTTCATGAAACCTCGGGGACCATTGCAATTGTTATGAAGGCAGTAATTTATGCATCAGAGCCGGTCGCAATCTAGGCTGAATCGCGGTATCTGTCCATCGGGACATCTCCTGACCTAGATCTGCGTTGGGTTGTTCACCTGACACAGTGTCACCCACACTGTCTAGCGGGTTTGCCTTCCTACATCGTTCATTAGAGGAAATTTTAACATTACAATCAAGTTAAATAGATAAGTACCTCCTCTACGTCTATCATTTATTCATTTGAAACCTTAGCTAAGTCGATGAAAGAATGCTAAATGATTTAGCTGGCACGTTGCTAAGTATTTTTTAAATACGTATAAGTTTTGTTAGGCTAAGGTTGAGTTGGCTATATTTTTTTATGTTGCCTACCTGTATCTACCTGCCTGGTGAGATGAAAATTAGCTAATTCTTTTGACACATTCATCTTTACCACATTTGAACGATAATGGTGACAAAACAACCGCACGTTCGGATCATAAATTCATGCCGCCTGCAATGTTCCCTATAATTTGATGGCTGTGACGTGCATTGAGCGGTTTACGACAATAGCTGGCACCGGCGGAAGTGCATTAGCTCGGTCACCTACTGACACAGCAACAAATCACGAGCCATAAACAGAGATACCATAGGTGTAGGGAAATTACATGGGCGACCTCGACCTCTAATTGGAAATTGATTATTTATGGAAAGTCTTGGCAAACTGTGCTTGATTTCCAATGTACCAAAGTTCCAAAGTAAACCCTTTGTAAATTAGCTGTCCTTGAATTATTTTCCGAAGTCTCATTTACGTAAAACACGTTGATTTTTGCTTCGTTATTTCATAGTTCACAAGGTCTCGGCAGTTGCGGACACGGCCGGCAGGGCAAATTCTGGGTCGGGGGCAGTACAAGACATTTTACATCTGCAAAATGTTAGAAGTGAATATTAGCTTATATTAGTAGGAGACGAGACGCCAGAATCTGACAGGACTAATACGCGTCTGCGGACTAAGTGGCGTCATTAATTACCCAACGGGAACGTACCATGGGTGGGTACTCTTACAAAAGCCCGTAAGCATTTGTTAAACACACCCCAGTCTTACAAATAAGGGCGAATGAATCAATCAAACTAACGTTATTAGTACAGCGGAGGTCTCTCAAAACAGATGTATTGTCTCCAGCAGGTGAAACAGAGGCGTTCAGTGGAAGCCCCCGGTCAGATAACTACAGGTTAGAGTTCGCGCGGGGCCGCTCCCCCCGCACGCCGCGCCCGCCGCGCCTGCTCTCCGCCACGCGCTCGCCCTCCACCTCCGGCTCGGAGCTCTCACTGAGACAGCCTATCAAGATCAGGTGAGATATTTTGTATAAAACTTTTTGTTCTAAAGAAAAATTGCAAAAATATCAGTTGTAGATCTAGCAAATACTTCTGCCAGTCTTCGGTCCATATGGGGATACAGAAATCGTTACTCAAGCATAGATTTAGGTACCTAGATATTTTCATACAAAATCTATTCTTTGGTCTGAATCAGTACCTTATGGGCCTTAGTGATGGAGAATAATCAGAATCAGAATAATAATCTTTCTGATGAGATGCTTGTCATTCATGAGAAGTTTGAGCCTAGTAGTTTTTCTCATTGATCAAAAAAACGTCCCTACACCTTCGGTATTCCTTCAAACTCACAGCTGGTGCTGATGTGCGCCAGTGACCTTTGAAAAACTATAAACCCCATGGTTTTCTCCATTGTTTTTATGCTTTTATTCGAAGGGTTAAAACTATGATCAGTGCATGGGTTGTCCTAAAGCTTTACCTCCCAACCAATAATTAGTAAGTACCCATCGTGTATCTGCATAGTTGTAACATAGAATGTGATGTAGTTAACCTTTTGTTCCCAAGGTGGTGATGAGAGTGTCCCGGTAGAGCTATTAACCCTTAACCGCCTTGCGCCTGCGCAGCCCAGGTGAGTGCTTGCTCAGTGCTTAGTCATAGTCGTACTTAGTTTAAAACATAAAGGCATGCGAAAAATACTAGAAGTTGTCTTTGGAGCTAAGTAGAGTCTGAGAGACAAAAACTTAAATTTTTGGTGAAAATTGTGTAGTAACAAAACGCATGAAAACCGCTGAAGTAACCTTACGCTGTGACAAAGAGGAATACTTACCAGCTCGTAGAATAAAGCTTACCCTTAAACATCCCTGCCCTTGTAGTTTGAATTAAACGTGAAGTAATTGTACTACTCTAACAACGAGCCATAGAATAACATTTTTACAATCTAAAAGTTGCTGAAACAAAAAATAACAAAACAATTCTTACTAAAGTGAAGCATCATTTCATATTTTCTAAACAAAAACGTTATATGTACGAATTGGTTTCAAAATATAAATTATTTTTTCTTATTGATAAGCCATTTTTCTCCCTTTTCTCTTTACTATAGTCATGTTTTTAGAAAGCTAATTCTAATAATGTATTTCTCACGGTAGCAGTTTGAACAGAGAGTCTACAATAGAGGAACCCGAGGAGCCCGCCATCGTGCCTATCCTGAGACCTTCCGGACCCTCGCGTACGGCCTTAGCTGCCATTTAACTAATTCATTCGTTTTTTAAATAAAATTGTATAGTTTGAACTGCCTACATGTGGACAGGCAGACCTCTAGACCTCTAGACTATAGCCAAGTTGGCGCTATTGGCCCTAGAGCATAAAATTTACGTTATCGAAATGTATCAAACACACAAATTAAGTCCCATTTCGACTATATTTTACGTTTCATACATTTAATGAGTGCTTTATCATGATGCATCAAGCAGAAACGCATGCTCGCAAAAAGTGTCGTAGCAATCATTAGAAAACATTTTGCGAGAATCTAACCGTACAAAATGAAACTTCATAATTAATGTTGTGAACTTCTTACTGGGAAACCCTACTGTTTTAGTTGGACACGCAAATGGTAAATCTACTCTAAAATTGTAAATACAGTAGTACTGTAAAATTGTTTCAGTTGTGTAGGACCATAATATAATGCTTGAAGGCTTGAAAACTTGGAGTTAGTTCTTAAATGATGATAAGTACTTGAAAGCTTATCCATATGTTTTTCTGTAGGTGCGTAATTCAAAAACGAACTTTATAATAATATGAAATTTTGTGTAATTGGAAATTATTTTCATTAGTTGTATCTTTGCATAAGTGTAGATTTTGAATTTATTAAGATAGTATACGTTTTTCTGTCTTCCATTGTGGTAAGCAAAATACCTGAAGCTTTAATATAGATTTAAATGAGTATCTTAGGTTTATTCTTAAGACAGGTGCTAACTTAACCATATTTTCAATGTGTTAGTGAGTTCTATATTTAAAAATGTAAAAAAAAAAGTAAACGTAACCTTTACCTATTCAATTTTGGCAAAATAGCATGCTATCTAAATCCCAAAGGTATTTATAGCGCTGTATTGACGAAACCCTCTTTTGTTTCACTTTATAGGTCACTGTGGGCCCGTGCCTGACCTTTGTGGTAAATGATAATCAATCATAGTTTTCTATCCTTACAACTCGAAAACATTGTACAGCCATGTGAAAAAAGAAGTATGCTATACTTTGTCCAAACCAAAAAACTCAAAGTTAGTCAATTTACAGCTACCAATATCGATGTAAAGTCGAAGATATTGGTAGCTGGAAATTGACTTTAAATTGCCTTACGAATGTACGCGGCTCTAAAACTTGTCTGTCATAAGAATTTACGAGTTATTGACTCAGTATGTTTGTATACCAGTAGGTAAGTACAACTACCATCACAAATGCTCGTATTTCAAAGCAAAACTGGACATTTATGTGTACCTGTACTTTATGACTCAGGGTGAATGTAAAGTGGAAAAATATGGGTAGGACCGAAGGCGCGCCCTGACCGGGTTAGGCGGTCACTAATGTAAGCATGCTTTTGATCGATTGACGTGCCTGTGTGTACACACAGGCTGAATAAATCATCTTGAAACTTTTCTTTTTATTTACACAAGATCACTACTAAAAATACCCATAAAATAAAAGAATTGATGTAAAAGAATTAAGTTTAAAAAATTGTGGAAGGAACTCACTAAACTGAATTTTGTAAACTGTACTTTAACTTTATTTATTTCGAGTTTATTGTGTATTGATAAATAGTAGGTTTAGCTATGTTTTGGGCAGGTGCAACATGCAATAATAGCGTAAGAAAAAATAAATAATAAATTTAAATTGTCAGTTATAGCTATACTCGTTCCATGTTTAAAAAGTAAATAAGGTGCCTATATGAAACAATAAAAGCTCAATTTGTAAATAATAAAATTCCCACTTGGTACTATATTTACCTACAATTTTTATGTCTAAAAGTAGATGGTAACGAATGTTATATTTTATATAATGTGTAATAATATATTGACCTGTTTTTGTATATAGCGAGTAAGTTACATAGGTGCATTGTACATAACACTAGCGAATAAGAAATTGTTTATCCCCAATAAACATTTGTATTTGAAACTGTGTCGTGTTATTTTTAAATATCATTACATCAAAATTATCTGCAACATTTTCATGCACGCTACACCAAAGAGTAGGTGTAACACTCTCAAAAGATAGATGAGACATTATTTTGTGAAAATTATAGCATTGTAGCATATATTTTTGGACTTGCTCTGTGAGGTAATGCATTGTTATAGGCAGAAGTTACCACTTACCATCAGGTGAGCTATCAGCTTGTTCCACGAATTTTATCATTAAAAAAAAAAATTGTTCCTCCTAAACTTTTCCAAGTTGTATGAAAACTCTTTGCTTACAAAATACTTAGAAAACACTAAGAACTTTAAAAAATACTGCAACGTAGATTTAAAATACAATTGAGTTATCTTTTTCCTAAAATTAAAAGTGAGTGATTTTCCCAAATGTTAATCTGACTAGATCACCCGGATCACCCATTGCATTTATTTGTAGGTAGAGCAAGGAGTATCACAGGCTAGAAAGGCCATGCAAATAAGTATTCATGTTTATTGTGATCACGCCAAGTAACAGTAGTGAAGAAAAGGGGTCAACATTCTTTCTGTTTCATGTTAGCCAAAGTTCATCAGATTAACTAGTTGTCCAACATTTCGAAACGTAAAACTTTTAAGTACTCATATACTGGTTTTGAGTTTAAGCTATTGATTTGTATTGTTTGCCACAAACCAAACTAGATGGCGCCACAGGCAAAATTAGAACGCGCTATAGTTGCGTTTTGGTATTATATGCACCCCAGCGCAGTTGCATCGAATAAATTAAGTATTTCTGGACAATTGACGCGTTTTACTACCTAAATAGGTATACACATACCTATTTAAAATTATTATAAAATACTGGAAGTTAGTAGGCACAGGTGTCACTTAGAAGCCTAAGATGCTTTTATTACAAAGCTTCTTAATTCTTCTTTATCTTAATTAGCGAACTCTTAGATAATCCATAAAAACTTGTTTTAGCAACTATTTAACAATTTACTGGACTATAAATCAGGGTAAGTACGTAGTATGTACCTATATTCAATTAGAATCCAATCATATAGACGGTACTACTGTATAGCTAACGGTATATCTACTTAGAGAGTACTTAATAAAAGTTAGACATGCGCAAACGAGTGGTCAAGCAAGTCGAAAGGGAAAGTTTTCAGTTTCAAAGCGCGCTTTCAGTACTGCTACCGTACCCAGTGCGGGGTCTATTTGTAAACAAGAACTTTTGGTAACTTTAACGTGGCATTTTCTGAGAATTTCTATGAAAATCGGGCAGTGTATTCTAAAATATGTACCGCAAAGCCTCTAATTCTGCATTTAAGTTCGGAATCTATCAAATTCTAATGTAAAAGTATAGATGTATGGATATCCTTAATTTTTTCACATCATAACGGCTAAGCTGAGCCTTTAGGAAGAACTTGAAAGAGATTATTGATTAGATCGTGACTACGACATAGGGTCTAATCCATTTAATATCAGTTCTACGCGAGCAAAGCCACCGGCACACTCTAGTATCTACTCAAATATCTACACAGGAATCTTTACAATTTTTTTTATAAAAAGAGCATAAGCGTGCTTCGAGCTAACTTGCATATAAAGAATTCAAGACAAAAAAGCAGAGTTCTAACTAACCGTGGCATTTGAAGACGTGCCCTTAGGATCGGGAGGGGCCGCGGTTCCTTTCTGCCGAATCTCCTCTCGCCAGTGCATCGCGTGTGCGCACAAAGCCAAGCTGATCCCCGAGGTGCCACCACCGGGTCTCACCCCGGTGGCGCCCCCAACCCTGGTGAGAACTGCCCCGGAACCGACCTTCCGGGTCAGGGAGGTCAGGATGAGCGCGAAGCCGGAGCAGATGGAGGCGCTGGAGGAAAGGGATCCTAATCATTTGAACCAACATGTGCAGGTTTGTTGAAATAATTAAAGGTAGGTACTACGTGTTTCTCTGTCGTTGTAGAGCGCGTAGCACAGCTGCTACGCGGCGTAGCAAATTGAGCATGCCTTCTAAAAAAAGATGCGAATAATAGTAACTCTTTTGTTAACCTTTTCATACGGGAACCAGAAGTAGTCTACACGTAAGTAAAGTGCAGGTTTCATTCCCGACACATGACAAATAAATTTTGTTTGTTAGGGAAACCATTTTGTAAGGAAAATTCTATCCTTACAGTGTCAAATGAAACAGTCATGAAAATGCAAATTAGACCCTCAAAATAGAATCATGCTTCAGCACCGGAAACATATTAACATTTCCAACTACAAAGTGCTTAGAAGTAAAAACTAAACTACTGAAAAGGTCATTACGATGAATATAAGTTGGTATTCGTCGTAGCTCTACTACATACACGTATGGGTACTATATAGCTAGGTCGGTAGATATTAACGAATGTGTTCAACCAATACCATCCTGCAATATTCTTCAAGACACGTCAGGTACAGTGAAGCAATGAGAAAGAAGATGAAGAAATAAGACACCTATTTAGAAAAAAAAGATTAGGAGAGAGAGGTTTAATCTGATAAAATTATTTGGTAGCGATATTTATTTTATCTAATTTGTAGGTGTGTTGGATAAAACTAACACAAATTAACACAAAACTAAACATCATGAAAACTTACATAAGTTTTTCTGGAGTCAACGTCCGTTCCTCAACTAGGTCATACACAGCTGGTCAAAGCAATAACCTTTATTATTTGTAGATTTGTGGTAAAACAACCTTTCAGCATGCCATACTAAGGGAAAACTAACATTGCCAGTCATGAAATCTTTCTCTTTCTTCTAAATATATAAAACTCTTTTGACTCTGACTGATAATCAACGCACAGCCTAAACTATAAGTCCTAGAGGTATGCATTTTGGAGGGTAGTATCCTTATATAGTGTAGGGGTGAACTAAAAAAGGAATTTTAAAAAGTCGCACTCTAATGGGTCTATAATTAGGATCAAACATTTTACCCAAATAATGCGTATTCTGCTGTAAGAAAATATGAACTTATTTACATGATAAGTAAATATTGACTAGGTACAAGTTGACATCCCAGCAAATGCTCATATTTTACAGAAGCAATGATAAACGCAATAGGATGCCTTTCAGAGCACGTCCTAAATGGAGATATAGCATTGCGGTAGTTAAGAGAAACTTAATAAATGAGATGCTTTTCAGACACTTTTTACTCTTAAAAAATATTCTAAGGTGTTCCTGTGGGTGAAGTGGGTGAACCAGAACACTCCGAAATGTCTTACAATCATTAGCATCCGAAATCACAGCTCGCAATTACCTTTTACAATGAATAAGCCTCTACTTGGCATAAATAAACTATTTACCTTTACGAAAGAAATAAAAATACAAAAACGCGAAAGAAACCAGGCGACGGCAATCGCGTGACCGCTGCCCAGTGGCTAGAGCGGGCGTCTAATTGCCTACCTGAACCCAACAAGCCTGCCTAAGTTGCCTGGACCCATAGCCTATTCCTTACCTTTTCTTTAATTACACAAGCTTGCTACCTGAACAATAATCACTTCTCAGCTCTGACACAATAGTATAAAATTAACCTAATGAAAATGAAAAAAATAAGCACGCGACGCTTGATCCTTCGACTAGGTACTCAAATCCATAAGGGATAGTCACAGTCATGTCCAAACCTTAATTACGTAACGTTTTCAACACAGACTACATTATGCTGGTGTAGGTTAGAGCTCACTTTACCCGACTGTACTTTTGGGTTTGTTAATATAAAGTTTCGATTCCGGCAAAGCAACCTCCAAAGTACCTACTTAGGTACTGTGAACAAAATCAATTTCGACAATGCTTTCATTTGACAATGATACCTAAACTTGGCCTAGTAACCTCATCGTAGAAATAAAAATAAAAATTGAAACACCTGTGTCGTTATTTGTGAAACCTTCAATCAATCATGATTTGACTATTTTGTAACACTTTTCAAGGCTTTACACAGGTCACTTAGGTAGGTACTTTTAAATCGATAGAAGTCTAAAATAAAACTTTGTAAATATACGATTGATATTCATGTCCAAGATCGTGATAAACAAACTTAGGTAAATTCACTATGACACGTATTATTTTGTCCTCAAAAACTAGGCAATCATTTTTAACACAGGCTTTTTATTAGAACTACGCTGCAATGACTTCAATGTGTGATTCTCATTTACAGATAGTTTGGGACGACATTATTGGCGAGCCGGAAGGAGCACGGAGTCCAGAGTGCGCGTGGAGACTCAGCCACCACTGCTTCCGGCACTCTCGCAACTGGTGCTATACCCTGCTCTCCGTGATACTAGCACCGCCTTGTGCTCTGCTGCTTGGATGTGGATTTGCATGTTTGGCGTTCGAGGTGAATCTTTAGTTTAGGCATTTTTTTTAAAACCGTTTTTTCGTCTTTCCGTGCCATTCATTATCGCTCGAATTTCGGATTCCATTTTCAAATGATCATAATTTCCTTCACAAAAAACCTTTTTGCTTTTTTTGGAAATGGAATGGTTTTCATCCAGTGTTTTTTTTTTGTATTTCTAATCAACCACTTACCTACTATTTTATGTAGTTTTTCTACCTACAAGCTACAAATAGGAAAAAAAAGTTCTGACAGTGATACCTACTTGGTAGTAAAGTTTTTTAAACCGAATCTTTTTCTTTCTCTCCAGCAAATCTGGTGCACAGCACCCTGCCTGCGCTGCGTAAAGATCTACTTCGCCTCGCTGCGCACGTTCGTGCAATCGTGCATGGCAGCCACAGTTGTCCCTGCAGCAGAAGCGGTAGGACATGTCTGCCGTCACGTGAGGTTGAACGTAAGGAGAGATGCGCCGGAAGAACGAGATCTGCTTGTTATTTAAAATGTTCTAGCTTGAAAAAAATATGTACTTAATCAGTGAAGAATTATGCCTAGCTGTAAGCTAAACTAAGTGCCTTTTATATTTAAGTCAGTTG
Source organism: Eulithis prunata (assembly GCA_918843925.1). Lineage (NCBI taxonomy): Eukaryota > Metazoa > Arthropoda > Insecta > Lepidoptera > Geometridae > Eulithis > Eulithis prunata. The sequence continues at coordinate 10,761,035 of OU974008.1, read as the reverse complement.
ATGTGAATGATTGTAGAGCACAAATATTTAATTTATTACACAACTTGCCAATATACCTACCTACAACAAAACATTTCATTTCAACAACGCATTGCCATTGAGTGGAGAGATACACACACACATACATACATGTAAGTCACTGTAGGTGTACAAATCCCAGGTGGTTTAAAAAAAACACTGGTAGAATACCTCATATACCACAGCCAAAAAAAAAAGGCGGGAATAAAAATAAAAAAACTACGACAACCGAACGCTACACTTTGCTAACGAACGATTAGAATAAGTTTTTATAAAGTTAAATTGAAAGCATGAACGAGAGCGCATCTGATGGACCATCCACATCAGCAGCAAGAGCACAAACCACAAGCTCCAGCAACAATGGATCGAATCAGAGCGATAACCACTTCGTTTTAGCTAAATGCCGCAGGTAATAAACAAAGAACGATCAAATCTACATTTGCTATGAAGGAATTGGTCTAAAAAAGCATATTTTTCGATGTTATAGAAGTGGCGACGCTACGGAAACAACTAATAACAATCCTTTACATGAAACTACTGATGATAGCGAATCTGAAGAGGTTAGTTTAGATTTAGAACCAAACTACATTGTCATTCTGACGAGGGTTGTTCATTTCAAATTCAATTCAAAATAAGTAGATAACATAATTATAAACAGCTAGGTAGTAGGTAGTAATAAATCAAAACTTGCGTGTCACTAAAACATGCTAAAACTAAAGTAGGTAGGTATGTAGCGTCGGGCATTTTCACTTATTTAATTACAAGTTACAAACACCCTCACTAATAAAGAAACTATGCATAATTACCATGAAAAATACATTTGCATAAAACTTAATTATTTTCGTGTAGAAATTACTGGTGGTGTACTGTCGAGCTGGCAGGCTCGGCGCCGCGTATTACACAATGCAAACTGGAGAGGTGGGTATTCTATAGCTCTTAGCAATCATGAAAATACCTATAAGTAGATAGAAAATTTTTTTGAACAACTAAATGATGGAATAAACTGAACATATTATCTAGAGAACGTATTGACTTAATTTAATAGATGTTCAAGACTGAAATGACATGAAAGAGGCCTATTAGGTACTTAACCTACCCAGCAGTGGTTGATTTCGGGCTAATGTTGATTATGATTGGTTTTAGTAGGTAGGTACACGGTACCTACTCTAGATAACAAGGTGAATTGTGTCTGTGATCAATGTGGCCATGACCGGATTCTCTATGTGGAACAGACTCTAGACAAATAGGTACAGCGTTTTATATACTAATCCTTTGAATAATTTTGTTATGCTTATAAATGCTGTCTTTATCTCCGAATCGATCAATTACTATTCACATATTCATATCCTGCTTTACGATAGAATACTAACGAGGTAGGTATCTACGTACTTAAAAATATCAACACATAAAATCATTTTTTTTATTTAGCTTTACATTCTAGAAGAGATAGTAGACCGGCCGCCTGAATTTCAAATGTTCCTTAATCTTTTCCGACAAGTCGATCCTATAATGATACTCCTAGATGGAAAGACTCAAGGTACCTTCGTGCAGACGGTGAAGAAGACCGTCTTTGATAATGACGCCCAAGGCCATGGGAACTGCAAGCTGACGTTTTTATCTGCTAGGGAGTACAGTAAGTATTAGTTTCCTATTTGGACTTCCATTTCGACCAGCAATGACTAATGTAACAATATCTCGGTTTTACGAGGTGGAGGTCGGATTAAGACTAGGGTGACTTAGAACGCTTAGGAAGGGCCGAGAAGCTACCCAGAGTAACGGGCAGTAGCTAGGGAGGATCGAAGACCGAAGACCAAACTCAATGACGCGTAGGTTATATCTACGTCCAAAAGATGACTGCAAAAGGTTGTTAATAATACAATTTAAAAATGTCAAGATACAATACCTGTTAGATATTCATTATCACATCAATTACATACCAAAGTCAGGGCATAGAATCTTGGGGCGAATTAACTTCTTCCAAGCACAGAATAGGTACATGTACTTCATAGCCGGTAAAAGAGTATCATAAGTACTAAATCATCATCAGGTTATGAAGCTTGCAAACGCCGAATCTTCAACTTATCTCTTCCCAACGAGCCATCGCCATGTACCGACGAGGAACGCACCATGTTCCTACGAACAGTAGTGGACTTCAGTCACGTGCAAACTGTTCATGCTCTCGGAGCGTTGCTGCGATACTTAGACCTAAACTGGACGAACTTGAGCATGAACATGCAGAGTCGACCGCAGTTTCTTAGCTTGAGAATTATCTCGCTGTAAGTTTAGCATCTTCATTAATAAACCAATAAACCTGATATAATAATATGCTTAAAATAGTTACACCGTAATTTGTTTATTTCGATCGAATCTCTCGAAGGTATAGCTTTCTCAAATCCAAGCACATCATGTTGTCACGATATGTACTTTAAAAATGCCACAATAATATCCTATACGATAGAGTTGTCAGAAAAACTATAGTCTGGTCAAACTCAGGTTGCTCTTTCATTTAATTTAGTGCGGACATAGTAACAATCGACGAAGACACTTATCGAGGGTTGCAAATATTCAGCACAGTAGCTCACCCCAGCGCATTCAAGAAGGGCATGCAGGGTTCCAACAAGGAGGGCTTGAGCCTCTTCCAGTTGTTCAGCAAATGTAACTCCAAGGTCGGGCAGAGTCGGATGAGGTAAGTTTATCATGTCTCTACCTTCTTTCTTTCAAATGGCACGCTGTTCGTTTCCAGTATACTTCATCAAAATTCAATTTCAATTTGCCATTTACTCGTAGTCTCGATAACCTGCTATTTTCAATTTGCTTTTGTTTTAGTCTCATTTTTAGTGGTTAAACTCATCTTTCTTCAGAGTATATCTGCAACATCCGTCTCGTGACGTTGCAACCCTGAAGCGACGTCAAGATGTGGTGGCCTTCTTCATGCGTCCCCAGAACGAGCCCCTCATGAGAAACATTTGTTCTTCGCTTCGCTTTATAAAGAACGTAACTGTATGTCTTTTTGAGCACCTTCCCAATATTATATCCACTAGTTTTCTGGTGTACTCAACATAAAAAAATATTTCACAGGGAATACTGGCGAAGATCAAGGCTCTCTCAGCCAAAGCGTACCAGTGGAAATCACTTTACAATGTCTGTATAGTTAAATGTCTCGTCTTTTCTCAACTTAGAGACTGTTAATATTGTGATAGTAATAACTTTTCAGACGCTATACAACGCAGTGTTGATTTGCGAAATATGTGAAAATGCAGGGCAGTCCGAATTTCTGGAGCAACTTGCCTCTTGCGACAATAACAAACTCTATGAGGTAGCTCAAAACATTTTCAACTTAAAACTTAAATATAAAACTCTAAAAAATAAAAATGAGATCTAAAAGTAATTGCATACAGATGGCGCTATACATGAACAGGATCATAGACTTTGACCTTTCTAAGTCTGAAGGAAAATTCACGGTGAAGGCGGGAGTGGATCCTGAACTAGACAAGAGTAAGTCACCAACATTTTAAAAGCAGTAACTTTTAGTGGTTCTTACCAAACCTTATGATAATGGTTCTAATCGTCATTTCATTAGAGAAACAAACAATGGCCTCCCTCCACTCCCTGATGTCGGAAACAGCAAAGGTAGAACTGTCCCGACTACCAGAGTTCATAGAGGAATGTAGCATGCTGTACATGCCTCATCTTGGGTACCTGCTAGGAGTGAAGGCTTGGGCTGATAACTTGACGATGGAACAGAAAGAACTACCGAATATGAAATTTATGGTAAGGAAACTCTTTATGGCTACATGGTTCATGCCTATTTGAGTTCTGATATGTCATGTGATCCAGTAGTAGTAAGAGTAAATGAGGATTGCATACGCAAGATGTTTGCTAAAGCGCTAGTTAGAGACAAGTTTAAACATGACACGTGAACTTGACGATTCTTATTACAGTTCCAAAATAACGACTACATCCACTACAAGAGCAATGGATGTGAAGGTAAATTACAACTCTTAAATAATAAAGTACCAATTTCCTTCCATACAATTACTCGCAGCCTTAAAACTTGTTTGAATGTTGTAGAACTAGACGTCATGATAGGAGACACATACCCTGAGATAGTAGCACATGAGACCAGGATAATGATGAGACTCACAACCGTTATACTGGAGAACCTTCACACCCTCGCAGCGGTCATAGACAAATGTGCTGAATTGGACTGGTAAATGGATTTCACAATTTTTTTTCAACAGTGAACTACCTACAAATATCTTTAATATCTTTATAACTTAGTGATATTTAATTTTTATTTATTTAATGGGTACTTTATTGCACAAAATTATTAATTTGTTACAAATGGTGGACTTAATGCTAAAAGCATTGTCTGCCAGCCAACCCAAACGTGGTGGTGTAAAAGTGATAAGACGAAGTGAAGAAGTGATAAGTAGGGATTCACCAATGATGGTTTGCCTTCAGTCTCATAGCGATCTCAAAGGTCTGCAAGGAATACAACTACGTCCGTCCAGTGCTCTCAGAAGAGAAGATCATCAGCATCAAGGGTGGCAAGCATCCACTGCACATCGTCACTAGTGACAACTTTGTGCCCAATGACGTGGAAAGCAGCGAGGCAGCTGGGTGCATGAAGATACTGACCGGACCTAATTCAAGCGGAAAATCAGTTTACATGAAGATGGTCGGTAAGACATTATAGATCAAATAACCAAAATATCGCTATAAAAGTGTGGCTTAGTTGGAACAACCCCATTTATAAAGTCACAGAAAATAAGTTCCAATAAGCAGTCTGTATCTATATTCAGAATCTATATAGATTCAGTGTTTTCATAGGAGTAAATAGGAAACAGAAGTGGTTCTACAACACTACCTTGTGATACACCCTCATGTAAATATACTTAACATTAACAGTGGACTGAACTAGCTGTTTGTATTCCAGGGTTGATAGTATATCTGGCGCACGTAGGCAGCTTCGTGCCAGCGGATTCAGCCACCATCGGCGTGGTCAGCCATATCCACTCGAGGATACAGTCGGCGGAGTGTGTGGCCGCCCACATGTCGGCCTTTCTGATTGACTTGAGACAGGTAAACTAGCTCGTAGATCCAAAAGTATAGCCTCAAATTTACTGCAGTTTGTTTTTTGTTAGAAAGCTTGGTTCTGAAATAGCTTCTAATAAAGGTTAAACATGAACGTTCCATGTTCTAGTTGCGTTCGTCAGGTATCAACACCATCCACAGCCCGATTCACCCACTGCTGGATGATCAGCTATGAAACTATATTTTAAAAGAATCTCAGTTTAAAATATTCGGTTCGTCTAACTAGGTACAAGCTTTCCGATTTGACAAACTGGAGTCCATCTGTGATAATAATCCACGTAGGATGGACAGAGGACCAGAGAACTCTGAAGCTATCTTAGAAGCTTGATAACTTCAAGTACCCTGGTATAACAATCTACCTACTTATTATTCTCTAGATGTCAGTATGCATGAGAGAGAGCGGCGAGCGTTCTCTCCTGATAGTGGATGAGTTCGGTAAAGGAACAGCGCGTGCCGACGGACTTGCCTTATTAGCTGCCTGCCTCAACACGTTGCTATTCCGAGACCAATGCTGTCCACATGTCCTCATATCCACGCACTATTTGAATGTCAGCGAGTATGTTGTCAACTGTCCCAGCGTACGGTACTTGGTGAGTAAATGTAGTTCGTACTGTTACACGCTCTGTATTAAATAGTGGTTACGGTAGCCTATTTTATGTTAGCTCTCTGGTATGATCGGAAATTTATTCATCCAATTTGACCACTCAGTGGGAGTTTGATCTTTTTGGAGCACAGTTGTTTTAAAAAGCCCTTGGACATGTCTTCCATCAGTACGGTAATGTGTCTTGATCTCCACTTCTGAATATGTATATTGTCAACTTTCCCAGTACAAGGTACTTGGTGAGGGAGTTGGCCATTTCTGGCCGCCATGGTTTAACGTCAGTCAGTTTTCAGTCTGCAACTTTTTTGAAACATTTCGAAAGTGTTTTATGTTCGCTAGCACTGCGTTCTAAATCTTTCCGCTGACTTACACGCTCAAAATTAGCTGGATCATCTTACTCCGTCACTTTTTCTCATCCGACTTTTTAACACGTTAGTTTCAGACCTAACCTTCTTCCTGTATGAAAATCCACAGAGCTTCGAGCACATAATCCAAGATGGCGAGCCAGTGTTCTTATTCCGCGTATGCGAGGGTTCCACTGGCAGTAGCTTCGCGCACGCAGTCGCGGCCGCCAATGGCGTCGACACCGGCGTCGTGGCACGAGCCAGGGCTGTCATGGACAGTATTATGGTAAGACTCGGTACTGGACCGCATTATAAAACAGGAATAACAGGATAGTACTAAAGGATGAGCACGAACAAATCTGACAGTTGCCGCGTTACGTATTCGAATCATATTGCGCGTCGACGTCAGCTCGACTGCCGAACGTTGTAGCGTCACCGCGCAGTGTAACTAGGCATAGCAGCGTCACCGCGCAGTGTATCTCGGATACTCTACCGCTACGTTTACGATTGTCACATTTATTCGTGCTGAGACCTCTGGGAGAGTTTTATGGGGATATTGTGTCAACATGGCTTATGATACTCTCCGAGTTGTCTCTGACTCGAAACTCAGAACATACCGTATCTGCTGTCGGATATAATAGAATACCATAAGTCAACATCATCGTACTAGGTATGTGCGAACGGAGATTGTAAAATAAGTAGAGGACAATTTGACTTACTAGGTTCCCACGAGGTTCCCTCTTGGTGATAATATCGCGTAGGTATCTGAAACAAAAAGTTTTAGTTTACTAGCGAGAAACAATTGCCTTCCACACAAATAAATAAAAATTATTTACTTACTTTTCAGAATAACACGATCCCTCCAGAAAACAAGAAGATAACCTCAAAACTGAAGTCCAGCATCGAGTGGATTAAAAACGAACTTCTAAGAGACGACATTTAGTTTATTCAATAAAATTCGTTCAACTGATATAAACTTGATATTTTCCTTAGCGTTAGCTCTACAATAATATAAAATATATCAAAAACAATAAATAACTAAAATACATTATCTTAAATATAATTTTATGAATTCAAAGTAATAAGCTGGAATGTTTTTTAATCAAAATAAATAACCATTTTGGCATTTACCTATGTTAAAATAACAAAATTCTCATTTATTTTGACTCTACAAATACATTTTCTGAGTCACACGTGCGATAAATTAATATGAACAAGTATTTTTAGTAAGTAAATATACCACATTTACATAAACACAATTATCATATCAATATCCACTCCTTCAGACAACATAAAATACAAATGCTCTAAACGTACACAACATTTATTTTATCATAATCACATTGAGCTATCCTATCCGGCATTTAGGCCATCTGTATGCATATTAATAGTTAATAAATATCGGTTATACACGGCAATGACTACACAAAGACCAAAGTCTTAATCTATTAAGCTGAAGACGAGTAATCGGACGCGACCAGACGCGACTTAAAATATTGCCAGTTTTAGATCAGTTTTAAATGTCAGCCACAACTTATTATAACATCATAGGATTATACAGAGATTTTTATAAAGAAGTTGGATAACTAGAGTTCGATCACGCTAAATCTGCAGCACTTACAACATAACAGAATTTGAAACCTCTACTTAAAATCACTGTTAGTACAGCGAGAACGATTTGACATAATATGGGAACAAAAGTTTTTATGTAACGATGACATCAATGTACAAATCTTTTTAGGGTTGCCCATTTATTCTATTGCAGACTTAGCGTGGTCAGACTATTTATTGCCTGAATTGGCCACAGAGAATATAAACAAACGCGATGAATCAATCCATGCTCTTAACCAACGGCTATATTAAAATCCTAAGCTCACCAGCACATTAACCGGGGGTAAAAGTGAAACTGAATGTGTTGGTGAACTCAAGTTATATCCTTGCTATCTACACGCATACATTGCAAAGCACCATCCTTTACTTGCCACATCTTTTAGAGATCTAACATTATTGGTTGTCAGTAAAACCACTGTAATATCCGGTCTTATTTGACCCACTTTTACTTAGTTTATGATCTTTTTCTCTTACGTAACAGACTATGGCATTCCTTTCATCTACCACTATGGAGTATGTTGTAACTTGTAAGTACTTGTAACCTACACCTCTGTTCTTGCATAATTTAGTCGTAACAGAAGGAAAAGGGCTTCCCCTTGGACGAATAAACACGGCCCTCTTTAGCGGTACGAACTTATTCCTCTCTTTTCGTTACGCTACGGACTTACCCCCCACTTTTCCTGGCGTTACAGGCGTTACCCTAATTGTTCTTAGGTTACCAGCTTATAGCCCGTTTTTTTCTTTATGTTACAAAATTACGTCCCTTCTCTTGGGTTACATATTTTAACTCTTCTCTTGTTACAAGCTTATTCAAATCTTCTTATCGTGTTACATCCTTACTACCTCCATTCCTTTAGGGTTACCAATTCCTCCCCCTTGCTTTGCAAACTTACACATCATACCCCTACGTTACGGAGATAATCCCCCTTTTTTCTCTAACGTTACGGACTTACGATCCCCTTTTCTTCTACGTGACGGACTAGTACCCCCCTAGACTTCCTATACTCTTGCGTTACGGTCAGTTTACATGGTCTTCATCTGCTGCATGAGTTCCTCGAGTGATAACTCTGAAGCCGCCACGGCGCCCCCTGTGCTCGACTCAGGGGTGCTGTCGGCAATTGGAATGTTGTATGCAACCTGTGGAGAAATATGTAATTAAATAAACTTATGGTCAGAGAGTTGCCAGCGTATCAGCCTAGAAAATTCTTCAGTGATCTGGCGCCACTCTTTTTTGTGAAGTTTTACAAAAGAGTTCACGTGAAGGAGTTCGTCTCAGGAAAGTACCTACTATCCCTACTTCTGGTTACTTACCGAAACTCCTTCAACGAGGTTCAGATTTGAAGTGTCCTCTTCTTGTGGAGAGTTTTCGTCCACTAGACTGATACCTGAATCAACAAAGGGAATATTTATGTGCTCATTCCAGATTGATTGCAAATAGAAAGGGATTTTCTTAGAACAAGAAATGGTTCCAAGTTTAACAAAGTTTTACAAAAGGAAAAGACCACTAGTTCCCATATATTAATGTTTGTGAGGTACTCGTACCCCATTCGTTGTCAGCATGTACCGGCGAGGTATCCTCCATGACCTCGGTGGCCATCTCCACAACAGGCTTCGCTTTGAACTCCACCTGACGCGAGCGGCAGAAACTATCATCGCATTGTGGGTTTGGCTGAAACCAATGTTACAATTATTATTCCTAGCTAACAACTGGCCCATGCTAATGAAAGCACGTATGCTGATAAAAAAATCGTTACTCAAGCATAGATTTGAATAATGCTCAAGTCCAGATAAGTGCTTAAATAGTAAATCAGTATATAGGCCTATGTAATGCCACACGTACACAGGCACACAGGCCTCATATGTAGCAGACCTTCCCATTTATACGCTCCACTCCATCCAAAGGTTGTCTGGAAGAAATCGCTCCCTAGCGATAAGACCGCCCATTGTACGTAATATAATGTAATTTTCAACACACTTGCTCATAAAGTGGCTCTATGGTCACCGCAATTAGGCACATAATGACACCCATAATCAAACTGTGACTTTTTCATTGCTATAACTCACTAGTGAGTTATAGATTTTTTTTTAAAATTTTATTGGTTGAGTAGCTTTGTTACTAAAAAAGTTTTTATTCAAAAAAAAGATCGTGTTCAATAGAACAAATAAATGAATGTTCCTATTTTCATGCAACTTCTTATTTAAATAGATAATTTTAACTCGTACGTGTTTAATAAATAAAACTTTCACTCAAATATAACTTTTGTTTTCTCTGTAATAAAAGAAAACTTTAAATTCCCCATTTTTTACGTGTCAGAATAGGCGCAAACCCTAAGCGCGGAAAATAAATAAAAAAAAAACCTCATCCCTTTAGTCTGTGGCCGATCGCAATGCGCGCGCATAGGAAAACTGATTAAGTTTTCCCGCCATTGCGAAACATTTTTCACAACGCGTTTTCACTGTTGAAATTATAGTTATTTTATTGTTATTTTATTCACAAGTGTGTTGAAAAACGTCGTATGATACACGTGTGTATTGGTGATTACCGTTCTCGGCTTCATTAAGACCCTCGCCTGCGGCTCGGGTCTCAATGGCACCTCGGCGGTAATCACCAATGTACCACACTAGTACCATAATGTACTATTAGTCTGTCTCGCATATTAGTTTGTAAGGTGTACCTACGTACAATAAAGTATTTTCATTCATTCATTCATGTAGGCCATCTGCAAGCCCAGCTAATGTTGAGAGGTTACCTCAACAGCAGTTGTATTACCTGACGCAGCACGTTCGACGTTAACATAGGACTCATTAATTTAAAATTCTCTTTGTTAATACCTTGAGAGTCATCATTGGGAAGAAGTCTGTCAGGGCGCTGTATCCTAAGTAGTTGCTGACTGTGCCAAATCCCAGCAGGAATTTCAGTGTGTTTTGAACTGAAACAAACATAATTTACTTCTAAATGCTATTGAGTACACCTATAACTTTAATTCTGAACTGACGTTAGCGGTATGCAAGGAAAACTTTGGTATTTAAACTAAAAGTCTAAGAGAACCTTAATAAAAATACATAGATGTTTAACTTCTTATAAGATTTCATCCATCATGATTTGGGCACATATCCCCCATTATAGGCCTCTATAGATTCCCAGAGCGATCACTCTTTTGCGGCACTGAAACGGCGTGCAGCCTCTAATACCTACTAGGTCGTCTTTCCAGCTAGCGGGAGGTAGGACACTTCGCTTTCCGATGCATGTAAGTATTTATCATGGTTTAAGTTTATAAAATGTTAGATAGAATAGTCACCTAGGAAGCCCGCAACAATGCCCATGGTGGTAGGCAGACTGGCCGCACATACGCCATCCTTCTTCAGAGTCCTCTCGTCTATCTTAGATGCCACTACTAATGGGGGCGCGCACTGCAACAAACGTAATAGCTATTTTAAAACCATTTAAATAAAAATAAATAATAATAATTAATATTTGTCTTAGAAAAATTCCAGCGGAATGTGGTTTTCTCAATTATAGCAAGTACCTTAACTAGTAGGTAGGTATATTTAGGTATGTAGTAAGAAACTTTTTACTATTTTTTGTAGACAAGACTCTTAAAAATGTGTACAGGAGTGATTTAAGGCGAAGAAAATGAAGTTTCCAAATATAAAATATTAATCTATCCTACACTTTCCAAATTATCTGATGTATAAATGACTTACAGCAAAACAAGCAGTCTCTCCCGGTACAATAAACTGTATGTGCCCAGAGACAGCGTTCTCACTGACGCCCGACTCGAACCAACGTTGGTTGAGCTCGTTGCACGCCGTGTTGATCGCCATACGAGCTTCGAAGTTATCAACACAGCTCAGGACTAGATCTACCTGACGCATACCCAGGCTGCCGTGTCTGGAAGAATCACATGATAATTTCACATATTGTACAGGTTGTTGGCACATTCCTATTTATTGACATTTAACCATTTCAAAACCAGCAGACTAAGAAACTTTGTTTTCTAATAACACATTCAGTCACTGTGTCTGTATGTTTGCATCATGGACATGCAAACATCTGTCTGTCAAAAGAAAGCTGGACTTCTTGAAGACATTGGGTGACTGAATAGGAACCTCTACTTGCCACACAAAAAAGACTTCACATTTGACTACCTGCACATCCTCAGTGGCAGAGTTTTGTGAGTTAAAGACAGAGGTTAGATGATGGGCCACTAGCTTTTTCCATCTTTCTTCTCATACAAAAATAATTGCATAGAGCACCATACAAACTTTATATAGCTGCACAAACACATAATAAAATGGTGACATACTTGATAGCATCGCAGAACTTCTGAAAGTTGTCAACTGTAGTGATATTATAGTTGTGCCCTTCAATGGTAACATCTGGGTTGATGTTCTGCAGGGTTATGGCTGCAGCCTGCACTTTACTGAGGCCGGCCTGCTGGGGCTGGAAGAACAGGCGGTTCATGTTGGCCAGTTCCACCTTGTCGTAATCAAAGAGGATCAGCTGGAAAATAAGAAAACTGTTAGGAATGGAATTAAGCGGACAACTGAAGACCAGAACACTTTCTGCCTGGAATGAATGATTTATATGCATGAATAAAGTTGCAAGGAAGCTTTCGCTAGCTACAAACCTTTTCAAATCACCACTCAAACATAACAAATCCCATAAGAGCCCTAAATGAGGTTTTCCTTAAAGTTTGTTTATTTGTGTCAAATGACTAGGTACCTATAGTACACAGTTTTGAAAATTCATTAAAATAGATCACTAATTTAATACATAAGGTATTAAAAATGAAGTTCCTTACCTTTCCAATGCCACATCGAGTCAGCATCTCAGCAGTGACACTGCCCACCCCACCGACACCCACAACAATCACAGTCAGATCTCGAATCTTCTCGTAGTTGTCCACAATGCCCATCCTCTTCAGTGCCATCAGACGGCTACAACAATACCAGATTAAATAGATTATGAGGATAGTCATTATGTACCTACCTAAAGCATAGTAAATGGTGTCATTCAAAGGAATGACCTAAGCATAGATATTGAAGATATCTGATATGTGGCATACCACTCTGTAGCTTTGTAGTAGTGCTTATTTATCACCCTATATACAATCTACAAGGCATCCATGAAGTTCGGAAAACCGTGGCACTTTTTGCGTCCCATATTGCCTTGGGCATATAAGTCGTGCGCAATATTTTACCAGTTTATCAAATATAATGTTCTAAGGTAGAAAATTACGTTTAATCATTTATGATTGTGGGTATACAATTATCACACAGAACGAGAAATATGGAAATTACCTGTAAGGATTGGAGTCGACAACTTCAGACGACATAATTTCAATTTTCTCCCGGACGGGGCCTTTAGCGCCATTCGCAGCTGCAAGCTTGGCTTCCAGCTCTTGTATCTTATTCTGCAGTTCAATAATTGAAGTCATTTTTACCGTTTTGTCACAGAATTTGCTTAGAAACACCCAAACCACTTCACAAAAACTCGAACGAAAATACAGCACAGCAGCTGGCTAGTGAGTCGTGGTGACAACTGTGACATAACATCCGATGGCACAATGTCAGATTGACAGACAAGTGACAGATAATAGACCAGAGTATTTTGGTTGTTATTTTACACGATATTATTTTGTAAAAACTACAGCGACCGTGCAACTAACATTTCTTTTCACCTGTGAGTAAAATTTTATTCCCATTAAAGCGGCTACTTTTTCATAAAATCAATTATTGTTATAAAATTTCTGAAATTATAATGCCATATTAGCGAATAGGTACTCAATTTTTAGTGCAGTACAACTAAAATTATGACTTGCCGAAATGAGTCGGGTTGTACCATACCATTCTATTTACATTCGTTTACATTCGTTCATTTCAAACTCTTTCTTATAGGGCTTGAAAGTATCGATGAAAATTATCGATGTGAATGAAAGAACGAACTCCCTTTCAGGTTTCCAACTGATCTGTTAAGAAAGACAGAATGCGTAAAAGCAGTCTGCAGAGAGCAGGCATAGATTAAAAAAAAACAACAGTATTTGGACCAGATTTTAGGCTGCCTTAAGGCCTCCGTCATGGCTTAACGACTGCTAGAGCCGGGCAGACAGTTTAACGTGCCCTCCGAAGCACGGAAGCGCTCAGATGGAAATGCCACTAACGATCACCAATCCAAATAGTGACCGCGCAGAACGTCGCTTAACTTAGATAATCGGTGAAGATTCACTAAGCAAGCTACGCAACGAGCGCTTCGACTTACTTACCAATGAAAGGGGAACATTCAGATTTGATAAACTTGAGCTTGAGGTCTGATGAGGATAGCACTGACGAAGATTACCTATCCAGTTTTTTAATTGTTGTAAAATTAACTTTGTACTGTTTTTGTAATAAATTTCACGTTTGATGATTTTGATTGATATGATTTTCATGTTGATGATGTATTATATAGGTAGGTGGATAATCACAAGAAAATAAATATAGGCATTATTTATTTTCTTGTGATTATCCATATACCTATAATTATATAATACATCATCAACTTGTTACAATTTCAAATTAAATAAAGTAAGTAATTCATACTTCTTCGTTTTCCGTCATTCATTCTTCATCGATAGAATATCACGGACACTAGCGTCAATCACTAGTATCAATGACACTAACACAGCAATATAGCGGATATAGGTCAATTAGGTGTTCGGTGATTATAGCACTTTGATATCACTGCCCCCAACTGCACCCGTAGGATATAGTTCGACCATTGCGTGTCCCGTGTGTTAATTCGTCCTTGGAGGTACACTTGTGAAAGTCGAAAGTGGTGGATTTTCCAAGGCACCACCTAAGAACAAGAGGCCGCACCGCAGTATTAGGTACTTAGTCTTTGGGCCGCACCGCGACCTTTTTGACAAAGCGCATTATCCAAAAAATCCCAAACACACAGGCATAACACACAGGTGACGTCCAAACCGTCAACGAGCTCGGATAGTCAAGTCAGCTAGATCAAGGTCAACTTGTTGTCGGCAGATTTCCAGCAGTTGTTTTGAAAAATGCCGAATTGCGTGGTGAAAGGATGTCCCAACAAATCAGACAAACTTAATAAAGCTGACAACATCACATTTCACAAGTAAGTACTTACTGCCAACTTGTATTTTTACGATAAACAATCAAAAATATAAAGGACTTGGCGCATCGTAGGTCTCCACTCGAAACAATTTAATACGGCAATTAATTATTTTAAGTGGTAATGACTGCCTATGACAATGTATTGCCTCACTGAGTACATCCACTGAGGACGTGCCCTGTGATGCATTGCACTGCGTCCATCACTCTGAGACATAAATGTGTTATGTCTCATGTGCCTGTAATTGCACCGGCGGGCGGCGGCACCCATACCATTTAAACAGGAACAAAGCAATGCGAGCATCACTGCTTAGCGGCAGAAATACATAGTATATTATATAATAATATATGTATATACATATACATACATAATATCAAAATATTTTTTTTACAATCTACGTATTCAATATTTAATTTTACCCCTGCTTCGCTCAGGTGCAATTGGTATATCATTATGTGGTATCATTTTTTTTTCAGAATTCCTACTGATCCGATTATTTCTGCCAGTTGGGTTGAAAAACTAAGGTTGAATCGAAAAGAAATATGTTGGAAGCCAAATAAAAGTACAAGAATATGTTCTGTGCATTTCCAAGAAAAAGAAATATATGCAACTAAACATGGCCGGAGTAAAATTCATAAAAATGCTGTTCCAACACTGGTATGCTATTTTTATCATAAAAGACCAAATCAGAAAGTATAACTTTTTTTTAAATCCTTCTAGATTTTTATGCACTCAGATCCTAGAAGATGTCTAAGAGGGGTAGTCAGAGGCACGTCCAAACATTACAATTGGCACGTGCCTACATTTTGCAGTAGTTAGCTAGCTTTTTTTTTCATATTTTTTTAGGTAGGTACCTTGGTTAGGTAGCGCCGCCTGCATGTGACTTCACGAGATCTCAGTTCTGGGCG
Source organism: Eulithis prunata (assembly GCA_918843925.1). Taxonomy (NCBI): domain Eukaryota; kingdom Metazoa; phylum Arthropoda; class Insecta; order Lepidoptera; family Geometridae; genus Eulithis; species Eulithis prunata. Next base: position 10,745,336 of record OU974008.1, on the reverse strand, counting down.
AACCACTAGTTTATTCCCTATGTTTCGACTGAGTTGCAATAGTCGTGGTTGCGGGGCAACTACTAAGTAGTACTTGGAGCTACCTTTAGGAAGCAGAGGCAGTTTTCGTAACCACCCTCACTTGCGGACCTAGGATGCGCACGCGAGATATTTGTCATGTCGTTCTATCAAAATGTGAGCATTTTGCACCAGTTTCTGAACTATTGCATTATCTGTGGTAATGTTGTCGAGAAACCGCGCCTTTGAATCTACAACTTTTGACATTTCTGCATGACTATTATCTCGTCCTCAGAGAGGTACGCCGACTAAGAAGTGTCAAAAGTGTACAATAACAAGGCGCGTTTTGTCGACAACATTACCACAGATAATGAAAATGTACAAAAACTGGTGCAAAATGCTTACATTTTGACAGAACGACATGACAAATATCTCGCGTGCGCATCCTAGGCCTGTTGGTCTTCAGATTTATGCAATTTCTATAATTTATACTGTTTCTGTGTTTAGGGTCTGCACATTCATTGCAAAGAAGCAAATTCGACGTTAATTATTAATGATGACCCAAATAATCCTCCTGAGTTGAATCAACCCGAACAGGTAAGTTTGATAGAAATCACAACAATCTCACCCTTTATGTAACTGCAACGCACCTAACTCGTAGTTAAGTAAAAAGCTGGCTTATATTATCATGTTATCATGTTATGTGCGATGATTTTAGATGATATTCGGACGTAATTTTGTTATATATTTCAGAATACTTTGTGTAATGAAGCGATTGACAAAGTCTACGAAAATAAACCTTTGACAACGACCCCATCTCGGCAGCTACGAACAAACAGCAACGAAGCACAGGCACCAATGCTATGTGTGCGTACATTATCTTTTGAGATAAGCTATTACCTGTTAATTTAAGAGTACTATGCTAGTCAATCAGGGCCACATTTTTTTACACCACATTCATCTAAATGATTCTAAAAACCAGATAAATAATAATAAATATTCACGGACATATAACACAACGCCTTCTAGTCCCAAATTAAGCAAAGCTTGTACTATGGGAACTAGATGGCTGATAGAATATACATACCTATATACTTTTTTTGTAAATACATACTTATAATACATAGTCACACCCAGACACAGAACAAACATCTTTGTTTGCCACACACAAATGTTTGTTCTCGGTGGGAATCGAACCCACGACCCACAGCATGGAAGGCAGAGCCACTACCGACTGCGCCATGACGCCTGTCTAAATGTAAATGTAGAGATGTAGGTACCTACTTATACTTATGCAAGCAAAATATATAATTCATACCTACTGTATATTAATTTAAAATATTATTAATTTTTTACAGGATTCTTCAGCAGACGACTTAGATTCTATTTTTGACACGCCTCGAAAGGCTTCATTGCGAAGACAACTCAACAAAATGAAGTTAGCTCAACGCAACTACAACAGAAAAATTCGAACTCTGCAACAAAAATATCGCCGGATAAAGGAAAAGAATTTAAATTTGCAAAAAATTGTATCGAAATTACTAATTATTATTAAAAGTAAAGGTATATTATAGATAATGACGTCAGCAATATTCTGTCAGAAAATGTATTTGCAGCAGAACTTTATAATAGCTTAATCAAAAAGACGATTAGTAACAATAAACGACTAATGCCAAAATATACGCCAGAATTCAGAAAGTTTTGCCTAACACCTTTCCACTCCCTACGGCCGTATACAATTATGTCAGAAAAACGTTTAACTCGTGTCTGCTGCATCCGAAAACCATTTATAACTGGTACCGCAGCACAGATGATTCTCCGGGATTAACTAATGAATGGAATATGGATATACGACAGCAAAATTTAAAGGGAGGACATGGGCGAGTAGATTTAGGAGCAGGCACGTCTGACTGTACGACAAAAGCTATACGGAAGCATAGTAATATACATCTATGCTTGTTTAAACGAACGCTGGAAAATTCCATTGGGGTATTTTCGAGTCCATGGCCCATCCGGTGAACAAAAATGCAATAATTTTTTTTATTTAATACTTTATTTTATTGCACAAAATTATAAATTTGTTACAAAGGGTGGACTTCATGCTGAAAGCATTGTCTGCCAGCCAACCCAAGCGTGGTGGTGCGATGAAGAGGTTGGCGTGCGACATTACAGAGAATAATATAATTATCTTAGGTACCTACATAAAAACTAAGAGCTATACCTACTAGGTAGGTACAGTACATCATTTAATATTATTATATTATTTAAAATAACAAATCAATAGAACATTATGTAACAAAACAAAACACAGAGGTAGATATGGTGAAACAAGGTGGCATCATGGCTCAGTCGGTCGGTAGGTAGTAGCTCTGCCTTCCGTGCTGTGGGTTGTGGGTTCGATCCCCACCGAGAACAAACATTTGTATAGATGTTTGTTCTGTGTCTGGGTGTTACTATGTATTATAAGTATGTATTTACAAAAAAAAAGTATATTAAGTATATACCTATGTATTCTATCAGTCATCTAGCTAGTTCCCATAGTACAAGCTTTGCTTAGTTTGGAACTAGAAGGCGTTGTGTTAAATGTCTGTCTGGTAACACCCTGTATATACTATAGGTATCTACCTAATTTAAATTAATTAAGTACCTATTAGTTCTCGATCATAAAAATAGGCCTCTGAATTACCTTTACTCTGACCTATTTAAATACTCGTCTAACCAGTAGGCAGCGGCAGCGGCGGTATACCTACTTAGATACAGACTACCTACCGAACTATTTAATTGATTGACCGAGCGAAGCGATCGAAATCCTCAGCTTGGGCGAATCAGCGTTGTATCTTTGTTAAACTTGGTCAATTTATATGTCCAAGTTATTAGAACTTAGGTACTACCTACTAAAAAAAATGGTAAGGTAGGTACTCCACGCACAATTTTTTTTAGAGAATTTTACATAAAATAATCGTTTGTAGGCAGACCCTAGAGGGCCCTAGCTACGCCATAGCAAGCCTAGAACGTTGAAAGCGCACGCGATAGCGGAAACGGAAATCGGAAGAGTTTTCTTACGAAGGCCGCCTAAGAAGGGGTAGAAGGGGTTATTCCGTTTTAGTTTTTTTTTATTACCTACCTATCAATGGTTCGTTTTATTCAATCTTTACTCTTGCTTTCCATCTAAGTGAACCTTGATAAACTAAACTTAACCTAGGTAGGTAGGTATACCTAGACTACGTACGAGTATATTTACTTATGCCTGCCTACTTACCTACTACCTTTTCGATAAGTTTATTTCTAACAAGAAGCCCTACGCCACGCTTGTCACACGAATTTGTTTCACTTCCTCCATACCTAACTACCAATAAACGCAGAACATTATTTTATCATAGGCAGGCAGTAGGTTAGGTACGACGTTGTTGCCCTCAGTCATTTGTCTGCCTGGCCTACCTATGCCTAGTCGCATCTTGATCTTGCATGCATTCTGCATAACGCGTTGAACCTTGTAGGCCGCGTGAACAGTTTTGAGAACCTACGTAACTGGCCAACCGCAAAAAAAATACAATTTTGAATTTGAAACTCGATTTGCTGTTCGGATAAAGGGTGATATTGTTTTGTTTTTAGGAGAGCTTGAAGTGCATTTTTTTTAGTGAAGTTAGCGACAGCGCCTGGTCCATTTGATGTGGTAGTTTCAATGTGGGGAGAGTGATTTTATCATTATTTTCGACAGGTAAGAATCTGCTAGTTAAATAAAAGTAGGTACCTAATTAATAACCCATCAGAGGTAGGTCAGGTTCCTGTCTAGTAGATGTGGTATGAAGCGGAGTACTTTGATGTTGATTAATAAGATACGTAGAGTTTTGTGGTCAATGGTGACGCGCCTATACCTAATAGGTACTTATTATTTCTAATTATGTGGTAAGAAGTATAGTAACTACATAAAACCGTGAAAGAGATCAAAGTGCCTAGGTAGTAGACAATTGATATACCTATGCAGTGCTTAGAGTCCACATTTCGAAAGCTTTCTGGTTTTTGCCATCTAAAAAATATCGAAAAGAGTTTGGTATTCTTCAAGTTTAGTCAATAAAAATCAAAAAATATATTAAATATAAACATATTCGGCAGCAATAATAACACGGAAACAACATTGATTGTCAAGGTAGCATAGAGGCCTCGGCTAAATAAAAAAATCTATGTTCTGCGTTATTAGATATTCAAAACGTCTTAAAAAAACATAATTATTAAAATGGACACTAATCGTGACCGAACTAGTTTTGCAGAGTTCCTCAAGTCGTCCACAGAAAATTCTAAGTTTGATACACCACGTGGCCTCTTAAAACTACATAATATACACTGTATACCATCTTACTAGGTACGTACGAGTATCTAGTAGGTAAAGATACGGCCAAATCTATATAGGTAATGGAAGAGCTGAGATTTTCATAAAGTCACCCGCGTGATGTGAGGGGGTGAAAGGTATTGTATTTTATTTAGAATCTAGCCCGAAGCCGAAGAAGGAACTACTTAGCTAACCTCTAGCTAGACCGACTAAATAATAGAGCAACTCTGTATTCAGAGTTTTGCACGGAACCCAGTCTAATAATTCCAACACTCAAGAGGCCGAATGTCTATTAATATGCAAAACGAAAAAAAAATCAAACTAGCAATGCACACAAATTTAATGCTTGAATAAAAATTATGGTTTCGCCTAGTTTTACATCGTAATAAGCTACCCTACCGAAGCTGTTTTTTCTAGAAAATCGTGAGTGAAAATAAATAGGAGTAGAACCAATTACACATAAATGTACCTACGTATGTGTTTGTATGATATGTACCCTAGCAAACAATGCTTATTTTATTCCTTGGTTTTTCTTCCATAAAGAGGGAAGGGCGCGTAGCGGCCACTGTGTAGAGGGTCTACGCGAAGGGTTACGCTGCAGTGATATAGGTACATGAAACCGTACTTAGGTATTTAATTTAATTTTGTTTGCTTTTTTTATTGTAGAACCTTACCAGTTACACTGTCATTATTAGCATGGTACCTAGTTTAGCTAATATTTTACAATACCCGTAATACCATGAATAAAATTACCTTACTTATACCTTATTTTGATTTTTATTTACTGCTTTAAGTAGGTAAGTAAAAACTAATTTTATCTATTCTCTTAAGAAATATCCTTCTTAACACACACCTTTTTTGAAACAAGTAGGTAGGTACCAAGATTATACATCTGACCATCTCAGCACGATTTTATACATACTAACTTTGACCCATAACATTAATTTCAATAAAATATCGATGGTCTATCTTCTAATTTGCTAGTTCAGCAAAGCCACAGAATGCAGCGTCCGTCATCGAGCTCGGAGCGCACTCCGCTGGTGCAGCCCACCTATGTGTTCGAGTCCAGCATGTCGCGTAGCTATCAGAAGCGACTACGCCAGTTTCAGTGTACATTATGTATCGTTTTTATGTGAGTATCTACACACGCACGTGCTAACCTTTTAGAAGACGTCGCAGAAGTTGCTGGGAACATCACAGCAGTGCTGATAGGCCTTAAAGTAATAGGTGTCGTCTGAACCCACTGGATAAACTAAGCGTCCTTAGGTCACGGCAATGCTTACCGTCATCATTTGAGAGCTTTCGTGTCTGGGCACTGCAGGAGTAGAGTCTGACTCTACGAATTCACTTCGAACCATCAAACGATGCCAACTAATGACCTCTCCTTACCTTAAGTGTTCTTCGGCATTTCATACCAAGACGTGATTTTAATTATGTAATTCTTTATTATGGCAGAGGTAATCGCGTTCACACAGCTCATAAGTGATTCCTTATTACCGGCAGGTTCACATTTAGCTCATGCCGCTGCCGGCATTAATTCCGGATTTATTGCCACAGCAACATCGCCTTTATTCTTTAGGGAGCGAGGACATGCACATGCCCACTTCCCTGTCCAGTTTCCTGTCGAATGCAGCTGAGTGTGAATGCAACATTAGCATCAGCTCAGCCTTGTTACCAGCTGGGATTAAAATGTCACTCTTCTTCCCAGATCTATTCTAGCCGTGGCTCTCCTAGTCACAGTGTCGTATAACCTAGCTGACCATCTCAATGGCATGGACAGTCCCGGTGATGCAGCGCCACCACCAGTGCTGCAGCTATCATTATCAGCCTCACCACCAATCTCAGCGGACTTCCAGCCGCTCTTCAAGAAGAAGTGGCCTTTGAAAGGTAAGAGGTCAAACAAATAATAAAATACCTACATCTGTATCTAGAAATAATAAATCTTCTTTGCTTAGCTGACTTGGCTGGACAACACCACAAAACTAGGTAAAGATGTTGATGTGATAGTAAAACCAGGTTTCTCAAGGTCTTTGCAAAAAATGTCTTGCTCTGTGATTTGCAAAACGTTTTTTATAGAGGCCTCGGTACTAAAATATCTTTGAGTCGAAGGGCATTGGCCATATCTATCATATCAAATCTGATAGAAAGTGCAGAAGCGAAGAGCTGATAGCTTCATTTGCTGCCCCTTTACAGTTTCGATCTTTATCAAACATATTTGACGGGTCAACTCAAACCATGCGCTATATAGAGTAGGACTACCTTTCCCAAGAAAAGATCTTAAAACTGCAAACAAGAGATAGATAGATCAACTTTCAACCGGGCATTCCAGATAAACCACCCGTAAACTGGGGCGGCAAGCCACCATCCCCCGAAGACATAGCTAAAGCCGTAAGCAGAGGTCGCGACGCCGTGACAGAGCTGCAGAAAGTGGAGCGGGTTCGAAGACCATTGGACAGAGGCACTCCAGCGAATAAGGCTCAGAGAGCGGCCGCTACTTCCGAGGAAATCAAGCCTATGGCTGACTCTGCTTATGGAGTGGAGGAAGCTACCAGAGCCTTACTGAATGGGTGAGTCTCATTATAGACAGTAGACTATACGAAGGCAGTGGATGTACCTAACCTATTATTCATTTATCATCATCATCTCAGCCTGTTCACTGCTGGAGAATCTGGACATAAGACCAATAAATTTTGAGAAAGAACGATGTAGATCCTCCTCCATCTGTCGGCTTCCCTCCAATGTATGGAAGAGATCGCTTTTAGTGTTAAGACTGCCCATTGTATCCCAGTATTTTTTTTGTTCTTTCATTTGTAAAATTTTATGCGGTGTGCAATAAATTATTTCTATCTATTACCTACACGTAAACAAGAAAATAAGTTCCGTTTATCATCCTAGCCGAGTGCAAGCAGAACAGCTATACCTAGATACTACAAGGTATTCGTGTGGCATTAGATTGAAAATAATTATTTAGGTCCAAGTTTTTTAATTTTATGGCATTGGAAAAAGATTTACGAAACGCTGCTAGTCCAATTTTATCGTTCATCTGATTTTTAAAAATAACTTGCTTATTTAGGTAGTCACATTTACGTCGATCATTATTTATACAAAGTTATGTACAATACTTTTGGATTTTTGTATAGTATTATACAAAAATCCAAAACCAAGTAGGTATTTTGGATTACATTATTTTTTATACAGCCTTGACATTTTGATAAACCTGTCTAGAACGCCTATTTCCTGTTACATTACCTGGGTAGTTATTTTTTACCAATGTTTGTTTCTTGCAACCATTTTTTTCAGTTATAGTGAGTGCATTGCACACTGATCTAGTTGGTTATGTAGGTAGATAGTAGATATAGCAATCGGTTAACGACTATAATTTACTAACATAGCAAAGTATTATTTCGACAAGACTGTTTACTTAACTAATGGGTAGATTAACCGTTGGTTGGTCATTCTGAACTAGAGCTGAAATTTCAAAATAATATCAATTAATAGAGACGGTATAGACTTTTCACAAATTTTCCAAAGAAGAAAATATTATTAGTAGCTTGAATTACATGATTTGTATATCTTAAACGATAACATAGAACTTTTGATAACATTAATTCACTGAAACATGTTTTCTAGCAACCGATTAAAAGGAGTTCACCCTGGGTATGTCAAGAAAAAAATACTTTTATTTAGTATTGAAACATAGATTTTAGTCGAAATAAACCTGCTTAGTACAACACTAACATTATAACTTAGACAAAAGCTTTAGGCTTACCTCTCACTCAATGCTACAAAATTTATAGAAATAGAAATATAATTACGTAGGGACTATGTATGCTCTGTTTGACTTAATTCGATGGTTTTTGGATACTAAAACAATGACTAACGCGGTTAGTAAGGACTGAGGACCTAACTCTCAACTTAATTATTATGCCTCTTTTACCCAAAAAACATCTACCTACCTAGGTACCTAAGTAATGAAAATTTTATTTACAAAAAAATTACGATTAAAGTACCTACAGTATTTACAATATTTCCAAAATACACAATGAAACGTTGAGCTATCTTCAAACCGTTGCAAACTAATCAGTAGGTACCCACAAAGCTGTTTCCTACACACAAATAATTATAATGACAAACAAGTGCACTAATATACCTCATGCAGATGGCCACTTATTCTGTCCCAGTGACAGGTCCAATTTATCGCATACCCATTCTTCCGGCCCGGTCAACTGTTAGAACATTATAGGTACCTACAGTACACAGACATAGACCTAAGTCTGTGCTGAGTACCGTACCTAGTAGGTATTTATTTTGGTTTTGTAACTTATGGTCATAAGGGCAAACGGACACTAAGGCTCCTCTTTCCTATATACATAGAGCTACTCATAAGGTAAGCCTGTAGTTATTTAAAAAAGTTGAGGGATGGTCACTAATTACTAACGCAGCGCTGTCCCCGAAGTTCGGGAAACGAATATTAAAATCTGATCACCGTATTTTAAATTTTGTTTAATTTTTGAACTTCATTGAGAAGAAAATAATGATAGAATTAAATGGTGTCGGTAAAAAAAGTAGACAATCAAAATTATTTATCGTTGAGTAAAAACTGACGTTACGTGCCATGTTCGTACGAAAATTCTGTCTGCTTTCGTGTTATTGTATCTTTAGATGTACTCGCACGCTACTGTCGTGGATACTGGACCTTAGTCAGTGATAAGTAGTAAGTAGGTGTCGTGATCTATGAAACCACATAACGGATACTCTAAAATTAGGGCAAGTAACCTAACACGCAGAACCACGACACCCAACACCGCAGTAGTTTGGCTTCGTCCCGCCTGGCTAGCCGCAAACACAGACACCCAATAGTAGGTATACCCACCTATCTACCATGACACAATCGATGACATTAATAACACTTAATAGGACAGTGACCGGCGACTAGGTTCCATTCTGTTCTGCTACCTAAGTAATTGGTACTTAGGACTTTTAAGGTATGGGATGTGGATTATGAATTATGTCGTGGTACTTATTCAATAAGATTTATACAGCGTCATGAACTATTTGATCAACAACAAGCCACTCAGACTATTTGACATAGGCTATACCACGTGGGCAGATACACAAAGATCTATCCCTGCCTTCTTTGATCCATCGAAACAAGGCATCCAAGTTTTTATTATCTGAGTACTGACCCCAAAGACTGCCTCATGCAAAAAGTTATTAAAACACGTTTGTAAACGCGTCAGACTAAACATTTTGATCGGCAAAAAACACCACGGATCAGACAGAAGGCGGGGTGGCTCGCCTAAGCCATCGGTGTCTATTATTGAGTCGGACCCGTTTTTCAAGGTTGCATCTCACAAAAGCAAGGACTCGGGAAGCACGATCTATGTAAATAATTTTTACTCCACTAAAACACATTGCAAAAAATTATTCCTACAACTGAGTATTCTAAACTTTTAAGCGGAATTACGGCTTGATTCAATCGTTGGTGAAACACCTTGGAATGCAATGTTTATAATAGCACAAGGAGCTTCCTGAACATAGCTATTGTGTGCCAAAACGGGAGATGAGTAAAGCTGTAGTTTCCTAGTACAAAGGTGCCGTCGATAAACTGAGCAGCGTCCACAATAAAACAATGTGTCCCATTTGTGTCAGTGTTTTTGGCAGCTGATGCCTAGGAAACCATAGCTTTACCAGTCAACTCTAGCTCACCGTTTCCTTATACCTTCCAGCACGGACCTCTCAGACCGCGACGGCGGCGCAGGAGTAGGTCCTCCAATCAACGGGTCATTCCTCGAGCCACCGTACTGTACCGATGACCCACCACCATGTGCGCCGTCCAAATACCGGTCGCAAGATGGCACGTGTAATAATCTGGCCAATCCACATCGCTGGGGAGTCTCCAATATACCTTTCAGACGAGTCCTACCGGCTGACTATGCTGATGGTGAGTTTAAACGCTTACATGGGAACGGGGACTGATTGAGACGACGACATAAACTCTGTTCTTCGCTTGGCCATCCTCCGTTCCGATACACGGTTAATATTTGGGTCTACTGATGTAAAAATCAAAAGTTTCTTACTTAGCTTCGACATGAAGCTTTTTAACACTTGATTGAAAAAAATATGTGCATGATGTGGATCGGTGTTTGAGCATAAATCAGTGCAGCCGCTTCCATGATCATGAATGGATTTTAGACTTTGCAGTAACGTGCTTCGAATAGTCATGGTACCTAATGTAACGTAACGTAACAGTAGCTATCTATTTATACCTACTAAACAGCAAAGTGAGTACTAAGTTCAAATAGGTGAAAATACAATTGTTCTGGAGGTAGCATCACATTTTACAAACAGGCTACGGATTCAGTAGATTCGTGGCACGTATATTGTAAACTTACCTGTCTGAGGGTGGTCAAGATGTTTAGGCACAGCTGAAGGACATGAGTGCATTGCCCAAGAACAGTAAAAGCTTTTTTAAACAAACAAATAAAAGTGATAAAATATTGAGCAAGCGCGTGTCGGACAACACATGGGAAGGCTTCTAATATCAGGCAGGCAGGAGAGCTGACAAAACAACCTCTTAGAATCTTAGATCATCCTACCCCCGAATTCACAAACAAAGGAAAAGAGGCTGAACAGTCCGCCAAACTGTTTCAACCAGCTTAACGCCTAGTGGCAGCACTGAATTCGCTTCTAGAAGGACCATCAACATTATGAACTCGAGAGTTAGACACTTCGTTTTCTATGAAAAATAATTGCACCCACTGCCGCGACCGAAACTAATCCTGCTGCAGCGTTAGGGTCCCTTGTCTGACTTCGGAACCATAAGAATGGCAGCCGTGTGAGACAAAAAATAACAAGTAATTCAACCTAAAAATTCTGACTGCATCGATATTCTCATAAATTATTAGGTGTGGTACCTACTGTGATTATAAACAGGAATACTCAGCATGAAGTTTAAAAGTGGTAGGTATTTTACGATTTAGTATTCCGTAGTAACAACCTGTGGACCGTGGGTAAGTAGTGCCGTAGTAGAAATATGCCTGTAGACCATGCACGTAAAGATATCTAAGTGACTAAGCAGAAGTATACCTCCGAATACCATCTGTATATATATATATATATCCTAGAAGTTTGAGTCCAAAGTCGATTGGAGAAAGTTCCCACTTTCGTAGCTCTTTCCGTTGTTCTCCTCAGCACGAACTCGTTCTCTTTAACCAGGTATCAGTTCCCCCCGAGGTAGCGTGACTGGCTCACCGCTACCTTCAGCTCGTGACGTCAGCGTGACGGTGCACAGGCCGAGCTACGCGCACGACTCCACCTTCACCGTGATGCTGGCCGTCTGGGGACAGTTCTTGGACCACGACATCACTGCCACTGCTCTTAGCAAAGGTAAATCTTAGGAAACCGTCGTAGTACTTTATCAATCATTCTAGATTAGCTTCCGTCCTATAAAAGATATGTAGAGCTCACGACTGCTAGCGTCAGGACTCTTGGAAACTGTCTTGCAGCTAGAAGTCAACTCTGATGACAGTAAAACTCCTGGAAGTTAAGAACAGTTAAAAGTCGTGTTGTAGGATTCTCGCTACTTATTCTAAGTATACCACTTCTCCTCGATATTGGTTTCTACTTCTCATAGGAAATACTTGTGTGACCATTATCACCAGACGTAGTCTAGGTACTGGGTAACGTAACCTACCCACAGATTTCCAGAACAAACTAATTTCTTTTCCATCTTCTAACATGCTGCAATATTTGTACCAACCTTGTTTATATTGAAGGTCACAACAGCAGTGCTCTAGCGTGCTGTGACCCGAGCCAGCCTGCTCACCCGGAGTGCTTCCCAGTGGATCTAGATGTAGGGGATCCCTTTTATCAGGACTACAACCTCACCTGCATGGAGTTTGTGAGGTCTGCGCCAGCACCCACGTGCCACTTTGGTAAGTCAAAAGGAACAGAAGTTGGCACTACCTGGTCAGAAAAGCAATCATTGAGTTCTGGGTAGCTCTAGGTCTTCCACTATCTAAAGTGACTGACGATACTTCTGCAAACTTTTGTTAATCCTGGTCGTACTTAATCTTACGCTCCAGCTATTTCTAACACGTCTTAGTACTTCTCTATTTACTACTTTATCTGTCCAGCTGAGAATCTATCCAGATTTTCTGAAAAGAATTGCTATTTCTATTGAAGAGAACACTGAACCTATCCGTTTCTTTCATTATCTCTACAAGTGATTAAAAGTCCAATCCAAGCATTGTCACAGAACATCGTCAGCTTTCAGACCCTAAAATCTTACCAATCAACAAGCACTCAGCAAACTAATTCCTTCCAGGTCCACGGGAGCAGCTGAACCAAGCGACTTCTTACATAGATGGCTCCACAATCTACGGCTTCAACCTTCGACGCGCCGCCCGATTACGTCTTGAAGCTGATGGAGAACTCAAGATGTTGAAAATAGGGTCCCGACAACTGCTGCCCCCGTCTACCGACCCTAACGATGGCTGTAACACGGTGGAAATGAACGCAAAAGGACGATACTGCTTTGAGACTGGTAAGACTAGTTTCTCTCACCAGCTACTACTGCTTTATGAATCAAAGCAGATCTTCTCAGATGTAGAGTTGATAGACTAGGTAATAACTTCTAATGTAGAGTTGATAGATTACGTAATAACATCTGAGAGGAATCGAAAGTTGGCTCCTATGAAGTGATCCATACTCCCATGGTTTGATCTGGCTAGGAGTGTAGCCAGCCTAACTCCTCCCAAGAGTAGGTTCCTAGGAGCTTCGCAGTGAGTCACCTAGGGCACTTAGGATTTATCGAGGACTTCTGACAAAGGTTCATTAAACATAGCAAACATACTGGAGTCTGATACCTCCCGTAGTGTTATATTATTCCAAATCGACCGGGACACATAAAACTCCTAAAATTTATCTATCATTTTTATGATTAGAGTTTTTGAGATTTGGTTGTTAACATTTAAATATCATAGGTAAGTAATTATTATGATGATCGTAAACGCGTTTGACTTTGATTTAGTCTAGCTCTAGTGCAAAAGCAAACCTGCGATGATGACGACTGACGACGCGGCGCTTCAAAAACAAAATAAGTGCTTAGAAACAACCACACCCTGATCTGTTCTTAGATCATCGATAGGAACTGTAGGCTGCTAGGTAGGTAGGTTTCTTACTGAAGGTAGGAATTCAGAAGAAAATAGTCCAATAAAGTTTACTTACAGATTATAATCTTTGTCTATCAATGATCTAAAGCTGTAGGGGCACTTGTAGCCTTAGCCGTGGTGATGACTGAACTGGGCTGGTTAGCTGTCATAAAATTATGAATCAAAATGTAGACTAACACGACGGCAGAAAAGCCATAGAAAATATCCGATAACGCGATCAACAACTGCATTTGTATAAGCTGATATAAGTGTGAAGAATACTTTCTCCTGTAACGTAGGAGATGACCGTGCCAATGAGAACCTCCACCTCACCACAATGCACCTCATTTGGGCGCGACAACACAACCGGCTGTCGGCTGCATTCCGACTGCTGAACCCGCGCTGGGACGACGAGACGGTGTACCAGGAGGCGAGACGTGTGGTCGGAGCTCAGATGCAACATATCACATACCAGGAGCTCCTGCCTGCTATACTTGGTAAGAACTCTGAGGTACAAAGACTGGACAAAACACACAGAGACTCTAGATACGTACTATCTTAGCATACCCCGTAACACTGGTAAATTTACACCCTGATCAAACTGCGTTGGAACGACGACATAGGCTACAAACACTACTTGTAATCAACTAGAAGTTCCAGCATATTGTGCACTTTTGCTTACTATTTTGTTGCAGCCTGAACTAAAAACATCCGAGACTCAGGGTAGAGTTATTGATTTAGTAGCGAGATGCCTACTATTGGACTTGGTTTATTTTTAATTTTTACTACAATAGTTTAGTAAGCTTCATGGATTGGCCAAGCTACAGTGACTTGATAGCGACGGCTAAACCTGACCCAACCACCTGGAAATTGGTCTTTTACTCGAACTGACTATGGCCTCTCACATTACCTCCCATATCATCCCCCTTAAAAAAATACCTGCTGTGGAACGTCTAAAACAGTTAGCAAACTTCCTCGTACTTTAGGAACCGATGTGATGTGGGCCCTAAATCTGACTCTACTTGAAGAAGGTCACTCTGACGTGTACGATCCGACAGTCAACCCGTCCATCGCGAACCACTTCTCAGCGGCTGTCTTTAGATTCGCACATACTCTTCTACCGGTAAGTAGGTACCTATAGTTTTCGGTATGATTTCATAGGGTCTCGAATGACGACTACGAATAAACTGTAAAATGACGTCGCACGATGAAACAAAGACCACGGATTTGAAGAGTAGGACGGTCACAAAGTGGACTGACATTTGAAGGTACTTGGACTGAACAAGGCTTAGGTCGATGTACCACTTACCACGTTTGTCAAGGTTAAATTTACCTATCTACTCTGGAAATGTATGTCGGAAAATCAGCAGATTTCAGCAGTAGAATGATGATGAGACACGAACAGTAGGTAGGTATACCGTCCCCAATGTCCCCATCATTCTGCATAAGCACCTAAAATTGAAAATGAGTATAATTAAGAAGAATTTGGTTCTGTGCAAGAAGATATAAAGAAGATGGTTCTTTGAAATAGGAAAAGAAGCAGTAATTTCTTTAAGAGAATGTTTATTTGAATAAATAAATGACCTATTCCTAAAAGACCTATTTTCTCTCCACATTTCAGGGTCTGATCCACAGTGCCGACACCCAGAACGGAACAGTCAGCTACGTCCATCTCCATCAGATGTTGTTCAACCCCTACGCGCTATACACGGACACTGGAACTAAGAACTCTATGAAATCAGCTATGGACACCTTGGTTCATACTGTGGATCCTCATGTTACTACTGAGGTGAGTTTACGCTTTCATCAATACCTATATGTAGGTGCATAACGGTAGGTAAGCTGCCCGGCATATGTCCTACCTAATAACCGGAATAAATGAAAACTTCTTGGCATTTACTCATAGCACAGTGTGTTGGTAGTTAGTGATTAGTTTAGGTAAGGGGCTCATTTGAATGGAGGGAATGCGTGCTTCAGATATTCAGCACTATTAGCTATGAGGCGATGAGGTGATTGACATGATTAATAATTATCCTATAATAGTTAAATTATCTCAGATTCTGACGTATATAACAAAACCATACAATATTTCTACAGTTTGTTTTACCTCTTTAAATGATCTATTAATTTAAACCATCTCTTCCAGCTAAGTAACCACATGTTCGAAAACCCCATAGTTGCAAACGTCAGCGCCCCTAACACCCCAGCCGGTCCTTGTGGCCTTGACCTTGTATCTCTGAACATTCAACGCGGTAGAGACCATGGCTTGCCTCCCTACCCCAAATGGAGGGAGCATTGTGGTCTGTCAGTGCCGAAGAACTTTACCGATTTGGACGAGATTTTTGATCCCTCGTCTCTTAGCAGGATCTGCAAGATTTATGAGTAAGTCTACCTTCATATGTGCCCCGATCAATTTTACACATTTAGACGATGGATGAGATTCCACAGATCCTGCCCATGCGTGCCAGGATTTGGCCTCACTCATCGCTTTCAAATCTTATAGTAGGTATTCAGATTCAAGTTCTGTTTCAGGAGCGTAGACGACATAGACCTGTACACTGGGGCTTTGGCTGAGGACCCTAAGGGCAGGCTTCTAGGCCCCACTCTAACGTGCCTCATCTCCGACCAATTCCTAAGACTCAAGCTCGGAGACCGCTTCTGGTACGAGACCAATGATGACACTGTTGGCTTCACTATAGGTAAGTTCACCACCGATTATCTCTACCTCCGCTTACTATTGAAGCGCTCGTGGCTAGGCTTGCTTAGTCAATCTTCACAGATTATCTAAGATAAGCGACGTTCTGCACGGTCACTATTTGGATGAGTGACCGTTAGTGGCATTTATATCAACGCTTCAATGCTTCGCAGGACACATCGTCACCGGAGTTGGCCATTAACTCATGCGAGCTTGCTTGCTTACTACTGATCCAACGCAGGGTACAAGTACAATAAAGTCCGCAGTTATCCTTATAAACCAGCCCCTTATCAACTTCACAGAGCAACTAACCGAGATCCGAAAGACATCTCTGGCCGGAGTCATCTGCGCTAACGAAGCATTGCTCGACCAAGCCCAGCCTCGCGTCATGGAAGCCGTCACAGTCACCAACCCTCTTGTAGATTGTATGGAATTGCCCCAACCTGACTTTACCCCTTGGGCAGACCCAAGTGCTAGTGCCTCTGGACCTAGTAGTAAACCTTACCCGACCAAGCCAGGGAAAAATAAAATCAAGCCTACGAAACCAGTCAAGGGAAAGAAAACTTAGAAAGTTCAAGTAGGCACCTAGTTTCGTTTGATTTATCAAGTTTCAGGGTTCCTAGATAGGTACCTATTTTGTTTGTGTAAAGTAGATATCTACACCTAGGTACGTTGGTATCTCTACCTAAACTTTGAGTTTAAAAATGTAAACTTACATATTTACTGAAGCCATACTAGAACTTATTTCGTTAGTACTTAGTTTGCTGTTGTTTTCTAGATAGGCGCTGTTACCTTAAAATATAGAAATACCTACCTAGTACCTACTTGTAGGTAAATATGGTTATTAAATTACTAAACGTAGGTATAACGTGTTTCAGATAATTATGTACCTAATTCAGTATAGAAAGATAGGTAGCTATACTACTACATGGTAGGTAGGTAGGGTACTACCTACATAATAAATATGAAATTGTAATAAGTAAAAAGCATTAAGTACAAGAAAGGTTTCTTGGTATAACTACAAAACTAATGCTCTGATGTCAACTCATATATTTTTTTCATTTATTTAGCCTGTATGCACCCACTGCTGGGTATAGGCCTCAATTCTTTTTATTTCCTTCAGTGTTAAACCTAATTTGTATCAGCCAACAGTGATATTAGTAAATTCGTTACTTCATGCATATTCCATATGAAAATACTTAGAGGAGTATGAAAAATATGGCAATCCTAACTTTAAAGTAACGCCTACCTATGTAGTACCTACACAACACAGTATAAAACTATTTAGCTAAGTAAGTATAATTATGTTTAATAAATCGTTTTTTTTTAGTTATAACCATATTTTTTTTATAGCCCCAAGCACAGTGAGATCTGCCTACGCTTAGTTTGCAGCGCTTAGAATACCTACCTGCAGCAGAATTTGAGAACCAATACTATACTATATTGGAAACACTGGCTGTACAATAATACCACATACTATTATTACGATCTGTGGCACCATGAACAAATTTTGGGGTTGTTTGCTTTTGGGTTTATGGCCCCGTGTTGGGCGCCATTTTAAACTAAATTTTGGTTTACGGTTCCGTGTTGTGTGCCATTATTGAACTTAATTTTTTTGTGTATTAATCGCACCGCATTGTTCATTTATAACAACAATTTTGATTATACGGCTCCATGCTGGGCATCATTTTACGCAGACATAATAAAAACAGCCCCATGTTGGGCGCCATTTATAAAATTATGGCCTCGTTCACGTTATACACGATCGGCTGGTCCCACTGATGAACTTATCAGTGTCTGGCTCAGATCTAAAAAAATTTTAGTGGCAGTTTATACATAAGAAACTCACAGATAAAGTCATATGGACCTAGTTCGGTAGCTGTAGGTGGTACCAACCAAGTATGTAGATATGTAGGTGGCTGAAAGAGGGGATATAAATTTAAAGAAGAAAGAGATAAATAGTGTAGGTAGGTATAAAATATTCAGAATTCGCTTTCCAACGTCATGCCAGCCAGGGTCGATATCAAAATATCGATCGCACGCGTCACCACGAAACCGCGCCCAAGCAAAGCAAGCTGGACAACGAGAATGACTTCATAGCATCATTCTAGCAGAAGGTAAATACTTAGGAGCACAATGTGAAGGCAGGGTAGTAGGTAGGTCTGTAGAGTCTGTTCTGTACTAGGTACCTAATTAAGACGTCCTAAAAATGGAGCTAGTTACAAAACTAGGTCCATTACTGTCAGTTTAATGCAGACATGAGTCAGAACAAAATTATCATTGTTGTATGGGTATGGCCCAACGTAGGAGGACGACGGCCTTGCACATGAGACTTCATGCAAACCTGCCAATGCCTCCTTACCATTATCATTATGTGCAATGACTGAAATAACTATCAAGGAAACTTAAGCTTTATTGTCATAAAAATACAGCTCACTGCTAATTTCACCAAAAGCAACGAAGCGTCCGCTCAGTGATATCCTGCCACGATTTTTGGTTCCGTTCCAAAAGACCCTGCCGTAGCAATTTGTCCTCTATGTTGCGATAATAAGAGTTATTGGTTACGAAACTGGGTGTAGATAATCGACTTGATAGCATCCCAGAAAGACCTTGGGCTTACGCTTTTGGCATTTCGATCCAGATTGAAGCAAAAAAGCATAGTTTATTTGGTTTATCTTAGTCATCTAAATAGTTATAGGCTTTCCTGATGACTACCTAGTTGATTCGTTGTCACTCGACCAACGTGTTATTAAAACGGCACTCAATGCTTTCCTTTTGTCGTGGAGAGTAGGAGGTAGTACCTACCTAGGATAGGTACCTACTTCACGACTATGAAAATAGTACCTACCTAGTTTACATTAGGTACTTTACCTAAATTACACCTGAGTATTCCTGCAGTAAAATTACCTACCCACCCATGTCTCTAGCTAGTTAGAACGTAGGCAAGTAGACGGTAGGTAGCTACCTAGTAGATACGCGTGGCGAGCGCGGGTCACGCGACACGTTTCACAAACACGTGACACGAGAAACGTGTTGGTTTGATAAATACTGGTTCATGAACGGTCCAGTCCATTCTTATCAAACCACTTCCAGAATAAGGTTGTTAATTTGTTAAGATGTCTCTAGTTATGTACCTAGGTAGTTAAAGTACTCTAGCTACATTTAACTTAGTAGGTAGGTGCTTACTTACCACCCTCGGGGTTAGGCATTTTTCAAGGGACTGTGGTGTGAGCGAGTTGGGTTCAAGGTTCAACGCACTCGGCGGGGCTCGGCTCCGGGTGAAAGGGGGTGCTGGGTGGCGGTGGGGTGACCAAATGTGACCCTAGTGAGGTAGCCCCTTAGCATTACCGATTTTTTACACTAGGTGAGTATTATAGAGGTAGGTACTTACCTACCAAGATAATTGCATAATATTTACAAACCTATCACGAAGAAAATATTTCCACTTAATTTGAATCAAGAATTCGCACGGTTTGTAAATAAGAAAGTCTTCAGTGCAATGCAATGCAATCACCTACCTAATTGTGTGTTCGCTGTGTATGTAGGTTGGTGACCTTGACTGGGCTTTGTCACGAAGAGGTCACACTACTCATACACATCCTGTAGGATTACACCCAGCAGATTAAAGCACCCTGTAGATGGTCTAGAAAGGCCCAAGATGGGACGATCAGTAGAAAATGTTTGTGGGATGAGGCTATGATTATTTGAAAGGACCGGGACCGGCTTCTATATTAACTGGACTAACAATTATTACATAGGTAGTCCATGAGCATTTTAGTCACATACATACATAATATTATAATTGATCTATGCATATACCTACATAATAATCTGGTTCTGATAATATTTTTTTTAAGTCCTTTGGCCACAACCTCACCTGATGGTAAATTGTGACGATGAAGCCAACGAGATGATAGACACCTATTCACTCTGATATCGTGCATTTCTCCAGCGAGTGCGTGCGGGGGCGGAGCCGTATTATTTTTACACGTGACGTCACTGGCCGCGGCCTCCATCGTTGTCCGCCGCACATGTCGCTCGCAGAGTGGGTGGAGCTATCAAAACAGCGGATTTGAGCACTGTTGTACCTACCTACACGAGATTACAGCTAATAAGATTCCTAGGTCAGTCTGACTGATACGTCTCAAGTTCGGCGAAGGTACGTTACTCCAGCGTGTTGAATCTGAAAGTTCTAGAAAAGCAGATACTCTATCTACCTAGATACCTACCTATACTTGGCATGGTAGTGTCATATGGAGTTGTATGAAAAGACTCTGGTACTTTTTGATGTTTTATTAGTCATTTTAACAGCAATTATAAGTGATAAGTTCACTTTCATTTATGTCAATTTCACTCTACCATTCATTACTCTCAATTACATTATTTTATTACTCTCCTAGTTACAACCATTCTCAAGAAACAATTAGTACTCAGGGCTTCTATGTATACCTACAAAACAATTTTGAAGTCCTTTCAAAACCTAAAACTTACAATCACTGCCACATTATTCAAACAATAAAAAAATATTTACAGCTTATACAAATTAGGTAAATAGTATGTTTACAGAGTTTGTCTGCCGTACTATAACGCACGAAGACGTCACACAATTCTAAGTCATACACACAGCCTCAGCACGACACCTGTGTGACATGCCACACATTCAGGCAGCAACATAAATGAGTAAACAAGTTTCTACACCTAGCAAGACAGTCCACTCACCAGGTTTGAACATATAATTAGCAAAGATCCAATGCCCTGACCGTGCCAGTCTCAGAGTTGTTCTAATCAGTCTGACGAGACTAGATTACTAGCCAGGGCTGATGGAACAGACTCAATTATACACTTCAATTAGTCCTAATGAGATCCCTCTGTCACTTCAGTTAGGTAAAGTGTCCATTAGAATCTCCTTCACACCGGATGATAAACGATCGGGGAATTTGATGTCAAAGGCAACTAGCAAGTCCCCTTTCCGCGTAGGTTCCTTGGGGAAGGGTAAGCCATAGCCCGCAAACCGCTTCACCGTGTGAGGTTTGACAATCTCTCCTTGAAGGTTAACTGTTAGTTTCTCTCCAGACATGGTTGGGACTTCGATGATTGTGCCACATAATGCCTGCAACAACAGAGAACATCTGTTAGATAAACATTATCAAAATGACTCACAAGTCACAACACACTATAAACAATTCTGCAGTAGCAGTAATAAGGGCTATATTGGTCCAGTAGATGTGTTTATAAGGCCAATACAAGTATTATCTACTTATGATGTCAAGTCTCAAGTAGGTATACAGTTCTATTATTTAAATTATAATTCATGGGGAATATAAATGACTGGAAGTCTAACTTGTTATTGACTCACATGTAACTTCCAGAATAAATTCAGTTTGGTATCTTTTGTTATTATTGTTTTGCATGAAGTTGTTACAAAAGCAAACAAAGACTTGATATAACTGTAACATTTTCTTACCTGTTTGAGAGAAACTTTAGCAGAGTATCTGATGTCACAGCCTTCCCTCTTGAACTGTGGATGGGATTTGTCTCTGATGATGAAAACTATGTCGGCTGGAATCTTATTTCTGCCCTGGTCTCCTTCCTTTTGGAATGTGATCTTGGTTCCGGCCTTCCAGCCGGGCTTTACGTGGATGGTCAACACCTTGTCTTCCTTTTTGGAGGTTCCGTCGGGTTGGATGACGCGCCGCGAGATCTTCATCTTCTTGACGCAGCCGCGGGCAATGTCCTCCAGCGAGACGTAGAGATCGTGCTCGATGGGAGGGTCCTGCGTCTTCTCCTTGCGACTCGGGGAGCCGTGGAAGTTGAAGCTGTGGCTGCGGAAGGCGCCGCCCGGGCCACCACTGGGCCGCGCCGTGCCCATGCCCATGTTGGCAAACGGATCCATGTCCACGTCCATGTCGCGCTCGAAGAACATCGTGTTCCCGCCGCCGCCACCACCGTTCAGGTCGAAGAAGGCCTGGAACGGCGACGCGGAGCCGAAGAACTGCGCGAAGGTGGCCCGCGGGTCGCCGTGGAAGGTGTACGAGTAGGACTGGCCGCTGCCGGGGCCATTGCTGCCCCCCATGCCTCCCTTGAGGCCCTCTTCGCCGTGCGTGTCGTAGATCTCTCGTTTCTTCTTGTCGGAGAGCACCTCGTACGCTTCCGCGACTTCCTTGAACCGCTCCTCAGCGCCCGCCGCCTTGTTCTTGTCGGGATGATACTTCAGAGCCAGCTTGCGGTACGCCTTCTTTATCTCGTCGTCCGTCGCCCCCTTGGCGATCCCCAATATTTTGTAGTAATCTTTTCCCATTATGATGTTTTATTCTGCAACAAGATGATATTTCCGTGAGTATTCGCGCGGCTGACACCTTTTTTGGTGATGTAGTGCGATGATTACGCGTAACGTGAAATATGATTTTCACGATTCCAAGCCCGAAAATGTGAGAAAATCCAAAAGCGGATTAATGTAAACGTTTTCTTGCAATACTTACGTTTGATAGAATCCTCAATCAGCGATCCAATTAGGTAAAAGTAGTAAAAATACTTTTATTCAAACACCACACAACTCAACACTTCACTGTAAGCAACTTCACAAATGAATGAAACGCAGCGCGGCCGTCGCGCCAAAATATATACATTGAAACGTCTAGAACATTCTAGGGCCTTCATTCGACGATGAAAAGAGATACAACATGTCCTACGTGTATCGGCAATCTACAAGTTAGACAAAGATGCATATAATTTTGACTGTTCAAATTCAATGGAAAATAAAGCTTACGTCACGATTTCTCGAACAAAAGTTCGTGAAGGAAGTTTTGTATTCGTGTGCGATGGTTGTTTGTTGGAGATGTGGGGATTTTTTAGGGTTCCGTGTCTGTATGTATGTGGGATAAAATATACCTAGGCAGGTAGGTACTTATATTATTTTAATTGGTTGCTACGTATTTTTAATAAATCAATCAATCAGTAGGTACCTATATATAAAAGAAGAGTGTTAGTGGGTATGTTCAGCTTTCTCCATGACCACCTAAAGCCAGCCACTTGTAGTTGCTGTGGTAGGTAGAAGGCCAACCAAATTCCCTTTGCAAGTGCACAAGGAGGCACTTGCAAGTAAGGGAGTCTGGTTGTTGTAGGTACATGGAAGTGGGTGGATATAGGTGGTAAAAGTTTAAATAATATATCTCTGTCTTTCTCTATTATTACCTACATGAGGATTTTTCTAATCTCTGTCTATTTCTATTACCTACATGAGGACTTTTCTAAAATATTTCAGATTTTACTCGAATAGTCTAGAAAGACCTTAAAAGTTCCAGAATGATACCTAAAACAAAATTAAAATTTTTGAAATGTCGTAGGATTGTGACTCATCTTCCAGATTGTTCTCAAACGTTCTAGAATATTTTTTCATGTTCCAGAACAATCTGTAGGTAGGTACCTATTGTTAAAAATAATTTAAAGATTATAAAGTTTGGTCTGTCATTCTCCAAAATATTTTCAATTATTCTAGGATGTTCTTAAAAGACCTGACAGGTAAGGATTTCCTAACTAAATACCTACTCAGAGAGAAAAGCTATGTACCGATCGTTAAAACAGCATTGCTGACATTTAGGTACTTTTTATCTACAATGATTTTTGTATGGGCGGAACCTTCTGTGCGTTAAGTTCGACTCGCACTGCGCCAAACGCTGTATTGCTGTCAACTTGGCACTGACAGTCAACTTCAACTTCTTGGTTTGTGGCTTTTGTGGCTAGTTGTCACAATTCTGCCAGTGTCAAGAATTGACGACATGACACAAACTTTAATCAACCCACCATCACAAAACAAAAACGCTGCTACTAAAAAAAATTGTTGAAGGAAGTTGATCTCATCTCTCTGTCACACTTATAGGGGTTTGCGTAGGGTTAATTGTATAATATTATTTCTTTCTTCAGTTTCTTATCTTAATTTTTTTTCCGTGTTGGTTGTTTGTTTTGTTTTTGTTTGTATTATAAATAAAATATCTGCGACTGCAGAATAAAACAACTTGTAATTGTGTAATGTAATTGGGAAAGTGTAATTTAATTTATCTTATCGAGCAAGTCTCAGAAATAGTGCGTGCCTGCAGCCCTTGTATTCAATATCGAAGTACTTCTCATAGAAATCTTGAACCAGCTCTTCAACCTGAAAACAAACAGATGATGTCGAATCCAAATGATATTTTACAAATAAGATGCAGTTTGTGCGGGGAAATAGCGCACGAGCCTTACATTGAGTGCTGTGAGTGTGACATTTGTTTGTGCACTGCATGCTTCGCATCCGGCCGGGAAACAGCCTCTCACAGGAATGACCACAAGTACGCCATCAGGCGCAACGACTTTCCTTTATTTGATAACTGCAACTGGTCTGCTAAAGAAGAGTGCAAGCTACTTTGTGCTTTATCCACATATGGGTATGGAAACTGGGAGGAAATCGCCAAAACAGTACACACACGCTCGAAAATAGAATGCCAGGAGCATTACAAAAAGTATTACATAGAGAATGTTCAGCGCAGTGAACTAAAGGTACTTCCTGAAACTGAGCAATCATTGTTTCCCAAGCCGGTCACTCCGTTCCTTTATAATACTGAATTATGTCTCAATCCTCCAAGGAACAACAGTGGTGACCAACACCTAGGCGGGTACAATGCTTACAGATCTGAATTTGAGCTTAGCTATGACCACAATGCTGAGAGTTTATTTAACTTTGAAAACAGTTACTCTGATGATGAAGATGATGAATGCATGGATGCTCTAAAAGTGTCCCTACTCAGTGCTCTAAATACAAGACTAAAAGAGAGACAAAGAAGATACAAAATAATTCAGCAACACGGTCTTATAATGCCCAACAAACTGGCTTCGTGGGTACAAAAATTTGACAAAACAATAACACGACCTAAAGCGGAGCGGCTTCTTTCCTTCATGCAGTTCATGACAGGTATACAGTTCGATGCCTTCATGGAATCTATGAGTTTAGAAGATGAGATTCAGCAGAAGTTTGCACGGCTTTGCGAATACCGGAGGAATGGGATAAGGTCCTTGTATGCTGCAAATCTGTTCAAACAGTTGAAGAAGGGACATGAGATAGTTGTGAAGCAACAGAAGTGTGCAACAGCCATGATGATGAAGAAATTTGAAAGTCAATCACCCATCAAAAGCGCACATTTGTTTGGAAAGAGCAGTAACTTGCTGAAATACAAGAGAACCAGCATGCCGTTGGATATAGTGGACATGCCAGGCTTCACAAAGCTGTCAGAATCAGAACGGGTCCTGTGCTCCAACCTCAGGTTGTTGCCTGAGAATTACTTAGAAATCAAGGATCAGCTGATCTCGCAAAACAGTAAGATGGGTTTCCTGAGGTTACTGGATGCAAGAAGGATAGTAAAGATAGATGTCAACAAAACTAGGAAGATTTATGATTACCTTTTGTATGAAGGGTTTATTAGTAAACCGTTATAAGAATAAAACCTGATGCGTGTAATTCGTTTTTAATTTGATACTCACTTTGAACCCAAACTTCTGGTATAGGAATATGGATGGGTTGGTGGGTGAGCAGTGTAATGTGACATCTTTTCCCGTACAAGTCTGCAAAATAAAATCATTGATTACAGACACATCTTCCATTTATTAGACTTCTAAGCTCCTGTTAAGAACTTAATTGAAGCTCACTTGCTTATTTCACTACTATTTATGTCTATATATATATATGAAGCCGTGTTGGCCGAGTGGGATTGAACCTCGACTTTCGATCCGAAGATCGTGGGTTCAAATCCCGGCCGTGCATCAATGGATTTTTCGTTCGGAAAATTTATATGCGCATTAACACGAGCTTTACGGTGAAGGAAAACATCGTGAGGAAACCCTTGGCTTAGTCAGCTCCGCACGTATTGACCTTGTCTTTCCTGTGGATATGGCTGACTAGGCTGAGAGGATGGTATACGTGCTGGGCAAGCCTACTCCATCTAAATATTGTCCCAGGCATTACAGTGTCCCGTTAAGTGTAGGTATAGGTTGCCTCCTGACGCTGTATAAATCATCTTCAATAGATGTAAAGGCCTATTATTATTATTATGTCTATATCAAAATATGGGCTGTTTTTGAGGATTTTGCCTAACAGTAGCTTGACAGGGCTAATAAAAATATGGCTCTAAGTAAATGTTATAGTAACCTGTAGTAGATGGTAGAGCATAAAAGTAGCAATGCCAGCGCGACGCCACTCCGGCCGCGTCAGTATGAACGAGATGTAAGCCTCGTTCTGTTTGGAGTCCGGCACCAGGAAGGCACAGCCCACCGCTAGTCGCTTGTATGACGCCACGCAACTGAACTCCGGGTACTGCAACGCTTCTGTCACTGACAAACAACTACATTACTCAATTAACAACAATTCTGTCATATATTAGGATCCCAATTCAGGGCGGCTAGAGGTCAAGCCTCCCCCAAAAGCCAGGGGTGGATCTGGGTCTGTCAGGGAAAACGAATAGCTAAGTTAAGCTCTTCCCAAACCGAAATCTTGGAGTTTTCGAGAGGTGTTTTATCAGTTTCTAGCACCCAGATATAGAACAATCATCACAGAAATGTTTGTTCTCGGTGGAGATCGATCAATTCCACAGTGCAAAAGGTATACTTATTGAGCTGTGACATGACACCTAATTAGTTCCCCGATCAAGCAAGCTAATGATGTTTCAAAGTAAGATTTTGCCATCGCCTAAATAGAGTTTTAAAAAGCTAAAAAACCATTAATTTCTTTAAGCACACTTACAATCAATCCCGGGCCAGAAGAACTGTGCACAAAGGCTATTGACAGCGGCGATGTGCTCAGGTCTCACGTAGGAGTAGTCTATAGTAGCTCGCGGAGGCAGCTGGTAGTCTTTTATGTGCCTGTGGAATAATATGGCTTAGTCTTGCTAAACTTTTGGTCCTTCGCGCCGGATACAAAAATCCATACATTATAATACCAAAGAGATTTATAAAATCGCTTTTTGTCCAGTTACTGTAGGTTTTCCACCTAAAAACATTCGCAATAAAATATGCACAACTCTGTGAAGATATCGATTTGCGTTTCCACCGCCAAACCTTGTGCATGTTTGACATTTTGAATCTTATGCAGATTGTTTCAAGGACTTTCTTGATTGTAAAAACAAATCGTTTGTAAGGATTGTGTTGTGAATATTATTAGCGGAACACGCAGTTCTCCTGATCTTCCTTTTCGTAAGAGGGAATTCGTACGAACGACGATCGTTCGAGGTACAGAATACAGAACATTTAGATACAGTTACCTGTTAGTTGCAGTGAGTAGTTCGTCAGTGAGGTCGAGCCAGAGCGCGCGCGAGGCGGCATCGCGTCGGATGTAGGGGCGCAGGGCGACGCCCGAGTACGCGGACCGCACCGGCCCGGCCGGCGGCGGGGACAGCAGGACAGTGCCCGTGCCGACACGGGATATCGTGCCGCTCAGGTTATCCATTAGATACTGCACAAACGTATAACCATCTATACTTGTGACATGCTTTTTTATATTATAAAACTTTAAAAAAGCCAGAAACTGATATTAAAGATATACACTAAAAAAAACGATTCTGATTCTGAGTCTGTTTGTTTGTTCGCAGATCACGCCTTAGCTACTGGATACTGGACCAATTTCAATGAAAGTTATACCTACCATTCAGAAGTTTTTTTTTCAGATTGAAACATAGGCTATAATTTATTGAAATCAAAGACGTGATTGGTAGAGGTAACAGCTTGTTCCATTACCTCTTCTCATAAAAAACTCACCGATCTTTGGAACCTATCCAGAACTCTGTCTGCGTTGATGACTTCGCTCGAGTCTTCCGTTACGTAGCCGCCTAGTATTTTCACAGTTCTAGATAATAAAATACCAAAATTATCTCGCAGTTCGATCAAAAATTCGTTATCGGTGTACCCATCAAGAGATTTCTGAAGTTTTAATCCCCTGTCGCCACACGCAGGGGCCGCTAAGCGGATTTTTTAGCAAAAAAAAACTACAGAAATCCCCTTCACAGGGGAAATCGCAGGAGATAATTGGAATAAGCCCTTTTTGAGTTATTTTATAATATGAAAATATTGTCAACAATGTTATTGAACTTAAGTACCTACGCTCCATCCGTTTTTTTGTTATAAAAAATGTTGCATGCAAAGGTCAAATAATGGCAGATGTCTCATCAGCACTAGTTACTTTAGATCTACAATTTATTATTTCAAAGCTATTGGTCACCATTGGGGATGCTGGAACATTACTGCCATCAACCCAAAGTCCTCCATTACTTTAAGGACTTGGGCTGACTGGGGTGAGGTCAGCAGGGGGAGAATGCACAATACACCTCAACGCGGGACTTCAGTGCAGATCTTATTCCCTCACTATGAATTAGAATTACAAGCTATTGGTCAATAGACCTACTTACTTGTCTAGATCGAACAGCGGTAGATGCTTATGTCTTTTCAACCGCCTAAGTGCTAGTTTGGCTTTCAGTCGGTGCAAGTAAGCACGACGTCCAGGATCCTTCACTTTGGCAGCCAGACCTTCCACTTGCTTCAGCACTTGGATCTCTTCGTACTGGCTTAGTTCTACCAGCTTTGGTTTGCTTTCTTTTTCTGTGGAGAATAAAAACTACATCGAATTAGAAATCTCCTTCGAAAGTTTCCGATATCGATCCGACAAAGCTTTGCGAATCAGCATAGCCCACTAGAAGGCAGAGCTACTAACAACTAAGATGTGATTTCATCGTCATAAGCCTCTAAAAATCCATTGGACATGACTTCTATAGATTTTCAGAATGATCTTGGATCTTCTCCAACTACTGACTTCCCTCGACATCGGTCCAACAGGTAGGCGACCAACGTTATTTAAGAACCTTTGTAACTAATAACTTTTACGAGCTGAATATGGCCTAGCTAGACACAGCAAGTCAGTGACCTTGGTTCTTCAAATTCATTTATTTCTCGCATGTCTAGACGACGAAGACTTTTTCAACCGATTATTTTAATACAAACCTGTTATTTCTTTATCCCATTCTCTATCTAAATCATCCTCCCAAGGTAGACAGTCGGAGTTGAGTTGAGTCGAGAAAAGTGATTCCTTCCGGAACATTATTGTCTTTTCCTTTCTTGGTTTGTCAATGACAGGTTTCTTATCGTGATCCGACCCACTGCGGGAGTCTGAGTCGTAGTAGAGAGTTGTATTCTGGTTGTATGAATGTACACTGGATGTGTCACTCTGAAAGAATGTAATCAAGAAGTTGAAAATTTTAGTGAATAAAAATATATAATCCTATTCGATTTTTTTGGTTCATAAATATCCATAAGCTCAGTGCAGTAAAATTTGTTAAGCTTGATGGGAATAAGTCGATTTTTTCTAATTTCTAATAAATGTTCTGGACAAACAGAGTGACAGGAGCAAAATTATCCTACTATACTATAGGATCAGCTTTTTAAAAATAAGTAAATAGAGTAGGTATGTACCTGAACTTGCATCATCTTGGCTCCGGAAGTATACTCGATTCCCTTAAGACCTATGTCATGCGGCATCGTATACTCGCCTACGAGTGCGAGCGAGTCGGAGTACGATTGCTCTTCTATCTCGTATCTGCCAAATAATTATAGGAATATGGATGTAGATTGGAGCCCTACATTCAGAGAAACCAGGCCACAGTCAAACAGACACATAGCGCCGTGAAACTTATAACACCGCCTTTTTGATCGGAGGTTAAAAAGGTGGAATATACGCACCGTCCACTATCAGAATCAACGTGGTCAAAGCCAGATGCGGCCGACACTGCGCTGTCAACGGAATTAACGCGTTTCTTTTTACACGGGACTTGAGGCTCTTCCAGGGATTCATCTATATCAGGCTTTATCAGGTCCTTGTAGCCTGGAATTAGATGTTTAGTTTTACTTACATAGGCAGATGTATGTTTCCCATTTTTAAAGCTCATAAAAAAACTTTTTACTTTTACATGGGGATAGGAAGAGATAAATAAATATTTATGGACATTTTACACTACACCCTCTAGCCCCAAATGTTCCGAACTATAAGCAAATGGATCCTGACAGCGCTCATTTGTTTAGAAATAACTAGGGTTTAGATGGCGTTGTTTGAAAAGTCCACCAATATTTCATTTATCAGAAATAACTAAATCTTACCCATTTCGCAAATCTTAGCCACAAAGTGGTTTCTGTCCATAGCTTGCTGGTTCCTTGGTCTGTTCTTGGGCTTATCTCGAGCCATTTCTTGGACTGAAAAAAAAAACAATTGTAAAATTTAATACTTTTGAACTGTTGTGGCCTACAGATAATATGGTAGATATCAAAGGTTTCTTGGACAATTTGGATTAAATTTTTTTTTTTTAAATATGTATTTAGGCGAATCCAAAAGTTTTAATGTATTTACCACATGCCCACATTTTAGATCTACCTATGTAACCTCTTCATTATTTAAGAAAAACATCTACATATTTACATTCTTTGAGATTACCTAACATAGAAGGTGGTTAGGGGCACAAAAGAGATGATCCATCTGAAATAACTGCCAATATATCACACAACCAGGGCCCAGCTATGGTAAAAAAATGTTAGGAATACTTACTAATATGAGCTGCAACTGCTGGAGAGAAGTTGTGTAGGAGCCGCCACCAGCCTGTCTCACCAAGCACAGTGGAGCCAGACTTGAAGAACAGCTTGTTGTACACCGACAGCACTCCTGCTATGGTGCCCACCCAGTTCTTCTTCTGTTTACTGGAAGATAACTTGTTCTGAGGTTTGACCACAAAAATTGCTGCTTAGCTTATTCTATATTCTATACCGCAGGTGAGTATTCGCTGAAAGAGGCCCATAAATCTTACTTTGAAGCTCCAAACAGGGTCTGCCAGTATCTGTCAATAAATGAGCAGATGTGGGTCTTGTAGTGGAAGTAGCCATGGTGGCTGATCCCGTATGATTGTGTGCAGAGGTGGTTCAAGGTCAGGTAGATCACATTCACCCTGAAAACCAAATCAGACATTACTATGCATGCAATTGTGAAATAATAAATGTTTCTTATTTAAAAAAATAGCCCTATTAATATTATAAACGCGAAAGTTTGTGCGGATGTATGTATGTTTGTTCGTCTTTCACACATAAACTACTGATCTGCTTTGGATGAAACTTGGATTAAATATTGTCCATGACCTGGATCAACATATAGGGCTACTTTTTATCCCGGAAAATCAACGGGATCCAACGGGACGCAAACGAAGACGCGGGCGGAAGCTAGTTATCTATAGGTAGTTAGTACCTATCCTAATTATTTTTTAATTTTATGTAGGTATTTTTAGATGACTAGAAGCGGTTACCATTGTAGTCACCTGCAGTACGCTTGTATAGCACTACATACGTTGAACGTTCTTCGTCCAACCAACAAATTTTTTTCTAAGAACCTCAGTCGTACTGTAGTCACAGGCTGTAACTGAAGAAACCCTCATTCCAGTCCTCTTACCAAGGGAATTTATATCGTACAAAAGATTCATGTTTGTCAGGGAAGCAACTTTCGCAGGTAAATTCGAAGAATACATCGCACGCGAAGTCCCCCGGTGTTCCAGGCCGGCGCAGGCACGTCAGGTGCACGAAGTTCATGCAGCTGTAGCACAGGAGGCCCGGTCTATTCTGCTTGTCCTCCGCTTCATTGCAATATTTACATGTGGTACTCATCACGGTGAGTATTCTTTTTGGCGAGTGCTATATAAACTATGAGCAATGATGTTTTACGGTTAGCTTATTTCAACACAAAGAAACTGGCATTTTTTTTAAAGTTTTGTTTTGGCACTGGAGGCTTGTTCTTTTGCCAAGTCTTTTTTGGTAAAACTGGCATATGAGGTTGAAGTGTTACCAGCACTCATATTTATCAAAAACTGACTGTAAACTGGCATGGAGCATCTGTGGGTTACTGTCGAACCCAGTTCCAATCCGTATCCATAGATTTTGACAGAAGTCCTGTCATTTTTCAGTACAAAATGATACGAGATCTGTCAAATTCCGTGAATCCGCATTGGGTGGTCGACCCGGGACGGCAGCGCGGCCCAGGGTGTGTAAAACATTGACCCGCAGCGGGACGTTACACGATTCTAAGAATAGTTCAGAAATAAAAATCTTTATTTATTTATTTGTTTTTTTTTCTTCAACTTTAACTTCTTATTGTTTTTTTTCCGACACAACTGACGACTTGATATAACACTGACAAATTGAGTTGACACTGACATATTGATAATGACATACCGATGACATGACAAGACAAAACAATTTGTTTTCTCTTTTTTGTTTATTTTCATGACACAAGTTTTGACATTTTTTGAAACGACACATAGCACTTTTATTTTAATAGTTTTTCTTGTGTTATTGTGAGTATTGTTGTTTAATTTTGGTGGAATTTTAACCAATAATACTTAAGTTGTAACATAAAGTGTGAGCCATTGGAATAAATGTGTGACAAGTGGTTTTTTTAAATGTGAAAATTCGTGTTACATAGGTTTTGAAGAGAAAATCCACCATTTTCTTTTCAAAACAAACGACAGCCGACTTGACAAATGACTTGACTTGACTTATTTATTACAATTTTAACACTTGACATTGGCAAAATTGTCTGTCGAAATGACGGACACAGGCCATTATTGAAGAGAAGAAGAAGAAGAAGTTTATTTTCATAAAAATATTTCTTTTTCTATCTTTCACGACTTTCACTCCGGTCAATGCTTTCTGTGCTCCGGTCGCTAGGATATAGGTGTTCGGTGGCTCCGGTCCGGGCTGGCTATACGGCTCTTGTTAAAGCTCTTGTTAGAGAGTATTCTTTTTCTATGCTGTACGGGGAACAGGACAGTTCACACTTATTAATATTATTTATACTTTATTGCACAAAATTACAAATTTGGTTCAAAGGGTGGACTTAATGCTGAAAGCATTGTCTGCCAGCCAACCCAAACGGGGTGGTGTAATGAGAAGGTTGGCGTGCGACATTACACTTCACACCTTCCAGCATTGGTTGGTTCAAACTTTTTGTCCGGCGTCCTATCGTCGAGGCATCTGATTATTGAAACTGCGAGTTTGAGGCTTACCTACTAGTCTTGTCTAGTTGAACTGAAGATAGCAAGAGCCCACGGATGGCCCTACTTTGTTTATTATATGTAGGTCCTTACCTACTACTACGGAGATCATCACGGAGATAATCTACATAACAGCACGCAATAATCATTATCTGAGAAGAAAATCATCATAAACAACCCTGCGCTATAGGTACTTGTAAAAGAGAAGCGCCATAATGGTAATGGCAACTTCTGTGTGCCGAATATGTCTACTGGGTAACGTCAAGATGCTGAATGTTGATGATATCCACCTTCAAGAGATGTACAAAAAACTTACAGACACCAAGGTATGTAACCATTTCAGTTTTCTCATTTGGTGTTGATCGAACTCACAAAATTATGCATGCTTTCGTGATAATTATAAAATTTTAAATTAATAATAATTTATTCCAGCTGAAGTCAGAAGCCGGGATGCCTAGCACTGTATGTAAGGTTTGTCACTGGCGGCTTCAGAGGTGCTGCATGTTCTCCAATATGGCTCACAAATCTAACGAAATCCTTAGAAATCTACTGGAAAGCGACACCAAGGTACCTATACATTATTTAGTTTCTTTATTTTTATCACATTTACCCATGTTGAAGGTAAATTACATTTATCTACTTTCAGGAAACAATACCATCTCTTGATGAAATTCGCAACTTATTGGTCAAAAGCACATCCACTTATATGTGTACTGGGAGTATACCTGACACTGTTAAAGTAGAACACGTTGATATAAAAATAGAAAAAAAAGATTTTGAAATGAAAGACAATCCCGTCGAATCACCATCAGCTAAGTCAATCGATGAAGATATCACAATGATGGATGTTTTAAATAACACAAGTTCATTTACAGTAAGTGTCAATAATTTAAAAAATGAACTGGATGGAAAGCGCTCGTCAGGCACTTTTTATTGTGATTTATGTAACCAGAAATATACATCTAAACGCAACTTGGTGGAACATTTGAAGGTACATGCTGGAAGAAAGCTTTATTTCTGTAATAATTGTGATAAGTCATTTGCTTCAAAATGTTCCCTGAGGAGACACACACTTGTACATGCTAGGAAAAAACCATACGGCTGCAGTACTTGTGATAAAGCATTTATCCGAAAAAGTAGTTTGCTTTCACACATTCAAAGTCACACAGGGGAAAAGTCATATTTCTGTAATAAATGCAATAAGCCATTTACTCTAAAATGCTCCTTGACAAGACACATGCAAATCCATGCTGAAAAAAAGCAATATTGTTGTAGTACATGTGGCAAAGCATTTCTTCGAAAAAATGCTTTGGTTACGCACATGCGACTTCATACAGGAGATAGGCCACATCACTGTAACAAATGTGATAAAGCATTTACTCAAAAAAGTCATTTGAAAACACATCTTCTAATAACACACTCGGGAGACAGGCCACATAGCTGCAATCAATGTGAAAAAACCTTTGCACAAAAAAGTAGTCTGATAGGTCACATGAGAATTCATACTGGGTTAAAGCCATATTGTTGTAACAGATGTAACAAGACATTTACTCAAAAAGGTCACCTGACAAAACATATAAGAACTCACACAGGGGACAAACCATATTGTTGTAATCAATGTGGTAAGACATTTTCTATAAAAGGTAATTTAACAAGACACACTCTAGTTCACACCGGAGAGAGGTCATATAGTTGCAATAGATGTGAGAAGACATTCACCCAAAAAAGTGGATTGTTAAGGCATATGCTTGTCCATACCGGGGAAAGGCCATTTGGCTGTAATGTTTGTGGTAAAACATTTACTCAAAATAGTGCTCTGTCAACTCACATGGGTATTCACAAGGGACAGAAGTCACATTCTTCAAAAAATAATTTGACGCAGAACGAAGAGATGATCATTCAAACTGAAAAAAGGCTTTACGGCTGTAACAGATGTGAAAAAACGTTTACTTTGAAAACTAGTTTGAAAAATCACATGCGAATTCACAGTGAGAATAGACCATTCTCTTGTAATACGTGCGATAAAACATTCATTCATAAACAAAGCTTGACAACCCATTTGCGAGTTCACACCGGGGAACGGCCATATTGCTGTAATATTTGTGGTAAGACATTTAATGTAGAGGTTGGTTTGATATACCACACGCGAACTCATACTGGCGAGAGACCATATGCTTGCAGTACGTGCCATAAGACATTTATTCAAAAAAGTCATTTATTAGATCACATTAAGATTCACACTGGGGTAAAGGCATATCGCTGTGAGAGATGTGATATGACATTTACGCTAAAAGGAGCTTTGACGAGTCATATGAGGATACACACTGGAGACAGACCGCATAGATGTAATGTATGTGACAAAACATTTACTACAAATAGTCATTTGACAAAGCACATGTTCACTCATACCGGGGAAAGACCTTATTGCTGTAATCGATGTGATAAAACATTTACTTCCAAAGGTATGATGACAAAACACATGCTAGTTCACACTGGAGAATTGTAATAAAGAGGGAGTAATGGATACTGGAGCACAATAGGTGCTGGTCAACTTTCTTGGACACCCTGTAGGTATGTTATCTATTTATCTACATTACATAGCAGTAACTGCCGAACTTAATCAACCCTTGTTGTTGTTAGCGTCAACGCCAATATAAAAAAATAAGCTATGTTGCTATAGTAAGAAATATGGAATGGTCAATGTGCTTGTTACTATGCACATTATTATGTACCTGCTAAGGTAAACTAGTAATTATCTGTACCTACTTACCATAGATTATGCTAAGAATATACGTATATTTATCTATGCGATTCTATTATGTATAAAATGATCTTACGAATGTGGAATCTGGCGGATGTGTCCTAAACCAATAAAATACTTTCATTCCATAAAAACGTTTATTGCAAACCATCCATCATAGTGGTGCCTGCCTACTTAACAAAACTTGTGCTTTCTAATAGAACACACTTATAAAATAAGTTTATAAACATTCCACACGTCCTAATAAAACCGTCTATGAGGCGCATTCTTCTTGTTAAACTGGTTGATCCACTTGTTGATGTTCTGCTTATGCAGTTGCCGTGCCATTCTCACTGGCTGAGGGTCTGTGTCTGTGGCGGCCATCAGGTCCAAGTGGTGCGCCGCGTCTGGGATCACTACAGCTGTTACTGACTCGCTCATGCTGTTTAGGATGCCACCTGGGGAGTCAAATTTGCAACTGTATCGTACCCTGCAAACTTACCATGCAGAAATATCAGGAGTTAGGTTGCCTAGATATCGCTGGGTCTTCTAATCTAGTTTGTCAACTTCCTGGCTACATTTAGCAGATCGTTGTCCCAGAAGGCGTGCTTAGTGAAGGCCACATTCAGATAATTTATCTGGTCTCCATCTCCACTAAGCATTCATTTATTCAATGGTACTAAAACAATCATGGCTGGCAAAACGCTATTATAGCTGCCTCTAACTATGTTGACCACCTAGAGAGAACGAGTGTATGTACCGGCAGTCCAAGGGTCCAGCAATCCATTACTGAACACGATGTTTGTAGCAGCTTGCAACAGCGATCCTCCATACGTGACTCTTGCGTCGTTTGCCCGAGGGTACACTCCGTACTTTCTGTGACATTCCGCGGCGTACTCCGTGAAGTTCCACGGAGCTGGCTCGAACATGTCCGTGTCGCCAGTCGAACACATCGGCATCACCATCTCTGTGCACGCCTGGATAAACAAAGACAAAGAAACTTTCTCGATCACGAAGTCCATTTGCTATACCTACCTACATCCGTCCGTTTGGAAGTTCCAACTTATATTGGTCCACTGCTGAGGGTATCTCCTAATTTCTCCCAAGATGTGCCACTGAGATTTATATGTAGACCAATGCGCGAGTTGATTTATTTACCTGATAATCCCATCCACTTGCGTCCAGGTTCCCGTAATCATCGCCTTGCTTGTAGTCAACGCACTTATTGTTGTGATTGTAATTTGTGAATGTTTCCAAAACGGATCCGATACCCTGTAACAGACATACAAGATGTTATTATCAGCACATGCATTGTATATTGCGCGTGCCTTAAAGCTGCAAACAAACGCATATCTATATTTACGCTCTTCTTGAGAACCACTGGAGTGCACTACAAGCAGATATCAAACTAACCTTCAAAAGTTCCTTTCCCTCGAGAGGTTTATCTAGATACTGGCAGACGACCCTCACAGGGTTGGCGGGCAACGGCACCAGAAAGTCACTCGGGAATGGATAGTTGACCATAGCCATCGTTGTGTACATGGAAGCGAGGAAGTCGATGAGGGTATCTACTTGAGTTGAATTCTTCACGGGGTCGCAGAGACGCCAGTTCGACTTCAGCCAATCAGAGCCGTTGGCGGTTGCCGAGTAGTTTCTGAAAATAAGCAGAAATTACAGTGCTAGTTCAAAGCCACACAATCAACATAACACATACCAAGGCTTGCTAGAAAACCTGGCAAAAAAAACTTATTTCTTGGTTACCTACGAATCATTTCATTTCATACAGGGTTTTTCTTATTTATTAGATGAGAAACTCTAGAGTGGCTTCACGCAAAAAGTGTTCACCACACATACTTGCGGAAATAATAGCCCCACAATGTTCAACTAGGTAGGTACCTCGATCATATTGAATAGTTTTACCTATAGCTGGATGAACCGTTAGAAGACCAATTTCTGAATCAAAGCACCTACCTGATAACAGTCCAAGCGTTTTTGATATTCTGTTCGCACTTCCTCGACGCCTGCCGGTAGCTGGAGGAGACGATCCGGTTGAACACCTCGCACGGCACCATGTCGGGGAACATGTGGACAGGCGCTGAGGCCGCGATGGCGCCCGATACCACGTGAGGGTACTTCATGCGGAAGTATGCTGATAGCATCCCACCGTATGATCCTAAAAGTGATATAGGAATTACGGTGGAACTAGTCGCGCACCTTTGCATACAAACGTGGAAGGGTAACTACTCCACTGTTTGACGTTGACCAACCAAAACTAAAGATTATATCAATTTATCTCGTCATAATATATGTCTGTATACACCCCAAACCGTAAAAAAAGTATTCATTTAAAAAATACTTATATCCGGTAGGTACCTAACTCATAATTATTTATTATTTGCGTGGTGTTGTATTTCCGACATTTCACACTGCCGGAATAGTTATCTACCTACCTAGGTATTTACATGCACGTGCTTTAAGTCTCCAGTAAAAGTACCTACGCGTAGGTACCGACTCGATGTTGTGGAGTTCAGTGATCTAATAATGTTGATCTGATAACCCCGATCTTACCCTATGAACTTCTACTGCTTCTACTATAAACGCGATTTACTTATGTTCCTTCATTATTATGTTGAGATAATCTGGTTCCTTAAGGGCCTGGACCCATCAGTACGGCGCGGCACCGTGCCGGGTCCAAATGGTCCAATCCACTGAATTATCCAGGCCTAAACGTGTCCCACTAAACTAACCAAAGTATACCTACCTAATTCGGGGTTTACCTACTCATATACCTACATAGGTAAACCAAGTAAAAAGTAAGTGAGTAAAGGTACCTATCAGTGTTTTGGTTGGTTTTTATTTTACGAACTGGTCTCGCGGCAAACTTACCTCCAAAAGCTATGACCGGGTACCGCGGCGTCACATTATCCACCTTGTCCACTTGGAGGTAGTCGATGAGATCTGCATAGTCTGCCAACGCCTGAGAGGATGTCAGGTATCCGATGTGCTCGTTGTCCAGAGACTTGTTGCCGAATGGCATCGACTGACCGTAGTATCTGAATATTCAAACAATCTTTATGACACGGCACGACGCTCATGATCTATGATCTAGGTACCTTTCGAAGTAGGTAAGTACCAACTCGCTCGGTTGACATTTCGGTTCATCATTGCCCCATCAACATCCTGTAAAAATCCACTGGTAGGACGTAAAAGTAGCTATTACCTCTATTCATCGGCTTCCCGCGATTTGAACAATGTCGTCAGTCATCTGTCATATGCTTCACTGAAAACCTTTGTTTCCACCAGTTGCCTGTCCATTTCCACTTACCAATTCTGAGAACTATAAAACCTAGTAAGAGTCCAACTCTGTCGCGACAAGACATGAGACTGACCTGTGCTCCGCAAACACCAATTTGGCCTTGTAGTCCGAGGCAATGTCCCACATGAACCCAGCATGCTGCGCGAATACTTCGATCTGACCCTGGAATCAATTCCATGAGCTAGATTGCAAAACGAGCCGCCAAAATATTGTTTACCTACTTTGTTTACGGTCAAAGTTCATCATTGGAGGATAATAAGCTGGATGATAAAAGACTGGGCTACATTTCAACAACAGAGAAAATGTCAAGGAAAGTTATGATACTTTAAAGGAATGGTTATTGTGATATTGATACGATGTTTAGTACAATGCAGTCATTGTCGTAAACGTGACGTTTGAAGAATAGGACAGAAGATTTAGTTGATAGTTACCACACCTTATTTGTACGAGTTATTGAGTCGTGCTAATAGAATTTATAGAGCTAGAGATTTATAGACTTATTAGACTCAACGTCATTGAAAATCAAAATAAATTATGTTCCTAGGTAAAGGACCCGCTTCTAGCTAGGTAGTTGATTTTAATTTCAAACTAATTCTTTTGGTCTATATAAACTACCATAAAGTTTCGTCTACCTATCTTCACAATGACGATAGCTACCTATGAACCTCTGATTACAAAGAAGATGAGAACATACCTCATTTCCCGTATAAAAGAAGATGGGTCCTCCACCTTTATCCCAATGCTGTTCATTCTCCAAATATTTAATCTTGAAAGTTTCATTTCTCTGGTAACTGAAATGATCCAGCGGCACTTCAAACCACTTTGTCTCGAACTTATATTTACAGTTCACTATCGTTAATATTGATAACAGAAAACTGAGTGAAAAATTCATGATGAAAGACGTCTGATCTCCTCGAAGAACGGACGGGTTATGAAGGAAAAAATAAATAAAATTGTGTTGTGTGGTGATGCGCGCCCCCGCAAGTTATGTAATTATGTACAGACAGTTACAAAAGTTTTACTTTAAACTATTTTCATTTATTTTCTGTCATCTTTTGTATAGCGTAAGGTCTAGTTTTGTCTAGCAGAGAAATGCCTGATGGATAGGTAATGGTTGATTGGTTCCTCACTATACAGTTAGATTGGATCGGCGGCATCTGTGTGCTCTCGCCGTACTCATGGAGAGGTAGGTACCTCACCTACCTACCTAATGGGTAGAGATGCGATCAGAGCCATTCAAAGGAAGAGTATTTTGGTATAAACGATAATGCCTTGAGATCCTTGTGATTTTATCGATTACAATATTAAATAAAATATTCTTGGACAACGCTCTGTAGTCCCAAACTAAGCAAAGTTTGCACTGTGGGAACTAGATTGCTAATAGAATACCTACATAAATAATTTTTTTTTGTAAATACCTACTTATGATATACATAGTAAATATTTGAGTTTAAATTTGTAAAAAATAACTAAATTGTGTCGATTACTTTTTCGAGTTTGTATGAAAACTCGCCAGGCAAAGTCGCGAGTTCTCCAATAAGTTAAGCGTATATTTGAAGCACTTGTGTTGTTATCAACGCAGTTGACCTGACCCCTTTGATCAAGGCAGGATACAAGCTGGTCACAGTCAATACACCAGTTACTG
The DNA here is from genome assembly GCA_918843925.1 of Eulithis prunata. NCBI lineage: Eukaryota > Metazoa > Arthropoda > Insecta > Lepidoptera > Geometridae > Eulithis > Eulithis prunata. The sequence continues at coordinate 10,704,377 of OU974008.1, read as the reverse complement.
AAGTATTGTGTGCCTGTGTCAGTCTCTTAAGATCTTCTTAAATATATTAAACTCTTTTGAAGCTGACTTAGAATCAACGCACAGCCTAAACTATAAGTCCTAGAGGTATGAAATTTTGGAGGGTAGGTTCCTTATACAGGGTGTTACCAGACCACTTCCGAAAACTTGGAGGTTCCAATCAGACCATTATACTGAAAACATTAAGCGAAAAAAATCGCGAAAAAAAAAATTGACTTGACTATCTCTTATTAATTTTTTTTCTAGTTACATACACACAGTACAACATAATAAGACATATCTACCTAATTATCTCATTTAAAAAAGCAAAAAAACAAATAAAATAAATAAAGCAGCAATGTACACGCAGCACGCAGATTACGTCTACTACAGCATGAACAGCTGAGAGTTCATCGCGGGTCATTCAAGTACGCGACGTGCGAGCGACCTACGTTAGTACCTACCTACGTTAGTAGGCACTTACGACACAGAATAAATAATAGTACTACTCCTCGACCTTACCTACGTGAATGCGTACATTGCGGGCTGGCGAAATAAATACAAATCTTTAAACATTTTTTTCTCCGGCTTTAATTATTTTTCAGGATAACTGATTTTTTTTTGGTTGGGTTTTGGTGTGCTGTAGCTCCCCCTTTCGTTTTCGGAAGTGGTCTGGTAACACCCTGTATAGTGTAGGGGCGCACTAAGAAAGGAATTTTGAAAAGTTGCACTCTTCAAGGGTCTAGAACGCGAGCAACGCCGCGGGCGACGGCTAGTACAATATATAATTAGTGCACAGAGTGATTCGTTTAGAAGTGTGAAACAGGATATTTGTAATTCTAAATCGGACTACTTGTCTGAAGTTTAGGTTGGTACCTACCTACCTACTTATACTTTAGCTAAGTAATACCCTTTGCAAGTAGGTAGAGGTCTGGTACTCGCAGGTACCTACTTCGCTAGAGTTCTTACTGAGAGAGTTCGGCCGGGGAAGTACACAGCAAACACTATTATCGGAGCGAGAGTGATTGACAATAGTACAAGGCATGTCATCAGTAAATGGACGTGCTTGGCGAGGTCTGATCATGGGACATGTTTCGTATTTTTTAATAACAAAATAATAGGTAGTTATTACAAAGTAAATGCGTGTTTTGTCAAAGTTTATTTAGGTATCTATACAAATTAGTTAACATTATGTTACTAATACCTACATGAGGCTACATGAGTAGGTATCATTAAGTATTGTGGATTCTACGTCCCTACTTATATATGTTGTGCTATCTAGAATATTTTACGTATTTATGTAGAAGTTTTAATACCTAGATATCTTGCGTTATGCGTTGTTTTTTATGGTAATTTTTATTCATAATAAATTAAGTGAAAAATAGGTAACTAGGTACCTACCTAGGTACTCTGTTGATAAACGCATCAAGCTAGGCAATTGAAAGTGATTGAACAATCGATATTTTAGCATTTTGTAAAAAATATTCAACGTTACGAGGTATTAAGAATGTCCCTTTCTTTTAGTAGGTAACACCCTTTTCTTGACGCACATATTGACCTTCGATTTACTTTCCTGAGTGTTGATGGATGGTCTACATCCACCAGTCGAGTCACCTCCAGATTCTGCAGGTGTTGTCTTTGGATGCTGTGACGATGGCGTCACCTGCGTACGAGTACGCACAGGAGAATATCTCGCCTTGATGTCCGGACAGCACCTGTCAGATTAACCCATGTTCAAGAAAATTGATTTTATTGCACATTTGTTGCCAAAACACTAATCTCTATCGAATACTTTTTTTGTTAGAATCTACCTATGCCAATGCTCGTCAAAATGTATGTACAGTAGGTACTGTACACAGCGAACATGTTACAGAAGTCCGTGATTTATCTATTTTTTGTTACATAAACTGAGAGAGTATAGAGGTACCTACCTACTTATCAGGCAGTAGGTTTAGTGTAAGTAGTAGTGGTGATGTATGAACCTGAATGCAGTTTCCAGTGGTGGTGTTCCAAACTCGAGCGCTTCGATCAGCCGATGCGGTTAGAAGGCAGCCCCCAGCCGGACTGAAGCAAACCTACCACGAAACGATAAATAGAAAGTGTTAAATAACCAACTTCAATAAAAATATACTAGGTAAGGTAACTAAAGGAATATTAGGTACAACTCTCTGAGGTTTTGTTCATACCTACTCACAGACAACTGCAATATCTCACAGCTTTCGTTATGCATATAGCGTTGCTCGCGTAGTAGACTAGGCACCACGAAAAAACTACATAATAATCCCTTTAGAGTTTCATTGGTCTAACCAGGCGTGGATGACTGATTGAATCTGGCCACACTATGAATAAAACCCATATAAAATACTACGTATACATATCAACACTGCTAATAATGAAACATCTTGAAATTGAGCTACACAAGAAAGTCCTACCTTGGAGACTTCCTCGCGATGTCCCTTCATAACAGCGAGCTCCTTAAAGTCAGCTCGGACGTCGTACACTCGCGCTGAACAATCGCTGGATGAAGTGGCCATGCGCTGGCCCGCCCAGTCGAAGCAGATATCCAACACCTGGCCGTGTCAATAAATACAGTTATATTGAACCCATTCTCTCAAGCTGAAAAATAATCTACTCCCAATCATTTTTTCATAGTCTTTGATATTAAGAGCAGGTTGTCAGAGGGAAAATATTTTTAAAATTAGAATAAAATACTGTAATACACCAATATTATAGTATTTTATTTGCTCGAAAACTTTGCTACGCTATTTTGAAATTTCGGCGTAGGTCCTAAACGATACGCTACGTAGGGTCTACGCCGTAGAGGCACCAATATAATCGCTACGCGCTGCTGTAATTGGCTTTTTTCCGTGGTTTAATGAAGCCTACTTACGAATACTACTAGTAGGTATTTTATGAATGTCTTTAGTGTGATGTAAACCTGTCCATTTAGTAACTTTGTACACATTTGCAAGTATTTTTCGCTCAGGCTCCAATCATTTGTTCGCTGCTAGTATGAACATGAACTTCATCATCGTCCTTATAAAGACGTCCATAAGTACGAATTTACATAGGTACGTGATAAAATTCGAATCAAGAAAATCTGTACTGAACCACATTGATGGTTTCCTTCACCGTTTAAAACATGGGAACTATACCTACGTCAATACAAATTTTAGAGATGTTTCAAAAGGCTACCTCATCAGTATGAGATGCAACGGTAGCAAGGCAGGCGGTATTCCTCGCGTCCCACAACTTGGCGCTTCCATCCAGAGAAGAGGAGCCCACAAGCGAGCTGTCCCAGTTCAGCTGCACATTTGATATCTCGCCGTTATGCCCTTGGAGGACTGCCACACGACTGGAAATGGAACCCAACTGTTATTGTTCCTGCCATATTGTTCGTCGCTATCAGATTAATGAAGCCTTCGAAGTTGCTATAAGTATTTTGTGAGGCACTGGTTATATTTCAACGTTAGCGTTTTATAGATGAGTAGGTAGGTAGGTAGTATGAATGAATCGAAATCTAATATATTATCTTATATTGGGTATTAAGCTTTTTTGCATATTAGTAAGATAGGTAACCTTACTTTATACAAAAAAAACTTATACAAAATGATATTTACTACGAACTATTAGGTACGTACCATGGGTGATCTTATCGCTAGGGAGCGATTTATAGGTAGGTAATTGAAAAGCAAGGTCTGGAATACACTAGCATCTTGCTTTTTCTACCGAACTTAGGCTCATTTCCTAGTGTACAGACTTACTCCTTGACCCTGGTGTCCCACATGGCTATGGTGCCGTCGAAGGAGCCCGTGATGAGTCGTTGACCTTCGTTAGGGTCGAACTGCAACGCTATCACCTCGCCGGAATGGCCCGTGTACGTGTGGATTTCAGCGCCTTAATTACAAGAATGAAAAATACACTTTTAGGTCAGAACGGTTCTGAAAGCACTAGGTAAGTAGTACGATGCAGGACTTGTAGAGATTCTGGGTTAGAATTGATTGACCCCATACTTTCTTGTCCCCGATGTAGATTACCAAATAGGATGTACCTATGTGCTAAATAAATGCCGATACTTAACTTAATCGATGAGAAGGAAAAGCATTACCAGTGCGAATATCATAAAGCTTGGCCGTGTGGTCCATTGAGCCAGTAGCAGCGAGGTCGCCTTTATGGCTGAACTGTGCCGCCACCACCTCGCCCGTGTGACCCCACAGCGTCGCGAGACACTCCCCAGTCACAGGGTCCCAGACCTTTGCTGACTTGTCGAAGGAACCGGTGATCACACGGTTGCTGCAAGGAGAAATTAAGATTGCAACCAGAGCTCGAAGTCTGAGTTTTGTTTTGTTGATCGAAACGCATATCGAGAAGCGACTTGCGAGATATTTTGTATACATGAAAACCCTATAAGCGCCTCCATACAAAAATTGCGATTTTCTCGATTCTCGCTTGTCGCAAATCAACATATGAAAACTAAGACTACGGGCTTAGGTCCCCTAAGTGGTTCTCTTGGTTTGGACTTTCGGATCTTTGAGCATGTCTGTCCAATAGTAAACCACAGACGGAAGCATATTTATTTTTAAAATAAGCTGGCCTAGAGTAAAATAGCTTACCAGGACGGAAAGTTGAAGCCGACAGAGTAAACTACGTTCTGGTGCCCTGCGAGAGTCGCAAGCTCTTTTCCATTCTCAACATTCCAGACCTTGCATGTCCTATCGTAGCTGCCGGATAGACATCTGCAAAAAAATTTACATAAGCAACTAAAAGTATTTATTAGTAAATCTAGTTTCTACCTTTGGCAGGCCAAAAACAAAGCAGCGTTCACAATAAACTTGAAACGAAAACTATACAATATTGGAGCCACAATACAATAAGCTTATGTAAGCATACAAAAAACTGACGTTCGTTGATAATTTTTGCAGAAGTTTTAGAAAATTCAACTTCCATAGCAAACATTTCCAGCTAAGTAAAATGTACCTTTTTCCAGTCTTGTCAAATGCGACATTGGTGAGTGGTAGAACGTGTGTGTGCAATGTTTTGTAGATGTAGAACCGCTTGCCAGCCGGGCCTTCATGCTCGATCCTCTTCTTCAGGATATCCAAGCATTGCTCCAACTGCTCTCGGACCTCCTCGGTGATGAGGACTTCTTTCTGGTAGAGCCGTTTGGCTATTTCTTTTAGGTCTGAACTGTAATCGTTTTATTCGGATAAATTAGCCAAGGTAGAAGTAGACATGAGCTACCTAAGTAATGCTTAGAGTAAAAGAAAAAACTAATGTGGTGTTGTTATAGGTGAAGTTCTGAGGTAAACCCATATTTACGGTTACCTATACCTATTGTATAAAAGCAAAAAAAATAATATTATAATAATATTTTTTACTTGTCACAGTGTGATGAGTTCGACTTACTTGGAATTTAGGTCAAGCAGATCGATGTCTTTACTCTTGACTATCCCCTTCTGAAGGTACTCCAGCACCAACCCTGGGGGATGGTACCTCAAGTGGAATTTGAGCAGCTTCATAGTTTTATTGCAAATCCTTAGCAATTTATGTTTGTTTCATGTTCGTATTTCCGAAGAAACCACCATGGTATATTATTTTACTATTTTTATCTTGTAAAGTTTCAAAAAAATGTCACCATCTTGTCAACAGTTACCGTTGCTATGGTAACCATAAAAAGTGAAGACTATAAACGGTACTTATTTACCTATTTATCCTCGGAAAATTAAAATGTTTGCATTCTCTTTAGGTAGTTCATGTTAATCTTCGTAAACTTTTCTTCTAGAGCGTTTTGGACCGAATTTACCCCCCAAGTTCATATTCAAACCCCATAAACATTGTATATAAAAGTATCATTCTTCCAAGATAAAAGTGGTCTATCATCGTACTGAACATTGCTTGCCTGATCGCTCGCTATAATCAAATGAACTAGAATGAATCAATGATTTGTAAAAGCGGCGTCGAGGAAACGTTCTCGTCCATCTGTTTTACCTTACACAACCGATAATTAAATTATTACTAGCGAGTTAGCGGGGTTTCAAGAACGCTGTGAAATTTCATCAACATCCTTTAAATTCTTGGTCAATATCCTATTCTAGAAAACTAGTGCGAACCTAGCACTAGTAGCAAGGTAACGACTCAACTGAGTGCGTTGAAGTCTTTTACTCGCGTAGATAACTATTTGGGTGGATTTAAATAAAACTAACTACTACGTACCTACTACCGTATATAAATAAGCTATTAGCCCAGGCGGCGAAGATTGGTCTATTTCAAAGACTGTACCTATTGTAACAATTCGCTGGTGATGATGATTGTTGATCTAATTAAACCTTGCTACGGCGTAGGCCTTTTGCGACTAAAATACGATGTTTTGTGCACTATTAGAAAAATGCGTTGGATAATCGTGTTTTTTTTTCTAAATACTATATTATTACCTATCTAGAGTATCTAGGTCTGCTTTCTTTTGATGTTAGATAATTGTAATTTTTTCTGTTATCCTTGATACGGCGTAGGCTACGGCTACAATAAAAATACTCGTATAGGTATTTTGTTTATTTTTTTGTCATATTTTACATCTATACGTAGTCTAAACAGGCCTATTTAGCTATCTCGATGTTTTCTAAAATCTGGGAATGAACTGGAGATTGGCCAACATGCCAACAAAAGGCGGTGTATGCGCTCCATGCGGTCCGCGTTGCATTGGTGTCAGCGGCAGGTAAATCTCAGGGATGGAACTAGGGAAGAAATATAAACATAGCACTACTGATTGTACCAAGCAGTTGTGTTACGGGGAATAAACTAACGAAAAAATTAGTAACACCGTTGTAACACCACAGACTACGTAGCATGTGTTTAATATTCTGGATATTAGTACAATTACCTGTTGAACATAATTCTAGAATGAATCTAAAATATTTTTTTCTAGTTTGGAGCGCTGACGCTGATAGCATAGACACCCTGATAGCTGACGCTAAGGCTGGTTAAAATGACAGGAGATTATGAATAAAAGTGTGCGTATCCATCAGAGATGTTCGAGGAAAACAATTACAAGTTACAAGAGTGTACAAGGAAAAAATTAGAGAAGCTTGATAGAGTAGTGATATTATAGAAGCTTTATTATAGCAGCGTCCTGAAAACGTCCATTAGTGCAAACAAAAACATCGTGTGAAAGACATTTCTTTGTAAGACGAGCTCTTTCAGGCTTTATGGGACACATATTACCTGCGGGAATGTTCTACGGGGTTACAGGGTAGAGTCGAATTGGAAAATATACGCGTGCACGGTTGATGATAATATTGTTAGATCATTGCATTTGCAGAGTGGTCTGTTTTTGGTTTGTGAAACCGTTTTAATTACAGTAAATAAATACAGATAGTGTAGGTACCGAGTGTACCGACCCATCCTACATAATATGAGCATGATAGGTATGGTTTATTTCCTAGGTATTTATTATCTAACCTACCATACCATAATGTATTCGCAACTGAACTAGAAAGACCTTGAGTTCTTATTTAAAATACCTACTGGTATACTTAATGAGACAAGTTGAAGCTTAATTGTGTAGAAGTTGTGTGAATATTCAGAAGGCTTATTATTATGTTACAGAATATTACGGTTGTGCCAGCAATGGACCGGTACATCCGGTAGGGTTACCTCACAACACACCTTTATGTTACGTAAATAATACCTACTAAGTATTTTAGGATCTTCTTCACTATGAAAATTGTTACATAAATGAATTGTTTACCGGTATTCTGCTATTTTGACACTACCAAAAAAATACATGGACAGTTTCAGTAGAGAGAGGCTGATTTTTGTTATTATTTCAGTATTTGTTAGTACTATTATTATATGATCTGTGGCTATACTTAGTACGAGTACAAAGTTGCTTAAGTATATCTTTCTATGGATTTCGCGATCTGCCGTGACGAGCGAGACGGATTTCTGAATAGATAAAGTATGAGAATGGGTCACTCGGGTAGTAAGTAGGCACGCACGTGTATTTTTTCTGGTAATAACAAAACAGCTAAGTACTTGTACTTATTTAGGTAGCTCTACTTATTTCAAATGAATAAAAATATAATACTGCTAGAGCAGCAAAGTACCTACCTATTAACATTGAAAATACGACAGCATAAAAGTCTTAAGACCGTATCTCATTAGATTCTACGGCCATTATCCAAGCTCACATCACAGCACACATTTTAATTACCAACTCCTTTTGTGTGCGTCGAAGCGAGGCTATAATTTCCCTGCGTTGGCAACCCTACGCGTCCGGTCGGACAGGTTGCGCAGGCGCACGCTGTTGCGTATTTACAAAACCTAGTTTCTGTCTTTTTAATCTATATATTATTTTTAGCACGTAGGCACTTTTTACCCACCTATTGTCCCTCTACTGGACGCGGGTCCCCAAACGAGCTTAAACTATTTTGAACACAGGTATTTTTGGTATTATCGATAATTCCAAAAATTCGAGTGTTCAAAATAATTTAGGTTTTTAATATAAATTTTAGGTTGAGTTGACCTGCACGCAGCAATTATCAGTAAAATCCTAACTATTTATTCCTTGTTATAAATTGAAAATAAGTGGGTATGTACTCATTTTTGATAGGACTAAAGAAGTAGCATTATATATAAAACTCTTTTGAAGCTGACTGAGAATCAACGCACAGCCTAAACTATAAGTTCTAGAGGAATGACATTTGGAGGGTAGTATCCTTATATAGTGTAGGGGTGCACTAAGAACGAAATTTTGAAAAATCGCACCCTAGAGGGTCTAGAACGCGAGCAACGCCTCGGGCGACGGCTAGTTATGTGCTATAACTTGAAGGCTTTGCAGATAATATAATGTCTATTATGTTTTACAACTGCGCAGCCGCACGGTCCTTGACCGGCGCAGTCTGTCTCGCGCCAGGTGAGAACGCGCACGCGACGCGCAACCAAATTATTCAAAATTTAAACACGATTGCTGTTACTTTCATTCTTACGTCATTTATGACGTTTTGGTACTATCGGTGAGTGTGTTTTAAGGTGTAGTAGGTAATCTTCCAAGGGTGTAGTAGTGAGTGACGTGAATAGTGACAGTGACTGATGTGGTTGTGCTTTAGGTAGGTACCTATTAAAAACTAGATGTGAGTATTGCCCGGTTTTTATGATAATGTTGATTTTTGAAGGTAGCAAATTAGTTCTTGACTAAAAGGACTGAAAGGCTGTGAAACCGCATAGTCGGGTAATAATGGCTATAGGTAGGTACAGTCTAAATATTACCTAAGGATGCAAAAAAATTGTACCAAGGTAAAATTAAATGATCAATCAAGTTAAAAACCAAAATAAAAAAACTAAACAATAGAAATACAAAAATGTATTTGCCACACAAGTAAAATGTAAAACTCAATAGCATTGTTTACTAACCAGCTTTACCTACTTGAAAATACGGTTGGTTATGAGAATTTTATAAATAAAAACATAGTAAATAGACAAACGTGCTCAGGTAGCCGTCGTTTCTTGAATAAGCAGTGTCTTTGTTACGTATTTTTTTCCGCAATGCTAAGTACCTACGACCTAATATATACCTATTATTTATTTGGGTTTTTGTCATTCTGGAAGTACATACATATTTTAAAAATCTGTCACCAAGGGGACATTGTCATAAGTAATTAGCTATCATTTTCTGACTTCTATAACATAGGTATCCTTACCTAGGTACCTACTACATTTTTTTAGAACATCTCCGTCTGAAACCTGTTCAAAAAGGTACAGAAAAGATTTCACAGAGATTTAACAATAAAAAGCTCCCACCGGAAGAAACTAAGCACATATTTTTAGTACACCTAAGTACCTACTTACTATGCAGACTGCAGAGGCTATTCCGGCTAGGTAATTTTAGATAATTTTTATTCCTTAGTCAGTGACGAGGGCTATAACGAAAGCCACTTATTACAAAATCTGCAGGTACACTTTCACCAGATTTAGCCTTGCGTCATAATTGCCGATGATCGCTCTTGCTTTTATTTGGAGAAAGCTCTCAGCCATTCGTCCTGTGAACGGCTTGCTATTTCATTCTGTGGTCAAACTAGTGGGACCACTCTAGTTCCGCGTTGTAAGCATAATATGGTTCGTCTAAAAAGAGGTAAACGTCATGATGACGGTCGTGTTTAGGGTTCCAAGGATATCCACGAAAAATAAGTATAATAGGAGTATTCGATTTTTTGAGAAGCCTGAAACGAGTACTCAATGGATTGATGGCATTGTAAAGACCGCAAAAAGTTGGTGGATTAAAAAAAAAAGGATCTCGACCATTTTTTAAGTGTAAATCGAGATCTACATAAGTGTTTCCAATTTATTTACCCTTTCCAATGTTGGTTTTCAATCTTCGGTTTGACATTATACGCGCCTTCTTTTTTTTACCGAATCTTCTTCTATTTATGGCATCTGTCCGATCTAGCAAGTTAGTGATTATGAAGGTACCTGGACGTCGGTTTTGGACGGTGGCCGCTTGTAGAGAACTGTGAGTTGAGTCATGGTTATGGTAGACGGGTGCTTCTTCGAGGAATGTTGTTTATCTCCGTTCTATCATGTTCTATACACGTGCAAAAACTATGTACCTAGCTAAGCACTAATATTCTGTGGCTAAGCTTAATTATATTTTCCTATATGAATTTATTATCTAGGTAGATGGTACATTCAGGGTGTGGGGGTAGAAACTCCTTTGTTGCTATTGTTTTAAATACAGGTTCACAAAAAAAACCATTATTTTAAACCTTATTACAAGGAAATGGTAGAAACTAATCAAGTAAATGGTAGAATCAGGTGAGCTATCAGCTTGTTCCATTACTTTTATAATAAAAAAATAAAAAACTCTTGACATTTTTAATGTACCTATCCTTACGTTTATTAAACGCCCAGCATTTAGCCAAAGCAGTTCGACTTGTTATATACGGTACCTAGTAGGTATATAACTTTATAGCAATAAAAACACTTTTTATTTAAGTACAGTATCGTGGAAATAAAACAGTTTTAAATAAGCACGAAATCATGTACAACGATGTAGTTAAATATCTGACTATCTTTGTAAATAATCGTTTATTTAACATAAATGCACGTTGTAAGTCAAGATTACAAAAATTACATTTTAAACATAGGTTTAGCTGATATAACCAGCTATTTATGTACTTAACATTAATACAGTTACTTATATAGTCTATACATAATATATGAGAACTGGTTGCGCAAACACAGATGCAGTCTTTGAGAATACGGATGTTACTTGTTCCATCTACGATCGTAATAAAATTCCAATTGAATTAAAAACAACTGGTCAAAATTGACTCGTAATTATGGGAATTGCTGCAGCTACGAGGCTGGTTGAGATACGAGGTGCGGGAAAAAAGTGTTAGCTATAATAGAAAATCTTTAGGAGAATGTGAATAAGACCATGCTTATAAAAATAGACACGGTAGTCGACGAGAAAATAAGACATCCTCGGTGCGGTGTTGATATTAATATCATGCATGGAGCTGACATGCTCATGCATTAATGCATGCCGTGTCTCAGGCCGGGCAGACTAATAAGAATAGGTACTATAGGGTTAACACAGTAAGGTAGGTAAAAAGAATCATACAAAAAAGTACTAGGAACAGTAGGAACTAGGCCGTAGTTTCTTGTCTGTTCTTCTAGTCTAACTGGAACCTAGAATCACCTAGTTTGTAAGATGATTCTAGTACAGAGGTTCACTCCCGAAAACTTAGTACCTACCTTACCCTTAAATTATTGAAATTTAGCCAGAAACATGGTATAAAAAAATATCCAAATATTGGTAAGCAAATTTTAGGTAAATTTGAAAAACTTTCTCGAGGAAACCAGTGTATGACACGAAAAAACCATACATTCAATCCATACGCATGCACACTGCACGCAGTCACAAAAGCAGGCTAATTGCATGTCCTATCATTATCACGAATATTTGGAATACTAAGTGTAGGTCGCGTAGCAACGCGCGTTGAAATCTTTTGTATGAAAAATAAATCGAACTTTTTAACCCAACAGACTGAGCAACCAATTAGCGTCTACCTTTTTCGCAATCTCTGAATTTGACACAATCCAACAGTGAACCAACACTAGTGATAAGTCGATGTAGAATACTGGAAAACTGTACTTAAATATTTAGATGAAAGATATACATATAGGTAATGTGGTTCACATAGTGATAGCTATTAAATAGATTGCAAATTATTCGTCAGTTTACAATCTTCCTGGAGCTTTGTAACAATTTCCCAGTGTAGGTACCTCCACGTCATACACGCACGCAGTATCTTCATTTGAGAAACCATCAAATTAAGCCTTTACTTTCACACATGGTAAGCAAGTGTTTCACGGGTGACATGATCCCACTGCCTCGGAAAATCATATTCCAGCGACGCGGACGTGCGCACAGTGGGGTATTGAGTTACCCTCGCAAAGTAACATGGTATCCGCCATGCGCCATAGTTTGCAGCATAGAGTCGTACTTATCTTAGACCTTATCAAAGACAACCCACTATGGGGAAAACCTATACGAAAATTTTCTAATGCCAGAGGGTGCTTTTTCACCAGAGCAAAAGCTACTTTGCTAAGGATGTGTTTAAAACCCACCAATCGTTTAATATGAAAACGAACGATCCCTATTGGTGGATTTTAAACACATCCTTAGCAACGTAGCTTAGTTTTGGTAGAAAAGCACCCTTAACCTGCGGTTTTACAACTTCACAAAACCTGAAATGAGCTAAAAAAGCTTTTAAAATTATCTAGAAAGCAATGTGCACTGTGCAGTGCAGGCTTAACTTGCAGTTCAAACAAAAAACAAACTACCTAAGAACCATAAAACAAAGTGTGAAATAATACGGTGTTGTGGGCCAAAGCTTTCACTCCGAGCCCTGTGATTACCTGCTATTACTGTAGGGCGATGAGAAGATTCAATTGTCGAGAGTGTAGAGACTATTATGCAGGTACAATTAGATTTGCCCGGCGGCTATCGGGAATTTGTGATCTCATGTACGTACATTTCTCGGTATTCTAACATAAGTCCAAACTAGGCAGCTATCAGCTTACCTGTATGATTAAGAAAATGTTTATTTCTAAGTAGGTATATCTAAATATTTCTAGGCTCGGGTCGAGGCACTGCCACCTGGAATCACCTAGTACCTACAAGGAAGTATCACAATGATAATTTTGTATCGTCTTATATAGGTAGGTATAAGACGATACAAAATCATCCTTGTGATTTTACTGAATAAAATACTGTTTACTTTGACTTTAGTTAAATAAATAAATAAATATTCACGAACATTTAACACAACGCCTTCTAGTCCCAAACTAAGCAGAGATTGTACTATGGGAACTAGATGGCTGATAGAATACATAGGTATATACTTTTTTTTTGTAAATACATACTTATAAAATACATAGTCACACCCAAACACAAATATTAAGGTATCTCTGGTTTTCTATCTTTGATAAAAAACATTAAAACGTCTTTTTAGGTCTCTAGGTTCTATTGTCACGGAGGTTAAAAAAACCGTTGTAAGAATTGTAAAATAACTTGTTATAACTTATTTCGTTTGTTTGTTGTTGCAGTGAGCGATGGCGTCTGAAGGCGTCGTCAATAAAGCCTTCGAGGCTGTGGACGACGGCTTCCAGACCATAGACCTGAGGAACGCCAGGAAGGGGGATGCTCAAACTCAAACCCGGGTAAATGGTTGATAATTGATGTTTACTTGATATTTTGACGGGCGTCATGGCTCATGGCGTCGTTAGTAGGTCTGCCTTTCGTGCCGGGTCGTGGGTTCGATCCTCACCAAGAACAAACATTTGTGTGTGGCAAACATAGATGTTTGTTTTGTGTCTGCTGTGTTAAATATATATTATAAGTAGCTGTAAGTGTAGGGACTTAGGGATCTAGAACATAAGCCCTCAAAGTAGTCCATTGAATGAGGCTTTAGTTTAGTTACGAATATAGAGAGCCGTCAATTACAATGACTTACTTTGAGATAAGTTGCTTTTAATTCGGCACAGTGTGTGGTAACTTTTATAATCATCTTTTTCAGACCCGTTCTACTGAAATATTGGAGCTTTAATTAAAAGAGGAAAGCACGAAGCTTCGCAAAGTAAGCGTTTGCGACGCCATTTCTCCATTTCTCGATTCTCTCCAAGGGCCATAAATATGGCGCGAATTTAATTTTGTTCCAAATTCAAATTAAAGTCACGTCAAGATCCCAAAACGTGCGCAGTACTACGGTAGAATACAAATTAAAAATGAACCTACCCGCTTCAGTGGGTCGAGGAAATTGAGATCATTGAATTGTGTAAAATTAATTTACTTGCGTTCTACTGTTGGGGTTTACCGTAAATAAACGATGAGCTGTCTGGTGCAGGAATATAAAAAATATATCGATAAAAATAGGCTAGACATGACATTATTTACGACCACAGGGTACGACGTAACTTTGAGCGAAATAACCACGACTATCTTTAGTTGGTACCTAGATTCAATCTGAAGATAGCTAATCCTCCTTGCTGTCACTAGCAACGGTTTTCTCAAAATCTATTTTCCAAACCGATTATAGGTATCAGAAAGATATGGAGATAAGATTTAAAGTGGCGCCCAACACGGGGCGGGCTTTAAACGAATATTTAGATATTCGTTGCAGCTGAGTAGGTACTATTGTTTTATTTTCTTCAACTATAATCTAATTTGACAGCACTAAAATTGTTACTGTTCCATTTTCATGAACTAAAATGACAAATACAGCAATAAGTTAGTAGGTACCTATGTATGGCACTTAACTATTATTATAATCATCCTCTTTTTCTTTACCGCTACGCTATAATATGAATTCTGTGATTCTACCTACTTACTGTGTTTATAAGGTGCCTATTTTGTCTCGCGTTCCTTCCAAGTTTATATAGAGTGGCGCGTGGTCGCTCCCCTCAGTAGTTCGCGAGGGCTTGCGCCGCCCGCCCACAGCCCGCGCTAGCTTCCACCAAAACTTTTACGCGTTCGCGATCATCTTCCAAAGTAAATTTAAATTAAATATTTTACAAGTATCCACCTACTTAACTAGACCATATTGGAACATTTTATTATTGGATTGGATATTCAGAAAGTTTTTTAAAAAGAAATATCGAGTCACTTACATTTGAGCTGAATCTTTTTTAAGCACTTTTGAAGCAGGAATGTTTTGAAAGTAA
Organism: Eulithis prunata; assembly: GCA_918843925.1. NCBI lineage: Eukaryota > Metazoa > Arthropoda > Insecta > Lepidoptera > Geometridae > Eulithis > Eulithis prunata. Next base: position 10,689,158 of record OU974008.1, on the reverse strand, counting down.
CTCTTCGATGGATCCAGTAATGAGTGTTTGTACTAAAATGGTAGGTTATTTACTGATAGTAACATTAGTATCATAAGTATTAATTATGTGCTATCATTACTTTTATCTAAAGTCCCTATTTCAATTACACATTAGTTCTATCACTAAGAATTCTTCTTTTATAACATGTATTTACTCCTATACTAAATTATCAGTGTAAGTATATTGCGTAAATACCCATTAGTTAACTGTCGTCAATATTAAATAGTAGTAAGATCCAATTGAACTTACTTAAATACCTAATTTGGTGCGTAGGGAGGTTTAAAAATAAATAGGTACTCATGAACATGTTACACAACGCCCTTTAGTTCCAAACTGAGCAAAGCTTGTACTACTATGGGAACTAGATTGCTAATAGAATACTTACATAATTATATATATATATATATATATATATATATATACTTTTTTTTGTTTATACATAGCACAGAACAAACATCTATGTTTGCCACACAAATGTTTGTTCTCGGTGGAGATATAACCCACGACCCACAGCACGAAAGGCAGACATAAATTTAAGTTTTATTAAACTTTTTGAAAATCTAGTCAATAAATCTAGGCAAGTCTGGGGTTCCTCACATCACACTACACATAATCATTACAGGATTACACTAGCCTCTCCTGTACCTAAACAAAATCAATGTTGAAAGCAGTAACTGATTATGTACCTACCTACATTGTAGCAGTACAAAGCACAGGATATCAGCTGCGTGCATTGTGTGGCCTAAGGCCTGGATTACACTCATACCTATTCATCGTCAATGAACGTGCCGCGTTCAATGGGAGAACCGATTTGGACCATGATAGGGCTTCAATGGGGGGCGGTGGCTATGGTTGTCGATCGAATAAATGAACAATGACTTACTTACCAATAGAATAGGTAATGTGCACTAATGTATTGAAATTCAAAAGTCAAAATACACTCGTATAGAACAGTGATCCACAATAAATACAGTCTAAAACAAATCTAATCATTGTTTCTAAATCTAATCTAATCATTTGAAATATTTCAAAGTCCTTATATTTTTTATTATTTCAAAAACTATGAGATTTACCAATAAGGTTAGTGTTTTGTCTCTTTCGTACGAATCTGAATCCGCTTGTCAATGCACAAGACAAAACACGATGAATCTCAAGCGTATAAGCAAGAATTCTTGGGTAAATCGTGGGTAAATTTAAGCAAGTGCATGCGATATGCAATTATTTTTATTATTTCACCAATCACAATACCTATCATTGTTTTTATTTCACTAGTGTCGTGGGAAATTAATTATTTTCTAGCACATTATTAATCGTGTGCCGTGGTAGGTAGGTGATTGCAATCAAACCGTGGAAAATCACAGAGCAAGGGTCTAAGACGTAGCAGTAAGTAGATGAATTCACGTAGGTAGGTACCTACTATTACTTACTTTTATTAGAGTATTTAGGGTTAAGTATTTTATTGCTTTGTTCTCTCGGCTGTAAATCTTGAAGATAAGTATTATTTCATTCAAATGATAAAAGCAATAAAGAGCTTTAAATTAATACATAGTCAAGATTCAAGACTCGGATTACTACAGATGAATTAAATTTGCATAGTTTAGTGTACAAAAAATATCATTTTAATAGCTTTTCCATTCCAATGGAGCTGAGCTCTCGTTCTAAGGGATCGTAATGATATTAAAGCTCAGGTAATTCCGGTCCTTGAACGATAATCATAAGTAAAAAATCCCAATCATCATCTCTTCAAAGACAAGAGTTCTTATCTGTTGACTCACTATTACTATACGTAGGTACCTCCTACTCCGGTTGTAAGTACATATGCCTTACCTACCTAGCCTAATAGGTAAGTATGATTCAAAGCATTCTTTACAAACAATCGGAAACGCCCACCTCACTCGTTATCTTCAAATCTCTGGACGGCTACTAAATCACTGATTAAATAAACTTAACAGAATAATATACTACTTGAACAGAATTAATCCGGAAACAATAATTTCTACCTCCTACTCTTAAAGTTATCCTGAACATTTTGTAAACGGCTATTTTATTCTTGCTGATGAAATAATTGTACGAGGCGTCCATCGTTCAGAGAAAGATGCACGTTTGAATCATAATACAGCAGTGCGAGCATTCATTGCTTCTCAGCAAACATGTAGATTATTGCGTGCGTTAGGTTTGGTCTTTCCTGTGGATATGGCTGACTAGGCTGAGAGGATGGTATAGGTGCTGAGCAAGCCCACTCCATCTAAACATTGTTCCAGGCACTACAGTGTCCCGTTGAGTGTAGGCATAGGTCCTGACGCTGTATAAATCATCTTCAATAGATGTAAAGGCCTATTATTATTATTATTAGGTTTGTACAATATGTCCAATTCATCACAAGATTTAACTTTTCAAACTAAACGTCATCAACGTGAAGAAATCGCATTGATTTTTATTTAATTTTAACTAGACAGACCGGTGTGTACGTACGTACATACATAATAATATGCCAAATAGATATTAATATCATATCCAATGATCTATACTAAGAGCTTTGTTTTACCACTAGCTAACTATTATTATGTTGATTGCTTCAGGCGAGTCACACGGAGCAGGAGCCAGACTCACAATCGCTGGAGAAAGACGCCGATGGCAGGAGCTTGCGATGCGGCTGGGGAATGTTCCGGCCGCACTGGCTGCAACGGTTCAGGACAGCCAAATGGGCTCTCTTCTGCTTGTGCTGGGCTGGGGCGATACAGGGTAAGTGTTTGCCTAATCTGTTTTTATGTGGCTAGTTCAAAACCTACCAAATTTTTGAAAATACGTTTATATTTATTCTTTCGGTTGAAAACATCCTAAAAAGTAGAAAGATTCTTGAGTGGATTTTGAGGAAACTAACTAGAAACAAACAAAAATCTAACTAGTACCTAGTGCTAGAACTTTTTTGAAGGTTTATGTCTTAAAGTGAAAAAGTACCTAAGTTTTGACCTCCTATTGTTTGAAGTCGGTTTGTAAAAAGTTGAGCAAGTTAGTATTTTGACTGCACTGCACTGCAGTGTGTTATTACGGGTTGAAGGCCAGTGGAATAAGCAAAGCACACATCGACCATACCTACAATACCTACCTCATTGTGTCAGAGGGTAACGAACTGTAACCAGGACATGCCCTTCTTTTCATTTTGATTTGTGGTCACAGTTTGTAGTAGATTTTACGAAGCCTTGGATCTGCGATTTTGATTAGACACGTTTTTTTCACACCCTTGCATTGAAACATCATAAACGTCTTACAGTGTTATCAAATTGTTGTTCTGATCTAGAGATCGTCATAACCTAGTGAAATCGTCGCATTTTTTCCTTAATTTTAACCCATATTTTACAAGAAAGGTAATAAACAGTAACACGCGGCGGGAAGCGCATTATGCATCGGTAGAAAGTCGTCAAGCGTGAGAAACTGCAGATCTATCATAGCGCACACTTTCCTTGGGAAATTGGCATGCAATCAGCCGCGGTGCAACTCGATAATAATGGTGATATTGTAGTGTACAATGCTGTGGGTTCCGCATATAAAATACACGAGTAAAAATCACTGATAGTAAAGGCAACAGTAGATTGGTAAGAATGAATTTTATCTTGAGTCAAAATAATGGCCTAAAATCGTGTGAAAAGAGGGCTGACGGCTAATGGCGCAAGGCGTAACTCAGTGACAATGCTGGTACTACGAAAGATGAGCGGTGTACGAGGTTCATGTTGTTGTCAAATATTCGATCACGTTTCTGAGGACGAGTCGAGCTGAGGTAACAACTAAGAATATTATTATGTGTATAAGTAGGTACCTAAATTTGTTATACTAAATTTGTCATGTGAAGTGATACTATTTTGCGCGTATCTATGATTGCGGAACCCTAGCAGGCTACAAATACCTAGTAATTTGCCTAGTTCTGTTCATGCATATCGTTTGGCGATAGTCACGTATTACTTTTTCGATATTTATGCTCTTATTCACCTTGACAGTTGTTGTACATGCAATGCCAAATTAAATACGGTTTGATTGAAACAATTACTAATAGCGGTTTGCTCTTCTATACCTAGCCTAGACAAGACTATAGCGGTTTTAAAATTACTAAGTATCGTTTAGTTGTTCTGCAATTAGTTATGCCTATTTTCACACTGCTATCGATACGATATTGGCGTAGAACTTATTTCAAACATTTAGTAGGTACAAGACGCTTTCACATCGTGTCATTGAACAACGATATTTTTGTTGCCACTGACATCACGGTATCGTATCGTATCATAATATAGGCATGGCATCGGCCAGTATGCAACTGCCTTATGACATGGGTAAAAAAAAAACTACAAAAATATTAATGTAGGTATTTACCTAAATTTTTTTGTCAAATTTTGGCTGTCTAAAGTGTTATCCGAATCAATTCAGCCGTAACTGTAGGATCAATGACTCCTCAATAGTGGAAGTGTATTGTTACGAATTTGCATAAACTTTCCCAACAGTTACTGCTAAGAATTAATGACCCGCGAAAACACGTGGTAGGTAATGATGTAGGTATCTAATTAAAAATAAGTAAATAAAGTAGATATTTAATTTTTAGGTATATTTTGGTAATTTAAAAACAACGAAAGTCGTGGTAACGTTCTAAAACATGGAATTGTGATTTTATCGTGCTTCATTTACCGTGATGATGAAAATTAGAACGAATTTTGACTATAGGCTTTGTTAGGTACCTACCTACCAATTTATATTCTGTTGCCAAGGTTTCACTTGCTAGAATGGCCAAGCCCGCCTCTAACCCCTAGCCTAATAGGGGTTATTCAATACTAGGTAGGTAGGTGCCTAGGGACCCTAGGTACCTAGCTACCTAGTACTAAATTACATTACAACTCATTTTATTGAAATGCAAGTGCCTATGACAATATTTTGTAGAACCGCTATGAAATTGATTGTGCTGATTATAAAAATTCAAAGATTTGTCCCATTATTTGCAATCTTCAATGAGACTGATCGTCAGCAATTAGATCGACTCCAAAGTGCGATCCCGCGATCCGGGACTACCAGTTCCGTATCCCGGACCCCGGGGAAATTATCCTAGACTAGTAAGTTCATAACTCGCAAGCTAGCTGCAACTTGCAATGGGAATATTTATCTTCGCATTGCAAAAATGTTATTTTTCTATGCAATATTTTTGTGATCGCTCTTTTTCAAAGGTGTTGGTTCACATGACAAGTTCAAAACTGTGTACTACACCTGGATTTTTTGCAGATTGACTACCTATGTTACAAGCGAAATTTTGTATCATATTAAATTTTTCTTATTTAACTACTGCTGGCTCCCAAAGTGTGTCTTGCCCTAGAAGACTCACTTATTCATTTGACAGACTTTCAAAACTCAGAAGTGATATCTCCATGAAATACGAGTACCTACTACGTTGGTTCCAAATACAGGTCAGGCGACGTCTCTAGACACATAAACAAAAGTAAAACACACTGCCGAAAGCCATTACGGGGTGCACACGTAACACCATACTATACCTCATGCTGTAGCAGAGAGAGTCACTGGAATAGTCCATTCCATTGTCTCTACATCTCTCTACCTACGTTTATTTACCATTCTTTTTGTAATTCTAAGGCAAATTTTACACAATAATTTGGGTAAAGGCGAAGCCATGCAGTTTCTGAAATCTAAGTAATTTTTACACGTTTTTTCTTGAGCTTTTCTGAAGCACGGCTTAGCTGACTAAGTATTCCCAATGGGAAAGTCTGGAGACCTCTCTCTCATTCGCAACAAGAATTCATTAGTCTCATCCAGTAGTTCCGGGTTCCCTGTTCAAAACTCCTTTCATAAATCAGCATTACGTTCTGCCGGACGGCAGGAGCTGTACCCTCCAACAGGTACCTCGGGCACACGTTTTTAATAACAAAATACGGTCCATGATATACTGCCGGGGTCATTGCACCTTTGTATAGCTACCTAGTGCAGAAGGCATTGTTTTGGAGTAATTTAAGCCGGAATAAAGAATGATGAACCTGTGTTTTTATGAGAAAAAGTAACGGAACAAGTTCGGTAACTCTATGTTGAGCAAGCTAAAAATGTAAGTTCGTCTGACAGAGTTTTTAGGCCGACAGTCCGAAGCACGGAAGCAAGGCGCAAACTGAAATAAGTCACTATTAATTAAAAGCTACGTAACATGTCGAATAAAGAAGATAAATTAGTGGACTAGTTTAAAACTGGTCTTCTACTTGTTCTATCAAAAATAGGAGGATTGTTTTGATACATTTGGCTTTGCGCCTAAAAACTGAAAAGGTAAGAGCGCGCAGATTTTAATTTTTCTATACTTTTCAAGAATTCAAACTTTTAAGTACACTATTCTCATCATCATCACATACATCCGGATGGTGTATCCGCTCGGTGTATTCGCGGTTGGTCATACAATATTTTTCACCATAAAAACAGCCGCCTACGAAATGAGTTCGCACTCAGCCCTACAAATCATAGGATTATAAAATTTAACGTGCCACGGCGGTATAATGCCTACTTTGTGGTGGTGTTTGCCTGCGACTTTATCCGCGTTCTTACTTCCACATCATAATTATTATCACTATTTGTACTCCCATCACGAAATACAACGAGCTTGTTAGCACCATAGCTTTTTATCTTAGGTATAAAAAGTTAGAGTAGACATTATGTCTTGTTTACCATACGATCGATTCGCTTGTTGCATTTTTCTAAACTAACCTAATTTGACAGCACTAAAATTATAGCCGTCCTTGTCGTTTCCGTTTGTGAAAAAGGGACGGCTATAATTTTAGGTTAGTTTAGAAAAATACAACAAGCGAATCGATACCAATTGTCTACTCTTAACTTTTTTAGCATATTCGTAAATTCTTGTTATTTAATTATACACTCGAGAGCAAAAAAAACCCATTGTAGGTCATCATCGAACCTTAGGAGTATGGACTCAAATTCATCAAATCACTATACTTTGAGAGGAAATTAATGTTTCAAACTGCAATTTTGCCTAAGATTCCACAAAACTGGTTTTCAGAGCTGATGAATATCCTCATAACTTAGAAACGGCTCCACACATGGCCATGAAAAGACCCTTACCAGATAAATAATCTTTTTTACAAAAATAACTGAATTCAAAGCTACGAGGCCACAAACAGACACACAACACCGTCAATCTTATAACACCCTTTCAATTTTTTAGTCGGTGGTCAAAACACATACAGACACAACGACTAGTATTTTAACTGTAGGGAATAATAGACTTGTATTGATACTGATAGTCGGGAGCGGCGACTGGCGATGCCGAGGGGAGCCAAATTTACATTTATTGCAATCCATAACGAGATTACTGAATAAAAGCCGTTTATATTTTAATTTGTATCTCAATTTGTGCGTGGAATGCTGAAATAACTTAACAAATACTTAGAAACTTCCCCAAAATAATAAAATTCAAAAAATACGTACAACAATTTTATTTATTTACTTAAAATTGTGAAATGAAGATAAATAAAAATCACAAGATAACTTTGTAATGATCTAAAGATAGATAAACTCCGCATAAATTAATTTTACATAAAAAAATCGTTTAATAGAACTCGTAGGCCATTTGTAGAGCCTCTACGAGGGGAGAGAGCGAAGTCGCACCTAACGTACTACGAATGTGACCATTTCAAAAATCTGTGGACGTTTCTACTACTAATTGAAAAAGTATAATACACAATTAAAAAAAAAAATATTTACATTTATTTGTATGTAATACATAATCGGATCATTTACATTACAGTAAATAAATAATAAATAATAATAATAAATATTGACGGACACTTAACACAACGCCTTCTAGTCCCAAACTAAGCAAAGCTTGTACTATGGAAACTAGATGGCTGATAGAAAACATACATACATTATTTTTTTGTAAATACATACTTAAAATACATAGAAATATATCGTCTTTAATGAAATAAATGTATTTAATAGTAGTAGTAGTTACCTAGTACTTATAGATATTAATTCAAAAAGATTGTATTTCTTTCTTTAAAAAAAACTTATAAACTAATTTATGAAAGATAATAAAAAATATCCCATAATCCCGCGTCCAACCGCAGGTTGTCAACCCCTGGAGGAAACTTTTTTAATTGAATCCGACAGAGGTGCCAAACTAATTAGCGTGTGTTAATTATCTCGTCATAACTTTTGATGAATGTCTTGCATTATTTAGGAACTCCAGAAGAAGGTACATACTAGTACATGTTTCTGGAACGCAGTTTCCTGGTGGATGAAATTAGGTATAAATATTTAGAGACTCCAGGCCTTGTTTCGGTGTAGTTTTGGTAAGGTACGTCATTAAGTTGAAGCGTTGAAGTTACTTAATCAAAGTTAAAAGTTGTAGGTACCTACTCTATTTGTCTGAAGCGTAATTAATACACTTTTTAATATTAATCGACTGTGTCTAAATATTTATTGAATATAACTTATGAATAAGTAGGTATTACAAAAAAGCGTGGCTTAAAATAACCGTCCTTTTTTCTTTTCTTAACAAAGTCACTTAGCAACTAGCCATAACTTAGCCAACTTTAACAACAGGTGTGCTACGTGGCTCATTTAACTTGCGCACTTATTCACAACTTTACTCAGAGTTCACGAGTTCTTCTGTTCACTTGTAATCAGAAAATTATGGAGTTTTTTAATTGCTTTTCGCATGAGTGCATTCAATATTTAAGACCCTTGCGGACGTGGAAGGGGATAGTCAGAGGCATGTCCAAACTTTACGTAACAACTTGTTATATAGCTTGGTTACCGTACTGATTTTTGACAGTAAAACCGGAAGGCAAAGCGTAGGTATGACGACCTGTAGAACACATTTTGACTGATAGACCGATTATACATGTGGGCCGGGATATGAAATAATAAACGTTTATTGTTCAATGCGGCGTTTTATTTCGGTAGATTGCAAAAATATCTAATTATTTGAAGAGAACACTGGAGAACACGACATGTCACCCATTCGCCATTTTACAATTCCATCTTTCAACGTTCCGTTCAACGCTGAACCTACATGCTCGGTCATTCTACTACTGGGTCTGTCCTCAGACCCAACGTTACATTTCACATCATAAACCAAAAATAAGTATTGAGTAATAGGGCTAGTCCCTAGACTTAATTCATCATTAAGTACAGTTTGACAACAGAAGAACCCGACATTGAAGGACAACATTGTCATTTGTGACATCTCCGGACTACCTTATGGATATCTACCTTACAACTTAATCTTAATCTATCAACTTCTCTTAGCTGTAAAATAACAAATAATTAACTAGGGTAACTTATACAGTAATTATCTACACTAATACAACAAATAAGTGGAAAACATAACATGGTAAAAGTTATTACAACGTCAGCAACAGACATGGACTCAAAATAGAAGCTACTTTCATATACATTCATCATACTATGTTTAGAGTGGTTGAGAACTAACAACTAGGTACCTGGTTAGGGGTTACTCACAATCTCCACCATCCGGCCAGCGTTTCATGGAGTCTGCCGCTGTACTGGTCCGTTTGGGACCTTCACTCATCATGTCCAGTTTCTCAACATCATACCTATCTTTTCCTTTGACTGCTGTGATTTCGTATGGACCAAGGTATTTTGGTTTTACTTTCATACCTACTCCAAACTGTGTTCTTCTGATTGCTACGATGTCTCCGATTCCATACTGTTGACTTGCTTTTCTTCTCTTGTTGAAGCTCCTGGCATTCTCTTCTTGTATCTGCAAGATCTGTTGCTTTGCTTGAGTTCTCAAGACATCTCGGTTTTCTTGGTAGCTATCAACATTTTCTTGGTTGAGCAAATCATGAATTTCCAGGTCTTCTCGACTCCTCATTCTAGAACCTATCATTAGTTCATAGGGCGATGTTTTTATGCTTCTTTGGTAGGTGCTGTTGATCGCTCTCTGGACCCGACTTATGTATTTATACCAATGGGTAGGATTTTCAATGCACAGTTTCGTGATAATAGATATTATGGTTCTATGCATTCGTTCGACTTGCCCATTTCCTCGCGGCATTCCCGTCGTTATCTTGACATGCGTAATGTTTTCTTCCTGGCAGTATTCTGCAAATTCTCCACTAGTGAACGCTGTACCCCTGTCTGAAATAATTCGGGTTGGATTACCAAAATGTTGCTGGTGAATTCTCAGCTTGCTTATCGCCTCTGCTGTGGTAGTACTTTTTGTTGGAAAAATCCAGGTAAATTTTGTAAATGCATCCACAACTGTCAAGATGTAATTATATTGTTTTTTAGTTTCTGTCATGGGTCCCAAATGGTCAATATGAATGGTATGCAGGGGAATGTCTCCTTTCTCAATGCTATGTAAAAATCCTTCTTGCTTGCCTTCTTTCTTGTTTGCTAAAAGACAGGGAACACAAGTTAGCAGATAATTATCTATTTTTTTCTCCAATGAAGGGATGAAGAAATCTTTGTTTATGCTACTCATCATCTTCTTCTTAGCAAAGTGCCCATTGGCGTGAACTCTCTTCAGTATTTCGTGTTCCAGAGATTTTGGAATAACCAACTGCTTTTCCATTCCCTTATATAGCAACCCATCATCTAGAACATAATCTTCAAAGGGCTGGTTCTTTAAAACTTCCCTAATGGCCTTCAGTCCATCATCATGTTCTTGAGCATACTTGATACTATCCCTTAAGTCAGCAAACACCACTGAGACATAGGGGTGTCTGCTCAATGCGTCGACATGACGCATTTGCGTACCCTCTCGATGCTCAACTTCAAAGTCATAATCTTGCAGCAAAATGATCCACCGAGCAACCCTGGTAGACATGGTTAGATCTCTTTTCTTTAGAGTCATTTCAAAAGCTTTACAGTCGGTTACCACTTTGAAATGAATTCCATACAAGTAATGTCGGAATTTCTTCATGCCCTCCACAATTGCTAAACCCTCCAGTTCGTAACTAGTATATCTACTCTCCGCACTGCTGGTTTTCCGGCTCAGATAATGCACTGGGTGCAGTTCTCCATCATCCAAATCTTTCTGCATCAAAATGGCTGAGTAAGCAATGCTGGACGCATCCGTGTGAAGTTCTGTTTGCAATCGAGGATTAAATATCTTCAATACTGGATTGGATGATAACTTCTCTTTCAACACAATGAAACTGTTCCTGTGCTCATCACCAAATTGAAACTTTTCATCTTTCTTCAGTAGGTCGGTCAATGGTTTAGCAATCATTGCAAAATTTTGGATAAACTTTCTAAAATATGAACATAATCCAACAAAACTATGTAGCTGCTTCAAATCTTGGGGTTCTGGGTAACATAAAACAGCTTCTGTTTTTCCTGGTGAAGGTTTAATCTCTCCATTCTCAATCACATGTCCCAAGTATTCTACTCTGCGTACCATCAGCTGGCTTTTCTTCCAATTTATGTTAAGTCCATATTCTGATGCGGTCTTTAAAACTTCCGCTAATCTCTCCTCTGCCTCCTGTTCACTTTGAGCTGGAATGAGAATATCATCGATAAAGATTATGACTTTACCATTACCAATTAATTCTCGGAATATGATGGTAATAAAGCGAGTAAAAACTTTCGGACAAATGGCAATTCCAAATGGGGCCCGCTTAAACTCATATTGGCCTGTCATCGTAACAAAAGAAGTATAAGGAATTGACTGTTGATGCACCCTCAGATGAAAATACCCATTCTTTAAATCCAGTGCACTAAATACTTTCGCATTCTGACATTTATCAATGTGGTCCTCAATAATTGGAAGAGGATATGGATCCTTCACCATTTTTTCATTTAACTTTCGATAATCTACACACACTCTCAGACTACCATCCTTTTTGCGAACAAGAACCAATGGACTAGCATATTCTGAGGTACTTACTTGTATAATGTCGTTGTTGAGCCACTCTTTAATTTGGGCGTCAACCTCCTGTTGCTCCCTCAAAGCAAGTCGCCGTGGCCGTTGCGTCACAGGTATGTCATCTCTGAGGTGAATCTGAAGTTCAATCGGTGCCTCCTTCGTTTTTGCAGGCTGGTAAGTTTCCATCATGAGTCTCACCCGATGTTGAACCTCACGGCTTACCTCGCATCCTACGATATCAGAACCAGACACAAAACATGTTAACTTCCTCAACCACTCTTCATTTGATGGCAACAAGTACAAATTACTTTTGTCCATGACCATTACTATTTGTTGCAAAAACTGTTGTCCCAATAAAACAAGGTATGGCATAACTTCTTGAGGTACAATGTAAAAACTAACATTACTGTAAACCCTATTATCGATTGTAATTGGAGCCCGAATCAGTCCAAGAGGGCGTACCTTTACCGACCCTAGTCCTGTCATCACCATATCAGTTTCTTCACATTTCGGGGAGCCTAAAATACGGTAGCACTCATTTGACACAAGGTTTATATCACTACCCGAGTCTATCAACGCTAAAAACCTTTTTCCGCTCACTTGTATCACTTTTTCGGGTTTTCTAATTCTAGGTTGTAGCACGCTGCCGCCTCCGTCGTGTTTGTTTACATTCATGACTGTCATGGCGGCATTGGTGTCCATAGCCTCGTCGTCGTCACTCTGTTCGCCGCCATCTTTCTCGATGTGTGAACAGCCAATCGGTAAGCCGCATTCGACCATAGCTTGATTACGTTCCGTTTCGTCCTCGCAGTTGCAATAATACAGGTTGGTAACCCCGCGACTCGAATTTGTATCAGCTGATGTGGGGTTTGATCTCATCCGTCCACGGATATTATGACTCACAGGATCTTCTTCGCTCATCTTTTTTGGTTCGCTACAACTCGACGCTATGTGTCCGAACTTATTACATTTGAAGCATTTGAGTCCCAAATGTTTATGCGGGCAGTTAAGTGAAATATGCTTCAGGCCTCCGCAGCTGTAACATTTCTTCTGGGACTCACCTTGGGGTTTTGAACTTCCTGCCACCAGTTGCCGTTTACCATCACCTTTGGGGTCTTTCATTTTCTCTTTTATAGTCTCATAGATTTTAAATTTTTCTTTTAAATCGCTGTAACTAGTGACACCGTACAACATCATTTTATTCATCTCGGTGTCCACGATGCCATCCACAATGTACCGGATGGCCACATAATCAGCCATTTTGCCACGTCTGCCAAGCTCCTTCATAACGAGCATAAAATCAAGGCAGCTTTCTGTTGATTTTTTCTTTCTCGTACTCATCATTTCGTGAATTGTTTTGGTGTCCAATGGGTCTGTGAACTCTTTGGATAGCGCCGCCTTCAGGTCCTCCCAGGATTTATGTGGCCGCTCAGCCCGCAACCACAGCGATGCCGTGCCCGTCAGCGCCCTTCTAGCCACCAACAACTGTTGCAGAGGGGACCACGAAAAAATCTCTGCATGGTCGTCGACGTCCTGCACCCACCGCGCTACCGTGTACGTCTTATCTTGTCCGCTGAACTTGGGAATCAGGTCAGCCGTCATCATCAGCATTCCACCCCGGCCCGTCTCCGTCTCATGAGCAACCGGGTCTCCTTGCCTGCTGGGTCGTCGGTCGTCTTTAGGCATGATGTCAATGCGTCGTCGTTCGTCGTGGAATTGTAAAACCGTCTTGTTGATGAATGGACGACACAGAGAAGTGCCCACCTGAGCAGATCTCGTATTGTTTTGTGCCGCGTCGACGCGCCGGTAACCTCACAATTGTCCACGCGAGCCGGTTCCGTTTTACTTCAAATCCCGGACGAGCCCCCAAAATGTGGGCCGGGATATGAAATAATAAACGTTTATTGTTCAATGCGGCGTTTTATTTCGGTAGATTGCAAAAATATCTAATTATTTGAAGAGAACACTGGAGAACACGACATGTCACCCATTCGCCATTTTACAATTCCATCTTTCAACGTTCCGTTCAACGCTGAACCTACATACATTGTTTAGATTGCGGAAAGTCAATGAATTAATCTTCTTTGTAAAAGCACAGATACACAAGAAGTAACACAGATAATATAATACCAATGAAAAAAAAAATGGATAGAACAGGCTGGATCTTTTTTCTACAATATCAGCCCGTAGTCCACCAATAGCAGTGGACTAAGGGCTGATAATTATGACGATTATGCTAAAGCTGGTATTTAGGCAATAATAACTCAATTTGTGGGTTTGTAAATTGTAAAATCAATTTGTAGAGTTTGTAATGTACCGTGTGAATAGGGCTGCATCTACACGATTCCGACTAAGTTGCATCTAAGTAGAACTATTCATCTGCGACAGGTGTAAGCTAGTGCCGGTAACTTGCATCGCTTACCAAACTTACCTACTTGCCTACAAACTTTCAACTCGAGCTGCTCCTCTATAGAGCGGTTAGTTTATGTGTACATATCGTTTTGTGCAAGAGCCTTCTAAAAACATATTGCTAGTAGAAAATACATTAATCTAGATGTGTAATTTGAATTCTATAATTGGAACGTGTGTGTGTTATCTTTTTTGGGAGGTTTACATATCTAGTATCTACCTCAAAACTTATGAAGCATCGAATTGCTTAGTTTTTTTACAAACGGTTCCAGCAGGCAGCGCAGTCTTTCAAAAAGTTATTCTCCTACCTACGTATTATGTACTTTTTGGACTAAATAAACTTATATTTTATATTCAAACGAGTTTTGTGTTACCAATAGCAACTATAGTAGGTAAGTAGATAGTAAGAGTTATAAGTTCAGGCCCCTTACGAACTCGTAACAGCACTCAATCACCAGTCAAACGTGAACATAGCTAATGAACAAATATGAGCTGATGCTTCACTAATATGGGAGGGAGGAGTAATTGAGTACCTATCTACTACTCTCTGAGTACCTATCCACTTGAAATGTCTACTGATCCCAATAAGTTTGTGATCTCAAAAGTCACAAACGACACTTGCATTGGCGCAAAAAAACGTTGAAATTATACGTACTGTTTTCTTGCCTGTTATTCTAGCTAGACTAGTCGCTAGAAACTGTCACCTAGAATCACCTTAGTATACAGGACGATTCTTCTACATGGTCCTTGTGATTTTATTTAATAAATGATTTTCCGCTTCTGATCCCGAGATAAAGACGTCCTCGTTCCAATGCGAAAAAACTTTTCTTGTTCATGGCTTACGCCAATTAAAATGAACGTACATAGGTAATTTCTTACTCTTTGCTCGATACCTAACAAAGGTTCTATTCTAGTATATTCATGTCACCTTCCTCTATCTTATCTATAGTCAAGTCGTATTTACCCGCAATCAACGTCTCGGCAGGCAATAAACGGATGTAACTAAACACACTGCTAGATTACTTTCTCATTTAAATAAATATGAGAAATAGGATAGGTATAAAGATAAAATGTGACAAAAATATGATGTGTTTCATTAAGAAAGGAGAGGGAAATTATAGATAGTGTGTTCAAAAATTCAGACTAATATTAACATACAAAATAACACTAACTTCTAGGTTTTACGCGGAACTTGTTCATGGCGCCTAGATTCACCCATAAAAAAACGTTCTACAAGTAATATTATCTTTTATATAACTAAAATAACCACAATAGAAAATAGTTAGATATATTTTTGTAGAAGGAGAATCAAGCTAAGAAACAACAGTTAATAAGATATACACAAAGCATATAGGATTTCGTTTACTCAAAACGGTTTGTACAGATTTTTACATAAGCTTACCAGAAGCTTACATACAGTTAAGCACAGGTGCTTACCCTAAGCACATCAACTCGTATGAGTTGACTTCTAAAACGTACTATTAGCTGGGTACTCAAGTAGGTACATTCCGCGAGGCGCGTTCGCTCAGGCGAGAACAGCAATGCGTGCTTACTTGATATGTTAGGTAAAAGGTTTTAATTGCTTTTTTCATGTCTTTTTTGTTGCAATATTCCTTTTGAGTCACAAGGCAGACAGTAGTAAGAATATCTTCACACATTACTTATTGAAACTGGTAAATCAAATAATAATCATGATATTAAAACACAGAGTCGAAAATCTCAGCTAACAAATCTATAAAAATACTAGTTTAAAGTTACGCGTAGACCCTCTACGAAACCGTAGCACAGAGGTTACAGATCTCTACAAGTTTTTGTCCAATCCTATTACGCTTATATCTCAAAATGTGTCAGTTACCTACGAAAATACTTAAATTTCACTCAAAACAAGTAGTAGCACCACAGATCTCCTGACAGTTAAAATAATCCACGAGAAGGAACATTATTTCTTCATGTCCGGTAACCTCGCAAATCCTTGGGACATTATTTCCCACGGCGGCGCGGGACAGTCTCATTGTTTCAGATTCCCGGGATAGCAGAGTTCCGCAATCCCACTAACACCCGACATTAGTTTGGATTCAGGGACACATTGCTCCGACATTTCTTTGTAAGCAAGGTATTTAATAAACCTGTGGTGGGGACAAATGTCTGGGATTACGGTCACGTTTCTTTGCAAAAAAATAAAAGATAAACCTCCACACAACATCCTACGTTGGGTTTCATTAAAGTAAATCGAATTTGTTAGTAAACTGGTACATAACTAGAGCATAATTTTATTTACCTAATTCTGTTCCCATGGAGACCAGAATATTTACCACTATTTCTTTATACATAAAAAAAATGCTGGTACTACATAAATAAACAAACAATCAATAAATATCATCCTAGTTATACCTACTTCATAATCCCTTTATTGCGCATATCATTCAATATCTGAGTGCACCTTTTGAACATTTATAATCCTCTGATCCGCTTATGTCGGATGATATGATGCATGCCGTGTACTCGTATAGTGGGGGAAATATTAACCATGTGAAAACAATAGGTACATGTATGTCTGTTTACTCAACATTAAAATATCCTATTAGCTTATAGCCGAACTTAAAGTAGAGTTACACTGTACACTACAGTATAAAGTGACACGTACTAAGCATTTAGCTACGAAGCTCTTGTAAACTAGGCACTGTACTTATGAGTGTGTAAATCGGTTCTAATGTGCAGATTAGATTGATCCGTGGAGAATCAGTTAAAAAAATACGGCCGAGTTGAGAACCTTCTTTTTTGACGTCACTAAAAAATTACACGGCTGAGAGATAGATAGATAGATAGATAGATAGATCGTTTATTTGACATACACACAGAGAATACAGAACGGACATAGAAAATATAGGAAACTTATAGATACGTACAAGAAACAAACAAATAGTAATAGCTAAGCAACAAGAGAGAGTAAAGACTCTTTGACGGAGCACACGGTGGTAGAGACAATTATAGAAAACTGTTGGAAATCTGACTTGCTACTGGCTGGCTGTACCATACAGTAGTAGGGTAATTTAATTAGTGTTCCAAATTCAAATTCATCTACCAGTGTCTATTGAGCCAGCATCAGCGTCATGGAAACTGCTTGCTCATGGTGTGGGACCAATTAATCACGGCTAATCTTGAGAAAGGAGGTAGCTTAGGGTGAGGACATACTGCGATATTTGTTTTGACCGTGGGTATTTTGAAGTTATTGAGGTTCCGTCTCACTAGGTTCTTTTGGGTCTGGACTAAATCGCTCTTTGAGCGATAAGACTGCCCATTGTACATGTATGTTTATACCATATTTCTTGTGTATTTTTTTATTCTTGTTATTAGTTGTAAGGTGTAGGTAACTACAATAAAGTGTTTTCATTAATTTTATTCTTTTAAGCTCAAAAAAATACTAAAATGTTTTGATTTAGAATAGAATATTTTATTTCTCCCATTGCATCTCAGCTTTAAGCAATATTTAGGGTGTGTATCGCACGTGACGAGGCATCTCCGTTCCGTCTCCGGACCCTCATTGTCTGAGCGGTAAACGGTGTTGGTTACTGTAATGGAATCTCCATAGTGGAAGTAAGTTAGGGGATCGACAAATTTGACAAGTGGTGGGTTTGGTTTGCCTGCTTTTATATTAGTAAGGACTTAGTTACTTTGACCATTACGTATGCGTTCAACTTTGAATAAGTTTGCAAATTTTTTTTTATGTATCTATGTTTATTTTGGTACTATTATATGATCTGTGATTCTGGTAAATACCGCTATTCATGTATTTGCAGAATTTTAATGAATATGAAAAAGTTTTTAATCCAAAAAGTTCAAACCACAACAATAAATAATCCACAACAGGATGTTATAGCAATTTTATGAAACAACTTTTTATCAGGTAATTTGATCTTTAACTGATTTTGGTTTAAGATTAAATAAAATCGGTGGTCATTAACATTATTTGCTTACTCATACCAAATCACAACTCAAATACACAACCCCAGTCCGTAAACTGATGGGTTATACCGACCTTATCCAAGGCCAAGGGAGGTATAACAACTGACTGCTTCAGTATAATTTTCTCGAAGGTAATTGGTTCTGGCGATGATTTCACACAGAACTTTTACAATCGAATTTATAAACGATATAGGCTCTGTTTATAAATTCGGGGGCTAAAATGGTTTTCAAGTCGCTAGACTATTTTTGTTGACACCTGAAAGCCTCAATTAACTCACAAAATAATGAACCACCGTTCAATTCTGCAGTGAGTGAAGCAAATAATTGAAATCGACGTGTGCCAGTCTATTCCGGACGCCGCCGTCCGTCCGGCTGTCCGGTCCGGACGTGCAACTTTAATAACCGAGAGCCGGATACGGTTATTTTTGCGAGCCTATTCCTGAGCCTGACATTCGATATCCGGTTTTGATATCTGATGATTTGATATGAAATTTTACCCAGATTGCATCCTGGAGCTTCCGCCTCGGGTTATTTTTAGAATACAAAATTGTATCTTGATTTTTAAAGTAAAATATAAATGGCAGGAGAGAATTGGCCAGCACTTATAGATACTTACTTATTAATGCATCAGACAGGATACCTACTTCATAGAGTTGTTTAAGCTTTCTTTTGGCTATTTAGGTAAAAACATAGGGACTTTATAGAATTACACACTATATTGTATACGTAATCGACTTTTTCTATTGTTCTAGGAATGGTGGTGAATGGGTTCGTAAACGTGGTTATAACCACCATAGAGAAGAGGTTTGGACTGAGGTCCATGCAGACGGGAGTCATCGCAGGAGGGTAAGATATACATTTCCTACCTCTCTTTTCCCGAATTGGTGGCAAAAGTATGCTTAAAAAGAAAAGTAATATTCTCCTGTGGTAAAGTTACAAAGTAATGAATAAATATGGTGTTGATTTGAGACGTGGTAACTATTTTGACCTTCACCTCGACCTCGGGTCAGGTTTTAGATCACGCGATGAGAGTTTAATGTTTCATCGAAAAGATTTCAACGCGTTTCTAATAGGTACTTAACTCACCTACTAGGGACCTGTGCTAGGGGCTGCGGTCAACCTTAAACCCATGGTGATGTTGTTAGAATATTTATTTGTCCTCAATATGCAGATAGGCACTTACAGAAGGTAGGTACAAGTGCATAAAAAAACCAGCTTCACAACAAATGAGGGGGCAATTTGTTCCCAGTCTCAACATAAAACTGCACCACACCTACCTAGGTAAGTTTTAAACCTAGATTTTATCTTTCATAGGTACGACATGGCATCCTTCGCATGTCTAGCCCCCGTCACGTACCTTGGAGGCCGCAGCAGTTCCTCTAAGCCTCGATGGCTAGGCTGGGGGGTACTCCTCATGGGGACAGGATCCCTGCTCTTCGCGCTACCACACTTCCTCGTCTCGCCTTACAGGATAGCCAGCGAAGAGTCTGATGATCTTTGCAGCGCTAACAGAACCGTAAGTTGGAGTAATAAGGCTTATTATTGTCTGGTTTCAGCTTCTATGAATATATAACGACTAAAAGTTCAGTAGGTAGGTAAATTATTATGAACGAAATATTTCGAGCGACGGCAGAAGTCACGAATCACGAAAAATCTCTTTGACATAAACTAATCGTACCTCAAGACTTGCATACTTCGAGTGCCTCTCAAAACGTCTGCTAAACATAAATACATTTTTCAAAGTTCCGTTCAGTCTGTTCACAAACTCGACTAAACAGGGGTTCAGAAATCGCGAATGCACTTCAATGCCGTCTACTCATTCAATTTGACAATAGGCTGCGTCCGATGAGTTTAATTAAATCTAGACTAAAGTATTTGAGAAGATTTTGAAATGGAACTGATTATTGCCTTTAGGAAAATGAATAATTCACGAAGTTATGAGTTCTATTGATAATTTAATAAATGTTATTTGATGAATAAATTCATTATAATGAAATGATGAATTAGTTCAATTCATTAATGTTATTTACATACCTACTTACTTGACATGATACCTAAAAAATATTGTAGCGTAAATGTTTGTAAGTATTTGTTATATTTGTATTATGAGCGCTACGAAAGGGAAAAGATTAGGTAGGGTTTTTACCTTTCCAGATTTTTAAGGATAGATTTGGACGGTTGAGTTAGAAACTCCATGATTCCTGTTGTCCCCAGTTATCACCCCGCTGCGGGGAGGTGGGTGCGACACAGACGGAAGGCGGCGCATGGGCAGTCGCCATCTTCGTGTTCGCACAACTCTTGCACGGCGCCGGCGCAACCCCGCTCTTCACGCTCGGCGTCACGTACATCGACGAGAACGTGTCTAAGAAGATGTCTTCGGTTTATTTGGGTAAGTTTTTATCGCACCTGGCAACTCTTTTATGATGTTTCATTCTTGAGGACTCTACCCATTAGGTGTTCTGTGGTGTAGTCAATTTAATGTAAAAGTAAGGGGTGTTAAAGCTGTATTACGACATGGTCAAGAAGAATCTAGAAACACGAAGAAAACTTACGCATTGTGCGACCCAAAGTGTCAACTTTGAAACAAATTGTTCTTAGGCAATCGTTGGAGCAAGTTAATACTTGAGTGGAGACCGCGTTTAGGCAAGCGTAGTGTAGGACGCCCTCCGGCTAGGTGGAGCGAATATCTGAGAAATGTAGCGCAAAAACTGGATGAGATGAGACGAAGACCGGGCTCAATGGCGCATCTTGGGAGAGACCTACGTCCAGCAGTGGACTGATATAAGTTGCTGATGATATTCTTAGGCAAGTATTGAAACTGTCACTAAATTGGTTTCTGGCTACACTTTTACCATGTTGTTTTTCCACAAAGGTACGGCTCACAATAATTATGAGCGTACCTTCGTGCTGTATGTGCAACCATTCGATAGTTATTATCCGAAATTGCGGGTTGCATCTGATGGCGTGTGTGTGCCGACATGAGTAATTGGCAGTCCGAGCCATTAATAGTGGTGACCGCAGAAATGCATTAGATCCATCTCCGGTAGCCACGTCTCCGCAATACACACACACTCGAGTACTTGTAGTAGGATATACTCTGTGTAGGAGTAACCGAAATATCATGTGTAAGCCCCATTTTATGAAACAACGCATCAAGCAGGGATTGAGACCGTCAAAATATTTAGACTGTATTTGCGCGGGTTTTCGTTTCTTAGAATCATGATTACGTAGAGATAGTCCTTTGCTGCTAAAGCAAATTGTTTAATTCAGGACGGATATTCAAATATTAAAAACTCGATATATCAAAGGTCAAAAGCTCAGCTTCATTCAGCTCAGCCTACTTTGGTAAGAGCGCCTATGAAGGCTTATTCAGCCTATAACAAACAAAAGACAGTCACTGCGAATACACTCACAAAGTATATAATGGAAGTAGGACATCACTGACCGACAAACTACGGGCTAACTGGAGTATGCACCATTTTTCATTCAACCCCTTCTAAGCTCCAATGAAGCAATGCAAAATAATAGCATTCATTTGCCTGGCGTAAGTGAAAAGCTGCGTAACAGTTACTAACTGGCCATTACAACGCCGAAGCCGAGTGGTTTCCCGTGTTTATCACCTCTTTTACTAGTCACAGAGTTAAAATATACCTCTGATATGAACAATTTAATGAGCGCTACCACATACGTCACAAGTCACAATGGTGTAAAAAAAATTACGATATGGATAATAAACGGCTTTGAGCCATTGTTTGAAATATTTTGATGAATTGGCTATGCTCTAGTATTTCTACAATTAATCATGGATGTACCTATGTTGTAATAAGGAATATAGATTTTTATTATCACAGCAAAAAAATAATGTAGAGCGTTGATAGAGCATCTTCTAAAGCCTTTTCGGTCGTTACCTACTTTCCATTAGCCTAGTTTTAAATAGAAAAAAGTTATCCCAAAACCTCAAATGCCAAAAAAATATTAGTATAAGCACCGCAGCACACTTTATACTTTTCACTTTTAAAAACAAAAACCCTGCCAGTCACCGACACTTCCTTCGGCGGCCGGCAAAGAGCGAATCACTTCACCGCCATTCAGCTGCCTCGAGAGCACTCCCGGGGGGCGCATTCACCACCTCTTGCTATCGAGATCTTACGTCCTTGTTACGTAGTAAAAGCGATGTGGTGATACTGCGATAAAGTATAGCATACCCGGTGTCATACCCGGTGTAAACAAGACCAATCCCGAAAACTTATGCATGCTTAGTGCGTTCGTTTTACGTATACTACAAAAGATGACATAAACGATAGGTAGGTACTTTTGTATAGAGGTTGAGCAGCGCTCCTAGCGGGTTCTTTACATAACTCCAGAAACTCTAGTTCAGAAGTCTAAAACTGTTATAAGAATTCTTTAGTAGTGGTCTTATTATAACTTGTATAGTTTCACACTCGCTAAACCTTGTGATGAAATGTATGAACCTATAGATCATGACCGACTGACAATAAAAAAAACTCCATAGGAAGTAAGATCGACAGAAGGGAGTGGCCTGCGATACCTTGCCTTACAGCTAGGTAGTCAAAACGATCGATAGGTTTGTAAGTATTGTTATGAATATTATTACCTTAGTACATGAAGTATTCTGAGTTATCATTTGAATTTTCATCGGCTTCACATCTTTACACAAGTGAGATATAAATGCTTTTGATGTGCAACAAGCCTAACACTTGTAAGTTGCTTTTAGCTGAGAAAACAGTGGGAGCGAGTGTTAGGAACGCGATATAACAGACGTTTAGCACTTTACAGCTGATCCGATGTTTGTTGACGTGACACCGCATATAATACACATCCTCTGATGAGGTTTTGAGATTGAGACAAAGAGTGTTTTTAGATCAATATTATCGGTTATTGTTTGCTACTAGCTATTCTAAAACATGTGGGTAGTATGTTATTAGATTAAACCTCATGATCATCTACCAATCTTTACCCGAAGTACCCTTTAAGGTGGTGTTATATGTGTGTGTAATGATTCTAAATCCTTACATTACATTTAAAACGAATGGTATAACCTTAATAATTATGAATGCGTAGGTTAAGTAGACTGTTACCTATATTACGTGTGTCCGTACTTTACTATCCTAACCAATAAAAACATGCAAATATTATATGTATGTACATTTCCAGGAGTGTACTACACGATGGCAGTGGTGGGCCCAGCGCTGGGCTACGTCATCGGCGGCCAGATGCTCACTATCTACACGGACTTCGTCTCTGTGGATTCCGGCTCGTAAGTTGTTACGTGAACTAAATACTGTGACCTAAGTTTTATGATACTATATATTCTAGAGTCAAGACTATTTTATAGTGACTATTCTAAATAGATAAAATTAATCGGAACATTTATTACAAACAGCGTCATGAAATAATGTTACTCAATGTGCTACGGCGTAGCACCGCGCTACGAGATCCATTCTTCTGCTGGCAACATTTTCATAAGATTGTAACACGATACAAAATTACTTTTTGTTATGAAAAGCTTTTGCAAGTCACCCGCTGTTGTTGCTATTGCGAATAACATCAATTAATTTAAAGTTTTGAAGTCAGCTCGTCGCAAGAAGCCATTATTTCCGCGCGCTTTTTATTTTTTAATATTTAATCTCGGCAGCGACACCGCCCAGCTCTATTCAGGCAAGTTGGCCTCTCGCTTTCATCGTATTGTGAACACGCTCATAGCAACTTTTCAGCCAAATTAATTCCGTTCTTAGGCTCGGACACACTATGCGCGAACCGGCTACGATATTGAGGTTTAGATTGAATTAAATTAAAAGATGAAAAGTATTGATAACATAGATTTAAATATTAAGTATATTAGTACTTTCTTTTATTAGGGCTTCATAACAATAAATAGGTACCCTACCAATAGTTTTTTTCATTCATTGTTCTTCTATTTTGTGCTAGTGAATGATCTACACCCAAGTCTATCGCTAAAGATTTCCACCGAACATGTATAACGTAGCACCACCGCAGCTGTACCCGTGTATCGGGGCCTTTACAATTCCCCGGCTTTACAGACGAAATATGATTTTGCGAGGCACGAGTTTTGAACGACCTCTTTACAGGGCTTCGTATATTCATTTGGCAGGAACGGGATTAAAATACAAGTACCAAAGTTTACCTGTTGGAATTACTTGGAAGCCGGAAAAATGGCGGGGGAAATGCCTTTTTAAAAGTAATCAGTCCGTCATCGCATTTATTTCCTCTTACCTAAGGTGGTACTTAACGTGCTTCTCGGCGGTTCTTGTGAATGGGAACTTAATTAGAATCACGAACAAAGCTATAGTAAACAAACCGCCTTTTATGTGCTATTATTCTAATTCATGGGAGTCCATGGCAGACCACTTTATTCCGCAGAGGGCTCTTGTAATGGCAATACTAAATGGGAGTGATGTCGGCTTTGTGCGGAAATAAACGGCTATTTACCACGAGTACCTACCGTTATACTGAGAAGAGGAAATGGTAATGATAGTTAATGTTGATAGACCAATATGGGGAAAAGGCTTTAAGGGTTAACGAAGGTGAGTTGGCCCTATTACCTACCACCATCACAGAAATAAAATAAAAAGGAAATTGAAAATGGACTTGCTTCTTGTGTAGAACAATCACGAATTCTAGATACTTCACAGTGCTTTCAAACGGTGAAGAAAACATCGTGAGGAAACGCGCAGCTTACTCAGCTCCGCGCGTATTGTCTTTCCTATGGATAAGGCCGTTTAGGCTAAAGAGGATGGTATAGCTGCTGGCCTACTCCATCTAAAAATCATATCCTACATAATTCTCTGAAAGTTTCTGAATGAAACATATCGATCAATATGTACGTAGAGTAGGTATCTTGCGAATTTACGATATGCCAGCAAAGTAGATACCCACTCGATGTCCAGTGGTGCGAGTTGAACAGCCCCGAGTTTCGATTGTTAAGCAAACGTGGAATTAGCATAAGAAAACACTGCTTTCCCTGCGAGTTCGAGTGGAACAGATGTTTGCATAAGGGGCGGTTGTTTTACTAATATTCAGAAGTTTAATGATTGTTTTGTTTATGATGAAGTTGGAGCGATAATAATGTCTAGATTGTGGTCTTTTATTAATAACTTATCTTTTGAAATCTCCGGACGAAACTGGTGTAAACAGAACCGAAACAAGATTTGGTCTTATGGAACTAGTATTTATAAGACTTTTCAAAGTGATCATTGCGTATTATGCGTAGATATATCACTTGGACGAATTAGGTATATCACCTTTATCTCTTCCGAAAATCCTGAAATATTGTAGATCGTTTTACAATTTCCAAAAATAGGTCATATAAGAAAGATGTTTGTTTCAGCTTAGGAATAACCCCCGCGAGTTCTGTGTGGATCGGCGCCTGGTGGATCGGCTTCATTCTGTCTGCCCTGCTATGTCTCCTCATAGCCATGCCTTTGCTGGCCTTCCCGTATGAACTGCCAGGTATTACTCACCTCGTCTTTGAGAAATAAATATCAACACTTGTCTCAAGCCAGCTTTTCAATTAGTTTAATTCGGTCAGTTTTCAATCAAACTGTTTTGTCTTCCGCAGGTGCAGCGGAAATCTGCGCGTCAAAAGTATCAGAAGCCCACGAGTCAGCCACCAAGTCAGCAGCTTTCAGCGCTCTCCACGAGTTGCCGAAAGCGGCTGCGGCGCTGCTGAAAAACCCGACCTTTCTGTTCCTGAACTTAGCGGGGGCCAGCGAGGGCATGCTGATCTCAGGGTTTGCAGCGTTCCTGCCGAAACTGATCGAAAACCAGTTTGCTGTTAGCGCTTCGCAAGCTGCTTTATTACTAGGTAAACTCCTGTTCAACTTGTTTATCTCCTCATTTGTCTGTTCCCCAAACGAATTCTTTCACATAGAGCATTTCTGCCCTTTATCTTACTTAATAACTTTTATATTATCCTGATGTTCCCAGGTGTGATCACAGTCCCAGCAGGCGGCGGCGGTACTTTCCTTGGCGGTTGGCTAGTAAAGCGTCTCGAGCTCGCTTGCGCCGGCATTATCAAGCTCTGCGTGGCTTCTACTGTCGTGGCTGCCGCATTTACATTCAGCTTCATTCTCAACTGCGATGACTATCCCTTCGCGGGGGTTACTACCATGTACCGGAGTCCTGCTGTCACTGGGTAAGCAAAACCATATCTCAAGAGTAATAAGCCGCTCCCAATAACCCGTTTTCTTTCTTACAATGCACAAAAAGCCACGTTCAACAAAGATTGTAGATAGGTGGTATCGGGTCACGTTTGATGCCTTTAGACTAATGTCCTCTCTATTTAGTTATACATCCTCAAACATTCTTCTCATACGTTACAGCGCGGACAGTCTAACCGCGCAGTGTAACGTGGGCTGCGTGTGCGCCGACGCGACGTACGCGCCGGTGTGCGGGGCCGACGGCGCCGTCTACTACTCGCCGTGTCACGCCGGATGCCAACATCGAGCTTTAGCTGGAGCGGCTCAACTGTTCACCAACTGCGCGTGTATCCAAGTCAATGGAACGCTACCTACGTTCCTAGTAGATGGAGGTACGCAAAAATATGCTTACTTTGTGACTTTAGTGCTATACTTTAAGGCTCTTGGAATAACAAAACAGGTTCATGGACTACAAGATCTGATGAAACCAACACTTTCTATCATAGGACGATACTTATTCATTCATTAGTAAATGCACAGTTTAATACCATCTCGTGTGTATCAGAAGTTCTTTTTCAGATGCAAACTCTTCAATTCAGTATGAAGCTATCAACAGTATCTGCAGTACCGACTGCCCGTACTTATGGCTGTTTGTAGCCCTCTCGTTCGGCGTGATGTTGTTCACGTTTTTAGCTACGATGCCCGCGCTTTCAGCTACTTTAAGGTGAACTTTAGTAATTACTTTCTACTCCATACACCAAAGCACACCTTATAATCAAAACTCATAGCAAATCAAAAGGAATACAGGGTCAAACATGCAACCCTGAGAAGCTCCAAAACGAAACATTCGATTTAAATTCCTAAAAACCGTTACCGATTTTTTTTAAGTTTTGGGCATGGTGTGAATAACTTTAATTAATATGACTCGCTATCATCTAGTGAGTGTTATCTGTGTTATGTTATCTAGTATGTAGTCATAATTACTTATATTGATCGTATCAGAAGCCTACGCCAGAACCATTTAAGCAATCAATAAAACCATTTTTTATGCTTTCTAATGTCATTTGTCTGATTTTTTAGATGCGTGCGCGAAGACCAGCGTTCGTTCGCCCTCGGCATCCAGTGGATAAAAGTCCGATTACTCGGTACGATACCGGCACCACTGTTATTCGGATTCCTAATCGATCTATCGTGTTCTCTGTGGTCTACTTCTTGTGACAAGACTGGCGCTTGTTTGCAGTATGACAACTATAATATGAGCAGGTAAGTCGAATCTATCATATTTCAAATTTTCGTGAATCTAGCTGGGTTATGCAATTTGACTTAACATATTGAAAGCTATATCCTTTTTTAACTGGGCTGATAAGAGAGACGCGTAACTTTTGGTTGTCTGATCCTTATTCGTTAACACGTGTTTTATATTTCAGATACATGCTAGCTCTGGCCCTAGTAGGCAAGCTATGCTCTCTACTATTCTTTTTCCTAGCGTGGTGGTTCTACAGAGCCCCGGGCAGTAAGAGTACCAACGCCGTCGTTCCTTCAGTGGATCTGGTTGTCTCCACAGAAAAGATTAATGGAATCAATGGAAATGGAGTCATCGCTAATGGAATTGTGGAGAATGGGAATGGGGCGCCTAATGGAACGGTGGAGAGAGGAAGCAATGGGTATTGCAATGCGGCTTTGGAAGCTAGTGATCATTTGTAATGATGAGAAGTGAACTAGGCCACAATCAAAGAGAAAGTGAGAGACTTTTACAGAGTGAAACATCACTATTGATTAATATTAAAGAGAGTAGAAATGGAACGGTATAAATTTAGGGCTAGTGAGAACACAATTGAATACTTAAAAGATGAAACAATAATGAATATTAAATCGAATCTTAGTTATTTATCAATGTTTTATAATTTGACTATAACTACAGTTTAATAGATCTAGTTATAAATAAACTCGATCAAGTTATTGAATTTAGGTAGAATATATTATTGTAATACAAGTACACTTTCTGCTCATAAATGTATTGAATTACACATTCCAATAGTTTTAAATGTAAATGTTGTAAAATATCTGTGATGTAGTAGTTTTAGGATTATCAATAGTTGTATCATGCCCACAAATGACGCTTTAGTGTAATTCTGGTTTATTGAAAGCTTAATTGGAACTTTTCTAGTTTTGTCTATACTAGCTTGACATTTTGAATCACAAAAACTAATGGATCTTGTACTACGATGAATAAAGTAATGAATTTAGTAATTACTGCCATTAAGATAATATTCATGTGGTCTTTACACTTATCGAGTACATTAAGATATGCACAATTTTAAAGAAGTTTAATAAGATTTAGTATAATACCTACATTTTGTACTTTTTCATCAAGGTTAGGCTACATTTGTACAAAGAGGGATTTTTCGTTACTTGTTCATTTTTCCTTGAAGTATTTTAGTTGAAGACTGATTGTTTATTGTTGTTATTAAAATGTAAATATTGAGTGATTGTGAATGTTATATGAGTTTGAAGGATTTAAAACGTGTTCCATGTTCCTTGCATGAAGTAGGTGAGAGTAAAAAGTACACAATCGCTTAATCGTCAAGAATCAGATGATAAGTGTAGGTACTTCGGAACCGTAATCATAGTGAAATTTAAGTTTACTGAATACAGTGTATGTATTGACTTCTATAAAAATTTAATAAATAAATGGGAACACTTTTAATATTCCAGTTATTTTAAACGCAAGCCTTTTTAATTAAATTATATATCTCGGTGTAATTTAAATAATTATGTAACTATTGCATTATTTAGGGTGAATTTTGAAACTGTACAATTTTACACTGTTTGATTGTAATAAATATTTGAAAGTGAAACAACGTGATAATTTAATTTTGCCTGTACCCACGAGTACTGCATGCTACGCTCAACACCTAATTATAGGCTGCCCATTAGGTTGTCTACTGTCTAGTCTCACTCTGTGTACCCCTGGAATGGGCAGGTTAACTTGTTCAAAGGTGATTAGTAGATACGCACTGCACAATAAAAACAGCATATTTGAATGCGTAATATATTATAACATTATCATCACATCTAAGCATATTATAACAACAAAATGCATTTAATAACAGTTTTTAAGCTAGATTGAACATACATCTTAATAATAAAAATGCCTACTATTTAAAAATCACATTAAAAATTACTATTTAAAGATTGCAGATTAAATATGTTTAGCAGGATTAATGTACTTACAAACAGAAACAGAGCTAGCATTTGAGGTCAGAAGAACTTAACGCCTTGACTGTCGTCGAACTCCATCAACTCGCACTTGCCTTTTGCTTCCAACGACTTGAGAGCTTTCACCAGGACATTCATATCGAGGCCGTGGAATTCTGAAAATGAATTGTAACATTAGGATAAAGTTCATGGAGTTTATTTGGGTTTTTCTACAAGATCAAAATCAGTAATACAAAGACCCATAGAGGAATATCAGTCGTAGACATACTTGCAGCTCAGCAAATTTGCAAACAGGTAGGAGTGGGTACTATTATTCGGAGAAATTTTGGTTTTGATGGAAAGCAGTAGAGTACAATTATCATGTAACTTATTGTTTAATTTCAAATTCTTACTCAATTTACAGTCAAGAATACAGTCAGTCGATAGTGAATGTAACAACTTACCTTCTTCTGAAGTATTCTCGCCTTCGCGCAACTCGAACAGCGTGCAAACAGAATTCGTCATTCCATTGCCACTGGCCCAGTTGTACACCATATTGCCCCATTCATCCAGCGAATGCCAGTACACCTCCCATACTGTTTTACTCTTGTCCACTGGAGCGGCCCGCCCTGTTTTTGCCATATCTTCCAAAATTGTTAAAACTGCTTCTTGTGATAACTTCCGGTTGATAGAAACGTTGTTGAATAAGGGGCTGTTCTGTGCTTCTCTTATGTCTATGGTGGATAGTTTGTTGCTTTTCATGTATTCGGCGATTAGTTGCTCCCATGCTTCCAGTTGCTTAGCTCTTGTTTCTGTGTGCGGTTGAATTCTGAAAGAGAACGAGTAGATAATATAAATTTAGTGCTGGTTATCATGCAATAATACTGTTAATTCTGTATGTTCAACCATTTATAGATAAAGTTGAAACAAGTAATAGTACTGGTAATACTACTGGTTCCCAGTAGTGTCATGGATAGCTGTAACATTTATTTTGTGACTGGGATTCATTTAAACTAGAAATTGAAAAATATCCATTTTCATGTTTTTGGTTTATTCAAAATAATGTAGGAGTAAAAATGTCCAATTGAGTTGGGAATCCTGTAAGTTAGCTACTGGAGTTGGATCTACGTTACTTACAATTTACTTCTTATCCTTTCTATTTCTATACATATCAATCATTCTAATCTCAGTTTCCCTTCTTTTCACCAATGTTTTTGCTGTTTTGGGTTCTAAATCTGTCACAGCCACTCGATATGATATTTTTTTTTTGCCTAATTTTATGAACGGAAATCCCTCCATAAAATGTGGCGTAAACGAGATCATAATGGAGCAGTCTTTGGCAACAGCAGATATTAAAGCTGCATGTATTGGGTCGATTGACTTTAGAAATGTTTTCCTACTTTCATCATCATTTAAATTGATACTCTGAGATATAATTTGATTTATAAGGGTTTCCACGTATTCAGTGCCAGTATCTTCAATCGCAACTGTTTCAAAACAAAGAACCTCGGAAAGTTTTTGAAGTTGAAGAAGTTTATACAGCAAGGAATGCCAAAACTTAGGTTGATCAATATCACCTCGATGCAAGCATTGATCTTTCGTTTTTGCAGGATAGAAGCCAGCTCCTCTGAACATGTCTTGGAAACAATAAACTATACGGCTATCTTTCATCAAAATCTCTATTATAAAGTTCAGAAACTGCATTATAGAACTGAATATGCCCATTCTTTGGATAATTTCATCGAAATCATTCCTAGTTGAGTTAGCATGATAGATCACTTGGCCGTTCTCAAATAGCTTTATGTTGTTCTGTGGGTTGTCAATAAGGTTCATCAAGGCCGGCCTCATTCTGTCCTTGTTCGCAGAGAATAAATCCAATGGACAATATGAACTTTTTTCTTGTATCTCCCCTGCCTCTAACTTTAGATATTGTTTCAAGCAGTAGTAACATTTGCCTAGTGGTTTCAAACTCGACGTTATAAAACCTTCTTTTGGTTTTATCTCAATGCAGTAATTTGTTTCGCATTTTGGACTAACAAAAGTTAGATTGAACGTCTGGATTGCATATTTACTTAGCACTGATTTGAATTTGCGATTTTCTGGACGAATTGTGAGCAAAATTTCACGTAATTCATCTAGTTCCTTCGGTGGTATAGTTTTCAGTTCCTGGGCATACTGAGAATCGTCACAAAGCAATGGGTTCATTATATTATTTATGAAATTTATCGAGTTCCGTACACTTTCCAGATCAACAGGTTTTGCATCTTCCTTGATGAGGCGTAGCACGAATTCAGTGCCTTTTATTTGTAAAACAATGTGGACATTACCCTCGTTGATGTAGCTCCAATCATTACCGAGTAATTTCATTTTATTTCCTTGGATTGCAGTGCACTCAGAATATTGAATCGACGTGCAAGAGGAAAATGCAAAACAAAAAATAGGATATAATTTACTTACGTAAAGAAGGGGGGAAAGTTATACTGCCAAGGCCAAGATATTTCTGTCATTTTACTTCGATTGCAACAATAAAATAATGAAAAATAGAGCGATTCGCAACACAAAGCTCTTCACAAACACAACCACCGAACACCTAAACACAACACAACGCCCCGCACATGCAGTGTTACCAGCTGCGAGATTTAGATATTTGCTTATCGTCTTCCATAAATTGCTAGTTAGCCCGAAAAAGCTAGGTACCTACCTACCTACCTACTAGATAAAAATAGTTAAAATTTTTCTTTGACTCCATGACTTTAGCAGCTCTCAGATAAAAAGTGGCTTCATTTCTAGTAAAAAACAGGCTAAAATGTTACTTACACCCGAATACAGAAACGTAACTAGAAACTTAAACACCACATAAAAGTTGTCCTGCCTCTTTTTTACATTGCGCACATGCAAGAGATGGCGATAACTTTAAGCTTAAAGCCATGCCAGTGAATACTCCCCAAGGGGGCAATAATTAATCCATTATTTCGTAGATTTCTCGATTTCTTCTTAAATACATTTGTGTTAACATCCTAGTATCTAAATTTACGTTTTATACAGCATGCATCAAGCAAAATAAATAAATATGAATATGAAAGATGACAAAGAAAAGTAGGTACCTAGTTAAAACATTTTTGCTACTGACAACTAAAATAGCTAGATCTAGCTAAAAAGTAGCTAAGTTGGCATTACTGCATTGCACACAAGAAATGACAGACAGAAGCAAAACAGCTGATTTGACATAGGCTGACACTTTTGACAGTGACAATTTATTGTCGAGAAATCGTCAATCAGTTTTTTTCCGTGGAAGAGGCCAAAAACGAGAATTTTCAAGAAATTAGATTTTATCCGTTTTATCCAGTGTTTCTGTATGTTTTTACGCTAAAAGC
The DNA here is from genome assembly GCA_918843925.1 of Eulithis prunata. NCBI lineage: Eukaryota > Metazoa > Arthropoda > Insecta > Lepidoptera > Geometridae > Eulithis > Eulithis prunata. The sequence goes on along the minus strand of OU974008.1, from coordinate 10,656,132 downwards.
TCGCTCAGTCCTTTTTATTTTTGCGAAGGTAGCAGTAGGATAGGAAGGTGCCCACAAAAACTCTCCTTGCCTACTCCACAATCATTGTGTTGTTATAAGTATGGTCAAATTGCGCTTTCTCTAATTTTACGTCGCAAAACAATGATAACCCTCAATAGAAAATTAAAAAAGGAACATACGGAACCGACGAATGGTGTAAACATGGTACCTGTGCAGAGGCGGATATCGATACGAGATAAATTACTTGTAAAAGAAGTGCAAGAGATGAATGAGAACCTACCAGCTACGTGCAGTGTTAGTTTCGAAGATCCTAATGTTTTAAGTGAGTTCGTGTTGACCGTGGCACCTGACGAAGGGTACTGGCAAGGAGGGATCTTTAGATTTAATGTCTCCGTCACCGACGACTATAACATGGCTGTAAGTACCTCATCCCTATACCAAGTTAGCGTATAAAACACAAACTATTCAGTAGATACCTATGTAGCCTCAATAAAATTACTATGTTGCGGTTCCAGCCTCCAAGAGTGAAATGCCAGACACGTCTGTGGCATCCGAACATTAATGTGGATGGAGACATCTGCCTATCCCTGCTGCGGCAGACATCTATAGATGAACACGGCTGGGCGCCCACACGAAGATTAAAAGATGTTGTGTGGGGACTGAACTCATTATTTACTGTAAGAATCTGTCTCTCTTGAAAATAATTTTATTGTTTGTGGTTGTAGTACCAAGCCCTAACTAATTGATGAATTATAAGGAAGTTTGCTTTCATGGAATATTGCTCAATAGCTTTAGAATGTACATAATAAGTTATCCTCAATGGGTGTGCAAAATGGTGCTTCCAGTCTCAGTAAGGACTAAAGTACCTTTTTATTATTTTCAGGATCTCTTGAACTTCGAAGACCCTCTAAACATAGCAGCAGCCGAGATGTACAACAAGAATAAGACGGAGTTTCAAACTAAAGTTACTGAATATATAGGTAAAAATAAGAGATGAGACTTGTGGTACGGTCTGCTAAGCCGCATAACCACAATTCAACTAGATAATGTTACTATAATATTAATTCATGATGAACTTGCTTTTCGGAGACAATTTAGTATGATATTGATCCTTATTACATTGTATGTTTAGAATGTGTTGGCATCTTATCATGCATGTGTGATGCTGCAGTGTTCATTCATTGTAGAAGGTAGTAATAATGTGTTGAACACCAGTCAGTTACAAATCTCTCTTAGAAATATGTAAACATATCATACTTAATTGTCTGTCTACTGAATTGTAGGCCATGTAATGCTCAGTGATAAATAATTTAGTAGTAATATTATTTGCATATTATTTTAAACATTTGCAGTGGTTGTTATTGTATATTTGCAATGTTTTTTTACCAGTAGATCTGTTTATTCTAAAAAAAAACAAACATGAATGTATTCAACTTTCATATTCATTTGGATTGTTTTTTTTTTATAAAAGAGATATAAATGAATTGTTTTTGTATGAACTCATTATCATCAATGAATTTCATTTCTCGATTATCCTTTGTGCATAATAGTGTATTTACAGTTTTTGGGCATTTTACATATACCTAATACTGTTAGGTACCTTACCTACCGGTATGTTTGGAGAGGTCAAATAAAACTCAATATTAAATCAATGCTCTTTATTAAATTCGTTAATACTGGAGCATCCAATAACCAATCAGTGTAATAAATAAATGGTAAAAAAAATTATACAATAAAATAAATAAATAACTTAATGGTAACAACTCTTCGTAACAAAATTCCATTATGACTAGTTTCGTTTCATACAAAAATGTACATGATTTTATGAAAGTGAATTTGATGGAGACTTAGAATTTGTTTGTCATAACTTTTTATATCAAAAGTTCTAAGTAGATAGGTACCTACTGCTTTATTTTTGTCCAAGGATTAAAAAAATTGACAAAAAAAACTTAATTTTTATAGTGATATACTACAATGATGAATGTTTGTTTTGATGAAATCAGAATGCGCGAAAATGCCAACATTATTTACAAGTGAAGACAAACAAATTCTTGAAGTAGATATTGAAGGTCTCAGAACATTCTCAGAATTCCTGGAGAATATCTGCTGATTTTTTCGATGGAGATACGATATACGATGCGAAGTTTAGACGGAGCTAGTGCGATGCAAAGTTGGTCTGCAGTTCGTCTTGGATGCTGTTGGATCGCGCCAACATTCGCGGCATCTTGCCGAACGCCATCGCAGCCGTGTCCGCTTGCGACGCGCTCTGACTCTTGCGCTCGTGGTACTCGTCGCTGAACTCCTGTCAAACAAACAAAAGTAACTCGTGTGAGTTAGTGGCCAACAATACTGACGGAGTTTTAAGGCTGCCCTAAAGCTGACTGCTAGAGCCGGGACCGACAGTTTAACGTACCCTCCGAAGCACGGAAGCGCTCAGATGTAAATGCCACTAGCGGTCGCCCATCCAAATTGTGACCGCGCCGAAAGTCGCTTAAACTTAAAAAATCGATGGAGACTGACTAAGCAAGCTACGCCACAAGCGCTTCTTGTGGAACAAATAATGGGTGAGTAGAATCCAACCTATGTTTATTTAGACGGTAGAAACTTGGTATGGTATGAACTGATATGAGCTAACAATGCATTGCATGGCAGACAATGCTTTCAGCATTAAGTCCACCCTTTGGAACAAATTTATAATTTTGTGCAATAAAGTATTAAATAAATAAATAAAAGACATGACATCTAAGGGCGAGGCCCCATTAGAGTGCGTTGCGTCGCGTATAACTAGGTAAACCCAACGCATACAATGCATTGCGTGTGAGCCTATATAACATAGGGTGGCTGGAATAGGGGACGTAAAGAATGCTTTCCACTATAGCCACATCAGAAGCGACAAACAAGTGTATTAGAAGTAAGTTTGATAGCAATGAAAGTTACTTTGAGTCTGTTGCCGAGGAAGACAGCACGTTCCCGCTTCCTGTTCATGAAGTCGCTCTGCGTCAGCCAGCGGTGCTCGTAGCATTCCTCAGCTAGAGGCCGCTTCAGGGGGACGCGTTTGAACAGGAACATTAGGAATCTCGTCGCTTCCTGTGGATAAAGGGAGATTTTTATAAATGCCTGTGGCTATGATCTTCATCTCAATAGTATCTCTGTTGGTAATGACGATTTTGTTCTAATTCTACTGTATTTGAAACTTATTACAGCTTCTAAAGATAAAGATAAAGATAAAGATAAAGATTATGTTTATTGTATAACTGTGTACATAAAGGTGTTACAAGCTTATAATTGAACCAACAGTTTATCCGTTTCGGATGTACAATAATAAAAATGGTTAGAAACTAATAAAAATAACTAACACTTATGTATGTAGTAACTAAGTAGCGTACATAAACTTTAGCTTAAGTTGGTAGGTCCTACTTGTTGAGATCAAAATATTCATTTAAGTCATAATACACATTTTGGATTAACCATTTTCTTAACCGGTTTTTAAATATGTTCCCTTCCAATTGTTTCAAATCTGTAGGTAAATGGTTGTAAACTTTTATAGCAGAGACATATGGGCTTTTTTGGAACATAGTATTGTTGATTTGTGGCATGACAATGTTATATTTGTGTTTGTTTCGCAAGTTTTCAATGCGGATGGACTTTACATCAAAAAAGTATTTCTTGTTGTTTTTTACAAACAGGCATATTTCTAATATATAAATTCCAGTTAATGTGAGAATATTATTTTCCATGAACACACATCGAAGAGATTGAGTGCTTTCTAAGTTATAAATAGCGCGGAGACATTTTTTTTGCATTACGAATGCAGATTGGACTAGTACAGAATTACCCCAGAAGATGATACCATAGATTAAGTGGGGATACACGTGACCATAATATGCATTTTTTGCTATTAATTTAGATGCGTTATTACTTAAAGTTGACAGAGCATAGCAGTATTTTGATATTTTAGAATTTAACTTTGTGATATGGGATTTCCAAGACAAGAACTTATCAATATTAACACCGAGAAATTTTATTTCATTGACTTCATGAAGATTTGTACCTTTATAAGAAATATCTATGTCAGTGTTTTGTGTTTTATAATTTTGAAATCGCATGTAGTGAGTTTTTTCTAGATTGACTTTCAGATTTACAGATTCTAACCAATTAACTATTTTATCTAATGTATTATTTATGTCTACTTCTAGCTGTTGGACTGTCTTATTTCCTTGTGGAATATAAATGGTAGCATCATCCGCATACATAACACAAGAGTGTTCAGTCACCTCGGGTAGATTATTGACGTATATCAAAAACAATAGTGGACCTAGGATGCTGCCTTGTGGAACACCTAGAAGGATTTCTTGAAATTCGGATTTAACTCTTCTAACAGTTTTGGTTTTTTTATCATATGTGTCTATAACCACTGCCTGACTTCTTCCGTTTAAATAGGAGTCTAGTAGTGCAAGAGCTGTTCCTCTAATCCCAACTTCTTCCAGTTTTTCTAAAAGATTCTTATGAACTACGCAGTCGAATGCCCTGGACATGTCTAGAAACAACGCTATTCCATGTTTTTTGTTATTTATTTCCTCGCTTACTTGTTTAAGGGTTTTAAAAACTGCTAATGTAGTATTTTTTCTAATAAGTTTGTTTGGATAGGCGGTTTTGTACCGACGCGGTTTGTTTAGCAAGTTATTATAACAAATGAGTTGAGAAAACCCATGCCCACGTAAATTCCGGTCCATTTCAGTGTTACAATTTCTTCTCCATCTTATTTATTACTTACAATGTAGTACCTATTTAAAGTCTAGAACAAAAAACATGTGTGATTTTGTCACGATGGTCGAACCAGTATCTACCGCAGACTTTGGTATGTACTTCACCAGCTAATGCTCTGTATAATCTCTGGTCAGTGCAACAAATAGTAGGGTAGTTATACCTGTGTTATCTCCTTGTATAGATGTTCAAATCGGTACCGCACAAAGGAGATGTTCTGTTTGGTCTGTGCGTCGTCTGCGCCGCGGAAGGGAGACACTCCGGATAGCATCACGTACGTGAGCACGCCGAGGGACCAGATGTCTGTTTGAGGGTACGCTGGCTCGTCGTTCACTATCTCTGGAGCTGTGGGGTGAATGGTGCTTTAGTATCTTAACACAAACATTTCTTTTTATTCTTCCGCCCGCGACTTCGTTCGCGTCCTGTTGGATCCCGTTGATTTTCCGGGATTAAAAGTAGTTTTTGCGTGAAAGAGTAAGAAACATCTTCTCTAAATATATAAAACTCTTTTGAAGCTGACTTAGAATCAACGCACAGCCTATACTAGACCTAGAGGTATGAAATTTGGAGGGCAGTTTCCTTATACCTATAGTGTATGAGTGCACTAAGAAAGGAATTTGGAACGTCATACTCTAAAGGGTAGAACGCGAGCAATTCCTCTGGCGACGGCTAGACCATACATACATACAAACTTTCGCGTTTATAATATTAGGTAGTAGGATAAGAATTCTAGTCATAATAATAGCTAGACATTTCCTTTAAAATTTTTAAAGACATCTCGATTACAAAAATAGTTTTACTATAAAACTCACCCTTAAATTCCAAGTCGCCGACTTGCGGCACCACAGTTCCGAGCTTATTGACCTTGTGCGCTGAACCAAAGTCTACCAGCTTCACCTGCACTGATCTAACAGACGACATCACCACGTTATCCGGCTGCAGATCCAAGTGGCAGTAACCTCGCCAATGCACGTATTGCAACGCGTCTAACAACTGTGTTACTACTGTTGCGACCAACTGTTCAGAGTACTCGTGTCTACTTGATAGGTAGGTGAGGATATCTGCGCCTTGTAACTTTTCCATTATTAACGCTGAGACGCCGGAGCCTGGGAGTTGGTACGCGGCTAGTAAGTTTGCTATTCTTTCGTGTCTCAGTCGTCGGAGGCATTCGAATTCTCGCTGGACTTGGACTTCAGTTTCTGGACGGGATTCTAGAATCTTCGCTACGACTACGGTGTCGCTGCTAAGTTCGACTCCCTTAACTACAATTGAGAATTTTCCCCTTCCAAGTTCTGAGATGAAGCTGTACTTATCCATGAGCGGGGTGGATGACCACTCGATGGGGCTCTCTTCGGTAGCGTAGTTGAGTTTCGGTCGGTCTTCCTCTAGCATCACTTCCTGTCCCGATTCGGTTATCTGTTGAAGGTGCTTCATAGCTTTGGTTACTTCGATTTTAGGTGCGCCGGCGGGCTTAGTCTTGATTAGATTCGTGGGGATACCCTTATCGCTCCATCCGATCCTGTTTCTAGAAGACAGTCTGAATTGGTAGCTGGTGTCGGTAGCTAAGTGTCGGACGACGAAGAATTCGTGATCGATATTATCGGCAACGGTTTTCCATTCGACGCTATCGCCCTCCTTGTATTGAAGGCTATAGCTGACCACGGGGGAGTTGCCATCATACTTGGGCTGCTTCCACCGGAGTAGGACCTCAGAATCCGATACTTCCGCTGCGGTTGGACTGTCTGGTGCATCAGGGTTGGTCGCTTCTAGGATCCTTGTTCTGGCAACAGTTTGTCCGACCTTATTCCTAGCTACGACCTTATAGAATCCGATGTCGTGGTTCTTCGCGGGCTCGAACCTGAGAGTGGATCTACCCTCCTCGTCTTCGATGATCTTGATGCGTTGTCCTTCTGCGATGACCATGTCGTTCTTGAACCACTGCACGGCGGGCTTGGGGTCGCCGACGGCGAAGCAGGAGAGGCTGGCCGGTTCACCGTCTTGGACGGGCAAAACCTGGAAACAGAACAAAACTTAGTGTCTTCTAACACACGTCGTAGCCAACGGATGGTGTTAGAAGGGTGGCGTGGCCGTGTAGGTTTTTAGAAAGACATAATTCAGTGGACAAGGTACTTATGTACCCGACGTTTTTTCTCTGAAGAAACACCATAGCTAGGTATGTTCTTATTAACCTCGCTAGTGAAAGTAGTTTAATGCGGCGCAGCCGGGTGGTTATCTTTCTGTCATTATAAAAAAATATATCAGTAGGTACAATACCTGAGGTTTCTCCCTAAAGAAAGGCAGCTGTCCGTCCTTCTTCGCCTCCATTAGCGCCTGTGCTTCCGCGTAGGAGTCGAGCCTGGTTCCCAACTCGTGACGTAGTCGTCGAATGGTGTACGACTCAGTTCCGTAGTTGTTGATCCTTTCGCGTTGTTCATCGTCTATTTCCTCGTCCATTATGTCGGTGAAGCGACGGCGCTCACGGATAATCGGCGTCTAGAAATAGACACACATTCTGTATAAGTAATATTTTTTTTTAAGAAATATAGGTATTTCTACCTTTCCACGATGAGTAATGACCTCCCTCATTTTATTTTATTCTTAATTTAGCTTAGCAGGCTTAATGCCAACGTCAATGACGATGAAAAGCGGTATTTCAGGTCCTGTCAGTTATTTTCACACCTAACACACTATGTTCCATGACTCTCTGCCAAATGAAGTATAGTATACTTTACCTTCGGGTTGTACATCCCTTACCCTCGAGTTGTATACCCCTTACCCTCGGGTTGTACACCTCTTACCCCCGGGTTGTACATCCCTTACCCTCGGGTTGTACATCCCTTACCCTCGGGTTGTACATCCCTTACCGTCGTGTTGTACATCACTCACCCTGGGATCGTATAGATCGTGTACTGCGATGTTGTAAGCAGGCGAGCGTCCACACGCCACCTTCATGTACTCTCGCAGTCGCACCGGGAACGCTGTGTCACGCAGCTGGAGTAGATATGTGTCTGGACCATTCTGGTAGCTGGAAACATCAGATTAGGTTCACTGTAGTCACTAGGCATGGTAGACATTCTTAGCACGTGCGCGCCAAGATAAAGCTTTGTGTCAGCTAGGAAGACAAAATCTAGTTCTTTTTTGTTTTGTAAAACAGAAGAAAGTCACGAAATATCCAATTTTTGTTTATTTGAAAAAAAAGGCTCATGTCATAAAGCCGCTTATAGACGTTTTTTATCCTATGTATTTTTTCAAGTTTACCTAGGTACCTATGTCTTCTTTTAACTAGAATTTCAGCTTTGATTGATATTGTCTAATATGCTCCACATTTTATTTCCAAGAGGTGTTTTATATACTCACTGGCTCTCCGACTTGGCAGAGACCTCCCAGTCGGGATGGTCCCACTGCTTGAACGTGAGGTCTACTGGCTTGCGGTCGTGCAACGAACGGTCCGGGGTGCCTGTATACAAATAAATAAATATTCACGGACATTTAACACAACGCCTTCTAGTCCCAAACTAAGCAAAGCTTGTACCATGGGAACTAGATGGCTGATAGAATACATAAATATACTTATAATACATAGTAACACCCAGACACAGAACAAACATCTATGTTTGCCACACACAAATGTTTGTTCTCGGTTGGGATCGAACCCACGACCCACAGCACGGAACAAACAATTGTATTCACTTCATAAACTATAGTAATACTAAATACCTTTTGTTAAAATGTAAAAATAATGCATGTATGGTCTGTACCTTCAGGTGTGTAGATCTCTCCCGGTGGGTAGACCATTTTGGAAGGATGTGTGTAAGCGCCACTCAGCGGACGACGTCGGAACCACGTGCGACATTGTGCGTTACCCGTCCAGTCTCTGCAAATGCAGTTATTATCAGTTTGAAACTTACTAGGTAGTAGGTACCTGCTAACACGGTTTCATTTTGTAAAACATTAAAAACCTTAAAAATTCTATGAATTCAGAGTTGAAAGCTGTAGTATTGTATTTTCTATGTAGTATTGTATTTTCTATATTGTATTTTCTAATCTCTTATTTTTAATTCCTTTCGGCTGCAAACATCAAAATTATATTTTACTTGTTTTATATAGGATCTTTTCAGATGTAACGGAACTCTTTGCTCTTAGGCAGTCAACATTGAAACAACACTACGAAATTTAGAACTCTTCAAATGGTCTGTCAAAATTCGGATGCGAGACGGCCGTCAGTCTAAGCTAGATTTTCGATGGAGAAAATACGATAAAAAAGTATATTTTTCAGGCACTATGGCTCAGTGAGCTTGCTTAAAAACCCTCTGGATACATCGTAAAATCTTGAACCACGCCTAGAACCTTGAACCCCTAAAACTCAACTAAAAGTTTACAGAAGCGGCTCTACTCCATCACCAGCTCCACATCGAGGCCGAGAATGAGACTCGAATCCAACAACAAGGTGTTATTCACCACACTCCTCGCCGTGGTCAGAGTTGGCCCCTCCATCGGTTGTGGTTAACTACATTGATTACCTTCCTCCCTCTCATCTTGGGAGGACCCCTCATCATCGTATCGCGACCCAGTCATCCTAAATTCATTCATCGAACCTCGACCACTGCCACCTTAAATATAAAATCCTCGAGTGATAGTGATCGTGTAACAAAAGTGAACTTTCTAAAGGACATTAGGTACTTGTAAGTAAGTCTTAATAAAACCTGTAAACACCTACTTGCCCCATTTCCTTGATAGGATCTTTCAAAAATTAAGACAGGTAGGTCTCTTTAAAATTAACTTGTGGCGTTCAGGGATCTCTATTGATCCCTGTAACGTTACAAAGCCTACGTCGTGGCTTAACGGCTGCTAAAGCCGGGACAGTTTAACGTCCCTCCGAAGCACGGAAGCGATGATATAAATGCTACTAACGATCACCCATCCAAATAGTGACCGCGCAGAACGTCACTTAGATAATTAGTGAAGATTGACTAAGCAAGCCTAGCCACGAGCGCTAGGCAACGTTTAAAACTAAAGCGCTTTGCTTCTACCTTTATAATGCGAACTGCCAAAGTGGAACTCTCTGCCATCGTCAGTATTTCCTGATCGATATAACACAGGAATGTTCAAGAAAAGAGTGAATAGGTGGATTATGGCTAAGCGTGGTCCACCTTAGGTTGCAGCTAAACTTACCATCAGGTGTATTGGCACCCAAACTCTTAGCTATACATAAAAACAAACACTCACTTGTACAAGTTGTAGTAGTTCCTCAGCCTGTCGGTTGAGATCTGATATTCCTCCTGATAGATTTTGTCAGCGAGTCCCAGCCAGGGGTGAGACAAGGCTGTGCGAGCGTCCATACGGTCGTGCCAACTTGTTACTAGCAACTTGGAGATGAAGTCACGACATTCGCGACTCAGGCGAGACCACCACACCTGGAAATAGATCATATTTAAAATATTGTCTTTGCTGCTGCATCAGTTGTGGGTTTGGCAAGTCTGTCAGCAAAAAGGTGACACTTTTGCCAAGTCTTCTTGGCAAATGTGTCACCTTTTTGCTTGCAATTTTTGCGTAAGTAGTTCGAAAGCATTCAGAATGTCTTGCCATCTTATATTCTGGGTCTTCCATGTCATCTTTGTAAGCAGTTGTATGCATGATGTCACCTCTCACAACATTATCTTTTGATATAGATTACATAATACATAATGTTTTATTGTTTTGTTATGTTATATATATATATATATTTATATATTGAATTGGGCTCTTAATTTTTATTTAAGTTATTTTTAAGATTTTTTATTTAAGAAATTATTCTTTGTAATGTCGCACGCCAACCTCCTCATTACACCACCACGTTTGGGTTGGCTGGCAGACAATGCTTTCAGCATTAAGTCCACCCTTTGTAACAAATTTTTAATTTTGTGCAATAAAGTATTAAATAATAATAATCTTTGACTTTCTTTGACCGCATGTTTAATTTTTTATTTCTGGTTTAATTTTTTTTTATTCCTTTCGTCATATAATTCTGCTGCGCCAAAATACGCTATATTGAGATAGTGTGCAACAGCAAAGGTCAGGGAGATTTGGAAGAGATCTCTTAGAAGCAATAAGACCACCCATTGCATTTGTACCTACGTCAATTTTTTACTTAATTCTCTTGTATTGTTTTTCTTCTTTAAATAAATCCGTTTATATATTACTAAAAACCTTGAAACCAATTAATATCTACCGGATTCAATCTCAATAGAGTATAGGTACTAACCTCATCATGCCACTCCCATCTGCCTTCCTTAATTCTATCCAATGTCTCCATATCATTGACTCCTCTGAACGGTGAATGTCCACTCAGCAGGATATACGTGATAATGCCGAGACTCCACATATCCGATGCAAATGAGACTCCCTCTCCGTTAGCGACCTCCGGGGCGACATACTCCGGCATGCCGTAGTCGAGAGTGGCGTGCTTGTTGAACTGAATGCGACGGGAGAGACCAAAGTCGCAGATCTTTAGTTCGTCGCTACCCGCGTGAGATAGTAGTAGTTCACCGATCTGTGGATGAAATCAATAATTAATAAATAAAATTTATTTCCATTCAAACACAAGTAGGTACAATAATAAAATTAATTAAAAAATGTTAGTACCCAATTACGTGTTTGTTATGTTAGGTTACATAATAACTAGTTTTATTTTTGGGTACATCGGCTTGTTTTATGTTTATTGAAGAAATCATAATTGTGCTGAAATGGTATGTTAGCATGGAGATGTCATTAAGTATCCTGGTGATTGATTTATGCAGGACTAGCTTCCGCCCGCGACTTCTTTTGCGTCTCGTTGATTTTGCGGGATGAAAAGTAGCCTATTTAATAATCCAGGTCACGGACAATATATATTCCAAGTTTCATCCAAATCGGATCAGTAGTTTTTACGTGAAAGAGTTACAAACATCCATCCATCCATCCCATAGTTACAAACTTTCGCGTTTATAATATTAGTGGGATATAGTAATGATAGGATTATTCAAAGAAGCGTACGGCCCGGAAAATCAACGGGACGAAGTTGCTAGGAAGTTATATATAAAAAAAAACTCACCGTAAGTCCAAGATGAGCGACACTATTATCGTGCATATAGTTGATACCCCTCAACAGCTGCCTTATATATCCCGCTATCTCTCTCTCCGTGTACCCCTGACTCCTGAGCAGTCTATCTCTCACGAGTTCACCTCCAGCCGCCAGTTCCGTGACCAGTGCCAATGTGTGCTCGTGTTCGTACGCGTCGTGTAGACGGATCAGATGACGGTCGTTAAGAATGTTGAGGATGTCGAGCTCGTTCTTCATGAAGGGTTTCAGTTCGGAGTGGCCGTGCATTATCTTGGCGGCGTAGTTGCGACCTGGGGCAAATAAAGGCTGATTTTATATATATTCAGGCAAAATGATACTGATGTGTTTGGGTGTGTTGAATAAAAAAATTATAGTAAATTTTTCTAAAGTACCTTAACTACATTAAGATCTAACCATATTGCGTTTATTAAAAGCTTTTGACTTATGATAAAAAAAAGTACAAAAAATTACCCTTTATCTTAGAAATTTATGGAGCGAAAATTTGAAATAATCATATGTTATAGAAAAACACCTGAATTTTATAGAAATAAATAGAACTAAGTCTCTAACATGCATAGTTTTTCAAAATAAAAAAACAGATTTACAGTTTTGTTTCGGATCGGAAGCCTCGGTGGACGAGTCCACTCCCACTTGACCGGACTTGTTTTAAAGGTAAATTACGTAAAATGAGGGTAGATCATTCACCAACTTACCAGTGAGCCTCTCAGCTGCATGATATACCGCGCCCTGCACGCCCCGGCCGAGTTCATCTCCCAAATCGTAGAAGTCTCCGAATGGCTTCGTGCTTGGCTTTACACGGGGAGCGTGCTCACGCATCCTGAAACAATGGAGTGGAAATCATCACCATGACTACCTACACTTAATCTTTTAACTTTATCTTCTACTATAATCTTGTTTATACACCGTTAAATTTCTACCATTTAGTGAAATAAATGGTAGAAATTTAACGTGACGCGGACTAAGTAGTGGGCGGAAGCTAGTGTCAGATATAAGTGGTACCTGTCAGAGTATTCATGTTCGGACTCCTCGACATGCAGCATGGCGGAGGAGCTGACGGAGCCGGCCACGTTCCGAGCAGAGATCGAGTACAACCCTTCGTCCTTCAGGATCGCGTCGTGGATGCTCAGAATGCACAGGTCTGGATCCACGAATGACATCTGGGGAATAAATTAAAAATTCGGTATCTTATTTTCTATACTATCTTCGATCTATTTTCTTCTAAATATATAAAACTCTTTTGAAGCTGACAGAGAATCAACGCACAGCCTAAACTATAAGTCCTAGAGGTATGAAATTTGGAGGGTAGTATCCTTATATAGTGTAGGGGTGCACTACGAAATGAATTTTGAAAAGTAGCACCCTAAAGGGTCTAAAATTACGATCAAAGATTTTAACCAAATAATGCTGCTACCATGCGAGCAAAGCCGCGAGCGACCGCTAGTTACCTATAAAGAGAAAAGATTTGAATAGGCTCCGAAACTACTGGACCGTTTTGAAAAAAGACAAATTATCCTTCTATACGGCTTAGTTTCCGAAACTCCAGAGTTAGCTATCCACAGTAGTTTGCGCTGGAATTTCAGCTGCTTTTAGACCTTATAGTTTCAACTAGGTCCTGTGAATTGCATTAGACCTGGGTTCATCATAGTTAGAGTTAAAATTTCTGATGCTTTTAGCTAGATCATAAATTATTAATCTTGAAATCCATCTGCACTAGTTCCAACTGGATTCAATGACAGACCATTTGTACCGCTCGGGACTAGGCTTGCTTAGTCAATCTGAACTGATTATCTAAGTTAAGCGACGTTCTGCGCGGTCACTATTTGAATGGGTGACCGTTAGTGCCACTTACATCTGAGCGCTTCCGTGCTTCGGAGGGCACGTTAAACTGTCCCGGCTCTAGCAGTCGTTAAGCCACGACGGAGAGCTTAAGGCGGCCTAAAACTCCGTCACCAGAGTTGGCCACTAACTCATACGAGCTTGCTTTGTACCGCTCACCTTGATCCTAGCACTGGCTGCTAATGGCTGCCAATCCTTGTACCACTTGATGTCGGGATAGGGTACACCCGTAACCCTGGCCTCGATCCGCACAGTGCGTCGCTGTAACACGACAGTTTCTTCAGGACGACGGATGAATGCGGGGTACTCGGCTAGTTCCAGCCGGACCCGCTGTCGCGCCTGACCGTGCTCGTTGGTGGCCACTGCTTCGTACCAGCCCGCGTCACGCTCTAACATTCTGGGGAATACAAATTAACGTGAGTTTTCTTAAGGTAACCTTATTAAAATCACAAAACGATTACATTGTGGCATGATGAATAAACTCCATGAAATAAACCTTGTACGAGAGCTTATCAAAATGCCCTAAATAAGTAATTTGCGACAAAAATAGTACATTATGGTACTAGTGTGGTACATTGGTGCTTACCGCCGAGGTGCCATTGAGACCCGAGCCGTAGGCGAGGGTCTTAAGAGAGCCGAGGACGGTAATCACCAATACACACGTGTATCATACGACGTTTTTCAACACACTTGTGAATAAAATAACTATAATTTCAACAGTGAAAACGAGTTGTGAAAAATGTTTCGCTATGGCGGGAAAAAATTCCTATGCGCGCGCATTGCGATCGGCCACAGACTAAAGAATGGGATGAGGTTTTTTTTTTATTTTCCGCACATAGGGTTTGCGTATATTCTGCCACGTACAAAATGGGGAATTTAAAGTTTTCTTTTATTACAGAGAAAACAAAAGTTATATTTGAGTGAAAGTTTTATTTATTAAACACGTACGAGTTAAAATTATCTATTTAAATAAGAAGTTGCATGAAATGAGCAAGCAATAGGAACATTAATTTATTTGTTCTATTGAACACAATCTTTTTTTTGAATAAAAACTTTTTTAGTAACAAAGCTACTCAACCAATAAAATTCAAAAAAAAAATCTATAACTCACTTGTGAGTTATAGCAATGAAAAAGTCACAGTTTGATTATGGGTATCATTATGTGCCTAATTGCGGTGACCATAGAGCCACTTTATGAGCAAGTGTGTTGAAAAAGTAGTTTCGCAACACTCATGGCGAAATGGGTAATGAACAGTACGACCTAAGCAACTAATAAGTTTTCAACACACTTGCTCATAAAGTGGCTCTATGGTCACTGCAATTAGGCACATAATGACACCCATAATCAAACTGTGACTTTTTCATTGCTATAACTCACTAGTGAGTTATAGTTATTTTTTTTGAATTTTTTTGGTTGAGTTGCTTTGTTCTTAAAAAAGTTTTTATTCAAAAAAAAGATCGTGTTCAATAGAACAAATAAATTAATGTTCCTATTGCTTGCTCATTTAATGCAACTTCTTATTTAAATAGATAATTTTAACTCGTACGTGTTTAATAAATAAAACTTTCACTCAAATATAACTTTTGTTTTCTCTGTAATAAAAGAAAACTTTAAATTCCCCATTTTGTACGTGGCAGAATATACGCAAACCCTATGCGCGGAAAATAAAAAAAAAACCTCATCCCTTTAGTCTGTGGCCGATCGCAATGCGCGCGCATAGGAAAACTGATTAATTTTTCCCGCCTTAGCGAAACATTTTTCACAACTCGTTTTCACTGTTGAAATTATAGTTATTTTATTCACAAGTGTGTTGAAAAACGTCGTATGATACACGTGTGTATTGGTGATTACCGTCCTCGGCTCTCTTAAGACCCTCGCCTACGGCTCGGGTCTCAATGGCACCTCGGCGGTAATCACCAATGTACCACACTAGTACCATAATGTACTATTATAGTGCAAAGGTTCTGAAACACTTAGAAGGAGAATCACTTGAAATTAAGGGATCACTATTTTTATTTCATCTAAGTACCTATCATTACTTAACATCAGGTTAGATTGTGGTCAAACGTTTGCCTTTAATATGTAAAAAAAAAGTACATCAAACAAAGAAACTAATAACCTGAGCCCTTTTCAAATTCAACTGTCATTTTAGCGGGGGTTTGAAAAATGCTCAATCATTGTCACTTGCATGACAACGAAAAGAGATGACAACAGATTTAGCCATCATTTTAGTTAGTTCAGCTTTAGAAGACCAATATGAATATAGGTAGTACCCGTTACAGTTTGCAATAGCAAGATACACGAAATACATTCCATAAAAAAAGTCTCATATATCGTAGACTTACTACATAATTACACAATATCTACGCTCTATGCCGAGCGAAGCGCGCCACTTCAAATAGTTCATCAATATATATAAAACTCTTTTGAAGCTGACTTAGAATCACCGCACAGCCTAAACTATAAGTCCTAGAGGTATGAAATTTGGAGGGTAGTATCCTTATATACTGTAGGGGTGCACTAAGAAACGAATTTTGAAACGTCACACTCTAAAGGGTAGAACGCGAGCAACGCCGCGGGATACGGCTAGTACAAAATAAAAACTCACTTATTGATAAACAGCGTGGCCTGTCCGTTCCTAGTGTAGCTCCAGTCGTACCGCCCCCCGATCTCAATAGGTTCGTCGTTGTATAGATACGTCATCTTAGGCTTGGGGTATCCGTAGACGAACCAGAAGAGGCTGGCGTTGTGTCCCTTGACGCCGTACTGTGAGTCGTGCTCCTGGCGCAGGAACCGCGGCGCCTGCGCATAGCCGTCGTGTGGAGGACGCTCTATGTCGAAGTCCTGTAGTTATATAAGTTCAAAAATTAGGAAGTTACGTACATATTTTCCCTAATAAGTAAAGCTAAGTAAGTACCTACCTACTTTGGTAATCTTAGCTTGTTAAAACGAATTTATTGAAAAACTATATTCAACAATATCGGTATAAGTCAACTTGATATTCTCTTCAGTGGACGTGCACTGTGAAGTAATGTATATCGTTAGACGGGAATAATAATCGCCTAAAATAAAGTGGTCCATTTGCTTGTTTTATTATTATTTCACTATCAAAAAAGCATTTGTCAAAATACAATATTAAAATAGGTACCTACCTAGGTCAGTTTTAAGAAAATAAGAATTTTTTGACTAGACTATGACAGCTGTTACCACTTAAAATCAGGTACCATCGGCGTGTTTCATCATATAGTTAAAAAAAAACTATATATGCATTGATTGCAAACCCGAATTAATGCCTGTTAGTAGCTCACACACGTTTAAACTTTTTGATGACGATATTCCGAGTAACATTCCATAATTTTATATCCAAATACGTGTGTTAGCTGTTGTTGCAATGGATAAGCACAAGTTCGAGTTTAGTTTTAAGTTATGTGTAGGTATTATTCTTTGGCAATACTAATAAATAGACAAATACATATCTGACATTAAGAACCACGAAGGTCAATCAAAAGAGTTCACAAACCTTAGGGAAGTACGGCGAAGTATCCGGCCGAAAATCGATCCCGGGCTCCAAGTACGGCACGAACTTAGGCGGGTGGGGGTTGATGTTCTCGCGATGC
Source organism: Eulithis prunata (assembly GCA_918843925.1). Taxonomy (NCBI): domain Eukaryota; kingdom Metazoa; phylum Arthropoda; class Insecta; order Lepidoptera; family Geometridae; genus Eulithis; species Eulithis prunata. The sequence continues at coordinate 10,638,815 of OU974008.1, read as the reverse complement.
GTGACGGCGTACGGCGACGGGTCACTGACCCCGTACTTGTTCTCGACGCGCACGCGGAACTTGTAGTCGCGGAATGGCTCGAGGTTGCGGATGTCGCACACGCACGAGCGGAGTCCGGTGCGGGCGGTGAACCAGTCGCCGTCCGGCTGCTCACACATCTCCACCTAACAAACGGTAGAGGTTACCATTTTAATCATCATCATCATCATCATCATTTCAGCCCGTTTGCACCCACTGCTGAGTATAGGCCTCCTCTTTATTACGCCATTCTTTTCGGTCCCTTGCGAGTCTTGTCCAGTGATTCCCAGCCAGTTCTACGATGTCATTTGACCATCGGGCGGGTGGTCTGCCTCTTGGTCTACGGGCATCCCTTGGCCACTATTTTTGTAAGGTGACTTCCTACATTTCATGATATAAATTGATAAGTGATAAGGATGAAAGAAACGACCACCCGAGTCCGCTGTAGCGTTTGAACTGATTTATTTATTAAGTGTAAAAATGTACATTGACTGTACATCCTGCCCCCTCGGACAAGATGCCAAAAAACAAAAAATATGAGAAACAATATTTATGAGTTAGTTAGCTGATAGTTTCGATTTAAAAATTACGGGGGATGTGCCCGCACTCATCCCTTTTCCGCACTTTGGCTCGCTAGCCCCTAGCACATTCACGTTCACTTCACCAACACTATTCACTCGCGAGCGTGGGCGCGGTTGCGGCGCTGCTGTCGCCGTGACCGCGTACACCACCGCATGTTCTCGGCGCGCCATGGCGAGGCAGCGATTCCTTCGCCACCTCCAGCCAATAGCGATGGTAGCTCCCACTCCGATGATAAATATGATACTGTACAACATGACGTAGTGATGTATGTCATGTGTATTGAGTTGGTAAAAAGACTGTTCCTTTAACAATTTTATTTCGTTGATGAGATCGTCCCATTCCAATTCAGAGGTTGTATTGAAATTTTGGTCGAATGATAAGGCTGATGTATAAATAATTTTGTTTAAGACGGAGACCTCAGGGGCTTCTGCAAGTCTTGTTGATATATTCATTTTACTGAAGAAGTTGTTGTTATGAGTGTAAATAGTATAACCGGAACCTTTGAGTTTACAATCGGCTCCTAATGTTATTATTCCGGTACCACTTAATTGTTTGATAGTGATCCCACCTGGGCACTGAATGCGTACGTGGCATTCTGAGCAGCACGCGAACATCCAGTCATTGAGTCTGTGTAACTTGATCCACCGATCTCGACAGGTGGTAACAAATGTTTTACACATTGAGTCGCTGTTTGTTGATAGTAATTTGATACTGCAGAGTGATTGTTTAATTTGTAAATCATAAATAGGTAATTGTGACGCGCATAATAGCTTATCTTTAAGAGAGTGAATACATTGTTCTAGATCGTTATATGATAGGAAGGAGGCGATATCTTTTTTTAAATTGTATGCTATATAAGGTTCTTCTGTTGAAATATACGACGATTTGTTGTCCTTATTTTGAGGAATACTGATAATTTTGTTCAATTCGAATACATCACTGCTCAAGAGTGGAATTTTAATTTCAATCAAAAGATATCCTTCATATATGCGAGCTGCGGCTTTCAGCAGCTTGTACATATCCTTGATGTTGGGTTGATTCACAGGTAACATGAGATCTCCTTTAAGCTGTCCCGATATGATATTCATTTGATGCTCCATTTCCTCGGGTAATAATAAGTGCGGGTCTATACGACCATGACTTATGTCTGTCACTGTGCTGATAAGGGTTTGTTGTATTCTTCTGATGTTTGTCAAAATCATATTTGCTGTCAATGCAGCTGATGTGATATAGAGGCCGGTTTCGCTGTCGTACTGAATACGATTTTCCGCCAATGATAAGTTATGAATTTGTGCCTTGATAAACTTGAATTGTAGCGACATTGCCCTTTCGTTTCTTTTTAAAATGTTGTACTCTGATTCCAGAACGGATGTTTGATTTCGCATAAGGTCTTGTAGATGATTTTCGTTGAAACCTATCTTTTCAACATCCTTCTTGTACTGCTCTGCAAACCGATCGTCTAGCACTCCGAATAATGAGTTAGCGATATATCCTATTCCATTGATCAATCCTCTCTTTTGTCTGTGCACATTCCGATCCAATAATAACCTGTTATAATGCTCAACTTCAACCATTTCGTGTTCCAATTGTGATATGAGGTTTTGATACTGTAGCCTTTCGCCTTTTGCTGTCTGTTTGATATGTTCCACATAGGTTGATATTTTCGAAATTCCTTCCCCGTATGGTGTCATGTTATAGTAGACCACCATCTTCCATTCGTCCTTGATAAATTGCAAGTCTATTATTTTGTCAAAAAATAGATCCTGACTGTCATTTAATGGTGAAACCTTGAAAGTTGCTCGATCTATTTTTTGATTTGTAAAGGCCAAGACTTTGCGGAAGACTTGGAGTATATCAAGGAACATGGGCATGTGGGTCCGAAAAGCAAAATAATATCATTGAACCCATTCGTTGACGATAAAGGTTTGTTAAGAGTCGGAGGAAGACTGCACAATGCAGATATCAGTAAATCAGCAAAGCATCCTATCATTTTATCATGTCACGGCCGACTCACGGATCTCGTCATTCATCAAGCCCATATAACCACCCTTCACGGCGGACCGAGGCTGACGCTATCATATATCAGAGATCAATTTTGGATCATCAGTGGAATACGTACCGTAAAACGTCAGTTAAGACAATGTGTACGTTGTCGAAGGTTCAGCATCGATAAAAATCAACACATCATGGCAGATTTACCTCAGCCCAGGGTAACACCCTCGCGGCCCTTTACACACGCAGGGGTCGATTTCACTGGGTTCGTAGAACTGAAGATCAATAAAGGTCGAGGAATCAAAACCTGCAAGGGGTACATTGCAGTCTTTATATGCTTATCTACGAAAGCGGTACATCTAGAATTGGTATCCGGCTCGAAGGACCAAAGAAATGTAAGGTGACTTCCTACATTTCATGATATAAATTGATAAGTGATAAGGATGAAAGAAACGACCACCCGAGTCCGCTGTAGCGTTTGAACTGATTTATTTATTAAGTGTAAAAATGTACATTGACTGTACAATTTTATAGATAAAGAAGATTGCAAAATCCTGACATCCCTTATCCACCCTGATTGGCAATAAATGAATTATGAAAAAGTACTACCTACAATGAAGTCACATTTATTCGACGACGAATAAACGTATCTCATTTCATCCTGTTCATTTTCGAACTATCTATAGTATAAATTTCAAGTTTCATCCAAATCAGGCTAGTAGTTGCAGCGTGATTGAAACATAAACAGTGCATTGCCTTACAGGGAACGTCCTCATTGGACTTGCTCTGTGAGGTAATGCATTGTTATAGGCAGAAGTTACTACTTAACATCAGGTGAGCTATCAGCTTGTTCCATTACTATTACCATAAAAAAAAATATCTAAACTTTGACATTCATAATTTCTTAGTTTAAAAAAACTGTTTAATTTATAAGTTTAGAAACTTGAAAACCCGACTTCAATTTGATACGCCTCAAATGATGATGATGGCAGCTCATTAGGACTGTTCTATTGATCGTAAACACCATAGAACAGCAAAATGCGAACCTCCTCCTTTTTTTGAAGTTGGTTAATAACAAATGCATGTGCTTATGATAAACGAATGAAGTCGAAGATCAGATAGAAGCAGATGTAGAACTCACCTGATAAGTGACAGGGAAGCGAGGTCCGTGCGGGATGGAGGGCTTCCACGAGAGCGTGAGGTGTCGGTCCGCCATGCGCGAGATGATGGGCCGGTCCGACAGCGGCATCGGGATACCCGTCTTCTTCATCTTGTCGAAGTCCGAGTACTGGTCCGATATCGGACGCTTGCCGGTTTGAATCTCGAGCGCTGGAGGAAATAAACTATAATATTATTCTTGTCAAATAAATCGGTGGTCTACTCCTTGTATGAGAAGTAGACCAATGGATTGCTTGTGTATGCAGAGAAGATATCATTGTTCACATTTACAAAGACCGTGGTCATTTTATGAACATAGGAAGCCAGTAAATTATTGGACAATGCGTGATCTTCTTAGTCAATTGTGAAAAGACCGATGATATTTTTTAAAGATTTTACACTGTTAAGATGCCCACGATACTATGATATATTTCAAATATCGTGAACCGCAGTAGACTAACGGTCTCTTTAGTCTATGTAGAGTAGACCAATGGTCTTTTTAGTTTATGCAGAGTAGACCAATAGTCTTTTTAGTCTATGCAGAGTAGACCAACGGTCTTTTAGTAACTTACTGTCGTATGTGAGTTCAGCGGAGCAGGTTTCCTCGCCGTGAGGGTTGTAGATCCTGCACTGGTAGGTGCCTACGTCACTGGGGTCTACTCCTGATATGGTGAGTCGGAGTAGACCGGTGGTCTCTTTGTCCATGCGGATGCGTTCGCATGGGAACAGACGTTCACCATTACGGTACCTGAAAAAGTGCAAATATAACTTAAAGTTTGTACTTATTTATTTGCTAAATAGCGATTTGTGAAATATCCATCCATATTTACTTTATGAGATACCTACTTACAAACGATAAATAACCTAACTGAACTGACTTATTCCAAAAATCCCCTGTGTGTTCCACCTACGAAAGAGATATCTCTACTTTTGGCCCAAAAACCCCTGCGTCTGTCGGCAGAGGATTTTTGGACAAAAAGTCCAGGAATCCCCTGATTCAATATTTTTTTGATCATCAGGTGGGTGATAGCTCACACATTGATATCATAAAATGGTAAAACTCATATTAATAATAATTTATGATGAATAATTATGAAGGTAAGTAACTGACCACTCGACATCAGGTTCCGGCGTGCCAGTAGCGCAGGCCGTGAACTTAGCACTCATGCCGCGGAACACTTCAATGTCGCCGATCTTCTTAAGGAACGATGGTGGTTCTGTCCTTTGCATTTTGCCGCTACAAATAAAAAAAATATCGTAAAATCAATATCACTTGACATCTTGAGCTAGATATTTGAATGATATAGGGCCGAATATTGAGAGTAGTAGTTTTAATGTAAAAAAAAACTACTAAATTAACGAGGGCTTTGGTATTCTGTAAAGTATATTTACCGTTCAGTATTAGTGATATGTCTAGAAGTAAAATGTTTAATAACTAATTATTCTCGCTGCTTTATAATGACATTGTTACATTTTTAAAAACTTCATTGTAAGTGTATTGTAACAAACAAAGTTCCATCAATGCAAGTTTAAAAACAATGTGGGACCTGGGCTCCATCCAAATTGCCCCAGACCCTTTAAAAACATGTTGTGCCGACCCTATCTGGAATAAAAGCAAGTAAGCTCGTATGAGTCAGTGGCCCACTCTGGTGACGGAGTTTTTAGGCCGCCCTAAGGCCTCCGTCGTGTCTTAACGACTGCTAGAGCCGGGACAGTTTAACGTGCCCTCCATAGCACGAAAGCGCTCAGATGTAAATGCCATTAACGGTCACCCATCCAAATAGTGACCGCGCAGAACGTTGGAGTGGGATAAGGGCAGGGAAATGATGATGATGATAAGCACTTACATTTTGTCAACAACTTGTAAGCTGGCTTCACAGTCGGCCTGTCCCTCTCTGTTCCTAGCGACACACTTGTACTTCCCGCCGTCGTCGGGCTGCAAGTCGCGCACGTACAGGCAGCACGCGTCGCCGTCACGCTTCAGCGTGTACTTGTCGCTGTGCTTTAGTTGTGATCCATTCTTGTACCACGTGATCTCCGGCGTGGGGATCCCGTTCACGCGCGCAGGGAATTTACCGTCGAATGTCGGTAGCTGTGAAATTTTTGAAATGTTAGGAATTGTTTAATATGGAGTGGATTGCCTTTCCACTGCTTTTCTTAGGTTAAAGCTCAGCCAAATGTTTCAAAACGATACTTATAGGTATGTATTTATGATAGGTATGTATATTGTATAACTATTTACCCATTTTATTTATTTATTTAGGTAATACTTTATTGCACAAAATTATAAATTTATTACAAAGGGTGGACTTAATGCTGAAAGCATTGTCTGCCAGCCAACCCAACCTATGTATGTAAACGAATTATTAATTTTACTTTGAACAACTAAGTACCTAAATAAAAAAGCCATACAGTAAATAAAGGCTTTGTAGAATTTTAGACTGCTTTTAGTAAATCGTAAAACTTGCAAATATAATTATAGTTTTAAAAATTCCAGATCACGAACTTATTTAAAGTTTTATGCAAATCGATCCAGCCTAGTCGTTGCTTGAATAACTGTAACTTTTATAATATTAGCAGGATAAAAGGAGGCTAAGTATTTATTCACAAAGAAAATTAAGAATAATACAGTATTCACTATAAAAAAAATAGCCTTGTACCTGCTGTAGATCAGTGAATTTCTGCGTGAACTTAGGCGCCTGGTAGATCTTGCGTACGTTGATGTTTCCTTCCGAGGCATCCTCTCCGAGTGGATTGACGAGTTTGACTCCGTACACGCCGGCGTCGGACATCTCCACGTCACTGATCTCGAGACCCACCTGTGTCATGCAAACAAATACTGTTATACAAAAATGTTAAGACACACCTAGTCAAAAATGTTGCTATCTCCTAGTCAAAAATGTGGCGATCCCCTTTGTCAAAAATGTTGGAGTTTTTTAGTCAAAAATGTTGCAGTCCTCTTTCCCATTGTTATAAATGTTCCAATACCCTATTCAAAAATGTTGCAGTCGCTTAGTCAAAAATGTTGCACTCCCCTTATTATAAATGTTCCAATACTCTAGTCAAAAATGTTGAAATCCCCTTTGTCAAAAAAGGTGCACTCCCCTTGTCATAAATGTTCCAATAGCCTATAGTTGCTATCTCCTAGTTCAAAATGTTGAAGTCGCTTAGTCCAAAGTGATGCATTCCTTTAGGTACTCAAAAATGTTGCAGTTTCTTAGTCCAAAATGTTCCACAACTCTGGTCAAAAATGTTACAATCCCCTTCGTCACAAATGTTGCAATCCTCTGGTCAAAAATATTGCACCCCCTAGTCAAAAATGTAATCAAGTGTCAAGTAACACTAACCCGTTTTCCATCACAAGTAAGTGAGACTCGTTCACTTGGCTTCAGAGGCTGGTTGTCCTTGGTCCAAGTGACCTCGGGTATAGGGTTACCGACAAACGGCGCTGTCACGGAGAGAGGTTGGCCTTCTTCTGCTGTCAGGTCTCGGAGACCGTGGATTAGTTGAGGACGCTCTTGAGGGTTGGCGTCGTCTGTGCGACCTGGGGAGAGATAATAGACGATAGATCAATTAAGTTAAAGATACTATGTATGTGTATGGGTGTTACTATGTACTCTAAGTATGAATTTACTAAAAAAAATTATATCAGCAATCTAGGTCCCATAGTACAAGCTCCGCTTAGTTTGGGACTAGAGGGCGTTGTGTGATATGTCCAAGGATATTTATTTATATTTGTTTATCAGCTAGGGAAAGGCTATGCCCAGCAGTGGGTATAGTCGGGCTGTGGATGATGTTGATGATGATGATGAGTGGTTTCTAGTAAGTACTTACTGGCTACAGTGAGATCGGCGTCACTAGTGACGCAGCCGACGTCATTGGCCGCAATCACACCGTAGATGCCGGCGTCGGCCGCGGCGGCCGCCGACATGAGCAATGCGTGAGTGCCGTCGGGTTGGGATACCACTTTGATACGTTGACCGTCGGGTACCACTTCTTGACCATTGTGAGTCCTGGAAGAAACAGTTTATTGTACTGCGCTGCAAAACTGGTATCATATGATATAGGTTGCGAATTGAGAGTGGGAAGTTTGAAAAGATAGGGTCAAGAAAAATGGATGAAAGTAAAGGTAGGGTCAAGGAAGTGGATGAAAGTAAAGGTAGGGTCAATAGAAATGGGTGAAAGTAAAGGTAGGGTCAAGAAAAATGGGTGAAAGTAAAGGTAGGGTCAAGAAAAATGGGTGAAAGTAAAGGTAGGGTCAAGAGAAGTTGGTGAAAGTAAAGATAGGGCCAAGAGAAGTGGGTGAAAGTAAAGAAAGGGCCAAGAGAAGTGGGTGAAAGTGGTCACGTGATTAAACTGGATTTCAAAGGACACTGCTTAATATTTTTCATTTCTTTTATGAGAGTGTTATCGCTCCAATGACCATAAGAACAGTCAAAAATGACATCCAACACACAACGTTAAAAGAGACTTCAAGACTCACCACTTGACAGTAGGTTTGGGATGTCCCAGAATCTTGACCTCTAGTTTGGCAGGGAATCCTTCGATAACCTTAGATGGCTGGAGTTCAGCTATGAAGGCTGGCTTGCGATCTCTTTGTTGGACATCAGCGTGGCCCTTGGACGCCGCCTACGACAAGACATTATACATGTTTTAGATCAGAGGGATAGTCATTGATATCAAGCAAGCAAGCTCGGAGTTAGTGGCCAACCCTGGTGACGGAGTTTTTAGGCCGCCTTAAGGCCTCCGAGATGGCCTAATTTAACATTAGTCATTGATAAAAACTAATGTTAAATTTTCTCAGCGCGATTGTAAGAGATATTGTTGTCAAAAAATATAATCTTAAACTATTTTATAAGTAAATACCTAGACGTTCTAATAAAACCGAAAACTTCTTTTTCATCCCACCATCTTGGAAAGAGTATTTTTAATCTTCAATATCTGAGTGGAAAAGCCGTTTTTATTCTCTAGAGGATAAAGTAAATTGAATTTAGAACATCGTGTGCACTAAGTTTGTGAATTAAAAAAAACATTAAACCTATTTACTGCTACCTCTATGGTGCCGAATGTATCATACAACTTTTTTTTAATTTGTTAAAAACTCAGACTCGGAACCTTCTTGGTGTTCTTTTTTCAATTTGCTTTGTACGCGGTTCTTTACGCGGCATTTTTTCACGTCATTGTTAAACCTTATATTAAAAACAAGAAACTTGAAAACAAGTGAAAAAACTAAAATGAGTGATTCTAGCGACGAGGAAGTTTGTTTGACGCCAACAGAATTGACTGAAACTGTTAATAATGCGCAAATTAGTCATTTCCTCGCTGAGGTGGAATGAAAAGTTACGTGTTGCACTCGAGTGCAAAGATTTTTCACCTCGTGCTCTTTTGATTCCCTCGCTAACGCTCAGGATTCTTAGGAATCAGCTCAGGAATTTTAGAATCCTTCGATTGCTCGGTCATCAAAATTGAACACGCGGTTAAAAAGCAACTTTGCACTCTTGTATAACAAATAACTATTTTTATACAACTATATGACGGAACAAGCTGATGGCCTACCTGGTGTTAAGTGGTAACTACTGCTGATGTATTGCCTCACTGAGCACATCCACTAAGGACGTGCTTTGTGATGCATTACACTGCGTTACATTGGATTAATGTAATGGAATGACTGTTGGACTTTTTAAGTAGGTACTAACCTCTCCAAGTTTGTTGGTAACCGTGAGTAGATAAGTTCCTGCGTCTTCTGGCTTGCAGTTGTCAATCTGTAGACCAATCAGTCCTCCAGGGGAGTTGATGAAGTTAACCGCTTGCGACGGACGGACGGGTAAACCTGTGGGGGAAAATGAGCTTTTTTACTTAGACTTAGGATCTAAAATCACTTGCAAACAAATCTAGTCTGGTGTATGGTTCATAGGGGTATGGGTTAAAAGTGGCTCCTGATGCTGTATAAATCATATACTTACTTAGATTAGATGCTAAAGCCTGATAAATGATTATTAGTGTGGGGTAGGGACTCTCAGACCTAGTGAGAAGACCTATTATAGACTCTGTTCTGTGACACTCTCAGACGCATTAAAATTGATTTTTCTATGAAATTTTATAACCTTTAAACAGGTTTTTGATTTACAATTTAATTTTAATTTACGCAGATTCGTTTATGATTTCTTAGTTGTTGAAATGTAAGTTTTTTTTTAAGGCAAAAGGATTACTTCTAGACTCGTCTGCTATCGTCAGCTTCATCGTCACTTAAACACAACGATATTTCATTGTCATTTCATTATTCAGTTGTTAAAAACCCAGTCTTCATATTTGATGATAAAATAATTCCCGGAACAGCTAGTTTTAGAACCAACACTCACCATCCTTGAACCATTTGACCTCTGGCGCGGGGAAGGCCATGACCCTGGCCTCCAGCTTAAGAGGCTGTCCGACCACTGCTTTCACGTCCACCAACTCTTGACTGAACGAGGGTTTTCGGGGCGTGGCTGTCAGAAAATACCATAAATTAAGCAAGCAAGCTCGTAGTGGCCAACTCTGGTGACGGGGTTTTTAGGCCGCCTTAAGGCCTCCGCCGTGACTTAACGACTGCTCCGAATTACGGAACCGCTCAGATATTAATGCCACTATAGGTCACCCATCCGAAAAGAGACCGCGCAGAACGTCACATAACTTAGACAATCAGTTAATATTGACTGCTACGCCACTTGAGCTTCTAGCTATGGAGTTGTCCAGTAATGGACTTCAAAAGAATGTACTTACGATTAACAGCGACTGCACACAACGCCGCATGCTCTCCATGAGGATTACTTATAACCAGCTTGTAAGCGCCGCAATCGGCCGGCGTCACGTGATCAATGGTCAGCTTGACAGTTCCATCAGGCAACGCTGTTTGCTTGACGCGAGGGTCTGACGCCGGTAGCGGCGCACCGTCCTTAAACCTGTACGAGAAGAATATCCTTTATTTGCTGTGAGCTGGGCGGGAGGGTTAAGTTAGTCACAATGGACAACTTATAAGGGAAGCTTGGGGTAAGTGGTGCCATTCTATATTTTAAAATCCGTCTCCAAGTCTTGTATATCCACCATTTTGCCTTCAAAACTATCAAGGGCAGGAATATACAATACCTATTACATTTATTGTCAATATAACTCACCATTTAGCAGTAGGTATGGGACTGCCGTCGACCTTGGCCTTCAGTTCCAGAGGCTCTCCCTCATCTACCTCGCGGGATCTGTCCAGCTTGTGCGTGAAGCCGGGAGCTGCCTTCGCGATGGATATCACAGCCTCGCATAATGCCTCGCCCGCTAAGTTCACAGCACGCACTTTGTACTGGAAAGTTAGTTAAAGTTATAAGTTGAAATTAGTCGCTTAACAAGTTGCAAAAGCCATAAACCAAGAAGTTGAAATTTGTCGCTTCCGAGGACGGATACTCGATACTGCAGTGATTAGGTGGCAAATAAATAAATAAATTATATAGTCTCTAAGGTAAGTATACAGGGTGTTACCAGACCACTTCCGAAAACGAAAGGGGGAGCTACAGCACACCAAAACCCAACCAAAAAAAAATCAGTTATCCTGAAAAATAATTATAGCCGGAGAAAACAATGTTAAAAGATTTGTATTTATTTCGCCAGCCCGCAATGTACGCATTCACGTAGGTAAGGTCGAGGCGTAGTACTATTATTTATTCTGTGTCGTAAGTGCCTACTAACGTAGGTAGGTACTAACGTAGGTCGCTCGCACGTCGCGTACTTGAATGACCCGCGATGAACTCTCAGCTGTTCATGCTGTAGTAGACGTAATCTGCGTGCTGCGTGTACATTGCTGCTTTATTTATTTTATTTGTTTTTTTGCTTTTTTAAATGAGATAATTAGGTAGATATGTCTTATTATGTTGTACTGTGTGTATGTAACTAGAAAAAAAATTAAAAAGAGATAGTCAAGTCAAATTTTTTTTTCGCGATTTTTTTCGCTTAATGTTTTTAATGAACCTCCAAGTTTTCGGAAGTGGTCTGGTAACACCCTGTATATTGATATGGGTCCTAGAATAAATAAATATTCTTGGACATATCACACAAGTTTTTCTAGTCCTGAACTAAGCAAAGCTTGTACTATGGGAACTATATTGCTAGAACTAGAATACTTAGATAGTTTTTTTTTTAATTCTTACTTATGATACGCCCAGACATAGAACAAACATCTATGTCTGCCACACACAATTGTTTGTTCTCGGTGGGAATCAAACCCACGGCCCACAGCACGGAAGCAAGAGCTACTACCGACCGTCATGAGCTAAGAAGAACCTATAATTACTCTTACCTTGCCAGCATCACTGGCTTCGAAGTGCTTGATCTCCAATCGGCTGTCAACAGCTCCCTTCACCTCAGTAACGACAGTATGCCTGTCATCATTCTTGACTTCCTCCTTGTCCTTGTACCACGTGACGTCAGGCGCTGGTACACCATCACACCGCACTTTGAATGTGCAGTCGTCATAGTCTTTTACGGTGTCGCTGACCAAGGGTTTGGTGAAGATAGGCTCGCCAGCTGGAAGGTGGAATTTTAGGGTATACCCAGTTCTTGCATTAAGAGGAGATACTCCTAATCTGTTCTGTGAGGTGGCGCTAGTCAAACGGTGTCATGCTTGCCAAACAATTTTTTTTGACAGCTAAATGATGGAACCCGCCGATGTTCTAACAACTGCTTATAACGAAGCATTGTCTTATTGAGCACATCAAGTAATACAAAAGATGCATAATGGTTCTTTTCCGTAACAGTTTCCGGAGTTCCAACTCTATTCCGTATGCCGAGAATGAGCAGAGTGATCCGAAGGCCCACGTGCGCTCGTAAATTTTAAATAGACTTACTCGGGTATTACCTGTGGTATTACAGGCTTCCACAGAATACAAAATGGATAAAGCAGATCTATTCCGTCTTCTTCGTAAGACTCCGCCACCGCACACTCAATTCACAGGTTCACGGAAAAGCTATTTATACACTGTTATAATAACCACAAAGATTCATCGTAAAGTTCTGACTCCACCAGTATCCTGTAAGATCTACTCACTGTGCACAGATAGTTTAGCTTGCTGAGCGGTCTCCCCGACTTCGTTCTTGGCAGTGAGAGTGTATACTCCTGCGTCATCGACACCGATCTTCCTGATGATGAGCTGGTACGTCTCCGCGGCAAGGTCCTCCACTATCTCGATGCGAGATGATGGCTGGATAGCGTAGCCGTCCTTGCTCCTAGATATTGAGCAACTAGTTAGCACTCTGGTGCTGAATTGTGATTTTGGAGAAGATCGTCTTAGAAATGTGTTAGCAAGATTTGTGTTCAGTAGCGGACTTCTTGAGGCTAATGACAATTACTATCCACTATTACCACTACTGCAATTTCTCTTTTATGTAACCTATCTATACATAAAGAGCTAAAAGTGGCGCACTGAAGGTAATTCGATATAAGAGTGATATATAAATGTTTGGAGATCTTGCTGAATAAGTTAAATAATGGTCAAATCACCAAAAGGTCTACCTTGTTGAACTCGTTGGAATTCAAGTCTAAAATCCTCTGCATCATTTTCACTTACCATTTAACATCAGCTATAGGATTAGCCCGTACGTTGGCAATGAACGTGGTCTCCTCGTAAGGCACTGCGACCACATCCTTCAAACCCTCAATCTCAGGTCTGAGCAGGATGTCAAGGCGCGCAGAACTCTCGCCGACGCCATACTTGTTGGTCGCTTTGATTGTGTACTCTCCCGTGTCGGAGTGACGACCTTATGAAATGAGAACAAATTAAAATAACTCACCTCATCTTCCTTCAAGTGTTATACAAGTTATTTTACTAAATTTTTGGAGTCTTGCTACTGTGTGGAAAAGCGTTGTGGTTTCAATATCATATTATTTTACCATCAGCCTGCCTGATATCACCCACTGTTGGATGTAGGCCTTCCTCAATATCACATACAAGTAAAATTCAGCGCCAAACTTACCTGTAGGAATATGCAGCTTGAATGTACACTCCTTCAGTCCATGATCAATTTCCTTTTCCTCAGCAGACGTGACGACAGTAGCATCTGGGGTGAGTTCCACTCCATTCAACAGCCAAGAGACGTGGGGCTGTGGGTCGGCCGTGCAGACCGCGTGCAGAGTCACCGGCTCGCGTTGTAGCACGCGTTGCGCTTCCAAAGGAGTTGTGAACTTCGGCTTGCGAAGCTCACTTTCGGCTGTCAATGAAAATTAACCGTGGATGTGGTGCTATAAGGTTCAGTGTGGATTGGTGGAGTTTGGAATGAAAGGCATGGACAAACTTGAAATGATTAAGTTCTTTGGAGACAAGGATTGCGCCTGTCGTGTTGCTGGTTTTCTGATTGGCCACACACTGTACTGCGTCAGTAAGTTGGTTTGTTTATGGAACAGCCAATCCACTTAGTGGAAATAATCAATGCACTTCTGACATTTTGTATGCGTAAATGAAAGTAAGACTCTCGTGTCTATTATGGTCACATTATCTGTGTCCGTCCATAAGTAAATCCTAGATTTCTTGTCAAATCAATAATAGAAAACTTTGATAATATAACTTACGCAACACACTAAGATCCGCCTTCAACACATTCTTGCCGAGATCATTGCTGATCTCACACTGCCATTCGCCAGCATCCTTCAGATTGACGGCATCGATCTCAATCTTGTAGAGATTCCCATCGTTGGTGATATGGACACGGTTGCAAGGCTTCACTTCCTTTCCATTGTGGAGCCAGCGGACTGTTGGCTTTGGATTACCGTCAGCGATCACGGTGTACGAGAGAGGAAGAGATTCGTAAGCTTTGCCGTCTTTCAGCGTGCTTTCGCCTAGTGTAGGGGGTGCTAGAAGAAACAGGGAGAAGTGAGTGAGGGTTGCTTATCATAGGGCCCACAATTTTCTTACGAATTACCATTGCAGGCTACAAAAAGGTGCTTTTGAATTTGGGATACAAAATCGCGTCGAAACGAAAAATTTGTCTTCGGAAGTTTAGAAATTGTGGAATACTATTAACAGAATTGTCTTCAGATTCACTGACATACAATAGGTACCTACTCTTGGGAAATAGGTACCTGACTATTAATAATTTTGGGGTAAACTACGTGCAGTTTTTTTGTTTACAGCTAATTGAGCAGTAAGATTTTAAATACAGCTAATTTATCTTACAATAAACAGAGCCAATCACATCCTAAAAACGGAAAATATGCTGCCAATAAAAGCTAGGGTATAACAGCCGTGAAAACGCTCAAAATACCGAAAATATTTACATTTCCATTCAAATGCATCATAGAGTTTTGCCAATGTACAGCTGTTATAGAAAATTTACTTATTTGTAGTGTGTACTATATTATACTCACCGATGTACGTATACAGATAAACCTTGATGTAATTTTGTCCTGTTGTGTTTGAGTAACGTACCTTTTGAAATCTGGACTGAGAAAGCGATCAATATTGCGTCTACCGAAGCGAAAAACATGCTGGCTTTTGTATAGAAATATTCATTGTACCTGGATGATTTCGTAGCTGGGATCTGGTTTAGTGTCTCCTTCGCATGGTGCGTGTACCCCAAGGATTAGTATGCCAGAAGGGAATGTTATTACGCATGCTCGCTAAAACAAACGATAGCATTAGTCCAGTATATCGAAACATTGAATATTGTGAGCGTGATCTGACAGTTTCGTATTTAGCCATTTTTTAACCTTGTTCTGCTCCTACTAAAGTCTTTTATTCGTAAAGAATTAGAAAGTCAAATAATGGAAGGGTTTATTACGAAAATGACCGATCGAAATGTACTACATCAGCAATATTGATATTAAAAGCATTAGTTATAGGAGTTAGTTTCACTGGTAGATCTAACTCAGCGTTATTTTTCAAATATCAGCCTTATTCATCTTCTAACGATTCCCTTCTGTTTAATATGTTGAGTTGACAATTACCTTTTTCGTCTTCGTGAGTAAGTATATCGTCTAGAATGCTCCGTTGTCTGTGGCTTCGTCTCAACAGGGCTTCTATTTCGTCATCTACTTCTTCCTCTACGCTAAACAATTTATTAGCTTGTTTTCTCTTTCGTTCAACATTCGTTTCAGTCACATCTTTCGTTATGTTCTCAACATTTTTCATAGGCCCTAAAACTAACTCTTCTATGAGTCTATTTCTAACATCATCTACTTTAATTTCTACATTTCTAAATTCGTTTTCGTCGAATTCCTTCGAAATGTGGATGAGTTTTTCTGTGATATCGTTTTCGAATACTTTTTGGGACTTTTCATTGAGAATCAATGATTCCTCTTCTCCTTCATCGGTGAAAAAGTCTTCCTTGAAAGAGGAAGATCTAACGTAAGAATCTTTGCTGAATACTTTTCTACTCTCGTCAATGTCGAAGATGGATTTCGACAGATCTTCAATGGAAATTTCTCTGGAGAGAGATTCATTCTGCCAACTCATTTCATCTTCTGAGACTGACATTATGGAAACGTTTCTATTGGCATGTGTTTTAGAATTTCTCACAATACTTTCGCTATCGGAATCTGCCGCCTCCTCTATAATCCCATAAGTACCCCGCCGGATGTAATCGGGAATCGTGTAATGACCCATTTCTGTGAGGAAATAGCTATGGCTGGCAATTTCTTCGACTTCCAGCGAAGTTTTATGCGGAGTATTGGGTTCGATGACCTTCCTGCCATAACTATCGTCATCGTCCTCGTAAAATACGGAAGTTGACGTCATTTTGTGCAAAGTGCGCGTTTCGGCCGGACCTACCAGTTAAAATAGTAATGTTCACTTTATGAGTATAATTTGACGAGGTATATTTTAGGCATGCGATGTGCGAATGCGTTATTGTTTAGAAGATAATACTGAAGCTATTTTTAATGAATAGTTAGAATAGTATGAGAATGAAGTTATAGGAGTGGGAGAGAAAGGTAGAAGCGTTATACTGACCTGTTATAATAGCGCCGTGAGAACGAGTGCTGCTCACTTTAGACATAACAATGCTGCCGTCTCCGCCTTTCTTGAACGTCGTGACAGTTTCGAAAACTCTGTCTAAACATAAAAACACACGTGGAAAGTTAAGAACACAGGTTAAACATGCGACAGTGTGAGCGAAACAGAGTATCGCATCTAAAAGCTGTTTGCGGATCGAAGAGAAGCTGGAAGCGCTTTATACCTTCTATGCCAGCACTTAATGGTTCTTCTAGGGGTTCGTTTTTGATAGATTTACGCTTGGACTTCAAGATATCGTCAACTGGGACTTCTTCTATCTTTTCAGGCTTCGTGGCTCCCTTCTCTCCGACCTTCTTTTGAGGGATGACCTCTTCTACTACTGGTTTTTGGTTTTGTTCGTTGTGGTTTTCATCCCAAATGGACTTTTCCTCGGAAATCTGAGCTTTTAATGATTCCTTTACTTTTGCTTCTTGAGGTTCTTCTTTTTCTTGAATGATGGGCTTTTTAGACTTGCTGTCATCAATTTCATCCCAGAAAGACTTTTCTTCGATCTCTTCCGGCTCTGTTACTGATTTCTGTGATTTCAGTTTGGGTGACTCTACCTCTTCAATGATGGGTTTTTTCGTTTTGTTATCATCATCGTCACTCCAAGAATTTTCGTTCATTTCTTCGGCAATAGTGAATTTTTGGAACTTGATTTTTGGTGAGTCTACCTCTTCGATAATGGGTTTTTTCGTTTTACCATCATCGTCATCATCCCAAAATGACTTTTCTTTGATTTCTTCCGGCTCAGTTACTGATTTCTGGGCTTTGAGTTTCGGCGACTCAACCTGTTCAACGATGGGTTTTTTTGTTTTAACATCATCATCATCATCCCAGAATGACTTTTCTTTGATTTTTTCCGGCTCTGTTACAGACTTTTGTGCTTTAAGTTTTGGTACGGTCTCTTCGACCTCAGGTATCTTTGATTTTCCATCATCATTATCATCCCAGAACGACTTTTCTTCTGCAACTTCAGATTGTGAAACAGATCTTTTAGCCTTAACAGACTCCGGTTTGTCGATCTCTTTGACGTCAACACTTTTAGGTTTAGCATCATCATCATTATCATCCCAAAACGATTTCTCTTCAACAGTTTCTGCTTCTGTTATACCTTTCTTTGCTGATTGTTTTTCAGGTTTATCTGCTTCCTCTTCAACGGACTGTTTGATTATTTTGCTTTCATCTTCAAGCTCAGTTTCAACGACTTCTTGTTTTGAGATCCTCGAATGTACTTCCTTCGCTATTAAAAACAACAGAAGTGGTAACAAACATATTAATTTATGGGGGTCAATATTATAGACGTCACAAATGGTTCAGTTCGCGTCAAACTTAAATGCGTCTCGACTAAAATCCATTTTTACTAAGTTTTTACCCCTTTATGCCTATTCAACTGTCATTTTAGCGCGGCTTTAAAAAATACTCTATCATTGTCAATTGCATGACAACGAAAAGTGATGACAACAGATTAAGCAATCATTTTAGCCAGCTCAGCTTTAAAGACCAATATGAATATACCCTCTATTTGCAGGCGCATTTAAGTTTGACGGCTTTATATGAATTGAACATTCAGTCAAGCGAATGCTTGGGTGGGTCAATCTACCAAAACTCATGGTTGGTATCTACTTCACCACAAACTACGTGCCAACTCTACTGTTGTCTATGTTACTCAAACTACTACTTTACCGACGGCTTCCGGAGTCCTTTGTCGTCGGACCTTACCATTGAACTAGCACAGCGTCTAGTGAACGATGGAATGTTTGTGTGTGCTTTTTCAGCGTGTAAATGAAAGTGCTGGAAATCTTTGATAAATAGACAAACTATGAAATCTGAAACTATTCGTGCCAATTTTCTTATTTTATTTTAGTTAAACATTACTGTTCTCAAAATATCTTCTTACCTCAGAATTCCAAATAATATCAATTTTGTTTACTTAAACCATTATCATTTATCAATTAGAAATGTTTTTATAAACTAGGTGATTCTAGATGCCAACTTCAGAAAGATAAATCTAGGTAAGTACTAGAAATTTGCATAAGAACTTAGCGGGCTTAGGTCTTCCAACAAATACGCACCTAGTACCATTATTTGAAACCTTTTGTATATGGCACGGAGTATACAAGGTATCTTAAGTCCTATATCCTTAGATATAAGGTGTATATTCCGATACTTACAGTGTACGGTGACAGTGCTCTTGGAGGAGACGCTGCCGAATTCGTTCTGTGCGTGCACTTCGTACTCTCCGCCGTCTTCTTCCTTCACGAGGGTCACGGTCAAGTGATAGTTTTCTAACCTGTTGTAAAGTATTTTTTTTTTTTAGGTTTATCTTTAAGATGTTAAACCATTCGCCTTTAAGATCTGTGGAATTTGTGATTCTAAATAAATAAAATAAAAAAATAAATTTAAATCACAAAGGCCATTTTGAAATAGTTTTTTTTTTGTTGCATTCTTCTAAACTAACATAATTTGACAGCGCTATAAGTACTGCCGTCTGTTTATTTAATTTATGAGAAAGGGACGTCAATTAGGTTAAGTTAGAAAAATGCAACAGAATCGATACCATTAATAAACAAACACTATGCAACCGATATTTTAATACAGTAAATTTTTAGGCATTATAAGTAGTGGAATAAACTCGCGACCCTGAAAAGCAAAATACTAACGTGACATCTGTTACGAGAATTCTTCAGCCTTGACGGCAAAGGTTAAGATAAAGAGAATGCTTCAGCCCTGATCGCGAATGTTAACCTCATTCCAAAATCCCCTGCGATCCCATGCGAACAATATTTCTGAAGGTTTTGTCCGAAAAACCACTTAGCGGATGCTGCAACCCCCGGCAGGGGATTTTTGGATTAAAAATCTAGAAATCCCCTGATGGGTTCATTTACACTGTTAACCCTATTCGTTCCGTATACGGTAGAATCACTAACCAACCAAAACATTTCCAATGGAGTTTCTTACCTCTGAGTATCCCTTTCAATTTTGATCCTGGCATCGGTAGAGACTTCCTTGCCGTCCTTGAACCACTTGACCTTGGGTTCGGGACAGCCCTCCACCTCCACGTCCAGTTTGAGTGTCTTCCCGGCGTCCACTGTCATGTCCACCAGACTCTTGGTGATGCGAGGCTTTCCTGTCGAGATAAGTGTTCAATTTCAGTGGAAAATCCCACTAATATTATAAATGTCAAAGTTTTGATGTTTGTATTGTTTGTGTTTTAATCACTCTGCAACTGCTGCTTCGATTTGGATGAAAGTTGAAATATAAATAGTTCATAACCTGGATTAACACATGGGCTAATTTTTATCACGGAAATTTAAACGGAACGCGGACGAAGTCGCGGGCAAAAGCTAGTTTAAGACTTAAAACGAAACTAGGCTAATGTTAGTCAAAATGTTTTATTTTGCAATCAAATCCAAGGCCATCAGGGAATTTGGAGAGTTTATTATAAGATCTAAAAGCATTTTCTTTTAGTAATAAAATAAACCCTAATACAATTGAGAGCAAAAATTTCAGGTCCTCTATAAAAACTTCAAATATCGTGGAAACCATGAAGGTTAGCTTCATGAAATAAATTGTGTTTCATAGATAGTTAATAATCCCAAGTGACTATTTAATTGAATTATTAGGTTGTATAGCTATTTATGGTTTCCAAGATATTCAAGCTTTTATAGATAACCCACAATTTCTGCTCTTAAATGTATAAGAATAAGGTTCAACTTACTATTGACAGTGAAAGTGGCCTGACAGGAATCAGATCCGAGATCATTAGACACCTTACAAGTGTACTGTCCCGCTAACTCTGCAGAAACCTCTTTGAGGATTATCTTATGAGTGTTGCCCGAGTCGACGCGTGTGAACACCGACTTCTTCTCTGTTATTTCCACGTCACCGAGGAACCTGAAGTAACGAAACGTTAACAAATACAAAGGGATATATACTAGGATATATTCCAGTAATCCCCACTAAAAATCCCTACCAGTAAGGATTTCAGTTTTTTCCCAGAAATCAGTACTGCTACGACGTAGCATGTCTACGACGTAGCAGTGGGGATTTCTGGATTTTTATGTCCAGAAATCCCCACTAAGTATGTGATCCCTATTAATAAGCCTTTCTTTATCCATTAAGGTACCTATAGAGGAAAGGAAATAAACGTTAAAACTTTTTTTATGTCAAAAATTCTAAACTATTACACTACTCATTCTGCCAAGATGGTTGACATAGCTCAGAGAATTAGCAAGTTGAAATGGTAGCATGTTTGCCGTAGATCCAACAATTGTTGGAGCAAACTTATACTCGAGTGAAGACCGACATTAGGCAAGCGTAGTGTAGGACGCTCTCCGGCTAGGTGGGGCGACGATCTGCTAAATGTAGCTTCGAAATGTAACGCTAACACTAGATGAGAAAAACAAAGACAGAGCTCAACGGCGCGTCGTTTTTTTTTTTGAAAACCACTTAGTTTATTAGGTCCGGCCGGTGGGCTCGATGGGAATGAGCCATGTTTCTCAGCAGATTTGGAACCCGCCATACCACGTCATCGTTGGATCTCCTGTGGATCGCTGGGCTCATTTCCTCAGTATTGTAGTTTAGGTTCGAAGGCGCATCGTCAAGAAGTTGGTGTGACTTCATGGCAGCCACTTGGGACATGAACAGCAGGCCTGACGGTGTCTTGGGAGACACCTACGTCCAGCAGTGGATTGATATAGGTTGATAATGATGATGACACATTCTGCACTATTCTGCAGCTTATTTATAGTGACCACTTACCATTTAACAGCTGGTTGAGGGTATGCTTCGACGTCGACAGTGAACTCTACATTGGTATCGCCCGCGCCGGCTGCTTTGTCCTGCAGGCGCTGCGTGAACACCGGACCACAACGCACGTTCAGGAGGCACGAGTCCGACACACTGCCGTGGATATTGCGGATCTTTGAAGGAAACGAATTTAAATAAGACGTGTAGGTACTTAGGTATTTGAAAAAGGCTTGTTTTTAAGGGTTTTTATAGAATTTAATGATTCAGGACGTTGACAAGCGTCAAACAACTCGCTCGCACGTTTCAACATTTCTGAAATTACAAACAAGTTTTCCGACAAAAAAATGAGTTTTTTTTAGCTTATTTGCCACTTTTCATTTTTGTAAAACTTGTTTGAATCAAAATGATATTTATGCTGAACCTTGTGCATTGTTATTACCCACAACATACATAATAATATCTAGTTGTTTGCAATTTTTAATATTCAATTTCAGTGATTTTATATCTTCAGAAATGTTGAAACGTGCGAGCGAGAAGTTGTTTGACGATTGTCAGAGTCTTAATGAATGATATCAGTGAATGGAAAAGGCCCTAAAATAGATATTTCTGAAAATCAATGATGCTACGTCCAGCAGTGGATTTGTACAGGCTGATGTAACAGTGATAATGATGATGATGGTTCTATTTACAGCTCACCTCACAGGAGTATTCTCCGGCGTCAGCGCGCGCCGCGGACTTAATGACGAGAGAATGTGCAGACCCTGATGATGAGATCTTGTATGATGATGATTCCGTGATCTCAGTCTTGTTCTTGAACCTGGAAAATAAAACAATTTAAAACTAGTAGCTCTATAGCAGTTGATTTTTAAAACGCTTATATTTCTGGACGATATTGTAAATTGAGTGAGAAATCATTCAACTAATCGGTAGGCTGGCATAATTGCTATAAAAATGTCAGATCTAAAAGATAAATCTCGTGACATTTCTATATATTTCTGACAAAATAGAGCATTTTTTAAAGCCGCGCTAAAATGACAGTTCAATATAAATAAAGGTTAAATTATAATTATTGCCAAATATAGACACACACGACCAATGACGACCCAAGAAAAACAAACACGTATAAATGCAGGATTTACTGCTAAAATTAAAATATTTTACTACAACTCTTCATGTTCGTATTGGAACAAATTTTGGGACGAAACCGTAATAGAAATATTAATAAATTGAAGGTTATTGTTTAACTAGAATAACTCGTTATTCTGTGTTCCAAATAAGGTGACAGTGAGATGTTAACATTCCTTACCATTTGATAGAAGGTGCCGGATCAGATTCTGTCTCCACGTTGAAAGTGACGACATCTTTCTCATCGCACACCTTGCTGTTCCCCATGGTCTTGATGACGCGCGGCGGTGACGTCACCTGCCACTGCCAGAAGTCAGAGCATTGGCTCACTTCGTTCCTGTTAACAAAAAGTATATAAATAATCCAAAAGTAATTATAATTAATTTATTATACTATGCACAATGTCATTTAGAAGCACAAGAGTTTTTAGAAAATGTCGCTTAAAATAGATAATCGCTGAAGATTGACTACAAGCCTAGCCACGAGCGCTTCAACCGATTATCTTAGTTAAGCTACATTTGGAGCACTATTTGGATGGGTGACCGTTAGTGGCATTTATATCAGCGCTACCGTGCTTCAGAGGGCACGTTAAACTGTCCCACCTATACCAGTCGTTAAGCCATGACGGAGACCTTAAGGCGGCCTAAAAACTCCGTCACTAGAGTTGGCCACTAACTCATACGAACTTGCTTGCTTTACTTTGCCTAAGTGTGTTTTTGTTTCGTATCCTCGTTTTTTTTTTTTTAATGGCATTTGTCTGCCAGCACACCTGGTGGTAAGTGTAGCTGCAGCCTAGGGTGGAGCACGCTTAGCTATAATCCACCTATTCACTCTTTTCTTGAAAATTCCTAGTTTGTATCTTTCAGGAAATACTGAAGATGGCAGAGAGTTCCACTCCTTGGCAGTTCGCATTATGAAGGTGGAAGCAAAGCGCTTTGTGCGAAGATAAGGGATATCTACCATATAGGGATGGCATTTATCAGTGCGCCTAGAAGTTCGGAGGTGAAAGGCCCGTAACTCTAAAAGGCTTCGGTTTCAATGCAATATTGTCGTAAAAAAGCTATTTGTTCTGGAACTGTTTTGAGCCATGTTGGGTAAAACTCAGTGCAGTCTAAGGCATGCTATGTACTTACTTGGCCACAACAGAGTAGGAGCCAGTGTCAGTGAGCTTGGTATCCTTGATGATGATCTTGTAAATGTACTCAGTTTCCTTGACGACCTGAATGCGGTCAGAGCTCTTGATTTGGACGCCATCTTTGTAGAATGACACTTCCGGTGCTGGGGTGCCTTCCACTTCTATTGTCACTGTGTGAGTGGAACCAGCCTGTGATAACATAAGAAATCTGTTGAACCTGACATCGCTATTAATGTAGAATTTTACTACACCTCTGGTTCCGACACGGTTTAATAGCTCTCATATTTAATGGCGGGGAAGAGACTGCTTTGCGCAGTAAATGAGATATAGATATTCTCCTCCACTTTCGCCGAGAGCTATTAAACCGTGTCGGAACCAGTAGGTGTATACTATACTAGATATTTTTTTACTGTTTCTTTACTTTTTGGAAAGACCATAACATTATGCTTCATGGAAAATGTTTGAAAGAAAGAAAATACATTTATTTAGCTAGAAACAAACATGCTTAGGCAAGAAATAACAACTAAAAATAATAAAATATGAATAACAGATATAATATTAAGATAAGACCAGTTAAGCTATCTATAAATCGTTTGCAACGGTTTGTAGATAGCTCAACTGTTTCATATGTATTTTGTAAATATTATAAATACTGTATTAGATGTAATTCCCTTTGTGAATATTATAAACTATTTGGTAAGATTAGATAGTACAAAATTAAGTTTGTTAGGTATCTCTAAAGTAAATATATCACTCACCATACAGGTCTGGTCGTTGACCTTCTTGATCTTGGGCGGTTGTTTGACGATGAGCTTCACGGTGGTGGTGTCCTCGCCGAGGTCGTTAGTCGCGGTCACGTGGTACTCGCCCGCGTCCGCCGCGCTCACGTTCTTTATCACGAGGGACATGCTCTCTTCGTCCTCGTACAGGAACCTGGGAATATAAAACATATTTTACTCAAACATGCTTGGAAATTAAAGCATTATTTTAACAACCTTCTTCGAGATAAATCGAAAATGCAGTACTGGCCAAATACATGCGAGCAGCGGCCGGCAATAAATGTATGAAAATCCATTGCCGGCGTGTTTAGCGGCCAATTAAATTACATACAAAACTCATATCTGTCGTGTAATTTAAAAATGGAACGATCTTTTACTCCATAACATGGCAACCAAGGAGGTAACTTATCAAAGGTTTTATTCATATTTCGAACAGGCTTTCAAAAAAAAAACAAATGAACTTAAAGATGAGTCAATGAAATCTTTAAATAGGTACTTAAATATGTTTTTATCTCTATCAAAATAGATGATATCCTTTCATTTTTTAATACCTCATAAAATTTACTAATTGATCCAATTCCAATGAAATACCCTGCATACGTAGTTGTACTAACTTGTGCCTAGCATCAGGTTCGATGAGTTTTCCATCATGTTTGAATACGATGGAGGGTTTAGGGAAGCCCTTGCACTGCAGCTCCAGCATGGCAGAGGCTCCTGTCGATACGATGGCTTCACGGTGCTCGATCACGAGGGTAGGCTTCTCTGGCTCACGGTGGAGCTCGTTGATGGCTCCTGGGAAGTCAGATTTTATTTATACCCGGCGGTTTATCTTAATAGGTACATACTATTAGCGATAGGTGTAAACCTAAACTGGGCATCCCATCCCATCCCACTAATCTTCTTCTAAATATATAAAACTCTTTTGAAGCTGACTGACAATCAACGCACCGCCTACACTACCAGTCCTAGAGGTATGAAATTTGGAGGGTAGTATCCTTATATAGTGTACTAAGAAAGGTGCATTAAGAAAGGAATTTTGAAAAGTCGCACCCTAAAGGGTCTAAAATTAGGATCAAACATTTTAACCAAATAATGCGTATGCTGCTACCACGAGAGCAAAGCCGCCTCCAAATTTCATACCTCTAGGACTTATAGTTTAGGCTGTGCGTTGATTCTCAGTCAGCTTCAAAAGAGTTTTATTATTATTATATTGATATGCTAAAAACCAAAGAATGTGCCAGTGCCATTTGCAATCAAGAAGCCAAAGTGCCAAGAAATGGTACCGATGTTGATGTAACCTTCAGCGAATTGAGATAACCTGGATGTCCGTCCAAAAATGCTAATGTGATTTCACATTAAGGGACTTGAGTCGACCTTTCAATGAGAAATAGTATTTATTATTTGTTTTCACACAAAAATGGCAAGAATCTTGGATGAAATCTTTGTGCTAGTATTTTTATATGACCGATATGTCTAGTCTAAGTCAACTTTGTACAATGTAAAGTAAACGAAATAATCCATTGTAATCTGCAACTAAACTCAACTGTAAATGGAGTCAGTTGTGATATGTAGAAATAAATAAAGAAAGTTACTTAGGTATGCTGATTTACTGTTGAAGCTCTGATCGGGACTCAAACATACATTTTTGACATTTTTGTAAGAAAATCTCTACTCAAATCTATTATTGAGTAACGATTTCTCTACGGTCATACCTGCCTAAGTGAACATTTCAGACAACGCCATCTATAAAACTAAACATACCCACTAAATCTAAAAGAAAATCTCGACTTACCTTGAACAGTAAGTTCAGCCGAGCACGAGATATTCCCAGTACTGGTCTTAGCCACACAGGTGTACAACCCAGCGTCCTCCGGCTTCACATGCTGGAAGACCAGCGCCAAGGAGTCCTCATCATCACCGAGGAGCACCTTGAACCGCTCCTCAGGGTCGAAGGCCTGGCCGTCGCGTTTCCACGAGAACGTTGGCTTCTCTCCCTTGGCTAGGAGACCTTCGCCGCCAGGGGGCAGCTCGAAGAAAATGTTCTTGTCATCTGTAGAAAATACTTTCTATTACCACAGATTATATAAATGAAACTAGCTGTTACTGACTAAGAATTTCTGCAGTTATACTAACGAGGTTCAGTCAGTTTGAATAGCTTGAGTAACAAACATGAAATCACAGTTTTTATTGTTTCTCCTGGGTGGTAATCAAATCCGCAACCGTTGGCGTAGGTTGCAGAGCATGTAGTCTGTTTTATTAGGTACGATGATTTTAGAAAAGTAAGAATCGACAAACTCGCATATTTCGTATGGAAGAAAATCGTTTGCAAGCGCTTTGAAATAAAAATATATTTATTTGATTAACAAACATCATAGGTAGGTTATTTCTAAATGTTTGGTTAATTCCAGTTGGACAACATTGGTGCCAAAACTAGGGTATCGGGAAATTTGGACCTGCTTATCGGGTTTTCATACAAAAGTTCTCCCAAGTTGCTTTTCGAAAAATGCATGACTAATGTGATAATTCTCATGAGTATGACAATCAAGAGCTGACGAGTTAAGATTAACATACAAAATACTCTTTTATGAAGTAGTTATTGGATAATAAGAACTACTAAACTTCATCAAAGCGCTTACTCGAAACTTTATAGACATTTATAAATAAAATCAATGTCACATAGTGTAACCTAATTGTGCAATAAACAAGTCTAAATCCGGGATGTTATTAATAGCATGGCAACGAGTCAGGAGCCCCGTAAACAAACGCTGGAGGATTTCCAAACACATTTGTACAGACTGACAACGCTCAGTCTCTAAACTTATAACTACTATAATAATTCAATGATTTGCAAGACATATAACTAGGTAGTCAAAAGAACCACTCGCCAGTTCCGACTTAAATAAATTAATATTCTTGGACATATAACACAACGCTCTCTAGTCCCAAACTGAGCAAAGCTAACTAATATAAGAATACTTATATACCTACTTTTTGTAAATACATACTTATGATACATAGTAACACACAGACACAGAACAAGCATCTATGTTTGTCACACACTTGATTGGATTTTGGATCGGGCGTTACGCCTGAATACTGAAACGTCACATAAAATTTAACTATCATTTAAAATTGTCCTGATTCTTTTTTATCTTACCCATTACAATAATGGCAATAATTTAAGCATGAACTTAACCCGAATAGCGTTTCAGTATTCGAGCATAAGTCTCTTAAATTAGTAAAATAAAAGTACCTAGCTAGAATGATTTGATTTGATTGAAGGACTCCTAAAATATCTTCTAATTCCATATAAATAAAGATGAATTTTCAGAAGTGGCGTGATAGAGAAGTTGTCTTGTCTTCGACGATTCATAATAACTATGAACTTACCAACAACAGTGACTTTGGCCTCAGTGGTGACGTCACCGTAGATATTCATGGCCCTGCAGGAGTAGTCCCCGGCATCAGCGGGAGTCACGTCGGGGATCACCAGCTCGTAGCATCCCTTGTCGGCGCGAGTGCGGATTATGGAAATACGATCCGATACGGTAGTGGAGACAATCTCCTTGCCGTCGCGATAGCTAACGGAAAAAATACAAATTGACTCTATGGAACTTCAAACGTAATTTGTTATTAGGGGTTTTCTGATATTGTATGAAGCGTTTGTGGCGTAGCTGCCTTAGTCAATCTTCACCGATTATCTAAAGAATCATTATCCGAAGAAAATCGACGTTCTGCGCGGTCACTATTTGGATGGGTGACCGTTAGTGGCTAAATTTCTCGCTTTGCGAATGCGTTTGCGTGTGCTATACTCGATTCGAAAGTCAACACAAATGCACAGACTCGGGGCTCTGTCATTTGTTTAATTAAATAAAGAGGAACTGACGCCACTTCATTGAAAAATGAAAAACAATAGAAGACCGACACTACACGTACTGTCTCTCTCTGTTAATCAATAAAAAAAAAATATAGGTAAGTATTAAAACGAGAATTGCTAAGAAGTATCTGGAAAGTAAAATCGGAAGACAAATTGGCAGAAGCAACTTATATCGTCAGGTAAAATAACTGGTAATAATTGACTTACAAGGTGACATCAGGGTTAGGGTCGCCCTTGACCCTGATCATGAAGCGAAGGTAGGTGTTCTCCATGATCTCGGTGTCCTTGAGAGCCACCAAGAAGTACGGAGCATTCAGATCATTACGCTTCTTACGTTCTTCCGGAGTCACTATAATATTAATGACCAATGTAAAAATTTTGATAACCAGCTGTCTTATTCTCATCGCTATTTATCTGTATTTTTTATCTGTATCGTAGATTTCTAATCTTATTAATAGTCTAAGCTAAACTCCGTTACCACAGGCCACTAACACATACGTCTAACTCGTATGTGTTAGTGGCCTGTGGTAACGGAGTTTGTGGCTGCTTTAAGGCCTCCGTCATGGGTTAGCGACTGTAAGAGCCGGGGCAGTTTAACGGCCCTCCGAAGCACAGAATTAAATCTGAGCGCTTCCGTGCTTCGGAAGGCACGTTAAACTGTCGCGGCTCTAGCAGTGACGGAGGCCTTAAGGCGGCCTAAAAACTCCGTCACCAGAGTTAGTCACTAAGTCATATGAGCTTGCTTGCTTTAATAGTTACAAATACAAAAGTCGATGAGAATAAGATATTGAAGAAAAACATGCAACCATTTTACGTGACACCAGAATTTGTTCGTCAGTGCAAAATACAGGAAAATTAAGATGACACTGATAGAACCAAACTACGTGTTACAGCTTTACAATGTCTTAATCGATGATGTCGCGTGATTCATGCGTTTTCAGGAAGTAAAATAAACTTAAGTAATACTGGGATAACCTTAAAAGTAACAATAAATTGTAAATATTAAACTATACTCGTAGGAAAGCTAGTTTAAGTTGTAGGAGACTTGGTTACTAGAACCCTAACTTAAATAGATTGCATAAATCGATACAATCCTTTGAATAATGTTTTGAAAATAAAAAACAAAAAAAAGAAATTTATTTACAGACAAAATAGTCTACGACCTTGATAAATAAGAAGTCTCCTTCAAATACACACAACTAGATTTCTCTACAACTTTCAAATTATAGTAAACAAAAGAACTCACGCTCATAAACGACCAACTGAGCCGTGCAATGGGCATTTCCTTTCACATTTTCAGCGACCGCAGTGTACACTCCAGTGTCGTCCTCCCGGCAATGCATCAGCTGGAGCTGATGATCGCTCTCAGTGCCGGAGATGGAACAACGGTCCATCAGGCGGTCAGTTAGAGGCTTGTTGTCTTTCAGCCAAGTCACCTTCACGGCTTCGGAGGATTCCTTCAGCTTGCATTGGAAGATAGCGTTCTCGCCGGCTGAGAAGTCAAACATCAGTTACGAGAGCTCGTACGGGTGTGTATATTTTCAGTCTTTTCTATGATTTGAATGATAATTTCGAAGTGTGCCAATTGCAATACCAAATTGGATCATAATTCTGATTTTGCCAATGTGTTTAGTAATTCCATGTACCGTACGAGCCCTTTTACATAATATTGCAGTGGGACAAAGCGTTAGATTAATGTAGTGTGTAAATTAGTATCTAAAAGCGTATGTACAAGCTCTATAGGTGTGTATACTTCTAGTGTACTTCTACGTTCTACCTGTTTGAGTACTTACGCTCGATGGTAGCTCCTTCGAGGGTGGTGCTGAATATTGGCCTTCCATCGTTGGAAGCCGACTTGGAGATGGATTTCATCTCTCCAGTGCTGACGGAGCCATTGGCAATGGCAGTTTTTGATGTAGTACTTTCGTAGATCGAGCCATTCTTGCTGGCGTAGCTGCTTTGGGTGATAGACGAAGCTCCTTCAACCTTGCCGCCTTCTAGAGATGATTCAATGCTGATCTTAGAGGAGCGTCCTTCGACGCTTTCGCTCTCGTACGAGCCCTTCCTATACTTAGAAGCGATGCTATCGATCTTGCTAGCGGACGTAGAGTCATACTCGGCGGTGTATGCCGATTCTGTCTTCTTGGAGTCTAGGCCGTACTTTGCGGCGATGCTATCGAGCTTGCTAGTGGTGTCGGATTCGATCGCGTATCCGGTTCCTTCGGTTTTGCTCTCGTAGCTTGATTCTATCCCGTACTTGGATCCGCCTTCGGTTTTCGAGCTGGAGCTGTATTTTGACTCGTAGCGTGAGGAGGCGGTTCCTTCGATGGATCCTCCGGTCTCGTATCTTCCGCTTTCGATGCGCGTTCCACTCTCTCTGCGAGAGGAGTATGACGACAGGCCGGTGCTGTCTTGCGTAGTTGATGACTCGTAGCGACCGCCGCTTGATAGCTTGCGGCTGCTACTAGAGTACTCTACGGAAAAAATATCACAGTAAAGTATTGTAGGTAACTATAAACAAATGATGGCATAGAATAGAATATTTACCTCCAGATAACCGCGAGCTGCGGTTATACCTCGACATCTCTTCGGCTTCTTCCGCGGTTACAGTTTGACTGCTGTCTACCACTTGCTTGGACACCTGAGCCTCACTGCGTTCTTCTTTTACGCTCTCTGTTGTTTTTTCAACAACCTTTTCTGATTTTTCTTCGGTCGAAGTCTCAACTTTAGCCGATTTCACGGCACTTGATGTTGTATTTTCGACCGTTGAAGTTTTAGCAGCTTTAACTGTCTCTTCACTTGTTGACTGTGATGTCACAGATTGACTTTCAACTTTAGAGCTCAGTGACACAGATGATTTAGTTGCTAAATCAGCTGTGACTTCCGAACTCTTTACGCTAACAGCGCTCGACTCTTGAGCTTCGGTTATTGATGAAATCTCAACAACTTCGGATTTTGAAACTTTGCTGGCAGTGCCAGCTTCGATGGAAGCCTTTCTCTTGGTCTTAAGTTGTTGGAGAGATTCCTCGCGAGTCAAGACAATTTCATCAACTGCGTCAACTCGGGACCGTTTCTCTTTGATTTCTTCTTGCACTTCAATCTGAGTGGCTTCTGTATGCTCTCTCTTTTTGGATTCAGCTGTCTTCTCTATAGGCTCAGCAGCCTTCTCTTGAGGGACGACTGCTGTACCCTGAGCTTCGGTAGCTGCTGTAGTTTGAGGTTCAGATACTGCTGTTGGCTGAGATTTAGCAGCTGCTTTTTTTGCAGGTGCTTGTTGTTCAGGCTCAGCTTCGGCTTTTCGCTTTTGCTCAGCGGTCTTTTTAGGCTCAACAGCCTCTTCTATAAGCTCAGCGGCCTTTTCTTTAGGCTCAGCGGCTTTTTCTTTAGGCTCAGCGGCTTTTTCTTTAGGCTCAGCAGCTATTTTAGGCTCAACAGCTTTAGGTTCAGCGACTGGTTCTTCTAATTCAGCTTCAAGAATCTTCAAATCGTCAGCCGCGTGCTCAGCTAAAGCAACTATGAAAACAAAAATCTTATTAATTCACACAATGGTTTTACTAGAACTCTTGTATTTTATTCTACATTGATTACTTCTTACCAACGTCACTGACGTATTTCCTGATCTCTGTCACCCAGTTGGTCTTCACTGCCTCTTTGTGGGCAGCCAAAGATATAACAGAAGATGTGTTTTTCAAATGGAGTTCAAACCTGAGTGGTTCGCCTGTATCTTTGATTTCAACTTCTGGAAGCTAAAAAAAATTAGGTAACAAATATTAATAAGAAATTGCTTTAACTCAAGGTAAGTGAGTAAAATAGAGCTATTTAAGACCTCATTATTGATAAGAGGCAATCAAACAAATCAAATCAAAGTCCATTAGGTAAAGTGAAACATCAGCTAACGTATTTAAAAAGCAATATGTTATACTATTACCGTACATACATCCCATTACAAAACAAATCAGTAACCAAGAGGCGCTTGGAGTATGTCCAAAAGCAAATAGATGGTTTTTTGAATTAATCTATTTTTGGACTAAGAAATTCATGACGCGCTTGTTAATGGAGAAAAGCGTGGGAGAAGTTTCCGGAAACCATTACGTAAAGATGCACTGACGTAAAGTTGTACCGTCTACCTACCTACACCCCTCGGACTACTAATCTAAAAAAAAAACTGTACGAGGAAAAGGCATCTTTCGGATTTTACGATCAATCTAAAAATGTGGTCTTAGAAGTGATCCCTGAAGTACCCCAATAAATTTTTATATTTATCAGCACCCAACACGTCATCATCATCTTCCTACCCTTGTCCCACGCTAAGTGGGGTCGGTACAACATGTCTTCGTCTTCCACTCTCCGCTATCAGCCGTCATCTCGGTGTTCACTCCTTTCTTACTCCATCCATCGTTTCTTTGGCCTGCCTCTACTTCTACATCCGTCTACATTCATGTCTAGCACTCTTCTCGTAATATGGCTTTCTTCCCTCCGCATGACATGTTCATACAACGCTAACCTATTACTCCTCAACTTGTCCGTTATTGGCGCTACTTTCAAACTTCCTCTTATATACTCACCACCCAACAGCACCCAACACGTATCAAAAGCTTATGTGAAATCAATAAAAGAATAACTAAACAAACTTACTTTGATAATATCCTTCAGAACGAAGACACTCCGATCGTCAGAGACTCGCTTGACCTTGCTGACGAGGATCCTGGCTTTGAAGAGGAATAGGTATCTCTCGCTAGCCTTGCCTTCGAAGTCAGTGACCGTGAACCAGTCGTGGGTTAGAAGTCTCCCGAGCTTGTGGATGTTCCCGCGGTAGCCTTCGATGGATGAAATGAACTTATTGTCAGTATCGCGATTCGGTACGCCGAGGAAGAGTTCTAAGGCCTTTTGGATATCGGTGCAGTCTTCGTTGAGACGATTTGAATATTTTACTAGTTCCTACAAAAATTTATTGCATTATAGAATGTTCAAATGAATCTGTAACAATAAATAGGTGAGGTAATAATAGCAAACCTTTAGAAGAAGTTGGTAATCGTTGATCCTCTGTATTGGAAGTTTCAGATGCTCTGTTATGCCTTTATCGTCACCGAGTTTATCTGCTACGGCCTGCAACAATATTCTGATCTTCAAGTACTTGGTAATTGTATACTAGGAAAGTATCCATATCTAAGTACGTAAAGGTATTGTTTGACACGCATATTATATCCATCAAGTGATGAACCTTTCCAAGATGTTTTCCCAATATAAAAAGAGCGTTTGATTGTCAAAACCGTAATGCAAGTTGTTGTTTCAACTGGATTGAATGTCTTTGCCAATAACGATAGTTCGGTACTTTAGAAATAAAAATAAAAGCGTTCAATTTAGCTTCCAATTCATCTCATTGCATTAGACTACCAGTCAGATAAGGATTCAATTAGAATTGCCTTACAGTCAACGACGTCAATGTCTTTACTATCGTACGGGACACTAATTGCAACGCCCTGGCAGAATACCAACGTAGATGTAATCAAATATTGATACGATTAAAACATCGAGGGAGATCTTTGCGGAATTCTTAATTGATTGACAGATGTAGTAACGTAAGATGGGTTTGTTTATTTGACAGGAAGTTATCATAATCATCCTCAGCTTAACTACACTGCTACGAAATTGGACGAGAATAGCGCTGGACATTAAAGAAGACATATAACCAGCATTGGGGCACGAGAGACCACTAAAGCAGAATTCTTGAATTCAACAACGAAGAGTCTCATAATTTTTACTTAACTCGGAATGAAGTTTTTGAGGTTGAGGTGTGTGTAATTGTTCTTTCTGGACAAGATGGATTAGAGCCGAATAATTATGAATATATCGTGAAAGCCATTAGTGGTCAAAGGGGTATTTGAAGAGCATCATTCTTGTTTTTGTGGTACGAAAGTGCAGTCCTGCTAGTTTAATGTAAGGAGAGGAATGGCGTATATATGCGACTTGTGAGATCACGTCGATACAAATTAATCGTGTCCCGAACATGACTGAAGCTTTCGAGCTAAACAATAATATATCACAACAACTAGAAACATAAAATTCGCGAAATCTGTAAGTAAAATACTGGCACAACCATGAATTACTGGCGATGGGATCGCGTGGAACGAATTTAGAACACCTTGACACATCGAGTTGAGAGCTTTGCTTTGCTCCGCTAAACAGTAGAAGAAGCGCAATAAATATTTACAGCCGAGGAAATAGATGTAATTTCGAGTAAATGGTAAAACAATGCTTGTGACGTCAGTTGTGTAAGTAAACAAGGCCACAGCAGGAGAGTTTGAGAGATGCAGGTAGATATAGTAGTAATGGTCAGCACACAAGTTCAGAGAAGCAGGCAGAAAAGAAGAACTGAAAGTTTTTACTATATTTTTGCTCTATGTTTATTGATTGACAAATGGGAAGTAGGTATCAATGTACCTTGAGAGGTGGACAACACAGGAAATCAATTTAGTAAATAAGTTGGTCGCAACCGTAATATGCTGTAGACAAAAACATGTTGTCAGAACATGAGCATTGTTTGTGTCATGTAATTATTTAGTAAACTATAAATTAGTTGGCTAATGCAGAGCCGTGGACAGAAAATGAAATAAAAATGTTATTTTTTCGCCAAACTTATGTAAAACTGAGTTTTGTAGACGCATTCCTCAAGACAACGTAATATTTTGGTAGGCATTATTGGATACGTGTCAAGAAGTTATGAAAGAAACTAATATTCATTAATCCCAATAAGCTCGATGTTTGAGGGAGATTCCAGAATGTTTGAAATGTGATGTAATAACCAGATTACAGCTGCTGTTACTATGCAATACATGTTTACCTTAGAGTTGAGTTCAAATAGGTAAGTAAACAAACACACGAGTAAGTTCAACAAGATTTGAAAGAAAATGCTCTGGATCTGATAAACTGACGAACAAACAAAAGATAGAACTAGGTTAGCGTAGAAGACGACATTGGCTTTCAAGTAAATTTAGCTTTCCTAATCCACCAAGACATGTGTGGTAATTGGGTCAAGGTCATCCGACTGAGCTTTGAAGTTGGTCCGCGCGCTCACGGACGCAGATCCTCGCGCGGAATCAGCTGAAAAACATAACATATCGCGAAGCTCATCCGCCCACGCAAACTAGAAATAAACCAGACGCGATGCTGGTAACACTACACCCGTAACATTGAAACGGGGGAAAAAATCACAGTATTATCGCAGCCGCCGAGCCGGTCTAATAATACCGATGGCAGTTTGCCGTACCTGAGCGCAGAGTAGGCAATGCAATCACGAGAACACAATCACAGTCACACACTTCACTCGGGCGAGTGGTCGAAGGTCGATGCGCTGGAGCGAGCGAGGTGGTCGCGGCCACGGCTTCCGAGCGACTGGTGTGCGCCAGCGCTGCCCACTGCGCCGCTAAACATAGCACTCGGACCCGCTTCTAGAGGATGCCGGCATTACACCGGACACGCGAGGGACGCTCGGCCCAGGGTCGGAGCTGCACGCTAAGGTCGACAACAAACCTCCGCGTATCCTTTAGGCCTCAAACGCACTAGCGGTTAATCGCGGGGGCGGCTAACCGCGCTTTTTCAAGTTTAATATGCAACCGCCTGTCAACAGCTTGTGATTGTAAGCAGCGGTTGCATATTAAAATGGAAACGCGCGATTAGCCGCCCCCGCGGTTAACCGCTAGTGCGTTTGAGGCCTTAGGCTTGCTACTTGACAGCTCGAGAGCGAGCTAGTTAATGTCAAAAGCGGGAATATGAGATGCTAGTTCAATTGGTCGAGTCGAGATCGTAAAACAGGACAAGCATTAGGTGGATACATTTGATGACGAATCATTTTAGCAAAGACAGACAAACGATCATATATCGATGAAGATCCATTATCAGTTTAGAATAACGAATGAGCTAATAGGAGTTGTCTTTAACTAATTTCCAAAGCGTCAGAGTATCCAAACAATCCCTGAGATATAAGATATAAACAATCTCTTGGCGCTGGAATGAAAGCATGTGCAATACTGCAGTTCAAAAGTCACGACAAAACAGAATGATACAAATGTTGGAATCTATCGCATAGGTATTTGTTGAGGTATCATTATTTCTGGAATTGAGTCAGTTGTGACGGGACTGTGCGATGCGTAGGCTTGGATATTCTCGAACACACCTATCATCAGCGTTCGCTAAATACTCATCATTGAAAACATTTGGACGTTTTATAATACCGTAAACACATAGAAGTTTCGACTGCTTTCATTTAAGATGTTTTCAATAAAACCTATGAGCCTAATTTTTGCAACAAAAAAACTTGAGACGGGTACCTACCTACTCCAATTGATATATCGAATATGCAAGATCGGAAAGATGAAATAACCCCCAATATTTGAAGTTGCGAGTAATGCGCTTTGCGTTTTTCGCAAGGCTCTATTCAGTAATGACTGCGATGGCCTGTCTCATACGGAATGAGAATGGCACCCGGTTTTAAATGTTCTACCCAAGTAGAGTATATACCTAAGCCCTAGTCCGCATTCGTGTAGAAGCACAGAATATCAGAGGGTAAACAAAGGAACAGTAACTAAAAAGGACATCGTTACTTCAATTAATCAGTATCGAGCTGTTGCGATCAATCCGCTTAATTCCGGGTTTGAAGGATAACATCATACTTTAAGTATTATATAATGTACCTAGAGAAACTAGTTACTTCAATAAATTCAGCATCGAGCTGAGACCATTTCTTTTGGTCCAGTTTACCCTACCCAATCCGGCGATTCGGCGTACAATCAAATGATTGAAAAACACTGTTCCCTTCATAAAGCTTTACCGCATAGCTTCTGCGCGAGCGTTAGCAGTTAGGCAGCGCGCCAACAACTAGAATAGTTCGCGTGCCGCGTATGAGAGCTGTCAATTGCACTCATCGGGGGCAACCGCCTCATTACATATCATCAGGATTCGAGGATCGAATCCTCGCCATGTTAATTGCAAATAGATTTGCGGGATTCAGGCTCTTCTTCTTCTTCTTCTATTTATGGCCTCTGTCCGTTATTTCGATAGTCAATTTTGCCAGTGTCAAGTGAGATATTTAAAATTATAACAGTCGAGTCATTTTTCATAACTTACCTAGGTACTCAGATCTCCGCCTTTGTTAAAAGATTAGTAAACATGTAAACTCCAATTAACACTGACATTGGCAAATTTGTGGCAGCTCTAGCCACCAAACAGCCACAAGAAAAAAATAG
This sequence comes from Eulithis prunata, assembly GCA_918843925.1. Lineage (NCBI taxonomy): Eukaryota > Metazoa > Arthropoda > Insecta > Lepidoptera > Geometridae > Eulithis > Eulithis prunata. Next base: position 10,601,154 of record OU974008.1, on the reverse strand, counting down.
AAGAAGATAGCAGTCGAGTCAAATCATTCGTCGAGTCGGCTGTCGTTGGTTTTTTCACTTCAGCAAAGATTTAACTCTAATAGCGATGACGTTAGAATGACGTCGAAACTCGATTTATCAGATGATGAAACTTTTTGGGGATACGAGTATTATGACGTCATTCCTTGTTAGATTAAAACCTCGGCTGAACTGAACGTTGTGCTGGACCATCTCTACCAGAAAATAATAATAAGTCTAACAAATGTTGATTTCGTTGATTGATGCATTGACATAGAAAAAAAATAGTAAACTATAAATGAGAGATAAATGGAGTTTTCGAAAGGAATAATATAGAAGCTTGTTTATTAAAATTGAATTAAAGGTTGCTTTGAACCGTTAGGGCCCGTTATTGCCGGCTGCAAAATATCTATCGCCCTGGAAATGTATGGGAGAGGCGTGATGATGACGTATTTACAGTCAAAACTATCTTTAGAACTCCAAATGGTAGTCAATCGATGGTAGTAGCGCCATCTATATAAATTCGTTAAAAACATTTCACCAATACGCGACCCGAGGGCGTTCAATGAATTCAAACGTAGACTCAAACCAAAATTAACTTATATTTATGACAGCAACACAGATGGCGCTTTCCACGAAAAGTTGCAGAAAAAGTTTCAAGATGCCGCTAGCAGCGCGGAAAGCAAATGAAAATATAAATACTGAATACTCGGTTCAAGTCAGATGGACTAGATGGCGCTACATTTTTAAATTCAAAAATTTTGTAAGAGGCTTATTAACTGATTAGTAAAACTTACCTACTTACTTGCTTTACTTTATTTTTACTTTATTTACTTTAAGTTTAGATAAAAACGCATGTTTTCTACTCGATTGTACCTGGAAGTACTTCTGCACGACAGGTTCCCGCAGTAGCTGTTGGGCATGCGGTTCGTCGCGACAGTACGCCACGTGCTTGTCGAACTCCCTCTCCATCCGAAGCAACGCTCGACCTAGCATCTTCGGCTCGGCGGCGTAGTACTTGATACCTTCTAGAAGAACCCTGTAAAGTTATCATAATCGATTAAGTTGTTACTGCTTATCGAACGATTGTAACGAGGTAGTAGAATGAAAATAATCGATTTACAGTCGATTAACATCGATCGTTCTTATTCGACTATCGATCAACTGTCAAGAAACTAGCTTTGCGATACTTTCGACTAGTTTTGTAACTCGTTACTAAATTACACCGTAACAGCTGAACCGATTTCGATGAAACTTAAAATATATTACAAGTACTTATTTTTGTCTCTACGATGATGTGCGAAACTAAAATGGAACATCCAAAACTGTGAAAATTATCAGTCACGTTTTATTAATTTCCATTTCAGTTTTCCGGTAGAAGAACAATTATCGAAGACTCAAAGTTATTATTCGGCAACGCGCATGTGATGCCTCTGGTGTTGCAGGCGTCGATAGGCTACGGTAACCGCTTCCCATCAGGCGGGCCGTACGCTTGTTTGCCTACTTAGTAGTATAAAAAAAAATATTAGTCAAAACTGCACTTGCGCTCTACGTTGAATGATTTCGATATAAATTGATTCTTATATGACGTGTCATAAGATTGAAACTCACGTGTTATGGAACTCGCAGATCTGCTTGAAGTTAGAGAAAAGCAGTTCTCGGTTGTCGAACACAAGTTTGGGTGTGGTAGCCTTGTCCATGGGCTTCATGTATCGAGACACCACTTGCTGCATATCCCGTCCGAATTCTTCTTCAGTTTCAACCAGTTCTCTTACTACGGCTCTGGGAACAACAAGATTATAGGTAGACGACTTCTGTGACGAGCAGTACGACTATAAAGTCATATCATGACTAATTGGGAGTTTTTGCTTGCTTAGTCAATCTTCACCGATTATGTAAGTTAAACGACATTCTGCGCGGTCACTATTTGGATGGGTGTTTGGTGAGTAGTATTTACATCTGAGCGCTTTCGTTCTTCGGAGGGCATGTAAAGTGTCAGTCTTGGCTTTAGCAGTAGTTAAGACTCCGTCACCAGATTTGGCCACCAACTCATTCGAACTTGCTTGCTAGACCTTGTTCGTAACAGTCACCATCTGAAGCCATATTATTAAAATTTGTTTATTTTTATAAAAAGAAAGCTTCGTCACCCGATTAGACAACTTTTATTGCAATATCTCTATCATCTCACCGTCTCCAGTTTTTGCACAGCATTGACGAGGGCGGGACGATACATTTTAGTAAATGGCCTTTGACTCAGAGGGCATGCTAGTGGTGCCAAGAAGAGTGGGAGATCTTCGTAGGATATATTGTCTGATGAATGATTTGCCCATATTGTAGTTTTGTTATGAAATGAATATTTCATAGGAATCTAAATATATGTGTTAGTTTACTGACAGACAAAATGATAATTTATTGCAGAGCATAAAACATTTCGTGGTCTAGATGTGTAGGTACTCCTACTCGTGTAGGGAATTGTGCATTCAATTTCAGTTTAAAAGAAACATCTTTTACATTATTCAATTATTTGGTACCTAAGAGCTGTAAATTCTCGTCACAGCACAAAGTTTTTTTTTTAATGATAAAAGTAATGGAGCAAGCTGATAGCTCACCTGATGTTAAGTAGTAACTTCTGCCTATAACAATGCATTACCTCACAGAGCAAGTCCAATGAGGACGTGCCCTGTAAGGCAATGCACTGCGTCCATCACTCTGAGACGTAAAGATCTTGAAGTCTCATGTGCCTGTAATTACACTGGCGCCCTTACCCTTCAAACCGGAACACAGCAATGCGAGCATCACTGCTTGGCGGCAGAAATAGGTATGGTGGTAGTACTTCCCCGGACGAGCTCTCACAAAGAGCTCAACGACTACTAAATAAATAATAATAATAATAATTTCCACTTCCAGCCCCAAGTTGGCATTTATCATTTTGAAGGTGCTACTAACTGGCAGCTGGCATATAGCAAAGGTGGTAACGAGACAAGCGTCGGAGTAATTGGCCAGGAATGTTATTTATCGTGCCGGTTGCATCCGCACTCGCTTGTGTGCTAAGAGCTTGAATTATGATGCTAAATTAGAAGCATGAAAGAGGAGGAACGTAAAGCTTAGCCAATTTTGATCATTTGTTTTTAGACAAACTCCATTGGAACGGAAAAGACCTAAGCCATCATATTTATTTCTTAATAGTGCAAGAAAGATCAAAGGTTTTGAATTGCTGGTGTTTGGTAAGCATGTACAAAAAATGCCTAGCAATGTATACAGTTCAGCTTATTTTATTGCATGAAAACTTTGAGTTCAGATGAGAAAATAACCGTGTCTCTTAATACGCAGTAAACTTTTTCTGGCTAGGTTCAAATAAAAACATGGACACAACAAGAACATTTTTCAAAAATTTTGGTGGAGCACGCTGAAATACGCAAGACTATTATATTATATAGTGTCTGGGTGTTTCTATGTATTATAACTATGTATTTACAAAACAAAAAATGTCTTTGCTTAGTTTGGGACTAGAAGGCGTTGTGTTAGGTGTCCGTGAATATTTATTATTATTATTATTTAAACTTTCAAATCTTTATTCCCATAAGGCATCCATTAGGGCTCGTGATGTGTAGAAATTGCGCATCGGCGTCCATCAGTCTGAACGAAAAGTCTGATATGGTAGCGTATTGCTCTGTCATCTATTTCTGGAGCGATGCATCAAGTTTCACTTGGAACAGGCACAACTCAAATCAAGCTATTAAACTGGTGTTGTATATTGATTGACCACTTTAAATTGACAGCTGAAACAGGAAAGGTGAATAGAAAGGTGACGAAACAAATATTGCTGAAAATCTGTTCGTTTAGATATCAGTATACTAGCTCTCTATCTATTTTAACCTGTGTGCAGCCTCTGCTGGGTATAGGCGTCCTTTTTAGTACGCCAGTCTCTGCATCTCTTTTTTTCTAGTTCTAAGATTCCAAATGATCGACTGCGAGATGTACCGGTCAAAATAATGAATGTCAGAAAATTAATGACTTACAAGTCACAGTAACAAACCATTGGCTAGTACTAAGACGTTTGTCCAGACTTCAAGCAGCAGACGGCATTAGTCAGTGATGGCGTGAATAACGTGATTGCAATACATGGGCACTGCGCCAAGCTGAGACAAATTGAGGAAAATGTTTCATATTTGAACATACTTTCGCAATTACTTAGGTGCATATAAAATATCACAGTAGGTATAACTATTGTCAGACCTACGAGTAATGAGTATGTTATAGTAAATACTTCTAGGATTTTTGAGCAAGTTTTGAAGGAGCAACTATCAAGTCAGATGAGCAGATGAGAGTAGCTCTTTGACTAGCAAGGGTTGTAAATAAATAAAATGCAATGACAAAATCAGCCAGTCAAAATAAAATAAATAAATAAATAAATATTCACGGACATTTAACACAACGCCTTCTAGTCCCAAACTAAGCAAAGCTTGTACGATGGAAACTAGATGGCTGATAGACTACATACATACATTTTTTTTTTGTAAATACATACTTTTAATACATAGAAACACCCAGACACAGAACAAACATCTATGTTTACAACACACAAATGTTTGTTCTCGGTGGGGATCGAACCCACGACCCACAGCAAGGAAGGCAGAGCTACTACCGACATAAAATGAAAATGGGAAGACCATAGCTCGTAGAATCGATAACAGCTAAAGAAAAGGTTCCCAAATCAGCAAAGTCTGTCAACAGCTAGCAGACTCCTAGATTCTACGAGATTAATTTTTCTATGACTTAGGAACGTACCTGTTGCCAGCAGTGAACTTTTTAGATAAATTTTGATGTGTTAGAAAAACCCGCTACCAATTAGAAAAAAAACTGTTGATCTTTCTGCCAGTCAATCCTAAATCATCGGGATAAAAGCACAGATAAAAACCTACGGCGCCCACGCAACGTTTCGTAGAACTAACATCATTTCGGAAACCCCAAGAACAAGGAAAGACATCAATCACGGGGTTTGTCAAACGAACAAAGAGACAAAGAGCTAATTATAAAGAACAATAAACTTACGAAGACAACATCCAGGTTGGTAACAAAGACACCTTGTGAAAGGTTGATGATACCGTTAGAAACCTGATTAAGTAGGTACCAAAACCCAAAATTCTTGTGACAGGCCTCACAGCTCAGTCGTCAATAGCTCTGCCTTCTGTGCTGTGGGTCGTGGGATCGATCCTCACCGAAAACAAATATTTATGTGTGGCAAACATGGATCTTTGTTCTGTATTGGGGGTGACTATGCGATATGTATTGTAAGTATCTATGTATTTATAAAAAATAATGTATATAACTATTCTATCAGCAATCTAGTTCCGATAGTACAAGCTTTGTTTAGTTTACAACTAAAAGGCATGTGTGAAATGTCCAAAGTTATCATTTATACGTACAAAACTAAATAAAAGAAAATAGGCTTAGACCTGTAATCTCCAGGTATACTTTGGCACAGATCATAACTAACTTTGGTATAAACATAACCTCAAATTTCCCTGATTTAGTTAGCAGATTATGAAAGCTCTTGACAGTGAAGCAAAAACGATCTATTCTTTATTAAGAATTGATGTGAGTTTTTAATAATGAAGCAGCACACTTCCCCTTAAAATTGGAGCATGAAAGTAATTTGAGTTCTTCAGGAAAATGAATGGCCTTGGTGACTTTTTAATGTGCCCTGTTTAAGTCAAGAGAGAATTCGTTGCGAATTAGCAGTTAATTTGTCAACAGCGGAAATCTGATAAGGCGCCGCGTTATTTCGAGAGGAATGCTTAATTAAACGGACTGAGAATATATTTTGGATATTATCTAAATTGGTATTTTCCAGTGTCATGCTATTTTAGGACTGAAGAACTTTTCAGAAAAAAAAGGGTTTTCAACGCAACCAAATTTATTTTAAGGGCTTTATCAGAGATGGCGCAGATGCAATAGATATAGCGGTTTTAACGATTAAATCGTAACCAACAAGCACGCACTAGACGTATTCTAGAACTCTTCTCAATAAAAACTGTAAGTAAAATAAATACATGTCTTAAAAATCTGTCCGTCATTGCGTAGGCTGAACGCTACGCCGTAGAGGCCCTACGGCCTACGCCGTAGCGCCATCGTAGCACCTATGCAATGCAGCCGTATTCAGTGTAGGTATATGAGTATTTACAGCAGATTGACCAACGCGTACATAATGTACTTAGGCTATCAAATGTTTTATTTAACTAGCACATACTATGTACAATTATAATAGTCAACTGCATCGTGCATTTTTGTTTGAATAACCTTTATTATGTTTGGTGTCAAAAGTTTGTACTGCACTAGGTCAGATCTATACTATAAAGACTTCAATTAGGGTGTTGGTTTATTGATTCAGTGCCAAATAGTGTGAGTAATCCGGATTGCCGACCGTTACAAGTCAAGTACATAGATGATTTTCACAATTTCAATGTGTATGTTTACCTACAGATAAAGTAATAGCCTGCTCGTCTGCTAGTTATAACATACAAAAAAAAAAAAAAAAAAAGTAAAAGTTTTGGCAATGAGAAAGTCTTTGGATGTTTGTGTTTCAATCACGCTGCAACTACTAGTCCGATTGGGATTAAACTTGGAATATATATAGTTCTTATCCTGGATTAAAACATAGGTTACTTTTTTTTCGGAAAATCAACAGGATCAAACGAACGCGGACGACGTCGCGGGCGAAAGCCAGTTTATAATATAAGTGGGATGGGATGAGTGTACCACGTCTGGGATTTCACCGTATATTTCATTTTCATATTTAGTACCTACTATGTACCTATACATCTCAAACTCAATCGCTCTTGAGATGTTCCAAACCGCATTAGCCCATAACGATTTGTTGGAACACTTCAGTATAATATGTTCAGAGAAATGGATGATTTTATTTAGATGGATTATCGCAGTTAGTTGTTCCCACTGTTTCTTTCTATTTTTAACCACAGACCGAAGAGAGAAGTGCTATAAGTTTGATGGCATGTCTGTCTTTCTCTTTATCATGATGCCCAGCCTTATGAAGATGATCTAGAAATAATTTTGGATTCGGCGGCAATTTTTTGTAACAGCTTACAGTATGTATGTAACTATAGTAACCATCGTCTTGTCCGACAAAAAATAAAAGTGTGTCAAATGTTTGTGTTTCACTAATTTATTGATGCTCGTTACTTTTTAGTCTAAATATTTCAGAAGAAACTACGATTAGCAACAGATGAGTAACCTTTCAGAATAATGCCAATCAGTTCTCGAAGAAAAAACCCAATAACTACCGATTAGGTGCGGTAAAATGAAATTAAAATAGACTCAAAGTATTGTATCGCCTCATTTATTTGTGGAAATGTATCTTGGGATAGGCATTCAAGATTTTTTGAGGTTCACCAAAACCTTCGCTCACACTTTAGATAGTACTGCCTGAGTACTTTAGTAATTAGTTTACAGCCCTTTGAGAATAACGCCCTGGAAACTTTTATGGAATTCTATTCTTATCTAAATACATTTTTAATTGATTTTATTTTAAAACAGCTAGTCAGCCGATCAAAATAGCTACCAGTGTACTTACTGCCTTCTAGCCGCCAGCGAGGTCTGGTCCCGTTCCAGCGACTGCTTCTCCTGCAGGATCCCAGCTGGGACCCATCCCTGCCTGGTTTGCAGCTCTCCACCTTGGACGTCGTCTATCACTCGCACCAGCCATCTGGAATGTAAACATTAATGGTAAATACAGCTGCGTCATCAGAACTGTCTTCTTTGTTATGCGTAGTCACTCATTTGCTTAGTGGTTTAAATTCTTAGTTTAGCAACAGACTGGGTATTGGTATAAAGGTCCGTGAAGTTTTAATTCTTTTATCAAATAAACGAATGTTTGGAGTCAAGAGTGTTTTGTGTTTTGAACGGATTTAGTGGAGTAAGATCCCAAATTAGGAGTTAAGTAAGCAGTAAAAGCGAAAGAAACTACAGCAAAAATATTACGTTCGTTCGTGGCTCTATGTCCTTAGATAGGTAATCATATTTTTGTCTATGTCCAACTATATGGGAGGTTGGCACAACATACGTTCTTCTTCTTCTTTTCTTGTGGCTGTTCGGTGGCTAGGGCTGCCACGAATTTGCCAATGTCAGTGTTTATTGGTGTTTACTGGTTTACTAATCTTTTAACAAAAGGCGGAGATCCGAGTACGTAGGTTAAGAAAAATGACCGGTGAAGAAGGGAGACTCTACACAACATACGTTTCATGCTCCTCTATCAGCTGTCATCTCAGTTGTCACTTCTCTTACCCATGTCATCTTCACGCAAAGCATCAATCTTTTCTTTGATCTCCTCGGCTCAATTTCGTCGGATGGGTAATAAAAATGATGGACATGCCTAGTTATATTTACGAGTGTATCCATTATCCTAAGTAGGCTACTCAGTAGCTAGAGCATATAGATATCAATACCCTCGGAAACTACCACGTTCATGTCTACTAGCATGATCCTAATTTATCCATCCAGGGCTGACGGTTTGGTGCCATGTACCGGTGTGATAACTGTATTATTAGAGTTTAGTTCAGACGGTCTAATTGGCTCCTTCGGAAGCTTTCACGCGCTGTCATGTCAATCTTGTGGATGTGACGTCATGGATCAACGTCCGCAGGTCAACGGCCTAGGAGACTTCTTAAGTTATTGTTTAAATCAGGCTAGACTGGAAGAGCATATCATAGAGACAGGTAATAAATAAATAAAAAATTAAAATAAACAGATGACCCAGATTACAAAATTTTATTGTAGTTTTTTTTTTGCAAAATGTGAGAAATTCAGGTGACCGATTTGAAAATAGGAGTAGGGAAAGTATTAAATAATTTGTTTATCATGTTTTCAAAAGAATGCATGATTCATTTTATGACAGAGTTGAGAGGGACCTATAAATCGTGAAGAGCGACCCACACTCATTTCCAAGTAATTTCTGAAAGGTAGGTAATAACGGTAAATGTCGAGAAAATATTGGAGCATAAAACCGCATACACAATGTCAACATATCATACAGTTTACTGATGAAACAACGTGATATAAAAACGTAAAATTGATTTTATGCAAACGCAAGAATATCTTGCAATGACGCGTTCGACAATGTAACCACGTTTAGGTACCTAGATCTATAGGTACTATTATAAAAGTGTAAAAAGCCCAAAACTAAAATTAAAGATATGGATAAACTAAATATGCAGATCTACTAAATAAACGATTCTGATTCCGAAAATCGAGTTTGTCTGTTTATCTGTTTGTTTGTTCGCGGATCACGCGTAAACTACTGGACCAATTTCAATGAAACTTATACCATTCAGAAGCCCTTTTTCCTGATTGAAACATAGGCTATATTTTATTGAAATTAAAGACGTGGATTCTGAGATACAGCTTGACCTCTCTAAACCAAAAGCCGCCTTTGGCACGAGGTTCATCGTATGCCGGTTAACAGATATTTTGGTGGAAAGTTTCGCACGCGGACGAAGTCGCGGGTATCAGCTAGTAAGTAATACGTATTCACTGCTTTTCAAAACATCTAAGCGAAACTCACTCTTCAAATCAATGATCTTCATTTATTGTCATTGCTTGAATATGAAGTAGTACCATGATAATTCCACTCGCAGATTGGGTTAGTTCCGCTATGCACGAGTCCCGCTTTGCTCGGATTCTAAAATACCTAAATAAAAGTGCCGCTATGCTACGAATTTCTCAGTTCTACCTTAATCAATGGAAGGTACAGTTCGTTAGAAAAGAGTTTCTAAAGAATACTCTTAAAGCTAGGCTATTCAACAGGTCAATAAGTGATTAAAATTAGCCCACAAAATAATTTTTAATTAGGAGATCAAAATGACATTGACAAATAAAAGAGTTTTCAACATAAGAACCACTTATGTTGTGTATGTAACACACCTTACATATTTTTGCCAACCACATTACAAACATCTTATTCCAGAATTTAAACATAAAAGCATTCAGCCGAGTAATAAACTGCGCATAATCAATTATTTTCTAGCATTTTTAAGAAATGGACCAATCTATCCAAAGAGTCTTTAATGTCAAGACCACAGTAAGGATATGGAATACAGCCAACTACCGTGCCCCGTGCGTTTCACGAGAGATTAGAGAAAACGATTTATATTCTTAATAGTTTTTTTACGTGTTTTAGATGGGCAACACCATGGGACTGGTAAAGGTTACGAGAAGACAGGGAGGTCGTTTGTTATTGCACTTTATGTGACTTTTGTCAGATTATAAAAACAAGAAGGTGATAAACATTGTTCTATTCTGATAGTCTTACGCGGACATTGGTGAACAAATTCGAGTAGGAACTATTTAGTTGCAGCATCAAAGTCAAAAGCTTTCATTCAATAAAATAACACTACATATAATCACTTTGATTGTCATTAGTTAATTGTTTGATTATTTTTGAATTTTTAGTGACCTCAAAATACTGCAGCAGGTGCTAAACTCATTACGCAATTCTATACGCAACTTTTACATGAGATTGGCTAACACAGAACTATTCCGAGCTTTGTTGATGTTAAAGATTATGAAAGAGCTTCTATTTGCCTGAAGATACGTTTCATCAAAATATAAAACAGATTATTTGAGTAACAGTGGTATCTGGCAAAATGTAATACACATTTTTGTTACCTTATTTTGTTAGGTGTGTCACTAAACTGTCTGTTTCGTTCCATTCTCATAATCCGATATGGTCTAGTGGCTAGGATACCTGGCTCTCACCCAGGAGGCTCGGGTTCGATTCCCGGTATCGGAATGACTTTTTGCATTCTACATTTTTTTTTGCTTTGCAGTCGCAGTATTATTAAAAGGTTTACCCCCTATCTTATAAAAAGTTAGAGTAGACATAATGTCCTGATTACGTATGGTAAACGAGATATAATGTCTACCCTAACTTTTTATAAGATAGACCTATATTATTTAACTAACAATAGGTTTCGTTTCTAGTACTGTTGAGCGCATCAAGCTAATCTCGGAGAATATTTACAAAGAGGTAGGTACCTACTACTGTAAGAATTCAATAAATATTACAATCAGGAAATAACATCTGTCCACTTCTTTAGCTGTCATGTTGACTTGTGACAGTCACCTGTTGTTATAACCACTATGATTTATTATAGTAAAAAAGTTAAAAGCTAGTATGACATTAACGTCAGTCAAAAAGTATGCAAGCTTTTTTAGTTATCTTGCGCAAACAAATAAGCATGTTATTTATTTATTAGGATTGCCCTAACAGAAGTAAGGTTACGCCCTGCGCTTATCCACTAAATGCAACCACAGGTAACGCAGGTATTTGGAATATAAAATTATGGAATGTAAAAAGTTACCAACTAGAAGAAAATAACGATAAAATGGTTGTTATACAATAAACTATGGTAAGAGATATAATAATCAAAACAAAATCTTCTAAATATATAAAACTCTTTAGAAGCTGACTGACAATCAACGCACAGTCTAAACTATAAGTTCTAGAGGTATGAAATGTGGAGGGTAGTATCCTTGTATAGTGTAGGGGTACACTAAGAAAGGAATTTTGAAAAGTCACACTCTAAAAGGTCTTAAACGCGAGCAATGCTGCGGGCGACGGCTAGTATAATATAATTTTCAATAGCGCTAAAAAATGTCGCAGTATAAAGCACATCATTTTGTCCCATAAAGCTGGAAAACTGCTTATTTACGTAAGTAGTCTACTCATATTCATATATACTTATTTATATATGGATACAGGTCAGTGATCTGAGGAATACATCTACTTGTTTAATTAACACTATACCTACTCATCATCTTGGAAAGCTGTCCATCACGCGTCCGTAAATAAATGGGATCGGACGCGCGTCCTCAATCCCACATCCCAGATGGAGTTCATGGCACAGGGTTACAAAAATTAGCTTCAACTTTTACAAAATTATCAGAAGAACGGAAGCTTTTGACGTGTTCATTATAAAAGTTTGCTTTGCGTGCGAAAATGTGTTCAAATTATAAAGACAAGATCGTCAAGTGCAAATTGACTTGCTCACTGAGCCTTCTGAACCGATATTAGTAGACTTAGATTTGGATTTTCTTTTAAAACTATGCTAGATATATATATATAGGTAGACCTCATTAAACCGTTTACCATGATATCCACTGATACCTTTAGAACAAAAGTATTTCGGGATCTTTATGTAGCACTAGCCGTCGCCCGCGGCGTTGCTCGCGTTCTACCCTTTAGAGTGTGACGTTTCAAAATTCCTTTCTTAGTTCACCCCTACACTATACAAGGATACTACTCTCCAAATTTCATACCTCTACGACTTATAGTTTAAGCTGTGCGTTGATTCTAAGTCAGCTTCAAAAGAGTTTTATATAAATTGAATGGTTCGAATACGCTGTCGATATTTTGTTAAACCATCAAAATAAATAGGACACTTTCACTGACTGAGATTTCCAGGCTATAGTTTTAGGTTATGTTTGCATACAAATAGGGTAACGACTACATAATTATGTTTAAAGACATCAGTTATTTCCGCAGATAGGTTAATAGATCCGATTGTGTTATTTTCGTAATTTTACGACATGTCTGCAATACTGTTAAGTAGATCGTGTTTATGTTCCTTGTGATCAGAAACAGATGAGACTTCACCTTACTTATGATGATACAGAATGCTTCGGGAGAATAACTTTTCAAAGCAAATAAAATTCGTAAAACTTTTTAGTATCCCCTCGTTTGAACAATGCGTTAAAAGTTTTCGGGTTTAGCCATAAACCATAGATACTCGTACCTAATGACGTTTCTCACCAACTTTTGAAAACCCATAAAAAGTTATAGCTTATTTAGTGTCCCATCATCCATGTTAATAGTTACAGTGGAACCTGGCAAACGATAAAGATTTAGTTTTTCTATTCTAAATACAATTGGCTCATTTAAAACAGATTTATTATTATAACAGATTAAATACAGCTATTTTTATATCGTCTACCTGTCGAGCTACGCGAAGAATATAAACAAACTGTTGAAATATAGGACGCGCATATTAATAAAAATAAACTAACGATCGAACTGTCAGTTAACTGACATTCAAATTGTGAAAGCAACCAAAATAAGAAAACAGACGAAAACCAAGCGTTCACCATCGCCAGCAATCTCAAATTAGCTGTCAATGGAGAAAACTAGGGCAATCCGAAAAGGCAAGTCGCTACTGAAATCGACTCTGCAAGACGAGTGGGACGCACGAAAGCAAAGTCAACAATACCTACTACATTATTTAAAGAACAGTACCCACGCCAAAATAATGAACCAGTTACAGAGACCTCCCACGTCTCCCCGAAAATACAAAAATACGAAAGAAAAACGCGGTCTCAAAGGATCGCACGAAACTGGACGAGTGTACGTATTGTAGAGATTATGCCGCTGTAATTTTTCCACAGAATCGGGGACGTTGACCTACTATAAACATGAAAATAATAGGGCAATTACCTGTAAAACTCTGTCATAAAATTTTAGACCAGATGTTAATCATACTTGAAAGAAAAATGTAGGGGAAGCACCGCATAAATTAACGATATGCGGGACGATGTTTCTAATGACAAGTTTTCCTGATTTTTTTAATCCTCTTATTTATTTATTTAATTGAACACCAACACAATGTACACTAATTATATCATATAAGTAATCATTTACAGAGTTATGTATCTAAGTGCCACCACAATTACAGGCGAAGACAACATGCTAACAAAAAAAAATATTTAATGAGCGAGTAACAGTTTAAAAAATATAAATATGTATTATATGCAGTGTAAAAATTTAAGACGTACCAATAATTTAAAAAATAAAACACATTAGATATTTACAATTAAAATAATAAAATACTAAATTAAAATTATACATAAAACAAAACTAAAATAAACCTAACCAAGTAAAAACATAATAAAAAATAAAAAAATATTAATAATAATTACAAATTATGACAAATTGAATTAGAATTTTTAAAAAAGGCTTTCATTTTAGCGACATTGTCAGCAAATACATCCAAATTATTGGATTTAGAGCAGGCGTTATACTCCCTAAAAATCCTACACAATGGTGAGTGGTACCCTAGGTTGGACTTAGATGCATTTAAAAGGAATAGGTTGAACCTTGATGCTCTAGGTAATATCCGAGGAACAGAGAAAGATACTGACGTAAGCAGGTCAGGAGCATCAAGAAGACCATTAACCAATTTTAACAGAAACACAGTGTCCAGCATTCGTCTTCGATCCGTAAGTTTGGAGATCCCAAAGTGAACCAGTCTGTCCTCATAGCTCAAGAGAACCTTCCCCAAATGGCATGAGAACGTCAGGTGCCACATGAAGCGCCGTTGCACGCTTTCCAAGCGCTTCTTGTGCACATCATAGAACGGACTCCACGCCACACTACCATATTCTAAGCCACTACGAACGAGGGAATTATAAAGAAAAATTTTTGTTCTAGGTGTTTTAAAATCTTGATAAATGTGAGTTACTTTAGGTGTTCTGTGGTGGGATTACTAGCAAGAGTCTGTTTTGAAAAATCAACAAGCTAATTTGTTCTATAACTAAAATCAAATTATACTAGTACTAGCCGTCTCCCGCGGCGTAGCTCGCGTTAGAGTGTGACTTTTCAAAATTCCTTTCTTAGTGCGCCCCTATACTATATTAGGATACTACCCTCCAAATTTCATACCTCTAGGACTTATAGTTTAGGCTGTGCGTTGATTCTCTGTCAGCTTCAAAAGAGTTTTATATATATTGATTTAATAAAAAATTAGGGTTTATCCTAAAAACTTGGCTAATTATTTCTATAGTTTCTCTGATTTCTTGCGCGTACTTGACCGATATATTGTCGGGCTGTCTTCTACGCCCCAATAAATTAGAAACACAACAGATGGTTGGCTACACAATGAAGACACTACGAATTGCTTGGTTTTGGCTTTTCAAATTAAACCAATGATCCAATATTTTTTCTAGATAAACAATTTTAATTGACAGCCAGAGAGAATAAAGAGATTAAATCTGTAATTTTCTAGAGCGATATAATCGGCGGAGTATCTGTACTTAGCTGAAAAATTATAAAGTCATCAATTAGGTATGTTAAAATATCAAATGCTCACGGATACCTACTTAGATGCTTAACCGATTAGTTTAGGTATCCATCTGAAGTTTACCTACATAATAAAAGTTTGAATACCAACAATTAATTATGTTATTTGATATTTCAGAATTGGACGATGAAAATATAAAAATTTCTCAAAAAGCCGCCGGATGTCAGTTTTACTCTTGACCAACTTTCTCTTGAGTTGTATTTCATGTTAATAATATTTTTACGTCCAATGTTTACGAAGGAAACTATTAAATGTTGTTGTCACTATCATAACATTAATATCAAAGTTAAAATTCAAATTAACGCGCTCGTTTTGTCCGACAGGTATAATCTTTTTCAACTAGATGAAACTTTCAGATTATAAATAAACAAGATTTATTCACAAAGAAAATCACAACTAATACAACATTTTCAATGTTCAATTTTCAGATTATTAATTTAAAATAGTCGTCGAATTTGTTGGATTCCAACTGCCTATCATTTTGCGCAACAATCGTCTACAACATATTCAAAAACATAATTTGTGTATCCGTATCTTCAAAGCTTGGAATCGTAATAAAATTTGAATTTTATGTTTCTTGAGTTTCAAAAAGCTTGCGAATTTTGAATTCTGCAATTTGGGTCACCTTTTCCCTCGTTCCTAATCCATCTTAGTTATATAATGGTCTCGAAAATAAGTCGTAAACTATAGAAAAGAAATGCTAATATATTAACACGTCTAGCACAATTTAATTTGATATGTTCGGTTAGTTCGGCTCATGTGAATCGCGTAATGGCTTGACAAATTACCAGACCTGACCTTCGAATGTGAATTTCCACTAAAAGTTGAAACTACTCGTATATTATGTGCCAATGGTCTAGTTACTACATCATTGGCACATAATACAAGTAGGTATATCTACTAGATTCTAGTAGATATTATGTTGTCTACTACCGACTATCCATCTTGCCTAAACTTGGTCAGTGATCCTTTGATAAAACAAACGACGAACGAACGTAAGTAAGCCAAGGAAATAAAGAATACAAACCTCATAAAATAGTTTATCTTGCGACTCTTTGAAACCTGTAAGTTTCAAACAGTAATCGCAAAAGAATTGCTTTAATTTTCTAAGTAGGTAACTATTTGTAAGTGAGTAGGTATACGTAGTGATACAACCTACCTTTCCCCGTTCTTCCTTCCTTTCCCTTTAGGATGTTTCTTCTTCGGCCGACAAGCGAGCTTGTGCTTAGCAGCTGACGTGTCCAGGAGCTGTGCTTCCACGTCGAGTGAGGAATCCGTGGCTGGCCTGGAGGGAGGGGCAGTGTTATCGGATGAGACCGTTAGAATGTAGACTAGAGGACTGTCTTCGTTAGTTGCTGAACCTTCCTATGAAGACTAGAATAAACTGGTTTCAGAAAATGGAAAAGATTTAGAGCTATCGGCACCACAGGAAGGTCCGGAAACACTAAGGCTAATTTATTTGTCTGGGTAGAGTTAATTCATGCAAGTTGTATTGTACAGTGTTGGACTGTAGGTTTTTAACATTTAGCGAATGCGCACGCGAACGACAGAACATCTTGTATAGTCAAGTGACTTGACCCTCTGCTCATGGATATTGGCTAGAGATTAGATTGCCGAAGAGCATTGAGTTAGACGAAGAGTAAAGTTTTTCTGCAGTCTTGTCGTTGGTGTGCGCCCTAGCTTACTGTATATTTTATTAAAAAAATATATGTTCTACCTACCATGCCTATGTCTAGTCTACGGATTGTTTACCTAAGCCCCTGTTCTGTTACTAAGCTTATGGTTTATTTAGAAATCATACGCAATCACTAGAAAATTCTACAGTGCGTATTTCATGTTTAGCTGCTTTCATTTTGAACCAAAAAATCTTACTTTCTCTAATCATATTTTATGTAAAGTTGAGACCTCATCATCAATCTGACAGCAAGCGATTCTCTGCCAAAAATGCGACTAAAATAGTTGCATCAGAATGATGACTGCAAAGAATTCGTAATGGCAAACAAGCCCGCGTTCGAGTCAATGAGTGCAACGTATCTTAGGGAATTTAAGATATGCAACGCTAGATTGAAGAGGTCACCACTCACTACACGCTAACATAAACATACGACTTTACTATAGTTTTTAGACAAGCTTTACTACGATGCTCAGGAACAGAGATCTTAAAACTATCTAGACCAACTTTTTGTTCTGCTGTTTGATACGTAGAAGTAAAGATATCGGATAACTAATGTAAAAACATTAGTCAAAATATCTCCCACTGACATTAATTGTCGATTCTAGTAAACAGCTATCGATTCTGCTTGCTTTTTAGTAAGCTAACCTAATTTGACAGCACTAAAAATGTTACCGTCCCTTTCTCATAAACTGAAACGACAAAGACAGCTACAATTTTAGAGCTGTCAAATAACAAGAGTATCAATACAAGTGTGTAGATACTATTTTTTGAAACAGCTTTTTAGTTAAATCCTACATTTCAGTATGAAAGTCACAGCTTGCAAGAGTCAGCATCAGGCATCAATCAAAGTGTCAGCACACTTTGCCAGGGCCGAACATCTATGACGGCCACTCAGTGTCATGGCTTGACAAGGGTGTCATGTTCCATCTTGCGATCCTGGCTATTTTGAAGCAGAGGTCATTGAGATCAAGAGCAACTAATGTAACTGCGTAAGTAATTACGCGTATACTGGTAAGCTCAAGTTTTGTTCATTTGGGCAGAACTAATACTTGGACCTCATCTACGATCTAACAACGGGAAGATATGGGTACTAGGTAGTAGCGTTTGTAACAGTCTTAAGGGTGATTACAAAGTTCTATGTTGTTTTGAAGTTCCAAGAGCTTTTTTTGTCGAGAACTTTTGTAGTTTTTTTTCCACTGTCTGCAAAATGCGTTTTACAAAAATCGACGCCTCTGAAACCAACTCTGTGACTTTTCTATGAGATTTGCCAACCCTATTCACGTAGGTAATATTGCGTCAGTAACCATCGATCGTTTTAAAAGCCATACATCTTTTCCCCAGCTCCCTTTCATCGTGGATAGGTAGAGTAGAACGGTGCCATACTCTTGCGATATACCATCAAGGCGTTGCAACACCGCTACCTTGGGTTTCCCCATGTCGGGCCTACTATCCATTTCACTTGAGAGCATGCACTGCGCTATTTCAGGCGGCCCAGAAACCCAGTGACGTCAATGGTGGCACCGTTACAGGACACAGGCCGCGCCTTGTAACGGTTGACTTACCCAATGCTCCGAATGGGAGAGGAAATTGAAACTAAACTGTTTATTGTTATTGCAGTTGCCATGAACACAACTTTGTGGGAATACCGTAGCCGTGACTAAAATTTCTAAATACATACAATATCCTTCTCTTTCGGTAGTGAAAGACTATATTTTTATTACAAAAAAAAGTTTTAGGAAAGCGATATTAACGCTTTTATAGACGATACGTCGTTTTCCCTCAATATCTGAAAGAAGTCTTCAAAGAGAGCGAAGCCATCACAGATCTTCCTAAAGTACATAGTCATAACTTTTTTTTTTAATAGTTTAAGTTACCTATAGGTTTTAACGCAGGGACCTTAGGGTGCTTTTCCACCAGAGCTAATCTAAGCTACGTTGCTAAGGATTTGTTTGAAATCCAACAATAGGGTTCTTTTGTTTTCATATTAAACGATTCCTATTTGGTGGATGTCAAACACATCCTTGGCAACATAGCTTTGGTGTAAAAGAACTTTTAGTAAGCGTTGAATATTGGGGTAGGTCGTTAGTAGACCAACCATTCACCCCACATGTTACACTGAGATGTCAAAAAAGAATCTTTCCTTTTAATACTGCTCCTTTCTTTTGAACTCACCTCTCATCTTACCTACTAATTAACTCCCTATTTTGAAGATGTAGGTACATAAACATGTCAGAAATAAACCTATCCTACCTTTTTGTAGTGCGTGCATATAAAGTTACTCTGTGGTATGTGCCATAAATAAATATACCACAGATCATAATATAATACTATACTAGACTGTACTAATGCATAATTTGTTCTATCGTATCTTGCCAAGGCAATTATTCAACTCACTATTTCTTGTTACATTCATAAATGTTGACTGCCTCGAAGTAAATGCTGAATAAAGTGTCCAATACGACACTATAATTTCGGCATCGTCTACTTTACCTGTGTGATCGGTTTTGGAAGGTAGCCAGTCGAAAGTTGGCACCTAGATTTCAGGTTACTAGTGTAAGTAGACGGTTCTGTCTGGATCTTTTATTTCTGTACCAATTGTTTAAATATACAGAGAAAATTTCCATGGTTTTCTAGGTTGGGCGAAAAAGGTGGACAGGTATTTTGACAACTCAACTGAGATGAATAACGATATTTTAAACTGTTTTATTGCTTACATTTTTTGTGAGGGAGTTATGGGACAATCTAGAGTCGGCATTTCGACAGAGGTTTTACTTCTATAAAGATGACGTCAAACTGACGTCGAAAACTCTTTTCATCAGTGGGTGAAGCGACGATATGACGTCATCACCATTAGAGTAAAAACTCTGCTGAACTGACCATAAAGTCTTTGATGGCTCACCTGATGTTAAGCGGTTACTTCTGCCTAAACACAGCAATTCGAGCATCACTTTTCTTTTACAATTTTCCTACACTTGTTTTAAAATGATCTTCAAAAATGAAATCGACGTTTAATTTTTAATCCAACAGCACTTTAACTTGCAAATTCTATTAACTCTTTGCAAACAAACAAATCTAACGAATCTCAACTATATAAGGTTCTAGTAAGTATGTAAGATTTGATAATTGGTTCAGAATGATATTGTTGAAAGCAGCTTGCATGAATCACACTGAGTCATCCGCGAGGAATGACATTTTCATCCTATCAATGTCGGACATAAATATTTGAATACCTACAGCATAATTTTTTATAGTTTTTATAGAGCGTAAATTTAGAAATGTATCAGTAGCGATTGGTGACTGTTGAAAAATCTAAAACGCTGTACCTAGTGCGTACATAACTGAATACTTATTTTCTAAAGTTTAATAAAATATCACTAAAAGAAACGACAAAAATGTAGTGCCTTTATTGCATACCTCCTATCATCGATATAACAAAAAACAAACAGCTATAATTATGAATGATACGAGTAACTGCCAATAGTTATCACAATAGTTATAATTTTGATCACAACATAAAATACAATGTACACTATAATGGCTATATTTACAATGACGTGATGGCTGCCACTCCCGATGATCTCTCAGTAATAATACATTTTGTATGTGGGAACACTAAATACGTAGTCTAAGGATGGACCGCGGGTTTTGAAGAAATGGTTCTCGTAACAATAGACACGTCCTCTGTACCTGCATCAACAAGTATCGCATTACGTCATCAGACGATTATCTATGATGATTGTGGGTTGCGTGCTGATGAGGTTCTGTTAGAGGATGGTGAACGCGTCTGTGATGTTTGTTAAAAAACTGATTGGTGATTATGATGAGAACCAATGGGTTATAATAAACAAATGAAACTTAACCTTCCAAAAGGTGAGTATCGAATGAAGGTGAATGAATGATAGCATTATAATGTTATCGTCTAAAAATCTGCGTGAAATGTCGTTGCGTAAGCAAACTGATCGGTGATTTTATTGAGAACCAATGAGTTATATTACAATTTAAACAAATGAAACTTAACCTTCGAAAAGGTGGTTATCGAATGAAGGTGAATGCATGATAGCATAATGTTATCGTCTAAAAATCTGCGTGAAATGTCGTTGCGTAAGCTCAGTGCAATGAACTCCAGCCTAAAATTATCCAGGAGTCCCTTGCGGAATGTTCGCTGCATCTATTAAAATGCACTCACGGCATTTCCTGCATGTATATTGGTTTTCAGTTCACGAGTGAAAGGTTAAGACAAATATTATATTATTTCAGTAATTGTGAACAGGCTTTCTAAACAATTGATGGTATTTTGTAATTTCCAATTTGGAGCTATGATAAGTTTTGTGGAAAAGGTAATTCGTTTAAATGATTTTTGATAACTTGCATGATTTGAATAAAATGTGAAATATAATTATGGTATGTGAATTTGTGCCATGTTTAGTATAAACACTGAATGTTAGTCAAAACTTACGATCTATTTGAACTCGGAGTAATAGCTGCAGTTAGACAAGCTGATGTCGCTAGTTATTTACGTTTATTTACGATATACCTATCGGGGGCACAGTTGTGCAAAACTCATGCTATTAATGAAATGAGCACTCACTTGGATCCAAGACCGGTCTTCGTATCGAGAACCTCGACAATATCGCCAGACTTCAGGGAGACTTCGTCGTCGGCAGCGGCAGTGTAGTCAGCCGATGCTACCACCACATCTTCAACCTGCAACAAGGAAATGTAAACCTAAATACCTGGGAATAACATCACTATTTGCTGTCGCGTGAACTGTTCGAGATTGTCAGATGATATTACCTTCGGAGGGCTTCCAAGACTAGATCTAGATCTGGAAGTAGATAAAGATCTCGAAGCATATCGTTTGTAGCTTGGACTGTGATCGTAACTACTTATTCTGTTTCTAGTGTTATCTCTGTCAAGTAACACACCACTGTATCTTCGAGACCAGCCGCCAAACCTTGTTATCCTCTGATTGTTACTTATATTGCAGTATCCAGTAAATGTCTGTAAATCTTCTTCTTTTTCATCGGCAACTGGGCAACTGTACATAGAGAATCGATGAGCCGTGGGCTGACTGAGGTTGAGGGCAGAGAATACATGCATCGGTTCGAAATGGCTTATTCCGCTTTCATCAAGAACCGTGTAGGCGATCTGTCCAGTTAGCACGGCTCGACTAGCTTCACGAGGCACCACGGCTTGCAGGCCCTTTTTCATAATAAGAAGAGCTCCTCTATGTTTCTTACGTTGGAATAAGAAATCTTCCATAGCAAGACTGTTCTCAGGCTGAAGTAAGCTAAGTGGGACCTCTTCGGAAGTCATTAAAGGAGTTTCTTCTGGGACGATCATCAGCACCGCACTTTCTCGCACCAAATCCCTAAGGTTAGGATCCGTGCGAGCTAGTGTCGGATCTGTTTCGAGCTTACGCAGAGCTGAACGTAGATTTGGGGTATTATCAGCTAGTTTGCGCATAACTGTAAGTCTTTTTAGAATGTTTAGGCTCGTGGCATCTTCTGCTATTTTAGCCATGCAGTCTTCGTCGTTGACAAGTAGTAGAAGGTTAGAGGCAACATCTCTCATACCTAGGATTTTAGCAAGTCCCACAGACTGAACAATTAATTCCTTTATGTTGTCTTTGTTATTTTCAGTAAGAATTGCTTCTAGTTCCTTAGCACTGGCTTCTTGCACGGCGTTTACGATTGCTTTTTGTAACGTTTTAGTAGCTTCGTTGTCAGTTTTGATAAAGGAGATTGAGTCTGATATGCTACCAAGGACGTTGTATAGAAGACTGGTGTCACTCTTTGAAATGTTTTTGAATGCTGGACCAAGCACTTCATTTTCAGAACTCAAAAAGTCAGCAAACTTTTCTATTATATCACCTTCAGGGAATGATATTTTATGTAGGGCCCTGTTTAGTGCAATTTTAATCAACTCAACTTTTGGTTCAGAAGAGTTCTCTAGAATTTCTTCGCAAAGGTTTTCTTTATCATCTTCTTTTTGAAGAATGTTGAACATTGCTGCCACTAAATCTTCGTCGATCGATTTACCTAAGATTGTGTCGATTGATTTAAGAATAAGTTGATATTTTTCTTTACTGATGTTATTATTTACTTCTTCAAACTGCTCAGCTGTGACCAGAGCTGCCAGCACAGCAGCAGCAATGGAATTTTTAACGTGTTCTTGGTGAGCAGATTGTCCATTTCCGCCAGTATATCCGTTTTCTTGCATTTCCATTTTTATTTTACCGTTTCTAGATTTCTTTGATTCGCTTGAATGTTCTTCACTTCTACCATTTTCTTGTAATTCTGTTTTTAAGTGAGCACTCATTTCTATAATAGATGCAATAACCTCCATCAATTGGTTTGCAACCTCGTCTTTTAATCCAAAATCAGACACGAAGGCTTTCAAAACTTCAGCATTTCTTGTTTGGTTTAGAAGAACACTTATGGCTGGAAGCTCTGCAGGAACTTGCCTTCCAATGGACATTCCTGCTTCGGAAAGCTGTCGAAGCATATTTGTATCGATAGTCAGCTCTCCTTTTGTTGAAGTTGTATCATTGGGATTAGTTTTGACTTTCAAAAGTTTGAGTTCTTCTGGAGTAACGACGAAACTTTGAACAGAAAATTCAAGACCTTCTTCGCCTTCAGTTAAATCAGGTGCAACAAATTTTAAGCCTTCAGGTGTTTGTACTATTTGCCCAGGGACAAAAGTTACTCCATGATCATCGGATTCAATAACTCTTCCAGGTACAAACCTCGGTCCTTCTTCAGTATCAACGACTTGTCCAGGAACGAATCTTGATCCTTCATCTTCAGTAGATATAACTTGACCAGGTATAAACGTAGGTCCAGCTTTGGTTTCAATAATTTGACCAGGAACGAATCGAGGACCATCTATGGTATGTATTGTTTGACCAGGAACAAACTTGGGTCCAGATTTAGTATTTACTACCTGACCAGGTACAAACTTGGGCCCATCTGCTGTGTCAACCACTTGACCAGGCACAAATTGTTCACCGTTTTCTGTGAACACGATTTGTCCAGGTACGAAAATACCTTCCACCATTGTTCCAGGAACAAAACGCGATTCGTTAGCTTCATTCTTTACAAGTCGACCGGGAACGACTTTACCACCTAAACTCGGAACTCTAGTTCCAGGATAGAACTCTATTCCATTAGATGTCTGCACCATATGCCCAAAAACATAAAGCGATTCCTCTGACAGAGAACATGTTTTGATATCAATTGGCAAACCAACAGGTGCACTTTCACTAAATGTTATGTCTTCTACAGATTTTGCAACAGAAAACTCAACATGGCCGTCCACTTGAACTATAGTTTTACCGGGCATGAATTTTTCTCCTACATCGGTGTGTACGATCTGTCCTTCAATAAATTTAGGTCCATCGATAGTTTCCACTGTAGTTCCAGGAACAAATTCTAATCCTTTGCTACTTGATTTTGTGATCCCAGGTACAAAACATGTTTCTCCATCGACGGCTACGGTTTGTCCCGGCACAAATTTAAGGCCATTGGGGGTAGATATAGTGGCTCCAGGTATAAAGTGCAACTCATCATCTTGGTGTACTACTTGGCCTGGGACAAACTGCCACTCGTTGTTTATTTTAGCATTTTGTCCGGGCGTGAAAGTAACACTATTGGTTTCTGTAATTGTTTGGCCAGGAATAAATTGAATCCCTTCAGGGGTCGTTATATTTTGCCCAGGCACAAAGACATCTTCAGAACCTGATTGAACAATTTTTCCAGGTACGAATTTGAAACCTTCCTCTGACAATACGGTTTGACCTTCAACAAAACGGTAAGAGTCGTCTTTATTTTTAACCGTTTGTCCGCAAACAAATTCCTCTCCGTCTTTTGTATTCAAAACCTGTCCAGCCAAGAAAAAGTGTTCGCTGGTATTTTCATTAGTAACGATATGACCTGGAATCAGACTAGGGCCAGCAGGTGTGTTCACACTTAGCCCCGGAACAAAAACAGGTCCGACGGGAGTTTCTACTGTCTGTCCTGGCACAAAAACTGGACCTTGAGGAGTGATGACGGTTTGACCAGGAACAAATTTCTTAGCTTTATTTATGTCAATTGTCAACCCTGATATTTTCCCTACTTTTTCTCTTTTGCCTTTCTTAATATTTTTAACAATGTCAGGCAGAATATCGAAAGTTGGAAGCATATCCACTTTATCACTATTTATCAACTTTTCTGTAATATCAGATGTTTCAAGTAAACGTTCAATTGGTATTTCTTTCACGGCACTTAAAATCGTCTCTGCTGGACGTGCTTTAATAGGTTTCAGTGGGTTAACACAAGGTACACATTCTAAAGCACTAGACACATCGCCAATATTGCGATCCACTTCGTAAGACTCCGCCTCACAATGATATGGGGTAATTTGAACAGGTTTAGGTAAAGTAGTAGTTTTCGGTACGAATTGTTCATCTGTAATTTCCTTTTCAAAACCTTCCCAATCCCAGGATTCCATGAGAGGATGTAACTGTTCCCTCCATTCACCACTGCACATTACAATGCTCGACTTTGAACGCATATGATGTGCATCGAAGTTATTGTATTTAAATGTTTTAGTATCATGTTTTTCATGTCTATTTTCTTCAATTTTCGCTTTTTTAGCTGTACGCACTTTGCGAACTTTTTCTTCTTCGAGCTCCTGTACTTCCGCTAATTTCTCCTTGGTTTCAAATATTTTTTTCATGGACGACAATCCAGCTGCTCGTTTCCTTTTCTTTTTTCTTTCTTCAAGTTCTTCCATTTCTCTTTGTTTCAAAACTTCAGCGTTAGGTCCTTCTCCTTCAAACATATCAACATCTTCCGTAAAATCTTTAAAGTCCATAGAAACGCTGCGTCCCTGTTTTGTTTTGATTAGAACCGTGTCAGAGTCCTTGGCCAGCATGACATCCCTGACATCGCCATCGCGCACTGCTGCTTCCATTTGTGCAGAGAAGACTAAACTACATTTTCTCTCTTGCACTGTGTACACGTAGCGCTTATCCTCCGCCACCTGCTTTCCCAACAACATTTCCATCAAGCATTTCTGCGCCTCCGTAGATCCGTCCAAAACAGGGAATATGTATCTAAAGTCCGATATTATTTCATGTTTTCTGTTACCGTAATTTATTTCAGGTGAATAATGATGAGGTCCAATTTCTCCGGCAACGTTCGTTATCCTGCATTTCGTCTTCGAGGAGCGGGATGCGAGTAGAACTGGAATGTAGTGATGCGTAGGCAGCCCGTAAGACTTTCCTGTGATCCTGCAGCAGCGCTTAGCGTCCGCCGGCGAGATCGGCGCCAGGAGCGGAAAATAGTTGGGCTTGGGCAGACCCCTGCTGCGCCCTGTGATTCTGCAGAACGACATTGTTGATTGTTTTCAGACCGGCATTATTGTTTGTACACTTTGAACAATAAACTTTGTGTTTGTTTGGGTATCGCGATCGACGTATCTTGCGTGTTTCCAAGAGCGAGTGTGCGCGGGTTCTCTGAGCGGAGGATGCAGAGCGACTGAAGCTGCGAGCTTTGGACTAGAGCTTCACTCTGCGCGGCCGCTTTCGCACCTTACACTCAAACGGTGTGCCGTGTACATTGTTCCGGTTACGAGTTATTTATAAACAAAGAGAAAGATGAATTTATTCCTCACGCTAAAACATATGACACAGTTCCATAATGAAAACAAGGGAATACTGAATTTCATAGTTTCATGACTGACGTTTATGGCGGCCGAAACTGGGGTAATTTAATTGAGTTATTGGACAGTTACTGAAAACTCGTCCTACCTAAAAATACATAATCGTTATTCGTAACATGTTTGCTACTGATGATGTAAAAGATACCAAAACATCTGCCCACTCCCAAAAGTCAAGAGCCGTACGCAAATAAATTGAAATTCTGTGCTGAATTATTTTACCTGTCCCTTTACAAATTGTAAAAAAAGTATAACTGACCATGCTTTTTCAAAACCCATAAAAAACTTTAAACCTTTAGTTTATTGAAAGTCCAGCATCCAATTATAATGTTGTCTAGTTGTCATCAACTGTAATGGTTAACCTCGGTCTGAGACAACTCACAAACGTATATTTTTTAGTTATTCTATTTTAACATATTTCGTTTATGTCCGCAGACCTTCGAGCTGAGCCGACGAGGATGAACCTGTTTATTTTCGCTTTGTAAAGTTATATTAAAAGTGACAGACAAAGGTAAACTGTGTTGATATACCGCGAGAGTGCGAGAACAAACATTTGCGAACGATGCATCTCTTGAAACGAATGTATTGACGCGGGGAAATAATCAGCTGAAAATACACCTGTTGATTGGTCGACTTCCAGATACATTTCAACGTCTGGTAATGAGGTATTTACTTTTTGTACAAAAAAATAAAAGTTATTTGTAACAGACTATTGTATGCTCTATTTTCAAGAGTCGCAATTTGTTGAACTAATGTAGACATGTGCTACCAAGTCTTGCCATTAAGGCACCGTGGAATAATCGCATCCCCCAGTTAAAGTGCCCGACGGGCTGTGAGGTTTTAGTTAGTAGTATCTGACATAACCTACTGCTGTAACAATTAGTAGGTATCCATGGTGGATTTTCTCACGACAGAAAATCCGTCCCCTGGAAAACGATAGCTGTAAGCTGTAACTAGATGGCTAAAATACCAAGAATAGAAATTCAAAGTGCTAACAAAGTACAAAAAACGATTTCAAAATTAAATTGGGTATTTTTACTAAATCAATGATTTGAACCTTGAGATTCGTCTATTCTCAGATAAAAGGGATTAGTAAAGCAAATGAGACAGAAAATCATTTATTATTGATGCGGCCGTCTCATCATTGCGACATCGAGCGTCTTTGAAGTTCAGTGTTTTTGTATTGCTTCATTATCATCAGCTTGAAGTAATGCACTGCTGGACATCTTTCATAGAATTCTAGGAAAGAGAATTAGGTATGTCACTGATATGACTGAATTTTCACTGAAACTTCAGAGTTTATGTGTATTCCTTTGTAAGATGGATCATACTTTGTTTCGGCACGTGCTTCTAGGCTCTCGAGGAACTGGCACTGATAACTGGAACTAGTAATTTTTAATAAAATCTTTTTAAAGTGTAAAAATGTTAATTTTAGACGTTTTTTGTACGGGTAAACAAAAAACCTAAGGAGTCTATAAAACTCGATCATATTTTCAGTTTGTTTTGTTTTCAGTGATTGATATCATCTTGTTTATGTTTACTTGTTCTCGGCTAGGTCAAGTGTTGTGCTCTGAGAGTGTGTACAAAACAGTTAAAGTAACCGACACATTCACAAGGGCACGCATTTGATGGCTTGCCCTTGCTGGTTTAGAGTGTAGGTAATTAATAGACTCTCGAGTTTTACACGGTCAACATCCACGATTTATTGAACCTACTTGGTCCATCAATAAGTATCTTTATCTAGAACGGATTGTCATAGGCATGTAGGTACTTTGAGAAATCTAGTAGCTGCAAAAGCATAACAAGAGGCATGTAAAAAAGTAAGGTACCAACTGATTCAGTTTTTTATTATTTATTTATTTAGTTATTAATCTAAGATTCACAGTATTTTATGATGGTACTTATACTGAAGGCTATTTATTTTATATTATTCGTCAACCAGTTCGAATCTATATTTTATAAGTCAAAATATATATTTTAGAACCGAAATTGCTCTCCGTACCTCAAAAGCTACCTGGTATAGAGATATCTCAAATTAGATATCATCATCAATATATATAAAACTTAGAATCAAGGCACAGCCTAAACCATACGTCCTAGAGGTATGCAATTTGGAAGGTAGTATCCTAATGTAGTGTATGGGTGCACTAAGAAAGGAATTTTGAAAAGTCACACTCTAAAGGATTTAGAACGTGAGCAACGCCGCGGGCGACGGCTAGTATAGTATAGAGCGCTTTGTATGCTCAACCAACAAACGCAATTGCACTTAGTTTACCCGCAACAAAATACAAGGGTCGAACATCAAAGAGAAACCAATCAGATTTCAATGGCCACGATTGATACTGGTCGTGAAGCATTGCAAGCTGCTCTTTGATCAATTGTTTGCGCATTTTCGTTCTCAACGTTGCAGTGATGGAGACGAGCGAGGCCGACTTTGAACACTAGACTTGAACTACAAAGATCAAGAGTTTGCAAAAGTGCAAAAATATGGAAAGAAATCGGTACCAAATGAAACAGAATTAGAAGCTGCAGAAAAAAATTGTTACACTTCAAGAACTCAACCCGCATATCGTGCGTCTCAGGTCTCATCCAAATACAGTCACCCGTCGTACCACCCAGTCTACCAATACAGTAAAAGATTCCTTATATGCATGGGTAGATGGCTATTGAAATCGACAGACGATTTTTATCTACGAAGGTCTATGAAAAAGTTTTGTTTCGTTTGTCTATTAATATTTTGAAGAGGAAATAGTAAAAAATAACATTAAACTATGAACGCTACACCTGCGCCCGCGCTGCTATATTTCTGTTTGACACTTCCGCCGGACGGCAGGTGTGGAGGCACAATAATAGCCACACTACGAAGAATATTATACCTAAACTGTAGATCCATTCATCTTTTTAACTAATTGATAACCATTTGGTACAATACTTTGCTGGAAATGTCAAATATAATTACTTACTTTTGTAAGTTTTGGGACAAAATTGAGATCAAAATGTCTCATCTAATAATTTTTTAAGCGAATTGATAATGATCTAAAAATATGAAATCTAGGAAAAGAGATAATCAAAAGTTTCCTGTAAACAGTAAAGCCAGGTGATTCACAAATTTATCAGAACCATTACGCATCATTACAAGAATAAGCTATGGACAGGTGTCAACAACTTTAAAAACTTCCTTGAAGTATTTTATGACTTCGCCTTCGGGAAAAAAACCTCAAAATGTTGTTACCGGCGAAATTATGAGTGTCACAAACTGGGAACGATCGCATAAACAAACATGTTGCTTTGGACTTTGCGGAAAAGTTTCCAGACGAGCTGGCGGGAGAATGATTTGACAGCTGTCACGACTTCATTAAAACCTGGAGGGAAACGAACTTTGCAAAAGTGAATGCCCTGCGTGCGTGACACTGCATTTCGCAACACTGAATTTTTGTTACAGTATTTTATTTTTGTCCTTTATTAGCCGTATTTGTATCCGAAAATTTCCAAATTACGTGAATTATAACTATATTTTTGTAGGTAACGTTGCCATATCATACATGGGTAGGATAAGACATAAGACTAGCTCTAGAATTTTTAATAAGATCTACAAATTAATTTTAAATACTACGGAACTAGAAGTGTCAGCACCCGAACGCTGGCCAAAACAAATCAGTATCAAAGCTGCGATAAAAGAGCTCGTAAATAAAGGAAGACTTTGTGTCTGGATCTTATTATACAAGATTGCAGCGCATCTCTGTCATATTGGAACCGAATCAAAGAGAGCGGTCTTAAATCTAGATCTAATTCAAATCTAGTGCTCGTATGCTGAATGTTCTGAGAAAACATATAAACCACCGACCAGGGGCACACGCAACTGGGAAATTGATGAGTCGTATAATTGATTTTAGATGCTTTTCTTTACAGCTTCCTAAGGGGTTAGTCAAACAGATAAATCTGTTGGTGCACGACCGGAGACGACCCTTCAGGTAACTCATAAAGTGGCGTTGCAAATGCGTATTAGCGCCAGTTGACGTAGGTGTGGCGTCGTCACTCAACTCAGTCAAATGAACTGACGATGGACGCAAAGTTACTGTTGCACATGGTACTGCTGAACAAAGCTAAATTTACATAGTAATCACGCAAAACTGGTACCTATTCTACATTAACCAAAGAGCTACTTTGTTAATACCTAGGTAACTAAAAGTTAAAGTAGGAACTAAAGTGACATGACGATGAGACAGTTCGACACACTTGGATCACTATCGTACATGGTGTTTCAGGAAATGTCTCAGACATTACGGTTACGAAGCAGACGCGCTGACATAATACGAGTCTTCTACCATAGAATCAAGAACAGTACTTGCACGGTTCAAAAGACGATAATAGTATCTGAAGCACTTGGCTTTTGTCCCAAGTCGTGAATGAAAGGAGCCAAAAACTCTGTCTAATCGAAATTCTGCGGTAGGAATTCAATCCGCGAAGCGTACCAAGTAGGTATTCTTAATCAATTACCTACAGCTATGAAAAAAAATGTGTTCCACAATCTGACGAAATTTTTATTCTAGTTTGAATAAAAAGGCATTTCAAAAGAGCTGGAAAAATACAATGCATAATGTATAATATTATGTACATTGCCACCGAATTGGGTCGCACCCAAACTAATTATAAGCCCGTAAATCCCAACAGACAGCCATAAGTTATTAGCGGCCCTTGCAAATGCACTCCATATTTTAGAGTTTGGACGCGGCAAGGAAACCCAGGTGACAGCCGCGACGGATTGTTGTTAATGCAACCGCGTCTGCCTGTTGGGACGTGAAGAAGAGTAATGTGGGTTTCAGATCTGGTTAGAACAAGGAATTTTCCAGTGGAAAATTGATAGTAACCATGACTCACTGAAACGGAAATGTCGGAGATAGGTACGTTGGTTTGTATGAGTATGTTTTATACATTACTGTTTTTTAAAATGATCTAACTACCTTATGTAAGCTGTGGCCGGTGATAAACACCAAACGCATTTATATTCCAAAAAATGGTGTTTTCTAATTACGACAGATCATAAATAAATACCTGCCCAGGAAGGAATAAATCATACAGAAGAAAATGTATTCAGGTATTTATAATTTCCTGTGATACACATTTTAGTCGGTGGTTTTACAATGTCATGAGGTTCAATATTCGCGTAAGGTTGCTTGGACTAACTGGCGGGCGTCGTAAAACGATTAGAGCTCTTAGCTTTAACGAGCAGTAAAAATTTTATTGGAAGAGTATGCAACTTGGTAAAAATTTCCATGAATTACCAGTTTGGTCCAGAACAAGGATTATGTTCAGGCATAGGCCCATTGGCATAAAGTGTTATTTATTTTAATTGGAGATCTCGAATTCAGGTGACCAAAAATAGTGTTTTAATCCTTCTCTGTTATTCGTACGTGAATCGTAAAACCTAACCCGAAAAAACATCTTTTTGTTTCAGATCATATAGATCAGATCATATACGCTTTTAATTGCAAAGGCTTTTTAGAGCACTAATTCTTGTGATTTTATCGAAAGAATTTTGCATATCGGCGAAGACACATTTTAGGTTTTTTAAATTTATTTATTTTAATTAGAACGGTGAAACATTTACACGAGCATTTCCCCCGCTAGTACTTCGTACGTATGTTCTCTAAGGCCCCAAACGCATTAGCGGGTAACCGCGGGGACGGCTAACCGCGCGTTTCCAGTTTACTATGCAACCGCTGCGTACAATCACAAGCGGTTGACAGGCGGTTGCATATTAAACTGGAAACGCGCGGTTAGCCGCCCCCGCGATTAACCGCTAGTGCGTTTGAGGCCTAAGAGGTTGTGTAAATGCAGCTTTAGTATAATATGAAATGTGGTGCATCCAAGCATCCGCATTTCTTTTCTTTTGCGGATAATTTACGACTTTTTTTTCAAATTGGCGGCAGTTTATGTCGCGTCAGTCAAAATACTGTGTAAATTATACGAAGCTTAATAAATTGAGCAACGAAATTTAATAGAAAGTGTGATTAATAGAGATTATTAATTATCTGGAATGTTAAAAAAAACTATACAAATGAAATAAACAGAAGTGAGACGAGAGTTTTTTTGAGTTTGTAAAACAAACTTGATCTTGCTAATATGACAAAACTCTATCAAAAAATAAACAGCCAAATCTTCAGAAGAATTAATAAATAGTTACCATGCGACAAATCATTTCAATAGGCTATTAGCTTTTTATTTATTTTATAATTTAATCTAACGCAAGCAATGAAAAACAAGATACGTCAGCAAGAAGCCAAGATTTGTATAATGAATCTAACATTAATCTAACAAATGATGATCCCATCGAGGAAATAGAACCAACTCAAGGTTGGGCATGGGCATAGGGCTCATATTTAAACAAATGTTATGACTATTACTACAGTACCTACTATAAAAAAGTGTGCATCGGGCCTAAGATGCGCACGCGAGATATTTTGTCATGTCGTCTGTCAAAATGTAAGCATTTTGCACTAGTTTTTGAACTTTTACATTATCTGTGGTAATGTTGTCGACAAAACGCGCCTTGTTATTGTACACTTTTGGCACTTCTTAGTCGTCGTATCTCTCTGAGGACGAGATAATAGTCATGCAGAAATGTCAAAAGTTGAAGATTCAAGGCGCGTTTTGTCGACAACATTGCCACAGATAATGCAAAAATTCAAAAACTGGTACAAAACTGCTTAAATTTTGACAGAACGACATGACAAATATCTCGCGTGCGCATCTTAGGCCCGCATATTTAGTTAGCAACGGATAATTAAAGCACAATTTTACTTTTAAATTAAATAAAATGTTTTCGGAGCTCTAAAAACTAAAGACTAACAATTATAGAGGAAACGACACGTTTAACCCAAGGTCATTATTAACCAAACCGAGCCAGCGCACGGATTACACTAACCTTCCGAGTTTGCATTAGTTGACGTAACAAATCCACTTACATTTATAATTAGTTAACTGGTTCAGGGCCGTGAGTTCACTCGGGACGCGAGCACTTCTCGGAAAATCGTCTATGTATTGTGGCACAGTCTTGTCTTGATGACAACTTGGCGCTTCGTACAAGCATGTTCTGGAAAGCTTCGCGGGAGCAAAGAGTTTTCTTTAGATTTGTTTTATTTTTGTGACAAATGGGTAAATTAGGGTTATTCCTATCGAGCCCACCGGCTGGCCCACTGGTGGGGCCGATGGGAAAAAAATCCCAACGAGCCCACTATGCGAATGAGTGGGCTCGATGGGATTTTTTTGAGCATACAAATATTTTGTGAAATTTGTGAGACTGCTTACCTACTGTAAGATTTTTTATATGATGTTTCTGACAAAAAAGTAGCAAACATAGTGGATAAGGTACTTCATCATTATCATCATCATCAACCTATATCAGTCCACTGCTAGACAACAGTCCACTGGATAGGGTACTTAGAATTGATCAATTTGTAAATCAATGATACACACAAGATACTCAAGTATATCGCCGTAAAATACCGTCAGCGATATTAAAGTACTCAGGCATATCCAATACCCACGAGCCCACTGGTGGCCCAGATGGGAAAAAAAATCCCATCGAGCACACTCATTTGCAAAGTGGGCTCGTTGGGATGTTTTTTCCCATCGGCCCCACCACTGAGCCAGCCGGT
This sequence comes from Eulithis prunata, assembly GCA_918843925.1. NCBI lineage: Eukaryota > Metazoa > Arthropoda > Insecta > Lepidoptera > Geometridae > Eulithis > Eulithis prunata. The sequence goes on along the minus strand of OU974008.1, from coordinate 10,566,973 downwards.
GGGCTCGATGGGAATAACCCAAATCTAAACATAACATAAGAAACATGTAAAACTTTGCAATATTTATTTGGTGCGAACCGCCGCAAAATCATGTGTTTCTTTTTAGCTTCCAACTTCACGGCCAACACTCGTGCACCAAATGTTTTAATAACCGCTACTTTAATTAAATACAAGCCTAGGAATGCGATATTTCTGTAAATAATTCGGTTGTTGGGTTCGTTAATAGTTTGATCCCGCCCACGCGGTATGGGCCTGCATACCGACTTCTTAATGTGAAGTAATATTCAACTTGTTTGAATATGTATCAGACTAGCCGTCACCCGCGGCGTTGCTCGCGTTCTAGACACTTTGGAGTGTGACTTTTCGAAATTCCTTTCTTAGTTCACCCCTACACTTTATAAGGATACTTACTTACCCTCGAAATTTCATACCTCTTGGACTTATAGTTAAGGCTGTGCGTTGATTGTCAGTCAGCTTAAAAAGAGTTTTATATATTTAGAAGATAGATAGAGTATTACTAAAACTTTCATATATCCAGAACTTTTGTTTTTAAAAGCAGTATAGAGCTTATTTAATTCTACGAATATACAAATAGTTCCTACCAAAACGTAATTCTGACAATGTAATTGTATGAAATTGAAATAACCGTCTATTCTAGAGTCCGGCTATCCTCTAAGCATCACTATGTACATAACAATTTCAGATGAGAATATTTTCTTGTTTCATACTTTTTAAAGCGAGATTTTCAGTAGACAGGTTTTAGTTTTTGAACTTTTTACTGTAGAACGCAAATCGAAGTACACAATTCCAGTGTCCAGATCTTCAGAAACAAAAATAACATTAGTTTGCAGAAGCACCTGTGTGCAATTATGCAGCCATCCGTCAAGTATTTACAATACGCTTGTCAAAACAATACAAAGAGACCTTGAGTGAGTTCGGCAAACACTCAGACCGGGTAAACAATTGTAACAGTAAACATTATCTAGAACTATCTATAATACTACCAACACAGCTATAAGTTTAGCTGTCAATAGATAGTGCTACGAATAGTCTACGAAGGGTCTACGAGAGGTCTACGCCGTAGCAGTTTGGTATCGAAGGTCTCCAAAGTTTTTGTGAGCTCGTGTTATGATGCTTGACACATGAACTTAGTGATTTTAAATGTTTAAGGCACAGAGCGCCATCTCTGTATGTTTTCGTAAACTACACAATATTGGGCTACGAGATACTCGGACCGAGCGAGCAACTCAAACTAAGGTTTGAGTATTGGTTTATTCCGACTTGAGATCTACATGATACGCTCTTTCGCTGGTAGATGGCGCTGTATCGTGTAGTTTCAGCATCTTATTTTTAGGCTGGTAGATAAACAAGCAGGATCAAAATACAGCTTTGTTTTGTATTCGATCTAGATACTAATTATATTTAAATCCTCTAAATCTATCTTTAGCTAATTTATTACAGTATATATTTTAGCTAGATCAATTCTTCGAATTCGGATCCATGCAACTAATAATACAATCCTGCTGATTTTGAATCGTCTTTTATTTAGATGAATCTTAGCCAGTTCCACCCTAGGAGAGCAAGATATTCGTACCGAATTGAAAAGACAAAATAATTTGACAAAGCCTTGAAAATAGAAGCGACTCTTGAGTGGTCAAGGTAACAATAAAAACTTCGTTATTATGCTAAGAGTTATTTATAAAACCGCGGTGTTTCAAACCACAGTTTACGATTATCTCTTTACTGTAAGAAGTCGTTGAACTGAATGGAAACTGGACGTGAACATGAAAGAAAAGCCCAGGAAATGACTTGTGGCCATAAACCGAACGAAACGTTTCTTTTACGATACAATTTTATAGTTTGAGCAACCTCACTGTATTTTATGTAGTGAAGAAAACTATTGAGAAATTAGTAGTTTTACAATATTTGTGGAAAAAGTTAACTAATGTGGCTCTGTCGTGGCGTAGAAACAGACATAATGTTAAACTTTAGTATCAAGCAATGTCGTAATAAGATGCCTTAGTTACATAATTGAGTAAAAAGTTAAAGTTTCTACGGGTAAGTATCTACTTTGGGCAGATGTTTTGTATTCACCTTAATGCAATCTCCAATAATTTTTGATCAATAAGACGTGAAAGTAAACGCGTTTACGGACCGAGCGCGAAAAGGCGTGCATTAATGTTTTTTTTCATATTAACCAACTCTTTCCCACTAACTGGACAAAGGTCTCCCCCAAAGACTTCCAATGTTCTCTATCCCGAGCTTCCTTCCACCATCTCATTTTAAAGTTAAACCGTTTAAATCATATAGCTTGCAAGTCTTGCAACAGAATTATAACCAATTATGGAACTGTATCAACACATTAATTTCTTTATCAACTACAATTATGGAAGGATACTCACATCCATGATGATGCGCAGAGTGGCAGCTCGGGCGCGACGCTCGCTGGAGCAGCGGCGAGCTCGCAGCAAGGCCGGCACTGCGACGCGGCTCAACCACTCCCCGAACGCTGCACACACGAACCACTCGCGAATCTAACACACACTGCACTTTGGAAGCACTACTTCGCTACTGACCACTACTTCGCAGCTGACTACTACTTTCCAAGTGACTACTAGAAAGCCTTGGAAATTATTGAAATGAATGGTTAGAATGACCCTAAGGATGGAAGGCTGACAGCGATGAATGTGGTTAGCTAGAGTTAGGTACTGCGTAGCAATAGCTACTTCGCAACTGACCCTTGGTTGCAAGCGACTACTGCTACAAGGCCTTGAAAATAGTTTAAATGAGTTTGATAAACAGCCAATGAAATATAAAGCAAAGAAAGTTGGTGAATTGATGCAAATGAATGGAGTTTGCGTGATTAGATGTGAAGTAGGAATAAACGGTTCTATAACTCTTTGAACTCTGTACACACGGATCAGTTGCGAATCTATCGCCTACTGCACAAGTAGTGGTCAGTTGCGAAGTAGAGCGTACAAAGTGTAAGCATTACTTCGCAACTGACCACTACTTTTTTAAGCTTGGAAAATGTTACAGTGAGTTTGCTTGATGATACGAAAAGAACTGTATGTAAGAATTTATGGAAAACTAAAGTGTTTACTGACAAGATTTGCTAGCAGGTAAATTAGACATAGAGTCACAACAATCAAACAGAAATTAAACTGAGGGTGAGTCACAATCGTCGCAAGATTGCACACCGGGTCATTCGCGAATTTATCAGCACAGAGCGCGTAGTCTGAGTTTTGTTATGTTAATTTGCGACAAGCGAGAATCGAGAAACTCGCAATTTTTGTATGGGAAAAAATAATTTGTAAATCTTCCGCTAGAGGCCCTTATCAGGTTTTCATACAAAATATCTCGCAAGTCACTTCTCGATATGCGTTTCAATCAACGAAACAAAACTCAGACTACGGGCTTTGAACTTTGTAGGCTTTGCATTGTACTTCAGAACTAACCCATAGTTTTACGAAAGTGACTACAGAGCCCTGAGTCTATGTCCGTGTTGTGTTTTCTTGCTATTTTTGGCATTCGGAAACGGATTCGCAAAGCGAACAATTTTGTATGAAAACCGGATAAGCGCCTCTAGCAGGAGATTTGGGAACTATCCGGTTTTCATACAAAATTGTTCGCTTTGCGAATCCGTTTCCGAATGCCAAAAATAGCAAGAAAACACAACACGGGCATAGACTCAGGGCCCTGGTAAGCTTTGAAAATCGTTAAAGTGAGAAGAATGAAAAATAAACATGAAGAATTGATGAAAATGCAATAGGACAGTGATCTCGAATAGTTCAATGGATTATGAGTGAAAATATTATGATTCTGAACACTAACTACAACACTACGTTTATGTTTTCAAGCTTTTCAAATATTACGTATTACGTATTTATGTCAGAAAGTTAAGTAAAATATCAATGGTTATTGTTTACGTCTACGATCTACCACATCTACGAAAGCTTCACAACATCTACGACGTCCACTACGATGCAAAGCATTTGGATGGATTTTTATAACTTTTTTTTCCATTTTTGTTTACGAGTTATTGAATTTTAGTTCGCTTACTACCTAATTATTTTAATTTAGCTACCTATAATCAAATATAGGATATTTTAGTGTATAGTTTATCTACTGTAGAGTCTTGTATTGGTGACCCTTAAGTGTCAGTGTAAGTTGTTAAATAGTGTGAAGTAGGACGGTCAGCGCTGTAAACTTGTTATAATTTAGTAGTATTTAATCCAATAGGTGCATGCTAGTGTCATACGAAGTTCGTGACAAAAATCTAATTTCATCGCATCAACAAAAAATAACAAGAGGAAGTACAGACTAATCCCTTTATTCATATTCAACTGTCATTTTAGCGCGGACAGCGAAAAGAGATGACAACAGATTTGGCAATCATTTCAGTGAGCTCAACTTTAGTAGAGCAATATGAATATACCTCTTAGGGACCCAAGGGGATCAGTAAATCAGCATGTACGAGCGTACATGCTGATTTACTGCTCAAGCACTGATCCGGATTCAAGCAAACATTTTTGTATGAAATTCTCTACTCAATTCTATGATACGGGCCTAAGAACACTTCTGTGATACAGTTTAGACCTTATATCGGAAGTTATAGAATACATAATCGCAGGTAGAGCATACTCAGGCTGTTTATGATTCGAGGTTCTCTGCTTACACAAGGTCGTTCCAGTTTACGCATTGATTTCATATTCCTTGGTAAAGATTAGTTTAAAAAAAAATAGACTGAGTTTGTAAGAATTAGATTTTCGTCACGGTTCGTACATTTCAAAATGTAACTGACCTATGTCGTCCGTGCTCATGTCTGTGTTGTGTATATCCATTGTGTTTCGTTGTGTGTGTTCTGATGTGTATATCACAGCACTAGCACTTAATCACTTTTCACTTGGTTACGTTTTAGTAGTAATATCACTTTTGGTAGTTACTTGTTCTTAAAGTATTGAATTTTATTTTGTTAGCCAATTCGGTAGTTTTGATTTCTTGTTTTCTGTAGAAAATACATTGCAACAAATCACCTTATTGTTATGTAGTTATTATCATAGTAAATATTAGAGTAAAAGCTAGTTAGTCTGACTCAAGAGTGTTTAGAGTTTGTGTAGTAAATAATTGATGTTCCTACTCGTATATCTAGTCACTGGTGTCATGATCTATGATAAATAAATAGTATTATAGTTGACATGAGTATTTACAGTATCATAGTCAGAATTTAAATTGGTATCTGCACGTAATCTAATGTATTCTATCAGCAATCTAGTTCCCATACTACAAGCTTTGCTTAGTTTGGGACTAGAAGGCGCAGTATGAAATGTCCATGTATATTTACACAAATCACACAAAATATTCTACCAGCATTTTAAATAATATTTTGTCAACAAATCTTGCTCATTTATTATTCTTATTGCGTGAGTTTATAAATTGTAGATGACGTAAGAGTAAGTTTCATTCGAACGCATCGAGATGTTTTTTACGAATGAGATTATTGAACTCAATTTTATTTGGGGCACTCGATATTTACTAATGCGTGTGCACGTAATAGTTAATGCCTTTCACTAAAAGGTATTTAAAATTAGCTTGGAATTATAAATGAACAGCCAAAACCCACATAAATAATAAAAGGCCGACGCTAGACTCATGGGTGTCACAATAACCTGTGTGTAGCTAAGCTACGTACCTTTAACCTAAGCTATGATGGTTGTTGTAGTTGTGTAGCTAAGCTACAGAATTTGTAGAGCTAAGCTACAAACCTTGTAACTATCCTGCGAAACTTCATGTAGCAGGGTTATGAAACTTATAGCTGTGCTACGAGGCTTGGTGTAGCTAAGCTACGAAACTTGTGTAGCCCAACTACGAAACTTGTAGCTGTGCTACGAGGCTTGGTGTAGCTAAGCTACGAAACTTGTGTAGCCCAACTACGAACCTTGTAGCTGTGCTACGAGGCTTGGTGTAGCTAAGCAACGAAACTTGTGTAGCCCAACTACGAAACTTGTAGCTGCGCTACGAGGATTGGTGTAGCTAAGCTACGAAACTTGTGTAGCCCAACTACGAAACTCGTAGCTGTGCTACGAACTTGATGTAGCTAAGCTACGAAACTCTATAGAAATTATATATAGCTGTAGCTAACCGTATATATTACAATATAATTCTTAATGGAACCCAATTATAGCATCCAGCTTTGTAAACAACACATGATCAATATGATCATAAATAAGTCGCATCATTTCCTGAATGGAATATTTTGTATAAATAGAAATAGCTATTCATATTTCTATTTCATATTCCAAGGCGACTGTCTGATTCACGGGATAATTTAAGTACCAATTTGGCATAAACCGTGATGCCGTGTAACCTAAGTACCTAAGGTAATAAACAATGGACATTGTAGCGATAGGTAATGCACGTGTTGTGTTGCTTTTAATTGCGTGTTGCGTTCAATTAGGCAGTTGTACTTCAATTTTTCATTTCACTTGTTCGATTGGTTACTTTGTGTAAGGTCAGATAACGTTTTCTGAAGAAATACAACATAAATAGATAAAACAAGTGGTATCACAACTACAAACATTACTACATATTTTACTCTTACAATAATTTCATTTTAAGCAGACACAAAATCACAGCCCAGCTGGACGGAAACTGGTAGTTCTAATTCCAACGTCAAACAAATCCACCTTCAGAGGAATATCTAACCACGTCTGTCAAGAAGCCAACTCTCCATGCCAAATGGCAATACCTGAACCAATTATTAATCTGCGGATTGGCGATAAGCGGGAGATTTACACGGCCTTTGGAGGTGACCGCCGAGATAACGACTTAAATGAATAATGAGATACTTCTCATGATAACAAATTATCTGCTAATCTGTCGGACTGTCATCGACCACGCTAGCTATAGTTTACTGCAAGATTCATCTAGTTTCCGAAGCAACGTGTACAGAGCCCCGAGTCTGTGCATTTGTTTTGACTTTCAACTATAGTATAGCACACGCAAACGCATTCGCAAAGCGAGAAATTTTGTATGAAACCCGGATAAGCGCCTCTAGCGGGAAATTTGAGAATTGTGCAATTCCCAAATCTCCCGGTTTGCGAATGCGTTTGCGTGTCGCTCAAGTCGAAAGTCAAAACAAATGCACAGACTCGGGGCTCTGCACTTGAAAGAACAGAGTATATCAACTCTATTATTTAGATTTATGTTGAAGATGCGCCATTGTATGCTGTATCCTGAGGACTCGAGGGAGCGAAATCCCAAATATTTCCTGAGATGCTTCAAGGAGTGACGTTATTGATAAGGATTTGAGAAGTTCGCCTAAGCACTCTCGTAAGGCATTCTAGAATGGACGTTAAGGTACTTTTCCAACAGAGTTAAGCTAAGCTACGTTGCTAAGGATATTGTTTTTTTTATGATAAAAGTAATGGAACAAGCTGATAGCTCACCTGATGTTAAGTGGTAACTTCTGCCTATAACAATGCATAACCTCACAGAGCAAGTCCAATGAGGACGTGCCCTGTAAGGCAATGCACTGCGTCCATCACTCTGAGACGTCTTGAAGTCTCATGTGCCTGTAATTACACCGGCGCCCTAACCGGAACACAGCAATGCGATATTGTGTTTAAAATCCACCAATAGGGATCGTTCTTCATATTAAACAGCTATCCTGGTGGATGTTAGCCACGTACCTTAGCTTAGCTCTGGTGTAAAAACTCCCTAAAGCTAATTCTAAAACAGTCTACGAAGTGAGGAACACGATTCTGATATTATAGAGATGTTTATTTATTCGTTAGTCTGTCTTCTTGTAACAGAAATGCGTCAAGCGCATATTAGAGCGGATGTGTCTGCCGCGACATTCCGGACGTAAATCATAAAATCAACGCGCATTTGGTGCAACCTTGGGGTTATTTCAGAATGATTCTTATCATACCAGAAATAATATGAAACAAGAATCAGTTAAAACTCATAATAAATTATTCTGCGTGACCTTCTACAGTTTGATAGAAAGTTGTATTAAATACTGGTCGTTTTGACTATACAAGATGGTTTACAATACTGTTCAAATTCTTATGATACTAGATTAATAACACTTTTGAGTTTGGGGTGTCTAGAAATAACTAAAGAAATGAAAGCTCTATCGTAAACCTCAAAGTAAAGATTAAAAAAAAAAACAAATTGTCCACAAATATTTACTGTTGCGAGTACGTTTTATCAATGTGAACTTGAAATAGTTGCTATAATTAGCGACGCCTACGACTTGCGTCGCGTTTCACTAAATACGAGTTCAGTATGGAATTAGTCACACTAGCGATATAATCTCGCGAATTCCTTCTAATCCCAGGTGATGGACGAACCAGATGGTATCTTTTGCTTTAGACGAAGGCTGAGCAGCTGACGAATAAGATTTTTAGAAAAATTCGAAATACGTGCATAAGTAGAAACTCTACAATCAGTGGCGTTATGCTAACTTCGGTAGAGAACTAACTCTAATAGGGATGACGTCAAATCTCGTCCGAAAACATGTTCCACCCACTAATGAATCCAGTTATACTAGGATTCAATCTCTGCCAAAGTTAGCGTAAGGCACCTGAAGCAATTTTAGCTGATGTACTATGCTGATAACAATTCCTAGATTCACACGGAAATGTCAACTAGCAGTGCAACGCAGGGGACAAATAGAAAGTGAATCATTGCTGTCACAGTGACAAAACACGTAACAACACGAAATTCGTGTTTATTAGAGAGCCTTCAGATCTAGACGCAAATATACCGGTACACGAACATTTGTAGGCTTTGCAAAACTTAGATCGTTTTTGATGGAAAACCAACAGAAAACAATGCCCAATAAGATCGGACCAAGTAGCATCAAAAAGGCGCTTTACTATTAGAAAGCAATACGAAAATTTGTAAAGAAAAAACCCGTAGTTTCAACTGCAACAATCCATCGGTGATGCCAATCCCGTGACAGTTGAAAAACCTACGCGAAAGAACTGCCGTCAAATGTCACTGCACCAATCGAGTCCGCGTTCCTTCCACTTTTTCATTCACACAAACACTCTTAACTCAACGCACTAAGATTCACAATGCTTACAATATTTTAACCAGACTTGTAAGATAAAAGGATGACAGATTAATTAGTATTCTTATCAGTAGGTAGTAAGGCTTGTAATTGATTGATAGGTAATGAAGAAAGTTCAGTACAGCCCGGTAGGCCGGCTAAATGCGTCTGTGAGTTGGCACGTCAGTAGGGCAAGGACGCTTAGCGCCGATGCAGCGGACTGATTGACCGATTAATCTTTAACTAGACAAGAGTTTATGCAATAACTACTTGCAGGACATTAGTTTGATGGTTATTTGACAGTTATTGGATCGACTTCAATGAGAAGTTGATTTGATTTTATGTTGAAACTATTTTTTATTGCCAGAGCCTTCTGCCAAAGATCAATGAAGGCCAATAAACTTAAAAAAATGAAAACAATATCAATGCCAACCGATGTTACTCTATCATTTCCTCAGTTCGAACTTTTTTCCAACAATATCCAAATCTTTTTTATCAAACAATATCCTGATATGTATCTGTATAATCAAATGTGTCAACAAGTGTTTCATGTAAATATCTTATGTTTTTATAAAAACTTGTGTATAAAGTTGTAACGATTTTTATATCTTTAGAAATAGTTTTAAAATTGTTTTTATGCGTATGCGCGTTACAATTTTGTCGTTTTAAGATTTTCTTTCACATTCACAAACACTGGTTTGATGGCACGTGATGGGATGTTATGTACACATGGGGGGATGGACACTTTTACCGATCGGGATCGGAGATTACGAAATGAATCGCGTATATTTCGGGCGGGCGTGCGACGCCCAGCGCCGTCGGTACAGTACTATGCCTGCTAGGAATGCTAGTAGGCACGTTTGGCTACCGGACTGTTCGAGATAGCGGTTGGTCTTGGCTAGCCAATCTTTTCTTGATTTTGAAAGCGTTTGCTTTCTTTGGTCTTAAAAACAATCGCGTAAAAAAGCGAATCAAGACAAAAGCTTCCGTAGATATTTGAAAAAGATAAGCGTGCATTAGGAGATATCGTGGTCAAAAACTTGCCTTTCTCATTATGAAAAAAAGCTCTAGTTGCCAAGCAAGTGTACAAACATTGCCTAGGGTTTTTTTTTTAATTTTATGCGTCTATAGTCAGCTATGGGTTTGGAAAGTTACGAGCTTTTACACATATACGCTTTGTTTTACAAAGCAACGATCTCGAACAAAATTTTGGCTTTTTACTGTCCTGTGTGTAAATGGTTCAAGGCATGCATCCATGTTTTATTTCGAGTACAGTTCTGGTTAAGTCTAAAGTGATTTATATCAGCTCGATATAATCGAGTTTGTAACAGTAATGTTCTCTATCGATATTACGTAAATTGTTTACATATAATACCTTGATACATAGACAAATAAGCCCTTTATTGTACACAAAGAAATCATCATCAATCAATCATCAATATATGTAAAACTGACTTAGAATCAACGCACAGCCTAAACTGTAAGTCCTAGAGGTAAGAAATTTAAAGGGTAGTATCCTTATATAGTGTAGGGGTGCACTAAGAAAAGAATTTCTTCCAGACAACCTTTGGATGGAGAGGATAGACAAAATCAGAAAGAAGGCGGTGTGCAAAAGTTAAATTGATAAATTAAAGTAAATTATTTTCGTATAGTTATCATTTTGCTCGCTATTAGTTCACAAATATCCATAAAATAAAAACCGAACATACCTTTCGGGGTGCTTTAATAATGCAATGTTAACAGACAATTTTTATCCAGGAGTAGGAAACCAGTGTAAAAGAGAGATATAATAGTATTGTGAGGGGTTTCATTCAATCTGGAACAAAATATTGAAATGTTCGTTCAGACAATTCAGGTGAGTTGAAATCTTTCTGAATACACCTAATCCTTCAGCTAGACAGCTAATCCACTCACACAGACATCTAGTCCACTCACACTGACAGCTAGTCCACTCACACTGACAGATAGTCCACTCACACTGACAGCTAGTCCACTCACACAGACATCTAGTGCACTAGCACAGACATCTAGTGCACTCACACAGACAGCTAGTCCACTCGCACTGACAGCTGTATTAGTACAGTACCTCGAACATGGGCAGCAGTCTTGACGGCAAGCGGTCCTCTCGCTGGTCGCGTCGTGCATGTGAGAGAGAGAGACAGCGGCGCAGCACGGGCAGCTGGTCGACTCGCACGGCCAGCACGCCGCACACGCCGCCGTGCACGCCGCGCACGCCCAGCACTTCCGTGTAGCCGCCGCTGCCGCCGCTGTACGCCAGCACGTCGCCCAGGTATAAGTATGCATACCTTAACGAAACGTTACGAAACATCCAGTTCTTTCATAAGGAGCTTAGTGCGATAAATTATTTTACGAAGGCTTTGTCTGTGTGCGGAAGATGCCGAGATCCTCGTAGAGAGGGGCCATAAGATTAGTGTATTTGCTATGTGCTGAGCAATGTGCATACACGTTTTACAATAGCAAACATAGTCAACATGCCCTTCTAACACCCGGATATCGATCCCGAAATCGTTACTCAAGCATAGATTAGGTAAAGATTTTCATCCAAGGATCTACGCTCGAGTCGTGATCAGTGCTTGAGCATTAAATTAGCATCCAGGTATGATAGAACAATTACACGTAAGCTGACCCAACCAACTCATTGGGAATCATGACGAGCGAAACCACAATTTATAGTTGACTCATAATTTAAGAAGAAACAAGAAAACGACGTGGAAATTTACGTTAAAATGAAGAAGATTTTGACGAAAAATTTGAAGCTAGAAGAAAATGTTGTACCACACTTACCCGACGTCTTCGCAAGAGGAAAGTCCCAGAGGATCCTCAGGCGGTTCACTGACGAGCGTGAACACGATGCAGTCGCGAGGGTCGGTAGAGGCGCCGCCGCCCGCACGGCACCGCGACATGTGACCCAGCAGCGGTAGGTCACATTCGTGCAAGTGGAACGCTGGACCGAACAAACCACCAGGTTATTGACGACGGTAAAACAATTCACACAAAATTTGACCGCTATAGATCCCGCGTGGATCAGCTTTCCGTGCTTACACTGCTTGCCCCAAAAGGTGAGTCACCCTGCAGTGCTCGTTCCACCTGTCGTGAACGCGCTGTGTAACTCAAATAGCGTTATAGGTTTTAGTAACGCAATGACTATCGGATTTATTCATGCTGGCCCTCCAAGTGGATTTTTATGAAGAGTTTAGCTGCCAGCCCACCTGACGGTAAGTGTAGCTGCGGCCTAAGGTGTACCACGCTTAGCCATAATCCACCTTACTCTTTTTTTGAAGATTCCTAAGGTATAGTCACTTTTTATTATGCTGTTTCTAAAGTTTAGCAAGGAGTAGGTACGGGTCCACTAACTAGGAACTGTTATTATATTGTGATGAAAGTAAAAAGGCATATTCATTTGTAGTTTCGTACAGAACAGGTTTTTCAAATGAATTACACCAGAATATTTAGGTAAAGACTATTACTAACTCTTTTTAAAATTGAAGAAGCACTTTTCAGCGTAATGTTTCGGCTTGGGCAGACTGAACGGGGTTTCCAAATCAGCGCCTCTTCTGCCGAGGAAGCTATACGCGACGTATAGCCGCTGTATTTTAGCGTTGACCATCGCCTCGCATTCCTCGTTTAGAGCCAGCCAGAGGATCGTGATGTCTATGCTTTGAACGTTGCTTTCGTCAGAGTCTGCGCTGTTTTCCTGCAAGTTTAGTTACTACAGCCGCCCTAGCCAAGTTGAGACAACTTCAAATATGTATAAGAATCTCTAGCGATTGTAGTAATCACAGAAAACAGAATATGTAGTAGATTGGCTACCCTGGACAGCTTTTAGGAAACCCAGGAAGAATGGCAATATTTGTGCTTGTATTTTAAACGGGCTAGGACAAACAGATCCATGTAGATTTTGTGCTGTGGGAAAAGATTACATTCCACTTAGATTTTATAAGACGTTGATGGGATTTTATAGTCGGTACTAATTTTGCGTGAACTTATTTGACAGGAAAAGGTATGTTACCTTCTGTGGTTCTTCGCGAGGTGGGTCCGTATATTTCACAGATTTCTTCGATGCCTCAACGAGTTTATTTATGCCAGGAACCCCTAAAAATGTATTCTGTTAAAATCTTCAACCTCGTATGAAAGAGGTCAATATTATAGTCTCTAACTCACCAATATATTTGCTAATGTTGTGTATCTTTGCCATGGTTTCGTTGCTATCCTCGTCTTTGACATACTCCTCCGTGCTGACCACTGGCGCTTCTGTAGAAGCAACTAAACAAGAAATCATCAGCACTTTAGTTTTTAAAAATATTTTCTAATCGTGATCTTAGACCAATGGTCTTGATGTTACAGACCAAACAAATATCACGCGCAATTATTTCAACTCAGGAAAACCAGCGTTAATAGAGCCACAATGCACCTTTAGCATTTCTGAGCGAGTAACTTTTTTACGCACCTGTTCTGTCTAATTTAATGTTTCTTTTATTGTTTGTGTATTTGTTTTTGCGTAAAACAAATAACTACTATTCTATTTACGTCATTATAGTAAAAACGAGATTATTTGATAAAATAAATCTTACTAGAAGGTCCTTTCTCTTTTTTCAGCAACTCTTGTAAGCTGTCGACGCGCTCTATTGCTCTATTGCTCTATAAAACAATAAAAAGAAAAGTGAAAATAAAATTGCGCCACAAACGTAATAAAAAAAACGTACGAGTATTTACCGTTTTATGTTTAGAAGAGCGCAGCTTTGATAATTGATGTCGTGCCGCCAAGCTTTTCTAAACACAAATAATTTTCATAAATTAAACGCTATAAATAATTTTCTCAATCATCTAGTAAAAACAAACTAGTGGATCTTTCTGACTATGAATTAAATTGTCCTGTATATTTCAGAGAGCTATCTATAAATCGTTTGCAACGGTTTGTAGATAGCTCAACTGTTTCATGTGTATTTTGTAAATATTGTAAATACTGTATTAGTTGTAATTTTCTTTGTGTATAAAGCATTAGTAATTCTTAAATAATTAATTTTTAAGGTAAATTCATTTATTGAATACCGAGAACTTACAGACTACAGTACATTCCTATTGGTCTTCTAAAATCTGTTGTCATCTGTACAGTAGCAAGCATGCTGGTATGAGTTAGCGGCCAACTCTGGTGACGGAGTTCTTAGGCCGCCTTAAGGACTCCGGCATGGCTTAACGACTGCTACAGCCGGGACAGTTAACCGTTCCCTCCGAAACACGGAAGCGCTGATATAAATACCACTATCGGTCACTCATCCAAATAGTGACCGCGCAGAACGTCGCTTAACTTAGATAATCAGTGAAGATTGACTAAGCAAGCCTAGCCACGAGCGATTCGGCAATGACAGAGCTTTTTAAAATGTCAGGCCAATATGAATAAAGGTGTTTTTTTGACTTACCACATATCCAATACTCGAGTGTATATGAGAAGCATCCTGCAACATTTCCGTATGACCCTAAAGCAAAATAGTTCCGCTTCTCAGAGGTTTTATTCTAGTTCAATATAAATGTCTTTGAAGCTATAATCATCTTAATCTATCCTACTAATATTATAAATGGGAAATATGGGATTTATTATGTTTAGGTAGATGTTTGGATGTTTGTCGGATTTGAATGAAACTTGGAACATGTAAGTACTAGCTTTCGCCTGCGACTTCGTTCGCGTACTGTTGGATCCCATTGATTTTCCGGGATAAAAAGAAGTAGCCTATGTGTTAATCCAGGTCACGGACAATATATATTCCAAGTTTCATCCAAATCGGATCGGTAGTTTTTACGTCAAAGAGTAACAAACATCCATCCATACTTACAAACTTTCACGTTTATAATATTAGTAGGATAGGATAGTTCATAACCTGTATTACCAATAGACTAATTTTATATAATATATTGATTTTCTTACATCATCCATTTTCGGCAGTGTGGTAACATTGTTTTGTTGTACGTTTCTCTGTAAAATCAAATATGATTTGCAGTCATTTTCTTTTCCTTTCAGCTTATAAGATCAAAGATCGTAGCGGATCATAAGATTAGAGGTAGTTTTTCACGTGATCAGATTTGACAGAGCCTATTGCGCATATAACCACCAAATACTAACATCGAGTGCTTTCTTCATATCATCTGCGGATCTGATAGTAGCCGGCTGAAAATAGACAAAGCTTTACGACGTACATAAGTATACCGAAAACTTTCTCTGTCGATTTCTTACACTACTAATCATTTAAATCTGGGGTTTGACCGCAAATAGGAAACAGGAACTAGGAATTTTCAAGAAAAGAGTGAATAGGTGGATTTTAGCTAAGCGTGCTCCACCCTAGGCTGCAGCTACACTTACCACCAGGTGTGCTGGCAGACAAATGCTTAGCCATAGCTCATAAATAAAAAAACCTACTAGTAATTTACAAAATATAAAATTAGGTAAAGAAATTACTTGTTAGTCCCGAGATATCCATTTTCAATATAAGACACAAAAGAGAATAAGAATCCTGGTAGATTATTGAGTTGGAAATCTGATAGATACATTCTCAATTGCGTTTAGCTATGAGTTTTTGTTCTAAATTATTTTTAGTCTGCAACATATCATCAAAGAACTGAGTACAGTCCGGCAAGTATAAGTTGGCGGTGGCGATTTGAGGAACTAAAACAGCCATCTTGAAAATTCACTTTGACACTTCCGAGTTCATAGTAAACATCGTTGCGAATATTTTGCTAACTACTGTGCTATCATCATGCCTAAAGTGATAAAAAGTGGTACAAAAGAAGCAGTTATAAAAGTACATTCGTTTTGAACACAGTGGCGCACAGCCGCGCCAAGTTATACTTGCCAGACTGTAATTCTCACAATTTCCACGTCAAAGTGGTTGTAAGCGCCACGGCGCGTAGCACGTAAATTTTTGAACATTATTCCAGCGATCTTACGATCACAGCTCGGTAAAACAGAATAAAATGTTACTAACCACCTCGTTGACTATGAATCCCGACGACTCCACTCGCAACGGCCCCTAGAAACAGGCTTTGGTGCGCGTGATTCGATCGTTTTTACCGAGCGTATAGTTGTATCGAACAATAACCACGAATACGTTAGTTTTTTGTGGACCGAATTGATACAACTATGGAATATTCTAGAATGCCGCGATCGGAAGCTGAAACGCTATTTATCTGTCAAATTTTCATTTTATTTATTCGTTAACCTGCATCTGTCATTACAGGTCGAATTTAATGCAATAGAGTAGTCAGTCATGTCGTAATATTATTTAGATTTGTCAAAAACTTAATTAATTATGCCTATAAATACTTTCGAGTCATGTATAGGTACCTATACCTACGTAACTTGTACTGGTCGCTATAACTGAAACAAATGTTTTTTTTTTAAAGTACGCCATTCATCAGTGCGTTCGGTTTACTACAGAGTATAATGGTATTATATTATCTGTGCTATAGATCAGGAACCACAAGAACTAAGGTCTCCGTGTTTAGCAACTGATCTCGATATCACGATCGAACCACGCGAATATTATTTAAACATTAGTGTGATGGACGCATAGAATCTATGAATAAATTCAACATTTCGTACATCGCCTTATAGTCATAAATTAAGCTAAGCTTTTTCTATTTATGAAAACTAGATTGCTGAGGAAATTCACATTTTTTAATATGTATACTTATATAGTAACACTCAGATATAGAAAAGCAGCGGTTCGGGAAGAATGGCGGAAGGTTGTAAGACGGGCCACTGCTCCAATATGACGACCACGACCACTCTGACAAGAGTGATACGACAAAGAAGAAGAAGAAGAACACATAGAACAAACATGTTTGCCAGACACAAATGTTTGTTCTCAGTGGGGATCGAACCCACCACCCACTGCAAGGAAGGCAGAGTTATTACCGACTGAGATGTGACGCCTGTCTAAATCTCTTTTGCTATGCTAAAACACAATACTGTATAGCTATGTGTTTCTAAAACAATGGTTTTGACTTCCTAAATAACAAGATACTTACAGTAGGCCAATCGCTTTCAAATTCAACCTGTCCCTTATGGCCGAGGTCCTAAAAATTTACTACATGGGTTTAAAAACGTCTACGTGACCGTACTTTTATATTGTACTATCCGTCGCCCGCGGCGTTGCTCGCGTTCTACCCTTTAGAGTGTGACGTTTCAAAATTCCTTACTTAGTGCACCCCTACACTATATAAGGACACTACCCTCCAAATTTCATACCTCTAGGACTTATAGTTTAGGCTGTTCGTTGTTTCTAAGTCAGCATCAAAAGAGTTTTATATATATTAATGTATAGATAGGAATTTTTACCGAATCAATGTTGGACTTCTGAGCTTGCGAGCTGCGTCGATAAGGTCTTGAAGAGCGGTACTGAAGAACCTACAATACAAACGAATATTGAGCCAATATACACTTACAATGATATGGCTTCCAAGCTTTTACGTAAGAGTTAGAACAATATCTAATGGAAGAGAAAACCATGTACCCCATCTTACGTAGAATGAAAATGACGATTTGAAAATTTAAAATGAATTTTTTAATAGCAATAGAGAATTAACCTGGGTACGCAAGTAGAGGAGAAAAAAAAGTGGTTGGATTGTGTGAAACAGGATATGAATTAAGAGGAGTGGAGTAGATTCAGAGTTGACGAATTATAGGAGTGGAAGAAGAAAACGTGCCGAACCCAGCGTGGGACAAGCGCAGGGAAATGATGGTGTTCTAAGTTGTGCCACAATGTATAACGCCATATTAAACAGTTTCTTTCTTAACCAGACTATGCGCAAAATGTCTAAAGGTTAAGCGACAAGCGACATATTTTTTAATGTAAAAAAAATCCAGAAATCTTCACTGGTAGGGATTTCTGGAATATATCATGTAGTATCATCACTGGGATGTTACTGCTTTCTAATCAGTAGTTTCTCACTGTACCGTGTAGGACACTTGCCGCCCACGCAAATCAGATGCCGCCGAGTTTTGGCACGAGACAGCATTCAATCTCCGATCGCGCGGATATTTCGATACCAGTCACTGATGCCGTGTCATTACTGTTTAGTACAGAACACTATAGTACAAAATTACATTTATTCAATCAAGACAAACCAGCATTTGATTACATTTCGTTCAGTAGTCATGGGAATTCTGTTATAAAACTTATTCTGTGTTATTACATTGTTACCGAAGACTAATAGCTATGCCACAGCTATATCGGATATCGGAAAGTGGGTTAAAGTAAACTTGTACGGTCTTAATCCAGAACGGGGACTAAAGAAAGTCACAGTTTAAACGTCAAGGTTTATACAACCCGGCCGAATTAAGCGGTGTAGCGGGGGAAGTATCGAGTTCCGAGCCAGGTGTCATGTTAATTCGGCCGGGTTGTATAAACCTTGACGTTTAAACCGTGACTTTCTTTAGTCTCCGTTCTGGAATAAGACCGGTAAGGTTGTTGGTTGTGTGTTTTGCAAGATAATGCAATTGTTACAGCCAGAAGTTTCATTACACCGGCAAATATTAGCACAGAAATGCGAGTAACTGTTTGGCGTTAGAAATATGATCCAGAGCCCGTAGTCTGAGTTTTGTTGATCGAAACGCATGGAAGCGACTTGCGAGATATTTTGTATGAACACCCGATAAGCGCCTCTAGCGGGAGATTTGCAAACTATTTTTATCCATACAAAAACAGCGAGTTTCTCGATTCTCGCTCGTTGCAAATCAACATAACAAAACTCAGACTACGGACTCAGTGGTCGTGTGGTACCCTAAACCGGTACATAAATTATTCGAGTATGTTTGTTCGGTGGAAGAAATATGTGGTACTTTCCCAGATAAACTCTTGAGCAAAGAGTTTTATTACCACAGAGTAAGTGCTACGCTACAACTACAGTTATCAAAAACCGTAGTAATAAAAAAAAATTAAGTTTGTTTGAGTTCATGAGGCCTCTGTACTACTAGAGCCGGGACAGTTTAACGTGCCTTCCGAACCATAAAAGCGCAGAGCCCTGAGTCTATCTCGGTGTTGTGTTTTCTTGCTATTTTTGGCATTTGGAAACGGATTCGCAAAGTGAAAAATTTTGTATGAAAACCGGATAAGCGCCTCTAGCAGGAGATTTGGGAACTGTTTCTGCGAGTCTATAGACGTCAGATAGACTCGCAGAAACAGTTCCCAAATCTCCTGCTAAAGGCGCTTATCCGGTTTTCATACAAAATTTTTCACTGTGCGAATCCGTTTCCAAATGCCAAAAATAGCAAGAAAACACAACACCGAGATAGACTCAGGGCTCTGATATAAATGACTCAAACGGTCATCCATCCGCAAATAGTAACTGCGCAGAACGTCGATTAACTTAGATAATTGGTGAAGATTGACTAAGCAAGATACGCCACGCTACCCTAGAACGTAATAGTAGAACACAGGGACGACTAACGTGTGTTCTTTTATATTTTATTTTAGCACATCACTAGTAAAGCCACAGTTTATCACAGAGTTCGCCGGTACTGTATCTAAGCAGTGAACTAATAAACAAGTATTATTAGATTAGCATTATAAAAATAGGGTGTGATACGATGTGACATGTCTCCGATAAAATGTCTAGCTTTTTTGGATCACATCGAGTATCTATTTCTAGCTATTTTTTTAGCCAAGTAAGTCAATGGTGTCAAATCTGTTCTTGCATTTCTTGAAACTAACCTCTATTTTATCTAAACTTATTAATTAATACATACTTCTTTTAAAAGAATACTATAAAATATCTGTTTATTTAGAAGACAAACAAGCTTGGGACGACCTAGCACCAACTCATCCAATAAAAAAAATATTGTAGTCATACCTAATCATACAAAACATAATGACGATTCAAAGTCATCCGTGAGATTTTATTGAATAAAAGCTTTTTGACTTTGACTTTGACTTTGAATGACGATTCAGTGTGATCTTATTGAATAAAAGCTTTTTGACTTTGACTTTGAATGACGATTCAGTGTGATCTTATTGAATAAAAGCTTTTTGACTTTGACTTTGACTTTGAATGACGATTCAGTGTGATCTCATTGAATAAAAGCTTTTTGACTTTGAATGACGATTCAGTGTGATCTTATTGAATAAAAGCTTTTTGACCTTGACATTACCTACCTAGGTATTTAGCTTATAATAACTACCTACCTACACCTCTGCATGTTTGTACGCTAAATTGCAGGATCTAGAGATTCATCCTATAACTACTCACTATATTTATAATACCTGGTTTCACAGACAATAAAATTATTTATGATTTTGAAATTAAAAAATCTTCATCATTAGCCTGAAGAAGGCCAATGCTGAACAAAGAATTTTTCCACATTTTTTTAGAAATTTGTCGCGTTTTATTGCCTAACGTAAAACCAATAAAAATATGAATATGCCAAGATCAATATTTTGTTAGTATTGTATAATCATGGACTAATTTAAACCATAGTATGTGGTATAAGTCTAACGCGCTAAGAAATAAATGAATTGAATAAAAAATAGTAAAAGTAACCTCGTCATCATAGCGACTGGACGGATCCCGCACGATACCAGCTCGATACTCGCTATCAGTTGTCGGGTTGAAGTTACTTGATTCGTTCACAGCCGACTGAAACAAGTTTTGAGTTTTATTACTAACTAAAATTTTTATACAGCACCCCTTGTATTATATCTTGAAGTCCTTTCCGTCCAAGGTTGTATGGAAGAGATCGCTGCATAGCGATAAGACCGCCCATTGTACAATTAATTTAAGTTTTGTTTTTTATTTTCTTGTAATTCCTAGGTTAAGGTGTGCAATAAAGTATTTTCTATCTATCTTCTAAAGTACTTGCTTAAACTGTGAATAATTTTAGCTGAAGTATATAAAAATGTCGGTCAGTAGACTCAATCGGTAAGTTGTCCCCTCTGTCATCTTGGCCCACATGGGACGAGTTGCACCGTTCAGAATAATTATTATTATCTATCATTAAACCTTCCTCAAAAGAAAATTAATCCTTGCATTTTGAGGCTCAAATCTAGAAACCACAAAATAATATGAAAATCGTTAGCGTATTCGCGATACACTGCGCGGTGACGCTACAATATTCAGAAATCTATCAGGTGTTCGCGTGCAATCTGACTCAAATACTTGCTACAAATACTTACAAATGGGTTTACATAACAGCAACTATCAGATTTGTTCGAGCTTTCTTTCCAGATAGAATCGTAATGTCGCGCAGTGAAACTCAGATACACTAAGCTTCTTCTTAATCTTCTCAATTTGTGGGTTTCAATTTTTGGATTTCAATTTTGTGGTTTCAATTTGTGGTTTTCGATTAGTGGTAGTGGTATACCTGGGACTGCGTGGCCGGTCCTTGCTTAACGTTCAAGTCAAGATCTCTTGAGATGCGTCCACTGGATATCTCATCGTCGTCGGCTACCCGTTGGGTTATTTTAGAGTCTCTGCGCAGTGGGTTTATATTGTTCCAGTTTAGTGCAGACGGCTGGAAATATAAATTGACACTATTTCCCAACGAGCCCACTATGCAAATGAGTGGGCTCGATTGGAATAACCCCTGAAAATCGTCAACTCATAATCACTGAATTCAAGATGAATACTGATCGCATTCAAGATGAATATTGAATACAAGATCGCAGACAAAAACGATAAAAACGTTGCAAAGGTTGAGTAAAATATCATTCGTATCTCTCGAACTTCTAATATAATTCAATCTTTGACAGATAGTGTTGCCGCTTTTTCATGAAAACTTAATAGTGAAGTGAATTAGATGAGCAGCTAATATGACTGGTGACATCTAATCAAACATTCTAAAATTAACTGATTTTAATTGAAAAATTCAGTTATAGTTTGTGGCAAATGGTTGTGACTTCTCTAAAAACAAGTTTTCCAACCGAAACCTAACAAAAGGCTAAAAAAATATCTAAAAAAACCATCGCATTTTTTTTTATTTTTTTTTAGTAATAACCGTGTGCATGACGCTGTATATGCTCGGTAAGGCAGACGCGTCCACTCTCAGACTGCACCACAAGTCCAGAACTCCTATCTCATCCCCACTGCTGCCTCGATACGATGCCGATGGAATCTACAACAAATTATTCATTTTTTATTTCAACATCTATGATAGTGGAGGAGTCAGAGGTTCTTGATAGTTTTGTAAACCCCACCGACGACGTCTATGGAGCGGTTCTTTTTTCTGGAACTCTTCTATCGCGTTTACCTGTGTCTAAATTGATTTGGTGAGAAAAGGTAACAAGCAGATTACCTCACTAAGTTGCTAAGTATGTATTTGACATCCACCAATAGGAATCGCTTAGTACAAAAACAAACGATACTTATTGGTGGATTTCAAACGCATTCTTCCGCTTCTAGCAACGTACCTTCATAAACAAATCTGACAGTCGCCGCGTTAGAGTATTCGAGTTATATTGCGCGTCAATGCCAGCTCGACTGGCAACCGTTGTAGTGTTACCGCGCAGTGTATATCGGATACGCTAGCGTTACGATACATTTGCGATTGTCACATTTATTGATGATCCAGGAACTATAATCAGGGTTTAGTTAGTTAGTGGTTAGTTACCAGTGCTAGTGACATGTCGGCCCGTCGGTTCGCGTGTAACAATGCTTCTCGTAGTGGTAGAGAGCACATCGCAAACGGCTCGCCTTGCTTCTCTACTTCGCAGAGAACTATTGCCATGTTTGACTGTTTCGAACAGAAAAGTGAATCATTTTAACGTGAAACGTCACTTTAATTTAAGCACCACTTAAAATTGAACATTACTCATTTGTAAGAGATGGCAATAATTTAGGTGGCGTTTGAGTATTCGGCCGTAAATCTGTTAGAGGTCTCTTAAAATGTCTCGAGATTATGTAACCGAAAACTGAACCCCCCACGTTCATAAATGTCTATTTGTGTGTCACGGTCAAGAAAACGCAGTGAATGGGCTTTTAAGTTTTACATGAGTATGCAGTTTGTGAGGGGTTTAACTGAATCAAACCTGAAATGCTAGAACAAGGTGTATACACTCACGTGTTTCATATAATCGAGGAAATCTTCATTTAATGTGAGGTCATACTCGGTGACGAAATCAAATTGCACCACTCTGCCGGCATTGACGCGCGTCATCGCCGCGTTTTGTGAATAGAACTTCCACATTAGTATTATGGCCTTGTCCCGAGTATACAACACCGACTGGGGGACATACAACATCAATTAATTCACCTTTAGGACGTCTAATGGGGGCCTAGTACTTGAAGCTTGACATAGTAGTAGTAGAGCTCTTTGTGAGAGCTCGTCCGGGGAAGTACTACCACCGTACCTATTTCTGCCGCCAAGCAGCGATGCTCGCATTGCTGTGTTCCGGTTTGAAGGGTAAGGGCGCCGGTGTAATTACAGGCACATGAGACCTCAAGATCTTTACGTCTCAGAGTGATGGACGCAGTGCATTGCCTTACAGGGCACGTCCGCATTGGACTTGCTCTGTGAGGTAATGCATTGTTACAGGCAGAAGTTACCACTTAACATCAGGTGAGCTATCAGCTTGAGTACGAGATTAGTGTAGACCAAGCTTCTCAAAGAATACGCTCAGTGTCTCCATACAAATCAGCGCACACTGGTGTGGTGGGCGTCAGACGTTTTACACCAGATTTACACACCAAATTCAAATCAAATTTAAATTCAAATTGCTTATTTCCATCGCTTTCTTATAATATACATATAGTGATCAAACATCTATCTATATAATCTTACCTCATCAGATAACACCAGTGTGCCGATATGCAGTGTAAACACACAAGAGGGTGTGTGTGTGTCCGATATACTGCTGTTGGCCGCGGTGTGACGTAACGCGTGTCCTGCTAGTTCTTCTCTGGGCGACGGACGCGGACATTCTGAGAAATCTTTCTGAAAGCACACTTCATCGATATCCGTTATCATCTTCCAACTTTTATAAGAATAAGTATAATTGTTAATGCATGTGGCAACATTAATTTGTTGTTGGTCACCCCAGGAACTCGCGGCGATGTTTGTGCACAAGGTTTTGTTCAGAAAAACGTGACTTTATATAAAGCTGTGTTATATTCCTTCTACCAAATATATCACACAGAGGTGTAATGCGAAATTACTTAGGCATACCCGTTACGCAAGTTTCCCACAATGCTGAGTTTTTAAACAGAGAAACTAATGGAGAATGGAGTACGAATAAATATTACATTCGGAATGTTTGAATAAGTTACTAATAATAATGTGAAACATACCTAAAAGTCCGTTACAGTTTTTTTTTTTCAGTTTTGCTACAACTTTTTCTAAAGATGGAAAATTTTTTCCGATTTTTTTCTAAGTGGATGACCCTTGTCAAAACTGTTCGAGTTTAATGCCTCGTACATTATTATAGAGTTCAGTTTTTTGACATGCGTCATGGCTCAGATGGTAGTAGCTCTGACTCCGTGCTGTGGGTCGTGGGTTTGATCACCACCGAACACAAACATTTGTGTGTTGTAAACATAGATGTTTATTCTGAGTCTGGGTTTTTCTAAGTATTATAAGTATGTATTTACAAAAAAAAAATGTATGTATGTATTCTATCAGCCATCTAGCTTTGCTTAGTTTGGGACTAGAAGGCGTTGTGCGTTGTGTCCGTGAATATTTATATTTATTTATCGCAAAACTAAGTACTTATATCAACTATTCTGAGTATTTTTAAGATACTTATTAGATGAGGATGTAATATAAACAAAGTTTACTCAAAATAAGTTTATTTTCTTCTTACATCTACTTCTACATTAGAATATCTAAGTACAATACGATAGTCACACGACAGCTGTTCTGTCTCCCCGAAGTTAAACACAACCTCTGGGGGTGTGGGCGCCTTATGCTCAGTTCAGCAGAGATTTTAATGTAATAGGGATGACGTCATAATTATCTCGGCTGATAACTGGATCCACCAACAGGTAACACCCTATTATACGCCAACCTCCTCATTACACCACCACGTTTGGGTTGGCTGGCAGACAATGCTTTCAGCATTAAGTCCACCCTTTGTAAACTATTAAATAAATAAATATTATAGTAAAATCTCTGTCGAACTGAGTTTAAGGTCCGAGACTTGCCGCAAAGTTCGAATAAACTTAAATATAGTAAGCAAGCTCGTATGAGTTAGTGGCCAACTCTGGTGACGGAATTTTTAGGCCGCCTTAAGGCCTCCTCACTTAAACCTAGTGTGACTATTGTAAATCTAACTACAAATACAGTTTGAGATCATAATTACTAAGTTCAAATCTACATATACCTAATACCGAGAGCAGTGTGACAGTTAAAAAATAGAAGTTGAAAAAAAGTATCAAGGTCTGATTACTGCCAACATATTAGAGGAGTTAGAGGTAGGAGGCCTATGCCCAACACTTCATTACCAACTGCCTATGATGATGTACAGATGCTAGAGTACAATGTTCTAAACAAAGCAAAGTGTCCCATATTGTGTTCCAAATGGTGAATAAATATCTATGACTATGATGGAGGAGGCCTTTGCCCGAAAATGGGCAACCCAAGAAAAATATTAAAATTATTTAAAAAACTTTTTTTTTTTTATATAATAATAATAATCATTGAGACATGACTCATCATCAATCAATATATATATAAAACTCTTTTGAAGTTGACAGAGAATCAACGCACAGCCTAAACTATAAGTCCTAGAGGTATGAAATTTGGAGGGTAGGTTCCTTAGTGTAGGGGCGCACTAAGAAAGGAATTTTGAAAAGTCGCACTCTAAAGGATCTAGAACGCGAGCAACGCCGCGGGTGACGGCTAGTTGGCTTATAATAATAATAATAATGACTATGATGCCCCACCAGCGGGCCAGCCGGTGGGCTCGATGGGAATAACCCTGATGAAACACCAAAGTATTGAGATTTATTGTGATTTTTATTGAGATTTTTGAACATTCAATATAGAGTCACTCTTGGCGTAAAATTTTATAACTAATCTACTACTATAACTACTAAGTATACAGTAAGGAACCATAGGATATTTATAAATTCTAGATAGTGTCTACGAGACGGAAGAGTAAATGATCACCTCCTGCGGCCTCTGGCTCAGTAGCAGTTGCCTGCAGCGCGCCAACTCTTCGCTGATCGACTGGAGTGTCGCTTCCATTTTCTCTGATGATGTTTCTAATGGACTGGAAACAGAAACATATGCTCATAGACCGACATAGCCCTGAGAAGTACCAAGTGGAAGTGGCAAGGGTTTATTGTACTTTGAAAGTTCTACTTACATTGAAATACGAGTTAAAGCCGAGGGAGTCTCTCCAATTGAAAATTTTCGATCTGAAAAAAAAAACACTTCGATTTGAAATTCTAATTAATTCTATAGGAGAAGCTAGAGCCTTAAGACTATTTCTTTTCGCACATAAAAAGCGCTAGAGAATCTATCTTTTCTAGAACATTCCATATTTTAGAATCAATTAGGGACAGCGTAACGGCTGAACCGATTTGGAAAAAACTTGGGATGAGTATATTGTATGATTTGGAATAACACAGGACTTTCCAAAAACACACACGAGATAAACTGCGAGATACCAGCTATTTGTCAAAAAGTAATTTTTATTTCTACTGCATCTGTCTCCTTCAGACGCTGAATAATATTATGACAGGCGTCATAGCTCAGTCGGAACCAACCCTGGCTTCCGTGCTGTGGATAGTGGGTTCGGCCCCCACGAACAAACCCAACTAGCATATACTACAAGCTTTGCTTAGTTTGAGACTAGAGGGCGTGGTGTGAAATGTCCATGAGTACTTATTTTTTATTACATCTGCAATAAGCGTATCATTTGTAATAGCGAACCTTTCCTCACAGCCGGCATTTCTCCCTCACTGAGCGAGCCGTAGTCCGTGGGCATTGTTTCAGTTTCTGTGTCCGTGTACGTCATCGTCGCTTTCTCTTCGCCCGGGGACAACACAGCGCGGGGGGATTTTGCTGTAACCAAAAATATGTAAGTTCATTGGCCGTAACAAATAAACGCTTAACTTCTGAACAAATGTGCCTGACCCACGTATGAAGTTCATTGGCTAACAAATAAATGCTTTATCTTCTGAACAAATGTGCCTGACCCAATGCCGCTTTAGACTAATGTTTCAAATAAAATAAAGCTATTAGACATTTTTGAAAAATAACTTATTAGGATGAAAGTGATATGCCTTTGTGTAGGCACGAAATTGATGAACTGCCTCGCACATTCTTGGTGGAAAACCAGTAGAGCTACTATTGACCACCACTGTTCTAAACCGGATCCAGATTTTGACAGAAACATTTTGTACTGAAAAATTACAACCTACCTACAAGACCTTATTCAGCTTACCATCTTTCTCCGAAGGTAGATCAGTCAACGAAGATATCTCGTGCTCCGTATTCTCAGGGGAAGTAGCGCGCGATCGTTTCTCTACTTCCACTGTGTACGTATTGGGCACGTCAGCTGTGTACGTGGCTGAATCACGTCGGTTCGCTAACGGTGGGGGGTCCATTTGAGTACCTGTTACCAAAACCATTACACCTGTATTCATTATGCTTCCGCCCGCGACTAGCTTCCGCCCGCGACTTGGTTCGCGTCCTGTTAGATCCCGTTGATTTTCCGGAATAAAAAGTAGCCTGTGTGTTAATCCAGGTCACTAACAATATACATATATTCCAAGTTTCATCCAAATCGGATCAGTAGTTTTTGCGTGAAAGAGTAACAAACATCCATGCATCCATACATTCTTACAAACTTTCGCGTTTATAATATTAGTAGGATGGAAATACCATAGCTGAAGTAGCAGCAGGGTAGTTTTTCAATGAGTACCTACATATTTATTCAGAAAAAAAATGAAAAAGATCTGTAACGTCTTATCATCATATTAGAATGCAAGAGTCTGCACCTGGATGTAGACCACACTAAGATTTCCATTAACAATGATTTTTTTGAACCGAGCAGTTCCGCTACAGGATTTGAACCCACGCCTAGACGCTTCAGAATACAACAATGGTAGATCTATACCAGATTACCAGAGCTTTCATTCTGCACGCGACAGGCACATTGCCTCAACTTGTCGCTCGTGGCTGTGGTTTTGAACCGGAGAGTCCCGCTACAGGATCTGAATACGGCGACGTCGCGACGCTGTAGGACAGGACAACGGCAGATCGTCGCCCGGGACTCACATAGCGCTGAGAGATAGGGAAGGAACTATAGGGTTTATATCGGATGGACGTTGGGTAGAGATGATAGGAATAATATATTACAAGTAATGTACCTGTACTCTAATAATTAATTTAATTCAATCCTTGATTGTCAAAACTCTTTTGAAGCTGACAGAGAATAAACGCACAGCCTAAACTATAAGTCCTAGATGTATGAAATTTGGAGGGTAGTATTTTTTTTATTTTTTTTTTATGGTGAAAGTAATCTTCTAACTTCTGCCTATAACAATGCATTATCTCACAGAGCAAGTCCAATGAGGACGTGTCCTGTAAGGCAATAGCTGTTTGACATTAGCGCATTGTCAAGCTTTGAATTAAATTAGAAGTTCGAGTATAGCTACGTGTTACTGTGTATTTACAAAAAAAGTACTTAAATACTCTAACAACTATCTTTTTTTTATGTAAGTAATAGACAAACAGGTATACGGCCGACCTTATATTACCGTAAGCGGTCACCGTTGCCATAGAAACCACGACAACACTAGGAGCACTATCGGTGCGTTGCCTACCCTGAAGGACTCTGAACTGTCTATTATACCTTTTTTTATACAAATAAATGACGTAACAAACCGATGTCCCACCTGAATTAAAACAAGTGAATTTTTCGGGTAATAATATGATAGTAAGTTACGTAAAGGAAGTTACAACTCACCAAAATCATCATCGTTTTGAATATTTTCTTCAACCTGCGTTGCTTCCTCCAAAGGCGTCACAGACGAGTGCGGCGGCGTGCAAACACTATCCAAGTAAAAGCTCGTCATCGACTCCTTCTTCACCTCGGCCATAGATGGAGTATCAGTCTGACTAGCTAACTTCTTCCGATTAACGAAGATTGAATCTCTTGTGGGTGTTCTGTCAGCGAGTTTAGCTTCCGCGTCGGTTATAATAACGCTCTTCTGCTTCTTTTCTGATATGTCTTTAGTTCTGCGTTCCGCTTCAATGTCTCTCGCGTATTCTTTGAGGTTGGCCATCACGGTGGAGTCTTTCAGCTTTCCGACTTTAGTAAAAGAACCATTTTGTTTTTCGCTGTTGAAGTAGCTTTCTTTGCTGTTCTCGAAAATTTTGACTGTTTTTTCTTCGGAGTTAGCTTTTTTGTTGCGCAGGCGGTCGCTGTAAGAGTCCTTGAAGGGAAAAAACTAAATAACTTTAATTTAAGTATTCATATCAACCAGCGTTAGGAAAAAATGCTGATAAAAAAACTTATTCAAGAAAATTGTTCATATCATGAACATTTATTTATATCTCAAACCGAATGAGACGAAGTAGTCATGGTAGCAAGCTTTTAGCTATTCCCAATATTCAATCTATCTCTGGTTTTGTTCAAGATCTATTTATCATAGCTTTTTTCGCTACCTAACCATTACCGATAATTGAATTTTGGGATCAGCTGTTAGTTGAAGGGCACTGTTACCTTGCTATTTTGACTTTTCAAGCCCTTCTTCTTTTCCTTGGACAAGTTTTGCGTCGGGCACACGACGGGTATAGGTCCGGGGATTTGGAAGCTGTTGTGCTCGTCGTCTCGGTTTACTCTTATTTCCGATTTGTGTTTTATTGTGCTGGGTTCGATAGGTTCGTCTAAGTTATCACTGAAAACCAAAATAGTAATTTAATATTAATTTTATCAAAAGGGTTTGGTCGGGAAAGTACTAGCACCGTACCTATTTTTATCACCAAGCAGTGATGTTCGTATTGCTGTGTTCCGGTTTGAAGGGTATGGGTACCAGTGCTATTACGCACATACAATACCACACAGAGCACGTTCGACGTGCTCTGAAGTAATCAATATATATAAAACTCTTTTGAAGCTAACTTAGAATCAACGCACAGCCTAAACTATAAGTCCTAGAGGTATGAAATTTGGAGGGTAGTATCCTTATATAGTGTAGGGGTGCACTAAGGAAGGAATTTTGAAAAGTCACACTCTAACGCGAGCAACGCCGCGGGAGACGGCTAGTATTTTTACATACAAAGGTGCTCCCAAGAATCAAACACTGAATCTTAGCATATTTGAAAGATATGTCACCTATCTTTATGATCTATATTGTCGACGTTGGCACTACGACCGGTAATGAGGTAATCCTCCCAAGGTTCAACCGTAGAAGGCCTATCTTCGGTCTCGGGCGACATATCCTTGTCTCTTTCTAACTCGACCTGTGGCGTGTTTGAGATGCTTTTCTGCAACGAATGATAGAGCGAGATGATTATATCGACCACCGCATGTCCGCCGTTAAGCGACGTTCTGCGCGGTCAGTATATGGATGGATGACCGTTAGTGGCGTTTACATCTGAGTGCTTCCGTGCTTTAGAGGGCACCTTAAGCTATGGCGGAGGCTTTAAGGCGGCCTAAAAACTCCGTAACTCATACGAAGTTACATTTTATTATTTAAATTTACCTCACTAATAAGATTGCTCAACGTAGATCCTCGTTCTGCGACATTCTGAGTTTGTTTTTCATTAATAACATCCTTTAATTCAATGTCGTAGGATTCAGATTTTCTTCGGTTTTTACTTTGTATGCTTTCCGTTCCACCAGCCTAGAAAACCATTTATTATTAAAAATAAATTGGAGAAATATTTCGCAGTATTTTTTTTTTCTTCCACAATTTTTTTTATAATTATATTTTTTTTCTTCAACAACTATTTAACCACTTAAAAATACTTACAGTAGAAACTCTCAAGTTGTCTAACTGCATTTGAAGATCTGCTATTTTTTGCAAAAGTTCTTGAGTCATTTTTACCATGACCTGAAATTAATAATTATCATCTAAACCCATATTGTTTTTATTAAATTTATTAATTATTGAATCATATTATTTTCATTATATTACTAGCCGTCGCCCGCGGCGTTGCTCGCGTTCTACCCTTTAGAGTGTGACGTTTCAAAATTTGTTTCTTAGTGCACCACTACGCTATATAAGGATACTACCCTCCAAATTTCATACCTCTAGGACTTATAGTTTTGGCTGTGCGTTGATTCTCTGTCAGCTTCAAAAGAGTTTTATATATATTGATGATGATGATGATTGATTTAACGTCATATCCTTTAAATCTTAACAATACCTGATCGCCTTCAGTTTCACAGCTCTTGTTCAGCTCCGTATAACCAGAGTCTTCAGATACGGAGATCTTAACTTCCTCATTTATTTTAGAAGTTGATGGCAATTCTAATTGAGCCTGTAATAAATAAGTAAAAATAGTAAACAGGCCACTTGCATCTAACCGATGATTTACACAGCATTCGAAGTAAATTTTTTCCCATTCCACACACACACACACATGCTTGTTCTCAGGAACAGGGCGCTGTACCCAGCACTAATTGTCTTCTGAGCCTAGTAGCCTTATCCACATAAATACCTGAGCTGACGAAATACCTGGTGAGGAAATACCCGGTGAGGAAATACCTGGTGAGGAAATACCCGGTGAGGAAATACCCGGTGAGGAAATACCTGGTGAGGAAATACCCGGTGAGGAAATACCTGGTGAGGAAATACCCGGTGAGGAAATACCTGGTGAGGGAATTCCTCGGGATGTTTTCCATCACAAGCATGGCGCACATTTAAACCACCCCGGCGCTCTACATAATAAATAATGAATAGTATGCAAAAATAATCATTAATGCAGCTTAAAAATCAGTTTCATAAAACTTCAGGTTTATCGGAGGTGTACTTATATCTATAACTTCAAGGTACCTTCTCTTTTTCTGACATTTCAGAGCAGTACGACCGACTGCGAGCAAGTTCCGAAATGCTATGTTCCTGTTTGTCTTCCTGAAACATTTCATTTGAAACGCCAAATTAGAATACAAGATAGAAACTGTTACTTGGGTATATTATTGTTCTGATCTTTGAGCCCTTGCTACTGTTGTTTGGCAACAGCGTGTCCTTTTGACACATAGGCCTCCTCCAGTTCTTTCCACTGTTGTAGGTCTCGAGAAGAATGGGCGGGGCACATGCTCCGAGAAAAAAAAGCTTAAAATGTAGCGGGTACCTAACCAACTGGACCCCTCTAGTAGGATATTATTATATTAGCAGATAAAAGAGTCAAATAATGTCTGACTATGCGTTTGTGTCCCAATATGCTACAAATCAGTAACTAACCTTTTCAGCAGTCAACTGTTCGATAGTATCCACTACATGCTTCGACATGTTGGCGAGTTTCAAGCCAGTCTCCAATTCTGCAACCTTCCTCTTCTCTATACTCAGTTCCGTGTTCAATTCATCTAGAAACAAATATCATAGCAGATGGTCGTGAAATAAAATTGTATGTATTACTAGCCGTCTCTCGCGGCGTTGCTCGCGTTCTAAATAGACCCTTTTAGAGTGTGACTTTTTCAAAATTCCTTTCTTAGTGCACCCCTACACTATATAAGGATACTACACTCCAAATTTCATACCTCTAGGACTTATAGTTTAGGCTGTGCGTTGATTCTAAGTCAGCTTCAAAAGAGTTTTATATATTTAGAAGATAAGGTTTGCTTCATACTAAGTACGCTGCCGCCACGTGCTCAGGATACCTTCTTATAACGACTAAAAACTGAAGTCTCTGAAGGAGAACCTTAAAAGATCTAAAATAAGCACAATTACCAATATATTTGAAGGGGTCTGGGGGGTTACAAACGTAGAGAGAGGGTAGACTTTCTATATCAAAATCCAGTAAATTACAATTGTCACACGTCCAACAAAACAGAAAACTTCGACTTACTGCACTTAGCGTCTGCGTTCCTCAGTTTATATTGCAATAGGTCTGCTTTCTTGACTCGTTCCTGCAAGGCATGCTCGCTGGCCACGCGCTCGCTGCGAACCCGCAGGTTTTCATCATTGAGCTGCGATACTTGAGATTCCAGCTTCGCCATCCGCTCTGAGTATTCGTTGTGAGATATTGCTAGCTCCTGCGAATTTTCGAGTAGCAATTTTAACGGGTTAAATTAAATAGTCGAATTAAATAGTCCGTAAAACCGTTTCAACGCATTCGCGTCTAAATCTGCCTCTAAAGCTTCAAGCTCATGAAGGGTTAAAATGGGCAAGCCATATAGATGATGAGCGGTTCACCATTGGGTTAAAATTGTGAAGTGTTTACATTATGAAGTTTGTGATTATGGATTGTAATTATTCCATCATGAAGACTCATGTCTCCAGCTCAGCTAGACACTGCCTATATTGAGACTGATAATAATGATGACTGGTAAACAACACTAATTAGGTGCAGAGTTAAGTGGATAAAACGTGTAGGTACATATTTTGTAGGTAGGCAAAATACCTCTTGTAAGTTGACGATTTTTTCTTTCAACTCATCCATCATTGTCCTGCATTTATTCTCATTGCATGGTTGTAAGTCTTCTCTAAAATCAATAAATATTTGGTTAAAATTAGTTGGCAGGTAGCTAACTACCTAATTTTAATAATATCAATATATTTGCTTAGGGTCGAGGCACACTGCACGGTCATGACACACGCAATGCTTACCTCTGACGTCAGTTTGCCTTAACCATAAAGCTAAAAGCGCATGAAGAAGGTAGGTGCTCTCAAACTATTTACCATGAACAATTCTAAACTTACTTTTCCGCTTTTTCAGTCTCAGTTTCAGTTTCCACAGTTCTCGTTGGTTTCTCAGCAACATCACTGTCAATAAATGTTTACATGAGTATTGTGCCACAAAAAAATACTTTACATTGTTTAGTAGAATAATAAAATTAAATACAAAAGAAAATAAAAAAAACTCACTTGTCTAATGATTGACAGGATACTGCAGTTGTCCTTATATTTAAATCACTTCTTTTGGCATTCAAGGCACTCATTGACGAATTTCTGAAACATTATAAAAACCATTTTCTTAAAAATTTTAAAGAATTGAAGTACCTCAAATTACTCTGCTGTGGTTGTCAAATTGATGATCACAAATGTTTTTTACTCATTCTCTTATACATTTTGTAGTAAAGTCAAAAATAATAATGGTAAGTAAGTACTTTAGGAATAAAATGTGGGACCCTTACTTAAATGAGCACCGAGTGCATATTTTATTGGACTGCAAGGGACTTCTCTTTAAAAACTGCTTGGCGGAGCACAGTCTCATGTTAAGCAACCGGATTCGCTCTGCCATTCGCTCATTGGTCTTTTTCAAATCTGTCAGGCTGAAATATTGCAATATTTAGATTACAATGAAGTTATTTACCAAGAGAGATGCAGCAAAATAGTTATAATTCAAGAGTGTCATTTCATTTATTTATATGGAATAAATATAGTTTGTGGACTGCAACAGTTTAGGCTACTTCTCATCCAGGTATCACTTCCTCCACAGAGTGAATTTATTTATTTATTAGATTACCTATAGACGAGCAGCCTTCACTGGTATGATGTCACAGTGTTGAATATTTAAAGTCAATGTCCTTTAGTAATTGTTTTACTTATTCATAGCCAGTTGTCGAGCTTATTGAAGGCATGTGAATGTTTTGATTAAGGTTTTTTTTATTCAAACACCGAAGCATGTCTATAAAGGCAAAAAGTGATTAGCAAATAAGTCTTACGATTCTTTTTGCTCACTAACAACAGCTTTGCTTGCACAGCAGTCTTTTTCCTTTCCAGCACCATTTTTCTGCACCACGGTCATTCTCTGCAGCCTTGTGGACAGCACCTTTATTTTATCCTGCTGAACATTGATAGTCTTCTTCAGATCTAGATTGTTCTCCAACAGGGCAAAGTAGAGATCTTCCAACTCACGCTTGCTTAGTTTTGAAGGGCATATGCGGTATAAATCTAGAATTGGCAAGGGAATTCGTTTTGTAGTTGTTTCAATATACTTACTAGAAAATGGAGATAACTCGAAAAGGCCCATGTGTGTAGGTACCTGAAGGGTTGTTAGGTAGATACTTTCCTAATCTACATAATGGTAGGGCTATGTTGGTAATAGAAAGAAAATAAAAATGAGTCTTACCCCGTTCAGTCCTAGCTGAATGGCTTTTGCATATTACATCACATCCCATTTGTTCCTTAGCAGAATTATTCATCTTCCACTCTTCATTTGCACAGCAATACTATTATTTTACACGTAAAATTATAATTATTTCACAACGAAAGTTTATACATTTTCACCAATATTTAGATTGATTACAATGAAATGATTTAGTTATACCTACATTTTCCTCACAATTAACAATCAGCAGAAGATTTTATTCATTTATTTTTGTCCTGAAGAGAAAGAAAATCCGCTGAGAATGTTTTGTTTTTGGCATGTTTTCACGTTTTGTTTGTTTGCTTGGCTTTTTTTCTTTTTGTTTCCTAGTCAATCAATCGTCAGTGTCAAATATGTCAGAATTTGCGACACGACGGTAACTTGCTTGAACCAAGCTGACGCACTGATTGATCGTTTGAGTATATCCGATAGAACCGAACTATCATCGTTCTACGGATTATATGTGCTTTTATTGAAAAAGATTTTCAAAAAACATGTTTATTTTTCATTACGTGAGGAAAATTAAAATAACAAGTTTAGTAAAATTAAATGTAAATCTACCTATGTAGATGTCAGGAAACTTGAATAATATAATAGACACGTTTCCAGCAAAAAAGATTATTTTAATAATAACAACAGAAACAAACATACCATCAATATTTATTTATTCACTTAATCTCACTAACTTACTTCACTAGGTCTAAAATAGTCTAAATAAATAAACAAAATTATAAAACTTAGGTATACCTACCTAGCTAGTAAAACTTAGCTCTTTAACATAAAAGTGATACTTGGCTATTTTTGTAGTTCCCTATCACCAGTAAAAGTTATTCGTTGGTGGACCTGGAAAAGCTAGAATTAAATTAAACAAACACAAGTCACTTTA
This sequence comes from Eulithis prunata, assembly GCA_918843925.1. Taxonomy (NCBI): domain Eukaryota; kingdom Metazoa; phylum Arthropoda; class Insecta; order Lepidoptera; family Geometridae; genus Eulithis; species Eulithis prunata. The sequence continues at coordinate 10,530,814 of OU974008.1, read as the reverse complement.
TTACGACACAGAATTTTAATTAAAACGTTGCTTGGTATCGTTTCTATCTAAAAATATATAATACTGCATAAATCACAATAATAAAGCTTCTATAGACGACAATAAAGGTGCCTAAGTATCTTAAAACCATATACCTACTAATGGGTATATCTAATAATAGGTAGGTAAGTATCTACCTCTCATAGCACAATCACAAGAAACTTATTGTAGGCTAGGTACGTAGGTAAGCATTGAATTTAAAATATGAAAATGCAGGAAATTAGGCAGCAATATTTTTCAAATCGATACCTATTTTACTGTCTCAAACTAATATGTACACGATAACTAGAAATAATGAACGATATTTACCTAGGTGCTAAAAAATGAATTCTGCACTAAGGTAGGTACAATCCCGACTGTAACTTATTAATTTTTATCCAATAAAAATTTTGATGGTAGTGTGCTTACCTAACCGAGGTACCTACCTAGGTACGTTATTTTGGTTTCAATTTCATTTTTGATATTTTTTGCTGCCAACCATTACCTACCTATTCAGTAGTATTCAGTCACTTTTTTAGACTCAGAAATATGATTTTACAATAGGTACGTTGGTACTAAATATTTTTTTTCAAAATGTATTTTAATATTTTTTACTTTAAGTATTTAATAACTTTAGTACCTATAATGGATTTTTATTATGTATATACCTATTTAAGACATTTCTACAGGACTCTATGTGTAGATATTCGTTTGTCAATAAAATACATATTATAAATATTATTAAAATTTCTTCCTAATTTGGCATACTACGCACAATTATTGTCACGATTTCCTTTTTAGTACCTACATTACTAATCTACCTAGGTTTAACCATTAAAATGGAATGACCATTATTTTAAAAATGGTATCAATGAATCCTATTAGTAGACATTAGATTGTCATTGTCATCATTATTTTTTCAACCAACGCTAATTAGTTTATGGTCCATTAAGATGGAAAGAACATCATAAAATTTATATCTAAAGTTGCTAGATATCTATATAGGTATGATTAACTCAGCGAGTTTATTATAAGTAATCGAGACATACCTAAACTCGATCTAAGATGTTTTAACATTGAGATTAAACATTGAAGTAACACAGAACATCCTAAGTAGTAAGTAGGTGCTTCGATCACAATATTTAACTAGACCAAGCTTCAAACTACACAGCCAAACTACACAAAACGAACCACAACCGCTCTTAATGTAGTTTATCCCTTATTCTGTGCGGCCTGGCGTCGCAAGTCAGAGCCAATGCCGACGGTGATGATGGCACCCAGTGCGAGGAGAGCGCAGAGAGTCAGGTTAGACCAGCGGTCACCAACGTTGCTCAGCATCCATTCATACATGAGCGTGGTAAGAATCCCGAACACCTGGAAAACCACACTCTAATATCATCTGTATTTTACAAAGCAGTGGTTAGTCAAGAGGGTGAGCCTGACTATAACAGGTACCTACTCTAATTCATGTGAAAGAATTTAAAAAAAATATGGTGTAGTGCATTAGATTAGAGAGATAGGGTATTACCTGAACAACAGCGTTGAGAATTCCGGATGTGGTTCCTTCGGGCTCTGGATAAGTAACCTCTGATGCAAACTCGAATCCCACGGGCAGATAGCCGGTCATGAAGAAGCTGAAAAATTAAACGCACAAATTAAAGTAGGCAGGTACCTACATGCTAAATAAGGCATGCTAATTCCAAAATTATGAAGCTTACAAAAGAGGTAATTTAAAATTATCTAAATGTTTGGTGCTTACCCAAGTATAATGCTGCTCAAATAAACAACGCCAATGATGCCGCAGTCAAGAGTGAAGGTGAATATCAGCATGCCCACAACAGAGGCAGTGTATACCGCTAGTGTGGTCTCCTTGAACTTGTGCGTCTTGTCCAGCACCAGGCCGCAGAGCACGGAGCCCGCCATACCAGCGACTACGATCACTAGGCCAATACGACCGGCATCCGCATTGGCACCCTGATATATAAAAATACACATAGGTAAATTAATAACCAGTTCAATTCAAAACTGACTGGTGGAACGGTTGAGGCAATATTTATTTACTACAACTTCGATTAATAACGATAAGCAGTAATCACAGCAGTTGATGATTAAGGGCAAACTAAGGACTTACCGGGTAGTAAGTAAGTATGACTTGATTCAGCAACGTAGAGATCGCATAGAAAGTTCCAACGTTGAGCCCGTAAGAAATAAGCAGCAGGATGTAATTTCGGTTCGTGAGGAGTTTTTTGATGGACTGCAGGAAGTTGGAGTCAAGGCTCGAGCCTAGGTCTGCGGCGGCTGAAGGTGGTGTGGCCGGAGCTTTCTTGAAGACTAAAAGAATATTAAGAATAATTCACGTGCCCTGAATGATATTATTTGAATCTTAAAAATGGAAAATGGTCTCTGGATCGAACTTACACAGCAATATGAAGACGAAAAGGACGCTAGTGAAGCCTGCCACCAGATAGAACATTAATCTAAAGTCAGCCGCCATTTCCTCCACCGTGCCGTTCGCGTCCACTAACATTGGTGGCAAAACGAACCCAAGTGCGACACCAAGCTGAAACAATGAAACCAAAGCAAAAGTTTAGTATGTGACAAGTTTTAGAAATTAAAATTAATCCTATTGATCTGTAACCTACAGAATACTTTTGTTGCTAAGTAAAAGCGTTTTGAAAATAGTTATAGAAGTCCCATAAAACCACTCCGACTTTTACATTATTTCATACGAGGCGGACTTACGTACTGATCGTCTAAAAAGGCCTTAAATTTTTAAAACCATTTTGAAGCTGGAGCCGCTTTATATTTAACCGGAAGTATAGAGCAGAAGCCGAGCCGGAAGTTACCAACACCGTTCGTAAACCGTTCTAAACCATAGACGAAGTACCAACCCAACCAAACCTCTAACTTTTTATTTGAATAAATTAACGAAATGGGTGGAAAATGGACGTAACTTTCCTATAAAATTAGTCAAACTTTTTGGATCCACGAGCCACACTTCGGCTATTAATCTCAGCATTCAATGTTTTGAATTTTGATAGCCTTTTGAACTGGGACAAAAGGCCGTTAATGGAAAATTTATTGGCGTCGTTACCAGCGAGGTGACACAAGTGTTGTATGAAACATTGAATACAACACAACACAGAGTATATTTACTTACCTACTGGTAGGCAAAGTGGTTACTTTGCCTTACTACCTACTTACTGGTTCCTTTGTTTAATTCCTACGTATTTTATCTAAGCTCATCTGCTGCACGCAATCAAATAGATCACCATTCTACCCCTATCCACTTAAATCCCTACTTTTCATTTCATTGCAATCACAGTCCCCTCTGTCTCCTCTGTCCAATTGGATAAACGCTTCCGAGAGTGGGTCACGTCACGTATCGTGTTGTTACAAATTGCTGGAATTGTATGTAGGTACACCTAGTAATAGGTATAGGTTTTAGAACTTTTAGAATAGTTTTTTTTCCAATGTCGTTTTTTCTTTTAAAAAAGGGGTACTAATTATACTATACCCCTATTTCATCATATAACTTAGGTAGGTATTAGTATCTCATCTATCGGTGGTGTAAGATAGAACAACTAAGGCGATTCGGCCACTCTACTCGAGCGGAGAAGGGATGTACCTTCCTAAATATGTTTAGGCACCTAGGTACCTATAAACCTTGTTCTACCATTCTACAACCAACCTAATGTAACTGACTTAGGTTAGCCGTTTTATTTAAAATCTCCGGTGGAAGCTGGCAACATCAAATCATAAACATAATAAACATTTAGCTCCTCAACCCTCTTCACTTCCTTCTATTCCAACCCTAATGAAATATTGAGGACTTAACCTTGAATTGAATATTATCGCTTATCGGAGACTCCAGGCTTTGAAAATTACGCTTTGAATTTGAAACTAATGTAAATAAGCCAAGGGTTGATGATTGTTTGGCAAATTCTTATCAGGGTCTCGCAGGATTTCTTGAGAAATAACTCCTATTTACCTACCTACCTGCTCTATAAATCTGATGAATAGCAAGCAAGCAACCTTTCCTGAAATATTTTCGTATTATTTGAAAGATTAATTCGGAAGTTCATTAGTCAAAGCACCTCTGCCGCGAACAACAAAAGCCTGAACAATCGACTGAGCCATTGTTTTAAAAGACATTGAAAAATCGATTGTCCAAGATCGGTCTATTATCTCTCAATTAGCTCTCAACGAGGAGCGTTTTAGATAAGTACCTACCTAGGTGCCCAATAGAAGCATCGCTGACAAGGGACATAGAATATAGTATTGTAATCACCAAAGAGGGTCCTGGTTAGTAGGTACGTTACCTAGGGAATCTGGGACCCATCTATACAAGTTACTTTAGCTATGCTTTTTTTATTTAGGTACCTATCCCTTATGGTATATAGCTTTCGCGATGGGCATTCAACTTGGGATATCTATGAAATTGTAAAAACATGAGCTTGTATCAAAATAAAATTTGAACGTGACTAAGCGTAAGTAAGTAAGTAGGTATGCCTCAAAGAGCTCGTGAGATTGCCTACCACGGGCGACGTAAACCAACAGACTTTTCTCCTTGGATCGTTTCTTTCAAATTCAAAATAAGTCCCACCTGGTTTCCAAACACGCCGATACTGCAAGCCGATGAGACCTGGTCAGCGCCGAACCACACCGCAGCCAGCCTCGGCGGGACGTTCAGTATGAACACCTGGCTGATGGCCACCACCGTCTGGCCGAGGAAGCCCAGCCAGAACATGTCCTGAGGCACTGAGAACACCTTCAGCCATGCTCCGAGGCATGTTCCAAATGCGCCGATGATCGTTGTCACTCGGAGGCCCTGAAACAAACGCGATGACGTTTAGACGTTTAGAGGTGATGGAAGGTGGAGGAAGTGGATGGTGGTTCAAAAGTACATTAAGTACTTTATGTACCTAGGCGTGGAAACGAGAAGAGAGAATGTACAAGTGCCTAACATAGGTACATCTCTCCGTTGTGCTCCACAATTTAAAATGTTGATTCTAAAAAGAAAACTAAATCACGATAGAACCATCTGCGTTATTTTTTTACAAGTATAAATCTATAAAATGACGGATATTGCATTTCATAATTAGTATTTTTCCAAGTGTTTCAAAATCGCTGGGAAAATATTATTTCCTGAGATAAATTCAGCTTTCAGTTCGTTTCATCTGGCGGAGAGCTTTTTACTAAGCGTAGAAATATGTCAGCTTCTTACGAAGAAATATTAGATTTGCGTGTGGAGAGGATGCTATTTTCTGTGAAACCTTTTGCTATAAGGTTTTAATTCTAGTGGTATCAGCTGTTCGGTTATTGTACCTATATAATGTTTAGCAACAGATCATATATGTCGGATATTTTATATTATTTTAGAAGTTTTTTTTAAGTTTTAGGTGTAACACTGTTTTTGAGCTTTGAGGTTAGGTTGGCAGGACTCCAAAGATGAAGATGTTTTGTTTTGTTTACGATTTTTTATAATTAAAGAAAGTGGTAAAATAAAGTGTAGATTCGTTTCAAATAGTGTCCAAATCCCACAACTTTTGGGGGCTCGTCCGGGATTGACCTAAATTTGGAGCGAATCGAAGACTGAAGACTCAAAATTTTGTCGCAAGATTCGCAAGTCATTCTATGAAAAGTGCCGGTGTGCCGCCATTGTGTTTTTTTTTTACCGAAGCTGATACGACTGAACATAGGCACAGATGTCATGGTAAAAAATGTTGCCATCGATGTTGCATTCTAATACTTTTCGGATATCATGGTAAAAAATATTGCCAACTAAAGAAGAATTCTGCTGAAATGTTTGCTTGAGATTTGGATAAGAAGATTAATTTTTGAAGACTAAAGACTAAATGAGTCCAAATAAGCCATCATTTTGTACGAAGACTAAAAGACGCAATTCCAAGAATTTGAAGATTAACACTAGTTTGACAACCACGATGCCGCCGAAAAAAGACGAAAAAGAGAGCGAAGATGAAGAACAAGACGTAGACGTACAGATTTCATTCAAGGACTTAGAGAAGTCGATGACCGTTTTTACCGGAGATGACACTTACCCTATCGAAGCTTTTATCGATGAATTTGAAGATACTGCCCAAATCATGAAGTGGACTAAAATTGAGAAGATGATTTATGCAAAGAGACTTTTAGATGGAACTGCGAAGTTATTTTTACGATCTTTGGGTAAAGTAAAAGACTACGCCAATCTGAAGAAAGCACTTAAAGAAGAATTTGGCCCTAAGATTAACAGTGCAATCATACATAAGAAGCTTGCTTCTCGTAAGATGAAAAACGATGAGACCTACCAACAGTATTTCCTGTCTATGAAAGAGTTGGCACTTCATGGCAAAGTTGAAGACGCTGCACTGATGGAATATGTCATTGATGGTATCCGCGACCTGGAGATCAATAAAACTATTTTATACGGTGCTTCAGACATGAAAGATTTTCGAAAGAAATTGGACATCTATAGTGACTTCAGAAAGAAGGTGCCCAATAAACCTGCACAGACTGGACAGTCATCTGGACATCATTCAACCCGTAAGACTCATGTGAAAAGATGCTACAACTGCGGTGAATTAGATCATCAATCACCCGCCTGTCCGAAGGGAATAAAATGTTTTAGATGTAATGAATTTGGCCACAAGTCTACTGAATGTCCAAACAACAAACCCAAGAAGACGCTGAATATTCAAAATGAATATGAAGAAGAGAAAGTTCCCTATAAGAAGATAAAGATTAATGAGCACGACTTTGTAACCTTAATAGATACTGGGAGCGATATTAACCTTATCACTAAATCAGAGTTTGAAAAGATTAAACAAAAAATTCAAGATTATGAAACAGAATCAACGTGTATAACCGGAATAGCGAAGAATAAAGTTTATACTGAAGGAGTATTTACAGCGAATGTAGAAATTGATGAATACTACACAGACGTTAAATTCCATGTTGTGCAAGATAGCGATATACCTGTAACGGTTCTAATTGGAAACCCTATCCTAAAAGACTTCGAAGTATGTTTTACACCCGATGGTGTTTTCGTGGAAAAAATTATGCACCTTACACTTTTAATGGAAGAGAAAGACGATGAAAAAAAGTTTGATATTGAAGACTCTAAATACAAAGAAAGGATTCATAAGATGTGCGAAGAGTACAAGTGTAGTGAGAAGAAGAAGGAAAGTAACGTTGAACTGAAAATAATACTAACCGATGAAGATCCAGTTTTCCAAAATCCACGACGCCTATCACCCTTAGAAATGACTGCTGTGAATACCCAGGTGAAAGAATGGTTGGACCAAGGAATAATCAAACCTAGTAAATCAGATTTTGCCTGCCCTGTAGTTCTGGCTGATAAGAAAGATGGATCACGTAGAATGTGTATGGATTATCGACGACTGAATAAAAAAGTGATTAAAGAAAGATTCCCTCTACCCATAATAGAAGATCAGATTGACAAGTTGAAGGAAGCAAAAGTGTTCACATCACTTGATTTGAAGAATGGTTTCTTACATGTGAGAGTACACAAAGACAGTCAAAAGTATACATCATTTGTAACTCCTCAAGGTCAATACGAGTTTCAGAAAATGCCTTTTGGATTGTGTACAGCGCCATCTGTTTTCCAAAGATTTATTAACGACATTTTCAGCGACCTGATTATTGATGGTACCCTGCTGGTCTACCTTGATGATTTAATCATACCTTCCAGAACAGAAGAAGAAGCAATAAGTAAACTAGAGAAAGTACTTAAAAGAGGTGAAGAATTTGGTCTAGAATTTAACTGGAAGAAATGCCACTTTTTAAAGAAGAAGATTCAATATCTTGGCTACATTATTTGTAACAACGAAGTTCGACCGTCGCAAGAGAAGATTAATGCTGTAGCTAATTTTAAGATTCCCAACAACGTAAAAGCTGTTCAGTCATTCCTTGGACTGACAGGATACTTCAGAAAGTTTATTAAGAATTATTCCCTGATTGCGAAGCCTATGACTGATCTGTTAAAGAAAGATGCTTTATTTAATTTTGATGAAAGATGTGAGGAAGCCTTTATGGAGTTAAAGCAAGTATTGTGTAGTTCACCAGTTCTCCGAATATACAATCCTGACTTAGAAACCGAACTGCACACTGACGCAAGCGCAGATGGGTATGGAGCTGTTCTTTTACAGAGAAGCCCTAAAGACAATCAACTTCATCCCGTTCACTATATGAGTAAGAAAACGACTCCAGCCGAAAGAAAATATCATAGCTACTACCTAGAGATTTTAGCTATTGTCGCCGCTATAAAGAAGTTTCGAGTGTACCTTCTGGGGATACATTTTAAAATAATCACAGATTGCTCAGCCCTAACTATGACGCTGCAGAAGAAAGACTTACCTCCGAGAGTAGCTCGTTGGGCCCTGCTTTTGGAAGAGTATGACTATAAGATTGAGCACAGACCAGGAGCACGAATGCGACACGCTGACGCACTGAGCAGATATCCAACTTGCCTCATGCTTACCGAAACTACGGCTCGTATAAGAAAAGCTCAGAATGAAGATGACTTTGTAAGACTGATTAAGAAAATTTTAGAAACAGAGAGGTACCAAGACTACATTATACAGAACGAAATATTATACAAGAAGAAAGATGGAATTAATCTGATTGTTGTACCTAAGAAGATGCAGACTGAAATAATTAGAAAAAATCATGAAAGAGGACATTTTGGAATCTTAAAAACCGAAGAACTGATTAATAGAGAATATTTCATTGAAAACGTAACAGAGAAGATAAGAAAAGTAATTAGTAATTGCGTTGAATGCATTCTAATATCGAACAAAAGAGGTAAAAAAGAAGGATTCCTACATCCGATTGACAAGGGTGACGTTCCACTGTCGACATACCATATCGATCATCTAGGACCAATGACTTCGACTCATAAGAATTACAAATACATCCTTACCGTCGTAGATGCTTATACGAAGTTTACGTGGATTTACCCCGTGAAGACTTTAACCACTGAAGAAACTTTAGAGAAGTTAAGACTGCAACAGCAAACTTTTGGTTCACCTGAAAGACTGATCACCGACCGAAACGCTGCTTTTACTGCTAATGACTTTCAAGACTATTGTAAAAATGAAAATATTGTGCATTATACGATTACCACTGGACAACCAAGAGGAAACGGCCAAGTTGAACGTATCCACCAGATCATTATCGCCGTATTGAGTAAGTTAAGCGCTGATGACCCGACTAAATGGTACCGCCGTGTGTCTAAAGTACAAAGATGTCTGAACGGAACATACCAAAGAAGCATAAAAATGACACCATTTGAGCTGCTTTTTGGCACTAGAATGAGAGATAAAGACGACGAACTCCAAATATTGATAGAAGAAGAAAATATAAAGAGCTTTAACGATAAAAGAGAAGAGCTTAGAAAGAAGGCTAAAGAATCAATACAGAAAATACAAGAAGAGAACGTAAAAAACTATAATAAAAAACGAAAAGAAGCAAAGTCCTATAATATTGGTGACCTAGTAGCCATAAAAAAGACACAGTTTTCACAAGGAAGTAAACTGTTTCCAAAATTCTTGGGACCCTACGAAATAGTAAAATGTAACAGAAACGATCGTTATGCCGTGAAGAAGATCGGTAACAGCGAAGGCCCGATTAACACGACTACCTCAGCTGATCTCATGAAGCCGTGGATTTCACCAGAAGACAATTCATCTGGGACAGATGATTGATCAGGACGGCCGTGTCGGATATTTTATATTATTTTAGAAGTTTTTTTTAAGTTTTAGGTGGTAACACTGTTTTTGAGCTTTGAGGTTAGGTTGGCAGGACTCCAAAGATGAAGATGTTTTGTTTTGTTTACGATTTTTTATAATTAAAGAAAGTGGTAAAATAAAGTGTAGATTCGTTTCAAATAGTGTCCAAATCCCACATATATATATGATCCTACACTGGGTTTAGCTAACCTTTGGTTGTGATGACAGCTATATGTTAAGTCTCTAAAAACTTATGAAAATTAGGCCAAATTCCTCTAACGGTCTAAAAATTGGTCACCAGAGTTAGCGTGATCGCTATAACCTGAATTGAACCTGAAACCTAGATGCCTAAAGTAAAAAAACCAGATTTTCAAGTGCTATTCACAAAGATGACAATAAAAACTGACCACTTTTCAATACATCATGCGAGAGTAACACAACCTTGAAAAATAATATTATATTCAACTTATCCTAACAATACAGCGATTACTAACCAACCTACCTAGGTACGTAAATAATTTTCTGAAAATTACGGTTATCATAATTTAACTTGCACACGGAAATGTTAAACACTGTATTTTGTGAAACTATTGTATAGACGTGCATTGCATAGTGTTCATTCATAATCTTTTATACACTTTCCTGTAAAACTATAACCGTATCTAAAGGTTCCTTCAGTTTATTTTATGACGGTTTGATACTGAAATGCTGGTGGCTGGTCTATCGAGCCCGTTACAGATCTACCTGACACTAACCGGCTTTACCTAACAATAGCAAGCTCAACGTAGTAGCCTAACCATTTGAATCGTAGGTATATCACCGACCAAGTTAGATACCTCTTTCTGCCGCCAAGCAGAGATGCTCGTCTCGGAGTGATGGAAGCAGTGCGATGCCGCAAAGCGCACGTCCTAAGGGAACGTGCTCAGTGAGATAATACGTTGTTTATAGGCAGAGGTTAAGAGGTACATCTGCTTCTTTCATCACTTGTTCTCATTAAAATAAAAACATTGCAGAGTATTATAAGTATAGGTATGATAACTTTCAGAGGTCAAAGCGGCCACCGTTTTTTGGGAAACCTTGAATTTACACATTATTTGGATAAGCAATTTTAGCCATTTACAGCCGCTTAGATAAACGCAAGCCATTTAAATTAACAAGGCAGGATTTTAGCTACTTAGGATTTGCAAAGGTTAAAAATTGGTAAACTGTTTAAATAAACAAGATTATGTCAAGGTAAAGTAGCACAAGAATCGTAAATTTTACATATATAGACAGCCTACCTATGTTTAAATTTATTTATTAATAGGTAGGTATATGCCACAGACTCAGGTCCGACCGTACGTATTTGCTGTTACGATCCGGCTTCAAGCTTAGATATTTGTATTCTATCAGAATACCTACGAGTCTGTGCTTTATACTTTCAGGCAGGCATGTCTTAATTTCCTGAATAAGTTCCTGCGCTTAGTTTTAGTAAAAAAAACTTTTCTTGTTGTTGGCACGCACAGAAAACTTTCTTTTCCCCGGGTCAAATCTCGTCCCAGTAACAAATCATGGAGATAACTATGCAAATTGAATTATCCTCGTGGATATATTGCCACAAATAATCAAAGCTGCCACTGTGCCAACTTGTCAAACTGTTGGGGATAACGTTACGTGATGTTGCAAATGAAAACTGGAAAGGTCAATGAACAAAAGCTAACAAAAAAGTGGTGTGGTGATAGAGTTGCTTACTAAGCACTTTTTACCCGGGTTGATAATATATTTTGTATCGGCGCTATAATCAAATCTACACTCCTTGTATCAGCTGGTCAGCGATCAGCTACATCAGAGATCGTTAACATCATGCTAATATTAATAGAAGTTCTTCAATAGATAAATAAGGCAGTTCAAGTGAAAACAACTGTACCATAACTCTGGAATAGTTATTACCGAGTTCATCAACTTATTTTATCTGTCACACAAACATAGTAAGCTGAGGTAAAATGTCTGAAGTTTAATTAAATCGCACATCGCATGATGTTTCCATCAGCCCGCGCAAGCTTTTAGAGCGAGTGTTTCGACGTGTAATGAAATTTGTTTGAGAGCTGACTGTGGGTTATAAAGTTGAGTGTTTTGCTCCACCACCTTGGGAATTTCAGCGAAGTGCTCAGCTTGCTTGAGTTACAGATAAAAAAAATATAGAAAATCTTATAGATACCTGTAGTGGGTAAGTGGTAGATTGTTGCAAAGGCAAGCTCTAGCCTGAAAATTTAATTGTTATAGACTAATACATAAGCAACACTTAGGTGCAAAATTTTCCACTTTCACGCTTTGGAGTACTAGGAAATTCGCTTTTCACATGTAGCGCTTCGTGCCTCAACATTTTGATATGCCTCTACGTATACCTACAGCAAATGAAATGTTTTATATCGACATCGAGATTTACCGGTTGAAACGGATACACAATCCACCGGCAGGTTCTATTTCCGGATAAATCCTTTCGCATTCAACAACCGAAAAGGATTTATTCCGAATTGAATTCGCATTTGAATTTGCAAATCTGTTGTAGATTAATTCTAGGTAAGCTTTTTGTAACTTTTATATGAAATAGACCCTTGCTTGTATCAAGTTTCTATGTACTATAATTATATGAAACCCAAACATGCTGATTAAAAATAATAATTAAATTAGGTACGTATACTCGTTAGTACTTTAAAAGTTGTCTGCACAAGATCACTATCAAAATACTGCGTTGTATAAAAAGTAAAGTGTTTTAGTACTTGTGGTTAGCAAGAGTAGGTTATCTTCTTTAGTAGTAAAGCAACTACCTACGTTATCGACACAAGTCAAGATTTGCGAGTGATAAGGTTGCCAGACTATTTAGTAGTTTATAAACAATAAAATACTCTTTCTTTATTTGACAGGCGGCATGGCTCAGTCGGTAGTAGCTCTGCCTTCCGTGCTGTAGGTCGTGGGTTCGATCCCCACCGAGAACAAACATTTGTGTATGGCAAACGTAGATGCTCGTTCTGTGTCTGGGTGTTATATTACTATGTATTATAAGTATGTATTTACAAAAAACAAAAAATTGTATAAGTATTATATCAGCAATCTAGTTTCCATAGTATAAGCTCTGCTTAGTTTGCGGGACTAGAGGGCGTTGTGTGTAATGTCCAAGAATATTTATAAATTTATTGTTTCTATGAGATCTACGTGAAATAACATGCTGTTGTGACTTTTGCAAGTGTGAGCAACCTTTGGCCACCAAAGCGCTCCAACAGTTCCAGTTGTAAATAGAGTTCAATTTAATTCCAGCAGCTTGACAATTTATGGCTTACGCTGCGCCTTGTGCTGGCTTTTTATGTCCTCGCAGTTGCAAACTCACGCAAATCCATTTAACCACTGTCACGTACACCTTTCCAATGTATATGCTTCGTAGTGGAAAGCTTAGTACACCGGTAATTTTTCATAACTTACCTACTCAGATCACCGCCTTTTGCTAAAAGATTAGTAAACAAGTAAACGCCAATAGAGACTGACATTGGCAAATTCGTGGCAGCCCTAGCCATCGAACAGCTACAAGAAAAAGAAGAATATGTTTGGTACCTAGTCTAGTATTTTTAGAGAAAGCATAAATTTATGACAGAGCTATCTATTAGCTACCTACCTATTAACAAACGTTCACACTAGAGGGGCTGGTCATGTGTAAAAGTTACAAGGCTGATTTTAATCAAGTGTTTATCTTATTTAGGGTTTATATCCTCTAACTCATTGTTTTGTAGGTTATATTTCATTTAAATTTCCATAATTTACTTAACTGAATTTCGTGTTTGTTTAAGCAAGAGACAGTGTCCCCAGAGGCCTTGTTGACTTAATTATTTAGACTTAGTAAGGTGGAAGCTTTGTCGAGACAGAACTCAATCAACCAGGATTAAACTCTAACTAGGGCTACAATGCCTGAGGGGTATAAACGTATCGTAACGACCGCGTATCCGAGGTACACTGCGCGGTGACGCTGCAACATTCGTAGTCGACCTGGCGTTGACGCGCAGTGTGCCCCAAATACGTTAAAATTACGTAACATGGCGAGTGTCACATATAATCGTACTCTCAAACGTGTGCTCGTAACTTTGCGTTTTTCTCATTTGATTTACCTACAAATATTGAGATTTGTTCAATCATTTTCCAATAGTACAAGATCATTATAATACTATACTAGTACCAATAGTACTCGTAATTGGTTTTATTTCATGAAGTAAATTTGGTCGGATGAAACGAAATAAGCTACTTACGTTCGTAAAACATGTAGGTAACATAACAATGAGTACCTACTTACACAAGACAATAGTGATGATTCAATACTAGACCGCGTATTACGTGATAAGAAGAATGACGTTGGTACTTTACTTATGTACCCAATATACCCATTAATAGGTAGGGAATTTATTTATCACCAATAACACGTGTTTAAGTGTCTTCTTCAGGTCTCGTAGGTAATCTTACGTAGGCTAGAAACACACTGATAACGTTAAATAATACCTACCACTAGCAATAATAAACGAACCTAAAGATTATTTTGCACACGCAACTCCTGTAGTCGCTATTGTATGTACCTACGTACAGTCAGTGCCTTGTGCTGAACGATTTATAAGATTGTTCATTATCCAATTATGTTTTGGGAGCTTTTGTCTTTGTCCTAAAACATTTGAAGAATTTAGATACATATTAACTTATTTCGTATAGTTTCATTGATGGAACTGCAGAATATTTTAAGACCGCATTATAACTTGCATTTTGAAAACTATTTTTTTTTATCGACTTACGTTACTGTTTATCCTGTGCACTTTGAAACGACATAATAATATGACATCTTTTGGGTCAAATATTATGCTCACTGAAGGCTCCACTATGAGCTCGATAAATCTGTTGTCATCTCTTTTCCACTTGCAAGTACCAACGACAGTTTTTTTATAGAGCCTCTAGAAATAACAGAGGATTATAAGATGTGATTAAACAGAATACAGTGACGTATCAGTGCGTCAATATCATTTAACAAAGGAATCCAGTCAATAAGATTAGTATTTTATTAGATTAACGCGCTAGGAAATTCTTCGAAAACGGTAAGCCAGTAAAACTTTAGTAGGTATGTACTTTATTGATCTTTATCTAAACCAATAAAAATGTAATAAGACTAAGTATAATAATATGTAGGTGTGTATTTATTTTCTATGTGTGTTTAGGACTGTTTCTTTCTAATAAGCTAGATGTAAGTACCTATTCTGAATTTATCAAACCAGCATCATAAAAAAATTAATGTATTACAGCTGTCGTGTGTACAGGAATTTTTATACCTCTCGATAGCGTTATATTATGCAAAAAATAATAGTGACACCATTTTGAAAAGAAGTCTATGAAGCAGCCGTTCTCGGCCTAATGACGACTTGCAGAACAGCCAGTGAAGTTACAAAGAAGCGGATGTCCGGATAGGTGCCCGCCGCCACCACTCGCTCATACGGAAATCTATAGTCTGGTTGGTTTCGAGTCAAGCAGATACTAAGAGTGGTTTTTTAGCAGGAGGTTTAATTACCGATTGATATTATTAATTAGTAAAACAAAATACTAGAAAAACTGGTTCGCAAAAAAGTTCTTCTAGTTTCACAACGCATTTAGAATTCTAAACAAAGGTACGTCTAGCACCTTAAACGTGCTAGATTAGTCTAGCTACTTAGGTAGACTTATCTACTTAGGTAGATCCTCAAACGAAGGAGGAAAAATTTACTTGTATCCATTGACCTTACTGTTTCCATGTCGGTAAAGCCAGTAGACAAATGTATACCTACTCGATAACATCAACCAAATGTTGCATTTACGTTGCAAAAAATAATTAGTACCTATCTAGACTTTGTTTAGACTAAAATAAATGTAGGTACGTAAAGGTTTGAGTGTCTTTTTAAAAGGAAACAAAAAAAGAAAGATAAAACCTATTAATCTGGTGAAGAAACCTTCCGTCTTTCGTTTGGCAGAGCCTTGTATCGCATATTTTTATGACTGGCAATAAAATCTGAGAGATAGTGGGCTCTTGACGAGGATAAGTGGATACGAGTGTACAAAATACTTGTTTATATTCTGGTCAATTGTACTGCACATATCTTTGAGGATATTCTTGCGCAGATTTATGTGAGAACGGTTTCGACTTGGGAGTTATCTTCCTAATCTCCAAGTCTCCAGCATAATTACCTAAGTATAATGAAGATCTGAGAAGGTTTTTGAACCCGGCTATTTAACGCGACCTTCGAATGGCAACACCATCGTCACCACAGTAGGCACACTTAAAAGAATAAAACACAATATGCGAAAATAAATCCATGCTCCTAACCAATGAGGACAAACAATAAGAGGCAAAACTGTTGGATTATGAAAATCGTTTAGCCGGTTTTAAAAAAAGTTTCACTACAAGAATAAAGTTTTACTACCTGATAATATAAAATATGAGAGACCTGCTTCCAAAACTAATTAGGGATTCTCCATGTATAATTCAACTCATCAAAAACCAGATGTAGCCTAGTACAAGGCGTTTACTCCCGCCTACCTAATAAACGATACACACCACATTCATCCTGAATGGTAAATTACCCTCCACGTTAGTGCTTGGATGTGGGTGTGGAAGTAATGTCCCAGGGGTGGATTATGTAGGCCTGCGGGAAATCAAATAGCGGGAAAACTCATTTCCCGAATATGCTTTTGCGTCACGAACGAATGATAGGGTACTAGTAATACCGATCTGTTTTCAACTATTTTCTAGAGTTAGAATTGTCTGACCCCATACCATACTGACTTGACCACGTTGTAGATTACCAAATAGTATCATCATCATTTCCCTGCCCTTATCCCACGCTAGGTGGCACAACATGTTTTCTTCTTCCACTCACTCCTATCATTCGTCAACTCTGAATCTACTCCTCTCACATTCATTACCAAATAGTATGTATGCGCTAAACAAATGCCGATACTAAACGTAGTGTTTATAACATGAAATATTCAAATTGACAATAAAAAACTACTTTGAAACATTCACATAAGTAGCTCTTTCACGCTGATGTTTTAGGCTAGGAACGTATTAACCTTGATACTAAGTAGTAGTGTGGAGGATATGAAAAAGTATTATGCCATTTTAATTTAAAATGAGTAGACAAGTTTCTAGTGTCACCTATATTTTTATTCTCACGTGATCTACATTTTACGCTATATTGGTAGTAAAGGTTTGTCCATTCATTCAGCCTAACATAGAAGCACAAATAAGTATTCCTAACCATCACTCTAAATATACTATCCTATAGCACTAGTGTCCATTGTACTCGTACCATCCATCTCAATAACTTGTCTATTTGTACTAAATACAATTTCCACTAGGTTCTCTCTTTGAGGCTGTTACCCATCAAACAGTACTTAAAAATTTGTGAGGTTTATACAAACTCATTTGGTCAACAAAAACTGCGTCATTTATCTCGCACACCATGTAAGTAACGTACTTATCGTTCTAAATCTAATACGTCTTAGTAATCAAACTAAATGTCTTGCGTGGTGCAGCGGGTGTAACCAGCTGAGACGCGAAGAAGTGCAGGTTGTCTCACCAACTGAGACGCGAAGAAGTGCAGGTTTATTTCCTGCAGTAGATAACTTTAGCACGGAATAAGGGTAGGTAGAGTAAACTATTTAGTGGACGAGTAACTTGCTACCCTCATTTTTAAATATACTTGTAAACTTCGTAGAGTCTGTATATTGAGCTATTTATTGAGTTTAAATCCGTCTCTGGAGGTACTAATGGAAATACCTACCTGGTTTATAAATTTTGCGACGGGCTGATGTGTTTACGGGTACCTGTCACTGTCACACTCACGCACCAAGAGATTTACGCAACGATCTTACACAGGATGCTGTGTGCCGCAAATCTCGCTCTTTAATCAATAGACTGAGATCTATTGAAATAGACCAATTAGGTAGGTATTCATTGAAAGAACTACTAGATTAAGATAAAAGTGCTTATTGTCAAATTATCATGGTTCACAAGTACCTACAACGCTGTATAAATATTTGTAAATATTATAAAAAATATATATAATAGGTAAATATCATTTAGTTTAAAGGATAAGTTATACTTACGAGTAGCAACCAATTAACTCTATCATGTGGTACTATAATAAAATTATACCTACTTTGATTAGATGATAAGTTAATTTTATTGAAATAACCTTATCTGGTAACTACGAGTATATGGTGCGAAGAAGAAACCTAGGGCATAATTGGTATTTTATATTACCAGCGTATTTGGTAGTAAAACGAGACAAACGCTGCTGGCAGCAGCATGTCGCGCATCTTGCGACGTCGTGTACAAAACAGCCCTTCTGTTTTCAACAGAATGTTACGCATGAGTTGTGTGTGTGAAGTGACTTTCAAGTTCCAAGTGTTTTGCGAACACTTTCGCACAGACTGGAGAATTGAATCCAGTGCCGGGGCATAGTGAGACGCGTGCGCGATAGCTGATTATTACGATAAACTACAAAAGATGATTTAAGTTAGATGTTTGTTTCACTATCACGCCGCAGTTATCATTAGTACTCTCTATTTTTTTAAGCTAGAGTGGGATGGACATTATCAAAATGCATGAAGACAGGTGAGCAACCAGTCGTCACACAATGGGTGCCTACAGATGGGCGACGAAGCCGGGGCAGACCCAAGAAGTGTTGGCTAGACCACCTCGACACATTCCACAGAGCCTGGCGGGAAGCAGCCGGTGATTGTAAAAACTGGAGGGATATGGGGGGATCCCACAGCTGGGCAAAAGTCTCAATTTTTATATAGAGTAGGAGTAACATAATCTAGCTTCAATATAGACAATAGGCGAAATAATAACAAGCTAGCACGTAGCACTTAGCCAGTCAGGAATAAAATAATTTTATAAAAACCTGCATGTTTTGTTAATTTTGCAAAGATGAACCACAAAGAGAGCACTTGCCAAATTAAAATAACAATCATCAAGGTTTTGCCACATTTACGTACTTTGTTGACTCAACTGACAATGTCTTTATTGTTTTGTTAGATAAGTACATAGTATTTTAAGCCAATTTTTTAATCACTAAGGAAAGCACTCTAACCAAGGTCTGCGGTGGTGTATCACTATCAGTCACTGGTAATGAGAGTGCCTCGTATTTAAGACTATGCTCAATCCAATTCAAGGTGAACACTTGAGTAAATAGAGACTTTTTGAGATAGCGGCAGTTTGATCTACGAATCGAATTCAACAGTGTTCAACATTGATCTACCACAACACTATATGTTTTATTTGTTTTTACAATAATACTCGTGAGTTTTTATACAATTTGTAAATTGTTTAATACAGCGCTCGCATTAAAATTAATTCTGTTTTTACGTATGTGTAAGTTAAGTGCAGGCATATCGAAAACCATGAACTATGACTAATTTTACTTTAAAGTCATTATTATTGAGACAAAACTCAATATTCTTACGTAAAACATTTAAAAATTGTATACATGCAAAATTAAAAATATTCAGGGCGTAGACGTGGTACGAAACTCTACGGGGCGCGTTCAAATCTTTTGTATCAAAACGAGTAATAAACTCTTGAAGTACCTATTAACTTATCGAATTAATTATACGAAACTCGAGAAACTTGCAGGCAAGAGTGCCCAAACGATTCTGAGCTCAGTGGACCGTTCGTTACGTTAATTAAAATAAAAAGTGCCTTCGTAGTTGGTAAGAGCTACGGTAGCTTTCGACCAAAGCTGTGTGAGGTAGGTAAGCAAACAATAATTAGAAAAATATATGGTAAAGTTGCTGCATTTTGCGTAACCCTTATGGCCAAGTTATTTTTTTTTAAATGGGAGGAAGTTAAAATCAGTGGGAAATATAGAAAACTGAGAAATGCAGGCATGACGTTCTAAAGACCGACTCAATGACAAATTGACTAAAACTTATTGACATGTTCTTTTGGCTGATTCTATAGTTTTCCCCTGTTTGAGTCCCCTGCGTAGGGGATTTCTGACTACTGAACGTAGAATTAAGTGGCAGAAAATAACACATAAGATCTATATAGTGGGTACGTACCCTCCTATTTATATCTATGTGTGGCCAATAAAAAGTTTTTCTTTCTTTCTTCTTTCTTTCTAGTGTACTTAATACAAATGTTTTTATTATTACCAAGATAATAATAATATTAACAGTGTTGAAAAAAATACTTGTATCAGGAAATTCCGCTCTTGCCAGTATACTTAACATCATATAATATTTTAAGTATCATAAGCATGTAAGTTTTACTAATCCGATGACACACTTTTGAACAGCGTCGTTGATCTTTTATGGTGTATAAAATTGTTACCCTTCGACACATTGGTATAACCCAGTAGGTAACCCATAATTTACCGGAACATGGGTGTTATTGGTCGCCGTATGTTTGCGGTATGGCCGCGTCAGGAAAATACTGTGCGTAATATTTACGTGAACAGGTGTGAGGGACAGATTATGAGGCCAATAATGCTGACCACACTGGTAATTTTACGAAATGAAATATAAGAATTTACCATGATAAAAATACAGCTTTTATTACATAGACATAAAAATAAAGAAAGTCTACAGAATCAATCGGCTTATGCCAGGTACCTCAAACTAGGTACCTCGGAAAATGTGGACCTCAAAATACCACTGGCAAAACTTACACATGATGGAGGAGTGTTGAAACAAATCTGTAGAAGTCTTGTAACGTCAGTCCGAAAGAGAGACGAGTCAGCGAGAGTCAGAATGAGTCAGCGAGTAAAAAGAGTTCTTCAGCTTTGTTCTGTGTTTGTTTTGGGCATTGTTTCCTACGTTATCTTCAGATTTACTAAGTATGTATTTTTTTGCACGCAAGAACACACGTCATGTGGTCGAGCTGTGTGGGTGACTTACTTATCTAACGAATGAGAAACTGCATAGATAGATACATTAATTGCATGTTTGTTTATAGACTTATCAGAGGTCAGTCGCATTGAGTTGCAGATCAACATTTTGCAACTAGTGACTACTGCATTCCTGCAGAACAGGAGGCGAGTTAAAAACCAGTATTGGCTGAAGAGTTCTTCTGCAATTTTTATAAGAAACTAGCCGTCGCCCGCGACGTTGCTCGCGTTCTACCCTTTAGAGTGTGACGTTTCAAAATTCCTTTCTTAGTGCACCCCTACACTATATAAGGATACTACCCACCAAATTTCATACCTCTAGGACTTATAGTTTAGGTTGTGCGTTGATTCTAAGTCAGCTTCAAAAACGTTTTATATATTTAGATGATTGATGATGTGTTTTAGTAGCTCTATAAAATAATAGAAATACTTAATATCTCGCAAAAGTAACAACGCCACGTTCCTCTTCGGAATTATGCCGGAGTAAAATTTTGCAGCCTTTCTGTTACGAACCGGTTGCCCGACCCACAGAATAAACGATACTATTTATTCGTGTTTTTCCTTACCGTCTTTTAGATTTTAATATAACTTGTTGTCGAGCAAACCTAATCTGTTTTGCGAAACATTTTGCAAAGTTTGTAATTAAAATTCAAGAATCCAATTTGGAACTCTTCAACGAAAATACTGACACTTCGAGCATTTCAAATCATTAAGCAGTTCCAAGTTTGTTATTGGAATTTAAAGTACATACCTGTTCCACGTTTAAGAAGTAGGTCAAATAGTTTTTGCACATGTTCAAAACCAGGGGCTTTGCTCAGTTTGTGACGTCAAATGACATCGAAAACTCGTTTCGTCCACGAGTGTCGTTTGAGTTTTTGACACATATATGACGTAATTTCTATTATACTAAAATCTCTGTCAAACTGAGCATAAGGTGCTCTATAACAGTACTTACGCTGCAAATAAAGTAAAATAAATGGTGGTCTTATCATGGAGTGCATTACTTTTCAGAGCATGTCCTCAAGCCTTCATGGTTTTTACGATTTTCACGTTTTTTATAAATCACCCGGAATTTTGACTTCGTCCCTGACGACCGCTTGCCCTCTTAAATTTACCATTTGTATAAGTAGTAGGTACCTTATATCTTTGGTAGTACCTGTACCTACTTACATGCAATATTGAGGTTACTAGTTTCCTTACGATGACGTTTTCCTTTACCGTGTGAGAGATGGAAAAGAACAACGACCGATTTCAAACCTACAACTTTAAATTCAGTAGGTGCTTTTTATGTCCACTGGACATTGAACATGTCTTAGCACCTTTAAATGGTCTCAAAGATTTGAGCACCTGAAGCCTGGAGATTCAAAGGAGTTTTCTATATTATGATAATATCATGAGTCATTTTATTTCAAACATAAATACTCACCATTTTATCCAAGAGCCAGCTAGCCGGAAAGATGAGCGGTATGTAAGTGATCATGTAAATCATGGAGGTCCAGTACACCATGATGCTGGAGATCCCGTAGTGCTTCACCACGGCGTCCTGAATAATGCTGTACTGCACCCATTGCATGCTGTTCGAGGCCGAGTAGAAAACAAACACGAAAAGAACCAACCAACGTATGGGGTACACCGTGTATTCCGTCGGGACTTTTTTAGTGGGTGATTCGATCATCCCCTTTTCAGCCACCCCGTCCATGACGCTCCCGCTAACTTCTATGTTTTTCTCCGTCATTGTAAATTATTGTCGCTATTACTAATTTGGCAATATTATGGCGATTGCTTTTAAAGCTACAAGTTCCTAGAGCTAAGTTATTATTGTCGTTATTTCCCGCGCGCGGTTTGTTTTAGTCGAGGTCTGGCATGCGTGTGGTTCGCGCGGCTGCCATCCCACGACTGTTTTCCATTTTCCTCCAAGCGCGACTCGGCACGGATCTCTGAATGGATGACTTCCGGAGAACCCTCGCACTGATTGCAATGACACCGGTCTAATAGTACTATTTATTTATAAACTGCGCTGGTTGGATGTCAACAGTGTAATCAAGTTATTGTTGAGAATGAAAAGATTAGGGTTAGTCATGAATCAAGTTGAGTCGTCGAACGAAATAGAACGAGCGTAAAACAGGTGGCCTTATCAGTTAGCTGATGATGCTCATTGTTGCGCTAATTAATTTAGTTTAAGCAGAACCTGATTATGATTTTTATTGTGATTAGAATAGCGTATGAGCTTACGTCACAGTTGTAAAGAACAATGATATTACATGCTAATTAATAGTTTAATAGTTCATACTTAGTTATTCATTGATATTTACAAGGCAGGCGAATATAAATTAACATAGTCAGCTAGGAACTTAACTTACAGTACCAAATCTAATATTACCTATTATCAAATTAACATAATGTCGTAAAAAATTCTATTAAAATTTTTATATCCTACTCGGCACTGGAATGTTCAACTTTGGTCATACTTGTCTGTTTGTGTAAACGTCCAACGCGCCAAACTGAAAATATCCTCTCCATTGTGATTCAAAACAGCCACTTTATTCGGTCACAGACGAACTCCGAAATAATCGTTTTCGTCCATTATGCTACCGAATATTTTGTAGAACGAATAAATACTTTGTTTATTTATTAATTTTAATCTTCATTTGTGTTTGTATGATTTTTTCTGGGTAACTACTTAACTGTACCTATCTGTTTAGTTTTTTATTATTTATTTTGATGGAATTATTAGGATCATACCTTACTTGATTTACCTACATACGAATAAATAAACTCTGTATTAGAAAAACCAGCACTTTATACACAGAAGGTTTTTAAAGCTCCCATAGGTTGACAAATCATGTCCCGTATTTTCTTATCAACAAAATACACACTGTTTATTTTGCAGCGACAGTATTTTAGAGTGGATGCACTTATCTGCTTTTAGCGTGCACTTGCTGTGTGCTAAGCCTCGAGTTTCTGCAAAACTAAGTTATAAAAATTATAGTGCCGCTTTGTAAATGTTCTTACGACATTAGCAGCATAGTGGATCACTCTCTGGCTGCAGGTTGCATGTGGCATAATATTTTAAAATTAAAATGTTACTGCCTTGCATTTGACAGTAGCATTAGAGTATAAATGAAAACCAGCTTATTTTGGTTTGGTGTATCCTTTGTTGTTCAAAACAGAGTTGGCTTTATTCTTCGAATAGGCACCATCAATTACAAACTGTCTGCGTAATTCACGGTGTCATCTCAACTTGGACCACATGTAGTCGATTTTATTAGAAATCATCGTACGATTAGTAATGTATTAGGTATTCTTCTGAGGAAATTCCTAAGAGTTTTATGCCTTGTTATGAAAACATACAAATTAAGTAAGTAAACTTCGCAGAATCTTGAGATTGTTATTTCATTACATTTTCATCTGGCAGGGTAATAATCGCAAAATAAAATGACGTAAGAGATGACATCACATTGCAATATCATAAATTGTAGAGCCTTTCGTAAAATAAGTCTAACTTGGCAGTTTTAATTTCGCTTTGCAAATTCTTCGCTAATTTGAATAATGTACTTTGGTAACATTTTGTCGCACCACATGGCAACGCAGTGGAACGGGTGGCAGCCGTGTGCATGTGCAAATTGTGCAGTCTTGTGATTTTGGCGTCATTTCTCTTAATGATACCCGTAGAAAGATTCTGGGTGCTTATAGTCCTGCTTAATTCCTTTACAATTTCAATAGCGGTGACGCAAACGAGCCGCGTGTTTCCAACGATCTCGGCAATTTGTTGAAAGAGCTTCGTTTCACTAAATTTTAATTAGTTGCAACTGAATTTTAAGATAACGTATTTTACTGCGCTATTTTCTCTGGCTACAAAGTAGAGATCATGTAATAGTAGTAGTTACTAATTAAAAATTTTCTACTTTGTGTAAATATGAAAAACTAAGAAAATGTTAGTTTGTATTACATTTTCGCTCTTTGAATTCTTGGACATTTTCGACATCGTATCCACTTGAGGGTGGCTTTTGGAGGGATCTAAGTAACCGAATAAGTTATTTATTACTCAAAAGTTTAATTAATTTATAATCATCCCATTGTGCTCTAACCATTCTGTATTGATAGTTCAAAACCCGAAATTTTGCAACATCAAAAATATCACAAATCATTTCTAGTTCACGTAACATGAAAGAGAAAATGTAAAGATACAAAGTACAAGACCCCAATTTATATTTTCAATTTGAATAGTCCCTTCCTGTATCCTTCGTAACCAGCCGATAAATCAAGGGAACTCAAGGGTGCGGGAACCGCAGTCGAAGGTCGAAGGGATCTGACCTTGAGTACTGTAAAAGCCTTTTAGCATACGTACGTTATTACAGGAGACAGTAGGATAGTGGGATCAATATATCAAAGGTTACATAAACTCATTTGAAATCTCTTTAGAAATGTGAAGCCACTGAACCAGCTTTCGCTTATATGCTACGTAATAGGACGACAGGATAAATATTAATCAGCCATACTAAACATCAGTCACCATCATCAACCTCGGTCTATTACTGGCCTGCTCGCTGGTAAGTCTCTCCAAGACGCACCACTGGTTCCGACTGTCTGTAACGGCAACACGTTTTTTTTTCTGAAATATTATTATGACCTCACATTGTCTCTTGATGACATTTTCGTGAACGTGACCTACAAATATCAACCGCTCCAATTCAAACGCCATGGAGCCCTGCACTATCATTATTTGTTCATCACGCAGCGTCGTCACCGAAGGTCAAAAGGGCTGGGCAGTAACTGTAGTCCCAGTGACCTTGAAAGGACCCCTAAACGATGAGAAAGCCATTTGTCACAAGTTACGCAGTTACTGTTAGTTGAAAAGTTTGCTAATGGAGAACATTGAGAAAATATTTTGAATCTTTGTTCTGTTTGTAGCATCATACTTAGTAGTCCAAGACCTAAGAAATAACTACCGACACTTAGGTAAGGTGTAGGTACCTTTACGTACCTATCTGTTGTTTTTTCTGGTTTTGTATTTTGCAAGTTTAAATTACTTTTTAACTACTTAAACAGGAAACTATTATTTTTTCATAGCTGTAGGTACCTACGTATAAAAATATATTTCAGTTTTGAAGTAAAAAAAATCTCGAGTTGAAACCTGGTATGTACGTATTTTTTATGTCATGGGATTTTTCAGCATAATGTACCTACAAATTCTGAAATACTTAGGCCTTGGCGGTTCTTTCTGTTCCGTAACCATAATGAGTTGAACCCAAAGTGCCCGAATCATATTTGTAAAGGATGATAACCTTGTACGAACAGTGTGTGCTACGTAGTTTAGGCTGGTCGCAAATATTTGTGTTATCAAGACTCTAATTATGATCATCTCGTGAATATCACAAATATTTAACTTAAACAGCCCAGCGTCAAGTCCAGTACTTAGTACTTTAGTGGATAGAAGCCTCGAGAACGAGTAATTAAACATTCTTTATGTATCTCATCATGTCATCATACACCAAATTTCATTGTCCCTATTGTGCCAAAATTAATGACCGAAGTTGGGTATTTGTTTTTGAAAACCTTTGGAAACGGAACAAGGAAATATAATGATTGAATTCGTATACGCCAGGTTAATTTTGTTATAATAATATGAAGGGTATAATTATGTATCATGCAGAGAAACTATATTTTTTTTTATATTTATAGTTATATTTGAATTAAATTATACATAAAAGGTGTGTTTAGAAATATATTCACTCAGTACCCTTTCAATATCATCAGGAATCTAGGTATACCTTACAGACAATTCGATGCATACTGGGCGTCAAGCTTTGAGAAGCAGATTGTTGCAGTGTATCTGGAATATAATAGAATTGTCAGATTTATCCGTGCTGGCCCCGGGATATATTCTAGTCTCCAATTGTCGCAGCATTACAAATCGGCACTTTATCCTCTGTATCGGATCATCTCCACCGGCAAAGCTATTCATCTTCACGGCTCATTTCACAATCTACTGAGAGCCGAGCGACTCTCAGAAAGTACAATCGCTACGATTGAACAACTCTAGAGGGTTTGATTTAGGAATCGAATTTAGATTATGAAATAGGGCTGAGAATAAAATGATTACCGATACATTCTCTGAGACAATTCTCAACCAGCCTGATTTGGGTAAAAGTATTCAGAGATTCAGAGAGAGGACGCGTGGGTACGCGGATCGCGAAGCTAAAGTGGAGATGGGCAGGACACCTGGCAAGAAGGGAAGACGGGAGATGGACGAAAACGGTCACAGAATGGTGGCCAAAGGATGCCCGTAGACCAAGAGGCAGACCACCCGACCGATGGTCAAATGACATCATAAAACTAGGTGGTAATCACTGGACAAAACTCGCAAGGGACCGAAAAGAATGGCGTAATAAAGAGGAGGCCTATACTCAGCAGTGGGTGCAAACGGGCTGAAATGATGATGATTCAGAGATTCAGAAGTTCATGGTTCGTATGTTTGAACGGTGAAAGTAGCAAGATTTTAGTCATACTTATTTACGCTGCAGCCGTAGACTTAGTAGAGTAAATAAACAACAACGTAAGTATAGCATTCTTGCTAAAACGACACAATAGAAGAAAAAACATTCACTTTTATGAGAATTGGATCGAGTCTGCCAAAATGGACCACGCAATGGCTTTCATTGGGCTATCAGAAGATTTCGTTAATCGACTATGAAATATCACTGTCATTGGATAAACTAGGTCACTGGAGTTATCTATCACGAACGAATAAACTCCTTTTTGTGTTGATGAACATTTCATGATAGCTATATTTTATACATCTGCCTACTAGATTGTTACTCATTCGTCAGCAAAATGAGAAAAAATTATTCACGGACTTTTTAGAATTTGGATGTAGGTACCTAAATAATTGAAATGAAAGTAAGCTGTGGTCTCAGTTTACCAAAACATTTTAGTCAATCTTATGTGACGTAAAAATATACCTTATTCATAAGATTTTCTCTGAAGAATGAAGAAGGAGCTTCCTCCCAAGGTGTCCCGTACCCGCTGAACTCGTTTCTCCCGTAGACCGAGGGTAAATCCCGAGTTAATTAACAGACTTGCATCAGATATCTTATCCAGATTAATGTGAGCCGCTGAGTAGGTCACTCCCCTTTGTAAGCTTTTCATTACGGAGCAACACGCTGAGCCGTCAGGGGTCAGATAATTCTGGGGCGGTAGCTTAAGATGAATGAGTGTGTTTAACAAAAAGCTTTGGGTTAACTGCAATACCTACTCTAATATTCATATTTTTTTACTAAACTAGACACTAAGCACCTTTAAATTAAATTAACTGTTTCAATCTTTGTCAATTATTCCGAGTTTTGTATGGAATAACATTATTTTTTTTGCGCTCACTCTGTTGGTTCCATAGAGATGGTGGTTCATATTAATGAGTTTAGAAGAGCGATCCGAAGAAGGAGTTGTTTAGTTGACGAGAGGTTAAAGAGCTCCCCAGTGCGTCATTAAGTCATACAATACTTACAAACAATAATATTTTGTCTCTGAAGGAAACTACTTATATTCTACTTACTCTACAAAATATGTACTAGGAAGTAGTAGTATCGAAGACAATATCTGTGTTCGTAAGTTATTGTTGATACGTAAATACATTTTCTCATTGTTATTAGTTTTTTGTAGTGTGTTCAAGGTCTTTGTCAAAAATGATTTGGTAAGGTCTATTATTGTCCACGTAGTTGTAAAAAAACACTTGTGTGGTCCTAGCTACTACTACTATGAGACAAGAGTGACAGAGAAGTGCAAAATTGAAAAAAAACTAAATTGCCAGGTGCACGGTTGTTCATTGGCGCTTGGAATGTTTCACTAGCTACAATTTAACAACTATTCTTTAAAAGGCTTGCTTATTTTCAACCTCGCGGTGGTCGTAAGCGCCAAATCGGAGGGTCGTGCTTTTCAAACCTTAACTCAACCTATATCACATAATGATATCACATAATGATTTGTGAACAAAAAACTCACCGTTTTATCCAACAGCCAGCTCGCGGGAAAGATCAGCGGCACATACGAGACCATGTACACCATAGAGGTCCACGACACCAATGTGCTGTCCACGCCATAGTACGCCACAACTATATCATTGATGATGGTGTACTGAGTCCACTGCATGGAGTTCGAAGCTGAGTACACCACGAAGAGGGCTAGTATAACCCATCGTCGTTTGGTCACGGTATAGTTCACTTTGTGCGAGCCGACGGTCAGACCGTCCATGACACTACCACTGATGGAGTTCCTCGAGCTACCTGCTGATTTCAGGTTAGGCTCCGATGGGAACAGGTCGTAGTTATTCTCTAATGTCATTTTTACGATATAACTAGCACTGTTCACTGAAAGTTTCGACTAGCGTCTGATCACTGAAGTTTTGCTTGATGCATTGACCAATCACTGAAATTTCACTAAGGTCTCGCACGATGAAGAAAGTTTCACTTTTTTTTCAAATGGCACTATAATAGGTTCTCATAAAGACTGTGTTCGATCATAAAAGTTTCTCAAAACTATTATTTATTTACTATGACACGAGTGATTCATAATTGCAGTTTATATCACAGGTTTTGGTCCATTTGCACTGACATTATCGTCTATTTGATTGTGCGATATAGTATCAGTCTCGTAAATGCCGAAAGCCTACTTTATCATTTATCATCAGATCATGGTACGATGGAGCTATTGACGATTATCATCGATTTTTTTGGGATTATCTTGTCTAATGGCGTTGTATTAGATAAAGATTGCGTTAGATAGACACTTAGAAGTGGATTGAGATAACGCTATTGCTATGCCACTTGAATCTATTTCTACTTCTTCTAAAAATAACCAACAATCAAACAGTAAAAAAACTAGATCTAATAAGTACTTACCTATTATAAGTGTATGAAAAATACGTAAGTACTTAAATAGAAATAATTTTCATAAAAACACACAAGACAGCACACCAGTCAAGTTTTATGAACACAAAAGGCTCTAACAAAAATACGTCATCATTCGTTCGCGATAAAAAATAACTACCTACATTACTCTAATCTACATAAGTGCCTTTGTGCAACGTGCACATATGAAAATATCAATATATCATAAACACGCACCAACATCTACGAGCGACTGACCAGTTTTCGCCAAATTGCAATCTTAGATAGTATTTTTTGCTGAGTTACAAAAAAGTCGAGTTCAAAATACTAAGCTGAAAGTAGAAATTCAAAATATACTGACTTGTATGTAGTTGAGTGAATATTGTTGTCTCTTTCCCACTTTGATATAAGCAGCATCTCTTTTTATTGAGATTCGATGAACGGTAAAAGAACGATGTATAGTAAGAACTGAGTCATACCAGTCACATTGAATTTACGGTACGTGGAATATATAAAACAATGAACACTTTGACTACTTACGTAAAGAGATAAAACTGAACACCGTGAGTGAACAACACTTCAGCCATCAAGGGACCTCTTCTAACCAGTTACTATACAATACAACAGACAGTTACTTAACTAATTGGAAGGTTAATTGGTTACTGAATGGTGGTATCTCACGTCAGTCAGCTGATAGCGTCAGTGTCATCGGGTATTGTAAATATTTGCAGTTATCACGTAGACAACGTCCAAATGCAGGCTGGTAGTTAATATTCCGATTATTTTTTGGGAAGATAGCAAAGTTTTAACCCAGGCTTGTCTGCCCCGAACGAGACTTGAACCACAACCCAGATTATTGTAAACTATCAATGAAAGTGACAATGGGTTTACAAAATAGTCCTCAAAATTAATAGAATTAATAAAAAATTATCTCGTTTTGGGTATAAAAACGACGATATGCCCTTCAGGAAGCTCCTGGAGACGAAGTTAAATGGTGTGACACTAATCGTATAATCTTTCCATGCTATTTAGTACTAGCCCTGAAGTATTCCCTGTCCGTCTAATTCGTCGGAGATTTTGCTTCAAGGTCAACTACTTATAAAGTGCCTAAGGGACCTAATAATAGCAAGGTCAGATTGGTTTGTTTACGGAATACAGGGTACATACAGACTGGAGATTTGTTCGTAGTCAAAAATAAGGCAGAATTTTTTTTGCAGGGAAATTAGTTGGGTGTTTCGGTGGGAGAGTAGATAGGTAGATAGGATAATAGTAGATAGGAGTGCTTAACTATAAAATAGGATGTTTCATTTTTTTTAAAATACTCATTACAATATGGAAGTATTTTAAAATCGGTTACCGAATAAAGTATTTTTGGCGCTAGTCTCAGATACCTACAAGGACCTGCTTCCATTTCCCACTTATTCAGATTGGCGATTGCTACAGTCGGTGTCTTCCTTTATATCGTGAGAAAGAGACAGCAACCCCAAAACTTCCCAACACAATCTTTAACAATCAGCACGGAATATTAGTAATTTAAAAAGTGAATCAACTCCTTACAAAATTATGAAAGCAACACTATTCAGTCAGTATTACAAATACCAATCCACGATTCTCACTGTAAATAGTTACTTTGGACACTCACAAGACACTACCTACACCACGAAACAAACACCCGACTGCTTCAACTCATTTCAATCACCTTCAATTGGTACCCGATGGTTCGATAAATATACACCAATAGGACGAGAGGATCATAAACTATGATCACACAATCTATCAGTCTTTTTCTCTTATTTTAAAATATATTTGGTCCGTATTTCGATGATAGGTTATGTTGTGACTGCGGTGACGTGTGACGTTTGCACGCGCATGCGTTGAGAACTACCTCGATTTTGAGGAGGGTTTCAAATTCGCCCCGGGATGATGCAATGTATTAGCACAGATTAAATAACTGGTATTAGTAGGGTTGAATAGGGTGACGCTCCGGTATTAGTATCTACCAATTGTGTGAGTGAGCTTTCTGGGTACAAAGCTAAAGATCGATGAGTTGATAAAACCGAATTCAGTTTGTTTACAATTAATTTTTTGTAGATAGGTACCTACCTAGACACACACTAGGTATCTCTATAATAGTATGTAGGTACTTGTTACTTATTTATACTCTCTTTGGGTACTTGGTAGACAAACTAGGCAGTAGGCACCTATCCCACCGTTTTCTTTTATATCAAATACCAATAATACCAATTTTGACTTCAGTAAAAGTCCATTTAGATCAGAAACAAAATGAATTTTCAGTCGTTTCAGTTTTATCACTCCACAGCTGAAAATGGAATTGAATAAAAAGTATATAAAATAAAACCGCATTCAAGGTTTCCATTCATTTTCAATTTTATAAAAGTGCAAAGTGTTTCACTTCCGATGTCATTTGAAATTCGCAATAAATCATGGTTTCAATTTATCTCGATTTAAGCTCCGCCAATTCACTGTTCGCACTCTCGTAGCGATGCCTGCAATGCATCGATATCGATAAACAATTTCATCGAAGTCGATGTTTTTTTTCACAAGACGGTTGATAAATAGTGAGTAATGAATATGTGTGTTTGCAAATTAATGTTTCTGTATTAGGTATTGTGTTGCTCGTTTTTTTTAGTTATTACTAAGTACTTTATTAAATTAGAAACTAAGAAGTCAACTCACAAAAATGCGTAATTAAAAATCCTATATAATAGACATCAACGCGCTCCCCCATACAGCACTAATTAGTAGGTTACTATGTGCGAATATTATACATAAAATCATAAAAACCTATAGTTTTTTCCACGTTGCAAAAGTTGGGTTATTAATAACCTATGATTATGATCTCTTTTTGTCAAAAAGAAAGTTTGGTAGGTATTTTGAATACTTCTTACTTTTACTCTTGGATTCATGATGAGTCATATCGTCATGAGTCGATGTGATAAGATGTAAGGTGCTATCGATAACAGCCAGCTGTAGGTCCATCTCTATTGTGACCTATTTCTAGTGCGGTTAACATGTATCCGATGAAAAATGAAATAACTGCCGATGGCTATCATTATTTTAAATGGTAAAAGAAATGTAATAGGTAGAAAACATTTTACGTTACGGAACTCTGGTGATGTGGAATGCCAACCATAGTAGGTACTGTGGTGGCTGAAATAGTAACAAAAGTTTTTGATTTTTGAACCAGGTAATGTACTTAGGTATTCGTAGTAGCAAAGTCGAGTACATTTACGAGTACATTACGTGGTACAAAAAAAAGGCTACTCACAGAATACTGAGAAGAAAATAATAATCAGCCTCGATTATTATAATCGAGTTTAGCGATTTCCAACAATTTTGTTCAGTTGATTCCAACGACATCTTTATTCCAAAGAATCCAATAGCTCAAATTATTTTATTACAAATCTCAGGCAGCATACACGTCAAATGCCAAGCCTCAGGCAGCGGATACGTCGTAAATCCTGTAGTATGAGCCGGATGCTGACGGATGCTGATGTCACCGGAAACTGCTGATAGGACCCCGGTGTCTATCCGGGATGCATCTGCCTCACAAGTTCAATGCCTTCCAGTTCCATGGTTTAATTTGATATTAATTTTAATAAGTAGGTAAGTTATAAGTTTCCAGTTGATTTTCGTACAGGTACATTTACTTTTTATCAAATTAGGTATACTTTCAAAAAAAGTTGTTACAAAATTTACTAAAGTAGGTATTATGTTTTGACGTTATTTTATGCAATAATATTGAATGTAACAGATTTTTTTAAACTGTAAATCCCTATTGTAAATCTACGCCAAGTCAAAGAACAATTAGGGGTTATTCCCATCGAGCCCACTGGCGGCTGGCCCACCGGTGTGCTAGATGGGAAGAAAAATCCCATCGAGCCCACTCATTTGCATAGAGGGCTTTTTTTTCTTATCTGGCTCAACAGTGGGCCCGTACAATTATCCTAGAGATAAATCTTCATAAAATTCACAGAGTAAATATACTCATGAAACGAGGAATAGTTATAATATGATCTGTTTTTAAGCCCTTGAAGGAAGCAGACATACGTAACGTAGGTCAAGTAGATACGATAAAAATATGAATCATCTCAGTACTGTGTCGTCTTGCAACGATATTTATTTCCTATACTTATTATTTAAAAATACTTTGTAGGTGGCTCAACTGTTTCAAGTGTATTTTGTAAGTATTGTGAATATTGTAAATACTGTATTAGTTGTAATTTTCTTTGTGAATAAATGCTTTATTATTTCCTATACTTACAATCTGTAAATTGATATCTCTGACACAATAAAGTGGCACGTCTATGTGCTCAACTGGTAATGTGCACCACACCGCGACGGCTACGGGTAAAGATTTAGTGTGACGTCTCCACTCGAACACCTACTTCATCATCATCAGCCTGTTGAAGTTCATTGTTATTCACTACCTTCTTCTTCTTCTCTTCAATAATGGCCTGTGTCCGTCATTTCGACAGACAATTTTGCCAATGTCAAGTGTTAAAATTGTAATAAATAAGTCAAGTCATGTCATTTGTCAAGTCGGCTGTCGTTTGTTTTGAAAAGAAAATGGTGGATTTTCTCTTCAAAACCTAACACGAATTTTCACATTCAGAAAAACCACTTTACACACATTTATTCCAATGGCTCACACTTTATGTTACGACCTAAGTATTATTGGTTAAAATTCCACCAAAATTAAACAACAATACTCACAATAACACAAGAAAAACTATTAAAATAAAAGTGCTATGTGTCGTTTCAAAAAATGTCAAAACTCGTGTCCCATTCACTACCTTGTATTTCCAGGCGATTACAAAAAAAATAAGATTTTTTTTAAACTGTCATTTACGCCCTGATCCCTGAGTCTGTGCATTTGTTTTGACTTTCGACTCGAGTATAGCACATGCTAAAGCATTCGCAAAGCGAGAAATTTTGTTGGGAATTGCACAATTCCCAAATCTCCCGCAAGAGGCGTTTATCCGGTTTTCATACAAAATGTCTCGCTTTGCGAATGCTTTTGCGTGTGCTATAATCGATTCGAAAGTCAAAACAAATGCACAGACTTGGGGCTCTGGCACTGCGGTTCGCAATCGCAAATTGTGTTTTTCAAATAATAAGTATTTATAGTATTTTAATGTAAAGACTGCAGTGTACAATTTTCATACTTTCATTCACATTGTCATACAGTGTGACCATAATTTATTTAAATCATTTTTCCGTATGCATGCGTTTTACATACATAAAATAAATAATTTTGTTTACATTTCACATAACGCCTAGTCCTAAACCTAAAAAAGCTGAAAACAGAGTGGTATGTTTTCTAAAGCTCCGATAGCTAAAAAGACTCTTTAAATCTGCTGTCATCTTCTTCTTCTTCTCTTCAATAATGGCCTCTGTCCGTCATTTCGACGGACAATTTTGCCAATGTCAAGTGTTAAACTTCTTCTCTTCAATAATGGCCTGTGTCCGTCATTTCGACAGACAATTTTGCCAGTGTCAAGTGTTAAAATTGTAATAAATAAGTCAAGTCATTTGTCAAGTCGTGTCATCTCTTTTCATCGTCATGCAAGTGACAATGACAGTCTTTTTAAAACCGCGCTAAAATGACAGGATGATGATCCTATGATTTCCTATCTTTTTAACGCGACTCTTTTTTAACGAAGACTGTC
Source organism: Eulithis prunata (assembly GCA_918843925.1). Taxonomy (NCBI): domain Eukaryota; kingdom Metazoa; phylum Arthropoda; class Insecta; order Lepidoptera; family Geometridae; genus Eulithis; species Eulithis prunata. The sequence goes on along the minus strand of OU974008.1, from coordinate 10,495,541 downwards.
AAAACCTTTTCTAGTATCATACTATAATAATTATAAATGTGAATGTAAGTTTGTTTGTTACGCTTTCACGCGAAAACTACTTAACCGATCATCATGAAACTTTGTACACATATTTTTGGAGATTTTAGAAGTAACATAGGATACTTTTTATCCCGGAAAATCAACGGGATCCAACGGGACGCGAACGAAATTGCGGGCGGAAGCTAGTTATATATAAATACTAGGAAAGGTTTTGACATTCTTTAATTTCCTTATAATATCCACATTATACTCGCAAAATCTGGTAACCCCAATCATATGGCGGGAGGCTTACGATAACAGCCTTCTGCGCAAAGCGTCTCATGCGCACCAGCCTTGCGCCCGCGTCGCATCTTCTCCGCACCCTAAAGACATTCTGTAGCTTATCAGCAACCATATAAGGATTAAAATCGTGTGTGATAGTTGTGATTTTAAAATTAAATATACTGTGAAAATTCATAAGACCTTATTTGCTTAGAAAGAAGGTCGATAATCGTGAGTGATAACGATAGTGAATATAATTTTCCTAGTTTGTTGGTTGACTTAAATTGTGTTTGTTTGAGTGAGTGTTTTTTTTATTATCATGGCGTGGCTCATCACGTGATTGGTTTGTAGGAAAACTAAAAATATATACTTAGAGATAAAATACAGGAATCCAATACTGATTATATTTCAGAAATTCTTACTATGAACTATCTACTGGTAGGTGTATTGTATACCTAACCAACTTAAGTGGTAAAATTATATATATTCGCGTGCAAAATGAATTACTTAGGCATAACAATAGCATCAATAATTTCACCGATTAATATCGAAATAATATAAGTTACTCCCGCCAACATTAATCATAACAATGCGTGTGTAATGATTGAAAAAATACTAAAATAGCTTCTAAAGGTAGGAGATTTAAAACAAATAAGTTAAGTTTCCTACCTAAAAACATAACGATCATCTCAATTCACAATAATAAATCTTTACGTAATAAGCTTAAAACAATTATTTCGTAACACCACAGAATAACTAATGTACCTTCTCGTAATAATCAACAAAACATAAAACTAAAGACAATTCTTAATTTCACTCATCAAATAAACGTTATGAAAGCACTAACAGAGTAATGTGCAACAAGATGTAGACTCTATACGTCACTAGGTACTCTACATTGTAGAGTGGTACAGATGTGGTGCGTCGAGCGTAAGCTAATTATATTTTGTCATATTTTCACTTACACAACAGTTAGAGCATTCAAGACGTGCTCTGTGATGTATGCATGTTTGTAGGTAGTGGTAATGGGTCATCTGCTTGCTCTATTACCTAATAAAGCAATACGTATGGAAACCAATTAACAAAATGCTTGGATGGCGTACAAAGAAAAAAGTTCAATAAAATTACCCTACACTGCTTCACCACTTTGAAGATATCGATATTCAGATTATGCAGCCAAAATATCAAAGTCAAGTAATGCTTTTATGTTACTCTATCTTCTCAGACATTTTCGAGAACTACGAGAGCTCAACAGCGTGAGTCAACTTTTTAAAACTATTTTGCTGTTTTGTTCTATATTTTGCGTTGTTATTGCTCTTAGTAAGTTATGAACGTAAGCCGTCGAATTAATTTGTGCAAACAATGTCGCCCTCGCTCACTTGTTTTACTATTTACTGAAACTTTCAACACTCTCTCTCGGTCAGTGTCTACAAATAATAATCTCATACGCGATTATAAATACAATAATCTTTGTCTATGTGATGTTCATGTTCAGTACCATAATCAGCAGTTGTTTAGTTTTGGGAGAAGGCAAACCCTAGAAAGGGAACCCTGTATTTATACCTACGATTGAATAATCTATTGCCTCACATCTTTTAGCTTTTGGAAAATATGTTATGCAAATCAAATGATCAGATGTGTTTTGAATAATGCCAACTGTTCGATTGGATTTTAGGCTAGGTTTAAGTTCTCACTGGGTTGATTTGAAACTGGTTTTAAGTTTTGTAATAGGGGTGAATTAAAATTAAACAATGTAAGGTTGGTTTTGAAAAATAGATTTCGTACGAATCGCAATCAGATTCAGTTTGACCTGTCGAACTCGCTAGATCTCAGTTGTGTTTCGATCACATCACAATTTATATAAAAATCATTAGAAGTAAATTAAATCATTTTTTGACCTTTAGATATGACTTGTTACCTTGGCTTAATTGTAGTCACAAAATACTATGCATAATGTACAAAGAGTAAACATAGTTCATGGCGTCCAAGAATGGGTTACAGCAACGTCGGTCAACCAGCATCGAGATGGGCAGACCACAGGGCAGACGATGTCGCAAACATTGCGGACAAGACCCTGGATGAAATTAGCGTAGGGCCGTTAGAAGTGCACAGAGGATGCCAATACCCACCAGTGGGTGAAGTCAGGCTGTGGATGATGATGATGAATGTAAAAGATGATGTGTAGTCTCGGAGTGTACCACCTCATTTACATGATAATGAGTTTGTCGTGCGTCCCGTGTTATCATATCAACACCTTGACGTTTGTTTGCACCGACTAGATACAACTATAGGTAATCTTCTAAGAATGTAGATAGGTAGTAGGTACGTATATAAAACAGTTGCGTAAGAGCACTATACACACAGCTCTAGAACCATTTTTTCCTAACCTATTTTATATCACAGCTATGGTAATATATCTTCAGTAAAGCAAAATCAAAAAGAATGGTGGCCAAGGGATGCCTGTAGACTAAGAGGCAGACCCCCGATGGTCAAATGACATCGTAGCACTGGCTGGGAATCACTGGACAAGACTCGCAAGGGACCGAAAAGAATGGCGTAATAAAAAGGAGGATTATACCTACTCAGCAGTGGGTACAAACGGGCTGAAATGATGATGATGAAAGCAAAACCAGAGATAGATTAATTATACAGAATGGCCATAGGAGGATGTATTCCGTGTTTGAGTATATTGTTTTTAACTTTTACCAGCGATTGTAGAATATTATTCAATAGGTTGAAACTATTTATGGTTATGCAATATTTCATTATACGCGAGTGTGCAAATTATTCATTAGGTTTAGTTATACTCTTGCAATATCTGATTGAATTAGATCCGGTCACGAAGCCGTGTGAACTATTGAACCTAAGTATTCGTGAGAAATATAATGAAGATTTATCTAAAATTACAGGTGGGTTAGCTGAAGCAACATGTCTCTACCAACAACAATCGCATGAGCACAGATTACAATATTATATGTTACAATACAATATTAGCAGCAAATACCTACTGTGTTCTTGGTAACCATAAACGCTACACATGCAGGTAGGTAGATACTACCTAAAAAGGCCATGATACTTAGTTGTTTTGTTTTCTAATATTATGCAAATTACTCAATTAGCATACGCTTGAAACTAAGAGAATTTTATCCAAGCTGAACTAAAAATTGCGCACACTTACTTGCATATTATGTACCTATTTACACTTAAGTATTTGTGAACTCAAGGTCTCAAGGTCTGAAATACTTTCGGTGATTACAAATACTGTTTTGTACACCTGTGTAACAAAGTCATTACGATGGCTACTCTGTAAACACGAGCGCGAACGCTCAAAACTCCGGTAATCCGCGCAATCTAAACTTTTTCAATTAAATTTTTTATCGCCTAACTTTTTACGTTTTGAAACCCGAACTTAGCCTTCATTAAAAAACCCGAAAATTACAAATCTACTTTTAATTAAGTGTAATACTGTAATTTTCGGGTTTACAAATTTACTCCTGTTTCTTTGATTAGGTACTACATTATTATTATAGTGCAGGCAGATCAGTCACTTATTTTGGTTTCTTTTGAGTTTACTTACTAAGTAGGTAAATATTTTGTTTGTAAAAAAAATAAAGAAGTAGAGTTTTTTGTAAGAACTCGTTAGGGAAGTACCACTATCAGATTTTACCATAAGTACTGTAGTTTTGGCTGCAGTGACACCTACATTTATGTAAAAAACTTGCTTATAGAAATAATCATCAGTATATTCGTAGCAAAACCCTATAAAACCTTCATACATAATAACCTTAGAGACAAAGTAGTCAGAGATCACTTGAAAGAGTTTAGTGTGATAGGTGGTAGGTCATGGATACCGCTCCGGCAAACAGCCTTCACACTGAAGCTCGGCAGGTTGATCAGAAGCCGCTGCTGGATCTCGTGGACGCACATCTTCAGGACCTCGTAGGCTGCTTCTTCTGTTAAAGCTAAAATTAATAAAATGTTTGCAGTCGTTGTGCAACTAGATGTTGGTTTTAGGGGACTTAATCACACTGTAGAAGCTGGACTGATTTTGATAACACTTGTGATAAATATCTTACTAGTATTATAAACGCGAAAGTTTAGTATGGATGGATGGATGGATGGATGTTTGTTACTCTTTCACGAAAAAACTAATGATCCGTTTAGATGAAACTTGGAATATATATTGTCCGTGACCTGGATTAACACATAGGCTACTTTTATCCCGAAAAATCAACCGGATCCAACGGGACGCGAACGAAGTCGCGGGCGGCACCTAGTATAAAATAAAGTTCATAATGAAGAAATGAAAATTTTGTATTCACAAACCACGCGAGCGCAGCCAAGTAAGAATATTATGCTAAGTTATTCAGCAATATCTTTGCTGACTGAATTTTTTGCTACTAAATCTAATTTGGTAGGTCTAGTACTTACCAAATTCGATTTAGTAGGAAAAAAATTATCTCTAGGTAGGTGCGGCTTGGATGGTACCAAAACCTGATGGTCCATGCTATAGCATTCATTTGATAGTGTGAAACGATACTCACAGCTGTTATAAAACCGGTCCAAAATTCCCAGGCTGAGTAGACCACCGTAGCCGTGGGTGGCAAACGGCAGCTTCATACAGGCAGCTTGATCGTCCAGGGAGTACAACTGACAGCCCTCCTTCTCATCGTATCCAGCGATCAGCATGTTCAATGTGGATTGACCCTGGATAAGGAGAAAACTATGTCATACTTTGCGGACAAATCTCAGAGGATAATTAAACAACTACACTAACTTTTTTTGCTTCCTCAAAATTTTAGAAACCCCTTTTAGCTCATAATTCTACTCCTACAAATAAAATATGGTAGGACATACTATCTGTCGACAATTTTTGAAATTTTATGCAAATCGGGTAAGTCATTCGAAAGTTGCTCTATCAAACATCGTATACATGTACTTAACAAACTATTATTTTGTTAGTAGTTAGTAAGTAAGTAGTTGACACTAAGATCTTTGCTCGCACGGCTAACTATTTTACTCCAAATTTACTACGCAAATGTAAAAAACCACAATAGATAAGTACATATCGGGAGCTTTGCTTTCAATAATTTGAACTCAAGATTTTCCGTTGTCACTTGTAATTTTCCGTTGATTTTCCATTCCAGTAACTTTTAAACAATCGAACAAAACAGTTTTAGGATAAAAACTACGTATAAACCAAAACTCGACTTAACTGGAAAAACATATCTGAAAACAAACTTCACTCAACGTGCCGTAATAATGGTATTTTCATCGACTTTCGCAATTTTTTTTAACTTAAATATCTTTTGACGATGCCGCAGCCGAGACGAAAAACTTATTTGCATTCCATTCTCTGCGGATAGCATTTATTAAAACGGTAAAATATTTTAGGACTTTGTGTCAGTTTTTTCAATACATTTTCGTTTGATTTTTTTATTACTTATGTTCTATAAACTTTTCAAATAATCTGAAAGTACCTAAGTAGCTGAATTGCATCTACGCTATACCATTTCTTACAAAAATAAATCAACTGACCATTTTATTCAATTTAAACATAAAATTATAATAATTCGTACTATTTTGGCGTACTTATACCAAGATTAATTAGATATTTAGAGAGCAATTAGCATAGCACTGGCTTTAATCTAATGCGAATGAAAGTGTTACAAAAAACTTATAAATAAATGAGAGCGTTTCGCTTACTTACCTACTGCTTACTGCAACAGTGATACAAATTATTTTTAATGCAGTGATAAATGTTCCGATTTAAATATATCAGTACATTTTTGTTTGAAATTGCAATTAACCTTCTTAATAAACATTTCATTTTATTGCCACCTCAATATTTTGGCAAAAAACAAGAGCTTGAACTTATCAAAAGTTGCGTTATTTCTGACATTCACACAGTGTTTCGGCAAACCTAAATTACGCGTAAGTAGGTTTTTGCGTTCGTTAATTTTTAATGGGATTTGAGTAATACGAATTTCAGTTTTATCATCGATCACAAAGTTGTGCACTGACATGAAAAAACTTGTTGAAAAAGTGTCAGTTGTATGGCAGTTTCAGTACTTACCTACTTATAATATTTTACGAGTAATGTTATCAGAAAATTATTGGGTTAAATCACTGGTCTTTCTATATTTAGCTATCTCCTCCAGAGCCTTCCAGCGGTAAAGAAAAACTGAGCGTAGAAGCCAGTTAGTACTTCAGCAATAATGGCATTATAATTGGAAGATATCACAATTTTCCTGAAAACATTGAGTATCAGCTCACATCAGCGGCGCGGCGTACCTAAATTTACCAAATATTTTAACTAACCCTTCCTTTTAAACTGTCAGCAAAAGATTTCCTCGTAAAATGCACAGCTGAAGCTGCATTCAGCTCATACTTGTTCCGCATCTTATAGAGCTGAATATTCTTAGTAACGAACTGCGAGAACTGGATGGCTTCCCCAGCATCGCCTATCACACCCATCAGGAGCGTATCGGCGATTTCGTGAAGCTTGTTTGCGTCTGAAATTTGATTTGCAGATAACAAGTATATTTTATAGCCATCTTTTAACGGAATAACCAAGGTATATTTCGAATTATGAGTCAAGCGAAGATTCCTTATAAAAGTAATTCCTATAGATCTGTCAAAAATCTATGGTCGATTCTGGATATTACCTAAATATCTGTTTTAGAGTGATTGGATACAATAACATCCACGGTATAGGATACACAAGAAGTAGCTAAAAGCCAGTTGAAGCAGTTCTTTCCATGTTTGCCGTTTATAGTGTTTATACCTCATCTCTCCAAGACATTTTGTGGGTTTTCGATTCCATACCAATCCGCCACCTAATGTGAACACTTGAAGAATAGCTATGTATAAAATATGCCTGAATTACGAAAGATAAAAACTCCATATTGAACGATCACTGAATCACCATTGATATAATTTTCTTTCTCACACGTAAAGGAAAATAATAATAAAGAACTTACCTTTTAGAATAAGTCTTTGTGCTTAAATACTAGTCATTTTGATTTCAAAGTACTTAGTAGACGCAAGGCAATTTAAAACTTACCTAAACTATGGCAATTTGAAAATAAGGACATGTAATCGTGAAGATGGAGGTAGCCACGCAATTTTAAACAATAGATTTTATCTTACACCCATCTTCAGTGTGGCCTTTAAAGTCCGTGGTTTGACATCAATTCACTATTTATTTTAATGTACTTATTGTATGAAACTTGTTTTGCAACGCAATTGTGGTGCCTTTTCATACAGTAGGTAATTAAATAGACATTTAGTTTTACTAGAATGTAGGATAAATTTTATATAGTTATTTTGCTTATGTACATTGGGAAATGACATTTTTTTTTTCATATCCCAAAAAAAAAATTGTACCTAATCTTGATACGTCATAGTACATGGCACGCTCATGTCGCGTAAGTATTCAAGTTTTAATGTCATTCAATTTTTAACAGGCCTTAATTCTTAATAAACTCTCAGTTTGTATGATCAACAAACCTCGAATTCTGCTACAGCGTCACGTTGGTAAACATTTTATCAGGAATGGAGCATACTTCTTAAACTCCATTATTCCTTGGAAGTAAAACAAGGATCATCGCAAGCCGGTCCCCGGAACTATTACGAAACTGTCTCGCGGAAGAGATAAAACTGGATGGAGAAGTGTGAGACTGATTTACAACAGATTATTTAACGCTGAGCAGAAGGTACGCTTGATAGTTATTAGATTTTTCTTTTGAATAGTTTGTAGGTTAGTTATGTATATATATCAAGTTTTATATAGACGCTCCTTCGTAAAAAAATCCCACTGTTATTTAGATAGTTAGATAGATAGATAACACGTTATACATCAGATGCTATAGCACGTTAGGTAGGTACAAAGTCATAAAAAAATACTCTGTAGTAATGATTTAAACATTATCATCAAAAGATGTGGACAGAAAACAGTAAATCACATTTCCGTAATCTGTGACGAAATATTGAGGAAAAGGGAAAATAATCATAAAATACTAAGAAGGTTACTCTGACCTCTAGCTGACCTACATAAACATTTATTTATTCTCGATCAAATGCTTGTCTTTCTCATTATTTTTTAAGATACTCCATAGAGTTTTTCTTTTGAGAAATATTGAAAAACTGTGAACAAATTATTATTATTACAATAAGTGTTCTGATCTCTCTGTCAATGTTATTATATATATAGTTAAACAATGAGATTGTCAAGGATCTGTGTTGTGGTTGCTGAGGTAATTTATTTTTCGATGTACGCCGCCGTAAGACAACAGCGGACATGCCGCTACGTTTTGTCCGCTCTCTGTGCACTCACCATTCATGACGATAATACTAACTGTGTTCGTCTGGTCAGCGGCTATCATCGTGAAATTGTTGCACTGCAGGCCGATTAAGCATTGTATGAAGGTAGGATTTGTCATTTCAAAGCAAAAATATCAAAAATAAAATAAAAATAAAGGTAAAAAATGTACACAAACGAAATACTTAGGTATAGATAGTATTTGACAGTTTTTGATGACATTGACATAAAATAGACTCATGACATATTATAGCCTCGAGAATGTAATACCGTGTTCACACTACGCAAGGGCATGAACTTGGGCCGGATTCGAATTTTCACATTTTTTGAAACAACACATAGCATTTTTACTTTAATAGTTTTTCTTGTGTTATTGTGAGTATTATTGTTTAATTTTGGTGGAATTTTAACCAATAATACTTAGGTCGTAACATAAAGTGTGAGCCATTGGAATAAATGTGTGTAAAGTGGTTTTTCTGAATGTGAAAAATCGTTTCAGGTTTTGAAGAGAAAATCCACCATTTTCTTTTCAAAACGAACGACAGCCGACTTGACGAAGACTTGACTTGACATAAATTATTTAAAATTCACCACTTGTCTGTCGAAATGACGGACTCTGATTTTCTAGTTATTGTTGGTCAAGCCCTTCACTAGGGAAGTTAAGAGTAGACATTCTCTCACACATTATTGATGCAGATGTAACATCAGGAACCGACCAGGAAATAAAGTGGACGTTTCAAATAGGCCTACCAATACGTAACATCTCGGAATGATGAATGTACTTTTAATACTTGACATTGTTAAAGGTAGAGGTAACCGCTTACTCATCATCAGGTGGGCCATCAGTTTGTACGCATGTCAGCATAACTTTTCATATAAAAGTAAAATGAATTTTCACACCATGCTTTGGCACCACGCCATTTCACCACAGAAAATGTCCAATATCACAGAGTTTTTTTCCCATATAAAAACCTATTGTACCTATAAATAATTCCTATAAAAGTATTTCAATAGAAACACTAGGTAATTAGAAGTATTACCTACAACTGCAATATCTTTGTGTACTCATACAGATTGCAATCTACAAACCCAGACGTGGGGAGTAAGCAGTCATTGAATTTTCTAGATTTCCCGACACGAGTGCACTATGGGAAGTTCCCATAAGCTATTGTGTTGATGTGCCATCCCGTTGGACTATTGTTTACTTATCTCCGGCTATGGGAATATCTTTATATTAGGTTAGACAACGGTACAGTGGTCTTGTAACCTGTATGGAAATAACAAGTTTGTTGTAAAAAGTGGGCAAACTTTTGAATAGCTAAAATTATTAGAAAATCTTTTTGATAGACTATACTTACTTAACATAAGTTTTTCCGTGGACATCCAATGAGACATAAAAGATGCGGGCTTGATTCTTTTGGTTGGAAAATAAATATCAAGGTCTGGCTTGGGCATTTAGCAAACACGATTACCTATACCTAGGTACTAAGTAGGTATACGTATAGTTTTAGGTTTTAAGTATATGATCTGTGACTATTTGCCAACGAAAGTTACTGAGGTAAAATGGTACGATGTATGTTTTAGGGGTAGACCATTTATTTAATTCCAGATTTGCTACATTTATTGTTACTTACTTGCTACAATATATACTTGTTTATCAACAAAGAGAAACCTACTTGAGAGTGGTGTGAGTGTGATTTATTCTATTGCTAGGAAAACTACGAGCTATGCTTTCGATTTACTATAAGTAGGTAACAATGTCTAATAATAACAACATTTGATTTATTGCTTATTGTTTGCTCAATTTGCTACACCTTTCAAATGTAGAGCCCCAGTGGCACGTCATCTGAAATCAATTACTTGCTCGTACGTTTCTTGTCCACTCACGTTTTCAAATCAACTTGCAAACATAGGTACTCATATTCTGTTACTTAGTTATTTTGAAGGGCGAGTTCATGTAGCTGACTGTACCTAGTGTACCTGTAGGTAATTTGCATACCTACTAGGTACATAAGATCAAGTACAATTTTTCCCGAAGAAAATAACAAAATTAATAAATATATTTTTTTGTATATTCAAATCTGTCAAAGGCATATTTTTAACTGCGTTGTACCCTCTAAAACTAATAATTACAAGGTACTTAACAAGTTAATAGACAAAGAACGTCAAAGGTGAGCTCCCAGGATCCCTAAAAACCCTTCGCCATTAGAAATGCCTAGCACACAAGAATGCTGACGATGCACATCTGTCCCGTAGGACCCGAGAATTTGGGAATTTGTTGCTTCAGCAATTTGCCGTAAATTCCATCATCTAGTGACTAGTCACAGGGCCACACGTGGTGTATTTCTGTAACGGAGAAACACAGAGGTCACACACATGTTCAAATTTACTAGTAATGGTAGGTAACTTTAGCTTGTAAATAACCAAAGTATAATAAATTAATGGTAAAAATTGCAACTACAAAAAGTCGAGCCAAAAAGTGCAACATGAAATGTCTGTATTTCAAGGCACGTTAGGCATATCCTCATATTATCTCTAGAGTACCTACATACTAGGTAGAAGTGTGCCTAAATACAATGCAAAACTTAGCCCTAGTTTTATTAAAAATGCTAAGCATTGAACTGAAACTCGTAACACTCACTCAAATAAACTCTTCCCTTCGAATTCATAGACGACGCATGTAGGTAGAGGCTTATCTAGACGCGGATTCAGACAAATATAAAAAAATTCTTGTCTCACGAAAACATGATACGTAAATAACAGAAAATTTATCAATTCAGTGCAAAAAACATTGTGAAAATTCAAAACTCAGCATAGTCTCCCGAGCAGTGGACGACAGGACAAAATGACAGTGTAGATTGTGGTGTGAAAGTTGGAAGATGCCAGATACCCTGTCCCTAACGACGGGAGTGAGCCTCGGCCTGCTGGCCGGGATCGTCTCCGGGGTATGCTACCTCGTCGCCAATGGAGTGACGTGGCCCAAGTAAGTACTCTTACCGTATTTTATAAAAACTTATTACGTAGGTACTCTGAACACCACTGGATCGATAAAGCTTTCATTTTAATAGGAAAAAATAAAGGGGGTCATTTGTACTCTACCTTCCCTGTCCTCAAAGCCAAGGTCTGTAAGTTAAAATGTTACTAAAAGTAACCCATGGTACACCTAAATTCAGGTACAAACTAAGTACCTAATTGGGGGTAGAAAAATTACTCAAATCTCTATAGATCCCTTTCTTTGCATATAATTTTTTATCGCTCGGTTAAAATTTATCAAAGCGACATCTAACCATCAATGGTAATGGCGAAGGTTGTTACAGTACGTAGAGACAAAGATAGAGGTTTGGTAGAGCATGAACGAGGCCTCCACTGGCATATAGTTCTAAGTTTTGACGCTAGATGGCAACGCTAAGCACATGAAAATCAGCGGCAAATCTAAACTTTTGGTTATAAAATTATGAATTCGCGTCGTTCTAGTAGTGTCTAGTAGTTTCTATGTTTTTTATTTATTAAAAGTAATGGCACAACCTCTGCTTATAATGATACATTGTCTCATTGAACACATCTTCTGTAAACTAGCTCTAGCATTGCACTGCGAAACAGAGATTTCAATTACATTAAAATTTGTTACTTGTATTGTATATTATGTGCCAGCTTATATTGATTTTATAAAATGTTTTTGTACGAATAAGCACTTACAAGATATATCAAGGCTTTCAAAGAATTTACCAAATCACAGACTATTAGAATAGTGTCGATAAAAAAAACCGGTGCAGATATTCATCGTCCCAGTATGAAAGCTTAGTTTCGTCATATCCGTATTTGGCGAGTTTTGAACAAAAGGCAGGTGGAGCGGAACGGAACACCATAGCTAGATGGTATGATGGTAACGAATGATCTCATAGATCTACATGCGTATGGTCCCACTGGTTCATTTTTGGTCACCATTGTGTTAGGTCAGTGACATTGTAACCCTGAAAATATATTTAATCATGCAACGTTAAGTATTCAAATCGATACTAGCTTTGGTCCACATCTTGGTACCTGCAATAAATACCGAAGAAATTGTTCGCCTCTGTTAGTAGCACCACAAAATAAGTACCACTACAGATCTTCATCAGGATCACATTTTCTAAGGTCATAGTGGTACCTACAGTTGTTCTATTTCACGAAGGCGGTTTAGCTCTGTTTGCAGTAGTGCATGCACATATACCAATCGTACGCGCCATCTCTTTCTATTTCAATACGTCTGAGTGCTGCGGAGCTTACGCACACAAACATAGACCAACCGCCTTCATAAAATACTAACTAGTCTGAGAGGATGGTTTAGGCGCTGGGCCAGCCTACTCCATCTAAAAACACTGTACTAGGCACTAGAGTCCCGTTAAGTGTAGGCATAGGTTACCTCCTGACGCTGTATAAATCATCTTCTATAGATGTAAAGGCCTACGCTGACTGGTAAAAAATGACGAACGATAGAAGTATATAAGAACCATGCAAACGAAGCAACCAACGGGTGGAAACTAATTGACAGTAACCAATTCAAAAATTACCTTGAACCGAAAACCGTTACTCCACTAGCTGAAGTAGGTCGGTTCGAACCGTGGCGGTTACACTACTCCAATGGGGTAACATGCCTATTGACCATGTGTTACACGCTGGAATGGATGCTAATTGAGTAAACACTTGTTGGTTGTGCCATGGGTTCCGTACTTAGACGAATTTATACACGTCCGTATGTTATGTCATAACATAATGTGATAATTATCGCTAAATCCCTTCAAAAACACTTCCAATCATGGCAAAATATCTACTTTTTTGAAAAAAGTTAAGTTTAGTTAGAGCTTCATTTAAAAAATTAAAAGTAATCTTAAAAACAAGTGCTCGAATTTTCAGAAAGCAACACTGAATCAAATCTTTTTTTTTAAATCTGCTTTGAAAATAGAACTCTCTCTCCAGAGTAACACACCCAGACAGACGAACTGCAGGGAGCGATATACTAAAACCACACAATATAATCTCATACTCTTAAGACCCCTCGTTTTAAAAAAGCAGGTGTATCAATTTTGAACGCAACTTTACCTCCAAAAAATTTCAATCTACAAACAACACCCCTTCCTCTATTTAACTCACCTCTAACAGACTTGGATAGTGAACCCTAAAAGTGCCAGCAGGACCCTGCAACGGATGCACGAGCCATGTCGCCGGCATGCGCCAGTCAGTACGCGACCGCCAATCGAACTGTACTTCCGAAATACCGAAACCTGCGAAGATAAATACAATCGAATGAATCGAGCGATTCGTATCGATATGAGATAGCTACTAGATCGAAGTGAAGTTCTTCACTGATAAGGGACAGTGATATCAATAGGTGAACGCAGTTATATCGATGTACGAGTGAAATTGTGTTGTGGAACTGCTCTACATTTTATTGTGTGCTTATTTTGAGTGTTATAAAAAGTGTCTGGGATTTTTCCAAAACTATTCATAAAGGTACGGCTTATTTTGTTCTAAAATCTAATTTCGAAAACACGCTTTCTCCAGCCATAAAATTCAGTTTGTGAAAGTAATTTTGGAATACGTGAACCAAGCAAGACTGAATTATTTGTCTGCCACATATTGCAGTTACCTAGTTATATAAATATCTTTGTTTTATAATATGTACAGCTGTAGAGTAGGTGGTGTATTTACATACTTATGGGCCTTGATCACAGGCTTCATGACAAATTATCAGCAAAACCGTGAAAATGTTTCGTAAGTCGTTTAATCAAAACCAATTTAAACCATTATAAATGGTTTAAATATTATGATTCATGGAAACTGATAGGTTTAAGCTATCACAAAATATAAAGTACCTACCCTAGTTCAGAATTAATTTTCACGTATATACCAAACTAAACAAACCCTCGCGAAAGGTTTAGAGAAAACAAGAAAATTACAGCTAGAATTAAATCAGTAATTGCAGCAATCTTAGAACCTTTGAAAGAAATGCACGCACAGCTAAATAAATCAATCGATTCCATCACACCTATCACCTTATCAATCAAATCAAATTAATTATCTTGTTCAGAATAATGCCCCGTCAGCCTTCTAACTTTGACGGCGCGGCGTGGAGTGCAAGTCGAGTGGTAGCCACTATAATTCAACATCATTTCATCATAGAATCAGCGATTGCTACCTGTAATTTTGGAACCGGAATTCAAATTGAGTTCCTGCGTAGAGTAGCACATCGCCCCAGCGGGTGCATCGGACCGTATCGCGCATTTGGTGCAAAATGTCCATCGGTCAGTGCTCTGAACACGAGCTTATATTGATATCGAGTCGCCTGCGAGTCCGTCAAATGCTTGGACGAATTAACTTCGTCCAAGGTCCATGTAGACCTGTATTGACACGGCTAAAAAGAGGTGGTGAGAGGAAGCTCAAGACAGGAATAAATGGATGTCTCTACCAGTGTAGAAAAATGTGTTATACTAAACTTCTACAGACAGAAATAAACTATGTCTAACTAAGTATAGTTGATGTAATTCACTATGGATCCAACCCCTTAGATCTTCAAATCCTGAATTCTTGATCGATTGAAAACCTAGATGTAGTTTAGTTTTGATTTTTTTTTGACAAGGTCCTATTTATCTTCACCTGGTTTGCTCTACAGATGATGCCTCAGACTGGTGCTTAGGTATAAAAGCCAATTTAAATAGGTAATTGACCGTTCACGCCGAGGAGACAGTTTTTTTGGAATATACCGTGATAGAACGCCAAAAAAGTGACATGAAAGACCTGTGTGAGCTGGAGTTATCTTACACGTGCTTGCTTCATTTGAGAAGAAAGTCATGAGCCTATTTCGTTTTTCAACTTACGAAGTCACGTCGCTATTATCTTGACACGGCCACGTACTAATCGATTGAAAACCGAAAACCTCAGGCTTCATGGATTACATAACATGACGTCACTGAGTGATAGCGACCATTCTATCGTAGGTACCCTTGTGCCACAACATCCTTCCGGAAGGCACGCTATGAATGAATAACTAAGCGCGTACACAGCAGTTGCTCTAGAGTTCCGTACCACAGTCAGATTTTTTAGTAGCAAGTTCATTTTATGTGAGGTTTTATGTTAATAAAAATTCAATAGAAATTTAACATCTCTGTATTGTCTAGTGAGATTTGATTACTTTCTGTGATCTGTTTCCATTCAGTCGCAGAAGAAGAAGAAAACCGCAGTCGTGCCTGTAGCCTCAATAGGATACCCACAGTCCATGCTGATGCTATTTTGTTTTTTTGATACAAGTACTAAAGAGTCTTCTTGAAACGGAAAGAGCTCTGACCAAAACACATAAAAGAATTCACTATTGACACTCAGGTCAGGTGCTTCCCAAATATGGTCAGTCTATCACCACCACAGGAAGGGATTATAAACTGACTTCCTATGAGTTTGTTAATATTGACAGCTCATGGTTTCTTTATAGTAACCACTGCTACTCAACACGAATTTAAAGTAACATTGTGATTTTATGGAATTAAAAAGCTTTCATTAAAAAAAAACTCTCATTCATCATTTCCAATAACTTATTAGGCGACACAGAGTAAAAAGTACCAACCTACAGCTATATTTTGTTGACCCTGTCCAAAAATATTTTGGTGTTCTGAAAAATTTGTATAGAATGGTTGTATTGTAGAGCACTTTTGCACCAGTGTTCTGTATTCTTACTGGAAAAGCCTGTGATTTGAAACACAGCAATCGGCTTCGATCATTACATATTTAGATGTTCAAGGCATCGGTGTACGATATCACATAAGTACCTATTACTATTACTCGCTATGGAATGATTAGCTCAAATCACAAAGCATAATATAAATACGTCAAAATTTGTATTAAACATAATCCTATAAGTAGATTACTATATTAGTGTTACAGTAGCTTCCAACTGGTAACCTCCCACAAAACCTCGAAGAGCAACACTTTAAGCCATGTACTTTATTCCAATCGGAGGAGAACGGACCGGGTGAGAACAGGCCTAACCCTTTTATTCATACCAAATGACCTAGTTTTATTCTGTTTGTCTATTTTTATTTCTTCTTCAATCCACCCTTACTCTGCGGTGGTGGGGTAAGCTTGCCAGGAGGTGTGACTAGTGGCGTGGTCTGAGGGCTTAATTCCCCGGTTAGAAGGAAGCGCCTGCATCGATCCTTCAGGTTTAGGTAGATTCGGTTCTCGTGGTTCAGCTGGGGAAGGACTGAGATCTGCTTGTCATTTTCCTGAAACAGTACGATTTGTAATGTACTTTGTATGCTGTTAGCGTCACCTATTAGGAGAAAATGCGTTCTTGACTTGCGTAACCTAAACCAGACTACTAATATATCGAAGGACACCTTCGCTGGATAAGCTCGCTCTGTGGTAGGTGTGGAGGTAGTCTGTCTATCTATTAAAATCTATCTTTCAAAAAAATCTTAGTTGAATGATGTACCTAGGTCTTCTAGCCTCTGGTCGCGCGAACCACCTAGATTAAAAGACGATTCTAAATGATCCCATTGATCCTTGTGTAAAAGATATTTGTACAGTATGCGTAGTCACGTTTAGCTTTGGTTTCCTAAGCCTTCTAAATTTTCTAATTTTATCCTTTCTGCTCAGAATATTGAAACCTCATTTTTGGTATCTAATTATGTTTATATTGCCCACCGGCTTACCTGTTTCACCACAATCACATAATAAGTCCTCTTATGATCAAACATGTCTGTCGCGTAAGCATACGTCGGCAAGCTGAAGAGATTCTTCATGTACCCGCCCTCATCACAAAGGTCGAAGACCGTGAAGATGCCTAGACGACACTTCTTCCTAATATACTCCAGCATGATCCGGACGGGACAGTTTGGATTGACGAGAAGGGTCTTTTCGACAGCCAGGTCGATGTCGTCTGCAGAGCTGCGACGACGAGTTGTGGAGAGCTCAGGTGCATCTTTGTATGCAACGAAAATAAACATTTTTTGCAGACAATAGACCTTGGTAGAGTACTGACAACTGACTGACAGTTACTGGTATCTGACAAGTGTTGACAGAAACTGTAGATTTTTTTATCTATGAAGGCTTCATTGGCGCCGAAGTTGGTGCCTTTACAAAACACTAACTCAACTCAAAGCGAACAAACTGAAAGAATAAATTGAATGCCTGATTAACTTGAGCCGGCTAAACAATAGTTCAAATTCACTTGATTTGAATTGCTCTAATTAAATATTTTCAACGCAATATGTAGATGCCTAACTTGAAATAAAGTAGCTATCGGTCAATGAACTCTAGGTACTTACTTCTAGTTACAGCAAAAAACGGATCAGGTTGCTCTAAATCTGATATTGCGGAAGGTATTTTGGAATCAAACAATCTGACCTTTACCAAGTAAAACGGAAAGTTTACTAAGTACCTCTTCCTAAAAAATTCCACTCATTGCGAAAAGCGTGAATAAATCTACACATTGCAGTGTTATCAAAAACAAACAAACAGTCGCCGAATCGCCGTCACTAAACTCACTAAGGTCATCGCGTAGCCTTGACCGCGTTGCGCTCACTCGCATTTTCATTGGGAAATGGCCCAGTGAGATTCTAAACGACTTACATTTCATAAGAGCAGTTGCAACAGAAACCCGGTCCATACCTTCAACCATACCGTTCAGTCCCGTGCCGGCTCCACGCGGCAATCCTAGTACGGATCTGATACGCGAGACACACGCACGCAATTACCTACCAAAATCTTATCAAATCGATACAGTCTACATAACACCTAAAAATCAATTGACATTGATATAAACAACATTGCTTAGCGTGAGAAATACGTGTATTAACAATGCAAAGTACTAAATAAACCATTATGTGATGTACCTTCAAACACCGACGACGTGCCTCGGGAGTTAAACTACATTTGCAATTCAAACAAAAACACACGCTTGCAAAAGAAATAACAAGCTAAAACGACCAAAGAAGACTGAAGCAACCAACACAGGTTTGGCCGACGTGGTCTTTGGAAGAACTTACAGAAATGAAGACTTAGTGTCGCAGATCATGGTTCTCTCAGGAGTGGCCAGTCTAATGACGTTTGGGATCTCAGCATGGCCGCCTCCCGGACCTCTTCCCAGCAGCTTCCAATTCCACCACCAGGGATCAAACTTCGCAATGTTTATAATACTCTTTGCGCTCTGCATGATGGAGGTGGTGGTCATCAGGATCGTGACAGAAGAACAGGCGAGGGAGCAAGGGTCCAGGAGTGTGACTTCCATGTGGTTTGAGGAGGATGAGTGAAGTGATGTGGATTTTAGAGACAACTTTAGCATGTAGTGGCGTTAGTGTTAGAATCTGATAGTAGTGTAGTGCTGGATAGATTTACTGGATACCGTCAGCCTTAAGGCTAAGTCGTAAGGCTTTCATAATGACAATGTGTTGTAATAACTCGGGATAATGATGATGGTACTAGAAATACGGTCCAGCCAACTGTATGTACGAGTATGTAGGGATTTAAATAATCTCAAAAAGTAAGGTCTGGGAAACTAGTCTTCTACGAGAAAGTAATAAAAGTATAGAGTCAGTGAGGAAGTACCTACCTCCACCGCTTGTTGAACTTAGAACCTGGAACGGTAAAATTACGATAGTTTTATATATATTATCATGCAAAAAGAACAATTGCAATAAAATTGCAGCCATTTGCAGCAACGCAAATTGACTTTTTCAATTTCAAGAAAATAACTTTTAGTTTTGTGTTCAAGTTCAAATGTAAATTTTGAATAAATGATTGTCCATCTTACAAATAATTTGGGTAAATGTTGCAAAAATGATCCCACACTTTGTGAAACAATTGCTTGATGACGATTGTAAAGCTGTCGGTGTTTTTATTAATCTTAGAACATTTTTCATGTCACAATGAAAAAAAAACTTGAGTTACATAAAAACATATGAAGCTATTATTATATCATCATCATTATCGCACCTAACAAAAAACGTAACATAAATGTCTGTTAAAATATCTTGTTTTTTTCCAAATATGTTTAATCACAGATGATACGACAGAAACTCATTGTTGATAGAGATAGGCACGATAAAGGTCATTACGACAATCGGCGATTATTTTGTTAATGTAACCCGACCTTTAGCAATAAATTGTATTAAATAATTTTATAGCGTGTTTTTATTTGCAAATAACCTCGACGCGACGGTCTGATAGACTGCTAAAGAGATATGGATAGTTAAGTAGTAAGATGAAATGGGACCTATTCACTAGCCCATAAGTACCACATTTATGCAAGAGTTTGAACATATCCCAGCTTCATTTTCGAGCAGCCTTCACACCACTATAATTAGAAGAGGTAATGCAATATTGCAAGCTCCGTAACATTGCAATAGCACCCGGCTTGCTTGACACCTTTCACTGACTAATAAAGATCCAATCTTGGAAAAGCGTTTTGTACATTGCGGAAACATCAAAGTTTTTTTGTGAATGCTGTGTTCTGCCATCGAACTAAGAGCTACTTATTTATTTATTTCTACATCAACATTCAACCTGAATAGGCACATTTCAAGACATTGGCTGTATTCATTTTCAAGGTAGGTACAATTATTTTGATTTTTCTCTACTCTACCCATCATCATCATCAATATATATATATATATATATATTTTATTATATTATATATTTATATATATTATTATATATTTATATATCAATATATATAAAATTCTTTTGAAGCTGACATAGAATCAACGCACAGCCTAAACTATAAGTCCTAGAGGTATGAAATTTGGAGGGTAGGTTCCTTATATAGTGTAGGGGCGCACTAAGAAAGGAATTTTGAAAAGTCACACTCTAACGCGCGCAACGCCGCGGGAGACGGTTAGTATATATATATATCAATATATATAAAACTCTTTTGAAGCTGACAGAGAATCAACGCACAGCCTAAACTATAAGTCCTAGAGGTTTGAAATTTGGAGGGTAGTATCCTTATATAGTGTAGGGGTGCACTAAGAATGGAATTTTGAAAAGTCACACTCTAACGGGAGCAACGCCGCGGGAGACGGCTAGTATATATATATATATATGTGTATAAAACTCCTTTGAAGCTGACAGAGAATCAACGCACAGCCTAAACTATAAGTCCTAGAGGTATGAAATTTGGAAGGTAGTATCCTTATATAGTGTAGGGGTGCACTAAGAAAGGAATTTTGAAAAGTCACACTCTAACGCGAGTAACGCCGCGGGAGACGGCTAGTGATTTATAATTTTGTTGTCTGGTTCTATTTGTATGTTGCGTCTCTTTTCCGAGGTGGTCGAGAATATTTCAAGTTTTCTGATACCAGTGACCTTGGTTGTACGGATTTTCTCGACTCCAATATACCTTCCCAATCAAAGTATTTTTTTATTCAAGTTCAAATTGCCGATCGTAGGTAGACTGAAAGAAGTAGTAAGTAAATATTTTGTACACCAATTAAATTTAGGTAAATTCGTGGAGAACTTAGAGGAAGGTTGCCACTTAACATCAGAAGAATAAAAAAAATACAAGCCCTGCCCACCTACAGTTTATAACATCGTAATTTTTTTTTCTGGTTCCAGGGATGAACAGTCCATCGGCAGACGATGCGTGAAAACCAAAGACGACGGTGTGTGTACTAGGTGCGGGGGCGACAAGTACGGAGGGTACATCCCCTGCATCTGTCAGGATTATAGGTACGTTCCCATCATTGTTATTCAATAGCTTGCACGTAAGTAGGTAACCATTCTTCGTGTAGTATCTACCTAGGTCAAAACAGCTTTACTCAGTCAGGCTGTAGCTGTAAATTCCATCACTACCTACCTATATCTATTCCAATTTTGATTTATTTAAGTCGAGGGGGCTGGCATAACATGAAGGAGGCCTATACCCAGCAGTGGGTGATACCGGGCTGAGATGATGATGATGATGATAATAATGATGAAGCAACATGCAGCGTCAGAACTAGGATAGAATAAAAAAGTGCTTGCTAGAGCGTTTAAAGCCTGACCATCATTTAGAAGAATGCTTATTTGAACGCGGTTCTGCCTCTTCAGAAAGAGGGATTTAATTTTTAATTCCCAAAAATACTCAATAATTACAAAATCAAAATTCAGGCAAAAGAAAGTCAGTATTTTATTATGAATATTTCAGGCCAGTGAAGTTCGAGTCTGGCGCGTGGTTCCTTCGCCAGGTCCATCGCGCTGCCACTCTGATGCCCTGGTCCATATCCACCGACAAACTGGAGCAGATTGGTAAGCTTTGGTCTCCTTTTTATAGCAAATCATTCACAATCCAATGGATTTCTTTTTGCGATTGCTCAAAAGCCAGAGGTTATGCAGAAAATATTCCTGCAAGTCCCATAATATCAGCTACTTTATCTCAGCCATAGTTGAAAAAATGATTTCTTTTCGTCTTATTTAAATTTTTGGTAACATCGCGAGACCTCAGTTCAGGGCGAACTACTAGTTATGTAGTAGGTACATCACCTCTCAAATCACGACTCATCAGAATGTTAAATGTTGTTTTTTGAACGCGGTTTGTCAAGTATATTTTTTTAATTTAATTATTAATCAATTTGATCAGTTTAACTTTAGCCTCGAGAATAATAATTTTATACAGTTTTTTAATGTATTTTGTTAATCTGTTGGATTAGTATACATTTAGGTACGTAGAGTCCTATAGAGATGTCCACTATACGTTGTTGCAATGAAATAACATCTCATATTCTGTTACCTAAGATTTTTTTGCCTGGAACAAATCGCTTTCAGCGATAAGGCCGCCCATTGTACTATACAAAGTTAGTTCTAAGATTTGTACGTACCTTATCCTTGTGTACAATAAAGTATTATCTATCTATCTATCTTTTTCATAAAAGTGTTTTAGATAGACACTTTATCAATCAATATATATAAAACTCTTTTGAAGCTGACAGAGAATCAACGCACAGCCTAAACCATAAGCCCTAGAAGTATGAAATTTGGAGGGTAGTATCCTTATATAGTGTAGAGGTGCACTAAGAAAGGAATTTTGAAACGTCACACTCTAAAGGGTAAAACGCGAGCAACGCCGCGGGAGACGGCTAGTTATACATAAGAACAATGTTTTAGAGACTAACTTATTTATACGAAAATGTACAATGGGCCTTTATCGCTGAAAGCTATTTTTGCCAGGCTTCTAGCACTACGTCTGCATAACTTACGTATAGCATAGCCAAATATAAGATTTACCTTCATTTCAGACGAAGAGTATGACGGGCGCGAGAGCCCTGGGCCGAGCAGACGGGACGTGCAGAATGATGCGACAGTACGCGAGTTCCTGGAGACGCTGGCTGCCAAACTGACTGGCGGCACCCTGGAGGGGACCAGGGTCTCACCTTTGTACGACCATCCTGCCTGTAAGTACATACTCAAGCACTGATCCGGACTCAAGCATAGATTTTAATATCTATTTCTGTATCGGCCTACATACGGGCCTTAGTATCGCAAATGCTAACAATGATGGAGTATGATGGAAACAGGCAGTGAAGAATGAAGAATTGATAAAGTAGGTACTGACTAGCTTTAAGGTCGCTAGTATATCAATCGAGGGTTTCAAACACGTTGACTACTGGGTAGTAAAGCTCTCCTAGGAGCCGACAGTCAAATCTCAACGCTATCTGATACGCTCCATGGTACAAGATCATAAAATATATGCAGTAGGCAAATAGTAGGTACACACACATCCAATACCTATTTCTGTCGCCAAGCAGCGATGCTCGCATTGCTGTGTTCCGGTTTGAAGGGTAAGGGCGCCGGTGTAATTACAGGCACATGAGACTTCAAGATCTTTACGTCTCAGAGTGATGGACGCAGTGCATTGCCTTACAGGGCACGTCCTCATTGGACTTGCTCTGTTAGGTAATGCATTGTTATAGGCAGAAGTTACTACTAAATATCCGGTGATCTATCAGCTTGTTCCATTACACATATCATAAAAAAAATAATGAGTCCTGTAGCACTGACCACGGTTCCAGTACGCATGAACAAAATAAAGTTCTGAATTAATTGTACAATGTAAATTGTGTGTAGATGAAAGAATGTTGGAGTTATACCACGCCCCGCTGCAGCTAGCGCTCTCCGCACTGGGCACCGCGCTACGCGACGCGCTCACACGTAAGCTGCATAGCATCGCATGCACTGAGTGACTGGCTTTTTTCCTTTCTCTTTGAATCTTTGAAACCCTTGTAATTCTAATTCGTCATGGGGGAATAAGACCTGCAATGGCATCCCGCGATGGGGTGTATTGTGCATTCTCCCCCTGCTGACCTCACCCCAGCCAGCACAACTCCTTAAAGTAACGGAGAGGGACTTTGGGTTGATGGCAACAATGTTCCAGCATCCGCGTTGGCGTTGTAAAACTCTTATCATAGAACAAAAACTTACGCCTAAACGCTCTAATGCCAATTTTGAAATATACTCTACCTAGAGCTATTTCTTTTACATTCAATCGGTTTTAATTATATAGGAAACGTTATTAAAGACTACCAAACTTAGGTACTCTTTCAAAAGCTTATTTTTATACGTAATATTTAAAATAATCACGAGTGTACTCCTTTTGATCTGATCTTTTGGTACATTGGCTACTTCTTCTGCACTGGCAATGAATATTTTTCTCATCAGTAATGGCCGTAGACGTGGTGGAAAGAGCACGAATGTGTATGAATGGATTTAGCAGACGCACAAGCACGCTTTGACTTTGGGCATGCTTTTATAACTGTTATTGAAGATGGCCACTCCTCCATCGTTGGTAAAGAGGTTCGTCTATGTGATGCTTGATGGAGACTCACGATGATTGTGTCTCTCGAGGGCTCTATTAGATAAGAACTCTATAAGAACTTACTAGTTTATATAAGAGCCTTTTGAGAAAGTGATAGCAAAGTGTCTAGGTTGCACGAGATAATATTCAGGCGACGAGAGCTCTATGAGGGCAAAAATGAGGTTCTACGATTTTATTTATTTTTGGTTCATTTCCTAAAAATTTAAAATTATATGTTATTTCTTGCGCACTGGCTTTGTTCGTATATTTTTTCGCATAGAAAAACTCCATAGGTGCATGAACGATTGCAAACCCATGACCTTTTGACGCCAAGGTAGACGCTATACTTCCCACCGCTAAACTGCCAGTGCTTTCGTACTTTTAGATGTTTCAGTTGTATTGAATGCAAATAAAACTCTAGATATATACCACAGAATATCATTAATTCAACCCAGAGGTTGTTCACACTTACAAAACAAAAAGAAGGCGAATGCCAACAAAGTCGCAAATTTATCAAAAAATAACGACAGCGCTACCTGCGCCCGCGCATGCACTTGCGAAGAAAGTCATTCACCCCGAGGGTCAGTCAGTCCAGATTTTCGTATACTAATTTAATTTATTGAGATTGAAAGAGACTTTATTCTTTATCATTACACATAATTGTGTGATAACAAACGTAAACAAAATGCCTTTATTAAGCAGTAGTAGAGCTTCTTGTCAAAGAGTTTGTCCCGGGAAGTACTACCACTGTACCTATTTCTGCCGCTAAGTAGCAATGGTTGCATTGCTGTGTTTCGGTTTGAAGGGTATGAGTGCCGGTGCAATAGCAGGCACATTATGCGTCAGAGTGATGGACGCAGTGCAATGCATCACTGGGCACGTTCTCAGTGGATGTCCTCAGTGAGGCAATGAATCGTTATAGGTAGTGGTTACCATTTAACATCAGATTGTTCCATCATTTAGTTGTATAAAAAAAATGTTACTAAATTGATTAGAAAAAAAAATAACATTGAAAGTTACACGGGTAGGTATTTATAAATAGGTTTATAATAGGTAGTTACTAGCAACACTGACCTAGGTGAACCCGCATTAATTATGGATTCAAACGGAGTAATCACTATTATAATGCATGCATTTCCTGATAGCTGGAGGCAATTGAGCCTACTCTGTAACAAGCGGCAAAGAGAATAAGGGTCTTGAAAGTTGGCAATATGTTTCACAAACGTTTTTTTACCAAACATAGACCACTTATATCAATCGTTTTTATTTTTTTAGCTGTGCCGTAGATGTCGGTGTCGGTCAATGTGCAAACTGCCTTATAGTTATAGCACCTTCACGTTCACAGTAGGTCCACCCGATCCCCACAGCCATATCGTCACGGTCCATCCGCAGTTAACGATACTATACTATAATAAAATAACACATTATTCAAGACTACCCAGTTGAATTATTCCGAAATCCAAAATATAATTAGGGAAAATCTCCAAAACGTGTGTTACGCCTCATTAGGTACACTACAGTGGTCAAAATCATCAGAAATCATGAATTCATCATCAAGTATTAGGTATACTCGTATTACGCAACATGATTATTTTGTTCTTGGCCCACAAACAATGTAAAATCACGAATTGCATGCAACGTGTCGGTTTCGTGAGGGTACGTAGAGCAAGAATAACTACTTATGGCTTTTAAAAAAACATTTTTGGTACTCTAAATGTCATTAAGTACCCTATACCTATTCAAGGCTTAGTAAATATTGTCCAAAAACTCACAAAACCATTGTAACCTCCATAATTATATAAACACTTGTATAGCAAAGCCTTGGTCACTTATCAAATCTCATTTTTATTATTTTGTCAATCATAAGGTACTATGATTATGAATACCCAATTATTTCGTCTTGCAGTGTACACTTACGGCCATAAAAGTGCAGCAAGCAATCCAAACCCTTGCTAGGCGCAATACTCGCTTTTTACGGCGCGCGGCCGTGGGATCGCAAATTCAAAAATAAGCTGTTTGACCAGTCGCTTTGTGAGAAAATGTGGCCTTTTTTTAGGAACAAAAATACTGCCTTTTAATAGGCTCTGACAGAATCTAGAAAGGTTATTACTAAAGTAAGAACAAGGCAGTGGTATACGTTGTCAGTAATATACTTTACTCACATAACTCTTCGATAGACGGGTCAAGCAAAATAAGTTATTTTGTTAGTTGTGTAAGAACCTAATGAATATCTAATACACAGTCCACTAATAGAGTTTTTTGTACGAGTAAGTACCTGACACAAAATGGCGTCATTTCGAAACTTTTCCTGTTTATTTAGCAAGCAGAAGCATTTGTTGTTAATTTTAAAACATCACTATAAGATTAAGATTGATTACATACGATCAATGATCGATATTTACTTGATCAGCTTTCAAATCGATGAGAAAATGAGGTCGGCGATGAGAAAATAATACAATAGATGGTCGTCAGAGCTAATTTCTAAGAACATTTCCTTTTTTGCAATCGATCTATAGTTCATCATCTTCCTACCCTTGTCCCACGCTAAGTGGGGTCGGTACAACATGTCTTCGCCTTCCACTCTCCTCTATCAGCCGTCATCTCGATGTTCACTCCTTTCTTACTCATATCTTCTTTCACACAGTCCATCCATCTTTTCTTTGGCCTACCTCTACTTCTACATCCGTCCACATTCATGTCTAGCACTCTTCTCGTAATATGGCTTTCTTCCCTCCGCATGACCTCGATCTATAGATGACAATGATGACAATGATGACTTAATGATGACAATCGATCTATAGTTATTTCTCTTTAATCGATACCAAGATCGAGTTTACATCTTCGTTTGCAACGCATTAATATAGAATAGACTTAGAAGGACCAGTTCTTCCATATAAAAGACAAACGCGCGCAAAAACTTTTTTCAGTACATTTGCTTCAGATTACCAAATAGTATCAATATTCTAGGTACTTAGTTAATTTAAAAAAGCGTAGTAATTATACTCATTACTTTGATAGTAAAATATAGTTTTTCGGAGCTGTTTTCATACCCTGTATATCGATAACTACCTACAAGCCTTATTTGATAAAATCTGTTTGTGCGACTTGCGTACAATCCGCCCGAGGCTGCTTGCGTATTGATTGGTCACCTACTTTACCTAGGGTCATCTTACACCTGCTCAGCTGGCCAGTTGGATAATCAAAAGCACATAAACGATGGCGAAACTCGAAAATAGAAAGGTGCCAACTTATTGCGCTTTGAAGGCTTCATAAATTGGTTGGTGTAAGATGAAATGGTAAGGTATAAGACTCCGAAGCTGTTGCCTTTTGATTTGAGCTTGGTCAATCTTCTGTCTTTCATTGGTCACAGTGATTGACTTTAGATTTACACTACGTGGTCATGGTCGTGGTGACCAGTCCAAGAGCTCGAAACAAGCCAACCTAGGGACGTTTCTCAAAAAATACTTTTGACTCAAAAATGAATCAAATAGGGACATTTTTATATGGTCGTCTGTCAAAAAAATCAACTAGCCGGCCTTTGAACTCATCACTGTAATTATTTATTCTATGCTACGTCACCAAGGCTGGCAACAAAAGTAGCTTTTGCGTTTATGAACGAAATATTGAATAAAAAATCGATTCAGAACAATTAGCAGCTATAGCATTCGTTCCGCTATATGTTAGTAATAACATCTTATATTGTAATGATGTCTTCTAAAAACCGCGGCCGACATGACGGTCATGATTTAAGGATGATCAAACCTCAAAAAGACTCAGTCCTCTCAAACGACGAGGAAGACTTGCTTATAGCATGTTTAGATCTCATAGCACCGCACCGGAGCTATTTTACTTAGGTCTTTTAAGATTATTTACACGAAAAAGTTTTGGTTTTTAGCGTTTTATTGATTACGGAATAAGTTTCGTGTCAGTTCTTCTAGGCTCTTCGCGAGAAACTAGCTCGTGGCATATACAATTTTTTTGTAATTTTACTGTATAAAAATATATTTCAACTGCGGAGATATCGCACAGCGATCAAACTCTTCAAATAAATTAAAAAAATTAAAAATCTGCGGAGATTAGCGATGTCTATTGAACGTCGCGATTGAACGGTCACCGTATTTTTAACAAACCGAAGTTCTGGTTATATCTTCATTCTCATGAATAAACATTTAACTGTTACATTTCACCAACATTTAAAACTCCATGTAGGTCTACTAACGGGTTCAAATTACCCTTAAGTTTTCCATTTTTATTTAGATTTTATGAAGGTGATTTTGAATCATGTCTCGAATCACAATACAAGGTATCGGATCTGGTTTGCAAATCAATTATTTAAATTCTACATCGTCAAAAAGCGAATACGTGTTATGTGCTGCAGTAAACACCTGCTACTGTGGAATCGCCTGAAATATATGGGCCTGAATATGTGCCAAATATATTCCTATAAATCCCTATAAGACATTCCTCAAAGATATTTAGATTTTAGATGTTCCGAATTCGATATTATTGTGATTATTTAGCATTATGGGTTAAGAGCTATACCTAAGCACAGGTCATATAGTACTATGGACCTAGGTAATAGCCATTTTGACCCACGGAATCACTCGATAAAAATATTTCCAATTCCAATGGCCGCTAGGGTCACCCACAATATTTTTGGTAATCCGCGTGTCACCCACCACATGGAGTACCTGTGGGAAATGTTGCTTATACTTAACTAATTCATAGTGTTCTAGGAGAAACACATAGTTTACGCAACTACGGTTTCCGAGAAACCTCGCAGATTCGATTACACACGATAATTCGTTCGATTAGACGCGCGCGCGCACACGTGCTCCATACATCGCTTTCCAATCAAACGCCTCTGTAAGTTGCTGGCTCGTCATTAGAAGATCTAGTAAAATATGCAACGTTCGGCGCAATGGGTGATCGCAGTGACATTTTCATCGTAGCGCTCAGCATTTGAATGTCATTTTCACCAAATAGATCAGCTGGGCTACTCTTGACCACCGCCGTTCCAAATTGGATCCGGATTTTGACAGAATTCGTGTCATTTTGTTCGGAAAAATGACAAGACTTCTGTCAAAATCTATGGATCCGGATTGGAACTGTGGTCGAGAGTAACCCACCAGGAGGTTCAAAGAATCACAGATTACTTTCCTAGCTTTAGCAGTCGTTATGCTACTTATGGCATGGGTTTTCTAGCGGCTTAAGACCTGGGTCACAAAGTTAGCTTGAAAATACTTTAAGCTGACCTGCAAAATGCACATGGCCTTGTCTACAAGACTCTACTTTTTAAATTATGTTTGGAGATCTGCAATCTTCTTGCCTAGTCATCATACAGTTCCAGTACTTTATGAACCTGCCAGTCATGCCAATTTGAAGCCGTAAACAATGGAACAATACCTAACGCCGTACAATTTGCATGATTTGTGACCTTGTCGGTGTCAAACGTGAGGTTCACACGACGAAGAAAATTGTATTTTCTTTTACGATACACACACGTACATGATACACCTACACGCACACCACGAAGAGTATTTCGTAGTACCTACCTACGTGCTTACTAGCGCCCTAATTTGTCAATGGGTGGCACAATTGAATTATTTTGAAACCCCCTGACATCCGTTCTCAAAGTAATCACATGAAAAATTATGTGTAAACTTCGATAATAATTCGTGTTTTAACGTTTACAGCTTAGATGTTTACAGTGAAAACTGACTTTAATACTTTTTGCTTCTCCAGGGTAATAGGTACGTACGATCATCCTTATAAACTACCAACAGAAACTAGCTATATCTATGTAACAACTGAATTGATTATTCTTTAGTAAAAGATGAAACTAGTGTAATATATTTTGGTTTACGCTCAAATCACACGTGAAATCTCGGCCCATTTCCACCGAGTAATGAGATCAAATTACTATTAATCCCGGATTAAGGCTAGTGTATTATTGGGTGACTGATTAAAGTTTTGTTCGGGCAAACCAAGCCTAGGCCTAAACTAACGCAAAATTGTTTAATCTTACATTTACCAAACCTAATAAGGCAATTTTATGCGTTAGTTTGTTTCGTAAATTGACAAGTTTGTCCTAGTATGTCATTGTTTGCTAAAGATAGTTTCTATTGTTAGAGAATGACGTCAAGGATCAGGGACGACGACATCATACAACTTTGTACTTTGAACAGACAAAATAAGTAGATTTTCTTGTATCTTTTGCTATCACTAAACGGTCCTTGTTTGCAAAGCTAATAGGAGTTTGTCATAGTTTTTATCACAGAACAAGTAACTGTATCTAGCCAATTATGTCATTAATAACTATTTAGCTATGTATTTTTCAATTGTTTTCACCCCGCATTACGCCAAAGGCCAATAATTGCAAGTTATTTATTTTACCCCAACTTTTGTAAGGAGGTTAGGTAAACGTCAAACTCTACGGATACCGGCTGCTCTACCTATGATATTTCGAATGATCTTTATTATCACATAAATACATAAATCGGATCAAAAATCATGTAAGACGTAATGATTATGTGACAGTGTGTCGTAGTTTCGGTGAACAAGTGGCTGGTCGGTGGCACCGACCGGTTTCCACTCCTCACACATAAACTTGGCCGGCACACGCGACGCGCACGTCTGCGCTTCGATTTTTTCACGCGCGAATTCATTTTCCGAACGAACTTTTTTTTTCAACCTCCTTACTCCTTACTCTACATCTTTTAATTAAAAAGAAAAAATAGGCGGGAACGTGAACGTGATAGTGTTGTGAAAAATTATTGGTGTTATTTGCTGTGGTTATTTATTGTCAAGTGGTATGAGTTTTATATTATTTGAACACCTGGATTGTGACGTAGGAGTTATTTTTCGTTTTATTATGTTTAATAGTCGTCAAAGATTGTTCAAAGTGTAATGTGAAATGATAATTTTCATTTCACTTTCGATAATTTAACTCAATGCTTTTGTTGGATACAAATTCGATTTAGTAACTGATTTCAACTATTTTTATGACATAAATATAAGTAACTAATAACCGTAAAATGTACGCGTTCTTGACTATACTTGATAAATTATTAGCTTCGTAATGAACGCGTCTGAGGAATTTATCTCCTCGACATGACTTATCATTAAAATTGAACGCAACAAGACGAAAACCTAGCAATTTGATAAAATTTATTGTATAACTACTTACACAATGAGACGATAGTAGATAAGTTCCTTTTTGTTTTAGTTAGTAAATCGATAATAAAATAAACCCGTTTTTTGTAAATACGACATCCCAGTAGGTATCTATATAGACAGTTATAGGTGACACTACTTTGCAAATGTTTCAGTTTTAAATATAAAACTTTTAAAACGACTCAACGTCCCTAAACTGAAAAAAAAAGAACAAATCTAAAAATTTTATTTTTTTTGTATTGATGAAAGGAGTCTTGAGCAGAAGTTGTCGTTTGGTATGCAATCTCTTACTGCAAATCGTTAACCATCTTAATGTAGAGCTCCTTACAATGCTTTCAAATTCACGTAACTGATTCTTTAGTGCATTTTGATTACAATTTGGGATGTATTTCCGATGTTGCAAGTGATGCAACTTCCAATTTGTACACCGAAAGTAGGCTTGAGATCATGTTCCGCTCAATTTTGGACATTTCATAGAGATTCATAGTCTGTGGCATTTTTCTCAAAATGGGACTCAATTTGAACTCAATTCCACTAACGAACTTGTCAGTTACCGTATCTTTCATCTGTTTTTAGGTTATTTGGTATTTTAGTATCAAACTTTAACAGCTGAAACGTAGCTGAACCGTACTGTTCATTTGTTTATTTAGTTTAGGTACTAGTATAGTATTATATAATCTGTGGTTTAGGCTAATTTGAGCCAGTTGCTTTGTTTCAGCCCACAAACTATAAAACTCTGCTGTCACTTTGCTTTCGTATTAAACATAATATTAACTGTCCCTAGTCTACTCTACCTATATAAATAATATACACAAAGTTCCGTAAACAATGAAGCTCTAAGAGTTACCCCAGACTCATTAGATATTCTTATAAAAAAAATCTACGATTAAGGTCACCTACCCGATATGATGAACATTGCCTAACATAAATACCTAGATTGCTAGATCCGATTACACTAGAAATATGTAACTACCGGTAAGATACTTTACTAAATCTATAGCACATCACCTAAATAGCAGCTGCATTCATAAACACTTTTTGTATTATTATCAGGCAAGTATGTAGAATGAATAAAGTTCGTGCTAACGTTAAAGAGAGATTGTAGTTAGTGTGGTGATAGTGAATACGGCGGCGGTACGCGTTTGTTTTTGCCGGTAACCTCAGGGCGACTTATCAGGCACTATCTAAGGCTATGTTTACACTGAAACCACGCGACCAACGGCCTTGAGAGAGTATCATGGCACCCACCATGTGAGAGAGGTTTAATTTTTATCTTACTACTATAGTTTTCACATGTTTTTACAAGCGAATGTCAAAGGACTTTCGCTCATTTTTTAATTATGTTAAATATATATTCAAAAGGGATAATAATGGTGACGTCAATTGATAAACATCTCAAAACGAAGTTCAATATTCTGGGGCTCAGACCTCTTCAACAATAATTTTATATTTTAACTGTCTACTAAGACAGATGATCATTTTTATAGGTACGTAGATATATATAGGTAATTTGTTCATTATTTACGATGAGAATTAAGCGACTGCGCACAAAAACGCTAGTTACGAGATGAATAGTTTTTTTTTCTTTAGTTAATAACAATTAACTGCTTATAATTTAACTCTGGCTGACAAAACTGGTTTCGCAGGCGCAAAGTACAAGGTAGATGGTAATTTTAAGTAGTTACTTGTATTCTGTAGGTAGTAACGTATTTTTGACTTCAATAACAATTTATTTATTGTACACATTGTGATTTGGTATAGTAGACAAAATAATACAAAGGCGAGAATAATGTAACCAAATTAACCTTTTGTAAGGCAGAAGTCAAAAACCAAGTTTGTAAATTTTAAATCCGTGTTTTTATTTTATGTCCTTCGTTTTTTAAATAAGTACAACTATTACCTTTATTTCAAGTATTTACTCAACACGTTCTTTTATAAAAATACAGTCATCACATCCTACTAGTATTCGAAATGAGGAAAACCTTAATGAAATACCATGAAAATAAATGTTTTTTTACCTATACGCGTATTCCTATAAATAAGATTCAACCTGAATTTTCCTTATACACATGGAAAATCAAAGATTTAAAACTTTTGCTAGGATAGGTCTACAAGTTGTAGGTGAACTATGGAGCAGAAGCATAGCTCGTAACAGACAAACCATCAGCCTACAATATCGCTAGACATTCGTGTTCAACAGTTTTTTGCGCATACTGTGATTGGCATGGCGTGATATCAACCATTAGCTACCACGCTATTGAGTTGCAAGTCTCTGGGTTACGCAAGGAAAGAAAAGCCAAGGTCGCATGCCAGAAAGCTGATAGCTTATTGAGCGCCTTGTACTCTTGGTGAAGAAAAACATCGTGAGAGAAAAACCCAAGATTTTCTTTGTTGTACAGGAGGGCTACTCTTGACCACTGTCGCCGTTCCAAATTGGATCCGGATTTTGACAGATTCTTTGTCATTTGTACTGAAAAATGACACGACTTCTGTCAAAATCTATGGATCCGGATTGGAACTGTGGTCGAGAGTAACCCACCAGGGCATTTTCTACTGTAATTTTTCTGAATTCAGAGCTATTTTAACAGATTCCCTAAAGAGAGACAAGCTCGGAAGAGGAGACAGAGTTGGAGCATGTCAGGGCGTTTTCATTCGAAAAATGTCGTAGAAATGCAAGATACAAACGAACACACTTTCCGTTTATTATTAGTGTGAATTAGTTAATCCAGTAGCGTGTTCGATAGTCATTTAAGACCGTTTAATTATTCAGAAAATAAGATCATCATCGGTTTACTTCGTTAAAGTTGTATATTTAAACAACTGTTGCTTAGTCTAGTTTTACATTTAAAACAGATTAAATTACTCGTAATTATTGATGTTGACGGACCTACAATTTGTACTTAATACAATTCTACATTTTTCTAACTTCAAAACTTATCATATCCGTGCCGAAATGTCACACATACAAAACAAGTTTATTTTACAAAAAAATAATTTCGTGATGCAGAAATATCCCATGTACATTTTAAATTTTAACACAGAAACCTCTGCCAACGCCGACGCGACACCGGCACGGCATCGGTAATGCAATACCGCACGTCAAAACACGTCAACACCACTGCCGTCACACCGCGCCGTTCACGTGTTGCTTATTGCCCTGGTATTCTGATGATCCAAAAATTTCAAAACGTCACCTTCGAACGGAACAGAAAATCGTATCATCTACCTCCGTATCAGGTATCCGCATAGACATGATGTAACATGTGACCGTTCGGGTCGCACAATCGGACACTTCCTAGCCGAAACAGCTTAGATCAGGTCTGGGTAGTTTATCTGCATAGGAAACGAGTTATTTACAATATTAAGTATCTTCGGTAATGTTTGTAAGGCCTTGTATAGTAAGCTTCCGTTTGTATCTTTGATTTCATCATCTTCCTACCCTTGTGCCACGCTAAGTGGGGTCGGTACAACATGTCTTCATCTTCCACTTTCCTGTATCAGCCGTCATCTCGGTGTTCACTCCTTTCTTACTCATATCTTCTTTAACACAGTCCATTCATCTTTTCTTTGGCCTACCTCTACTTCTACATCCGTCCACATTCATGTCTAGCACTCTTCTCGTAATATGGCTTTCTTCCCTCCGCATGACATACCCATACCACGCTAACCTATTACTCCTCAACTTGTCCGTTATTGGCGCTACTTTCAAACTTCCTCTTATATACTCATTCCTTATTTTATCTCAACATTCGCATCTCTGCTCTTTGTTTGTTTGTATCTTTGATTTAACGAAAAAATATAAAACATCATTGGATACAAAGTTTGCGCTCAAACGGTGAAGGAGAACATCGAGGAAACCCGCGGCTTAGACAGCTGTATTGATCTTATCTTCCTGTGGATAAGGCAGACTAGGCTGAGAAGATGGCATAGGTGCTGGGCAAGCCTACTCCATCTAAAACCATGTCCCAGGCACTGCAGCGTCCCGTTCATTGGGGCATGGGTAAAAAGGGACTTCTGACGCTGTAAATGTACCTAAATCAGTATGTCAACATCATGTAAATCATCGTACAAAGGCATGAATATATTAGTTTTAAATGTAAAAAAGCTAGAGCGGTATATTTAATGATTCCTGTCGAACAATTTAATACCTATTAGGTATAAACAATTAACATTGCAAAATCTGCAAGCATATCCATTCTACCGAATAAGTTATTACATAAACTGTATCTTATTAGCGCGCTACGTGACGAAATTCTTATAAAATTGGTGCGTCAGGGATCAACTTGTTTGTTCGCTTTTACGCCCCAGTTTCATAATACGAAACATAAGTAAAACAATGCTACTGCCAATTAAACCATCACTCAATCAAACCAACTGAAAAATTAAATCTCTAATATTTACACGCACGGTTTGACCGGTTATCAATCACTTACAACATAGTTCAACTTACCAGATAAACTTGGATTAAGTAGGTACTGTACGTATTTACGCATGTTGCTAAACGGTTCGTTCTTTCTTGTTGCAAAACCACTAATCAGTCATACTTCATAGATAGGGGCTTACTTACAATCACCTCTCAACTTGTCAAAAGTTAATCACCGTTTTAAATAATGCCACCTCTATTTCTACAGACCAATAGTGAAAGGAAAAATCTTGTTTAGAGGCGATTTTAAGTAAGCCCTAATTGAGTTTACCAGATAAGAAGAAGACCCACCTATTGACATTAATACAAAACATGAGTAGGTAATCTAATTCTGCTCAATTAAAATTATAAATTTATTCAAATTAAAACTTCAAAATGCATGGTTTAGATTTATGTAAGCTTGTTCATATTTAATTTGCAAAGCAATTTTTTTATACTTGTTGTTATATAATTTGAGAACATGTTCCGAAATTGAGTACCTACCTCAGCCAATTATAAAAAGTACCTTACCTACCTAGGTACATAAAAGCTTATAGTACTTCGGATAAAACATTTAGCAGTAATTTTGTATGAAACAAAAACTAATAATGACTAGACGTGTACGTAGGTATACTTACAACCTTCCTACTATCATAATAATTGTTGGGACTACTTGGGCCTCCAGGTAAGTTGGTAGAACTAATTGGCCAAAAGAATTCCAT
The DNA here is from genome assembly GCA_918843925.1 of Eulithis prunata. NCBI lineage: Eukaryota > Metazoa > Arthropoda > Insecta > Lepidoptera > Geometridae > Eulithis > Eulithis prunata. Next base: position 10,458,840 of record OU974008.1, on the reverse strand, counting down.
TTCGGTTTTCCCAAGTTATATTTCCAAGAAAAACCTGTAGTCATTAAATTATCTTTAAGTTTCACCTCGAGTCAAAGACCCGATTAAAACTAGAACTAACTCGTGAAGGTACTTTTAAGGAATTAGTAGTATTTAATTTTCCATTAACGGCAGGCACCTCATTAATGATTCAATGAAAGAGAAAATCTAGAAGTTGAATATCCTTAAATGATAAAACGTTATGAACACGTAATGTTTTATACTGAACAGGATAGAGTTACATTTCCTTTAGATAAAACAAGACTATCAAAAAAACTAGATCAATCTATAATCGTGTACTAAACAGAACTAGAAAAGAATATAGATGGATATTATAATGATAGGAAATACCTACAGAAGAATATGTATAACTAGCCGTCGCCTGCGGCGCTGCTCACGTTCTACCCTTTAGAGTGTGACGTTTCAAAATTCCTTTCTTAGTGCACCCCTACACTATATAAGGATACTACCCATCAAAATTCATACCTCTAGGACTTATAGTTTAGGCTGTGCGTTGATTCTCTGTCAGCTTCAAAAGAGTTTTATATATATTGATGATGATGATGGTTGTATGCGACAGGAGTGCAGGCAAACGAAAATAAATAAATCCTTACAAGTTCTTTTGCTCTGTTCAATACTGTCTTTCATATTTAATCTATAAATAACCAAACAAATGTTAAAAATATTATAAAAAAAAGTCATAAATCGTAAAACCAAAAGAACGCAATGATCGATTGTTTCATACATAACAAGAAACCTTGTAAGTTACGACCGTCGACGTCGTAGACATAATGCAAACATCCCCAGATGAAAGTGGTCAAACGACGCACTTGACAGAAGCATGAGGAAGCTTATATGCACATCAGAAAGTGCTTTGTGATACCAACGTAATGCAATGACCTCAAGGTCTCAATAGAAAATACATTGAGCTTTGAAAGCGAGAGTTCATCCGATATGAAAATTAGTTGACGCAACTATTTATTAGCTTGAGTCAAGTAGTAGGTATGCCTTGCGGTATTCCATATTTTGGATTTGTAGACTAAATGAAACAGTGACCTAAATATTCCTAGAATAACTCGATAGATAAGTATTTAATACACATCGTCTTTGCATCCACTAATGATAAATTTTCCTAAAAGAATGATGTTATATTACTAGGCATTAATAACATTCTGGTTTAGGCATATTTTGTAAGTATAGTGTTTAGTAAGCATAACGTATCTCGTTCTAGTAGTTTAGACATATTTGTATGCGCCTAAAGTATGACCTGCGAGAAAATGTAGGCTTTTAATGTGTTGGTATTGAGGTGGTCCAAATTCTTTGCGCCAAGCATAACTAGGTAACTGACAAGGTATTTATTAGAAATCTGTATTTAGGTACTTATTTATTAAAGACTAGCCGTCTCCCGCGGCGTTGCTCGCGTTAGAGTGTGACTTTTCAAAATTCCTTTCTTAGTGCGCCCCTACACTATATAAGGATACTACCCTCCAAATTTCATACCTCTAGGACTTATAGTTTAGGCTGTGCGTTGATTCTCTGTCAGCTTCAAAAGAGTTTTATATATATTGATATATAATATATATATATTGATTGATATTGATGATTTTCTGAAGTAGGTATATGTTTTATACAAGTTTATTTTTGTTTCATGCTAAATAGTGTAGGGTATGTTACAGAGGCAATTTTTTTTTCATGTTTGTAGTATAGACCGACATCTGTTTCAATAATAATGTTTGTTTATTAACAATTTCAATACGAAACCCATGAGTAATGCCATCGAAATCTTGTTTAATCAATACTAGAAGAATGTAATGGAATTCACATACCTACTAAGTAGTATGAACATTTTTCAAACCAACATTTTAACTTTGTGTAAAAGAACTTCCTTTGAAATACCTTTTATAAAGACTTATTTACCTAGAACTAGGTGTCTAGTAGGTACAAAGAAAAGAGCCTTTATTATCAGTGAACGTGCTTCGTTTTTTAATAAATCAACACCACCAAGGATTTCTTCTTCGGACATGAATATAAATTGCCCAATTTTGATCAGTCGTAGCTATGTAATGTTAATTTTGCAAGTGTGTTAAAGGTCGGTCAAAAGAGCAGCACCTACCTTAGTCTGTTATTAAGCACAGATATTGAGGATCATAAGAATTCATCTTGATCAAGGTTATATGGTATAGTCTCAGTCGCCACACTTGTTCATTTACCGTCTCACATTGCTTTTTCAGAGCAACTCTGGAACACATTCATTCTAAATAGTCAAGGAAGAACCAAATTAGATAAAAGAAAAGAAAGAAATCATTTACTTATTTATCACACGACATGTCGTAAGCAATGACATTAAAGTAAGAAGTACCTATATCTCATCTTATTTATGCAAGGCACACTAGCAATTACTGGAAGACTAGCGTAGGAGCGTTAAAGTGGCGCAAGCAAAGGGAGGCCTAAGCCCAGCAGTGGATGAAGTGAAGATGATGATGATGATGATGATGGCACGAGCAATTACAATAAAGTACACTGCGGTCGGCAGATTGGTTTTTTTTTAACAAATAATATCACACTCAAGCTTTGATCCAGGCTGAGCATACGGCCCTTCAAAATTGGCAATGAATGCTAATTAAAAAACTAGGAATGGTGGTAGATCTGTAGCCCGTTACTCATTTACTATGTGTACTAGACCGGAAACGAATACTTAATAATGTGCATCAAAGAGCACACATGGTAGTGAACATAAAAAAAAAGTGGGCATAAAAAAAAAAATAAAAAAAAAAACATACGGCTACCTATGAATTAATTTTTCTCGTGCCATTAAAAACCAAAATGTTTTATAAATTTTGGAAAAACTGTTTATACATTCATCTGTTTATGTGTTCATATTGAATATGAAATTAATAAATGAAGTGAAGGAGAGCTAGTGATTTACATGATAACCTTTAGAAAAACTGCAATCTCCGACGAATGAATAATAACGCTATTCTCGCAAAAACCGAAATGATTAAAATTCCTGCTTGACTTCCTGTTTATTAGCTGTGCAAGTCAAATCAGCTTCTTGATGCTTCAAGATAATGAGTTATATTATGCCTAATGTGTTATTGTAAACTCTTGATTCTTTGGTAAATTTACCACGATCTGGAAAACTAATTTCCTCCAAGGACACAAAAGACAAGTTAATGTGTCTAGTTACTGTACAAGTCGATACTAAGAATTATTTTTAAGAAGGTACATTTGTATTAATGGCCCTTATGACTGTAAAATAAAGATATGATCTCACCTACTGACTGGAGTCATCGGTTATCACCTGCGTTCATAATAAATTATAGTTTCCTCACATTATAGGATAATATTTCCTTTATTGCGATAGAATATTTTATTACTTACGCATTGATTAAGTCATCGCTCTACATAAAAACATGCAGATTTTTTTTTGCATATTCTATAGGCAAACGTTTGACTATAATCTCAGCTGATGTTAATTCGTTTACCCGCCGCCGCCTAGCCAGTGTATTCAAGTCTACAAATAAGTGTACTTAATTCTCCGCAACTCACCTAAGAGTATTCATATTCAAGTCTATTAAATAGTATACTTAATAGGTGACTTAAGGTGAATTAAGTCGACGGCACCTGTTAAGTGATGACGTGGTCGACGGTGTAGCACATTTGTAGTTGGTGCAATGTTTGTGTTGTTTACAAACACACGTGAACAACACTTATACAACTCATTCAGTTTTTTGTTTTGAAACGACATAACCGTCAGCGGCGGATTTCGTAACTATAACAAGAGGAAATGAGCAATGAGCGTGGAAATTATGAAAATCAACGAATATTTAGGTATCTACCAAGAATTCCGCTCAAAATCTGTTCACACATTCGGACTACGAATCCACTGTTATATTTGCTCTGATTGATATGTTCATTGGAGCAGCGATTTTTTCGAAAATGACAACATAAACTACAGAATATATTAGTACAAATACCTATACTATATTTTATTTGTAAAATCACGAGGATTATTTAGAAGTAATCGAAGCTTTGGATGACCGACCTACATTCGTTTATAACTCTTCACAGTCTTAGTTGTAGGTAAAAATTAACATATTTTGTATAGTCATTAAGCGTATGTGATTCTGATTCATCTCGTTTTACCTGTCACCCCATTATGACACAATTTAAATGAATAGTCTGAGAACTAACTTTCGCTAGACTTTTGTTTTCGATAGCGATGCTACTCTGCACGTATCATTCGAGATTCTAGTTTCCTGGTTTTAATCTTAGTGAATTAATTCTTACTAAAAGTTGGAGGTGTGCCTCATTAGCGTTTCTAGATCAGATGATGTAACTTTTTGATTATCGGCTATAAAATGCATAGCATCATCAGCAGCTAGGAAACGAAGACGCATAGGTAAATCTTTACTTACCCATCATCAATTTTCACTTCAAAACCTATCCACAGATCATATAATATACTTGTAGAATATCGTAAGAAAGGAGAAAGGGCATGCCAGCAAAGTGCGGCCCTTGTCCGCTGTACTTACCTATAAATCATCAACAAGATGCATTTTACTCAACAATGTCAAAAGAATTACTTAGGCGCCAGTTTCTATAAACCGCGCGGATAAACCTTGTGGGATTTTTTAGAATTAGATGTAAGCTGTTGTTTTCTAAATAATAGTGTAACAAAGATTTTCAAGATATAAACTCATACCAATTGCCAACACAGATTTTCCTATCTCCGTTAAATATCTTGCAAAGATAAGATAAGAATGTGTAGTGTGTTGAAATGATCGCACGCGCGATACAGGACTTATGATGATACAAATATAAGGCTGTTGTGTTGATCACCACCATGTGGGAGTACCTGGCGATCCTGCTCATCGGATTCTGGATGGGCGTGGCTATATTCCTATATATCTCGTGCTATTGGCTTGACGAGATTTTGGGTAAGTTTTTTTCACTAAGCTACCATTTATGGCTTCCAAAATATTTATAGATAATCCGGAATTTTTGCTCTCGAGTGTAGTATGATACAATCGCGTAAACAAGGAGAGGCCGTATGTTAAACCTTGACACCACTAAAATGGAAACTATAAAGGACAGCCAGACGACGACATAATTAACCATAAATATGAACACGGTAAGAACAGTTGTATGTGGGCAGTTAAAAACAAATGAATAACAGCTGATTGATTTTAAATGCTTGTAGGTCAATACTGATCTAGGGCAAAAAACCAATACATGTCTAAATTGTATAAGTAAGCTGTACCATTTTGTAACTACCCGAGAGGTAATGTACAGTCCTATTTTAAACCTGTTATATGGCAAACTAAAGATAATTTTTTCCCGTCAAAAGACTATCTGACTCAGCGACTAGCGTCTAGGCTCGGCAGTAAAAATAGGTAATTACAAAAGGCAGGTGCCGCTCGGGAGGCGCATATAACCATGTTTTAGTATTTTCGAGAGCATGCAAGGCATAGGTAATCTTAAACACTAGTTACCTAGTACTATTTATACTGTGTGAGTTGCGTTTGTGCTCTGCATTTTGCCTTTACAGTTCAGAACAAAAGAATACAGAATTTTAGTCCGTTTTATTTCTATAAATGAATATCTTTGTATATGCAAATAGATAAAGCACTTGTATAGGTAAACTATTAGTGCATTCCTTTATTTATACACATTGCTTTATCTTTATTAGTCAGTCATTCGTCCGGCCTTTGTTTATTTCCATACAACTTATTCAGATTACCAAAACCTATAGCATAGACCTATTTGCATTCAGCTGAAGCACAAGATATTTGATGATCCCTCTTTCACATCATCAGACAGAACGCAAACAGAAATAATAAATTTATTGGTAAGTATATTTATAGGTCCGGTTACATATCTTATTGTTGTTTAAAAATCAACTTAAACAATGATAATAAAAATAAGATAGAGATAAATATTTATTTTACAATATCGGTACATTTTCTTAGTAATGATATTATCATTAACTACGAGTATTACTAAAACTAGGTATTTATTTTGTTGCTAGGTCTGGGTGTTTATAAACATTTTAGCAATGAAATGGGGTTTGTGAACAAGTCAGTTCAAAATTTAGTATTGTCATATATATATAATGTGACAATACTATTTTATATATATATATAAGTTTAAATAGCAAGAATATTGTACTTTAGGTAGGTGTTGGATTTATTTCTATAAGATTGTTTACAAGATAATGACGATGAGCCCAAAGTTCAAGTTATTACGGACACTGTAGATGATAATAATTTATCAGTAATTACCTGGGTTTTAAATGGGCACTTATTTTATAAGCACCTAACCACGTGAAGGAAAACATCGTTGCAACTATATTTAGTGTGATTGACATACTTAAACGGTGTAATAAAACCTTCTGAAAACTTTACTATGAAAGCTGTTCCATACAAAAGACATCTTGTCCAAATGGGTTATTTAATCCCCCCCCCCAAACGTTTCGGCCTTTTTACCTACATACACCCTGTAATGGGTACGTGAGTATAATAAAAGGACATAAATGTTACATATTCCTATAAATAATCAATAATATTGTCGTCACTGCCAAACTAACAACTCATCGTTCATAAGTAGGGTACTCGTTACGAACTCGGCAAACAATCGTATTTACTTTTGTGTGACAATCCAGCAACATAGCATATTGCATAACATTTAAGATTTTAATTTGGTTAATTTTAGAGTTCTTTTTGTTTATTTTTTCTCCTTCTTTTGCTATTGTCACACAGTATGGAATATACCAATTTTTTGGTATGCCTTTCGGCTTTTCAGGTGCACCTGTGGTACTTTTGACCATGTTGAAGTGAGCTATTGGCATTTGACACCTAATTACTCTGTATTCTTTGTATTCGATTACTTTAGCCCAAGGTTTTCAATACCTACTTTTTGACGAATGAAATTATATTTTCCTTCTAGCAACTCTTGAGTAGTCGCAGGCGAAGTAAATTAATTTTATAACTTTACACGCATATAGCATACGATTAGTTCAGCTTACAGCACGACCGCGTGACTGTTTTTAAATTTATGCGCAGTTTCAGTACCTTTATTAGGTTTTTATTACAAAATATACACGCTGGAATAATTTTTGTATCACCTACCTAGTTCTACTATGTACTGTTTTTTTTCCATGTATCGAATCTCAAGTAAAATAATCACTTTTGATTCGGCTTGACAGCCGCATGATTTCTCAAAATTACAAGTCATGCTTTGAACTTTTATTTGTAGATTTTGATTATCTAAGCATACTTTTTCTCCAGATTTGCCGCCACTCCGGAACGGATCACAAGCCAGCGCTTCAAGCAGACCGTCAAGCGGTGCTAGTAATGCTCATGTGCACCTGAAGCGGCTGGTCGCCAGGGTGGTGGAAGAGGCTGCATCGCTGCCAGCGCTCGCGCGGTACGCTGCCGAACCTGTGACTCCGACCATCGACTCTTCCACCTATGAGGATTTGTTGGCCAGTGCTATACTAAACAAGGTAAGCCTAAGTATGTGTTGGATTAACAAGAGTTTTTAGTCCTCAGTTAAGATTTTAGTGAATGAAATGTGAAAAGGTCTATAAATCTGAAAGTCTTGAAAAATTAAATCTAAGATTCTTTGGTAGAGCGTGATAGAGCATACAAAATAAGGAATAGGAAGACTTTTGATAGTAGGTGAGGTAGGTACTATCGCAACGTTAGTGTAGTATCGATATGTAGGCATCATAACATAACCGTATTGAAAGAATCCTTACAAGCTTCATTAGTAGGCATTCACCCTTACATAATTTAGGGTTGTCTATACCTACAAAAACGTGAATTTTTGCACAAATATTGGTGTATTTATTTTCTTTTTTCAACGTTAAGCAGGTTAGGCTACTAAATACAACTTAAAACTAGCAAACAAAAGTTTGCCTTGCAATACCTAATCACGAACATATGTTTTTGTGTTTTTTTTTATGAAAATAGAGAAAGTTTAAAAAAACGGGGACGTCCTACGATTTGTCATCAATCATTCGTTCTTCAATGTAAATGTACGGACAAGATTTGTCGATATCCTATCGAACTAGTATCTGTAGATAGCTCTTTATCACGATAACACAAAGCACATCCAACGAAAGATAGTTTAAACACAATCCAGCGATTTAAAGAAATGGTAAGCCATAAATATAATAATATGATAATTAATAATCATTACTCCAAATAGCTCAGAGCCGGCTGAGTCGTCAGCGATGCGGTTCTTATTCTAGGAGTGCAGTGAATTTACAATGTTGGGATACATTTTTGCGTTTTTCGTCTTCATTTTGTATGTTCTTGCGTGGGCCCTGGTTGTAAGTAAAATATAGATATTGAAAGAAAAAAAATTGTTCGTGAAAGTGGACAATAAAATGTTAATCTACCATACGTGAAACAAAAATGTTAATATTAGATTCTAATTTTGATTTCGCAATCACATGATAATTTTCGATACTAATGGACGATTAGAATGTTAATTTTAAATAATAACATTCTAATCATCGGATTAAAATCTATAAAAACAAACAAGCGCTACTATTAATTATCGGTTTTTACTTTTATACTATAGTTTTTGTTTATTTATACTTTGATCGTGTTTTGTAAAAAAATCCCTGACATTACAGAACGCGTCCCATGAAATGAACCATGAAAAGATTCCCTTGAGATTGAAACTGAATAAATAAAAATAATAAAAGCTAAAATATTTTACACACGCGATTAAATTTAAAACGAAATGCGTTTATAATGCATTGCTATCCGCGCAGTGGGGCACATACTGATCACTTTTACATTGAGCACAAGAATGTGACAGATCTAGTACAATTCGTTACATGCCTAGATGTTACAGCGAATAAATCTCTTTTTTTGTGTAGAAAATAACTGGAAACACAAAATAAATATCACGCTAGATTTCCTACTGGCATTCTTGTGTTCGCGAGTGAAAACTGAAACTAGTCTAGCCGGCGAGTTTAGTTAGTGCTAAGACAGTTAAACTTATTCACATCGTCAACGCAGACAGATAATAATTAAAACCCGTTTACACAGTTACCGAGAAAATAAAATGACAATGCACATTTTTTGCAAATAGTTTGTTACGTCTTCGTCGCGTTGTGTTAAATTTATCGTCAAAAAAAATATTTGTGAACAAAAAATATGTTCGCAATAATCGTACAGTGCCTTGTGGTAAGATCGGCGTAATAGTAAGTCCAGATGCCAAGCAATTCGGCGATATTTTTAAATGATAATTGCTTAATTACGTGACTTATCCGGACTTAATATTACGCCGATCTTACCAGAAGTCACCCTATATGTTTTTTTTTAAATGAGTAGAAGGGTTTTCGTTTTTTTTTTCAATCCTGGACACTTTGGACAGCCCTAAATCAAACAAGTCATGTCAACTACGCTCCTCACTCCGTTTCACAGTGCGAAAGTGCGTTCGTGTGAAACAAACCTTTTTTCGAAAATATCATTGTTTACCGAAACGATCTTATTGTGTACCATTAGAGGCGAATGTTGGACGGCAGTTTGAAAATGTACAATTTCTTTAGCGGCTTTGTGAGCTACTTTCCCGATGGAAATCCGCAGGTTTTTGTTTTATAGTTTAGAACTGTGTGATTGATGAGTTGCATCTTGCTATATGTGTGTTTCTTAGCTAGCAATTTTTTTATATCTGTTGCGAATGAGACGAGAGTTACACTAGTGTAGGTACTTACTAGGTATACTTGATGCTCACAGGCCACAAATGCCTACAATACAGAGAACCCTATGATGTGGTCATGTGGTTGCTGTGCCGAGTTCCTACCTAAAGTTTTATATAACATAGCAATATAATGTTATTGATAAGTAGCTTTGTGGCACAAAAGCAATTAAACTTGACGGTGACCTTAGATTAATACCATTCAATCCCACAGAATTATCAACGCATAACGTTAGCGAACATAACGATAAAGTTAAGTAATTTACAAATTTTATGAATAAAAAAATGAATGAAGTGTTGCTATTGCAACTCTAGAATGAATTGATTTTGCTAGAGTCGCGTTGATAGTCGAAGAAATACGAAATTAGGGATGCGAAGCCTGACTTTGACTTAAAGTCCTGATACAGAAAAAACTAATAGCACTAATCTAGCAAAGCTAATTGTGGGCCACCGTCACTGTCCTATGTAACGTCCAAAAGTTCCTACATAAACTCTGACTCACAATAATTCTCAATAAGGTTGTGAAAGCATGTTTACCATACCTGAAGATTACACAGTCACGTACTAGGTATACCTACCTAAAGGCACCGACCGATACGACAAATTATTTACGTCAACTTGAAAACATGTGTGTTAATTATAAGTATTGTGCATTTTTCCAGGTGATAGAAAAGTTCCAGAACGAGAATGGCTCTGGCGGCAGAAGCAGTGGCATCCACTCGGCCAGCGCTAGTCCAACTCCTTCTGAACGGTCGTCGCCAAGGTCTCTCGCTTCGAGGAACATCACTCACCACTCGAGGGATATCACACCTCCTGTGAGTACCTTGTTCTTTACACTTCTATTATTTTATGGGTTTTTCTTTTGTTTGGTGGATCTGTGGAGTACTAGAGGATTTTTCATCTGTACTTTCAAGCTATTCATGACTTGGAACTGCCTTTTAGGTGGCAGGCAGTTTAGTTTTGAAATATACGGTTCAAGTGAAAGAAATCTCCCATTTTAGAACAAACATTGAAGACGAACTGCTTTGCGTCTCATGATTTAGATTAGACAAAGAGTTTTAAAATTATTACTAAAATCAGCTTTTATGCCGAAGAAAGTGTTTAATCGAACCGGTAGATCCGGGCTCATATCATTCCTTTTATCAAAAAAGCCAAATCCAAAGGTTGAAAGATAGCCGCCTTTGGAAAAAAACTGGCAAATTATAAAACAAGAAAACTGTGTTCTTGCTAAGATCCGGTTGATTGAACTTTGGTTTTTCTTAACCACTCGAAAATGATTATTTAATCTAACCACACATTACTCATCTCCACAAGTACCATCATAATTGCTGGTGTAAAAACCAATCGCTCAAATAAATCTACGCGGCAATATGCTTTAGAATTCGCCCACCTCAAAACAGACTTAAATCATCTTAAAGCTGGATAGCAAACTATTTTGAAGGCAAAAACCGATAAACAAACTTGGGTTTATTCAGATGGTTTGGTCAGTTTTAATTTCTCATCTCCCAGTGACTTGTTTTAAAGTGGTTTAGAGCAAGAGCATAGAAAATGATGTCTCAACTCTGAAGTCTCAGGGTACAACAGCTTGGAAACTGATACACAAAACATGTTCTCGAACGCAACCCACATTTTATCAGATCAGATGGGTCTGCTTTAGCAGAAAGGTAGTTCACACGCGGTCCCATAAAGTGAACTAACTGTGTTACTGAGTGTTTATTGTATTAATAATTCCAGCTTCACGAGGATGACGTGTCAGACTGGGAAGAGGGAGAGGCGACGGACGAAGCCATGGAAGTGCCGCGTCGGGTGCCTTTCCCCGAGTTTGGAGGAGACATAGTGCATCACAACGGTACGTACTATACTGCTAAGTCGGTGCTACTGTACCAATATAATTCTTTGTGGGCCCTTAACCCTTTTTAAAGTTTTGCCCTAAATAAATTTGTATTTGTATGTCAACGACTATCGAGTACAGCGTGCGTATAGCGAACCCTAGTACCCCTTTTTTGGATACTTCTGGCATTTCTTTGATAATGCCTGCACCTTGCCAGCAAGGTCAGTTGGTGATTATAATTCTTCTCTCAGAAACAGTCAATTGTGCAGATAGGTAGTACGTACTTAGTTACGCAATTAGCTGTTTCTAAGAGAAGCGTTTTTTATATATCCGTCCCATTGTATAGCGAGAATTTCTCATGAATTCAAAATAAGTTAACAATAATAAGTATAATAATAGTTAATAAGTTAGTTAGTTGCTCTAAGCATGACGTAGGTATAATGCTAAACACAGGTCAAACACCCAAAAAATATCCAACTTTAAATCCTTACAGATGAGAGCGAAGAGCGTGAATTTGACGAAGTATCCAGCAGCGATCTACAAGGCGTAGACGGTACATGGGAAGAAAACTGGCTCTTCCAAAAGAAGAAGATAAAAACCATACAATCCGTCCCAGTTCCAATGCTAGTCCCGAACTCCAACGCAGATTACAGAGCACTTATCGGCGACAGAGACGCAGATGACACAACAGATTTATCAGACAACGCTAGCGATACTGAAGAACAAGGGGAGTACAAAAGTGACATCAAAAAAGTCCTAGATTCAAAACACGTCATCGGTGGTAAGATCAAAGTAGACGATGAATCGGACTACGAACCAGACAGTTTGACAATGGACGAAGCAGGTGATTTAGATGAACCTGTCGTAAATGGATATAAAAATGAAGCTGTAATAAACGAAACCAATAAAAATGCAGTTGTTGTTCAAACTACAGACCCAACAGTAGATGAAGTAGATGGCATGGTTAATGAAAACGATTCGGTGTTAGTAATAGGTATCGATGACGGTCCGTTACCCAAAGCCGAGTTTAATTTAAAGGAGGAAATCCACCGGTCTTTGATGAACGGTAATGGAATCTACTCTAACAACCATTACGAAGAAGTTTATGATGATAGTATAGAAAGCATTGCTCACAACAAAGGTAAGACCTCGAACAATGCTTAAGAGTATTTAATACTATTTTAAGATGACAATAGTGACGTTGGTAGACTTTTATTTACCGTATTCGAGTAAATCATTATTGCCTTTTATATTAATGTATTTCATGATGTTGTTATAGAATCTACTAACACCACATTGACCCAGCATGAACGAGAAGGTGAATACGAGGAAACAGTGACAGTCCCTGTGCAACGATACGCTGACAGCTTGAGAAGGAAGCATTTTGAAGATACGCCTCTTGAGTAAGAATTGCCAAATTATTTGTGAAGGAAGAACGAATTAAAACGACTGTACTTAATCCGTGCTATTTTTCAGGTTGCATAGAGAATCGGAAAATACAAATGATGAAGATGAACTAGTACCAGGTAAGTTTGTAAACTTATAATCAAGTTCTAGATAGTAAAAACAGTTGCAATGCAAAATTAGGTACATGCAGTAATCTGTTGAATAAGTTTTTAAATCTGTGTAATGGTTTTTTAGGTTCCGTAGCTTATAGAGAGCGTAAAAAGTGGCTCAACTGTGTCGACATGCCAAACAACCCGTATTCGCCAGAAGCCATACAAAAACGTCTGTTAGCTAAGAGCACTTCATCACTCTTTGACATGATTACCAGTAAGCCAGATTTTGAGGAAAAAAATGAAACATCACAACAAAAAGATAAACCAGATCATAGTGCTCAGAATAAATTAGAAGATGTAAAACCAAATAAGCTCTCAGCTTCAGTAAGCACAGAAAATATTGGCACAAATCGAAGGAATAAAAGTCCATCGCCAAAGATCCTTAAGGAAGTACTGGCTGACGAAGTACCTCAATACAAAAGGTACGGTAAACCAAGTAGTTTGTTACTGCTATACATAAAAGTAAAAAAAAGATAAAGATATGTACTTATAAGAGTGTGATAACAATTTACATAACATTTTATGACTTTGCAGATACGGCCGCGATTATTACATAAGAGAAGCGAAAGCGTCCACGGGTGGTCGCAAAAAGCACAGCTTCAGCGACACGAGCTCACTATCGTCAATGAACAAGTCTACGAGTTTAGACAATTTTGATACAGAGTTCGCATCGCCTGTAAGTGCCAGCAGCTCGTTGAGTGACCTGGAGGCGAGCGCTCTCCATCAGAACATCGTCCGTGCCGTGCTCAGTCCCAGAAACGCGAGCCCAAACTTTGCCATCAATCCCATCTTCGAACACTCCGATAGGCAGAACGATACCGCTGACCAGTATCACGCGAAAGAGCGCTATGCCGATCGCAAGCCCAACGTAAGACAACAAAGTAGAGACGTGTGCAACGGTGATGGTTATGTGGAAAACGAGGATATAGTTAGACTTAAAATACCAAACAAACCCGAAATTACAGAGGAGCTATTCGAGACGTACACGAACGTTAGGCGCAACAACACGCTGCGAAGCGAGGACCTGTACGCGCGCGCCAAGCGCCGGCCCGGCCTCAATTTCACGTTCGGGGGCAGTCTAAGGTTAAGCAGAGGCTTTCGTACCGATCTATGGTGATAGCCACTTCCGTAGTTCCAATTATCTAATACACCACCTACAATCTCAACAGCACTTCTGATAACTCAAAATCGAATCTCTACTGTGTACGATACATACATAGATTCTAAAATTGGAACAAATAAAGTTAGGATATAGTTTAGGATACTATTTTTTACATCACAACCATCTTTCATACAAGATCGGATGGTGGCAGGATTGCATCACATTAAAATCTAAAATATCTTCGTTTTGACACACAGAGTATTGGCCTGATGTGTGTTGGCATGTTTGTGGAATTAAAGAAACGCTGACTAACAGCACTATGCACTAATACGAGGAATTGTATCTAGAACCTGCACTCATAGATTTGTGTTCTTCCTTTATTAAATTTTCAGTACTATTTACATCAGTAATACTACAGAACGTTAGTGGTGAGTGTTGTATGATTTTGGCAAATGATTTGTGACTAACTGTTGGCTTGCCACTGAACTAACGAGGATCTAAGGACGGAACTTCATTTATAGCATCTTCTGCATTTGCTTCAATCATATTCATTTCATCTTTTTCTTTAAACCATAACACCACATAGACACATTTCAACACACGTTAATTTAGCGTTTGCACTATTTCAATTTCGACCGATAGCACTGAGCTGAGCACGTTGTATTTAATACTAAGATATCATTCATTTCTAACACCTACTAATCCTGTTCTTAGCCCTAATATTTTAGATTTTTAATGCTTTATAAATAAACTTTCTAGAAATATTCAAATATACAAGATTAATTAATATTTTATCAGGCGTATACCTTACGTTATCGTAAATTTCATAATTTGCATTGATATAAACTTATTTCCACATCAAAATGCACTATCAAACTTATAAAATATTTTCAGGGATTACTTATAAAGCAGTTCCACGAGATAGCAACAAATCAACAATATACTCAATTCGCAGGAAGAGATCAAATAGATTCTATAACGACAACACCTAATAATAAAACTGATATTTTAATTGAGTATGAAGACCACGACGACCATAATTTGTATTCGGCAAGGCCAATCATTGTAGATGACGACACCGACGAGAAATTCGAAGAAATTTTACAATCAGCTTACAAATCAGAAATCGCAGTAAACGATACGGAACAAGACCAAAACGAGGAACCTATAAAATCACCGATCAGTGTTGCCAATTCGTACCTGAGCTCGAGTAGTTTGGAGGATTCTATTAAAATCTACAATGTGCAGACAGGTGAAGTTATAAAGTGTCGGCCCGAAGATAACATATCAGCAAGATATGAGACTACGGTTGACAGCAGGGAAAACATCGATATAAGTGATAAGAACATCCCGGGAGACAGTTTTGATAGCATCAGTCAAAACGGAGAATTAGCCAAGGAAGCAGTGGTTATTGAAGAAAGCAATGACAACTTAGAAATCTGTGAATCAGAGGATATACTGCCCCAGTTGCCGAAAGTGAAGGAACTGGCCAAGAAATTTATTAGCATGGAAAACATAAGTGAAACTGTGAATGTGAGTAATTTTGCTCGTATCTTTGCTTATCTGTAATGTGTTTTGCCACAGCGTCAAACCCCTTATTTAAACAACTTAAAGTCATACCTAACGCAGATACTGATAATAATGTTGCGGTATGATTTTTTTTCTTCCTATATTGTATTTTGAGTTTGTGCACTTCAGGAATGTGGGTAGGGCACTTGAGCAACGGCTTGGGCAGCCCAAAAAGACAGCCTAACGTGATGCCCGAACTAATAATTTACCTATATCTCTTTCCTTGAACGATGTTTAACTCAGTTTAATTTATGATTAACACAACCTTTATGTTGAACTTCTTCTCCTTGGTCACAATCATAGTTTTAATAAGCTTTTCGATGGCATTTTTTTACTTGAAAACTTATTTCAGGTACCCCAACCCTACTCAAAGAGGCGACGAAGCAAAGAGAACATTCTCAACGACCTCAATGCAGACAGACAAGCAAACAAACAAGTGTTCATGCACAGTCTCACCGCCAGGAGTATCACCAAGGAGTTCAGAGAAGGGCTCAAGTTATCCATGTCCACGCCAATCAAAGTCCCCGGGGGTTCAAAGGAAATTCCCGACGGAGAGGTGACCAAAGAATCCAGCAGACCAGGAAGTCCAGTACCAGAACCAGGCACGATCAAAACTAAGTTAGCGTTCTTCGAAAGTCTCAAAACTAAATTTAGTAGTAAATAGTATAAGAATGGGTATGAAGTGCGAATGTATTGTGATGCTAATCGGGAGAACTGTAAATCCAGTGCCTTTCTGTAAACGAAAGATGGGATCAAGATTCTGTAGATTGCGTTTTTTACAGTATTTCGACTACCACATGTTTGAACTAAACAAGTGATGTAGTCGGAACACTGTACGATTGTTTTATTTATTTTACAGACTCCTTCCTTCTAGTTTTACTCTAGTGGACATTAGGGATGGTCAAAGTAGTTATACAGGGCAAACCATAAATATTGTATAGCAGTTTCAGATTTTTATAAGTACTTGTAGTTATTTAGGTTACGGTGTAAATACTAAGTGCCATTATTCATCATGCATTCATTTTAAGTTATTTAGCTAATGCCAAAGTTGTAAATAAATATTGGTTTAAATAATATAATTGGTTTGACTAACAAAGGTAGTAGTTCAAAGTCATAATATGTATGTCTTTAGATGTGCTATAAAATTGTTTCAATATTGGACCATTGTATAAAATGTGATATTCAACATTAAATGTTTCACACAAAACATATTGGATAAAGGTTTATTAGGTAATAAAAAATATATAAGATATAAAATGTGTCATTTTTTATTATTATTATTTATTACTTACTAATCTACATAAAAATGCATTTGTAATACATGTTTTAGTTGCCTACCGAGTTGACTTGTGGTATCACGTTATCTATAAGTTTTACCTACCTTTCTGAGTCATTAGATAACAATCATTACCTTATATAAAATGCTAATACTCATCACGGTAACCTGCTGCAATTTTATAGTTCTATAAATCGTTATTTAGGTATTTCAGAATCTTTGAAAGTTACCACCTTAATATTTGGGGAAGATTGGGGAAGTGATACTTCGAACTTTTATTTTGGATTATGTGTTATAACACGAATTATATCTACATAATATACTTAAAGTTAACTCATATTTGAAGATTAAAAAGTACCTACCTACACCCTGTATATATTTCAATATCATTGAAAACTGTGCTGTATCCTTTACAAAAGTAATAGAAAATCAGCTTACCATTCAATAGAATATCCCTAAAGTTTTATGAAAGGGTACACTCTCCATATCCTCAGCAAACTTCCGTCTATAGCACCAGAGGTAGTAGTCTATCAAACTGGAGTTTGGGGGCTCAATACTGGAATTTTTGAGCTGATCTTCTATCATTTTTCGGAGCAGTTCTACTGCATGGATGGAGCATCCCCTGACCTCAATTTCTTTATCGGAACCGCTTGGCAAAAGCACATCTGTAAAGTAGAATAAGTATTTGTAACCAGAGAGCAAGCAAGCTCGTATGGACTAGTGGCCAATTCTGGTGACGGAGTTTTTAGACCGCCTTAAGGCTTTCGTCGTGGCTTAACGACTGCTAGAGCCGGGACCGACAGTTTAACGTGCCCTCCGGAGCACGGAAGCGTTGATATAAATGCCACTAACCACCCTAATCACTGATCCCCATCAAAATAATGACCGCGCAGAACTTCGCTTAAGTTAGATATTCGAGATTAAACCAACCAGATTAACCAGAGATCGACGATTGATTGGCACCATAAGCTCGAAATATTGATAAAGCTTGATTACAAAAATTTACAAAGATGTGACAATCGGCTTACCATTTTTTAGCAGAGTCATCAGTTCATCACTATAACTCATCACTCCGAAGTACACAAGAACCTGTGGCACTCTATAATCAGCAAACATGGTCATCCTATCAATATCATTGAACTCCCCAAGTCCTGAACCACCAAAGAAGTTCCACACATCAGCCACTAATATCTGTGCTCTCTTGTACAGTGAAACTTTTGTATTTTTGAATACTGCTTCGTCTTGAAAGCAAGGAAAATCATTGACAATTACTTCTAGAAGTTTCACAGCAGATCTTTCAGCTTGTTTGATACAAGTTAGGAATGTCCCGTTGTATTTTTTGAGGAGGATTGTACCAACTTCATGCAATATAGATAGTCTCTCTTTGAAGAGAGGGATAGTTGCTTCGTTGTCACCTCTCATGATTAACTGGAGTTGTTCTTTGGTGATCTTTGAATAGTACTCAGGGTTTGTGATGTCATGTCCGTCCTGAAAACACTGACTAATAAAATAATATTCTGATAATTTGACACAGGAAAAAAATCGAATATATAGCTAGGTACCTACAACAACTACCTACATTTGCTACTAAAATATTTGCTCTGGTTGGAACGAAGGGTTGGAAAGTAAACTTACAACTTAGAGAGCAGAAGACAGCTAAATGACTTCTAGTCTATGATGATGTCAATTAAAGACTTAAAACCAATAATTTAAAAACCAACTTTGACAGCTCTAGCCAGTGCAGCCTCCAAGGCATAGTACCCACAATGACCATCCACTGTCCATTTCTTTGCTCCGGTGTATGACCAGAAGCAAAAGTTTAGAGCATCAGCCACAAATATCCAGTCTGCAGCCTTGGGATTGTCTTTGGAGAGGTAGCTGATGTTGGCTCCTGTGTCTGGGATCTGCAGCTTATTGGCAGACATGGACTGGAGCATCTGCAAGCATTATGGATAACTAGCTTTCGCCCGCGACTTCATCTGCGTCTTGTTCGAACCTGCTGATAGGTGGCAAACGGTTATTGTATCTATTATTAGGTATAAATGCCGGCACTAACCTCTTTGCAAAGTTTAACTAGTCCGTCTTCGTGTATCTTCACATGACCAGCGTTTTTAGCAATGAACTCTCCAGATTCTGCTGGTGGTAGAACTCCTAATCGCACCATACTCTTTTCTTGTGTTTGTTTCAATAGCAACAAACAAGGATTTCACTCAAGTCTGTGATAGAATAAGCAAAGTATACGAAAATTACGATAAATGTATGAAGGCAGTATTCCTAAAAAGGAAAATGATAATAAACATCCAATGGAAATATCGATTTAAACTTCTTGGTTTACTTTTCGTATGAGATGGATTTTGCGAAAAAAAATATAAACAGAAATCAGCTGATCATTGACAATGACATCACAAACGAATGACAGATTATAGACACAGACAAGGGAGGTGAGAACATTGACAGCGTAGTCCTTGACCTCTTTCGTCTCTACTCTACGTTCCGTTTTTGGTATGCATAGCAACAAATTGTACCATTCTGTACCTATACAGACTGCAGTGTACCTACAAATGTATCTTAGATGTAGTACGCATATCGCCATTTTCATATTTTGTGATGAATTCATTGTAGATAGTTAGATGTAGCTACTAGAAAGTTTTGATTCAAATCTTTTCTTGGATGCCAGCAACCGAAACGGAACGGAGTAACGTACTACGAAACGAACGGATTATTGTCTGTGGCGGATAATAGTGTTCCGTGGTCTGTGGGATAGAAGGATAGATTAAAAAAACCCTAACCTATAAACTCATCAAAAGTAAACAAAACGAAAACTTTCTGCAGTTTTATTTACATAAATCAAAAATGCCTTTAGACGTCCAAGGCACATTTGTGTCCCAGAAAATAAACAAAATACGATGGATTCCCGAGGAATACGTCGATACCAAATGCTTCTTTACTGGTAGCTGGGACGATGATGCAAACTCCATCAAAGTTTGGACCCTGGAGAGTAATCACGAAGAAGAGGAGGTGGAGTACCCCCGTGCACTTTCAGAGTTTCTTGTTGACGGAGATGTGACACAAATTAAGTTTACTGAGAAGAACAGAATTGCTGTATCTCTGTCGAACGGCGAATTGAAAGTGCTAGAGATTAATGTTTATGACAAGGAGACCCCTCTTAGGGAAGTTTTTTCATGGAAGAAACTACATAGCCATGGGTAAGAGGCGACCACTAACACCATCTGGATAGATTAGTTACTAGTAAAGTTTCTGAACATTTATTTTTAGGTAAACAATCGAAATATCATAAACTAACATTAAATTTCTTTTCAGTGAAGAACAATGCTCTTGCACTTCACTAGATACCATAGAAGGAGACATAGCAACCATCGGTGAAGATGGAAACATCCACGCCCTTAGCAGTCGAAGAGGAGAGATCACTCGTACAATCGCTGGAGCTGATAGTTGTTCCTTACATTCTGTGTGCTTCATCAAACATAGTGAGGTTAGTTTTACACCACCCTAGAGCCACACTGATTTTATTCATTAAACACATAAGTTTGGTGGAGTGCTAAGTGCCCTTAAAATAGCCATAGCTGGTAAATATGCATGCAGGTCAAAAATTGACCCCAATTCTTATAGTTCGATGTATTAAATTTTTTGCACGTATTGTTACAACTTTATTTTTGAAGGAATTTTTTTAGTCTATGCTTCGCTGCAAGTCCGGAATGAACATTACGGTTTGACACTGACAAGCGTTTAGAGATGACAGTCTCATTTCATCAACTGATTTATTAAAATTTTCGGTGTTACCATCTAAATTATTGGCTTCCTATTTTCCCTAAGGTTTTATGTTAATAATGTTTATTACTTTTATGAAAAGTAATTGTAGGGTGTGAAATAGTAAGTAGATATCTCTCCGAGTAATGTTGTAGTTCTTTGCAGCGAGAATTTGCGGTTTTGCGGCCTGTCCTGAGTGATTTTATGTTTTGGTTATAGCTATGCTAGGTATCAAACATTGGGATCATTTTTAGGAGTCTATTCCTGTCATAGTAGTCGTCAGCTTACGTACTTTTCTTACAGAAAATTACTTGTATAAGTGTCGCTGTTTGCCGAAAAGTTTCCCTATGTTTTGGGAAAAAGTCGAGAGGTGGCTCGCTAAAATAAGGTTATGGAGGGCATTTCTAAAGGGGCCCTTTTTGCCCGGTGACTTGCAGATGTCGCATGACAGCAAGTTTTTATTTTAATTTCATGGAGTTTTGGTAGATTTGTGTGGCTGATACTAAAGCCAAGGAAGACTTTTGTCATACCGGAGGACCAACACGCTCTGTGTTAGGTGGTGTCAGCTTCCCAAACTCCTACTACGAAAGGTGTTGACGCACCCGCGTGCGTACGTGTCCTGTTTGTTTGGTGAGAATTCTACTTTTTGGAAGAATAACTGTCTGTTTGGAGGTCGCATACCTCTCATCACCTCGTTTTCCATCTTTATAGGTCTGCGGAAGAAAGGATTGTCCAATTGTTGAGGCGTGGCATCAACATATCTTGTGCCATTTTGAAGACGACGTGGCGTCTGAAACCTTTCCCAGTGTTTCCTCACCTCCTCCAAGGTACTTAGTAGTGTGATAAACAGATCCAACTGTAGTATTTTTATACATGTAGAAAAGCTAGGAGTTAGGTTCTCGGGGCAGGACATAAATTGTTGTTTGTTTTTCAGGAGGTGTTTATCCGGGGGACCGGGTTGTCGCCAGGGATTCCAGAGCCTTGGAGAAACGTGTTTTGTGAACCTGTGGAGTATCGTGAGTAGGGAAATCTCTACTCAATCGTTTCATATTGGGTGTTTGCCGATGAAGCCAAGACGGCTTCTGTCGTCGTAGGACTCCTGCTTCTGTAGGTTGTGTTGGTAACCGCTGCATATTAGGTAGGGAAAATTTAAGCGTTCTTCCATGAGAAGATAACAATTTCATACGTTCATATTGGGGTGTTTGCCGATGAAGCCAAGACGGCTTCTGTCGTCGTAGGACTCCTGCTTCTGTAGGTTGTGTTGGTAACCGCTGCATATTAGGTAGGGAAAATTTAAGCGTTCTTCCATGAGAAGATAACAATTTCATACGTTCATATTGGGTGTTTGCCGATGAAGCCAAGACGGCTTCTGTCGTCGTAGGACTCCTGCTTCTGTAGGTTGTGTTGGTAACCGCTGCATATTAGGTAGGGAAAATTTAAGCGTTCTTCCATGAGAAGATAACAATTTCATACGTTCATATTGGGGTGTTTGCCGATGAAGCCAAGACGGCTTCTGTCGTCGTAGGACTCCTGCTTCTGTAGGTTGTGTTGGTAACCGCTGCATATTAGGTAGGGAAAATTTAAGCTCTCTCTCTCTTTTTGAATTTTATCGGTCCAACCCCGTTAGGTTGGTGGCGCCCAATTTTTGTCTAATTAAACTTTTCAATTATAGCATACTGGTGACATTATCTCTGGTGACCTAATCTAAAACCCCTCGCTGAGTTAGACTGGCATTTCTTCTAAATTTAATTTATACCGTTTAATATTGTAACCGTTTAATTTTGTGAGGAACTAAAATTGTAACCTTAGGCAAGCAAATAACATGGTAAGGAAATAAAATTGTAACATTGTGAGGAAATAAAATTGTAACATTGTAACCCTTGGTGAGGAATTAAAAATAATACATTTTTGTGAACAACACTTTTTTTTTTTTCTTGGTAGACCTGTAGAATAAATATTGTAACAGTATTTACGCCCTTTGTCTAAAATGCCTATCAGTACTCTTGACCACCACTGTTCCAAATTTGTCCGGATTTTGACAAATTTCTATCAGGAGAGGTGTATGCTTGTTTGCCTACTTAGTATTATATAAAAAAAAAAGATTTTGTACTGAAAAATTACAGGACTTCAGTCAAAATCTATGGATCCGGATTAGAAATGTGGTCGAGAGTAACCCGCTTTATGCTATCATCATCATGTTAATTTTAACTAATAATACAATTTCCATTACAGATCATAACTGGAAATATCAGAGGTCACATGAAGATATGGGATCTCAGATCACAAGTCGACAAACCATCTGCATCGTTTCTACTAGCGGGTGACGAGTTAGCAGCAACTTGCATCACAAACCACCCAACGCTCCCCCACATAGTACTAGCTGGTAGTGAATCAGGGTCATTAGCTGTGTGGGATCTACGTATGAACTCCTTCCCCACATCATTACTCAATGCACATTCTGCTGGAGTGAGCGAGATGCAATTCCATCCAGAGAACCCGCACAAACTCATTACTAGCTCGGTTTCCGGTGAGATTTGGGACTGGAATATGGAGTCGATGATCAAGAGTGCTAGAGGACCTGATAATCAATTGGTTTGGATGCCGCTGGAAGATAAAAATGCTATGATAGTCAACTCGTTGATGCCAACACTTCATAAATCGATAAACACTGTACATTGTGATAAAGGAAGGGTTTTGTGCGGAGCAGATAATGAAGCTATCTATCTCATTAAGAATTTTAAGTATTAACTTTCGGACTGGAATCTGTAAGAAAATTTTTGGTAAGCATTTTTCATGTTATTTTTGATAAAAATAAAACACATTTTGGAATATTAGATTTTATTTAAATATTTATAGAACTTAAATTAATGAAATATCATTCAAACATAATACACAAGTCAGTCTTTGCTTGTCTAGTAAAGTATTGGTAAAATTGTTTAGACATAATTTATTTACATATCTTGAAGTAACAGATTAAAATATCATTGTAATGAATTACCTATTAAAACTTGAATAAGTTGCAACAGTAACATGCAAAACAAAATAACATTGATTTGTTTAATCTATCCTCATTTGGATGCTCTTCAGACTGCTTTAAACATCCTCAAATATGGTCAAAAGTTAAAATATTACCTATTTGAAATAGAAAGTAAACGCATCAAAAGGCACAAAACACATTGGTGACTTGAAAATTAGTTGTGCAAAAATAGTTGCTGCCAAATAGATAGGTAACGAAACCAATGGCACCACCAATTCTACAGTTTAGCCTCAACTGGAAGTGTATTACTAGATATACAAAATTATTTTGAATATTTGGCATCTTATTCACAATAGCTTACAGGATTATGATAACCTCTACAATCTCTAGGTACATGTTTTCTATGCCTCTACGAATATTAGTGTAGTGCTATAATAAAATCACTCAGCTTGTTCAGAATAACAATAACACAGCACAATTGACTGAACTACACTTATAAACTAAAATGGTAAATAATTATCTGAGCACCGTAAGTCTAACAATATAAGTATCATTTACCTAATCTCCAAAGTCCTGTATCAGTTAATCTCCGAATCCATGGTGACATAGAGAATTATTTGGTACATTGTGTTCAATGTCCATTATAAGAATCCATGTCTCAATTGCTCCTCCGTACAGTTTGGACGGAATTGGTAATAGCTGTGTAAGATTGTGATAATTTTTAAAAATCCACACTGTTACCATTACCAACAATAAATGAATCATCAATCTATCCACCGTATAGAGACATATGGAATATCTTTCAAAGTAACATTTGGTCGTTGTAGAATCATACTTAGCCTAATTGTGATGATGATAACATACTCGTAATATTATAAATGATACGACTTATTTACAATGTTTATTCTACATCCTAAAATATCTTGGACCACTCGTTAAATTCAACCAAGAGTTTTACTTTCGTATCGGAATAAATTATTCGAAGCAGTAGCTTAAAAGTTACGACCCAACTATAAAGTTTCGTGTCCAGCACAACTTGACCTTTCCAATCAAAGTTCGATACTTACAAGCTGGTTAAAACCAGCACTTCTTGCTAATAAGATGGTATTTTCTGACCAAACTAAGCCAGACCTCTCATGCATCGTTTAACTACGTGCACGAAATAAACCTTCAACAAAAAGTACCGTACAGCTCCTCAAGCACCGCCTTCACCAGGGTTACCTAAAACTGGACCGAGGCTCACATCGGCATGCAACCCTTAAGATTCTATCCTATCCAGTGTCCGGAGACCTCAGGTGTGGTGGTTCCGCCGGTGCGGAGGAGGCTTTCTCTGGCTGGCTGCAACGAGCGATGCGGGTACCATCCACAGCTGGTCGCACCACCGCATCATAGCCTCGGTGACGTGGCAACTGTTCGCGGCGGTAGCCAACTGAGTCTCCAGACTGTCTGATGATTTTATCAGAAGGCTGAAAAAATAATAATTGCAGTTTAGAATGTGCTTGAATTCACTGTGTAAACTGCGACCTTCTGGTGCCATTTCAGTACAGTTCAGGATCCTGGTCAGATAACTATCTCTGCTCTACTAACGCTACTAACTCTTGATGTCCAACCAGTTAATGTACGGGACGTTGTTGGTTCCTTATTTTCTGTATAGACAGAAAATAAAGAACCAACAACGTCCCAACTATGTCTCGTCACGTCTCATGCTGACAAATACGGTGCAAAATCATTTCTAACATAAAGCCTACCACTGCCTTTACCCTAATTTTCACGTAACTCTGTATACGTGTGACTTGCGGGTTTAATATGCCATGACAGTCAACAAGAATTTGCAACGGTACCTTGGCGGAAAGAGCGTAGGTGCGATGATCATGGCCACGTTGTGTTCGCTCATTTTATTGGCGTCGCTGCAGGCCACGATCTCGCGGCCGAGACGCAGCAGGTCGCGCAGGGTTGCGCGCTGCTCGGGGGGTAGCAGCAGGATTAGCAGGTTCAGGGCTCGTCCTCGTGTCGGTCCCGTTAGGGCTGGAACAGAAATTGCAAATTAACCTATTTTATCATGAAATTGGTGGCTTAGTTTGTAAAAGTGGCCAGTTCTGGTGCACGTTTTTGAACCAACGTAGTTTTTAACTGCCTAAAAGCTTAGGTAGGTCACAGCCAGAACCGACAAATCAAGCGTATCATCCGAAGTACGGAAGCTCTCTGATAAAAACCATTCAACCCGACATGAAAATTTAAAATGGTAACCATGCTAAAGCCACTACACAAGCCTGAAACGTAGCCCAGAGTAATTTGTTGAAACTCACAATAAGTATGATAGAACAGCCTCATCAGCTCCTGTGACAGCAGCGGCGACGGTAAAGCCCGTAGAAGCCGTTTGTAAACAGCAGCGAGGTCATGGCTGCTGGCGGTGTCGAAGGTAGCTTCGACGGCATCGCGCTGGTCGTACCATTGCCGTTCGATCTGCTGGCAGAGAGCTGCGATCTGGAAAGGGTAAACTTGATTAATGGCAACGCAAATGGGCCTTGTTTCTAAGGCATACTTGGACAGTATCTTACATTGACCGCTATGTTGGGCGGCAGTGGTCAGTGCAAATGTGCCATATTACCAAGACATTCATAGGAAAGGTCTTTTCCTCGAAGATAACAACGGTGTCTATTAAAATTTGTCCATGCTTCACATTTAGCTTGATGTGAATCTCGTGGAACATTGAGAATTCTGGTTTTACGGACTTATTACGTGCACAAGCCTGATGCTTTACAGATGCTTCGAACTCTTAAATTTTTTAACTTCAGTCAATTTATTTTTGTGCAAATACATTTGTAGGCGTTCACTCACCCTGTGCTTATTCCCGGACACCCGGAAGAGTCCCTCGTCATGCGTCCGGGCCCGGAGCGCGGCCGCCAGCGACCGGAAGATGCTCGGCACACAGCTCCACGTTTCCTCCCACAGGATCATGTCTTTGCGAACCAGAGTCTCCAGGGACACGCCGAATACTGAACCCTCTGAAAATGTACGTAGTTTTATTTAGGGGCTGCTCTAGATAATCAGGACGATAGTTCAAGTACATGAAATATGTAGGTACTAGGTAAATCGCTTTTAGGATCAGGAGTGTTAATAATAACCTGTTCTTTCAGGGTCCTTATTATGATTGGGTTTGCTGTGAAAACGTTCAGCTATCTAAAAATGATTTGATTTTGCACGCAAAGACGCAAACGATCCAAAATATTTGAGGAAACTTGCGTATTTTTTTGCTGTAATAAGTGATCATTGTTTTATGTCCAATCGTAAAGTTGTCATCAGACTGTTTAGGTGATGATGCTATCCGAATGATGCAAACCATGTTGATTTAGGTTTTTATATATTTGTCAAGACTATGTAAAGACCATTTCCAACGATATTCCAACCAGTTCAATCTTAGGTTTATTGGTCCTTATAAAATGTCATCAACATCTTATTACCATTACATTATTCAATAGGTATTCTGTGTTATCACATCTAGATAAACTTATAATGGTGTCTCGGATGAATACATAGTTTTTGCCAATCTATGACGGCGTTGGTTTGGGAATCTTTAAGGACAGTCTCTAGGGCCATGCGAGCAGGAACTTCCATCGCATTGCTATGACTATAAAATATAAGTAACATTCACTTTATGAAAGCATTGGAAAGACTCTTCAAATTCCTATACAAATTTTTTTATATCTTGGTAATTTTGTTATGGGATTCTATTTACCTTCTTTCCTCTTCTTCTTAGGCGGCTTCCTCTTCTGGAAAGGCAGCGCATATTTGTCGAAAAGCGCCGTCAACTCCAGCCAGAGGAGCGGTGGTAGACGCTTGAGTTGCGGCTCGCCGATGCTTTCGATGTCTGTGTTGCAATCTTCTTCTGGCCAGTCCTGAAAATTGGCTTTTTATTAGCACCGTGGTACCATGGTAACCTTAAGCTCCCAACAGCATTTATCAAAATCGAAACATCTGTTGTAAACATCCTGCATTCTATTGAGCCACATGTTTTTTTGCTTCTGAGAAACTCAGTTTCGCAGCGGGTAAGATGTAAGAGGTGTTGCCACGATTTGGTACGAAAAATGTTTGCATTATCCACCTTTGTAGTAATTTTGTCTTGATGTTGTGGTATCAGTGCGACTTGTAGTTTCTGATACAGGTTACATTAATCCTGGTGTAGTCGTTTAATAAATCTTTCATTCTAAAAAGGATAGTCCATACCTCTTCTCGGTTGAGCATCTGCCTGTCGAGGTTGAATTTGTGTTCGAAGCTGAGAGGTTGCTGCGCGGACGCAGCGCTCTTTGCCCGAGACACCGACGTGTGTTTGTTTCTGAAAAATATATTGTTAACTTGAATATTTTGAACCACATGTCCTCCTATAATAACATACCTACGCTTAATTTTGTTGGAAGAGTCTTAAGACTAAAAGCTCGGTTGTAAGTCTCGAAGGTTGCTTCAGACTTGATCTATGTCTACCTGGTCACTGCCCTACTAGGTGTCCAAGATTATTTCTAAACGAGCCAGGGATCGTCATGAGCTTCAGGTTCAGCATTTTGTTTGTTTTTGTTTCTACATTTAGGAGTTGTGTTGTGCATCTGTTCTATTTTGGTACCTACATGAACGGGTCGTTGTCCTTCAGTATGGATCCATTTATTCGCTCTTTTCCTATTCTTGGTCCTTGGACTGTGCCGTATCTTTGGTAGCCTAGGAGTTCAATACCCTCTGAAAACAATTAAACAGTTCAATTAGTTAGACAGTACTTTTTTTCAGTGTTCAACTTGAGCTTTTCCTTTGCGTACTAAAATTGTCCCCTAGTTCAAAATTCTTGGACATCATTGTTTGAGTTATTGTTTTTAGGATTACAAAGGTCTCTACGAATGCAATGACGTTTTTAATGACGACATTCTTCAGTTTGTTTTTAATGGTCTTCGTAATCACAGTGCTCATAAAGTTGAGGCCGATTGTAATGATACCTACGCTGCTGATGAGGATATCAATATGTCATTAACAAAGACAAAACCTAAGCTGGTTATTTCTGATGACGGAGCATTCGGATGTCAATGATTACGTACTATAATACAGCAAAAACATGATGACCATTTATTCATATTTACCTTTATAAAAACGGAAACTTGTGAAGACTGTTCCTCTTCAGCACAAGAGAACTTACCAGTATTGGTGGCGATATCAGCCCAGTGCAGGTCGTTCGGCTTGAACAGCTCATGCATGGGCAGCGGAGGGGAGAGGTCTGCTGGGGGTGAGAGACGCGAGCGACGCGGGGCTGCCGGAGCCGACGGCGTCCGGGCTAGCGGGGCGTGCGTGCCTGCTGGCGGGAAACTGTCGCTGTAAACAAACATCACAAGTGAATCCTGAGGAAAAGTGGCTCTGTAAACACGTGGATGTAAACACCAGACATGAACCCTGAACATGAGGTCCTTTCGCGGCCAAAACTGCTAACGGGAGATATAATATGCTGTATTTCGAAAGAGTTAGCCAAATCAAGTAATTCTAAAATGTTTTAGTAAAACTGTTAGAAATAAAACATGTGTTCAAAGAAGGTTTTTACTTTCGTGAGAAACATGATAGTATACGTGCCACGGCCGTAATTGCTGAGGAAAAGTATTTGGAGATAATGACGACTAGAGAGCTGACTAGTTACTGAGAAAAACCACAAAACAACAATTCGTTAATTGCCCGAGAATCTGAAGATTCACTTCACAAATCTGGGAAAAGTTAAATGAGTCAAAGGAATGCACGTTTCACGAAAGTCTTGCAATGCGACTGAAAATAAAACTCACTTGTACACGCACGCACTCTTGTTTTACATTATCTGCATATCAGAATTTGTGTTACATTAATCCACAGAAATACTTGGATAAGTCAATGCATATTTGAACGTAGTATTGGGAACGTAGAAGTTCTACCATCAATAGTACACCTGTTACTGATAGTATGATACTCACACAAAGTCCGGGGGCGTGGCGGAGTCTGCCCACTCGGCAGGAGGGCTGCCGGAGCCGCCGCTTGGCAGAGAATCCAAGGAGTCGGGAGTCGCACTTCGCGACCGCGGTTCACTACCGCTTGAGTTCTGGAACAATCACAACATTCAATTTAAAAAAACAGAGATCAAGAAAGAACGATGCTCGGAAAATCCATCAAATCAGTCATCAGGCAGTGGAGGGAAATTTATATGAACGCTCCCTGATAAATGCAACCAGAGAAAATGGCGAGAAGTCGGTAGCCAAACCATAGATGGCTTCATAATATTATACCTACACAATTTGTATACAATTTCTTAATCTTCTGACGGCAAGAATAGAACTTGTCTTGTTCTTACTAAACATCGGAATTAATTACTCCATAATTACCTAATAAGTCGCGGAAACCGATTTTCCGTCGTGTCGCAACTTATAAAACTTTTTACTCAATTAGAAAGTGCCGTGGGAATAGATGGTGCACTCATAGAAATGCATTTCTTTGGTAAATGAAGGCTTAAAGCAACTTGTCGTGATAAACTATGGGACAATTAAACTCTGGGTTAAAACGATGAGGATTTTTTGTATACAAGCATCTCGGCAGTAGGTAGGTATAGTTAGCAACAAACGCTGAATTTGTGAAAATTTTGAAAGTTTTTACCTTAATTTGCAGATCCACCAAAACTGAAAGCGTTGCAAAATCAACAGTCTCTTTATTTTATTAGCTTTTTAAACTAGCTTTAAAATAAAATGGTTTCATAGATAGTTATTATTAGCAAAATGACATTAGAAGCTCTTACGCAAATACCTACTTCCGCCCCATTAAATCTGTTATGGAGATTGTCTCTTCCCAAAAACGGCAATTATGAGTTCCTTACAATTACCCAGTTGAAAGAGAAACCGAGATTACGTATACGATTGTGTATTTGTCCCCATAGTTAGCTAGATACTTATGTAATTTCATTCACATTTAGAAAGCTAATAGATTAATGACTGTTGGATATATTTAAAACGAATTTTGGTGAAATTTATATCTATTATGGCGATGGTGTCTGATGCAATGATGACTAAGGCATTACTTCTAAAAGCATTACGTATGGTGGTCCAGATAAAAATTTTAAATCAATCACGGAAAAAAATACTTCTCTATGAATTATTCAACATCATGGAAAGTGTTTTGCGTTGTATCATGTGTCGAAATTAGCCCATCCCTTGATGTTATACCATATAATAGCTAGCTTACTGCTTAGCATACTAGACGGTCAAGGTGTACCTCTGATTACAATAATTGCAATATCATCTGTGTAGCCGCCTAGTCATACATATTTATTCATGAACACATTAGAATTTAGATAAATATTAGAACACATATTTGGAACACAATAGAGCACACTTGGCTTCGTTGTCAACATCCTAATTTTATGTGAGCTTCTTTGAACATTTCAATTTTGACATTTAAAAAATATTGCTGCTAATTCGCATTTCATGTCACACCCACTTCCTAAGTTCCTACCATAATACCGTCCAGCGATTAGAAACGGTTCATGCAAGCTATCAATATGCCAAGTTCACCTTGTAAGGGCATCTACCCAGTCGCCGGACCAGTTAGTCAGGAAGTGAAGGCTTCGACGGGCATGTGTGTCAGTGGTGGCGACACCAGCTGGATTAATAGCTGGTCTATTAGCGCGGGGAAACTGACGGGACGCTGTCACGCAAGCCTACCATTGATGAGCTCGCTGCTTTCCGGTTTTGGGTTGAGAAAACGAGGGTCGAGAGTTCAATAGAACCAATAACTCGTTTGATACGGAATAGGGAAATTTTTGGTGCGATGTCTTTCAATGATTTCTTCTTTGAGCTGTTTTTCCTTGGTCAGTATTCCACTGCTTAAAGATCTTTGTCCAACATTATTATCTAGCTTAGCATTGGCTTCATCAGGCTCTCGGTCACATTTCATAAATCACCCACATCTTTCTTATTTTTGAAGTCTATAACAATATTCTGACTCTACTTTTGAAGGTCTGTAGATCAAAATCAGTCCACCTACATCATAAGGATAAGCATCCAAGGTGAATGACTCCAAACAAAGGCAGCGTGGATGGCATCATGCCTTATTAGAATCACTTACTCGGAAATCGCAGGCAGACGATCCAATGGAATAATAATATGATATTACAGACAAGAATGGGTATTAGTTGCTACCTTAGATTAACAATATAACATACGTACCCGCACATCAACTTTTTGTTATATTTTGTTTAACGTAAGCATATTTAACATAGTTCACACCTGATTTTTTACTTCGCGCTGAGGAATTTCAGAGCTTTTATTTTATCATCCTGGTGTATTCATACTTCACACCGTTTTTACATTCATTACCATAATTTCCAGTTTCTAATAGCCATTCTTTTTGCATGTCCGGCTTTCGGATTACTTACGTTATAACCAAGAACCAAGAGGAATAAACAAACAGGGTTTGAAATTACCGAAGTCCTGCCGATTTGTATTTAACTTGTATTTAAAGTGAAACGACTACAAACTAATTATGACGATGTAAATAATGCAATCTCTAAGGTTGTAAACTGGTTTAATGTAAACAATTTATTACTAAACGAAAAGAAAACGAAATGTATTCGGTTTATTCTACCAAACGTCAAACAAACAAATGCTAATGTAAAAATCAAGGAAAATAATATAGATCTCGTGGACACCACAGTATTTTTAGGCATAACTCTAGATAATAAACTTCAATGGGGCCCACACATAGATAAATTGTCGAAGAGACTTAGTTCTGCGGCATACGCAGTCAAAAAGATCCGCTTCCTTACAGATGTGGAAACCGCAAGACTAGTCTACTTCAGCTACTTTCATAGCATTATGTCGTACGGCATTTTGTTGTGGGGGAGTGCTGCAGATATAAACACCATATTTGTGTTGCAGAAGAGGGCTATTCGTGCAATTTATAACATGGGTCCCAGAGAATCACTAAGAAATAAGTTTAAAGAAATAAATATAATGACAGTACCTTGCCAGTACATCTATGAAAACTTATTGTATGTTAAAAAAAATATAAATCTATTCAACAAAAAAAGTGATAATCATAATGTTAACACTAGAAACAAAGACAAACTCGCTGTTCCCACCACTAGGCTCTCAAAAATTAGTAAATCTTTCAAAGGGCAATGTGTACGCTTCTTTAACAAAATCCCAAGTGATGTGTCTCAATTGTCGATTGGCAAGTTCAAAAACGTAATAAAACAAAGACTTATTTCAAAAGCATACTATAAAATATCAGATTATTTAGAAGACAAACAAGCTTGGGACGAACTAGCTCCAACTCATCCAATAAAAAAATAAATTGTAATCATACCTAATCATACAAAACGTAATGACGATTCAAAGTGATCAGTGAGATTTTATTGAATAAAAGCTTTTTGACTTTGACTTTGACTTTGACTTTTGGTAATAGCTATAGCACTGAGATTATAAATGTTCTGCTTCTGGCTTCACTCAGGCATAGTTTTCGTTGGTATTCGAGCTACGTTATCTCTCACAAATTGTTACTCTCCGAGTTTCTAAACACATAATCTGTGGTATTAGATTTGGATTCCAGTGAGCAGTTCCGTAGTCAATGAGCCAGATAATGTACCGTAGATTATGACGGATTAGCCGTGAACGCTTGTATATAAATGCTTCTACGAGTATAGGATAAGTTGTTACTGGAAATAGCATTGAACTATTGTGTTTGAGTTTGAAAAACATTTTGCTATTGACTGACCGAGTCTGGATACTTGTGTATTTTTTCCTACTTATTAGAAATAGTTGGAGTAGTTCACTAGGTATCTACTACTATTCAGACAATGATGAGTCAAAGCTTCAAAAATGTTTTTTCTAGCTATGATTAAAAAGTATAAACTTCTCAGAAAAATATTATTATTGGAGTCTGTAATAATTTATTTTGAATTTCCCAAAAAGTAACTCCACTATATTTCTAATGCTGGCTGTACTTTAGATCATGATAAGTTATTATTTACTACTTTGTAAATAACCGTTAATACTTCAGTTTAACCTTGGATTTAGAAATCAATAGTGGATCTTCCTGCGTTCTTAAGTTTTAGTAACACAGAATAGGCTTATAAAAATATATCGCTCAAGTGATTAAGTATACGAAAAAAACAACTGAAAATAATTTTGAAGTACCAACAAAAACAAACATTGTGTTATCTCGACATAATCGCCTAACTGTGGGAGATAACTAACGTTTCGAAAAACTCTGAACAAATAGACAAAACAAATGTCTCAAATAATTATGTCCTTCTCTGTAGGTGGATGTATACTTCTACAAAGAAACAGTAAATGTTCTAAATGATAACTTTGTATTTAATAGGTAGAGTAGGTTATTTACATATTTGTACTGACAAAAATACTTGATAGTTAAGTTACATTGAAATTATAAATATCAACAAATATCGTTCTAAAATAATAGAAAGTTATCTTGAATCTATGTAATTAAAATACGCAAGTGACTGTTCTTTGAAACTTTTCCTTATGACTCACAGAGAATTTAGTTATTCGTAGTCACTAGTTTTTGGTCACTCAGAGTTTGTCTTTGATTGAAGTAAGATGGACCTACAGAAAAAGAAACGAGTATGCATTGGATGAATATGTACCATGTTGTTGGGGTGTTTTACGTTCTACTTTACCAATGCATCCAAATATGTTTTGACCAGCGCCAGTCCCTTGCAGTTCTCAATCTTCTCGCACACCTTCGTGCGCATTGTTTCGCACAACATTTTGAGCACTACACTATCCACTGTAGGATCCACACACAGCACTAACCGAACGCACTATGCGAACACTTTTGAAACCACCGGACACATGCAATTATACGAGTAGAACCAACGTCCGCTCCGTACCTACTGGATTCTTAACGATAATCACTTGTTTTACACAATTCGTTTACCGTACGTGTTGCGAGAGATTTTTCATAATAATTTTCTTCGTCTTTCTACTTTTTAATTATCGTGATTTTGAAATTATTTTCGAAACGCGCGACTCGTTACTTTCGAGAGTTAAAGTAGACTATTCCCTAAACCTTAATAGCATATTTATCTAACGATGCCCAGTTATCGGCTGGCCCTAATTTGTCTTAAAGTTGGCGTGGCAATACAAAACCAGACCTGAATGTTATTTTAATGGTTTCCAACTAAAATCCGTTTAGTTCCGACGGCGCTATTGCGGTTGGATCCGTGAAGTAAATCCACAATTCGACAATGTTCTTAGAGTTTGAATAGATTTATCAATCGGACACACTTTTCCACTGGTTGAAGTTACTTTGTAAAAGTGACTGATGTTAGTAATGCCATATTGTCGAACTGTAGTGTTGCTTTGCAGATGTGCATCCGATAGATTTGCTATGTTTAAAGCATTGTGATTATGATGGATTTCTAAAGTGACTAAAGTAAGCTATTCAATTTAGTTGCACGACATTTATCACTCTCAACATTCAACCTAATGATACAATTGGCTTTGAACCCAATGTGTGTTCAGAAAGTCATCAGCTACTTGATGGTGCCGATTACCACAACCTCTTGTCTGTCACGAGCGTTCACGAGCTTCCGATTTCAAGGTGCTAGAAAGTGCTCTGCTTCAGATCGATTAACCTCTAAACGCGTTGCATGAATGCACCTGTACCTACTAATGTTTGTTTGTATCTTACAATTGTTGCTTGGTTTGTGGCTGACCACAAGTCTGCTTACGCTCCAATTCATAAACGATGCTAGGTTCTAGAGGTAGATTCAGGTGCTCACTTGTTCACCAACTTGATTGGTCTAGGTTGAGCAATTGACGCAATAAGGTGCTGTCCAGTCAAAAGCTGTTTGAAACTGTTAGGCGGATTCTTCAGACTCTATGTATGAATTCGGGTTTGAAGATATAAGAGCACTGACTGACTAAATAGGTGCTCGGCTTTTGGTGCCTTTAGTGGTACCTACTCTATTGGTAGAGCATCGAACTATGATTAAGATAGGCAAGCTTCGAAATTTATACATTGAACGTTGCCAAAAGAATTGTCTGCAGTATGCTCTATGCTCACAATCGCTGCTGTGACCACTAAAATGAGTTTTATTGTAACTCTAGCAACAAATAGGGTACCTATCCAACAAAAAAATCTGTATCCATCGATAATCGTTGTCCAGTGTGCACCGATCTTTAGAAATCATGCTTATGTTGCTGTGAAAGCGATAAAGACATATCTCATATTTACCGGTTAGCGAGAAAAAACGACAATTGACTGGTTTCCGAGTTTCCAACTGAGTGAAACTGATTTAGAGCAGCCGGCCAGAAAGCTACCACATGTCAATCATCGTAGCAGTAGCAGAAAATGACACACTTTTTTATAGTGTTGCCAACTTTGTCTCCGTTGGGTCGAAAGAGGCGCTTTCATTGAAAATTAAGAAACAAAAGATAGCGAGTTACAAAAGGCGTTGTTTATCTTTGATCGACTGATTAGATAAGTTGGCACTGTAGAGTTACCTACTGACAGGTTACTAAAGATATCTTTTGCACTATTGATCTAGAACAGTAACCAGATCAATGTTTTTTTTATACAATATAGGCAACCGTTTGACCACAATCTCACCCGATGTTAAGCAATGACGTGGTCTAATCTAATTGTTGATCTTATTCTTTGGAGTAAAAAGTAGTCTAGTGGCAGTAGCGTTGGCGTACCCAAGTAGGTATTTCTTCATTCAAAATGATAGTAATGTTGCATTTATCGATGATGGAAAATATTGAGCAAATTTTTTTTTACAAAATCGTCGTCAATTCTACTTGAAAAATTAAAACCGATATGTATCATTCGGAGTAGTAAATAACATGCCATTTTTATCGCTGAAGAAATCTAAATAGCTGTCCATAAAGTATACCTAGTCGCGGCGTAAGTTTCCAAGCCATATCTTAGATTGACGCGTGTCGACCAGTCGGATAAGAGAGCCAGTAAGCTCAATAAAAAACACTGCTTCCTACACGGAGATTGTATAGCATAATGTAAGTATCTAATAATTAGTTATACGCGATACGTATTAAGACGATCGTAAGATAGCATTAATAGGATACTTCGGTAGGTACGTTCAATGACGGCTTCATTCTCATATTAAGCCCTTGACTTGATTTTTTTTTTTAACTTTGTTCAGCGCTGGAAGCTTGTCTTTTTGCCAAGTCTTTTTTGGTGACTTGAGTAAGTAGATCAAAGGTTGTCCGAGTCGTAAATGGTCATAAATGTTATCCGATATCACGTAGATATGTATCTTTTTCGGAAATCGAGTTTGGTGTTCCATTCCAGACAGTCTTAGAACAATAATAGTAACTTATTATAGGTAAATACACATAAAAACTCGCAGTTTTCTCTATCGATTCGATCATCGTTCAAAGAAACGTTGAATCACTGTATCTCTTACGTTTTTTTTTCTTTATTACATAAACTATACCCACCTACCTAACCTACTTACTGAGTCATGGACTACCTGTGTCGGTAACGTGGGCGCGCGGTATTATTGTTTTTCTATTTGCCTTCTTCTTCTTTTTTCGACTTTGTGCCCGTGTTTATTGGTGTTACTGGCAACTGGCATTCACGTTAATAAACTGTTTGAAGAAAATGTTGGCGGTTTTATTTCAAACT
Source organism: Eulithis prunata (assembly GCA_918843925.1). Classification (NCBI taxonomy): domain Eukaryota; kingdom Metazoa; phylum Arthropoda; class Insecta; order Lepidoptera; family Geometridae; genus Eulithis; species Eulithis prunata. The sequence goes on along the minus strand of OU974008.1, from coordinate 10,421,367 downwards.
TTAAAAGTGAAAAAAACGTTTCATTTTATTTGTGCACACATTGATATAAGATATCATTTTGTGAGAGAGGCTGTAACTAATGATTTGATCAGGATAGCCTACTTGGAAACAGCTGAAATGCCTGCAGATATGCTGACGAAAAGCTTTACTTACTCAACACAATTGAATACTTTTTTTTTATTTAAACATGACTATAAGTACACCGACCTACTAGGTACCTTTCACAAGTCGTCGAACTTACTATGTAGGTATTTCCATCGCGGTGTCCTCTAGCAATGCTAATCAAACGAGATGTACAAATAAAGGAGGATCAAAGCTTAACCAATATTGGTTTAAAAGTTAGCGTTTAGCAATATCTGGTTACCTACCGGTTTGTGTTACAGTCATCGGGTGTTAGGACAAAGTCTAAGTTTTATTTAATCTCCTTATCAAACGGGCATATACCGGCCTTTAAAAAAATTATTTGGTAACTCACCTCCAAATCTCTAAAAACATCTCGAATATCGGGTTTCCTGGCTCTAGAAGCCGCTCGTTTCCTTCTGACGGTCCTGTTAAGTCTCCGGACCCGTCGCCTGACGGCCGCGGCTTGCTCCCGTGGCAGCGGGCTGACGGCCTCACCCAGCTGGGCCTCGGTGACTTCCAGACCGGCCTGGAACGGCGCCGCGAGGGATCCCAGACCCGCGGCTTGCAGCCATTCCGTCTCCAATTCTCCTTCTGTGGACAAAGAGAGAAAGTGTTAAAAGAAGTGTCCCTTATTTCATAGTCTCAATAACTCGGGGCTGGTCAGACATAAGAGAGAAATTTGCAGAACAAACAACTCTGAGCCTTTTCGAAGGCTCTTTCCATGCACCGATGTCCTTTCGTCGGTCTATTTACGGTCTAGGGCCGTCCCACGCTTTTATGCTGCAACTTAGTGTCTGTATCCTGCATGAGAGTGAATGAGATAAGCTTGGAAAGTGTACATTCTTCACTCAAGTCGATGACTCATAAAGATGCGCCAATAAGACTACATTGCAATGCAACTCTTGCAACTCAAAAGGGAAACGAACGCGGTGATTCATAGGATAGGATCATGCCACAAAGGAATCAGACAAGAACTCAACACGGCGTAACTTTTGACAAAGGTTTATTGACCGACCGTTGACTAAACTAACTAAAGCTTATTAGGTACTGTATAAACTCTGCTATAAGAAGCTATCACTTCTCTATGTCCAATAGTTCTGTAAAATAAAGAACTTCCAGGCTTTACGCCTAGAACATATTTTTCGTGATAGTGTTATCACGAAGACGTGTAGTAAATGTGATATATGTTTAAAAACAAATAAAACAGTAGTAGGTAGAAGGGTACCTACCTATATAGGTACATGAGTTTCTCAGCACCGATAATATGTTCTTAGCGTTTTTGTTCGAACATGTTCCGTGTTTTTTGCCGTTTGTACGTCTGTAAGGTACCTACCTCTCTGGTAGCATGTTGTGATCGATGCTCTGAGAACATGCTCCGCGCATTGAAGGTCAGAGAACAATAAGGCTTATGCACATGTACTTAGATGTAAATGTTGGTCGGTTGGTCAGTTGGAGTTGCGAGTACCAAGTACTGGGTACCACTTGTAAAATGGGTGGGTCCTGCACTACCAAAAACTGGCAATTCGTTAATCCGCCACTGCTAAACTGCTAGCTGGTGGCTGGTGGTAGTAAAATTCAAACCTGGTGCTTTTTATGTTCTTTTTTTAAAGTGCATGCTGGAATCCGAGTTCAAAACGAAAGGAGGATGCCAGTCCTGGGCAATGCGTACAGTTCGCAGACTGCCTGCTATATATAGCTGGTCTGTCTGTCCGTCTGACTCAGTGGTTAGCCAGAGAATGCTAACACATGATCCTTAGACCATTGTTCAATAACACTGATCTGATTTATGAGGTTTCCATGGCATACAGTGCGGTGTACGTTGGTAGTTAACACGCACACTGCCCTACACGCATTAGATAGTACCTATCTGTACCTACCTAGGTTACTAACTAAAATAATTTATTCTGTTATCAAGTCTAAAATTTGATCATAATATTTTTGACCTGTAATTACCTAGTTGCAAGCATCATAATGGGTAAGTAAGTCAAAGTCAGTCTTTTATTCAGTAAAATAACAAGGATCATTTAGTTATCTACCTATTATTATATTTCCAACAACGCCTAAATATAATTTACTCTTAGGTAATCTACAAGAGGTTTTGTATAATCTGTGGATTTGTTTAACACTTGCATTGCAGCTTCTATTTATGACTGGGTAGTTGCAATGAGCGGGTGGCGGACGCAACAACCGGATAACTCAAATAATGCATTAATTGAGAAGCGTCTGCCCTTAATTTATTTTATTGGTAAAAGCCCGTTTTACCGGCGTTTTAATTAAAATGGATGTATCTCGTTAATAATAAAGTGTTGAAACTTAATATAATGTAAGTCAACATTGTATCCTTTGTCTACTGAACCAATAGGTTTAAAGATACCTAGTTTGATCTAGATTTCGTTGAATAAGTTAAAAAAAAGTCTAATAAAGCATTATGTTACGATATAGTTTCTGATACTTACCAACAACATATCTTGCCTGAAAGCGGCACAAAGCTCCCATTACACACATTGATCACTAAGTCACAATTGTCGAGCCTCAAAATACTTATTTACCCAGTTATGCACTTTTACTCTTTTGCGCACTTTACTGCTCAAGAATATTTTAATCACATTATATGCTAAACTTATAATCACGAATGATTATATGTTTCAGACGTTCAATGATGATTTTTAAGAAAAAATGTAATAATAAAATAACAATAAGAGTAGGTACGTCAGACTGCATTGGGCTAAGTATTGTATCACACAGCTGTACGTTTGCCAAACAATTTGTAGATAGCGTGGAATTTTTGACGAAAACTACGTACGTTCGCGTCACGGGATGACTCGATAGCTGATTTTACAAATACCTATAGACACGTTGATAGCGGTGTTAGCCATTAACTAAAGCAAGAAGCATTTCCGGATAGAGTTCCGTATTGATAAAAATTATAGGCAGATTGATAAACTTAGTGATGAGACATAAGTTACTGTTCAGAATAATTTGTTAACCTAATCTGAGTGTTATCAATCCAGTAGATACCTACCAATTATAATAATAAATAAACTAGAAATATTACTTAGTTAAGTTATTTAGCTACCATAAACATAGGGCTTATTATTGACGTTACGTAATAAGTTTATAACTGCAATAAATAATAAAAAATCACTCAAATAGCTTGGCTGTGCAGTAAAAAAAGCTAAATAACACATATATTTTTTTCCATTTACAGGCGAGCTATTAGCAATCTATTATAGTGCCATTTTAGCATTATGTATTTGCAATATTTCAACTTCATATTCTTGGTTTGTGGCTTTTGTGGATTTGAAATATTTACACTTCACATTGACATGACATCTGTCAAACGTTTGACGTTTACGATCACAACACTGACGTCACAGGAAGCGTCGCGTCTCTCGCCGCGGCGCTGTTTAACTGCGCCGGCTCCCGACTCCCGACTCCCGACTTGCAAGTCTCGAAACCCAGAGTTTATTATGTCCACGTATTTATAGAAACACTTGCTCTTTCGTCGAATGGTGCAGTTTTGTACTAACCCAGTTTAAAATGGAAATTAAATAGAAAATGAAATTTAAATATAGGTATACGTTTACTCTGATGATTGCGATAATAATAATATTATCAATCACGTCTTCGCAGAGAATAATCAGAATAATCAATTTATTGGTAAATTTAGTTTACAGAATAATACAGTATTTACGAACAAATTCATGTAGAAAACAAAATGCAAAACGCCTTCGGATTGCTTCGAAATTTGATTCTCCAGTTCTTCGGCACAAAGTCTATTTTTTGATGTAGGTAATGTTTATTCTGTGGTAATTAAGATAATGTTATTCTTGTTACTTTGTGATAGAGGGATGGCAACACTTGCAGTGGATGTTGAAATTCTTGGGATGCATATTGAAGCTATCCACCACCTATGACCTATTAGTATACCTACCTATAGGGAATCATTCTGTAGATTGTCTTTGGCGGGACGACGACGTCTAGAGTAGTCTAGACAGTCTATTTCTAGGTTGAATTTATTTCATAACGTCAGCTTATATACTTAAAATAATCCATTTATTTTGTACAAACAAAATTTAAAAGTTCATTCATAAACCCAGAGACGTAAAGTCTCATTTCCCTGTTTAAATAAGCCAGGATGTTATAAATTTAAAAGTGCTCACCTTGTTGTTGTCTACAGAAATATTCAGCTGGATTATATCTTATTAACACAACCATTCTCAATAATAAACTTATTTTTGAAAACAAACTAACTCCCTGTATCGACCGCTGATGCACAAAACGCACTAACCATAAAATTGTTATTTGTGAACAAGAAAGTTCTTATCTCCGGAAATAACAAACAAAAGAACCAAACGTACGTAACTAATGAGGAGTCGTTAGATAAGCCATCGAGACAATTTTGCAGATAAACATTGCTGGGTAAAGCACGGAAGATGTTGGTTTGGTTTCTCATTTTACTAAAACAGCATGACAAAATATTGTATAATTTATTAATTTTAAACTTAAAAGGCATTCAAGAGAAATCATTCCAAGATTTGTATATTTTATTGCAGATATAAAAAAAACTTAAATAAATAATAATCCTAGAGGAAAGAAGTTTCAAAGTCACCATATTAGAGTAGGTAGGTATAGTTAAATACTTACTGAAAATAAACACATAATAAGGATGGCTTTTCATTATTGTATTCCATTGATGCAGATCGCAAAACACGGATGATTTGTATCAAATCGTTCGAACTACTGTAGCAACAATATCATTTGCAAAACAACATGGTATTAGATAAATTTAACAAGATAATGTCGATAGCTCCAGACAAATATCAGTTCTATTCTGTACGTATACTACTTAACCAAGAACTCGTGATTTTTATCTTTATTGCGTATCATATTCGAGTGTTTATCGTATTTTTACGCTGTTCTACTCAGTTATTTTTAGGTTATGCTAAAAAAATATTTCCTAACTATAGAAAATATCTTCTTTTATCTTGTCAGTGTTGCTTCCCTGACAATATCTTTGCTGTTTATTTTTAGAATTATAAAATTTCCTTACATAGATCCTTGAACATCATAATCAGTAAGTACCACGTTATCTTTACGAGATACCTATTTATATTTACCCACGACCAAATGCAGAACGACATAAAAGGATGCACCGTTACAACGCGTCCAAATATACATACACCCACATGATTGGGGATAGTATGTTAAGCGCAAGCAGTACCTGACATGAATCGATTACAAGAGAATCGTTTACAGATCGAGAAATCGATTTCGCTGATTTGAATGGTCCGCTTGTTGGATGATAAATGGGATGATCGATCTTCTAACAGGACTATCTAACAGATGCTCTTACTGAAGATATGGATCTTATGACTTTGGAATCTGCAAATCATCATTTAAAGGCGTTATATTATTAAAAACGGGTTCGCAATACGTAAGTATTAAAACAAAAACTGCTTGAAGCGGAGAAAGTGCTGGTTGACTATGCGTACATTGACATCGCTATGTGTAACTTGAATAAAAATCCATATTATAGTGGTTTATCAATCAAAATCAATCTAGTTATGATCTTTGCTGTTATTTAGTCTGATGAAAAGTGTGCATATTTTAATGAACAATGCTTGTCACATACTTCTGATTGCGTGATGGCACGGTTAGCTGTTGCAAAATGTGCTGATAAATTATTTGACTTATTTGTTAGCCAATTTACACTGACACATCTAAATATTGCATTGAGTTCAACACCAATAAGTGTCATTAGTCCTGATTCTTTATCCATGCAGCAATTATGTGGTAGGTATATTTTAATAAAACCCTTTTTTTCAATTTCACATTCAAACTGTTAGGTGTAGTTGGACAATTTTTTTATTATGTTATATTTTGTTTTTTTTTTTTATTTTTTTTTTATATTTATTGTTTTATTTATCATAAAATTTTACAATAACAATAATTAACTAGCTATTCGATCTTTAGGTATGTATACGTGATTAAATTTTTAAACTTTTTTGATTAGTTTTTGCGGGTTAAACTGAAAATCCCCTTTAAGCTGTTCTCTTTAAAGGGACGCTAACTGAAAAGGGCCAGGCGACTTCAATAATTTTTTATTTGCGTTATTATTTTTATCTTGTGTCATATAATTAAGAACAATGAGATCAAAATTATCGTTAAATGCGCAATTACCTTTACGACAAGACACAATGCAATCTTCGTTTCGCTCGTGCTATCTACACAGCTTCCTATCAATATTGTGGTAGCAAATATTTCCCATTATATTTACTTCCGTGTATAACTTCCGCCTTAGCTTCGACAGCGTAACTTGTGGTAAAAAACATATAACTTTTCTATAAAATACTCTTTTGTATCATTTTGTTGGAGTATAGATTTCCTTCCTCCGGGTTCTTCTCACGGCCGTGAGAGCCGCTCAAACATCCGTGACGAACGTTACCCTATTCCTGAGGGAGCTTACTAAATTGCTACCTGCTTCTAAACGTGGCTTTGTCTCACGCTCAGCGCTTGCTATTTCTACAGATTTGTTGAACTAAATTGATATTTTAATAGTATTATGCCCAAAACGACTAACTGAAAAACACACGCTACCAAATGCAATTACCATTTTGAATACCCATGTTATGCAAACACCCACAATATGGAAATGGAAAATAAACGGTCTTACAAAAATAGGTACTTCGATGTTCTCATTCATAATTATTATGAAAACATACAGAGCACGTGGGAACTGTTTTTAGATATTCTGTAAATAGACGGTCGTTTCCTTCGCCCTACGCATGCGGAATAGCTCCTACTGATTCCGTCAAGATTATAGTTTCTTGACTTCGGTTGTAAATGTTTTATGGACAATTCATTCTCCAATGCGTGAGTTTGATAAGCAAATAGTTACGAGCGAGAAAATACAGTTGAATAAGCTGCGTTATTATTAATTCTTATTTCTGACATTTTGGTACACACGATACGATATTTAATTACTAACTCACTTTTATGATTTTTGAATTGTTTCTAGGTAAATGATTAGATTTTACGGAATAAAAGATTGTTCACATTGACATGATTAAAACCCTTTTGAATTACGGTAATCAACAAAAAAAGCACTTACCACATTTCTCAATAAAACTGTCGATAAAAAGCAGGTCACAAAAGCAAAGCAAAACACAAAATCGAAGATGCTTGAGATATACTTTTCTCATCATCGATTCCGATTAACTTCAGATTCCATTTTAGTATCGTCACACGATTTTCCTCTATGTACCTACTGAGGAAAGTTATGTTTTCATGATCGTGGTTAGAACAATGGCATGGCCGAGACAATGAGTACGGTTCTCATGAGAAAGTGCTATGTTTGTGTGTCAGCCCCTCGCCGATGTCACGTATCAATAAAATTAAATATTAACGTTCGCCAAATACGTATGGTAGGTAAATTTGCAATATCAATACACCGCGAATGTAGAAGTCCTGTTAGATAGCCTCAATTTGAACACAGAAAGATTCTCGAGTCACTTTTGTTTTAAATTTTTGAAATTTGTTAAGGACTTACATTTGAAGCAAACAAGAAGATGAGTACCTATAGAAAAAACCTATTCCATGTTAATGCTAATGACAAATCAAATAGCGCCACTTAACGTCTTCTTCTTCTTCTTCTTCTTTACCCTATATGGCCTGTGTCCGTCATTTCGACAGACAATTTTGCCAGTGTCAAGTGATGAATTTTTTATAATATAAAATAAGTCAAGTCAAGTCGGCTGTCGTTTGTTTTGAAGAGAAAATGGTGGATTTTCTCTTCAAAACCCGAAACGATTTTTCACATTCAAAAAAACCACTTTACATACGTTTATTCCAATGGCTCACACTTTATGTTACGACCTAAGTATTATTGGTTCAAATTCCACCAAAATTAAACAATGATACTCACAATAACACAACAAAAACTATTAAAATAAAAATGCTATGTGTTGTTTCAAAAAATGTGACAACTCGAATCGCCACTTAACGTCAGGATGCGAGGAAGTACAATAACTACAGCCTGTGACAGACAGGATACCGCAAATTGTCACTGATTATACATGTTATGATGACAGTGACGTTAACTTACCTGACGGGCTGACAACCTCCGCTGTCAAGGGCAAGGTGGGATTCGAGTTTTCACATTTTTTGAAACAACACATAGCATTTTTATTTTATATTTGACTTGACTTATATTATTTAAAATTCATCACTTGACACTGGCAAAATTATGTGTCGAAATGACGGACACAGGCCATAAAGGGTGAAAAAGAAGAAGAAGAAGGTGATTGAGAAAACCGTGTGTATAAGCAACCTAATCTAAGAATTAAACGTTTTGTGTGGATTTAAGTAGTTATACATACTAAAGAATCTAGATACAATAGTTTAGGGAAAAGAAAAGCTAAAGAATAAGAACTTTCTATGGGTACTAGGTATTGTTTCGGAAAAACCAAAATTGGTGTAACAAAGTATTCGATAAGTTATCTTGGAACAGGTATGCAATAAGAGGCAGTACCTGCATGTGATCTAACAAAAAAACAGTATTAGCATTAGTCCCTGATATTAGCACATATTAGTGGGAAGCTGATGCGAAGTATGATTGTTTTTTCAATTCTGCAAATCGTTAAGTGGCATAATTTGCCATCTAAATTGAGCACAAGCCACAAAAAGCACCTACTTACTTAATCCAATTCAGACCATGACTTCACTGCATAAAAAAATACCTAAAAACCTCAATCTAATTGAGCAGAATGAGGCCAAAAATAAGATGTAATGAAAAATAGCCTCTATGACATTGCAATAGCCGTTAAAGATAGATTATGATGAATAATCCTTCCTACGCTTGGTATAAAGCCTGGCGTAGGTGGTGGACTGCTAGATGAATTTAGACAATTATCTATTATTATTTTAGTTTAGACAAAGTAGGCCGACGTGCACCCAACACGTAGTTTAGTAGGTAATTGTCAAAATTGACGACAATAGATTGACTGAAAAGTGAGTCAATTTGATGTAGGAGGATTTTATTTTAATTTTCAACAGTCATTCGTTCCGCTGCAAGGAGTACTTTGATATTTTAATTAAATCAATTATTTAGAAAGAATACCGTTTAGATTTGAATTTTTTAATTAATTAATTTTTAATCCTAGATAATTCATTTTTAGATCGATTGATATTTTTATCATCGATCTAAAAATGAATTATCTAGGATACCTAGTTTGACTATCTGACAGTCGACATCGAGTAATACCTAATGATTGAAGATAACTTTTTGTGTCAAACCGTTGTACGCGATTCTTCCAAGTGTACGCGGTTTCTTTTATTATGTAGTACGATGACCTCAATTTATATTGAAGTGATGTCATAATCTACATACGTACGAGTATAGTCGTATAACAATGAAATTCTAAATAAGAAGGTAAGGTATAGAAAATGTTACATATTCTGTGATGCGGAAAAAAAACAGTTACACGGCCTTCTATTCATAGACCGACGATATTATGTCGTTGTCAATGTATATAAAGTTATATCTGACTGAGTAGCATAATTACCTAACAGCGGTTACTGAAAGTGCGTATTGTAGGCACCTATTAAAGCAAGATCATAAAGGAGTTCAAGTACATTACTACAGCGGCCAGCATAAGAGGCAATGATGGAGGAACGTGTAAATGTAAGCACACCTACCTACGTAAGTCTATCAATGCCTGTTGTGGCCAAGGCTTGTATATTAGCATTAAAAGTATTTTATTAATACTTTTCTAAAACTTGCTTCTGATAAACAGTATGTACCTAATTAATTTCTGACAAAATAAACAAACAAAAAATAATTATGACATTTTTTTCAAAAGAAATGGTAGAATGGGATATAAAACTTTACGCAAACTAATTACGGTTCAAGTTACGTTAATTATAATAAAAGCTAGTAATAATCAGAAGAAACTCCAATGTACCGTAATGATGATGAACTGGATGATACAGCCACCAGCTAACAATGCTTACATCATAGCATTATACATTGTTATGATACACTATTATGCAGATTGGTATCAACAAATGCATTGAAGACAATCAAGCTAATCGGGACGTATCGTGTATGTTATGTATACATAGTGGTTTGATATACCTAAGTGACGTAGGAATCGGTCCATACTATAGAACTTTGATGACAAGTTTAAAATTTAGATAAAAAAAATTGCTATGATTACTGCAAAAAAAATATAGAAAGAAAAATACTTTATTTTATGATATTTTTTGCAGAAGGTACTCGTACGAAATTTTGCGTTTTTTGCTTTCGTAAGTAATTGTTATACTTGTTTACTAAAACAGATAAAAGCTTTAAAAAAATTAATGTTTTCGTTGTTATGTATTTATAACATCAATAAAAAAATCAATAAAATAAATCGTTTGCAACGGTTTGTAGATAGCTCAACTGATTCATGTGTATTTTGTAAATATTGTCCAAATCAGTAACTACCAATCGGAAACGTGCCAGACACTGGCTGCATTGCCGCGCTGAATAGTAATGCTATAAATCTTACCAAAATATTAGCAGTTAACATTCACGGCAAGTCCAAAAAAGAAAATGCTGAGAATGCGGAAGAAGTTCATTCTGCAAAAACTGGTTCTTGCGATATTGATCGTGATGGTCTCGGAAAGTAGCCACATAATTATTTTTTAAAATTTTAGTAAGCAATCCTTGTCAATATTTTTTTGTAGATTGTGGGATTTGAGTTTTTTTACGTTTTTTGTATTTAGTGGACTTCAGCATCTACCCGTAGAGTCTTTTTACTGAGATCGTCGTTAGTTTATTGTATTACCTATCTTTCGTGATTAGGTACAATTGTTAAACTAAAATTACTTACCAATTGTTAGTTTACTTTATTTTATCTAAGGTGCCTTCTGGTAAGATCGGCGTAATGTTAAGTTCGGATAAATCACGTAACTAAGCAATTATCATTTAAAAATATCGCCGAATTGCTTGGCATCCGGACTTACTATTACGCCGATCTTACCAGAAGGCACTATACTTAATATTATTTTATAATTAAAATTTGGTAAATTTAATTTTGTAAAAAAAAGTGTCGATAAAATATTGAAGACTATTACGCATTCAATGTGTTCATCCTATTATGTAAACAGATTCTATCAACAATGTCTATTACCGCATAAATGAGTACCTAGTTATGTTATAGCATAGTACAATAGGCAGGTAGGTGTACCACCCAGTTATGATTCAAGGAATCTTCGACCTTATATAACAAGACCAGAAGATATTTTATTGAAAGCAATGATAATGATATGAACGTGTATTATTATTAGGTATGTATTTATAACACCAATGAAATCATATGCGATCAGAACCTCTAATTTTCCCTTCACTGTTCGCGAATGATTTTACTATTTTTTTTTAGACTTTCTATTTAATGCTCTACGTGTAGTTTTATTACGTGTTTTAATAGAGACTGATGGCACTAGGTAGTTCTGTTGCTATTCTATAGTATGCTATAGTTGAGGCATTACACTTTCCGCACCAAAAGTTGCGCACTAAGAACTTTTGGTGGACTCAATAGAATCGCTATTCCACTTTTGCGCACCGATCGATTTTTAACTTGGTGTCCAAAAGTGGAATAGTTTTAATGTTAAAAATAAATACTTTACTTATCACCATCTTTACAAAATTAAAGTAGGTACCTATTTAATTTTGTATATAACTTTAATTGTAAAACTCAAAACTTTTACATTCGTTACTTTTCAATACCATTTGTAGTTACCTATCTATAACTAACTAATCCGTACTTATTACTATTTTATTTACTTATCTGTTACTGATTAATTAGTAATGCGAATAAAATATTACTCGTATGCTAAAATAAAAAGCATTTCATATATAATATTTTAAATCACTTATTGAAAGCACTTGTGATGGCAATAAATTAAAAAATGTTAGCAATAGCCATTGCATTGTTATCGTTTATTTGCCATACGTAATCTAGCTGTCTATCTTAGTGTAAGGTGGTAAGTGCAGAATGACCGTCAAATAGAGTGGTCGTAACGTTGCGCAAGCGCAGGTAGACGTCGCCCGAGGCTGGTGAACTGCTCGCACTTCACACCTGGGGCAAAGCGTCACATTTCCCATAACTTAAAATATCTCTGAGTTTTGACTAAAGGTAAATTATAGCAATGTAAATGATTTAGTCACATAATAGGGTTACAATAACGTTTATTATAACATAATATTAAAAAATATATGCACCAATGTCACATTTACCTATACGGTAATGCATTTTGGAATCAAACAGTAATAGAAATATTAACAAAGTTGAATGATACTGTTTCGTCCCAGTGGGACGAGATATCGAAACTAGAATAACTCAAATATGTTATTAAAAACGTTCCCACACATGGACTGCACACAAATGTGTCTAATTAGTCTAATTTAAAACGACAAATATCATATACCTACCTACATACGTACGTACCTATTCGTATGTTCTCTACTTATAGAACATGCTAAGCTCAAGGTGATCTACTAACAATTTTCATCAGGCTTCAAGGATCACTTGACAGTTTAGTCCGGTAGGTACATAAACATGATTTTTAATAACATCGTGGGACAATTTTTAATCTACAGTCGAGAGCCATAAATTTAATTTAAAATTTAAATTCAAATTCAAATAGTTTTTTGCACTTATGTTGTTTTATAGATGTTGTACAAAAGGTAGTGTAGCAAACATAAACCCTGTTAGGGCACAGCAATTATTATTTATTAATTTATTTTACTAAGCCTACTAATTTTTGCTCTCGCGTGTATTATTTTGACCTTGTCTATGACAAAATGACTGTGTTCTTACACAATAAGCTAACCGCAAAGATTTCCAATCAAGATAAATCTTTTCAGAGAACCAGAAACCGACAAAAATTAAAAATTTACTTCTAAACCTCTCACGAGTAAATTAAAAAATACATGGCATCTCTGTGCCGGATATCATCTAGATAGGTGCGGAAAATATTGGTGCGAAAAGTGGAATGCCTCGCTTTAGCACTGGGACGAATAAACACACTTCAGCATTAGCAGAGTTAGTAAACGTAACAATACGTTGCAAATAAGCGATCGCATAAATAACACTCGTATTTCAAACAATACTCTTTGAATTGAGCATCAGGCATCTTTTTGACAGATTCTCCATTCAGATGTATCAAACAACCTTTTCTTGAGTCATGCTTCATTCAGGTTTTTCATAAAAACCAGAATGTATAATATTGAGACGGACTAATCTCTTGAAATCAAATAACTGGTTGCTGTTGAAACAGCTAATTATCATAAAGATTCAAATCAAAGGTGTGTCCTACCGAATCATTGTAGGTACTGATTAATGTCCATCCGTTGAGCAATGCACTGGTCAGTTGGGCAATAATGGATTATTGATAAGGTCAAGTGAACTAGAATTTAACATACGTTCAAGGAAAATAATAAAACAAATTGTGTTGGTAACTTGTCATTCATGAGCCTAATCTTGCCATCCAAAACCCAAGGTATCACGCACTACAAGTAAAATATTCCCTGTATCATTCGTCTAAGTGGTAGTATACAGTAGACTCCTGTCAGAAGGATAGGCTCCTTCTGACAGGAGTCTATAGACGGTGGGTGCAACTAGCATCGTAGGTACCTAAGGTACATTTATATAGTAAGTACCTACCTATTCTTAGTTTTTAGTTTTATAAGTTTTATATCATTTTGTACCTATTACTGGATCATGTGTCTGAAATAAAATATTATTATTATTATTATTATTATATTATTATAGTATCAACCAATAACATGCGACTTTTTGGTAAGATTAGTAATTTTAATTTAAAAGAAGGTATTCCTTTCATTCGCTATGCTTAGGAGTGTTAAATAGGTACCTACTTATTTAGCTTGTTCTTAATTGAATTTCGTTGCTAGACCTTGGGGAAACAAATCTAGAGCATCAGATTAAGACCTACACAGCAGTCATTAAAGCTGATTAGCTATCATTTATTAGGAGTGGTTCAATGTAGGTGAATGCGTACCTTAATCGTAGTGATATCTTACTCCTACCCACATTGATAAGACTATGCATGTGGTTGATTTATGTATCTAAGAAATGGGTAAAAACTAAAAAGATACCAAAAAGAAAGTGAGCATTGGCAAACAGAAGTCAGTCTCTTTTTATTGATTACTAGCTTTCGCCCGCTACTCTGTTTGCATCCCATTTGATCCTGCTGGTTATTGGTATACAAAAATAGTCTATGTGCTAATCCAGGATATAAGAACTATATAATATTCCAAGGATTACACAAACATCCAAACAATAATAATTAAAATTAATAATAGGAGGAAGGAGCATATATCCTAGGATCCATTTTGCAGCACTATGATTAGTTTTGTTATTATAGGTAATTAGGTATTCTTTTAACTAGGTTTTGGTTTCTTTTATTTATTTATTATTTATGTCATGTTTTAGTTTAGTCTACCTACTTATGTTTAATTTTTCTTGTGTTGTGTTGTAAATAAATTATATTTCTATTTCTATATAATATTAAGCTGAGTAAGTAAATAGTTTTCTGATTGATTCCATACGTTATGTACTTACTACGATATGTACCGGATAATGGTGAGGTAACAGAGTGATCGGTTCATGCCGTGTTTATTCATCACGCTTGGCATGTGCCCGTTTTTGTAGCAGAACTGTTAATAAGTACTCTCTTGTGATAATTATGGAGCAGATGATTATGGTGGGCTTTTTGTATTGCTGTATTAGTTAAGCAAGCTATGATTGCCTTTTCTTCACACTCTCACTTAGCATGCGAATCAATCTATTGCGAATAATAAAAATCTACCAATAATTTCAAAATAGTCACCCGCGTTGGTGTGGAAGATCTTGGTGCGCAACTTTTTGGTGCGCAAAGTGAAATGCCTCATTTTTTCGGCCTCAATTTGTAGGTATCAATTTCGGTTCAAACTTGTAATAACTATCTGCATGTGACTAATTGCACAGTATATTTGGTAGCTCTGCCTTCTGGGATGTAAGTACGAGTAAGTAGGTAGGTTTGGTCTGGATTTAATCAACCATGACCTCCATGACAAACATTTACTTATTGTGTGATATTCAAAGGTTTATTTCGTTGATAAGTCTGATATAACTACTGTATTTCATAAGAAATTGTCGGAGTGATGAAACAATGTATTTTTACTGAAAATGTTTCCTTACTCTACCATACTAGGTAAACCAAGCACTAGTACCTAATTGGAAACCACAGAGTATATTAGGTAGCAAATAAACATCTTGTATCTTGTAGACGGCGGCAAACCGGAACCAACCACATTGAAATCGAGTACGAATCAGCATTGGGTCACAAAACCATCGATACGATTAAAACGGGCATCCCTAGCGGGTCCCGTTACGCAGAATCTCATTCGCTGTAACGGGTCCCCGGCTATTGGCCAATGGCCGTGCAATAGTAGACATGCCGGTATAGTAAACAAAACTTCAGGGTCACATTTGCAATGGTAATTCTATGCATTTTGGCAGTGCGGAGATTATGACACAATTTTGGAAGTATCCATTAGTCCCCGCACTCAGCAACGCTTGGTTGTCATGTGATAATAACCCGTATTATAGTGGAATAGAAGTTATTGAATTTGACAAACAAACATCAAAAAAGATCCCTACTTTAGACAAAAGAAGTAAAGGAACAGCGTGGCTAATGCTTCTGTAGCGGGTCACGGCACAAAGGTACCTACTTATTATTTTGTGCTATGTAGTCACGGGTAATAGAACTATTGTGTTTTAGAATTGGATTCGATGCAGTATACTTTCCTAGCTATGAGTCCTCAAATACCATTCTCATTTTATTTTTAGTTAAATAACTACATATCTACTTATTCATCACTAAGTATTTCGTCCTGATCTGATTCATATTCATTTTCCTCCTTTGCATCACTAAGTTACCTCAAAGCATCGGAAATAGAGCCTTTTTGAAATCTTTTTTTTTTGAATATTTTTGAATGTCTTTTACGAAGCGATTAGGAAACATTATTCCTCTAGAAGGAAATTCCGAAACACTTAAACGCTTTTCGTACTTAATTCAAATATTAACCAACCTATACCAAGAACTACAGCCTCAGAGCTCAAGTGATATTTCCTCAAACAGCCATAAATACGCAGAGAAACGTTTACGGAATAAGGGCGCGATTCTCAAAACGATAGCTTTTACTTCATGACGGACGTAATTTGGCAGTGACATTATTTCTGCTAAAATTTTCGATTATTTTCGCAAAAATTTTCCATTCGAAAAGATATACCCAAATACCTCTGTTGTAGACACAAAAAAAGTTGAGTTATAACGATGTTACTTCGCTCATTCTCCTGTGATAGTTTATAACAATCACAAACTACCCACTTGTATAAAAAAATTAGGGAAAAATAATATACTTGTATAATAGAAATAAAGGTAACATTACGTTAACCGCTACCTATATTGACGTTGACTGCTACCTAAGGGCCTATAAGGCTTTATAAACACCTGAGGAAATAGCAAGGAGACCATCGAAACGGCCGGTTTACACAAAACCAGTTGAGGAATGCGCGAGCGACAATGACGTATCTTTGTTCACGTTATACTTTGTTGTTGACAGACCACTACATCAGAGTAAACAAAGCTACTTATAGAACGACTTTATTTTAAAGTTTTAACCACAGATTTATAAATCAAAGAACGCGGCATGGTGCGTGTTGCCGCGATGCAAGCCCTAAAAGGCAACGAACAGACAAAACCAACGGCTTAGAACTACATTACTGTCAGTTCTGAGTGAATGAATGAATAATTTCACAAAGGAACGGGTTTTTCTAAAAACTTTGGGCCGAGCCTAGCTATAACCCTAGTTTTCGTAATGAAACGGTCTAGGTATATTATGGCAAGATGCCTAGATCATAATATTGAAATATTTTGGTCAGCAGCAATGTTTATTGACCCGTATAAGGTAAAGTAGGTTTATGTAGCCAATTAGGTATTTGATCCAGTTCTTTCTCAATTAAAATAATCGTACTAACTGCCTGTTTTAGTTCCACATAAAAGGAACATACAGTTATTTCTAGGCAATAATTTACAGTTAGTTCAACCATTTTGCAAGCAATTATGTAGAAGTTATTTAATTATTGTGAATGAAAATAATTGTTTTATTGAACGTTCTAAATTGGCATTTACTTCTGCAAGATGATCACCATAGACACTTAGTAATGATTTATTGGTCTATTTGTTGTAATGAAATATTTCTCTTGGTTGTTATATTATTTTTAAATTATGTTTTTTTTTTATTTAGAGCCTGAGAGAAATTTCCTAAAAAACCAGCTCCTCTATATTTTAGCGATTGTATAAGCGTATATTAACTTTGTGACATTCCACGACCACCGCTGGAAAATAGAAAACAAATCAGAATGTATGCAGAGATGACATAATAACTATTTCTATGGTGAAAATGAATGGAAAATCTATTCACTTTCATATGGATTTTACAATTCGTTTGGATTAGTAAGGCTATAAAATAATTTATGATTTAGAAACCTCATTAAATACTAATGAAGCAAACTAGTAGGTACCTAGTTGGCAGTAAGTACAAAACATTTATTTATTTAAAAGATGAATGATTAGTTTTGTTGTTGCCTTCCAAATAGGACATGTTATTTTCCTCAAACAAACTACGCATCAAAGAAATTAATCATAATATCGATTTCGAAGTTCTTAATCTCGATAACAATAAACACAATATATACGATCCGTATTCAGAAAGAATGCTCAAAACTCTCTCAAGTATATTTTACATTGAGAAAAATTACAAAATCTATAGGTAAGTACCTACTTGATTCTTGAGTCCTTGAGGTTTTAGAGAGTCATCCAAATATGGAGAAACTTAATAAAATAAAATATTTTATTGAAGACTTTAACTTTTAATTATATTTTCTAAAAACCATGTTAGAATTCGAGAAATAAAAACAAAAAAGTGTATAATTAGCAATTAACAAAACATGTATAAATATTAAACATGGTAGGTACCTTACATTCTAATTATACAGCCAGCGACAAAAGTGGTCAGCTACGACTAGCTCGTTTTTCTGCGCAACAATTCAAGTTATTTCGTGGAAGTTACGAAAATTGTTTACTTCGTAAAAAGACCAATATAAACAAACATACACCAAAAAGTACGTAAGCTTACTAATATTACTTCTGTGGTAAAAGTTGTTTTACAGCTAGTTTAACTACCTTTGTAATATCTATTTCTTTCTTTCTCTTGATGTGTTTATGCGTCGACGCTTGTCTAGTCGACAGTCCTATCTGCTAGCACAAGAGATTGGCATGGGTACAAAGTGGGCATAGGTATTAAAATTCCACACGGCCATGCAACGAAGGTCGAATACGTGAATCAGCGCAAGTCAAAGCCTGGCCCTTCGCGGCCGCAGACCTCCTTACACAAAAACACCTTTTATTTGAAAGAAATCGAACGTGGACTTTGAATACAGAGAGTGTTGATATTGTAGGTGCTTACGAGTTAAATTGAATTCGCTTTGGTTTGTGTTAGTCAATCTACTGGGAAAAACAATCATCATGAATTTTACCTAGGATCGGCCCACTGCTGGACGTAGACTCTTTTAAGACGTGCCATAAAAAAACTTTAATTAGAATCAGAAAGTCACCTAATCGCTAAAATCACAAGAGAGGTGGCTAAATGCCAGTACCTTGCGAGCAGGCTCTAGATGAACGGGCAAGATCTTTAACTCTTCTCATCCAGTATTTAAGAATCAACTAAACTACATTTGACATAGTGGCCCCACTATCAACTATACTACCTGCTAACTGTACTGGGATCGGAGTAATGCGATTGTTTATGAATAAGAAAGTGGCTGGATCAATGAATAAATTTAAGTAAAGACGTAGTTTTATAAGGTGCCAAGCCTAGAATAAATATTGAAAACACACGTGAGCATAATTATGCAATAAATAAAGAACCACTACGACACAGATGTAAATATTGATAATGAATGGAAACTCAACAGTTCCAAAAATTAATAAGACTGATAAAATTACAACGCAAGTATCTAAGGAACACAGGAAACCAAAATTATCTCGGTAGTATTTTCCAATTCCTGGAGCATTTCTCAAACCAAACAGCATTCGACGAAATTCGTATGTGCCTTCGTATATTCGTACCTTCGTAATGATTGTCATCGTCGTCATGGTTGTTTGAGGGGCTGATCTGCCGGCACAGGTCCTCGTACTCCGCCCAGTAGGCGGCCAGCGCCACTGGGTCAGGTGCACGGGGCTGCGGTAGCGCCATGCGGACTTCGGGAGACTCCTGTAGACAATAAACAGTTCTGTTATAAAAATAAAGAACAAAACTGGAACACCATAAATATGACTAACTGAAGAAGTCTTTTACAAAGCTTTTGAGTACCAAATAACGCCAATCATGGCTGGATAAAATAGTCGTGCGCCTAATATATTTCGCTTCATACATACGCGTTATCGTTATAAGTTCACGATGTCGTGAGAAGCGTGACTTACAAAACCCATACAAATTAAACTAACAAACAAGTGTTCTGAGCAAATTAATATCTGTTTCTGTTTCTAACAATGATTTATAATTGTAAATGCGCATGCGCAGCTAGGACGGGCCGAACAATGAAATACGAGTAATGAGACCACGCTTGCGAAATAGTTCTATACCTATTGCATCAAAGTCCTTTTAAAGAGGGACAATGCTATTCTCATTGCGACACGAGCTATGCTTGGATTTAAATACAAATATTTGTGAAGCATTTCTTAATTATTCTGAAATATATTTAGGTTTCTGTAAGCGCATTTAGCAATGCATAATAATTAAAACAGTTGTTGCTACAAAAGCTTAGAGATCCCACGGTTTGTAAATAGAAATATATTAAGTGTCCGATGGACGACCAACCAAAATTTAACAATGCATGGTCGAACTCATCACGATTTGATCCACAACAATTACGCATGTTATCTGTAATGAGTACGTAAGCCCTGGTGTGAGATAAGAGCTCAGTATTGCCGCATGCCAGCACCGGTATCTAGGTAATACCGGTATTACCCGGATAGAAATACCTAAATTCCTGAATGCCTGAGCAATGCTCGAGATGACAGAAATTTAAATAGCAGTGTGTCAATTAAAACGGGACATTTAGGTATCCAGCGAACTTGAACGAATAGTGAAGGCGCTCCATAGTCTGTTTTTTCTCAGAGGTACAACCCTAGCCAAGTGGACATTTTAGAATAGACTGGTATGGGAATGAACGTAAACGTAAAAATAAGAGATTACCCATAATCAACTAAATAACTCAATTCAGTACTGTTGGATACATTATTCTATTGTATTTGACGTTTATTGACAGCTGAATTAATATACAATTGTGATGGTGATGAAACATTTTATATTAACTTAATATACCCACTCAATAAAGTAGGTAAGTGGTTTGATAAGTAGAGAGGTTTAATCTTATCCATGCTAACGTAATAATAATATGTATAAGTATCTAGAGTACTTTTAATCCTGTTTGTTTGGAAACGAAATAAAGAATATTCATGGACATTTTACGCCTTTTTATACCAAACTAAGCAAAGTTACATGATAACTAGATTGGTGATAGAACACATACTTATAATTAGATATGTTTCATGTTTGTAAATACATACTTATAAATGTTAGCCTTCAAACAAGATTAAGTAAGGTGTGGTTTATACGCCACAAGCAGTCTCGAAATCTCTGAATCTAAGGTCGTTTCAATGACATCACACTAAACAATACTGTGATAATAGTCAATACTAAATTCTTTGAGCAAGAAGTTAGTGAGAAAACCGACTTTGATGCATCGAGATAAGAGCTATGTCTGCCAGACAATTCTGGATACTACTGTTTTCCGACCAAGCTGTTATTTTACAATCGCCATCGAAAACCAATTCAAATGCTTGGGAATAAAATTAACGACGAAGTCACGTGACTATTACGATTTACAAAAATCTTTGTGACGTTTTCTTTTAACTAAAATGTCAACTTTGACCGTCCCCACACAAGGTTCATTTAGTATAGCTTTACCTTGCGTACTTTGGATTGTAAACTCGCGAGTTCGATACCCACCAAGAACAAACATTAGTGTGGTGCCAAGCATTAATGTTAATAGTATTTAAAAATACTTGAAAAGAGGGGGTTCCTATAGGTAAACCACTAAGGACGCTTTTACAAATATCAATAGCTTTTAGTACTTTTTAGGTACAATTTAATGAACCAGGAATCACAACTGTAGAGATAGCATGGTATAAAATCAAAGCTAATATATTCATCTATAAAGATAGCCAAAAAATATAGGCAGTCCCAGACCACTCAGTTTACAGGGACGGGTGATTTTGTTTTACAAAACTGACAAATGTTTGACAAGCAGGCTGAATCTTTGTCAAAAACGCGTCTGCTGCCCACTCTCCGCGTAATCCCCTACTTCATTCGAAACTGAACATTTGCAGGGACGCGAAGTGGCCTACCTGGTTTACCTATACTTCCTAAGTTGCCTAGGAATAAAAAGCCTCACCCCACCGCATCAGCTCACTATCTGTGACGTCGGCCCGCCGAGCCATTAGCAAATACTCACGATAAGCCAAGGTCGGTGATTCTACACGAGCAACTTGAATGAGTTTATGAATAGGTAACATAGTTCCTTGGAAATTTTTGCTGCAGAGGTTAAAAACTGGTGAGGTACTCGTGTGCGCGGATACAGAATCTTGTAATCATAAAAGTGAAGGTTCTTGTGCAAGCCTTAGTAGGTGCAACCCAATTTTGTCCGTAACCAAGTAAACAAGTATGTAAACAGACCTTTTTACAAAACACAAAAGTTGAACACTTAAGTTAAATAAATATTATTCATGGACATTTCACACAACGCCCCTAAACAAATTTTTACTAAGTACCGAAATGTGATCAGGTATCTAGTTACCGCACTTATCCATGCACATTTTTTCATGGTAATTGGATGTAGTCTTAAACTAACTAGCTTGTATACTAGGAGAGCTAAACTGCTGATAGAATTCTTGTGTATTAAATAATAGCACTTAGACACAGCACAAACATCCATGTTTGCCATTACACAAATAATATTACGTTTATTTTATTACACATAAGTTTAAAAAGAATACCAGTGGAGTATTATATAACACAGGCTTTTAGACAAATGTTTGTTCATGGTGAGGATCGAACCCACAACCCACAGCGCGGAAGGCAGAGCTATACCTACTGAGCTGTGACGCCTGAGACATGTCATGCTCGTTACAAAAAGAAGGTTCCGATACAAATTACCGTTACATAATCAACTCCGCACTTCACCTGGCCATTCATTAATTTAATAAACCAGTCGCGGTGCCGCCCATCGAGATCCGAACCTGCTATCGATTTCGAAATGTACCGGCTTGAACATGGAATCATGTAAATTATTTCTTTTGCTATCTCGGTAGGACATGATTACTGTTATAAGAGGTATTGCAGTACGGCTAATTATTTTATAAAAAGTTGTTTTCATTTTCATTCCATATTTTTAGTCCACGTGTTACATCATATATTTCTTGGTCACAAGAGTATTTTTTAACTAAGATCCAGTAAAATATCTTTGCTATAACATTTTCATAAATGTCTCAAAAGTTGCCTTTTTATGACATCCCAAAAAAATCGTCGGAACTAACCCTTTTTAAGAGAATTAAGTATGCGACTGTTAACAAAAAGCTACGAAATACCCCATAAATGACAGTGAATCTTAAGCATTTATCATTTACAGACAGTCAAGAATCCTCAAGCTTTCTACCACTTTATCAAGTTTAAAATAAATAGCTACTAATGGCGATGAGCCCAGTAAAACAACGGTTATTTATGAATCTTTGTCCACAGTCCACGACAAAAACTAGCTGAAGCATCCTGCCTCACTTCCGGAACAGCAAACATAATTTCAATGGTATTACAAAGCTAACAGTGATGAATATGGAGATCCAAATAATAAAATATTTGAAATAATTAAATATTTGATTGAAATAATTAAATATTTGATCGAAATAATTAAATATTCTAACCTTATGGTTATGTTTTTGCAGTTTTCTTTTCATTGAAAGTGTCCATATTTTTATGAGTTTCAATTCAACTCTTGTCTTTGGTAAGCCCAGGTCAATAATATTCTATAAAATAATTAAATGAATCTAATGGCACAAATCGTGTATTTTAGAAGCACGAATCCACAGTAATTATTAATGAAGTGTCTAAACAGTAAACTGGAAAATGAATTTTTACCTACATATTCTTCATTCGAAAAGTCGAATACTTATTTTGTACCAATAGATACCGTTCGATCACGTTTATCAACACGAGATTATCATTCGTAATGGAATTTCCAAGATTTTCATAATTTATGCACACCTACATATGAGGCATCTATTTAGTTGAACCAAATATTCATCAATCGTATCGATGATCAACCGATGATGTTTTATTTAAAAATAACTGACTTTAGCTATACTTAGGCACAGATCATATAATATACACTTAGGTAAACTTTATAGAGACTTCCCTAACTTAATCTGCTTTCTTAAAAGCAATGAGTTTTGTCACGCTAAATAAGCAATTATCAAAGAGCTTTCAGCGTATGTGAATCGTGAGGGTGAGGGTGCATGCGCAAGTGAGGAAAACCTTAGGCACACCCACCCGGTTTACCTGATGCCAGGGTGTGTGTGATATGCACACATCATGAAAACCTTAGCAGCCTGAGTGGTAATAGAAGCAGGTAAGCGAAGTTAAAGGTAGATAAGTAACTGAGATGTTTTAAATTAGAATTGAATTAATATAAGTCTTACATCTTAACATATTTATTTATTATTCTACGTGCGTATCTTTATGGCGGAGTTGACGTGTTGTTTTCCGATACCTATAAGGCAAGGATATTTGAATGTGAACAAAGACAATGGAATCTTACAGACACGAGGATAAACATCATTCAAGAAGCAATTATTCATAACAGTGGTTCTGTTAGTTCCTACTTCCAATTCAATATTTGATAACGTTAGGTATGTATTTTGTGTAAATAGAGGAATTGCTTTGCGTAAAGTCAACTTGAACACTATTGGTAGTTTAATAAAGATAAATAAAACTGTGGTAATATTCTGTGGTTAAACTTAAAAGGTAGGAAACAACACAAATAACCATTACTCAATACAATATTTACACGAGAAAATGAACAAACGGTTAGAAAATTAAATAAGTAGATAAATTAATGTCTGTCAGAATTAACGTACTAGAGTGTCTCAAATAGTCTCAATTTGCAAGTCCTAGCAAAATTGTCTGTCCAAACGACGGAAAGAGGCCATAAATGGAAGATAAAGAAGAAGAAAACACTTACATGAATCATGAAAAATTAGTCTTCATTAAGATCAAGTTTGTTTTAAACCAACCATGGAGGCTATCGTTGTCTCCAATAACAAAAGATCAAAAAAGTTTCAGAAAAATCTAAACAGCAAAAGCATTTTAAGAATCTAAGTACCTACACCATTTGCAACACCCGGATGTGATGAAATGGAGTAAACTAATTCTTAACCGGATATTTTAAATAAAAGCACCATGTTTTAGAATTAACTCAGACATTCAGGGAAAAGTTCAAGCACTTGAAGTTGAAATAAGTATTTCAAAGTACGTGTGTTTTCCCTAAAACGATTTACTGAAAAGCGTAGACTGACACGATGTCCGCTATGATCACGATGAGTACAAATGACATTGCGTCGTAAGTATGAATTTATACGATTCAATTTCCAACGCACGACTGTTCGCAAAAAAAGCGAAAATCGACCATGTAAATTGCAAATTGACTAGCCTAATAGTCTGTATCCGGTCGTAACAGCTGATTTTATGATGCACACTGTTCAATTGTGAAGGAAACTTTTATAGCGGCATTTTGAATGAAAAACACCTGTTATAGGTATCAGAGAATCTATGTGATCCCAGCATAAGTTCGGAATACCTAGGTCTATACTGTGTATTGTTTTTTCGATTGAACTTGTGCCTGCTCAAGAATGCAAGAGACAATAAGACGTAAAATAAAATGTAGTTCACATTACACCGATAAGATCTCAAGCTAAAGCGCCTCTTTCCCATACCATGCATTTACAAAACGGCCGTCATATTCCCGTACCGCTATCTTTAAAACCAGAACTCACCTCCGGATGCCGTGGAATTTTAATGCTGATATTGAAGAGGAATTTCTGATGTCACCAATGAGCGTGAATCACTGGTGCATCTTATTTTGAGTATCCATTAGTATAAAATACAGTACGTGCCTGTACGGCATTGTTAATGGACTAATAAACTAACGATAAAAGCCTGTTAATGGAAATACGTACCGAGAAAGTACGGAGAAAGTCGAAGCTGAAGCAAGTATGAATAAAAGAACGTAAAGACTAGGTAAAACCGAATAAAAATTATTTCAGCGGTAGATAATCATACCTAGCGTACTACTTACAATTGCAATTTAAAAGCGCTTATGTTTGTCTACGTATCTCCTTTTTTTTTTTTTTTTTTAATAAGCTATAGCTAAGCATTTGGCTGCCAGCACACCTGGTGGTAAGTGTAGCTGCAGCTTGGCTGTACCCACAACTACGAGTATATACCGCGTTCACACTATGCCCGCCCATGCCGCTGCCAGGATTATTGCCGCGGACTTATTGCCACAGCAACATCGCCTTTATTCTCATTAGGGAGCAAGGGCATGAATTTGGGCCGGGAGCCGGGACAGAGGCATGTTCGTGTTCACACTATGCTCGTGCCCACTTCCCTGCCGACTGCGACATAGTGTGAACACAACATAACCTAAAACCATATCTCAACAACCATATTTCTCAACAATTACTAAAAAACTTTTACAAAGTAATTTTTCCAATGTACCTACTTAATTATATTATACTATGTGAATGACCGTAGTGGATGTCACAAACTTAGTTCTAAGCCCAGCAGTGGGTAAAGTCGGGCTGTGAAGATGATTGTGGGCATTAAGGTTGCCTCTAAATAACTCTCAATTATATTTTACTAGATGTTTTTTACGAAAATTGTCCCTCTGGCTATTTACCTACGATTGAGTAAGTGATTAAAGCGCGTGTGTATAACAGCCCTAATCCCGTGGGTGCGCTTGCGCAGCTTGCGACATGCTACTGATATGGCGATGCATCGGGTGCTTACTGTATGTAACTGAAGCTGTTAAGCAACTGGGGTCAATTACCTTTTATGAGATATTAGGTAATAATCTCTTATCATATTTATGTGTAATGTCTACGTTATTTGTTTGCTTTTTAAGAAAAAATAGAGAAAACTAAACCGCAAAGTAATTTTTATTAAAAATTATTTATTACATAAAGATATAGTAAATTATTTATTATACATTTAAAAAGAGACGAGATAGATCCAGACATTTAAGTTTATTTTTTTCAGGTATACGTAACATTTCAATTTCTAAATAAATAATTAAAAAATGCTAATGTAATTGCGAAATGTATTGTGGATCCAACATAATTTGGTGTTACACAACAATTTACATAATTTGCCCATAATTGTACGACTTTTTATTAATAACGTAACAAACTATGTAATGCCTATTGTAAAGTAGCAGCGTAATTACGTTTAAATAGTTTAGTTTAGATGATTCACGTACAAAAACGTACAGTCAATTTTTTTTCCTCTCGCTGTTATATGATTAGTCTTTTTACAATCCATCCATCCATACAGAATTCAATGTTACTTTACATATTTTTTTTTTTTAATAAATTTAAAATATTCCCATCGATGCAAAACCCAGCAGTCAACCCAAATTACTTGGAAATGACTAAAGAGGTAGTCATGGACATCCCCAAATATTACGGTTGTTGGTAATAAGGTAACAGCATTTTGTAGTAGTACCCACCTAAGTATTAGCATGTATTAGTATTCCTTTAGTGACAGATTACATGCAAGCCTTTTCGATGAAGCCAAGTTTTCTTATCATTGTTCTCAATCTTAGATTCTTATAAAGTTGAACTATAGGTACATTAAAACAATACAATTTTGTTTGCAAGAGCGCATTTAATCGCTGTATTTCGAAACGTAAGGGAAATGACGAAACAATAAATTACTCAATAGCGGGCAACTTGAACATAAAAGTAAAATATTCATCCATTTTTATCCAAAATTCGCGTTTACGTAATATTCTGACCAAGGTTTCAAAATGTTGCTTATCCCTACAATTTCATTATCAAGATACTCCCCAAAGGGACTTCTACTGTGCAGTTCTGTGCAGTTGGCAAGTAACCCCTTTAGATGCATGGTGCTAGTTCTTTCGACTGCACTTACCATGATGTGCCAATGGGTATGTTCCAGAAATCCCCAGTGAGATATTTCGGGTCTGCGTGAGGTGGTATAGGCTACCATGGTGACACACTACACCTTACCGCGATTACAAGGTTCATTCATATTTTATACATTTAATTTCACGCCTTTACGAGAAAGATATTGTAGGTAAGTAATAATAACACATGAAAGAGCCACCCACCGACTTGACCACCTTTTACAAGAACTTTTTGTCCGATAAATCTTGACGGTACCTTTCATGCACAAGAGGTATCTACTTGCAGCCGTCTACGCCCCATAATCGATTGTGACCTTTAATATATCGCAATAGTTATAACATGATTTCTGAACCGGTACACTTGTCCACGGGTACGAGTATAGCTGTAGGATTGTCGACATACAACGCGGTACGACTTTTTCTTGATAAAATCCGATTACCAATAAATTTACTAGTATTTTGTACCTAGGCCCTATTTTGCAGCTGCGTTACGTCGCTAGACCTATACTCTATAGTTATTATAGTGACTACAACGACACAGCATAACAAAAAGACGCTGTAGCCAAAGTCTACGCCGCGTCTACGCTTGGTCTACGCTACGCCTCTACTCTGTAATTTACGGGGTCCTCCTGCGTTTATCGTTTATTTTTAAGATAAGGACGATTACTGAAAGTCTACCACTGTGCAAAATCCTATAGTATTTGTCTATTTAAGTATCAATGGCCTGGTACAAAGCCGGCCGATAAATGCAAAAATCGTAGCACGTAGCGCACTGCAACCGCACCGTGCAGTGTGGTACTAGATATAATGGTGACCATTGCCACATAGCGTCACGTCTGCCGATTACCTGCCAAGTGCCAGCACTGCCAGCCCGTTACGTTTCTCGGAAAGGATTGAATTGCAAAAGGCTGAATGATGGCTGTCAAAGTCATTTTATAAAGCACAGGGGGAATTCCTCTGCATATCAACTCAAATCAAGCTGTACTTAGTATGGAAATGTTTGAGAAAATGAGTGGGCTCGATGGGAATTTTTTTCCCATCTGGCCCACTGGTGGGCCGGCCGTTGGGCTCGATGGGAATAAGCCGACTAAACTAGGGCGTTGTGTGAAAAGTCCATTTGACTTTTGAAGCAAAGTAACTTATTGCGAAAAACAGTTTCCACCGAGTTTTGGACCAAGACTACCCACATTCTTGAAACGTGTCTCCTAAACCCATTCTATTTCATTTCGGCGTACAATCGATGGAGAACGGTACATAGCTTGTGGTTAACCACAAATCAAATCAAAGGAAATTGCGTTCAATCAGTAAAGACTAGAGCCCACACTATCTATGATGCGATCGTTTCTGCCCAGTGATTGGGCACGCGCGTTGCCTTAGTTTTACGCTGTGACCTTTGTTGGTACCAAATAAGTACCAACTAAATAAGCAAATAAGTACCAACAACTTTATCAGTTCGGTCTAGAGGAGCCCAAACAGAAAAACCCTGGCCTACCTCGTCTCAGTGAGTCTTCAGTGATGATCAGTACCAAGATACCTCAAGAGATGTTTGAAAGTAGAGGTCCACACGTCGTGAAAATTATTTCATTCATAATTCGAAATGTTTATCAAATTTCCTCACGACGTAACTCTTATTTAAAAAAAATGTATTAATTATACTCAAGTTCAATTCAAATATCATATTACCTAGTCGTACGCGAATGCAATCGCGGCATGGTTGAATGGCGCAATCATTAGTTTCGCCAAGTAATGTTCTATGTGCGGGCACCGCCGCGAATGAATCTAAAGCATTACGAAAGAGAGTCCCATCGGACCAAGCCTCATTCTATAGGGTCGACACATGCAATGCAGCTTACCCGTGCTATGATGGAGTTTAAAATTTGTCCCTATTCGTACTTCTGTGACTGTCAAAAGTTACTCGTTCGTTTGTTCTGTTTGAGCGTAAAACCTTTATCCGGCCATGGCAAATTCGTAGCCAGTGCCACCGTAGCCTCCGAACAACTAACGAAGAAATAAAACGATGAAGAATAGACTCATATTTTGATGCTGTTTGCTTTTCTGGTCGTTTAGTGCCAATAAATAATTAAATATTCATGTTTTTTCACACAACTGATAGGCGTGTTAATGAGGATCTTACTTAACTCCAGTTGTAAGATTGACCAGTTGCCAAGCTGCCCACTCCACTCCAGCGTCTGTTATGATGACAAATCTGTTTAACATTCGGATATTATTGTAATGTGTCTGCCAGCCCCTCGTGATCTCACAATGATCGATGGTGATGACGTATGTACCTCAAATCTTATTTTGAAAGATTTCAACTTCGGAGTGGTTTTATACAAGATAACATATCTGGGTTTTTTGAATCCGAAAACGGATTTCGACACTTTTAATGACTTGTGTGTGACTTGTGACGTACGTTTTTTTATATTAATCAATACTCGTTTATTAAGTTATAATCACAAAGATCATTTAAAATATCCGTTACTTAGGCACCTTACATACATATTACAAGGTACATATTAGGTAGGTAATAGTAGGCTAGTGAGTATTCAAATCTAAATTTCAATTACATATTTACCAAGTAAAACAAAACTTTACAGCAATTATTGACATTTCATAGCAATTGTGTCAAAAATAACGTAGGAGACAAAAGAATAATCAACAAAACCAGCGCAGCGTAAAGCAAAAAAATAACGATTATTGCAAAGATAAAGAAAGTGTTATCGGTGAAACGGTATCAGAAAAAAAAACATCAGTCATCGGTGCGCATACCGGAGAAGTATGTATTACTTTTAGAAAACGCACTTACACACAACGTGTTAATTAATGTACCGATACAAGCTGTGACAGTTTGCACGCAATGCTAAAAATACAGAAATAGGTGACTGGAACACAGCTAGAAGTGAAAAAAATGGAATACGTCATGTTAATGAATCCATTACTGATTTTAATTTCAAATGTTACACGAATTATTGCTTATAGTTACAATTAATAATCTTGCTGTTGGTTATTGGATTTCAACTAGCAAAAGGTATATTAATATTATTAAATTTGCATATAAAGAAATGTACTTCGCGATCTTATTTGCTATGCTTATGCTAAAAATATAACGGAAACACTCAACGAAGTCACTTTATTTTATGAACCTGTTATAAATTTGTAGGTATTAAATTATCAAGAAGGGTATTAATACACTATTAAAACCATAGATTATATTATAATAACTAGCCGTCGCCCGCGCCGTTGCTCGCGTTCTAGACCCTTTGGAGTGCGACTTTTCAAAATTCCTTTCTTAGTGCACGCCTACACTATATAAGGAACCTATACCTTCCAAATTTCATACCTCTAGGACTTATGGTTTAGGCTGTGCGTTGATTCTCTGTCAGCCTTAAAAGAGTTTTATATATATATTGATGATTGATGATAGGCCTTTACATCTATTGAAGATGATTTATACAGTGTCAGGAGGCAACCTATGCTGTAGTGCCTGGGACAATGTTTAGATTTAGTAGGCTTGCCCAGCACCTATATCATCCTCTCAGCCTAATTAACCATATCCACAGGAAAGACAAGGTCAATACGTGCGGAGCTGACTAAGCCAAGGGTTTCCTCACGATGTTTTCCTTCACCGTTAAGCTCGTGTTAAATTCATTAAATTTTCCGAAACTAAAAATCCATTGATGCCGGGATTCGAACCCACGACTTTCGGATCGAAAGTCGAGGTGCAATCCCACTCGGCCTACACGGCTTTTTTTTAGATTATATTATCAGTGTATTTATGGACTGTTTTTAACAGTTTTCAAAAAAGGAGGATTAATTCGTCTGTATTTTTAGATATTTACGATTTAATCAGACACGCGTTTTATCACAGTCGTTTTTCGTTGGTAGAAGATGACAAACTACATAATAACATATTTATAAAGACATTAAAAATAAACTTCTTAAGACTTTATTACCTACCTAGCTTCAAACAAAAATAATAAAATATACTAAAATAGATAATCATACGTAGAGTAGCGACCTTGCGATATCTACTCAAAGGGAGACAAATATATCAATATGGTAACACGCAATAATATTATTATTTATTTACTATGAACTCCAGATGAAACAGCACTAAAAGGTTGGTAGTTAAGTTAACATAACAATTAAGTTATTGGATAGGTCAACAGCTGCTCCGTAGAGAAATAAAAAAATTGTGCACCTTTTGAATGTTTCTTATAAAAACTTGATATAGGAATAATATTGATAATTATTCTACAAGTCTCATGTCCCACAACGAAAGGCTTACATTTACACGAGTGAGTACAATTTTAAATTGTCAATACCAACGATAAATACCTATTACCTTACCTATACATAATCACAAGAGATTATTGAACTAGATACCTAACCTATCAAGAATTCCTAATTGATATTGTTTTGCTAAGGAAGATAAGTGAATAGATACCTAGTTAGTAAAAGTTATAAGTTAAAGCCAAAGAAAAGTTTTTACCCTAGTAATAGAAAACGAATAAAACTGGCGACTATTACTGATAATATTGCTGACCGATCAAATCTGATATTAAAAATTTATAATACGCAACTACCGGTGCGTAGGCTTAATAAAAGTACCGTAGTGTTCTTAAAAGGTTAAGTAGTAAACATAAAAGCTGTGAAACATAACGATAAAACTCAATAAACATCAAATGATGCGAATAATAACAGCGATGCAACTTTTAGCACTCAACGTTATTATGAAAGAAATTGCAGTACCGTAATTCTTACAGCATTGGCACAGAAATTATCAAAACCCTTGGAAGTAGGCTTGTCAGTGAGGATAGATCGACTGTTTATGACCCAATCATTGATCAGATTGATATCGCCGGTAATTATTGAAAGATAAGTTGAGGCGTACTAAAGTAAACACGATACAAAGGACGTCGCACGTACCGACGAATGGCACAAAAGAATTAAAACACGTTTACTACAAGTAATTAACAAATGAATCATGCAAAACTGATACTCACCAGTTTTAGCATCTGTGCTCGCCGCGATAGCCTCACACTCGGTACATAAAAGCTCTAAAACAGTTCAAATTGAACCGTCAAGCGTCCACAGCACACACACTCACTTTTACCAAACTAATTATTGCCGGGGACCATTCGAAAAGCGAGACGAGAGTTTGTTTTTACGTTACGCCACGCGTGCACAGCACAGGAAGCCAGTAACTATTTCTAGTCTTCTGCGGCACACTTGTTCACATTCAACTCGTTAATCGATTAATTAGTTTCTAAATTGTTATCAATTCGAATCACTCTTTCGAAAATATTAGTTGCGATCACGATAAAACTGTAACAATAAGAATAGCGACGGGCGACAAGGTTCGCGGCTGGCGCGGCACTGCCGGTGGTGTGGTGGCGCGCTGAGCTGGCGAGAAATCGAGAATGGGCCGAGTAGGCTTGTAGTATCTCTCGCTCACCGTCGCATGCGCAGCCTTTCCAAAAGATTGCCCTCCAGATGATTTCTGTTGCACCTCACGCGCGCCCCTTTTTTTGTCAGCGCTCCCGGTTGAAGCCATAAAACGAATTCCACATTTCAGAGAATAATTTCAAAACCCGGGAAGATAATCTTTATTGCATCGCAATAAAGATGCGCGATTATATTATTATTGCATATTATTATTATATTATTATTACTTTATTGCGCGTTTTATCACCTACGTATTTTATTATAGCACAATAATAATAATTAAATGAGATTTATCTACTGGCAGATAATTTAGCAATAAAACTCGACTGGTTGGATGAAATGTAAACTGGGACAATAGAATTTAAAGTAATAACAATTTATTGTACGAGTGTGAACGATAACGAGACACCACATGAATGAGACAGAAGCATATAATTATACACTTGAATTGACAATGAATCATAAACTGTAATAAAAACAACTGGTAGAGTACTTAGAATCAAATTAAACGGTCCAGTTTATTATAATTGACGTTATTGATACAAAAAGGCGAATGGAAATAGAAATCGTGATGTCAAAGCTGCAATTGCCAATTTGGTCTTAGAATTTGTTCTTGGCGCTCAAAGTCACTAACATAAAAACATTAACCTTACAGTGAGGACAAAAACTACTAAAACATGATGTAATACAGTTTCCATATTATCTTAGTTGAATATGTTTTGCAAAATGTAAGGAACAGTGATTGAGTGAGTCTACAAAGTTTTCCACTTCTGTTGTCAGAGACGTCAAGATAAAACACTAATATTCTGTGATAAAAGTGACAGTTGCTAATCATCACTGCCACTGCGGCTGCGTGCAAAAGACTTGATTCGTCCAAGGCAAAAGAACAATGGTAAGAGAGAAATTACATGTAAAACAACAAAGCGTGATGAAACAGATCAAGCTGTCACATACTACCGTCACAAGCTCCATTGTAAAACTTCTTTTTTGTTGTTGTCTGAGTACTCAATATAATTTTACAAATGCTGTGCATGTCTGTAATTGGCATGGCAAATATTTATAGAATAAGATTATTTAAAAGTGATTTTTGTAATGCTTTCTACCTATGTGCGCTGTTTAATAAACATACTGCCGCGAGGATAGAGTGTTGATAACATGAAATGTCACTACGAAACATGACCAAAACGTTGAACATTACCAATCGACAACCCTGTAGGTACATCTTTGATCGAAAATATAGAACCTCATGCCTATATTTCAGGAAAAATTGTCAGTACAGTACAATATGAATATAAGTAAGTACTATTGTTTAGTTTGTCATGGTTGACCGACGACAATAGTGAGAAAAATTACAATAAGCCAATGGAGGATGTCGTCGTCCACATAAAATATTGTAGCTTAAGAGAGACCGTCGTGGCTTACCGGCTCTAGCCGTCGTTAAGCCACGACGGAGGCCTTAAGGCGGCCTGAAAACTCCGTTACCAGAGTTGGCCACTAACTCATACGAGCTTGCTTTTGCTTACTTAAGAAAGACTTATATTTTATTGGTTATTTCATTAATTTGACTTTTAAAAGAAACGGTGTAAATGGACCCCTAAGGGGATTTCTGGAATGTTATTCCAGTTTTCCCCTGCTGGCAGTGGCTGAGGTTGCTAAGGAAATTATTGGACAAAAGTTGCAGAAATCCCCCACGCAGGCGACTGACTACTGCTACTGACTACTGACCACGGCTGATGATGGTAATCTCATAATATTGAGCGGAACAACTTCAATATTGGCTGAAGAAACGTAACAATCAGAAATGTTTTTACCGCAGGTCGCCGACCGGACAATTCGTTGTCAGTTCTTGTTCAATCACGGTCATAATGACTATAGCCATAGTAATTATTGTTATTCTGTGGCTCGGTAATTGATTCTGAGAACAAGAGGGTAAAAGCCATTAAAATAGCGATATTAAACGTAGGAATTTACCTTGAGATATTTTATTAAGGCCAGAGTTTACCAACAGAAACAGCATTAATTGATTTAGATAAAATAGACCTTTCTCTCAAACTATGATTTACATATTTACAACTTAGACCCTATAGACAATTTTTTTTAAAATTTTACTAATCTCATTTTCACAAAGAAAATTACAAATAATACAGTATTTACAATATTTACAAAATACACATGAAACAGTTGAGCTATCTACAAACCGTTGCAAACTATTTATAGATTGCTCAACTGGTCCAAATCAGTACCAATCGGAAGCGTGCCCAAGATGCTGATACGCTGGCCCAGATTATAATCACCAGCCCAAAAGACAAAATAGAAAAGACGTGCTCTAATGAGTATCACACAACATCTGTCGATTGATAGCATGAGAAAATTTAATCCTCCTCTATTGAGTTGGTGAACTTTCAAAGCTATGTGAACTTTCCACAATCAGTTACGATAAATTAAAACAGACCATTGCCTACAAATGAAAGGGAAACCTTATTAATATTCATAGAGATAAGAGTTGATCGCTTATTGATTTGGAACTAAGAATTCCCACATAATATCTTTTAAATGATAAAGTCGAGTTTTCGTTTTCCGCTAACTTCATTGACGCAGTTGAATAAGCCTGAAAATCAACCTCGTTTGAACCCAATATTCCTGTAAACATTGAGACATCCGGGAAGCTACCTGGCAACATCCGCCGATTCAAAACGTCTTGCGCGGAATGGAGTGTTTGTTAGAACAACAACAAAAGACAATCGCATTATTTGAATTGCCAAGTGCTGATTTTCTTATTATTGACACTTAACGGCCTGTGTTTGGGAATGTTTAAAATGATTTAACAAAGTTTTGTAAACATAACAGACCTCCTTGAAAAGGACTTCAACTCTTGTGATTCGGAATTTGAATATTCTTTCATAAAAGTTGTATTCAGTTATCTCGGTTGTAAATTCGATTGCTCGTTTGCAAGTCAATAAAGTTATTTGTAAAATGTGTGATAATTAAGCAATAATTAACATTGTTACCTTCTAAGGTAAACAATCAACGGTATGTGTAGGTGGTTTGTTCTACTTACGCATACCAAAGTTGCAATTATTCGCTGACCGTAGATTTGAAAATTGAGATTTTGACGAGCTGTTCCAACAATTAATTTTTTGAGGTTTCTGGGCCAGTTTGAGGCCAAAATACAAATTTATTTTCTTACAAGCATAGGTTAGATTTATAAATATTTGACAAAATATCTATGAGATTGTGCTTTCACCCAACAAAAAAGATAACAGCAAATTTACTAGGCATTTAGATAGGTAATTCGTTTTGCACTGCTAACGAACGATACGACGACACCAACACGATATCGTCGGACAGGACCCACACGTTTTCAGACATGTCGGAGCCGACAACGATATTTTTGCTCAAGGCACTAATCGGTATCTTTGTCGGAAAATGTATAAAAATCTACTGTAGGTAACAACTTGTGAACAAGACGAATTCTAATAAATTTAGCCAATCTAACTGCAACGCTTTCTGATCAAATGTCCCGCGTAAATCAAATCACGTTTCAATTTCTACAGAATTTCTAGTCTAGGAATTCTGATATCAGCCACATCTACGTGTGAGTATTTAGCTCTTAATTAACAATTAGTAGATTTGGTACCTTTCGGGCATGCTTTATTCTTAGCACTCGAGTGTTATAGAGAACCTCTTTTGAACCAAACTAATTTAAAATCGATAGATTTTGGCAGAAATCGTTTCCTTTTTTTCAGTACAAAATGAAACAATTCAGGGATTTCAGTTATGATTTTTTTTGTAAAAACACCTAGGTAGCACTTTTATTTTAATAGTTTTTCTTGTGTTATTGTAAGCACTGTTGTTTAATTTTGGTGGAATTTTAACCAAAAATACTTAGGTCGTAACATAAAGTGTGAGCTGTTGGAATAAATGTGTGTAAAGTGGTTTCTCTGAATGTGAAAATTTGTTTTTAGGTTTTGTAGGGAAAATCCACCATTTTCTCTTAAAAACAAACGACAGCCGACTTGACGAATGACTTGACTTACACTATTTCAATAATCTCACTTGACACTGGCAAAATTGTCTGTCAAAATGACAGATAGAGGCCATAAATAAAAGAAGAAGAACGGTGGTGGTCAAGAATAGCCACGCGGCATGAGGTGTAAACTTTAGATTTATAGTTGCGCTTACATTTCCACGTTAGTTATGTAACGTGTATGATAATGCACTGCAGATGATGATAGCGTTACTAATTAGCAGCCAGTTACATAGTGCTAACAATATTTCCGGTATGCTCTTCGAACTGCTTTAGGGTGCTATTCCACAAGAACTAAGCTAAGCTACGTTGCTCAGGATATGTGTGACATCCATAGGAATCGTTTAATATGAAAACGAACTATCT
The DNA here is from genome assembly GCA_918843925.1 of Eulithis prunata. Taxonomy (NCBI): domain Eukaryota; kingdom Metazoa; phylum Arthropoda; class Insecta; order Lepidoptera; family Geometridae; genus Eulithis; species Eulithis prunata. The sequence continues at coordinate 10,383,969 of OU974008.1, read as the reverse complement.
CTATTGGTGCATTTCAAACACATCCTTAGCAACGTAGTTTAGCTTAGCTTTGGTGGAAAAGAATGCTTAGCCTGTAGGCAAATTTCCATTAATGGCGGTATTTAGTGATTAGATTACTTCATTAACTTTCTTAGTGATACCCAAAGAATATGTTAAACTACGTTTTAAGAATCGGAACTCCCATTCTACCAAAATTACATACTGATAAACTCGTTTTGTAATAAACGCAATTAAAATTTTGACTTCCATTTCATACATTGTTTGTTTTTCGAAAGTATCAGTCTAGTTCGAGAGTTTCACCAGGTTGGTGATACATACCTACTATACCTAGTTATTAGCTTGTAAAACTCACGAATACTATGGTTACCTACGTTTATTTGTAGGTATACAAAGGTTATATAGAATACAATTACGAATCTGAAGCTGACTGTACCTTTGCAAAAACAATGTGCTGCTAAGTACTAGCATAACATTCTGTGGTACTAGTTAAAGTTCACCTTGACCCGCCTTGGCGGAGTTCACGACCGCACCACAATACGATTGCTATTTAAGATCGACGCTAGCGCCGCTCGTAATGGAAATCGGAACTAACCCGTTACAGGCTCGTGCGTAAGTGCCAGTTAGGAAAATGTTAGACGTGCGTGACCGTAGCAGTTTTCCACCCACCTTTTTTAGGCAATCTGCAAACTCAAGACTCGTTTTTCGTTCCAGTTTAGTGTGATGCAGTGTGACGTCACCTTATTCAACTAATATGCAGGGTGTCATGAGATTATTTCCGAAGAGGGGTTATAGTAACCCATCAATATGAATACTTTACACCTTATTATACATTTTTTATCCTTTTTTACGAAACAAACAGAATAAGAGCGAACAAAAAATTTGCTGCTCCTTATACTGAACCAGTGCATTCAGAGTTTTTTTTTTAGTTTTGATAGAATGAAATTGTACTCACGCATTCCGTACTGAGGCTCCTCCAGGAAGTGAGGATACTGTGGTTCCTCTGCACACTCCTGCTCGCCTTCATACCCTGAAAAAAACAAGTATAAGTTTTCTCCTAATTTTGTTCAAATCAATCAAACTCTAAAACAGCAATAAATAGAACCTAGGAACTCAGCGTAATTTTTGTTTTAAATAAATTTATAAAACTGCACGTTATCTACATATTTTTATCCGCCTGTGATTTATAGAGCGTTAGGAGGCAATCTATGCCTACCATTGCCTACACTTAACGGGATACTGTAGTGCCTGGGACAATGTTTAGATAGAGTAAGCTTGTAGGCACCTATACCATCCTTTTAGCCTAGTCAGCCATATCCACAGGAATATTTTACCTGCGTCACTATGAAAATTTGTGTTCGACTGAATCTGTGGCTTAGCCTGTGGGCGAACTTTATTTATTTTCCTTCTTGCAACACTTGCATCGGTTACCCTTACTATATTACGTGTTAAAACCCATGCTTCTACATGCAACGCCATAAAAACCGTTGAATTCGTCAAGTCGTTTTAGCGTTTTTAATGGTTTTACTAAATTGAGTAGTAAATATTTTTTGTGGATGATTTTTTTGTTGAAACAACAATCATTTATGTAATATTATCTTGTACCGTTTATATTTTACCTACTTGCTTTGTAAGAGAAAATAAATAAGTAAATTATTAGTTTTTAGCGAATACATTTTTGTTTTCCGCATGAGGTAGGTGTACCCGCACCTCTGCTCTGCCAATCGCGCCTTATACCAAAGGTTCGCCCTTGTAACATCTCAATTAAAAACATCAATGAGTCATGTGAGTGATATTTCGTAAAACAAATAAACTGAATAGGAAGTGCTTCACCGGAAGCGGTAGCGCACTTGACACAATTCGACGCATCACGACTGAAACATTACAAAGCATTTATTTGTTAATCCAAGGCAAGAAAACGCTTCATTAGTAGTACCATTATAAAAAAATTTAACATTACTGTGTAACAACAGAATATAAAATAGTGCATTGATTATTTTCGCTTCAGGCCCGTATTCAAAAACAATGTACATATTTTTAAACATTTTCAGTTTTGTGGCTGAAGTTTGGATCGAGACAAACTGCATCCTAGAAAAGATTTTTGATACAATGGAAATTTGTCAGAAACCTTTTGTTTGAGTGCACAACACAATTCGATTTATGCTTCACACTGAAATATATGAAAATTATTAGCTAAAGATAATGAACTTTGCCCAACAGTAGGATAGATATTATAAACAGTGGCAAGTGGTAAGTAAGCAGAAACAATAAACCTTCATCTGTTTTCAGGTCACTTGCGCTTGTAGACAATCGTCCTGCTATTGGCTAGCGTATTCACAAAACGCTAACATTTAATTCGTCCATGGCTAACATGAATAAATTGGTGAATTCTGTGCACGCGTGATTTTTGTCACAAGACTTTTCACGCCGATGATCCCAGGGAGAGGATGTCGATAACCTCAACTTTGAACAACTTGAAAGCAAAATGAGAGCTGGCTAAACTAAACTATTTTATATCCTCATCCTAAATAAATCTTAAAGCCTATATCCTAGTAGGTACCTAGTCGTTAGGATACATGTAGACTTTTCTTCGGAAATAGGAAGCGTGGTGAACGAGGCAATGCAACGAGCCAGCCATTTGCTTGTTCCATCACGAAAAATGATAAAATAGCCGTTATACCTCTCTGGCATTTGTGGCATTTGTCTGAGGGTAGTTTCGTCATTGGCAGAGTGGTAAAGACGCGCACGCGCGAGGCCGCGCCTCCGCGCCGAATGCTAAACTCGAGAAAGTGTCGAGAAAGCGCACTTGTTGTCGGCGCCAGCGATTCTAGTGATGCGCTCGCGCTGATTTTTTAAGACATCCTTATCAATAAGTGAGTGCTAGGTAAGTGCATTTTTTTAACCTGTCCCTTCCCACTGCTGAGTAAAGGTATTTCCCAAAATCTTCCACTTTTCCCTCACCCAGACCTCCGGAACCAACTCTTGTCAAAGGCGTTGAGGTCGGCCCGCCAACGCTATTAAAGGCGACCGCGAGACCGACGCCCGTCCAGGTAAGTGCTTAGGTACCTACCTATTTAAAAAAGTCGTAGTAATTATATTCTTGGACATTACACACAACGCCCTCTAGTCCCAAACTAAGCAGAACTTGTACTATGGGAACTAGATTGGTAATACAATTCTATAATACATTTTTTTTTAAATACATACTTATAAATACATAGTCATAGTAATTCTACTGTAGACCTCAAATAATCTATGCAGTATGCAGGCCCAGACCTACTTACACCACAACCTTAGAAACATGGACAAATTGGACACGGTCAAACGACATTACATACTGTTCAGTAACATAATGTTTTTCAATCAAACATTCTACGCATTCTAGGTTAAAATTGCATGAAATATATGAAAATAGCTACATACAATGAAATATATTACATAGGTACAGGGTACTAACAACTCAGCGCAGCGCCCAAAATATAAAAGCACATAAAATCGGCTTATTCCCATCGAGCCCACTATGCAAATGAGTGGGCTCGATGAATCTTAGATACGAGTGGCTTCATCAATAGTGTTTTCATTATTAGAGTCAATGTCTAACAAATGATATATATTGTTAACATGAAATGGTCTTCAAATTATTATATAGAATTTCTAGTCTTAAACTAAAACATATCTTTAACACCCTGTATAGTGTAATAGTGTGTGCGTGAGCAAAATATCAATATCTACGCTATAACTGCATATCGATCGACATCTATGGGACAATTGAACGGAAATATGGAGTGGCTGCTTTCAAGTTCAAACATAAATACAGTTACGTGTATTTATAGCGATTATTTAAGTATTAGGTACCTATATACAAGCCGATGGCCCCTCTGATGTTATGTAATTCAACATCAATTATTTGTATTAAAAAAAGCTTGAGTTCTTTTTTCTTGTTAACTTCTTGTTTAAAATGTAATTTATCCCAACAAAATCGCAATGTTATTCTTACTAGAAGTACTCTGTTATTGACGCCCACAGAATTAGAATAAGTCCCTAGTGCCCAGTGATGTAAGTACCGATGATAATGTAACAATCGGCATGCGAAGCAATTGGGTTTATGTCAGATACAGCGTTTAGGATTCAATGCATGAACAGGGAAGTTTTGTAATGACAGACAGACAGTTGTGTCATTGAATATAGTTGAAATAAAGTGTGAATGACCAACATTACAATCTAAAAGAGTATATTTATATTAGTCTTCTAGCTGCGCTCTAAAATATCATCTTTTTTCTTTTATATGCCCCCGTATCGCAAGCTCTGAACTGCGTTCTCTGCCCAGCATAATTACATACAAAAGACATCAACGCGCTCCACTGCACTATACGTTGTTACTGGTTGATTATTTTCATGTAGCTTTTCCCAATTTTTATTATAATCACAGTTAACTTGTGTTAACTTGTTAACTTAACATCTACGGAAATAGGGCTGTAAATCAATTACTCGTACTACCAAATATTAGCTTTCTCCATAATTGAAATCATTCCTATTCAACAGAGTTATCACTAACCAAGGAAACTAGGTCCGGAAGCGCGTGCGCCGAATCAGACGCATTTTGACGCAGAGAGGTCATCACGAAAAAATCTGACAGTCGCTGCATTACGTGAACACAACTTATTCGAGTCATATTGCGCGTCAACACAAGCTTGACTGGCAAGCGTTGTAGCGTCACCGCGCAGTGTATCTCGGATACGCAACCATTACCATACGTTTACGGTTGTCACATTTATTCGTGCTAAGTCCTCAGTTACATTATCTGTGGCATCGTTACATCACCCGATTGTTATCGTATCGTTACGTGTATTGTAACGTGTGATGAATTGTGCGGTTGATGCTACACCGTCGGCATAAATGATAACAAGAAATTGGAATACTTACACAGACGTAGGTTATTTTCTAAATTGTTTATTTAACACAAAAAACTGGGCCGAGTTGCGTCATAGATACCTGGTGGATTGAAAGTAGGTAATTTGATATTTATTTAGTTTTTCGAGATGTTTTTCCATTTTCTGAAGTGTTTTTTTAACCCGTGTAATTAATTGCATTTAGACCGATTTAAATGATTGCATGCATAATATTCTTCTCAAAGTAGGTAATCCTGATAAGGTTTTGTGTCAATTATGTATCTTGTTGATGAAACCACTTCCTCTAAAACAGACAGCTCTAAAATTATAGCCGTCTTTGTCATTTCACTTTATGAGAAAGGGGACGGCAACATTTTTAGTGCTGTCAAATTAGGTTAGTTTCGAAAAAGGCAACAAGCGAATCGGGCCCAATAGCACTTTCCTAAATTACCCCGAACAGACAGATAGGATGTAACCAAATGCAATAGAATGAGATTATTTGACTATTAATTAAAAAAAAAATTATCCAACTAATGACTTGTTATTTAAATCAACTGAATCATCATAAACACCTCATAACTAATTCATTTTTATTATTCAAATCCTTTTGACCTGATGTTAATAATGTTATATCATATGCGATACATATATCAATATTATATTAAATAATATTCGTTATGTATCGACTTGATTGGTAATGACCTCGATAGGCTTATGAATATGAATTTACAGATTTCTAAAATTAATTATTAATCAATTTGTATATATTTTACGATGCATCTGTTTCTAATAAAAACCTGGAATTATTCAAGTTTTATAATATGCTTTCCACTCTTGTGCGTTAATTTACTATATTATTATAATAAATACAACTTATTTATTCACAAAGAAAATTACAACTAATACAGTATTTACAATATTTACAATATTTACAAAATACACATGGAACAGTTGAGCTATCTACAAACTAAAAATTATATATATATATATTACTAAATATTATATAATAAATATAATTACCGTGATCTAATTAACCAACCTTGCCTATGATGCCTATGGATTTTAAATAAATGCTGAAATGAAAAACCGTATGTAATCACGGTTTTTCATCAATATATATAAAACTCTTTTGAAGCTGACAGAGAAACAACGCACAGCCTAAACTATAAGTCCTAGAGGTATGAAATTTGGAAGGTAGGTTCCTTATATAGTGTAGGGGCGCACTAAGAAAGGAATTTTGAAAAGTCGCACTCTAAAGGGTCTAGAACGCGAGCAACGCCGCGGGCGACGGCTAGTTTTAGCATAAAGGGCGTCCTATAAGTCCTACAATAATATGGTAGCGTAACGCTCTTGGAAAAAATATAATTTTAACGTCTCAAATTCAAAACTGCTATACTCTGGGCTTAGGTCGTTTAAGTTTCGTTTTGGAGTGCTTTCTATACACCTTGTAAAACGTTGAACTAGGTAGGTACCTAAGTAGGTATATCATTTTATGAAGTATTTCGAAAAATGCGGATTAGTATTGATTGACCCCATGCTGGCTTGTCCCCGATGTTGATAACCGAATAGTTACTACGCCGTGAATGGACGGTACAACAGCAGACAAATAGGTTCATTTCCTTTTCATAAAATTAATCTAAACATAGAAAACTCAGGTTGTCGTGCGCAAACACAACCAAATTATCTCTACAATCAGAGCATCAACAAACGCGTAACAGTTTTTATTGCGTAAAACCTACAAGAACCAAACGATTCTCAAAACTAGTCTTTATTTCGCTAGAAGTAAAGTTCAAATCCTATAAAAGCTGGGATGGGGGAAAATAAGGATACTATGATTATTTTAGATAAACACAGTGTTGGTAGAGTAACGAGTATTATATACCTACTAAAGTTTTAAGTATTTAAATCGAAAATGAAACAAATAATCCATGTCCTTTTAAGGTTCCACAATTCCCCACTAAAATTTACCTACTCCGAGTAGATAAAATATAAATAAATAAAATATAAATAAATATTCACGGACACTTAACACAACGCCTTCTAGTCCCAAACTAAGCAAAGCTTGTACGATGGAAACTAGATTGCTGATAGAATACATACATACATTTTTTTTTGTAAATACATACTTATAATAAATAGAAACACCCAGACACAGAACAAACATCTATGTTTACAACACTCAAATTTTTGTTCTCGGTGGGGATCGAACCCACGACCCACAGCACGGAAGGCAGAGCTACTACCGACTGAGCCATGACGCCTGTCATTAGTTGAGCTGTGATTTTTATTGCGTTTAACTAAGTCAAGTTTAGCTTGGGATAGTTGAACCTTCGTGAACCTTATCCAATTTCGGTAAGTAGAATCTTGTACAAGTAAATATTTCTTTACATCATTTGAAGTGGTTACCAAAAAGACCCTTTTTTAAATAAACTTTATGTACCTTTAAGCTTGGAATAGTTACACCGTGTTTTGTCTTTTTCATTGACAAGCAGATTCAACTTCGATCGAAAGAGACAAAACACGGCGTAACTATTGCAAGCTTAGATACTTTACATAGTGTAAATGTCGGTAACCACTTCGAATTGTATAAATAAAACTTTATTAATGTCAGCCTCTTCAGAAAGATTTGTAAGTGCTCTTAAATAACTACCTAATTAAAGACGATCTTAACTAACAATCAGCTTGTTTCTGTGTTAAGCAAGAGATACCGCTTAAACTTACAAAACATCTGCTATAAAGGCTAGTTCCAACCGTGTCAAGTCAAGTTGAAGAGCATTGGCCATTTTGACGTTCATTGGAGAAGCAATGTAGAGCAGTGTAGTACTTGCATCATGACTAAAATTAAGCGCTTGCAGTGAACTAGGTAGGTATTTAATTCAAAGAGTAGGTAAGTAAATGAACATTAAGATACAGCTGAAGATTTTAAGACTAAAGAGTATCAAAATAGCCTTGATTCTAAACTTTCGAAATCAAGAGTGTTTAGAAATAAAGGGGAAAACTGAGACTAACCCTCATGGCGTAGATTGCTTCACAGTTATCAAAGTTTATATAGTAATAGATAATCATAATCAGCCTAAATAATTCCACCGCAGGACGATCCTCCTCATTTTTGGAAAGAACAATTTTGTGCCTTCTTCATCTACGAACTTATCATGATAATTATTGTCGCTGGTCTATCTTATAGGCGCAGCCTGAAAACTGCAGAGTAAGCAGTAGGTTACTTGTAATTTACTAGTCTCAACCAGACTTAAATGCGTAAACTCCAACGAGGCGAGACTGGTGAGTGCACAAGTCCATAAAACACGACGTTCAATTAGTTAATTGGCTACGCACAATGCGTGCAGATGACATCAGTTCTGTGATACACCAAGTCTGTAATTAATACCAGCCCTGATGTCTGACCACCAAGCTTTCAAAATTGTTGGTCGTCCTTTTTACAGCCATTGCCCAAATAACGAGACAGTTTCCTACCAGCTGGATACAGCTTATCAAGTTAAAAACTATAAGTATAGAGTTTTATTTGGTCTGGCAAGTCAGAACTCATTCAACAACTTCAGGTTAATTCTACAAGACAGTTACGACTACACCACCACAGCTTAAGAACTTTACATACCTACACCTTGAGATCTGTTAAAGCCTTTAAGTCTTTGTCTAAATAGATATGTTGTTGGAATTGTTATGTAAATATGTTGGGCACGTACGCAATGAATAAACATACATCACAAGAGATATGCAAGGTCGTTCGTACGGTCAACAATCATGTTTACGCTCGTATTTTTTAGCAAAAGGACTAAAAGCTTGAACCGGCTTGTACAAAGGCTCAAGTGCGATTTAGTACAAAGAGAGACAGCGGCCCTATTGGTTTTGAGACAGTTTTGTTTTGTGTGTTTTGCACTTTAATTCATACCCTAAGTGTTGATCGACCGTTTTCGGAAAACCTTTGTAGGTAGTGCGACACCATTTAAAAAAAAAAAACCTTTGTAGGCTTTCGGAATTTAGACGCACGTGAGGAATACACGTTGCGTGATCCTACTCATAAATCCTTGATTATACGGGGATAAACAGGATGCGTCCTGAGATGTGTACTTTTTGCACAGTGGTAGCGTCCCAATAATTCTACTCCAGCCGCTTGATACCTAAGCCAACACATTGTTTTGCCAACTGTGATGGATTGCCTACTTTGCCCCTTACATCTGAATGCAGTGGAACTGCTCGCATACTCACGTGCACAGTTTAGCGTTGCAAAGTACGTCATTCTCGGGACCTGCCTAGCTCGTGCTAAACCACAATAACATAGTAAATCAGTAGCTGTACTTCTGTTACAAAAAACAGATGTTCCAATGTTGAAACCATGTTTCTCATTCATCTACACCGACTAATTAGATTGATAATTTTGTAATAGTAAAAAGTGGTTCTTCCTTAAAGTGGCGTAGTTTGCTTAGTCAATCTTCACCGATTATCTAAGTTAAGCGACCTTCTGCGTGGTCAGTATTTGGATGGGTGACCGTTCGCACGTGGCCATTTCATGTGAGCGCTTCCGTGCTTCGGAGGGCACGTTAAACTGTCGCTCCCGGCTCTAGCAGCCGCTAAGCCATGACGGAGGCCTTAAGGCGGCCTAAAACCTCCGTCACCAGAGTTGGCCACTAACTCATACGAGCTTACTTGCTTCACCTTAAAATTACCTTTTTTTTACGCATACCTAAAGCACGACCCATGAGATTTTGTGAGATGTTTCAAAGTTCAAATCGTCCACAGCTGCATAGTAAAATTATTGTGTTGTAAAATTGTAAAACATATTTTTACTAGAGCATTATTACTGTTTACTAATTACTTTACTGTGATTTAATTATTCTGTGGTACTTCGACAAAGATGTAAAGGATATGCTGTGATTGCTCTCACAGATTACTAAGCAGTCTCTTGGCCACAGTACCTCATGATTATTCAACGCCTATGGTGCTACCGGCTCTACTGGTTTTGTTTACCACTGTGTCTTTTAGTCTTTTGTTATTGCGAATAAATTATTATCTCTGTTATTCATAAGATTGTGTGACGACGTGCACAGAATTTGCAAGTTGTGGAACATTTTGTATGAATGCTTTGTAAAGCCCGGTTTGTTATACAAATAGAACATGGACATGGGACATACATAATAGTCCTGTGTACGTATACCTACTGTATTGGTATGTACTTACTATACCTACTGGGTTAAACTGTATCGTTACTAGAAACATAGGCTCTACGAATTTTGGCAATTTCACTAGCAGCGCTACGAACTTCCGTAGATGCTTCGTAGAGGCTCTACGAGATTCATTATTTTTAGATATCAAGTCGAATTTTCGTCATTTTTTTATGTAAATGAAATTAATACTTATGCAACTAATTATCTAGTGACATAACGATCAGACTCCGTTTTAAAATGCATAGTGAGCTATCTAATGTAATATGAAATAAGGAAGATGTTAAACTTTTTTTATGAACCCATAAATAATCTGATAAGATTTTGCACAATACTGTCTCACAACCGCATTTACATCGAAAGCAGATATCTTCTACCAAGATACTATCTGCTGTAAGCTGTGAGCACGGACATTTACCTAAATCATTTTGTGGTTATAACTCTATAATATTAGCTAGATTACGATTTAAAACTATAATAGGAAATAGTTGTAAAATCTAATGATAACAGGTGGCTACCTACAAATGGGGAAAAATTTGATAAAACCAACAAAAAAGTTACGAAATTCAAACGGTCACATTTACCTACTGGCAAAAAAATTGTGCATTCGTGCTACTTTCTAACATAGTGTGATGTAATTCTAAGCTATGTTCGGAATATGTGCTCTTTCACAAATTTCACAATCCTTTTATGGAAATGAGAAATTTACAAGTGCTTGTAATTTTTATTTCATGACATACACCTTGAATACGAAATTGAACACTATCGCTCGAAAAGGCGATGAAATTCAATGGGTTGTAAAGAAGTCCTTATAAGTAGGTACTAAACCTACCAGATGTCTTTCACCTAGGCTAGGTAGGTACCTATTTTGTCGGCCAACTAGAAAAAATTTGGAAAAATATATGAAGTTTACTCTGGCAGGCAGGTAGTATTGTTTATAGGCAGAGGTAAACGCTCAACATCTAGTGACGTCACCATAACGTAAAAAGTTACGTAAAATCATACCTTCAAGGAGTCAGTTTCACACTGCAACATTTCGAGTTCACACACAAAAATAATAACTTTGAATATCCCTCTGTATATTTCGCAAACATCGTGAATAAACTAAGGTAAACTGAAAATTGCAGAAACGTAGGCACTTGTAGATAAGAGAGATAATCAAAACGTATCAGAAAGACTGGTTTCACACTGCACCGATACGACATAGGCAGGCGATAGCGGAGAGCTAATCTCCGGCGCGGGCACCGATATTTAAGTTTGAGCCACTGCCTTGTCGGTTCCATGTGTAGCTCGTATCGTTTAGTATGCAAACACCTAATGTTGTCAATGTTCAACAGATCTACAATGTCAACGTGTCCGAGATAAGACAACATCCTGCTACATGATTTTCTGTTGAGTCAACAATTTTCTTTTTAAACCCTGACCAAAAAATTGAAGGGGTGTTATAAATTTCACGATGTTGTCTGTGCCTTTGTAACTCTGACTGAAATTAGGGCTCCGATTTGTATGCGGTTTGAAGAAAGGTGATTTATCTAGGATGGTTTTCTCAGCCATGATTGTTAACAATGAATGGAGTCCATTTCCAAGTTTCATAACTTCCGCTCTGAAAATCAGTTTTGAAGAATCTCAAGAAAAAATTATGCATAAAGAGCCGGATGCCCGGGGCAATTACAAGCACATGACACGTCCTCGGTGGATATGCTCTGTGACGTAGTTCAGTTGTAACGTAAAGTTGTAAACTCTAGCGACCTGTCTGCCGACTATTAGTCTAGCGAGGTCAGCAGGATCTGCACTTATTTGGTTGTTCCATCTCTTGTTATGTCATGAAATAAAAACTCCTAGGTCAATGACCAACACTTCACACTTCACCAACAAGGAAGTGGAAGCCACGAAGCTACAGCTCAATGAGTGCCATAAGAGCACTTGTCACCGCGATTAAACGATCAGAGGGGTGATCACGAAGAAATCTGACAATCCCCGTGCTACGTAGACCCGTCATATTCGAGTCATATTGCACGTTAATACCAACTCGACTGACGAACGTTCTAGCGTCACCGCGCAGTGTATCTCGTATCCGTTGCTCATACGATACGTTTACGATTGTCACATTAACGTGCTGAGGCCTCAGACGGCGATGCATCAAATGGAACAGAAGTGAAACCGCTTCCTGCCTACCTCCCTGTATGTACGTACGTATTGGTAACTAGCCTGGCTGTTTTCACATAAAAAGTTTATCGGCGCTTGTTTGCAAGCCACGTGGTTGTACCAACATAACCTACGGTTGGCGGATCTTTTATTGATCGTGAAATTAGCCGTTACGATGCGCAACATGGAGCTTTTTTGAACTTTGCCTTCGCGCATCACACACGGCCAACCTGCACCTTAAATTGATGCTATCCTTTAATCACCCTAAATGCAAAACCGGTAGCTTCTAACTAAATTATCATTACTAATATCTTTTCCAAAGCCATCACGCACGAATTGTGTTTGCCAGTAACAAAAAAAAACAATTGAAGTTACTGCTTTTAATGTAAATGCGTCCTAAGTAGCCTAGATAGATATAAAGTTGTGGTCAGTGGACGACTCGCGACGGAAATGTGCAGTGAGAGTCGGAAAAAGATGATTTGAGGATGCAGGGGATTAGTAGGGAAACTGTAAATGAAAATGGAAGTAATTCAGATCTCTCCTAAAGCGAAGATTGACCAAATTGAACGCTTTGAAGTTGTGATATCGGATCTTTAGGCGTAGGTACCTACCCAGGCCATTAGGTGCTTCATACAAGACAAGTGTTTGTTTAAAAAATTTACAATTTGCGCCTACTAAAAAATAAACTCTTCCACGAACGTTTGCTTGAGAATAAATGAGCGTGCACCAACTCATTCATAAAATTATGCAACTAAAATTATATACCTACTCAGTAAAATAACAGATTAGGGAGGTACTTAGATAGGAATTATTTTCTAGTTAGAAGAACAGTAGGTAGGTACTTACTTACCCAGCTCTGTCTTCTCATATTTATTCAGTTGACTGTATCCTCTAAAAAAGTTAAGAATCAACTTGATTCTTAGGTAGGTAAGTACTTTTATTTCGATATATCTAAATACATAAAATGAAATTGTTAGGTACGCTCCTATAAATTTACTTACAAGAGCATTTAGCTAGATATCTCGTCCGAGTGGCCACCTGCCCCAGAATCAGATGCTCCGTATGCAAATCCCAACTTGTCTAACTGCACTGCCATGCACCTGATGGCCTAGCCTAACGGAACTAGATATTTACATTGTAGATCTACGAGGATTCGCTACGAATCTAGTACCTACCTTACATTAGAGGGCAACTTCTTCGACGCGAGATATGATTGGTACCTTAACCTTTTAGTTTGAAAACAAAATTCAAAATGTCGAGTGATCAGGACCCTCTTTAGACATCCCTAAAATCTTCGTTGAACCTCAAGATTCTTGGTTATTAGGCCCGTTGTTAGTAGGTACCTAACCTACGTAGGTATAAACCTACGTACGTATCGACGAAGAGGAATAAACCGTGCCGCTGGAATAAACAGAGCTAAATCAATCCGGATCCGGAATCAAGCATAGATTTTTGTAAGAACATTTCTACTCAAATGTAAGCTTGAGTAATTTCATTATCAGCATACGGGCCGAAATATCAAAAGACAAAACACGGTCTACATTATAGGTAAATTTTAATTGGCCTTATTACCTACTAGGTATTTCTTTTAATATAGGTAAATGAAACGGAACCTATCTGACGCCACAGCGCCTTCGAGACATAAATTCAATGATCAATAAAGATACTTATCATTCAGAGGTTCAACTCAAGGTTCAAGGGTCGCATAAATCCATCAAAACACCAGCTTATATGAATTCAAGCGACACTTTCGATTTCGTCAGAGAAAGCTGCGTCAGTGTGTTGACCTCTTCGGTCATCCATCAGCCCTGGGGCTCCGGCATGAATGTCGAATACCTAGGACGACCGGTTATACGTCAGGTGTACAAGTTAAATACAGGGTGTCATGTCATAAATAGTGCGAAGCGGAAGTCTAGAGTTGAGCATCTCAAGGTACACCGAGGCACAGATCATTTACACCGAAGTGACTAAGGTAGGTTTGTCACTTTACCACCCTAATTTACCCTTTTTCGGTGTTGAATAGAAAAGTTAGATATGGGTACCCTATCTCATGACTCTCAATTAACATTATAAACATCCTGTATACAGTTATGTAATATCGATCGGCGTGGAAATACTATTGGTGAATCAATAAATCCATTGTTATTTAGGTGCTACCTATATAACATAGGTAGGTACATAACAATGGATAGAATAGTGAATATAGGCTATATTCATTACATCTGGACAAAGCATACGGTCTACCGAGTAAACAATTATTATTTCCAAAGAATATACACAGTATTGAATTTTCATAATTTCATTTATTTGTTTTATTTATTTTTATACCGTGGTAAAATACAAAAGAGTAATACAAGGGACAAGACATTCAATACTGACAATAAGCTTGATCAATAAATAACAAAAATGCCGTACATTTTTTAGTACGTACTAAATCAATCCGTTCACGCAATACCTACCAAGTAAGATCGGTCACCAAAGATGTATAGAGGTTTAGATACCCTCAATTTATAATGGTAAGATAGTAAGATAATTGGCTTACTTAGTCACGCACCGAGCAGCATTGCAGCTACTATTCTTAGTAGTTAAGTTCTTAGTTCTGTTGACAATTATATTGAACTACTGCCATTTCTTTATCCCAGTAGTCCGGTTAAACAAATGAACCGGGCTTATAAAACAAAATTTTTACTCGGTAATACGGTCTGTCTCTACACGGTTAGACGAAACCCCGTTTTTGTACCTTTCTGAACTAGCATTTTTGAATAAACAAAATTAGTAGCAAAACCAATTTTCTTTTTTCACTCCGATATATGGTGGAATTGTATGGAATTGTACGTTCAGTTGGTATTGCACTAGCTCCTGTTATGGCGGTTGCCCCAGCCGCGGCGGTGGTCATCTTTATACTCGTCCATGTTACGTTGCCGCTCCAACTCCTCAGGGTCGTCGTCTTCAACCAACTGCTCCTGAAATGTACACTCAATAACATAATCCGAAAAATTGAAAAAAATTGGCCGGCAAAATATTCACTTTGCAAAATACGCGCATACGCTTTAGTTTATTGTTTGAACACACCTGTAACTTCAAACATTGTAACATAAAAAATATACACACCAAAGAACAGACAGGTGTTTGAGTTTTAATCATACATTACATAGTTAAATGTCATCATAAGTAGCTACTTTACATTAATAAAATACAAATTTAAGTTACGCATGTACATACATTACATAGGTATGATTAATTTTATTTATAAGAAACTACATATAATGTTTGTAACTACGTAGTTTTGGACCAATAGAAACAGATTTACTAATGTGGCTCCCAAGGACTATGCAGGTACCTATTTATTAAAGTAGAGAGAGGATTTACTAAATAAAAGAAATTAGATTACCCTCCTGATCTTCTCGGCTTCGTCAGCGTCCGCCTCCGAACTCTGTATGGTCTGATGCGGGATATTTGAAGCTGCCGGAAATCTGCACAAACATTACCAAATCAACAAATAGGAACGGATATTAAGCAATAGGAACCAAACTGTAACATTCTTGCTCATGTATAATATAATCTAGGTCTAGTCGCTAGGAGATATCTAGAAGTAAAGTAGGATAGAATTAATTATCATCATATCAGCCTGTAGAAGCTGTAGACAGACCTCATTTCCAGACATATTCATGGACATTTCACACAAGTCCTTCTAGTCCCAAACTCCTCCAGCTTCTACAGGCTGATATGATGATAATTAATTCTAGCTTACTAATATTCCAAGTTTCACACAAATCAGATCAGTAGTTTTGCGTGAAAGAGTAACAAAGATCCATACATCCTTACAAACTTTCGCGATTTTATTATGTATTAGTAGGATGATAGTACTCACGTTCCCTCGCGCACCCGCTGATCGTAAAACTCCTCGATAGTGAGCGCTGGTATGGCGGGGTAGCCCAGTCCGTACACCGCCTTCTGTACGGCGTCGCGTGTTATTATAACCGGCCGGAGAGGCGGCGCACGGGGCTTCTCACGGGGCTTCGGCTCTGATGGATAAACAGACAGATAGAAAATTCTTAAACTTAACTTAGTGTATAAAGGCGAATTTAATGCTAAAATAGCATTCTCTATCAGCTAACCATTGGGTAGTGGAGATAATAATTTATTAGGGTGGTGCGCATCACATAGGTATCTTTTTGATTTGATTTGATAAGAAAATAATCAATGTGTGCGAGTTTCATACATTTCATACAAAGAATTCTAGGTTCTTACAAGGTAACATAACAAAAATAATGAATAAATACATCAAAAAAATTAAAGTCTCTCATCTGTTGGTTTTTCTTGGATAAAAAATAATACCTACCGCCAGCATGCTTGGCCATATACTCCAAGATAGGTTTCTCCTGCTCAATGCTGGCCAGCTCATCAAACGCTTGGTTCACATATGTCTGCAGCATGGTGGTAAAGTACTCTCGTTTTGTTGAGTCGTCTATTAGAGGGTTGGCCATGGCTTTGGAGAGTGTGGCGAGCTTGTCTTTCAACTCTTTCATCTCTTTGTATCGCTTGATCTTGGCTTCTCGAGTACCAACCTAGAATTTTTTATATATTAGATTAAATTAAAAAATTGATTCATTCACAAAGAAAATTACAACTAATACAATATTTACAATATTCACAGAATACACATGAAACAGTTGAGCTATGTACAAACCGTTGCAAATGATTTATAGATAGCTCCACTGTTCCAAATCAGTACCAATCGGAAGCGTGCCCAAGACTCTGGCTGAATTTTCCCGCTGAATAGCAATGCTGATTTAAATAGATTAGAAAATTGTTTATTGCACTTGTTAAAAAAACTGTACAGAGGGGAATTTAATGCTATTTAGCATTATCTACCTAACCTAGGGGTTTTTATTGATACAAACTTACCATACTGGCAATCTTGGCTTGTTCACTACTTGGTCTGCTGACAGTTGTGTCGGTGGATGGTTGTGGGACCTCAATATCCGTCACTCCATAGTCCTTGCATCTTTGCAAAAAATCTCTAGAAATAATGACAATAAGTTAGAACAACTACACAAATACTAACAAGTACCAAACAGAACTCAACATTTACATTTCGAGTAACTAAAACTACACTACACTAACATCACCAATACAATATTAAAGATTTATAAGTTTTATATTCACTAGTTGTCGCTCGCAGCTTTGCTCGCGTGGTTGCAGCGTAATATGCATTATTTGGTTAAATCTTTGATCCTAATTTTAGACCTTTAGGGTGCGACTTTTCAAAATTCCACTCTTAGTGCACTAGTCCTTAATGCAGCCTGTTGGTCATGGGCTGCATTAAAAGGGTTATTTGTAGTAAAACAAATTTAATATGGCTTGATAATAGAGATAATATGAACCCATCAACATGATCATCCACAGCCTAACACTCACTGCTCGGCATAGGCCACCCCAAGTTTGTGCCATCCACTGCGGTCCTGAGCTAGTCTCTCCCATTTACGGACTGCTACTTTGAGGATGTTGTCTGCCCTTCTCGCTGTGATCCCTTCTGAGTACTGAGATGAGAGCTGATAAAAGAAGATTAGAGGGAATGGACATGCTGTGCCAACCCTATATAATGTGGGATAAGGGTTAGATGATTATGTTCACAAAGTCACCTAAAATAAATCTCAGCAACATGTATCACATCTTTCCGGGTCTGGTTACATAGCTTCAGGCTGAGTGTTCCCAGGAGTGCGGGCAACAGGAGATACTGTAGAGTCTCCGTGGGTAACTCCTCAATGCTCTCGTTTGTACTGAACATGCCAGACATCGACACCAGGTTTGTAGCCTTTTCAAACTTTGAAATTGCTGTTTTAATGCTCATCTGAAATCAAATAGGTATGCCTTAGAGGTAGTGCGCCTTGCTAAGGTAGGTACGATTTCTCTGAAATTCTTGAAATGCACTATTGAATGTAAAAAACACACCTGTACTGGGTCACTGTTCGTTGCTTCATTACCATTTTCGATAATCTCAAACAATTTCATTGCCTGATCAAATACATCTCGCAAAGATTCCTCGTCTGAAAGTTGACTCGCTTCACATTGTGCCATTTTTTACGACTTTTTATTTTATTTTCTCAGCACAGCACAAAACAAACAACAATACCTATTCGTGTGCAATGCAAATAAACAAACTCTAACAATTCAATACAAACAATCATCACGCACGCACATAACCTTCTTCTTCTTTAAAAGGCCTTCTTCTTCTTCTTCTTCTCTTCCATAATGGCCTGTGTCCGTCATTTCGACAGACAATTTTGCCAATGTCAAGTGTTAAAATTGTAATAAATAAGTAAAGTCAAGTCATTTGTCAAGTCGGCTGTCGTTTGTTTTGAAAAGAAAATGGTGGATTTTCTCTTCAAAACCTAACACGAATTTTCACATTCAGAAAAACCACTTTACACACATTTATTCCAATGGCTCACACTTTATGTTACGCGACCTAAGTATTATTGGTTAAAATTCCACCAAAATTAAACAACAATACTCACAATAACACAAGAAAAACTAATAAAATAAAAGTGCTATATTATGTCGTTTCAAAAAATGTCAAAACTCGTGTCCCATTTTCTCTTCAAGAGAAACGACAGCCGACTTGACGACGTCTTGACTTGACTTATATTATTTAAAATTCACCACTTGACGCTGGCAAAATGGTCTGTCGAAAATGTCGAAATCGGTCGAAATGACGGGGTGCCGTCATTTCACAACCATGGAAAGCACAACCCCGGAATGTACAGTCAGGAATTGATGTATATTTTGGCAGCCAATTCCGTGGTTGTGCAATCTCGGGACGTGTTTTCCAGGCCGTACAATGTTGTGCACAGGGTGGGAATACACAGCCATGGAATTGGCTGCCAAAATATACATCAATTCCTGACTGTACATTCCTGACTGTGTTTTCCATGGCTGTGAAAGCTCAGCACGTGTCGGGAATGTCCATCCACGGAATGTACAACCTGGGAATTGGATGCCAAAATACGTCATCACCTATGCTTTGTTTACACTTACTTGCCTGACTATGTGAACGATTGAACGATTGAAAGGGAACGTAAACAGAACAAAATATTTATATTTTTACATAATTATTTTTTGTTTACTGCTATCTAAGGGAATTATTCGTAAGAATTGTATGGGTGAACTCTTGATCAGCCACCCTATTAGTCAATATGAGACTTTAGTGCTTGATTTGAGTCTACTTTATTATATTAATAGTACGGTAAGCGCAAACGCGGCGGCCAGTACCTGAGGTATAAAGATGTTCTGAAAAGACACATGAAGCGATGCAATATTGAGCCATCTGGATGGGAGGACACCGCAGCGCAGCGTTCCGAGTGGAGGCAGCGAATCCACCTACAGGTTAACGAGTTTGAAGAACAACGCAGACTCGATCTAGATAGAAAGCGAGATGAACTCAAAGCCAGACCACCTACGGCCCTCTCCTATAACTACGTCAGTGGAGTACTGACCTGCCCCAAATGCGAGCGTACATTTACCAACAAAATCGGGTACGCAAGTCACACTAGAGCGCATCAACGGGCAGAACAACAAAGCCCTACTAACCAGAGTTTAAATATGCCTGTCCAGAAAAAACGCAGTCGCCATGGCCGAAATCGGCTAGGAGGACATCAATCATTATCAGAGTCAATATGACTATAAAGTGTTTGTAACTTCTGCACAACTGAAGGAATTCTTTAGAAAAAGTCTTTGAAAAGCGAAAAGATGCTCTACCATTATTGGTATAATATATTTGGTGTGAATGCCGTAAATTAGGAAAGGAATTCTAAGACATTTCACCCACTTTACCTATATGAACACTATAGGACTTACACATACATGTAAGATCCTAAAACCTACTTTTGAGTAAGTACCTACCGGATACTTGATGCACAAATATCTACATAATCTTTGTAAAGTTTTCCTGTATTTGTATAAGACAACAATTTATAAAAACCAGTGTTCTCAAAATATAGTGAAGGAAAACATTCAGGAAACATGGTATTTAGTTAGCTCCATACATGTTGACCATGTTTTTCCTGTGTACACCAAGGGCCGACTAAACTGTGGGAAAAAGTGATTGGCAATCATTACTCCATCTAACTAAACTATTTCTCAGACACTTCATTGTCCTGTAAGTGTTTGAGAGTTCCTTACGATGCTAATCCTCAATCGTAAGGCATTTTTAATAAATATTTTACTGTTATTTTTATTCTTTCAGCAGTTGTAACAATGTTTTCCTAACCAAAATACCAAAGAAGGTACCATACCTATCTGAATCCATGCATGGGTTAAAATTGAAGATCAACAGTGAAACAGAATTTTATTAGACAGATATTAATACAGGACAGAAGCCGTAACAATCACTTCAACATCTTGGCAGTTGCATCATTATTTCTGCCTTGCAAGTATAATTATTATTATGGTTAAAAATGCATTAAATTTTGAAACTTACAGTCACACTCAAAGATGTACATAATGTTAAAAGATAATCAAACAATATATTGACATAATATCTTACCAATGAGTAATGATAAATAGAGACTTTGTAAACTTCAGTAATAGGTCCTCATTTTGTGGTATGATCTTTACTTCTTAATTATGTCATAAACTTGTCTATCTAGACTCTAGATATAGACACTAAGACTTGTAGGTATGAATTTGCCTACATTAACATTGGGCCTAATCACCAAACATGTACAAATTAAACAGACTAAAATGATTTATAATATTTATATCTCATGGG
The DNA here is from genome assembly GCA_918843925.1 of Eulithis prunata. Taxonomy (NCBI): domain Eukaryota; kingdom Metazoa; phylum Arthropoda; class Insecta; order Lepidoptera; family Geometridae; genus Eulithis; species Eulithis prunata. Next base: position 10,362,988 of record OU974008.1, on the reverse strand, counting down.
TACTATGTAAACTATATAAGCAAAGTAAATAAAAAAATCATTTTTCCAGGTACCTTATACATTCATCGGATCTACAACAAAGTCCAGCGGTGAACACTTTCTAATAAGCCGCAACTACCTCCTCTACTCCAGTACCTAGAAATCACATATTCCAGTGGGAGGCTTTGGTACGCCTTATCACAGGTTTTCCTAGTTTGGGTACCAATGTTGTCCAATCTGAATTAGCATAAAATAAAACCCTTTGTATTTTTTATGTAGGCACCAACCTGCTTATTTTATTTGTAGGTGCATTTATGAATTAGTAATAGTGATGACTATGCTAAGATTTGTGCAAGTAGCTACCGTGTAAAAGGATGAACGACTTTAACAAGCCTACATAACTAGACTAAGATAAGAGTTAAGTAGGTACCTACATAGAATAATAGCAACTGTATAGCATTATAATAATAGCATTCCTAAGAAGGTAGGCACAATAAAACAAATGTCTTTAAGTATGTATGTATACAGTTTTTATTATTTAAAGTTTTTATTAAATTATAAATAAATTAAATAGTTTACGCCAAAAAATATAACTTTTATTTTTACAACAATCGCACATTATTTAGCGAGTTACGAACAGTAAGTCGTGGGTTTGAATCCAGACAGGCCGCATTACTTTGTGTAATTTATTTCATCACCATTGCTCTCAAAACGGCGAAGGAAAACATCATGAGGAAACCGGCATGTCTTAGAACCAAAAATTCTTCTGCCAACCCCATCTACCCATAAAAAAAATTAAAGACTTGTTTTAACGCCATCTAGTGTCGAGGACTTGTTTTTTTTCATTCACGCTATCTAGTGTCGAGTTTTGTAGGTACTCACGTCTGTGTGTGTAAACGACGCTATATTGAATGACAGATGTTAAAATGGAGCTTTATGTCGAATTGAGTGGATTTTGTGGCAATGATATGATCCAGTTCGATAGAGCGTAATGTCCGATAACCGCGAACTCTACTTTTACGACTTAATAATTTTCCAATTACACAAAAACTCAATTAAACTAAAAATGTTGAGTTTAACGCCATCTCTCGGGAAAATGGCTGGGAGCAGCCTGTATGTTTCACAGCAAATACATATTCCTAAACGTAACTATTAATCATAGGTATAGTAATTAGAAATTATTTATTTTACATAGGTAAACATATCATTTAGGTAGTACATAAACAAAAAATGTCAGGTTATTGCAGTTAATAAATAACTTTATCAAATCTATCGGCTAAAATAAAGTTCTACTGCAGTCACGCATGACAGACAGGGTGACCTGCAATGCAACCAGCTAAATATAAATAATATACCTACATAAAATATCTAACAAATCAATAATCAACATCAACCATTAATGAGGATTTGAACAGATAGTATCGATAGAGTCAGATGGTTTTGAACATAATTAATGTACCTATCCATCAATAATAATCTAGTTAGCAAAGAAAATAATGACTAATACAGTACTTACAAAATACACATGAAGCAGTTACCTATCTTTGAACCGTTGTAAACTATTTCTAGACAGCTCAACTCAAATCAGTGCCAATCAGAAGCGTGCCTAAGACACTGGCTGCATTGCCGAGCTTATTAGAAATATTGAGACGATTAATATTGTTAGGTACTAAATAATAGATAACATAATGTGTGCTGAAATAATGTTTCATAGCGCCTTCCTCCTTTGACGGGCTGAAGACCGACACATTTAATGCTAATAGTAGCCAAGCAATTACTTTTAAAAAGTGCTGTAGGTATGTACGTACCTAGTAATTAATGTTAAACATCAACATTGCAAGACCCAAAGAGTAGCTGAGGGTCTTGTAAGGTCTACGAGTTTGTATAAGCATATTTTATGAGCTACTACTAGTGTTCACCAGGTAAAGTTTAATGTGGCGGAGTTACGCTGGAAAACATTAGGATTATGTGGGCACACAATACGTAGAAAGATAAATATCTACCTACCTAGCTATCTACCTACAGTACCTACCTACTTGTGGGTTCGATCCTCATCTACAAGTAGAAGCGCATGGCTTCTATGATAAATGATCTGCAAAAAGGGCAGTCATTAACGCGTTCTCGACAGTACGAACACAGAAGGTGTCCACACGGTCGGAGAATCATCGTTGGTGGTCTTTCAGTGCAGATGTTGCAGATAACTACTACTGGCCCTGGTCTCTGAACCACTTCTGGTTCCGGTACCGGAAGTTGTTCCGGAGCCAGGTCAAGAACAACTTCTGGTTCCACTACCGGAAGTGGCACAGCTGGAATAGCCGGAATAGCTGGTTCCTCTAGAGCCCCGCCATCCGCGCCAGGACTACTTCCTCGGCAACGTCTGGCACATCGTCAATGACGATACCAATGTTGTCAACAACGCCTACACGCAACAGCCTACTCGTTGCAAGTAGGTACTCTCTTTGAATGTTTGAGAACTGGTTTACCTACATAAAAATTACCAATCATAACCCAACGTACCTAATCATAATCAGATTATTCAGAATACTTAGGTACCTAGGTATCTACCTAGTTAGGTAGATACTTACCTACTTTATTCACGTCGATACCTACTTATATGTATACCTGCCTATCTACCTAGTTGGTAAGTAAGGTAGGTAGGTAATTATTATGGTCTAGTAGGTACCTACCTAGTTTTTCACAAAAAGTAGAGGTAACTTTGTGATTTTCTTCTATCGAGAAAATATTTCTCTATCGTGTTTCGAGAATAGGGCGGCCTTACGAATTAGGTAGGTATAATGAATTTTCTGTACCTACATATTTTTATTCTTGGTTTACTACTTGTATTTACGGAAAACAATCAACACGAAGCTTGCGATTTTTACCCAGTGCTGTGCACTGGGTAAATCACTTCGATATAGTTTTATTTATTACTAGCTTCCGCCCGCAACTTCGTTCGCGTCCCGTTGGATCCAGTTTATTTTCCGGGATGAACTTGTCGTAGGTACCAATTCAGAAACCTTCGTGGGCTCATGCACAATACTTTGCTGAAGATCATCACATGATCAAATGCATAGTTTACGATTCTATAAAGGACATACAGACAAACATTCATTTATATATATATAGAATAAACTCTTTATATTGCTGTGGATTGAGCATTCGAAATAGGTATTGAGTAGGTACCTAGGTAATATTTCTTTGGCAGAGGGGAAACTACGAACTATCCGTATAATTCTGAAACCATCTAAAAGTCGATTTTATTACACTCTGACGGAAGGCTTACATTTCTTTTTCGATCGTAATAACCCCTGACACACATGACATGACCAATATAAATATTGGTCATGTCTTGTGTCTCTATAATGATTAGGTATAGGTAATCATTAGTTTCGCTGATCTAATTTTTGAAACATGTAGGTAGGTACCTACCTACCTACCTACCTAGCTCGTAATTACCTCATAAAACCAGAGTGGTTCTCAATATTGTGGCCTGAGTATTTAGGAATAAGGGTAGGTACCTATGGAATAATAGTAGTTTATGCAACGGTCATATAACAGGGGTTATTAAAACACGAGTGTGAGTTTATCATACTAGGTATGTACCTACTAGGTACCTACTATTTTTTCCGTGGCTGAGAGTTTGGAATAAAAATTTTATTTTATTTTAACCTGTATGAGTGAATATAAAGTAGGTAGTGTATGCAACGGCCTATACGCAGCATATAGGTACCTACGTAACGCTCGTGTGATACTATTATCATACTCGCGTTTTAATAGGTAACCCCTGTTAAATGACCGTTGCATAAACTACTATTCCATACCAATCGGTGAACATAATAGGTAGGTACTATGTTCATGAAATAGTCTAAAAGATTCCGCGTAACCTACACCTACCTATACCTGTGCCTATACGTAGATACCTACCTACCCTGTCGCATGTTAATGATAGCTAAAAATGCTGTTTATATTTTTAGCTCCAATGTTTTTAATGTTAGATAATTAATTTGTAAGTAATGTTCTTCCAACTAGTTAGTGTTGTATTTAGAGGTTGATTTTTATTTGTATTAAAAAAAGGCGGTTTTGTATTTGAGATGCACATTATTATGACCTCTTTTACACTTTCTAAACAAGGTTAAAAAGTAATATTTAGTTACAACTTTATTTTGTGTGCGTTACTCCAGCAAAAAAGTGTTGAATCTGAAAATTCTAAAAATGCAGATAATTAGAGCCCACTGCCCTGTAATTGTGCCCCAAGTTATAAATTAGTGCCTATAGCCGTTTTGGAGTTATTCAAGAAATTCACTTTTTGCTGGGGTAACATTTTTTGCTGGGTCGATTTTCGTTCCTGGTTAAGCTAGCCGAATGAATGTTAGCTTAAAAGGGGCTAGAAGTTGTGCCAATTAGTGCCCCCATTCCTGAATTTGTGCCTCCTAGGGCTTCAGAGTTATTCAAGTTTTTGCTTGAGTAACGTTTTGCTATCTCCGAAACTATAGGGCGCACAATCATGAAACTTGGTCAGTATAAAGGTATTTATATTTAAAAATTTGTGCCAGCTCTTGTTTTCCAATAAAAGGCTTCATTCACGACTTATAAGGCTTTTATTAAAAATCTAAAACCACTCCTAGCTCACTAACCATTACACTGAGGAACCTATTGAAAGTGTCATTCTGTACCTCTTATTACGCTGCAACTGCTGACGAAGTTTCTTATATCTATTTGTAGTGGTTTACGAGAAATAACGATTTTAAAATTGACCAGAGATGTCATTATTTTGACCCCGAAATACACCCATTTCCTCTAAAGCTGTCGTACTGATTCTTTGCTAGGAATTAGAGCCTATACTCAAATATATGCACACGAAATTTCAGCTTATGCTATGCTATAATTATAAAGATATTGATAAATAACCTACAAGAATCATTTTCTAACCCATATTGGTGGTTAACCGGCTAAATTCAAATGACTGTTAAAAAGCGAACGTCATATACATGGCGCCTACCTCTTGCAGTTGACGGTGTTGTATTTTAGCAATAGTTGGTACAGATACAAACAAAATGAATTCAGATTTTTTTGCTTCTATGTACTAGGAGTTGGGTTGCCAGATGCGAAGAACGTTCACTAGGTAGTTCGGTAGTAGGTAAACTGAGATTTCGTAAAGTTCCCGATAAATAATACCCAATCATGAGTCTCCTTAGATCATTTTTATACTTAATTGCTGGTCATCATCAGACCTAAGAGTATGGACTCCAGTTTATATAATTTTAAAAGTTTGAGATGAATTAAATGCTTCAAACTAGTTTTTGATATGTGTAATATTTTATAAGTAATAAATAAATAAATAAAATATATAAATAAATAACTGCAATTACTTATGCCTGAAAACTATTTACTATTTATTGTTTAACTTTTTTCAGATATACAATAGTTGATACTAATTATGTTGGGTACCTAGGTAAGATACATAGGTGGGTACCTAACCTAAATAAGTTGAAAAAGTATTTTTAAAGCCAGCTACCTAGGTAAATAGGTAAGCAAGGTACTTATGCCTAAGCTTGTTAGTAGGTACGTAGGCTACCTACCTAAAATTTACCTATGTACGTAGGTAGGTACATCTGATTCGAGCCACACGAGTAGGTACGTACTGCACACCATCGACATTCAATGAGTTCTGTTGAACAGCTTGTGACTTCTTGGTATCAAGTAGCTAGTATCCTATAGGTAAGCCTACCTCCTACCTACCTAGGTAACTTATCCTTCATTAAACAGCGTCAGACTCCAACAGGTAGGTAGGTAAACGTTCGCTAGGCAATGCAGTAAGTAGGTAGGTAAGTATGATATCTTGTAATAAAAAATAAACATTATACTTAGTCAATTGTGACTATACTTGAATCTGTGTCACTAGAAGCACCTCGGGAAGCTTGTACTAATTTTTAGATAATCTGTTACGCAAAATGTAAGTGTAATAGTAACTAGTAGCGCATCTGTAATTCAAAATAATTCATTTCTCACTTACTGTTTCATAGACTAAATCGTGATCACTCCACCCCGTAGATTTTAGCATCCGGAGAAAAAATGTTTGCTAATGTGGTTTGCTAACATCATACACTAAAGTTTTTTTTAATCCAAAAAATGTTGTTCGGTACCTATAGCAAAAAAGTACTCTGTGGGTATAGCAGCGCCGATACACTTTTGCACAAGACTATACAGAAACCAATAATGCTATAGTATAAATTTAAGAATGTAGGCGCCATGTATATGACGTTCGCTTTTTAACAGTCATTTGAATTTAGCCGGTTAACCACCAATATGGGTTAGAAAATGATTCTTGTAGGTTATTTATCGATATCTTTATAATTATAGCATAGCATAAGCTGAAATTTCGTGTGCATATATTTGAGTATAGGCTCTAATTCCTAGCAAAGAATCAGTACGACAGCTTTAGAGGAAATGGGTGTATTTCGGGGTCAAAATAATGACATCTCTGGTCAATTTTAAAATCGTTATTTCTCGTAAACCACTACAAATAGATATAAGAAACTTCGTCAGCAGTTGCAGCGTAATAAGAGGTACAGAATGACACTTTCAATAGGTTCCTCAGTGTAATGGTTAGTGAGCTAGGAGTGGTTTTAGATTTTTAATAAAAGCCTTATAAGTCGTGAATGAAGCCTTTTATTGGAAAACAAGAGCTGGCACAAATTTTTAAATATAAATACCTTTGTACTGACCAAGTTTCATGATTGTGCGCCCAGTAGTTTCGGAGATAGCAAAACGTTACTCCAGCAAAAACTGGAATAACTCTGAAGCCCTAGGAGGCACAAATTCAGGAATGGGGGCACTAATTGGCACAAATTCTAGCCCCTTTTAAGCTAACATTAATTCGGCTAGCTCAACCAGGAACGAAAATCAACCCAGCAAAAACGTTACACCAGCAAAAAGTGAATTTCTTGAATAACTCCAAAACGGCTATAGGCACTAATTTAAAACTTGGGGCACAATTACAGGGCAGTAGGCTCTAATTATCTGCATTTTTAGAATTTTCAGATTCAACACTTTTTTGCTGGAGTAACGCACACGTTTATTTACCTAAGTACCTATATTGTTCTTTTTGTAAGCGCAAGAGTGTGTAGAAAAAAAACGCGCTTTTCGCTTTTTTAGTTTCTTTCGTTGAGTCTCGTTCGTTTTTTCCTCTGACTACCCTCTTTGGCATACAAAAAGAGCTATCGAGAAACAAAGTTCACCATGACTCAGCGAAAAACTAATCTAGTCTTTTTATAATATTTCATGCGTTAGGAGGCTTACCTATAATTAAGATTTATGACGTATGGTATTCGAAACACCTAATTAAATGTAAGTTTTACTTACACAATATGACCAGTTTATTTGGTAGGTAAGTAGGTGGGATTTGCTACGAACCTGCCTATCTACCCATCTTGGGTACCTTCCGTAGGTATATCTTCTGTTTGAAAATAGTTCTACCTACCTTAATGTTACCCATAAAATGGTACCTACATAAAACTCTAGGTAATGTAGATTTTTGTCACGAAAATTAATTGTAATTGATATGAATTTATTCGCATACTTACATTTTAACTAGGTACTTAACCTACGCATATTATTTTATTTTTCTCTAAAATAAATTTTCAAAGTTTGACCGAGTTTTTCTAATAATAAATACCTAAGTACAGGTACTAGGTACCTATTACTTATCAAACCTCTATTGTTGGTAAGTACTTTTAGGTAGGTACCTACCTACATTACTAGGACCCACCTCCCTCCCTACGTCTAATCAGTACTAGCATGGACTAAATATGTATATTAGTTCATGGTACTAGGTACCTACCAACTTAGTTGTAGTTTTGGACTCATTGTTGTAGTCTAGTATATTAGGTACCTATAGGCTATAGAAGAGCTATTAAGTTCCTAGGTAAAAGGTATCTTAGGTACAAAACGAAAACCTAAAAGAGTTACCTATTATTATTTTAAACTAGCATTTATGTTATCTACTTTTTAAAAAGTGTCAAAAGTGGTGGTGCTTTGTTTGTTACATTGATAAAAAAGTTATTGAATGCTTGAGCTATACCATGTGGGTCCGCGAGAAGCTGACCATCAGGAATGATTTGACTGATTGTATCACAAGATTGAGTAGTATCAACTTTATCCTTGATAATTTGCCAAGACGCTTTACATTTATTCTTAGATTTTGACATAAGTTTATGGTTCATGTTGGCTCTCGATGTATCAACGCACCTTCTTAGAAGATCACTGTATTTTTTATATTTTAATTTCAATTCAGATGACTTATTATGTTTATAGTACCGGTATCGTAGCCCTCGTTTGTGCTTACTACCTTTTCTTATACCTTTTGTTACAATACAAAACGAGCAGTACCTACCTACCTAAGTATATTTTTTGTTAGACTTGTGAGTCCTGAAGTAGGTAAGTAGGTAGCTGCTATCAAATAAAATGTAATATGTACGCAAAGATGTACATAATTAGGTATTACATGCGTAATATGTATGATAAATTATCATTATTTGGATTTAAAGTAGTCCATTCATGGGATTTATTCCGCCTGATACCACATCATCCCCGCTTCAAAAAAATAAAAACCCGCTACTTGCTAAGCTGTCATGCGTCGGTTATGTCACTGTCATCTTGGCTTGGCAGTGACTGCTGCACTACTTGTAAAAATACAAACTGTAAAACTGGCAACTCTTTATAAAATATAACAATTCAGTGGCCCGCCGCTAAAGTAAATTTGTCGCCAGGTTCAGCTTTTCTTCGCTAATATAAGTACTATGATCGTACTGTTTTATTAGTAATAATATTCTTGATTACCTAAATAAATTAAAAAATAAGGACTATGTTCTTAGCTATTAAAAAATTAAGCATTCGAAAGATTTCGTTGAATTTTTTTGTTAAAAAAACAAATAAAAATGATAAAATGTTTATTACCCATTAATGTACACGCATAAAAGTTTATACGTGTTATTTATTACAAAAACAGAATTGAAGGAAACAGAAAATAATACCTTTGAAATGAAACCTGTGAAATCTGGCATATTTTTTAGTCTAACTAAAATAATATTCCGGTAGCGGCAACACTTTAACCAATGTTTACAGTGTTTAATTTTTTTTTTAAATTTATTTGCAGGGTTTTGTCGCTTAGCGACTATATAACCCTATTATAAACATCATCTTAATATAACAACTACTATACCTGACACAGAACACTAAATAAAAACAGTTATAGTGATGCATGTAAACATTATGTGGCGCCCATGGATGTAACGTGGCGCCCTCATTCATTTATTTTCTACTCCTTATGCTCGAACATAAATAACTTAAAGAAAAAAACACATTGTTCATATAATTCATTTATATTTATTATTTATTTTCCTATTCTATTCAGACTTAGGTACAACTTTGTTGTTTTTCTCTATGCTTTTCAATCGTTCTATTTCTAATCTGTTTAATACCTTTGATAGCCTGTGCTTTACTAATCACTAAATTCACACTAGTACCATTTTTACTCTGTAGTTACATCTGAACGAAGCATAGAATGAATCGACCAATCAGGAGCAAGTACATCAATTCCATGGTTGTACATTCCACGGGCGTGCATTCCCTACACGTGTCGGGAATGCACAACCATGGAATTGATGTATCAGTTTTTTTTTTTTTTTATACATGAATTCCATGGTTGTGCTTTACCGGGCTGTGCAAAATCGGGCTGTACAAACTCAGCACGTGTCAGGAATGCACGACCGTGGAATTCACGTACATTATACATGAATTCCACGGTCGTGCATTCCTGACTGCGCTTTCCACGGCTGTGTTTTGACAGGCTGTACATTCCATGGTTGTACAATAACCGGACCCGAAATGACGGACAGCCGCTGGCCATCTATGTTTAAAAGAAAAAGAAGAAAGAAACCAAACTTTTGTAACAAATTTATAATTTTGTGTGATTTTGTGGAATAAAGTACCTAGGTATTAAATAAATAAAATAAACTTTATAACTGTTTTTATCGAGATCCATAGAAAAAAAATACTCTCTAACACGAGATCTATCTCAAGATCTAGGTATCTATTTAATATTATATTCCAATAAGTACCAAAAGAGCTGCAAATAAAATATCATAGTAGGTAGGTAGGTACATAGCGCTTGCATTGGTTGTCCTTGTCGTCCATCGTACGCATTTGAGCCGTTTGGCGCGCGTTTGGCTCTACACAGGTTGGTTCTAGGAAGAATAGTTACATTACACCGGTTACACGAGCCTCGTTTTTCTGACACGAGCTAGGTACCTACCTACCCACCGAAAACGGCGGCGGCGCAGCGGCGGCGGCGGGGGCGCCAACCTTGGAATTTAGTGTTGATGATGTCATCTTGATAATGGATTCCACTGCGAATTCTCACTCCTAAACTCCCCACAATTTAATTGGCGCCCCAATCCTCTGAATTCTGATAGTTTTGCTTTGCGTTGTTCGAGTCGGTCGTGCGGTGCGTGCGTGCTGCGACGACGCGCGACGCAACAACGAAGCGACAGCGCGCGCGAGTAATTAAATAACAAATCGTAAAAGCACTGCTTCTTTTACGACAAGAGAACTGAAGGCAGAGATATATATCCAAATATGTTAAAAAGGAAAAAAAATCGTAATGATATTTGGAGTGTGGAGGTGGAGGTGAAAGGAAAGAAGCTCGTCCCGGCTGATATTGTGCAAGGTAGATACCAGTATTGCATATTCTTTGGTAGGTACCCACCCACCCATGCCAATCTAGGTAGGTACCTAACTATCATAACACAACACCACATCTAATCTACCTACTAAGCACGAGCTAGGTACCTACCTAGTTAAGTAGTTCGAACTCCGAATCATGTTTTGCTAGCCCGAAGTAGGTAGGTTCCTACTCGTAATACTCCTAGAGACGAGCCCCATTATACGTAGACATAAAACCCACACACAAACATTTTGTTCTTGGTAGGGGTCAAACCCACGACCCACAGCACGGAAGGCAGCGCTATTACCATTTCAATTTCAATTTATTCAGAAAATAAAATAACAACAGAACCTTTTCTATGGCGTTATTCTACTTAACATTAACTTAATACTAAAAACACGGTATTAAAACCGACCAACATTAGCGCCATGAACTTGCCTGTGTCGCCATGGACACAGAACACCTATATCCTAGCGAAGACATGGATCGCGTTTACACCGTGCAGCCGTAGGCACCTCCCACCTACAGGCACAGGTCTCACGAAATGACTAGAAACCTTTGTTCCTCAGATCTTAAGTCCGACGACCCTGCCACCAAGTTAAAAGCAGTTGAAATTACCCTCAGTGCATTGAAAACTCGGCTCTTCTTGATGGTGGAAGCTGGAGTTATAAGCCCACTAGTTGAAGCACTGGACACTGATAAAAAGTTAGTGACCTTCAATCATTTAATTACCTAATAATTATAGACTAGGTACCTAATAAAATTTAATTGTGGCATCTAATGAGTTATCCGTCCGTCTGCCGTGGCCGATTATCTCAGTAGGTAGACTCTACTCTACCTAACTATATCGACATGAAAGGAGATCATTCAGACGCCATATATATTTGGGCTATATCTTGCCGGCCAAACAAAAATATTAATTATATTCTGTAAGCGCTCGTTTCCTCTATTCGTTTCAAATATATTCGTGGGCACTGGACACGTAGATAGTTAGGTAAGTATATAAATAGTCGATGATAACATTATCTAACTTATTTGTTTATCCGTTTGATTTAATTTTTTGACAGGCGTCATGGCTCAGTCGGTAGTAGCTCTGCCTTCCGTGCTGTGGGTCGTGGGTTCGATCCCCACCGAGAACAAACATTTGTGTGTTGTAAACATAGATGTTTGTTCTGTGTCTGGGTGTTTCTATGTATTATAAGTATGTATTTACAAAAAAAAAATGTATGTATGTATTCTATCAGCCATCTAGTTCCCATCGTACAAGCTTTGTTTAGTTTGGGACTAGAAGGCGTTGTGTTAAGTGTCCGTGAATATTTATTTATTTATTTATTTATTATTATTAATTACCTAAATATTTTTCTCACTTCCACAGCTCTGACCTTCAGTACAAAGCTGCGTTGTGCCTCAACAAAATATGCTTTGGAAGTCATATAGACACTGCAGCTGTTGTTGATGTAAGTAAGAACCGGCCAAGTGCAAGTCGGTGTAAGTACCTCTACACATAGTAATATAGGTAAAGTAGGTACCCTTAATATCAAAAAGTTCCAGAGTCACGGACCCCGGCTACCACACCGAGTAACATTTTTATGTCATCGGGAGTTTTACCCATTCGGGCGTCTGTGTTCCCGAATGACTATAATTTGGAAGTTTTCAAGAGTAGAGTGAATAGGTATCTTCTAGGTAGCCGTGCTACATCGTCGACCACATCATTGCTTAACATCAGGTGAGATTGTGGTCAAACGGCTGCCTATATTATATAAAAAAAAAACCTATTACCTGTATAAAACAACCGGTTTATTAGTCTTTTTAACCTGTCAATAGGTAGGTACCTACTTCTTCTAATAAATTCCGCACTGTAAGGTTTAGGAGGAGGACTAAAACGCTTTTATCTCAGGAATGACTAGGTATTTGGTTATAGTGGTTTTATGATCTGGGATTTAGAATAAATTACCAAAGGATCCGTTAACCGAAACTTCCGGAAAAAATGGTGAAACGCCGATTATTTTATTTGTCTTACCCGCTTGATGTTGAACTTTCATCTAGGCTGGAGCCATCCCGAAGTTAATACCTCTACTGGCGCTGACTCGGCCTGAATTGCGGGAGCTGGCTGCTGTTACTCTGGGAAGCATAGCAGGAGCTGGACCCACCATCAGGTACCTAGTGGTTATCTACTGATGAAGGAGTGTTTGTAACTTTGCGTATTTTACGATTTACATTTCTGTGTCATGCTAATAAAATTATGATTATTTTAATCCAGGGACAAAGTTTTGGGAGACGGAGCACTATGGGCCATGTTACCGCTCATGCGACCTAGCATGCCCTTGACCCTTCTCCAAGCAGTTGTCGGGGCCTATAAGAACATGTGTAGGTAGGTAATCTCACCTACTTTACTTATGCCGGGAACAGATGTAACGTTTGTTGATAAGGAAATCGTTACTCAAGCATAGATTTGAGTGGATTTTCATATAAAAATTTATGCTTTAATAGCACTTACAAACTAAAGACCACAGAATGTGCAACCATTTATAGCGCTACGGTAAACTAGCAGTATCACCCAACGTGGGGCAACTGGCACTCAACGTGGGGCAACTGGCACCCAACGTCGAGTAACTGGCACCCAACGTGGGGCAACTAGCATTCAACGTGGGGCAACTGGCACCCTACGTGGGGCAGCTGGCAACCAACATGGGACTTACAAGCTACACTCAGTGTTAAATACATGCAATTTCATATTTATTTACAGTAATCAACGAGGTAAAAACATTGTGGACCTCTATTTGGTGTTTCCGGCTCTCTCTCACATTACGGAGTTGCTGGCCGAAGATGATAAATATGTACTGGGTAAGTTTATACCTACTTACAAACTCAACACAAAATGGTATATTTAGCGTTTTACATTATTTTTTTCTTAACCTGCTTCACAGACAATCAATTATTATGTGTCAAGCTCTAATATTACTTATGTTCAGAAAACTGTCGGTAATTATGCATACTAATGAAATAAATTAATTTAACATATTTTGGTTACTTAGTAAGCGTTGTGTGAAATGTCCATGAATACTTATTTATTTTAAATAAATAAAAAAAGCGGAGATGGACGAAAGCGGTCACAGAATGGTGGCCAAGGGATGCTCCTAGCTAGAGCAAGAGGCCGACCACCTGCTTGATGGTCAAATGACATCGTACAACGAGCTGGAAAAGGCTAAGACTCGCAAGGGACCGGAAAGAAAGAGGAGGCAGTGGGTGCAAACGGGCTGAAATGATAATGATGATAATGAAAAAATACAAGGAAAATTAAGGTGGTTTTATCAACTGAGCTGTATTAAAAAAGCATGTTTTACTGTGCAGAAGACGCGTGCGTAGCCGTTAAATATCTAGCGGAGGGTCCCGAACAGTACACGGACACGTTGCTTGCGGTCCCCAAACTAACGGAGCGACTCGCAGCGCTCTTAGATCGCGGCACGCCCTTCCTAAAGATTACCATTCTCAGTGTGTTCAATAAAATGCTTGGCGGTACTGAAAGACAGGTAAACGTTTAACATTATACATTAAGCTGTAAACAGAAAGCTATTTTTATTTATTGAGAATTTTCAACAAAAGATCCTAGGTACTTACATAAACTAACAAAAGTTTCATCTTACATTAGTACCTAGGTATTTAATCTAATGTTCATATATACATATATATATGTACCTACATATTATACATATATCATATTAATATAATTAGGTAATGTACATTGGTACCTTACCTCCTGGTCCATTGGTCCTTTCTCAGGCTCTAGACTTTCTGTGTACCAAATTTAATTCAAATCGATTCAGTAGTTTTGGCGTGAAAGCGAGACAGACAGACAGACAGACAGAGTTACTTTCGCATTTATAATATTAGTATATGGATTTAATTAATATAGTTAGTTAAGTTTGGTTAGGTAATGTAAATCTAACCAAGTCCCAAGTTCTCATTTGATTTTGTATATTAACTAACATTACTTACAGCAAAATAAATGTTAGCATTCAAAGTTATATTTAATTTTCAGAGGGAAATGTGCGTGAATGCGGGTTGTACGGACAATATCGTTGGACTTCTGCATTGTCGAGACAAAGATATATCCAAGGTACTTAATCCTTACTGCCAATCTCTGACTCACAAATCACAACTAACTTCATGTTTGTCTACAATCCGCTGACTGCACAGAAGGCGTTGAAGTACATATTTTTAGGTCCCGATTTGTATATCAAATTTATGATTTCGATTTCGCGACTGATTTATTGGCCGAAATAAATCTGGAAGAGATCGCTATTGAGCGCTAAGGCCGCCCATTGTACATTTAATGCAACCTGTTTTGTTTTATATCATAAGAATATGTTTCGGTGTTCTTTATGTACAATAAAGCGTTTTTCATTCATTCATTAGGTATTTTAGTTGTATAAGAGTAGGAATTTGTAGGTTTTACCAAAATCGATTAGGTAGGTGGGTATGCAGTAGTTGTTTCACAAATTATTTTGTGGTTTAGATGGCAAGTGAAGCAACGCAGAAACTCCTTCTCATCGTTCCGGAAAAATTCAGAAAACTAGTTTTGCACCTACTGGAAGTACGTCGTAAGAAAGGCCACAAGCATACTGCTGCGTGAGTAATAATAAATCTAACATTACAGTTATATATATCTACCTACATACATAATAGGCAGTTGAATATTTTGACATTCTTTAAAGCTGCGCGTCGACTGCGTCGGAATAGGTGCGCGCGGAGCGCGGGGAGCAAAACCTAACGGCAAATAATGCCGCTGCAATGCACGCAGTCCCATACAAATCAATCAATACTACAATATAATAGGTACTATAAAAAGTTCTGACACATAGTTTGGAACTAGAGAGCTTTGTGTGATATGTCCAAGAATATAAAAAAAAACTGAAAAAGAAATTCGCCTGCAATGGACGCAAAGCTTAATACCGACATCAATAATTGGATGTTTATTTTTTTAAACCTGTAAGTTTAGATAATGATAAATAAATATAAATCGGTTATGTTTTCCTTTAGGTCACAGATTAAAAATTTGATGGAAACTTACCAAGAAGACGACGATACTGAGACAGAGCATCTGCAGATTCTGCAGACGAAAAGTATAGAGCAGGTAAGTACATACATAGATACCTACCTACATACTAAGAGTTTTTTGTAATTATAATTGCCCAGGTCTCTTTTTGAAGTAATAAATACTTTAAATGGTAAAAATTACGAGTAGGTATCTACATTTTATACAATGTTATCGTTCCAGGCTGGGAACAACGATATTGTGGCGATCCTCGGCTCAAAGATGAACAGTTTGGACATGGTCGATAAGGTAAAAGAGTTAAATAATAATTACCTATTTTATAATCATATTTAACAAAGATAGCACAGATCATGATAATACTATACATACTAGAGATACCTCACAATCGGGGAAAATATATATACCTACGGAAACTTTATTTCCGTATGAAGTCACAGGTTCGTACGTACCTATCTATCAACTGATTCATTATGATGCCGGCTTTCGAAATTCTAAATACCCTTGAAAATAGGTTTCTTGTTGTGTGAAATGTCTATGAATATTTCTTAATTTATTTAGTTAGCTCCTTCCTAAGTAAAATACCTCATTTTTACAATGGATCTAGTTTATTTATAACCTTTTCAGGTGATGAACAATGATGTTGAGAATCTCGGCTTGGAGATGGAGCACTTGGACATGGTCGATAAGTTAAACAAGCATTCACAATCTATCACACTTCGGAATTAACGTCACTACAGTTTTAACCGCCAAAACTTGCAAATATATACTTATTATCTAATTGTAGATCGTAGTAGGTAGTACCTAGACCAGTTTTTCGTATAATATTTTGGGGCCACAGATGGGCCACCCAGACTTGACTAGGGTGAAATAGATGCTGTTTTTTTTTAATCTAGGTTAAGAAGAAATTTCCTATAGGTATAACTATAACAACTAATAATATTCACGGTTTGACAGGTAGTTTATATCGAAAATAGTAATAGTGTTATCATATTCAGTCTGCTAGTGCTGTTATACAGGTCAGAGCTCGTAGTCTGAGTTTTGTTGTTTATTTTATATGGAGAAACTCGCAGTTTTTGTATGGAGAAAAATTGTTTGGAAATCTTCCGCTGGAGGCGCTTATCGGATTTTCATACAAAATATCTCACAAGTCGCTTCTCGATGAACAAAATACAACTCAGACTAGGGGCTCTGTACCTATGTAGGTAATATGATCTTACACTTCACTATTAGGTTTTAATGTAAAAGTTGCAACACTATCTGTCAAAGTTTGAATATTACTAGTTATTTGTTACGCGTAAGCATAGCTTTAATTTTTCCATTTCCATTTTTGTCCCTAACGAGCCACCTCTCGATATAACAAGCAAAAGACGAGCTTCTCCGAAATACTAAACTATTACAAACCAAAGTAAGAATACCACCAACTAAGTTTTACCTAAATTAGTTTTTATATTTACTCGTATAGGTACGTAGATTAATTAATACTTGTAAGTAGGTACATTTACTTTTAAATCCTACGGGAGAAAAAATTGTTAGTTTATTTATAAGTTTAAAAATGAGTAAGGAAACCAATGTTGCCTAGGAACCTTCTGGCTTCATCATCAGATGATGGTGTTCACTGGGTTTTTTCTAGTGTAGGTATATAAACACAACTCAAAAGTCAGTTATTTTTTCCAGTTAAGTTAGTTTTAAAACCAAAATGATTTTGATGAAATTATGGGGCCAAAAGAATTTTCCAAATCGGGTAATGGTACCTATCGATTCTTTTGTTGCATTTCTCCATTGAGGAAGTATTACTAGCGTATAGAGAAGCTATACCAAACCAAAAACGTGTCGCAACTTGAGGCGAGCGCGCCCCGCCCAAAGACAAGTATTTGCTGCAGCGCTAAAAGATTAGATGTCGTCTAACCATACTATCAAAACATGCAGCGCTAGATCGCTAATAGAGTATAGTTTTCTCGCGACCAAAACGTCGTAAGCGCCATGAATTTCGGGGCGCTTACGCGTTTCGTTCAACATAGTGTAACAAAATGTCGCTCTCATAGATTTTTTCACCGCAGAAGGGACACTTCAGACAGCTTTTGTACATACAAAACTGAATTTTAATGCAGTACCTATGAATATTATATTTCAAAACGTGAAAAAATGTACAGTAAATTAAAATGAATTGTTAAGCGTTTAAAATCATTGGTTTTAAAATAAATTGGTATTTTATACAAAAAGTAGGTACATACCTACATAGGTACCTATTTGCACTAACTAGACCCCACACCTTATCTCACTCTGCCATAGCATTAAAGAAATATAGGTATAGTAAAGCTTTATATAATGACGATTTCAAAAGATAGCTACAGTACCTACTACATATTACTGATCAGACAGACGGCATAGGCCGAGTAATATGAGTTCAAAATAATTAGTTAAACCTTAGTCACCAACCCTTAGTAGGTATCCTAAACATCCCATCTGTACGATGCACTTTTCATAATCTATGATTTTCAAACAAAATGTCCGTACAATAGAAAATAATCTACAAAAATTAATTTTGGTTAGTTCTAGTTAATATTCTGTTTACTTACCGATGATAAGTCACGCCACTATCTTTTTTTTTCACAGTCGATTGGTTTTTACACGTTTTTAAAACGCAAGACGGCATTTTGAATTACTTTTTATTCGCATGCGGTCACGATGGTTGTTGGCGAGCGACTAAATGAGTTGTTGCCGGTCGGCAACAACTCATGGCGCAAACTTGTTGTTCGCGGCGTCTGTTCCATACGCTAGTAATATTAATTCAATGCATTTCTCTAAACTATTTGACAGCACTAAAAATGTTGCCGTCCCTTTCTCGTAAACTGAAACGACAATGACGGATATAATTTTAGTGCTGTCAAATTAGGTTAGTTTCGAAAAATGCAACAAGAGAATCGATATCAATGACGAAGCTAAATAAATATAATTGATGGAGAAACATAAAAACATTAAATATGTACAACCGAATTGAGAATCTCCTCCTTTCTAAGTCTGTAAAAAGCTCGAATTAGGTACCACCTATCTTATATTTTTCTTTTTTTTCATGTAATTCCCTAGGTACCTCATAAAAATATGCTTACTAAAGTGAGAAAATACTCGGAATAGACCTACTTAGTACTCTTGAGTTTATTTATATTACCTATGTTAGGAACCTACTACTTATTTTACTTGTACTTACCTCAATCTATGTCATAGAAGATAGATAGGAACCTACTAAGTAGGTCTGTAAGTGTTAAAACTTACTGGAATAAAATACTCAGTCTCGATAGTAAGGTACCTACCTACATAGGTACCTACCTAGTACAAACTGATTATGTTATGACTAGTGATTATTTTGTTACTATCTGCCAAAAATGTTATTAAATTTTTACAATAAGAATTTTTATATTTGCATACGTAGGTACTAAGTACCTATGGAAACTAACTAGGGTACCTAGTTAATAAGTTGGTATAGTTGTGGTTGGGTACCTTTTACAAAACTAGGTATGTGATATTACCTATATTTAGGATACCTACTATGTAGCGCCTACCTAGACGACGGACTCGTGGTCACACCGGTTTGCTACACACAGTTTTCACTATTTTAAAGATTTTTTGTACTTAAAACTATGTGTTTCATTTATGTTACTTCCACGATACCTTTGTTATACCTACAACTACAATGATGGAACAAGCCGATAATAGTAACAACTGCCTATAACGATACATTCACTCACGCAGCACATCCACTAAGGACGTGCCTTGTTATTCAATTCACTGCGCCCATATCTCTAAGACTTATAGGCTCATGTGCTTGAAATTGCACCTGCAACCTGCACCCATACTCAAATCAGAACATTGCGAGCATCACAGCTTGGCGGCAGTTATATTACTTCCTGGATGAACTCATAGAGGAGATCTTTACAAGAAGCTCTACTGTACAATCTTCAGATTTGAAACATGTGGTGTAAAAAGAGCACCACAACCTACGTAAAATCTTCCAGCAAGTGCACACCACAGCACACCTAAAAATTATCAGGCGGCGGCGTAACAAAACGGCCCTTTTCGGTTTCTCTCGAGCATACAGTTTACGATAGCAATATAAAAAGTAGCTAAGATGGTAGGTAGGTACCTAGGTACGTTAATCGAGAGCTAGACTAGGATGGCAGGTGTTACACGAGGCTCGCACAGCGCCTGTACTTTGCCTACTAGCTAGTATTGATCGATTAGCACAGCATCTAGCTAGCCCAGTGAGAATACTGCGACTCACTGGTTCATTCAGTAGCCTCTCAGTGTTGGAGTCAGGAGCACGCGTCCCGAATAACACTCGTGTAAGTGTCATGACAATGCATTAGCTAGCGTAAATCCGAATTGTAGGATTAGTGGTAGAGTCAGCGGTGACTATTTCGTCACATCCAATCGAAATCGTCACCGGTTCAGTAACCACTGGGTGTTGGACCTTGCGTCGCGCTTTGCTCTCATGTAAGTCTCAATGAAATATGCACAAAACAAGTACCTCCATCATACAGGCAAGTCAATTATTTATTATACAATAGTTACCTGGCTCACTACGGTTTTGTTAAATCTGTTTGTGCTTGGTTTCAGCCTAGGTTTGCCTTTAGAAAGGATGTTTTCAAAGATGTAACACTTGGAAAAACTGATTTTGTGCTTATGTAGGTAAGTTACGACGTAGGTACATGCCCCAAGGTAAACAAACAGCATAAAAGAATAGAGCAAGTAGGTAAAGTACTTACTACTTTACCTAGTTCCTTAATTTAATTGTTTTCACACCGTCTGCGGAATTGTGTGAAACCGGCTTCATAAATAAAATGTCCAAATAATTATTTTTTATGTAAGTACTTACCTAGAGCCTACAATTTTTAATTGAGATTTAAGAACAAAGGAAAGTGTCAGACGTGCTTGGAAAGATAGTCGTTATACATCTTTGTTTACAGCATAATATGTAGGTAAGTAGGTAGGTAGAGACAGTTCGGCGTTTTCGGAAGAACTCCCTGAAGATAAGGTGGGCTCTCTTGAGTTTAGGCGCATGGTTTTTGGATCCTAATCTTATCCACACCATAAGTCCAAGCTTACAACGATTTCGTTTAGATTTCAGAACTTGTAAAATACAATTTACCCGAAACATAGGTATAAACATCCATAAATTAAGGAAAAGAAAATAATTAAGTCATAGCGTGCGATGTAGCGATAACCGCGCGAACAATGCTAAATGAATCTAATGATATTGTCAAAAAAAAATAACCTATCTGATGTTAGATATACGGCACTAGTACCCACAATAGAGGTAGGTAATAGTAACAGGTGTGGTAAAAAACACAAGGGCGTGCTTCACCTATTGGTCATTGTTGTCATTTCTGGAATATTCTGGCGGGAAACCGGTCGAGTCACTCGCACAGGATATGTTTCATTAAGCACCATTATTGTGCCGAGCGCTCCTTGAGTCCTTGCACAATCGTTTTAATTCCCGGACCATCTCAAACTGTTCCAAGATCTACCTTCTTCTGGAGTCAAGGGCATGGGGGTTCCTTTTTCATAATCTATGAAAGTGGAATCGATTACAGACTGGAGTTCAGGAACACGAGTAGGTTGGGTAGTTTGTTAGGTGATCAATCACCGAGTAGGTAGGTATGTGAAATTGACTAAATTATAATAGATATCACGTAGGTAACATTAAGTGGTACCTAGTAGTAATAGTTTGGTCTGTGAATAACATGCTTAGTTATGTTTAACCACCCGAGATTGTGTATCAATTCACACGCCCCCGCGATCATTATCACTCAACACTACTAGGTAATTGATAACTCGTGCAGCTAAGCTCATAGAGGTTTTCTTTTCTTTTCAGGTGTAACATGAAAACCTAAAACTAACATCATGGATCGCTTCACGGCTCTTGCTTTCTACCTCATGGCTACAGGATGTGTATCCGGGTTCAATGGAGACAGCTTCGAGCTGGAGTGCCCTGACGAATGTGACTGTCACTACTTCAGGATCAACTGGGTGACGGATTGCTCGGAGAGCAACCTCACAGAGGTTCCATACGATGAACTCAGTCTGAGCGTCTACATTTTGGACCTGAACGGGAACAACATAACAAGCTTGAAGCCATTCCCGAGTGATATTAAAATGAGAAGGCTACAAATAGCGGATAATCGACTCACGAAGGTGGAGAAGGAATCATTCAAAGGGTTAGAGTATCTGATTGATGTGGACTTGTCAGGGAACAACATCAGCTACGTCGACCCAGAAGCTTTCTCGTAAGTACTACTTACCTACCATTCTTCTGAAGCTACATCCAGTAGTTATTGCAGCACTTACAGTAGGAATATAATCATCATTGTTTAATCTACGTGCCAACCAACTCTATTGTATTATGCGACTATGAGTCATCCAACCATAAGTTGACCTACCTACCTGCTGTATTGTTTACCTCGGGTACATTTTCACATAGACGTCTATTATTCGCTCCATAAACATGACATTCATCCACCACACAATGCGTACTGTGCTGATGATAAAATTGTTCAAATTGCTCGTGATCTTGTTAGGGCACGGCAAGAGGACCAATTGCCGCCAACTACTGCCAATATTAGATAATGGTCACACAACGAATGCAAATTGAGTTTTGCCCGTTCCGACCGAACACGCCACTTGTTTGTTTACGCGCATGACTTTACGAGCCCACTTTTTGCTCCAATGGCAGGCCATAAATCATACAAAGTTGTAGGTATTATATTATGCATTTCTGTACTTTCCAGTGACTCCCGTGGACTACTAAATGTGGAGCTTCAAGACAACCCAATAAGTGTGGTGGAAGGCCCGTTCCTGATTTCTGCCACGTTGCAGTACCTGGATATCAGCTCTTGCAACCTCAGCGCCATCAACTCGCAGTTCTTCGATAACATCACTACTCTTAATACCGTCGACATGTCAAACAACCCCCTTGTAACGATAGAGGCTGGAGTTTTCGATGTCCTCACCAGTCTAGAAAATCTTAAACTCAACGACTGCAAACTAAAGACTATATCAGAAAACGCATTTCTAACCTCTGTGAACCTTAAAAACTTAGAACTAGCCGGCAACAGCTTAACCGAAACAGACTGGCCTGAAGTTCTAGGGAAATTAATCAGACTGGAATACTTAAACTTGAGAAAATCCGGCCTAACTTCCTTGTCTGAAGATACTTTTTCGAACTGCACCAATCTAGTTTCACTCATTTTGGCTGACAACGAATTGCGGGATTTAGATGTCGCAGCTACGCTGGGTAACAGTGTTAATCATTTGGAGTTACTGGATCTTTCAAATTGTAAAATACAGGGCCCGATTTCAGGTGACGCTTTTGCCAATGCGACTAGACTAAAAAGCTTGTACCTTTCTGGGAATACTCTCTTTGCTCCTGATTTACGAGAGGCGTTGGCTCCGTTACCGAAAATAGAAAAACTATTTATGAGCAACTGTGGACTGCGGAATCTTCCCGACAACTTTAACGTTTTTGATAATCTTCAAGAACTCGATATTTCTCATAACCCTCTGGTCAATGTATTTACGAGACTATTAGCGCCACTAGAAAATCTAGAGTACCTTAACATGGGGTACAGTAATTTGTCTTTGATTGGTCCAGATTCGTTTTCAAAGATGACTTCAATGAAAAGACTTGTACTTTCCGGTAACGACTTGCTCTCTCTAGAAGCAGGTTTGTTTGGAAATCTGACGCAACTGACTACTTTGGAGCTCGAGTTTTGTGGCCTGAAGAGACCATTGAACGCGAATGCTTTTTTCAAGAACTTAACTTACATGGATTTGAGAGAAATCAGACTCGGTGGGAACCCTCTGGTTATTCCGGAAAAAGGACCACTGTTCCCGAAGCAACTTTCACAAGTAACGATCCTTGATCTGAGTAACTGCAATATAACATCGCTCAACGCTGACGCTTTTAAAAATACAGTTAATTTAACAGATCTGAATTTATCAGGAAACCGCATTAAATCCGAAGAAGGAAGTTTGTCGTTCCTGGAAATATTACGTCACTTAGAGAAAATAAATCTGAGCAACAACAACTTGACAACAATCGACCCTCTAGTGTTCGTCAACAACCCTCGATTGCATTCATTAAACCTGATAGGGAATCAGTTCGTGTGCGATTGCAAGATCGCTGAGATGTGGGACTGGGCGAACATGATAAAGGGCGATCTGGATGTTCTAGTTGGAGCTAAAAGCGCCGAGAAAGATATTGTCGTAAAAGGGAACAAGAAAAAGAAGCACTTGCACTGTCACTACAATGAGACCCAGCTCCGCAACAACACGACGTTGAACAAGTCAGTGCCGGGCAGAAGGCCTTTCATAAAGCCTAGGGAACTGACGTATGCGAACCGAACCTGGGCTAAGTACGTGAGAGAGTCGGGCTGCGAGCCTGTCGTGCAAATACTGCGACCCGTCGCTCTAATATCTGATTTGACTGAAGCCAGCCATGGCTTCTTACCTCCATTGATGGCCTTTATGGGTATAATGGCTACGGTTATGGTTATTGGGTGCGTTACAGGTTACATTTCGGGAAGAGCTGCGAACAATAGTGAGAGATGGTAAAAACAGCGATAGTTATAGGTAGGTATAGGTACCCAGTGAAAATAACCTATTATCGAATGAACACTATTTTTCAAACATCATTACTGCTTCCGTTCTGAATAGTTCTACTAAATCATTCTAAGTTATTTAAGAAATTACATACCTAAATGTTAACCCTATAGATAAAAAGGAAAAGAACGTACAAATTGAATCAGATGGTACTAGTCACGTTATCACGTAGCTTCAAATTAGTTTAGTGAATCATATGGTTCTGTTTCTCATTCATAGACCGCAGTCATGTAAGTTAGATAGTATAATAATATGTACTTTTTGTATTAAGTTGTATCAGTATTAAATTCTAAAAAATTAACAGAATGCTGTTTTTCATTGACCATCACAAATTTTCTTGTTTTCTTTTAACCTTCAGTCTGCGAGGCTGCGACAGGTTTCAATTTAAAGAGGTATTGCATCTCATTTGTAATCGGTTCCCTCAAGCGGTGCTCTGCGTTTATAATCGATAACATTGCTCAAGTATTCAATTACTTAAATTAAATAGAGCTAGACCACGCTTTTTTTTCAGAGTTTTGTTCAGACATGAAACTGTAAACCAAAGTCTTATGTTACATCACATCAGAAAGCATGCCGCGTTCCGCTGCAGCATTTCCCATTTTGTTTCCTGTGTGCGTAAGAACAGGGTTTCTTCAAATCCGGTAGTTAGCATGCAAAGACTGCAGAACTATTTGCATAAGTGTAACTGTCTGATACGACTATTTACTACTACTAGTTTGTATTATAAACATTTTAAAACCCCAGTTTACACCAAACATAGCTAAGAAGCATAAAAGTTGGGGTTCAAATAAAAAATAGATAGATGGTAATTTTATGTGGTTTAATTTAATTTCTTTGTATTAAATTAATTTTGGCGAATATAATACTAAAACTATTATCAACAATAAATTAGTACTAATATTATCAACTATTGTGTCCCGCGTCTAACATGCTTGTTTTCTTAATGTAAAAGTTTTCTTTGAAAATCTTTTTTCTCAAGCCGGGTTTTTCACTTTCAGGACTGTTGTTGCTCGCCATCGCGGCCAGCTCGCTGTCGAGTAGCCGGGGTATCGATATCGGTTCAAATCCGTATTGGAATTGAGGTTCTACAAAAAATGTATTACTTTTGTACCTGTGATAAGGCTGCGTTGAGTGCGCCGAGTTATCCCGGGGCACTCCTTTAGAGTAGTCAAATTCTTGCACGAAAGGAGTCGTCTCTTTAAATTGTGCGAAAAATTGATTCATTTTACTTAAATCCTGCGTTGGATAAAAATTATAAGGAATCGCGGTATACTTTTCGCTAGTCCTCTGTTTCTTGTTACTTTCATCGTCTGGTCTTTGCTGTTTATACAGTTTGTAATAATCTGCTTTATTCTTGTAATGGTCGGCCATAATCTCCGGTTTGCTGATCGAATAATCCAAGAAATAATTTTCTTTGGTTTTGTCCATATCATCCTTGTAGCTTAGGCGCGAGCTCTTTGGGAAGTTGTCGGACTGATCGTGGTATAGTTGGAAAGGAGAGTGTTTGATGTCGTAATCACCGTGTTCACTCGAAAATATGTGGCTCTTTGGGTTGTAGACGTCCTTTTCAAAGTCGACCGATTTACCATACGCCGGGAATCCGAAGGCTGCGTTCTTATATGCCCTTTCAAAATCTTTCTCCTTGTCCTCTTCTCTACCGAACATTTCCTTCAGATGGTCGTCTGAGTGTTCTGGGGTTTCTTCTTGGATTATGACCGATTTAGTCTTTTCGTGCACATGCGCTATCGGGATGTGATGATTTTGCTGCGTATGAGGTGCATCATGATTCGGCGTAGAGCTATGTTGGTGTGGTGTCGGAGACGGATTCCGGTGACGAGGTTCCGATTGCGGCTGCACGTGTTGATTCGGATTTACCTTTATGGGAGCGGAGATCCGGATCTCTTCTTCATAATCCGATAAGGGTTGAAAAGCTCCTGAACTTGTTTTGGTGTAATATTGTATGGGCTTAAACGAATGATGATCGTCATGTTGGTTGTGATGGGATCCTGAACTGGGCTTGTGGTGGTACTCTTGCTCTCTGTGCTCAGGTTTTTGCTTAGGTATTGTCTTTGAAGGTTCATGGTGTTGATTGTGATTTTCATGATGTTTATTGTGATTTTCATGATGTTGTTTTGGATGTTCCCGGTGTTGATTACGGTTTTCATTGTGTTTATGTAGATTTCCATGTTCGTTGTGGTGTTCTCGATGCTCTTTGTGAAGATGATGAGATCTGTCATCTTCAGATGACTCGTCGGAGTCTTCAGAATCATGTTGCTTCTCGTCCTTATGTTCATTTGACTTGAATTTATGCACTATATGTTTAGGACTTTCTCCTTTACCTTCATAGTGCACTTCCTTAATATGTACCGGCTCCTTGGAGCTATGGACGTATGTATAGTGGACAGGTTCCTCGTGTTTTTGCGTTCCGTATGAAAAGTGTACAGGTTCAGATTTCGTTTCTTTATTATAATTTATCGCTTGTTCTTTATAAGTTTCTTTATAATTGGGTGAGCTTATTTCGTAAGAAAATTCAGGGCTTTCGTTAGGAGTTCCATTGGCCGTTATCACCGGTTTCACAGTAGACGCTGACGGTATTTCGTCGTAGTATGAATTTTGTACCTCAACTAGAGGATATCTTTGTTTTTTCTTCGGTGCGTACTTCTTAGGTTTCACTTTATCACTTCCATTGTCGTAATGTTTAGTTTTCTGCGTTGGCTTTTGATGTTTTTTAACAGCATTTTGAGTAAACTCGGGGAGTTTATGGTAAGTGGCTTCACTTATTTTCGGCAGGAAGTGCTGCACTTGAGGCACGAGTGGGTTATCAAACGTCAACGGTTCTAGAAGACTGATGTCCAGGAGTGGTAAGGGCTGCTTAGTTTTGAGGTTGATGCGGGTCTTCATTCCGTTCATGAATGAGGTAACGGTGGTTTCTCTGACCGGGACTTTTTGTTCCGTTTTATCACTATGACGTATTATATGACGAGGGAGTTCTGAAAGTTCTTCTTCGGAGCTTTCATCCCTAGAGGCCTCCGGCAATCGCTGGAGCTTCGGCTCGTCGTTGTGATATTGCTCTTCCGACTGCGCGTTCGTATAAATAGCCTCGTTGCTCGTCGATTGAGGCTGCGCTGTAGGAGGACTAGGAGACACTGGTCGCTGTTGATTATGTATCACCTTACTTCCATAGTGAAAGTGTCCTTCTGGCACAGAATAAGACTGTCCTGGATTCGGTAATTGGATGGCAGAGCCGTAGAATTGCGAGTGTGGGACCGATTGAGGCGCAATGCTCTTGACGTTGCCTGCGTAGATACCTTGCGGGAAACCGTACTGCTGCTTGATCGGCGAGGCAGTCTGAAGAGGTTGGAGGGGCAGTCTATATTGCGAGCCGACGATTATCTGCGGCGTTGCTTGCTTGAATCCGGCAAAGGAAGGCGCAGGAAGCGGTTGGGCGAAATGCGCTGGCAGTTGCTGAAGTTGGATAAACTGTTGAGGGAAAGGCTTGAACGGTACCGACTGCGGCGCTTGGTTCGACTCCACAAATCTATTTCCGTACGAATCCTTCAGGTAAGCGTTCATGTTTTGAAAACTATAGTTCTGTTCTTTGATAGGGATGGCCCTGGACGCCGCCTGTTGCGGCGCGGCGACATGCGGCACCTGGAAGGAGTATGCGCCGTGCGGTGCACCACTGGCGTACACCCCGGAATCGGCAAAGTTGCGGTACAGTGACGCACTCGCACCGTTGAAATTGTTCGCTGCTAACGCTCCACCTATCGTGAACCAGCACAGGGCTGCGGTTATGGCCTGGGGACAAAGAGAGTCCTCGATTATACACTAAAATCACTGCATAAATGTATCAACAATAACACTGTCACTCTTATTATATTTTTTTGACAAAACGCTGGTACTTATAGAATTAATTATTTAAAAAAAAGCATAGAATTACCTCTGCTCCCATGGTCGGGACGTTGTGCGAAGACAGAGGCAGCACTGCGCGGCGCGACGCCTCGCGCGCGTTTATATCTCTTCTCTTGCAGCGGCCGCGCGCTGCGTCGACGCCACGGACCGTCTGATTGCACCCCTCATTCATACCGTAAACCGTTAGATCACTGACACCATTGATTCAATTTAATTGTCCAAGTATACAAACAAATTACTTCCGATATGATTTCAAATGTTTAGGTACCTACCTACTTAGTGGGTTATATTACATTACAACGCCAGGGGTTATGCAACGAACGACCGGCGAATGTCACAAAAAAACCCATCGATAGCTTCACGGTGCAGCGCAACGTAATAACTTTTTTACAACAGTTTCAATTTCTGCAACTCCTCTATTTTTTTTTTCTGGCGCGCAGTTACTGCGATCTAGCTTAACTCTTCTTTTAAAACAAATAAATGAATATGCTTTGCTTAGATACCTAGCCTAATGACAAGAAAAACAATTTTTTTTAATTCGCCATTCATAATAATACATATATTGTTATGTGGGTGGGCTCTACTTAAGTAAGAACCGTTCCCACACTTCCCACCAAGTTCCCTCACATTTCATCTGACAACCGGGACAATCGGGATGCAAGCTCAATTGAATAATCGTATGCAGCGAGAAAACTTTCCACTCGGATGAACAAACCAACTAAACTATGACAATACTTGAGTTGCACTGCAAACGGTTTGTCAATTTCTCACAAAAAAGAGCTTCAAGTTTATGATTGGTCGTTTAGAAATATTATTAGTTCTTAAGAGTTGTTGCTCGAACTGAATTTTTTTCCACGGCCTAAATGATATTAGAGCGTTATGCTTTTGACCTTTAATTATTGCAGGGGCCTCCTAACTCCATAGTCCAATGATTGTCAATGCTCTAATTTAGGTTTTGCGCTATTAGTCTTATAAGAGTGTTTGTTTTTACTAAGTAAATCTTCGCTCGAAGAGGTAAATTTGTGCCTAATGTTGACAACATTCTCTCCCTGTGATTTTTCAAAAGTATTTTTTCTATCTTTTCTTTCTATTCTGATACAAAAAATACTACGAACTGCCTCTCAATATACCTCGATCTCAATATACCTAGAGAGATCCAAGGTTAACGTAACTTTTGCATCGCAGATATAGCGGCTTCATCTAAAGGTGAAAATCTAGAATACTTTCATAGCCTAGTAACTTTCTTTACACAGTAGCACGAAGCGGTCACGGTCACTACCCGCCAGCTAGGGTGCATGGGCTGGAAACCCAGTGAAAGTACCTAGGTACCTACTGTTTTGTTGACATCTGATAGGTACCAGACATCTCTAGAAATCTGTTACTGTGAGAGCCTGTTGCACCATATCTGAATAACGCTATCCGTGAAATAAAAATATTTCTATTTATTTGTTTTGTTTTGAGACGGAAATATTTATAACTGACTAGCTGTGCCCGCGACTTCGTCCGCGTGGAATAGTGTCTTTGGGTACCGCCTTTTTTCGCATTAAAAAGTAGCCTATGTCCTCAGGCTCTAAACTATCTGGTGTGCCAAATTTCATTTAAATTGGTTCAGTAGTTTTGGCGTGAAAGCGCGACAGACAGACAGAGTTACTTTCGCATTTATAATATTAGTTAGGATGGTTAGCATAATCATGGGATTGACATTATCCAAGTCCAAATTAAAATCTCATAAATATGTTACGCGGCGTCTGATCGCAGTTTATCTAGGTTTGTAATATTACGATCTAGGTACTATAAAGCATGTTTACAGATTCTCATACAATCATAGACCACAAACATTACGAGACTGTAATCTATGGTTTTCTATTATGTGATTTCATAAGCGAAAGGACTAATTATATTTCATAACTGGCAACATTGGAATTAATAAATTGTGTGGTTGCGGTAGAATAGTATTTGTCTTATTTGTACTTTTAACAAATGTAAGGTTTTGTCTACATTAGGTTCTATACTTGGACGAGTGTGGACGAGTTTATTCATCCAAGGTTCTATAAGAACACAGAAGAATGTTTAGACATTTTATTTAGTAAAACATATACTTATTCTTACAAAATTGTAGCCTATCTTAACTAGTGTGTGATGTACTTTATACATCTGCGGTAATACACGCAAAAAATATTTTAATAGAAAAAACATTAGAATACCTATCTATGTACTATAGGTACTAAACTTATTCACAAAATTATAATGTAGTTCTAAGGATTTTTACTTTACTAATGAAAAATTAAAATGTTATCTGTTTGAACTGGTCAAAATATAAGATATTTGTTATTAAACTACCTACCTAGAAGTATAATCAAATACTAAAAAAAAATCCTTTTTACTTTCGAGATAATTATGAATTTAGAATTAAATATTAAATTACAAAAGCGTAATGAAATTCTAAATTATCATTCAAAGATTTGTTGTTACAAAGAGATTCCTATTTTCTAACAACAATAACACATAATTTACGATAATACATAAAACTTCGTCAATTTATCTTCTGAGCGAGCACATTATAAGCGGTTATACTCGTATCATCATGCAAGTCAAAGAATTAATTAAAATAATACCTACAACGATTTAAGTTCAAAAAGTTATCGCGAGAACTAAACAAATTATTGAATATTTAAATTAGGTGTATATTATGTCAAAGATAAAGAAATAAAAGAGAACCGAACTGACTACTGACTAGGCATCAGAGTTTTTGAGGTAGCTTTTATGGTACGAGTATAGGATAGCTACAGAAATATTTAAGGGAAAGATATTCAAAGTTCTATCGATCTTTATAAAGTAAACTGTAGCATGTGACAGACAACGCCTTAACTAACTGTGTGCACCAAGCGCTTTGCCTTAACATCAGCAAAGGAGTGGAACTCCTTGCCGGCGTCTGTGTTTCCGAATGATTATAATTTGAATGTTTGAAGAGGAGAGTGAATAGGTATCTTCTAGGCAAACGTGGTGAGATTGTGGTCAAACTTTTGCCTATAATATGTATAAAAAAAAGGGTTGAAAAAATTCAACCGTTATCCAATAATTTCTCAACCTGCGACATAATTTTAAGTATCTACGCACGGTTAGAGAAGCTCTGTCAGTAATTTTTAAATAATATAAAGACGTAAGTGTGTCAGTAGAACAATAATAGAATATTGAATACCAACCGTAATCATTTGCTAGGAAACAGGAAACAGAAAATATATGTATATTTACATTTTGTCTGTTAGGTACTATACCGTTTAAATTCGATTAAGATTAGTTTATGAATCTACATCTACACATTTAATGAGTTCGAAACGCACCCTTAGTCCAGTCCACACCACACAATTGTACTTAAATTGTGCAACACTTTGTCTTTGTTTTACTCGACCAAACTTAATTTACCTCTAGAAATGCACTGTGCAAACACACCCTTATTCATAATCGCTTTATACGTTCCTGATAGTTTATCACACTTTTGGACACTCTTTTATTTATTTATATAACGGCAAAACTTCACGTCGTTATAAAGCGGTTATAAGGCAGTCACTCTTCCACGCACGTCAAGAAACAATTATCGTGAACCAGCACGTTTCGCAGAGATCAGACTTCCCCGAGTCGTTTGAATACATTCTTTGTGATGGTCAGATTGTTAACCGATTTTAATCCAAGTCGGGATTTGACACCGTCTGTTGTCTCCGGCATAGTAAGCCTCCGTTCAGGCTTGTTGAAGATCTGCACCGGTTTCGGTTTGATCACCTTAGAACCAACCGTCTCGATCTCCTTGTATTGGACGTGGTTAGAAAACTTCACGGACTTAGCTTTCGGGAGGTTGAGTTTGTCCTTCACGCTGACCGGCGTTTCGTCGGCTCGCATCGTGAATATCTTTCTCGCGTTTTTAGTTGTCGTGATTGTCACGTTTTGTGGGATAGGCGTAGGTGGACTTTTGAGAATACCTTCGTATTTGAGTGCGTCCTTGGAGATTGGTATTGGTTGCGTCAAAGTTTCTTCTTGTACGCCCGCGGCTTTCGAGCCGAGACGGGCGTAAATGGGCTTAACGGGCTGGTTGATGGCTACTTTAGCTATCGTGTTGGTTGAATCGCTGTTACCCAGCCTGGCAAACACCGTTTTGTTTGATCCTAGAAGATAAAAAGCGATTTATAAGTATGCAGCACAATATTTTCACATTATCTTTCAAGTTTTTAAAGTCTTATTAGTTGAAATATTCTTACCTTCCTTGGCATCTTGCTTGGCCACGTCGAATCTAATCTGTCGCTTCTTTATTTGCGACTCTGGACTGCTGCAACAACACATGACATTTCTGAAACTGTTATAAAGCGATGATAAGTACGTTGCATATTGTGTTTTAGTTGGAACTCTAATCTTACATCATCTCATTGGATTTCCTCTTGACTGTCTGCAATGTTGACGGCGCTTCTTGAACGGCCGGGTTACGGGTATAGTGCTCCAATATGCGACTCGCCGCTGTAAGTAAACGAGTCTATAAAAAGCTGTTTCTTGGATCTGAAACCATAGTGACGAAATTATAATCCCATGTAATCTACTGGACGCCATGTCTTGTCTTAGAGGTATATCCTAGCTAGGTACATCATTAAGAGGCATTGGTAAATTTCACGTCTCCAGAATACCATTCTCTCTGTGATTTAATGTAGATTTCTGTGAAATTAATGTAGATTTTTCAATATTTTACAAGTAACTATTAACTTGAGTATGGAAGGAAGTGTTTATGTATTATGTAAACTGAAAGTTTAGATTGTTTCCTATCATTTTCTCGACGTGCGTGCGCGCACCGATGCTCGATGGCGCGCATTAACATACTAATAAATTAATTAGGTATCGGTCAGTAGGATGAACGGGTTATATAAGTTTATGAATGAACGAATAATCGTAATCAGCAATCCATATCAGTCCAGAGAATGCTTACCATGAACACTCCAAAATTACGTTTTTATTTTAATAGAAAAACTAATGGATGTTTCTTTCTCCAAACCAAAGAGAAAACCAAACATATTTCATGCTTTTCTTTTGTTTTACGGAAAAGAGACTGATATTGTTTTAGCTTGTTCCCCCAAGAATTCATAAACAGAAGCTGAACAGTCTGTCAAACCTTTTCGACCAGCATTCGCCTAGCGCAGCGCCTGGATCCGCCTCTACATTGTTTATGGATGTAGGTCCCTCCCTATGAGCACCTGAGCCTTCTTCCAGCCTCCCGCTTTTTCGTCCAGTGTTTTCGCAAATTGTCGCCCTACATTGCTACTAAAGTGTATTTTGCTAAATTGTGTATTATGTGAACTTTTTTGGTCCAAACAAGGAATTGTAGTTACTTACGAGAAGAGGGCTGTGAGATAGTGGTGCGGCCTGCGACTGCTGCAACAGGCACCTTGGTACTAACAACCACAGCTGAACTGAGCACCTTGTCTCTAGCTGTGTTCTCATGTACTTGCTTTGCATGCCTGCAACAAACAACAAATATTCAACCATACATAAACTTACTATAATTAGGTACCAATTGGAATTCATGAAACTTGTAGGTTTTTACAATATTTTAGCAGCAATAAGAGAGTAGAAGAGTGGAGTTGTGTGTATCAAAAGATACAAAAGGACACCACAACATGTGGTGCTTGTTTGGTTTCAGTAATCTAGTTCCCATAGTACAAGATTTGCTTAGTTTGGGACTAGCGGGAATTGTGTGGAATATCTAAGAATATTATTTCTTTATTTAATTAAACAATAAAGCGCAATGTGTATATTATTCTAATATTTTATGTACTGCGCCTTTTCTACCTGCTTGTCTCTTACTTATATACAAACGTCTAAAATACCCACCTCAGTATAGCTATGACATCTCCCATTCGGACTATGCCCATATCTTTCAAATACTCCTTATTAAGATCTAGTAGCATGTCATTCTGTATCCGGTTCTCTGTGAATGTGAGGGCATATGTCGCAGACACATCAGATGGTATGCCGGCTGCAGTGAAGAAGGTAACCCACATACCTACAAATAAACATAGGCATATCAAAGGCAACCACGTCCACGAAAGGAACATCAAGCAACAATTTTTTTTGTTTGCTGGAAGGAATTGGATCAGCTTATCAAAACAAAAATTATACAATACTAGCCGTCGCCCGCGGCGTTGCTCGCGTTCTACCCTTTAGTGTGACGTTTCAAAATTCGTTTCTTAGTGCACCCCTACACTATTATAAGGATACTACCCTGAAAATTTCATACCTCTAGGACTAATAGTTTAGGCTGTGCGTTGATTCTAAGTCAACTTCAAAAGAGTTTTATATATATATATTGATGATGATGATGATCAACTTCAACTGCTTCGAAGTGACTTGTGTTTTATTATGAATTTACCAGCTGAATCAACAGACAAGCAGAAAGAATTGCCATGGGGAAGGTAAGGTAGGTAAGTACTACGTACTCATCATCCTACGGTCATTATTATAACCTTGACACCGACCAAAATTCTGAATAATGCTATTCTCTATAAAAGCAGGTACTTTGCAACGTTTAATGTAACTTACTTGTGAGTTTAGCATCCATTTTGCGTATTTTCAAGTAAAATATCAAATTACAAAACCCTTAGAACCATAACAATAAAATCTCTAGTACACAGATAAGAAAAACTAGACCATAGAAAAAAAATTGTAAAATAAAAAAGCGACATGACACCTCTTTGACTCGTGACATTCGGGAAGTCCATGTCATATTATCTATATACTCTGTATAGATCGATCAGATGTTCATGTTCAAAACAAAATAAACACGGCTCGTTTTGATTTCCAGTAATTTTTGGGAATTTTCTTTCATGCAGTGTATTTACGAATGATTAGAAACATATTTGCTGTAACTAAAGGCAACATCAAAACTTTAGTTGCTCCTAAAAGCAAGAGTCTCGTCATTAATCGATGTAAGTGGTATTTATTTATCATTTTGGTAAAGTGCTCTTACTCTGGGGACTCGTAGCTCATGCTATAAATATGAACACCTGGATAATATTTTTAAATTAACGTCCTAATCGGGTTCTACCATGGCGAACCCGCACACTCAATCCCTATTATGAGCTGTGTATGGCCGGTTATGGTTTCAAAATAAAATGTTTTCTCTCATTCAATTTCAGATTGTTCAGTTCCACGAAAGATGTCTTCGGTATCGCTAGAAGCTATACCTAAAGTGGATATTGATCCTTCCGGTGTCTTCAAATATATATTGATCAAAGTACACGGTGAGGAAGAGAACAATGAAGAGCCCTCGGTAACTATAGTCAGGGGTTACAAGAGGTGTAACTACCACTCTGATATATTTGATGAGGTAAGTATCTACATTGTTCTTGAAAAAATCTTGTATACTTGCTTGGTATGGTATAACAATTTTGCATATTTTGTAGGTGCAACCAAAGCTAGAGCCATTAGACTGTGAGCCACTAGGAGGTGGCAGAATCTCCCATGAGCCTGATAACAAGAAGATCCACATCTATGGATATTCCCAAGGCTATGGCAAAGCCGACCATGAGATCACAGCACAACTGGTTAAAGATGCATACCCGGGCTACTCTATTTCAATTAGTGATGAAGGATATTAGTTTGTTTCAAAACCTAATTTAGCTTTAGGTATATACAAAAAATTAAAAATATGTACAAACTTTTTGATTTATATTTTATATCTGTGGAGTAGGTTTTGCAAATATGTACGAAACGGAATGATGAATGATTTGCGAAAGACACATATTATACAAACTAACTTATGGAAAAAAAAAACGTTAGATTAGGCGGTATGGTTTTAAAACTATAGCCTGCTCTGAGGAGCGAACAAAAAAAAAGGAATGATGAATGACGGAAGTATTGACTTGATTGACAGCGACAGGCAACTGCACTGCAACAACAAAACGAATCGTGCGTGTTATTTTTATAAAAATATTCATTCATGGTTTAGTAGCGTTTATTCATAAAAAATGGCCAATTTTACAACTGATGGTCAACTATGCATCGATCGCGAGATAAAAGTGCCTCTTAGCGAATATAACTTTGGTGATCTAATTCAAAGGTTCGACATAATTGAAACTTGCCAATGGATTACAGACAACAGCTATTCCAAGGTAAATAAACGTTAACTGCTAAGTTTTTATGATAACTGTATTAGAAACTTACCAGCTCTATTTTCTAGGTCTGTCTTCAGTTCCCTGATGATTTGTTGGGTATAAGTGCGAAAATATACGAGGAAATCAAGAACAGAGTTGATGTGGATTTGTACATCCTCGGAGACACATCATACGCAAGGTATTTATGCAGTACCTACTAAATAATACGTAGCTTGTCTGTCTGTCTTAGTGATTTTGTTAGCTTTCTACATAGGTAAATTATTTGCAGTTGCTGCATCGACTCCGTCGCAGCGATGCACGTCCAAAGCGATGCGGTAGTCCACTACGGCCACACTTGCTTCTCCAAAACTAACATCCCAGTCTTCACAGTACTGCATAAAACAGACTTGGATATAGAGGCAGCTATGAAGCTTTTCAGTGACAAGTTCACTTCTGATAATGATACAAGTTTCTGCTTGTTTTATGATCCAGCATTTGAACATTGCAAAGGTAATCTTCAAGAAGTTGTATTAATTTCCATGTTCAACTAGCTTCAAACCTTCGAAATAAGACTGTTTCCAAAAGAACTCATATACACTCAAACTAGATAAATATTGCTGATAAAATTGTTTATTTTCAGATATTCTTGCTGAAAATTGGTACCAAAGGTACCCTCGCAGTTACATAGCACTTATAGAGACAGAAGAGTCTCCAGGAAAGTTTTTGGGAAGAGTCATCAAGACTGCAAGTGGGGAGATCACAACAGTGGACACCCTGAAAAATTGTATTTGTGTCCATATTGGGTCTAGGGGGCAGACTTTGTTCAATTACACTATATCCATTGCAGGTAACTTTTGTAAAACCTTTGGGAGGAAGAAGAAAGTTGCATGAGGAAAAGATCCACTAAATCACTTCATGTATTGGTGGAACTAATCACTTAAAGTATTCAATTTAGTTGACATGATTTTATCTTCTAGCCTCAGAATGGTATCTACTAGATCCAAGCAGTAGCACCATTGAGCGTATGGAGGAAACAGTCTGGTTCAAGAGGCGAAGGTTCCTGGTGGAAAAGTGCAAGGATGCCAATACAGTTGGTATTCTCATCTGCAAGTTGGCTGGAGACCAGACCAAGGATATTATCAGTCGGATGAAGCAGCTATGTAGAGTTAATGGGAAGAAGAGCTATATTGTGTCAGTGGGAAAGCCTAATGTTGCCAAGCTTGCAAACTTTCCTGAGGTAATAAATTACACAATCTGATTATGGCTAAGTATCCTATCCCAGATAAATTGGAAAAGGAAAAAATAATAATTGGTGCAAAACTTTTTTTTCTGTGGTAGACAATTTTAGAGCTCTATACATTTTACAGCTCAATATAGGTACTTAAGTTCTTTTGAGAATGTCGTAAAGGGTACTGGTCAAACAGGAGTAAGAATAGATGTGTTTTTACAGGTAGTAAAATAAAAACCACAGTATATTATTATTTCTGAAATAGCCTGTATCTAAGTTGTTTTTGTTTTTCAGATTGATATCTATGTTATGATAGCATGCCCAGAGAATGATCTCTACAGTAATAGAGACTTCTACAAACCTTTAGTCTACCCTTACGAGTTGGAGGTGGCTCTCAACTCAAACAGGGAGCCTTACTTCACCACTCATGTCACAGATTTTGATGAATTACTACCAGGAAAAAGGCATTATTGTGATATAGACCGTGTCAAGGGAGAAACTGATGTGAGCTTGATTACAGGGAAAATCAGAGAAACTAAAATAGATGCATTCCAAGGTGATAGTACTGATTTAGTGGCAAAACAAAACTGGGCCTTGGATAATATCGGTCAGAATCTACAAGCCAGGTCGTGGAAAGGCCTTGAACAGAAACTAGGAGAGACTGAAGTGAAAGTGGCTGAGGAAGGTCGCAAAGGAATACCTTTACAGTATAGTAATGAACCAGAATGAACTATTAATGACGTGTTTTATTTACAATGATAATGACTATGTCCTAACAAGTAAGACTGCACTTAATACATTGGTATTTAAAAGTACACAAGCTGTTTTTTTAGCATGCACGATAAAACCAAATGGTAATAAAAAAATAATGTTTATGGAGCATCCTAGACTCTAGACTCTCTGATTGCTTGGATTCTGTGGGGACTTGAGCCACTCTTTCCAAACCAGTTGCTTAAGCTGAGAGAGTCTGAGACCAGGGTTCTCAGCTTTGAGCCTCGGCAGGTTAATTTCTTCAAAGGCATTATAAGCGGCCTTCATTCTCTTCTCGGGGTGTTTATCTACATCATTGTTGTCACTGGAACAAATTAATAGTAAAATAAGAATAGGCATAAGAACTAAATTCAGTGTTTCCTATTAGAATTTGTTTAAAACTTTATTTATCTATTGAGATAATAGTAAGGCTTACCCAAGGATGATGAGAGCTTCATCAACAGTTTGTGCCACCTCTCCATCAAGCTGTATTCTATTGAGATTCTCTTCCAGCGGAGTTTCATCCACCACCACCACTTTTGATGCCTGCAAATCAATTGAGTTTTGTCTGCTGTTTTGTCGGGCTGGATGTCATATGAAAATTAAATCAAACAGCAAACTACTTACAGCGGCTACGGCTGGCTCAGCCTTGTTAGATTTCTCCTTCATCAGGTTGATGTGTGCTCGAGTGATCTTTGCTGGTGGAGGTGCTGCCTTAGTTACTTTTATGGAATCCATTTCTTTTTCCAATAAAGCCTTTGCTTCCGCTTTCTTCTGTAGCTGCTCTAGGCGTTTCTTTTCTTGGTCATCCTATGGGTAGAAATACATTAGGGATAAGTACCTACCTACTCAAAACAATCGGTAAAAAGAAGGTAGCAACAAGTCTAACCTTTTTCTGCTGTTTCTTTTTCAGTTTATCATCGTTATCCTCCCATTCGGCGTCCTCTGCCATCTTCTTGACCTTTATATCTTTCTCTTGTTTAACATTTTCTTTGCGAGCTCGCGCTGCAACTGCTTTACTGTTCTCCCCAACGAACTTCTTCGGCATTTTTATTTTGTAGAAGCTGTTATAAAGGGTAGATGGTACCTAGTTCGAGAACGCTTGGTTCTATGTAGCAATACACGGAGTGCCGTAGGTATTGACTTATAATAATATCAAACGCTCGTACAAAAAGGTGTGAAAACCGTGGAAAAACCTGCGCGAGAAAGAAAATAGAAAAATCCACTTCCCAACCAAACCACTTCCTTCCATCTACTGTTTTTTGTAGAAAATAGAAACTATAGGTGTTTAATATTTCTTTCAACTAATGAAAAAAACGAATAAAAAAAAATAACAATAACATTCGTTAAAAAAAATGGCGGTGTTCGAATATTTTTAATAACACATGTTATTTCACTTCAACACAAGGTGAACGTATGTAGGTAATATTTTTATTATTCACTTTCTTTACTGCATTGAAATTTGAACCTACGCTTGCTAGATATAATGAATAATTTTATAACTCACCACGAAAATTATTCTTTCATTTTAATGCATTGAAATTTGAACCTACGCTTCCTAGATATAATGAGTAATTTTCATATTTTCATTAGAGTGACCGGCCTGAAGTTATTCTTTCATTTTAATGCATTGAAATTTGAACCTACGCTTCCTAGATATAATGAGTAATTTTCATATTTTCATTAGAGTGACCGGCCTGAAGGTAGTGCTATGTGCCGGGAAGCGGCCGTTTAATTTCATTTCCGGCTTCATCTGCATTTTTGACTGTGTACTCTATTATCTATGAGATAAAGCTCAATATAGAATGAACCACTACTTACGATAATTAAGTCGTTTAGTGTATATTTAACAACATTGATCTGCATTCAATTGTATGCTTTAAGTTGGTTAAAATAAAACACAATATAATTTTTATCCAAGGATCATGAATACAATTGTTATTTTTGGCAAATTGAATGAATGACAATGATTGAATGAATGAGACCTAAGAGACGAAAATTTATTTAGACTTGCGATTTGCATTTTTGCGCCATCGTTAGATGGAAGAAAGTGTTTGTTTCGAAGTCGTATTATGTGAAAAATGCCGAGAATAAGTTCGGATATATGGAACCATTTCGATCAATGTGCGCGCCGATGCGCCGGTACATTAGAATAGAATAGAATAGAATAATTTTTGGCAATAAAAAATATTCTATTCTATTCTATTCTAATGTACAGGCGCGGCGGCGGTGGCGTCGCAAAGTTGGCTACCTGCAAATACTGCAAGAAAAAGTTTTAGTTTTATTGAAATATGAAAAGTAAACCTGTGTAGGATGGCCTTATATTTCTTATCTGTGGACCGTTCGTGTGAACGGTGAATGTTTTTGTCTATGAAAAATTGTCTGTGCTCGCTCTCTGCTAATATCAATCATTCACTCATGCGTATAAATAAATTTATCTAAGCGAGTTTATCGAATATTTATTCAAATAAAATTAATCATTAAAAATAACGATATTTTTTTTTATCGTTATAACATTAACTAATAAAAAAAATTAACCGATTTTGACACCTCTAATAGAAACATCTCATTGACATTTGTTTTCAAACGTCATTCAAACGTCATTGTTCTTTGAGTGCAATTTGAGTGAATGAACAAGCTTTTTGGGTGGATGGATGAACGGATATGGATGGCTGGTTTTTCTTACCCTACCCGCACCTCCAAAACCGTAGTGTAGAGTGTATTGTACGACGTACGTCAAAATCAAAACTGGTTTGATTGTCAAAAAAAACGAAAACAAAGATCCAGAAAACTAATTTTCTCTACTTCCATTTTCTATCTTTTCTCGGTTTCTATTTTGCAGTATTATTTGACTGTACTATCAATGGCATTAGTTGCGTACGATAACAGTGATTCCAGTGAATATGAGGACGAGGACAGCCAAAACACGCCAGTTGTGGAATTGATCACCAAGCCTGAAAGTAACTGTTGATCCACCAACCTATTTGTAAATAACACAATTGCTCCTGTCCTCTTTAAATCTACCATTGTATTTTCAGAGCCAGCAGTTCCACAAGATGTATCAAAGCCAGATATTGATGAAATCACATCTGAAAATGGCCCTGCCTTATTCAATTTGCTACCACAACCATCCACCAAAAAACTAGCTGTAGTTGAAGATGATGATGAGTTTTTACACAAAAAAGAAACAGTAGATGTTGTGAAGCCAAAAGCTAAGATTACCGTTCCTTCGCTAAGTGATGTAAGGGTTTGAAAGATTGAATAACTATGTCATTGAGGTGGTCCAATGACCTATTTTTTTGATAGTTTCCAAAAAGAGTAAAATGTATGTGTATTTCAGTTCAAGGATGTAGAAAGTACAGTGATAGCAGTGAAACAAAAATCAGCTGTTGCAGTAAGTGTTCTAAAACACACTATTTCTTTTTAAGTTAGATAATGGTTTATAATAATATTAAATTTTACATCTTGTTACCTACTATTTCAGAAAAAGTCTGGTCTCCTTAGTATGCTTCCCCAACCCAGAAACGGATTACTCACAGGCTCATCAAAATCTTTGATACCCAACATTC
Organism: Eulithis prunata; assembly: GCA_918843925.1. Lineage (NCBI taxonomy): Eukaryota > Metazoa > Arthropoda > Insecta > Lepidoptera > Geometridae > Eulithis > Eulithis prunata. Next base: position 10,320,990 of record OU974008.1, on the reverse strand, counting down.
TGACACAAAAACCTAATGTCAAGAAAAAAGTACCATTGCCATCATCCATGAGAAAACCAAAGCCAGATTCATCTGTAGTCGCAGAGAACTCTGATGAGAGTGATGACGATGTGCAAAATGATTTCTTCTCATTCAACAAACCTATAGAACTACCAGAACCTTTGGAGTTACCTCTAGAGTTGCCAAAAGTGCAGCCTGCAGAGCCAAAGATTTCCAAGCTTGAGTCTTATTTCAAGAAGGATGTGGTTGAGAATCCCGAGGAGTTGCCAGACGATGGGAGTAATTCAGAGTATGCAGATTCAGAAGCTGGCTCAAGTTACAGTACTGGCACTGATGCAGAGAGTAGTAACAATACTGAAATGGTGCTAGATGACGAAGCTGTAAGTATACCAACGTTTTGTATTCTTCAATACCAAAGTAGGAAAACTTTTTCTTTGGTATTGAATTGAAAGTTTTTCTAAGAATTACCAACTAATTTTTATAGATTCAAATCGAACCATTATTTTTATTGAAATCATGCTAAGCAATCTGCTTTTAAAATAAAATTTACCTTTCTAGATTCAAAAATTATGTGGATCTCGAGGCAAACGTAGAAGAGAAGAAATCCAAATAGTGGATGTCAATCAGAAGGAGGTTCTAGCTGATGCACAGCAGTGGCTGCTCAAAGGACTGATGGATGACACAAGTAAACGAGTCTCAGCCAGCAAGAAGAGAGGCAACGAACCAACTAACATGCAGAAACGGAAGCACCAGATCACATACCTTGCACATCAAGTGAGGCTTTATTTACATATATTAATGAATAATATAGGGATGATTCAACCAAATCATACATACCATAGAAATATCTGGTTCAATTTTATATATCTTATCAAATTAGGGACAAAGTATGTACTGAATTAATTATAAATAAATAAATATTCACAGACACTTAACACAACGCCTTCTAGTCCCAAACTAAGCAAAGCTTGTACGATGGAAACTAGATGGCTGATAGAATACATACATACATATTTTTTTTATTAAAAACTGCTCACACCAAATAAATATCTTCTTTCTTTCCAGGCAAAAGCAAATGAAGTGGAATTGCAAAATCAATGGGCAAACAATAGAATGACAAAAAGAAAAACACAATCCAAATATGGATTCTAACAAAAAACTCAAATCAATGTACATATTAACTTAGGTAATAAAATAAAACTGTTGAATATCTATACAATATTTATTACTGACTAAATAATTACACTTCTCTAAACCAACAGCTTATTTTTACAATCTTCTTGCTTTCCTGGGTCGAGGAGGGTTCCATGAGACATGTGTGTTGTCTGTGATTGAAACTATGTCTAAGCCTCCCATTTGCAGTCCTTTTACTGATGACTAAAATACAAATTATAATATTAATTTACACAGAATACATAATGAAAATGCACATTATTATCAATAAGACTATGTGAAAGTGAGTCAAGCAAGAGGAAAAGCAAGCTATCTCAAGTGTCTGAAGGAAAGTGTACCTTTGGAGAATATATGGCTAATTAATAGGCCCAATGTCAATGGAACTTGAAGATAAAATTGAATGGATTACATAGTCATGAAATGTTGGTCTTACCAGTCTTCCTGGTCCTAAGCCTTGCATTCTGACTCTCACAGCTTTTACACCTCTGTTGATGGCTTTCTGTAAAAGAATAATTCCATGACAAGAAGAGATATCCTAGATCTATACAAATTCACTGAATTGATAATTCTTACTATGGCTAAAGCAATTGCAGTAGTTTGAGCGGCGATGTTGGTTCCCTTCTTTGTGTTCTTAAAACCTTCCATGCCACAGGATCTAATTGCTTTTACTTTTCCACCATAATCTGTCATTGTGATAATAGTATTGTTTTTGGAAACTCTAATATTGATGATTGGCAGTTCTTTATATTGAGTTCCATCAAAGAGTAGGTTATCTGACTCTAAAGTGGGAAAGATATTTTGTTTTCTGAAATAGAACAGATTACAAAAATTAAAAAACCCTTGAAAATCTTATATCCTCTTCATCGTTACTGTCCACCATCAGACCTTGGAGTCCAGTTCATCAAATCTCAATACTTTGAGATGAACTAAATGTTTCAAACTGCAATTTATCAAAATGGGTTCTCAGAGCTGATATGGAAACGTCTCCACCAATTTCACCAAATATGCCTAAAACCATCCCACATAAATAACATTTAATTTAATAACATAGAACAACTGGATAGTCAGTGTCTAGACTTTTTAGCATAAAAAAGGGAGACTTAGTGATTTGTAGTGTGAACTATTCATGTACTTACGCTTTCAGAACTGTGTCAAGATCAACAAGCTTCTCTCCCTGAACACCCTCGTCTGATAGCGGGATCCTTTTGTGGTCAAACTTCTCTGTAGTAAGCGGCGCAGATGTTTGAAACATTCGCGCGATATTGCTGGCGGGAGCTCGTAACGTACTTCGGATTATATTCAACATTATTATTGATAGTTTTATTTTAGAGCATTAGGATTAATGAACAGTAGACAGACAAATAAAAATAAATAAAACTCTAACCTAAAATTTGTGACATTGACATGTTTCCTATTTGACATACTGGCATTTCTTTTTTTTTATTTAGGATGTGCGGTCTGAGTTCAGGCAGCACAACAGCATGTCGTCTATTTCGCAGCGACCTTTTATAGATAAAGACTACCAGATAAGAAACTACTGAAAAGCTAGGATCTTCAGGGTTTAAATAATGAACAAAAATCATACTGATTCTGATAAAGATATAAGTAAGCTATAAATAAATAAATCATTGCTACAACACAGGCCTATGGCGGCGGGAGATTTTTCATAATAAAAATAACATGTACCAGTTTTTCTGTTTACTTAGTTTAATGATTACGTTTACATAATTGGAATATTTTATCGATATAACTAACTAAATGAATAAAAATCACACGATCATCTGATTTCAAATATTCTCAAACATGAAATAATTATAACAATATTTAACAGTTTCTGAGAAGCCGCGAAGCTGAGTCGGGACTCCCGCAGCGTAGAGATAAAGATGTCCAGCCTCAGATTTGTAGTCAGCCTCCTGGAGTAGTTCGACGGCCCAAGCCACAGTGTAGGGGCCCTCACCCGCGCGCACCAGGTACGTCACGAGGTGAGGGTACAGGCCCGTAGGCACGAGTGGTATCAGCATCTGCAGCTCTAGGAGGCTTCTTGCGAGGTTTTCTTCCATTTCTTGTTGTTTTATGCTTTCCTGCAGAATGAAAACAGGTAATTAAAATGCAATAGTGACTGCCGGGAGATACTGTACATAATAGTGGTCAACATCGTGACTTTTTAAAGTTTTTAGGCCTCGAGAAGCTCCTGTCATGGCTCTGTATTGTGATAAATGATCATAGTTACACTGTGTTCATCCGCTAGCTTCAAGATGTAGTCCTTAGCGTTAGGGCATTTGTTGAGTACGACGATCCATAACATGCTCATTATAGACTCGCCCGGTAGGTCAGCACACAAATACTGAATCTCCTGGAAACAAAAGAAATACATAAAGACTTAGAACCATAAACTAATTCAGATGACTTTTGTTCACTTGACTAAAGAAGAATTTGTCGCCATTTTCCTTCCTTTCGTGGTCAGTTCTAACTTTTATCTCACAATTTTCTATGACGTACCTAATTGCATTACACTACGTTGTTAGTCCTATTTTTTTTTTTCACAATATTAGATGACTCTCGCCTAAACAAATAAAGTGAGACTTCTGGCACTTTATTCGAGATATGGACCAATGAACTGTGAAATGGAAAGCTACAGATTTTTATCTGACTCTATCGATAACAGCATTCAATGTAGGCCCGCTACAAGCATACACTTGATTCACAGATAGCTAGGTTGCTTTGCGTACGCCAGCACCTAGATTTTTATAAAGATTTTGTAATTATTTTAAAAAAGGTGAATGTACCTCGTCGTTAAGCAAAGGTCGCTTCATCAGCAGCTTGATGTAAATGAGTTCTTCGTTAGTTTTTGCTGTATTCTGCAGCAGTTTGTGTAGGTACTCGCAATGCAGGCTTTTCGATCCACTGGAAATGTAATCAATAAACATATTTCTAGAAATGAAAGTGCAGAATATCAACTAAATTAAATATGTTCCATTCTTAGTCCAATGATACCCTAAATTGGTGTCGATTCTGTGGCCACCAATTTAGGTTGTGTTCTGTGAATTTTTCTAACTAATCTTTTGACAGCGCTATAATTTTGCTGGCTGTCGTTTCAGTTTATGAGATAAGGACGGCAATATTTTTAGTGCAGTCATACATTGAATAGAAGAAAAGAAGTATTATTATGACTTATTTTATAAGATGATAGACTCACTTGTCTCTAACCGGCGGCCAGCAAGCTAATATATCAACGAGTGCCTTGCGTTGTTGCAGCGAGCAGGCGGCCATTACGAATGTCGCGAACGACGACCGACGACCCGACTCCGATAGTAAGTCATCCTCTGCACAAATAGTATTACGTTTCTTATTGTTTTAAAGATCTATTTTCTAACCACCAGGTAAACTTTCATGCATGCAAAAGTAAGATTAATCTAGCTAGAACAATTAGGTTTAGTCCAATATTTAAAATATATTAGAGTAAATAAAAAATTCTTTTTTAAAAGTTCCTTCCCCAAATTCATAAGCAGTCCGCATAACTCTATCAGAATTCTTCTACCGCAATGCCTGAACCCATTTCTAGAGAAACCTCGATATTGTTTATGAATTTGAAGGTGCATCTATACCGCAGGTTACACGAAACTGCTGTGTGGATGCATCTTTAGTGTGCCAAGGTAAACACACTAAACACTATCGGTCTTATTCCAGAACGGGGACTAACGAAAGTCACGGTGTACCAAACCGTGTCATGTTAATTCGCCCGGGTTGTATAAACCTTGACGTTACAGTGACTTTCTTTAGTCCCCGTTCTGGAATAAGAACGTATGACACAAATAGCTGCGTATTCTCTAGATCAATGCATGCTAGAAACATTAAGTATGACTGAATTGAGTGTGAGACTCATTATCAGAATGTAGTTTCCACTCACCAGTGAGCTCATTAGCATAAGGTAAATCCGGAAACTCAGTTCTAAATATATCGAGACTGAACCGCGCGATGGCTGGTAAATCTTCAGTGTCTGCACTCTGCGCTCCACGTAACGTCATAAGGCCGATTTGTCTGTGCGCTGGTAAACCCAATGCTACTGCTTTTTGTAGGAACATCTCAATTATGTCTTCGGGGAATTTTATGCCTTCGCTGTTGTATTTGACGAGACGGTCTACTATGGTCTCGCAATGTCTGGAAGATAAATAAATATACATGGACATTTCACACTTCGCAATCTAGATCAAAGCTTGTACTATGGGAACTAGATTGCTGATAGAATACCTATATGCTTTTAAAGTAGGCGGTCAAGTTCTGATTGTCAAGTCAGTCAGATGGGTCATAAATGGATGAAAATAGCACTGGATTGTGATGGCACAAACTAAGAGAGGTACAGGGTATATGCAGTACTCAATGAAGTCGGCTGACGATGGTGATGAAATCAAGCGATTTCAAACATTTGCTTAGTAAATGAAATATCTTTTTACTCATTGGCCAGAAACTTATGACAGGTTCTAAGCCTTTTTTAATATCATTCTTCTTACTTTATGAAATACATTGTACATATTTACTTAGTAAGGTAGGTGGGTACTTATATACAGGGTGTTACCAGACCACTTCCGAAAACGAAAGGGGGAGCTACAGCACACCAAAACCCAACCAAAAAAAAATCAGTTATCCTGAAAAATAATTATAGCCGGAGAAAACAATGTTTAAAGATTTGTATTTATTTCGCCAGCCCGCAATGTACGCATTCACGTAGGTAAGGTCGAGGCGTAGTACTATTATTTATTCTGTGTCGTAAGTGCCTACTAACGTAGGTAGGTACTAACGTAGGTCGCTCGCACGTCGCGTACTTGAATGACCCGCGATGAACTCTCAGCTGTTCATGCTGTAGTAGACGTAATCTGCGTGCTGCGTGTACATTGCTGCTTTATTTATTTTATTTGTTTTTTGCTTTTTTAAATGAGATAATTAGGTAGATATGTCTTATTATGTTGTACTGTGTGTATGTAACTAGAAAAAAAATTAATAAGAGATAGTCAAGTCAATTTTTTTTTCGCGATTTTTTTCGCTTAATATTTTCAGTATCATGGTCTGATTGGAACCTCCAAGTCTTCGGAAGTGGTCTGGTAACACCCTGTATACAATATCTTAGTTTATAAGTTAGTAAACTCACTTGACATTGTCCAGTCGCAATGCGAGATGTTCGAACAGCTGATGCGGCGACAGATCTACATTGAGACACTGCAGGAGCGAGGCGAGCCAGCTCGCTTGTATCTCGTAACTGTCCACTAAACCACTCGCCGGTTCTATCATCTTATCTACGTCGCCGTGAGATGCTTCGATTTCGCTGCAAGATATATGAAATCACACAATTAACACGAGAACACGAATGTAACATTAGTTACACTGTACGACCGTTATTTATGAGCTAAACATATACATCTATTTATGCTCCTTCACTATCTTTTTCTTCTTTCGTGTCATTGACTATGACCTTAAATTAGACGTGCCCAGTAAGAGGCGACTTCAATACCCAGCTCCGTTGCCTGGTTCAAGTCCTCTTGTATACAGGTGGTAGGACAGAGAGAACCAGAAAGCAGGTGTTCCATGGTCTGTGTCTCTGTCGCCATTACACTCACATTATCCTTATTATTATTACTACCTTCATCATCTATACTGTGGAACGCCTTTCTTCGAATAATCGCTCATCGCATTGGACAAAAGAATACGTTTATGTTAGAAAACTTACGGCCAAAGCTTGTCCCTGGGTATCTGTGTGTTGTCGATGATGTTCTGGACGGAAGGCGAGTGGAAGTTTTCAAGGAAGCGCGCCCACCGAGTCAGTTCTTGACCCACTTGTGCCCAGGTCTGTTCCCTGGAACCATGCAATATGTAGCCTGTATTAATCCAGGTTACGAACTATATATATTTCAAGTTTCATCGAAATCAGACAAGCAGTTGCAGCATGATTGAAACCCAAACATCTAAACTTTGAAACAATATTAGTAGGATTCAAATTGGATTTAAAGATTTAAAACCACATGATTGTAGTTTCTTTATGTTTTGCACACATTGTTGCGATCAACAACATTATCATCACATTGTTGATTGGAAACATCAGTTGCCTAGAAAATTATGAGAGAGTACAAAACTTGTACAATTTAAATATAGTACCAAATTCGATAAGATTGCTTACGTTTTGTTAGACTTAATTTCGTTCTCCTGTTCTTGCGTGCAATAATCGACGGCTTGCATTATCATCAAACTCCGAGTGCCGTGTGGAACTCTACACATAAAAAAAAAATGATTTTGGTATCTCACAGTAAATTAAATAAATAAATAAATATTCTTGGACACTTAACACAACGCCTTCTAGTCCCAAACTAAGCAAAGCTTGTACGATGGAAACTAGATGGCTGATAGAATACATACATAAATTTTTTTTTGTAAATACATACTTATAATACATAGAAACACCCAGACACAGAACAAACATCTATGTTTACAACACACAAATGTTTGTTCTCGGTGGGGATCGAACCCACGACCCACAGCACGGAAGGCAGAGCTACTACCGACTGAGCCATGACGCCTGTCTGGTCTGAACTAACTAAATTAAGCATACTGATTACCTTTCAACAGCTTCAAACGAGAAGCAAGTAGTTTCTAGGAACTTGAGCAACTCTTCCTTAGACAGCTTGTTGAAGTAGCTCGCGCATTGTCGATATTGCTGCATCCACTTTTTACTGCTTTCTTGAGATCTCGGCACCTAGAGAACATATCACCAAATCCGGTTACCTCACGATGTTTTCCTTCACTGATTAACAGCACTGGCATACGCAGATCATTTTATACCAAAAAATAATAACTACGAAATATCTCGCACCCCGTAACGTGCATATATAGGTGCAATATAGCTAAACTAATTTATAATTTTCAACTTTTACAATCGTTAAACGCTTTAGGATGGTTTTCCAACCGAGCTAAGCTGTGTTTGACATCCACCAATAGGGATTGTCTGTTTTCATATTAAACAATTGGTGGATGTCACACATATCCTTAGCAACGTAGCTTAGCTTAGCTCTGGTGGAAGAGCACCCTAATTCTCAGCGACTCATAGATGCTCCGTCTCTTTCCCTCGTTCATCTCATTCTAATGTTTTCTCATCAAACAAACTTACCTAAGATTCATAAAAAAAAATAGTTTACTTACACTAAAGAAATACTTGGTCAGCCATTTAGTATAGAGCGCGTTGGCGGATATCGGCATTTTGACATTCGAGGGAAGTGTGCGCAGGAACTTAGCGATCATGCCGATGTTCTCCGGCTTTATTATCGACAGTAAGTGTGCGGTTAGCTCTTCTGCTGGCGCTTGCTCTATTATCAGCTTGTAGTCCAGTTCTGCGATGAGTAACACCCCTTATATTATTTATTTAGTCTTGTACCTGAACTTTTAGTCCAGTAGTCGCAATTAAAATTAATTAAGTTGTGTGATTTCCCATCTAGCCATATTTTGTGAGTTTTATCGTATCGTGTGTGAAGTACTATAAATAAATAAATATTCTTGGACATATAACACAACGCTCTCTAGTCCCAAACTAAGCAAAGCTTGTCCTATGGGAACTAAATTATAGAAATTTTTTGCAAATACAAATTACTTGTATCACCCAGCCATAGAATAAACATCTATGTTTGCTTTTTTTTCTTCTTTTTTTTTATGATATAAGTAATGGAACAAGCTGATAGCTCACCTGATGTTAAGTGGCAACTTCTGCCTATAACAATGCATTACCTCACAGAGCAAGTCCAATTTGGATGTGCCCTGTGCTACACACAAAATGTTTGTTCTCGGTGGGGATCGAACCAATGAGCCACGTTCCGGAATGAAAAGCTACTACCGACTGTGCCATGACGCCTGTCATGGCTCTTATTACAGAATCAATTCATTGTTTTGATTTCTGAATCACAAACTCTCAATGCTAGGTTGATATTTGTGACATACAGCCCCGAAGGTTTTGGGAATGATCTCTACACCGGTATGAATGTATGTTGACCGACTTACCCGGAGAGGCGGCTTTGCATTTCTTGAGCAATTTGATGTGATCCGCCGCAGTCAGTCCTGAAACCAGGTGCTTCTCATCCAGTCCCTTTAGTACTGTGAATATTTGTATGAGAGCCGCGTGGTTACCGCCGCTGATCTCCGGGTAAAGCACTTTTAGAATGCTGTTAGACAAATCAAAACATTCATAAGATATTACGAGACTAAAAGTGAAAAAGCTAATAAAATATTTTTCTATTTTCGTTCATTTTGATGAGACTCAATATACACGATTAGGGCTAAGAGGTAAGAGGTAGAGGACCTTAGACACGATTTAAAAAACTTTACTGTGCTGTTATTCATAAATAAGTTATACATAAGTATTCTTTGACACAAGTTCAATTGAATAATGCTAAATAATTAATCAAAAAGTACTTTTAATTTTTTAAACTGTCGCGAACTCAAAATACAATTTTCTGTCAAAATATACTTCAATCTTTTGTAAAATGGTTTTGCCTACAACCCGTTCGTTCTCAAAGTGTACCTATAAGCGTTTGATATGACATACGACTGTAAATTGATGATCAGTTGTTACTAAGATAATGTGACCAAAATTATAGTGTTACTCACCGTTGATATGTTTCCGCCTTATCGACATCAGGCAGTGAGCTTCCAGTGAGATGAGTTTGAGTAGGGGAAGCACACGCGTGTTGTAGCCACGCTTCTAATGCATCCTCCTTGTACTTCGCACTGAGAGAACAGGCCAGTTCTAAGTTCTCTTGTCCTGGTAGTCTGTCAGGAAATAGAAAAAAAAACAAATAAGTGTGTGTTGAAGAGAAGTCTATTAGATTGTTAATTTTGGATGCAGAAATCAAATAATTTGTAAACCGAAACGAACTAAGTATAGTTCAGTACAATCGGAGAAAAAGAATTATACCCAGCAGTGGATTAATACGACCTGATGGTAAATAAGATGATGGCGGCCAATTTAATGTTACCTTTTTAACGTAGATAAACTCAATCCCCTGTTGGTAAAAACCGGATATGTGATAGATAGCCGTTTAGCAGCCGACCTCCCTTAGTAGTTCTAAAGTTACAAGTAGCCTAGTAGTTCTAAAGTTCTATGTACTAAAACTTAGATTCAGCAGCACGTGTGTAGCCGAAATAGCTCAGTTGGGAGAGCGTTAGACTGAAGATCTAAAGGTCCCTGGTTCGATCCCGGGTTTCGGCAAAGCTTTTGCATCTTTTTAATCAACGCCAATTCTAAACCTAGATGTAGTAATCAGAGAATCCATATTGCTTCTACCAGGCGCTTAAATATTAAATTTTTATCCTTATTACGACGAAATAAGTTGCATATTCATCTGGCAACGTGTAGGCGTTGAAAACTCCGTTGACATTTACTTCTAAAACCCACTGCGATTCTACCAAACTCCAAGGACTAACGCCGTTCAAAAAGTATCTATGTTAGTACGTCATAAGATTCATATTCACCTGGCAACGCGCAGTATCATCTCCCGCCTGTAGTCAGGGTCGGCGTTGAATAGTATTCCATTGACGTTTAGTCCGAGAGCTCGCAGTGTTTCTACCTCCGACATACCAGAAAGGCGATCGATGCATTGACGTATCAGTTGTAATTGCTCTTCGCGAATGTTTTTACTTGTTAATGTTTGTTCTGCTAACTGGAAATAATTGTTAGATTAGAATTTGTAATAAATGTTATTTAGATATTTTATCGATAGAAAGTCATGCGTGAAGAAATCAGAAGTTATTTATAATTTTATGTTAAAACCCGGTTTCTTTGTTGAGTATTTTATACGCAGTATGAAGAATCTGTGACACAAATTGATAGAAGTTGATAAGATTCGGGACTAGTCCCAAAAATAACTTCTCTTAACTTAGCAAGTCAGAAACCGAAACTTAAGACAGACCATACTAGTTAACATAATCAAAAAGACCACAAATGTTATTTAGAATCACTTATTATATAAACGCAACATATCTAATGTACAGATTAAGACAATTCTAAATGATTCTTCTGATGTAACTGCACAAAAGATTTTTTAATGAATATTTTCCCAGCAGTGAGACGTGCTAGGTCAACTAAAAAATAAATAAATATAATGTTTGAGTGTGAGAACTAACTTGTCTCGGCGTAGCAAGGTAAACATTATCCTTCATGTGTGCAGAGTTGCAATGCACGCTCGCGGCGTAGAGTGCGCAAGAGACGGCGATATCGTTCGTTGCTCCTCCCACAAAGCGTTTGGTCGCGTCATTAGGCCCCGCCCCGCGCAGTAAGCAAGCCACGCCCACGCTCGTGTCCGCGTACAATAACTCATCCGCACATTTTTGTATCACTGGAATAAAATACTATTAGAATCGACCGATTTCAATTAAACTTTTATGGAATACTAGCTGATACCCGCAACTTCGTACGCGTGAGAAACTTTCGACCAAAATATCTGTCAGCATACGATGAATCTCGCAGCAAATGGCTGCTTTTGGTTTAGAAAGTTTAAGCTGTATCTAAGAATCCATTTCTTTGATTACAATAAAATATAGCCTATGTTTCAATCCGAAAAAAAGGGTTCTAAATGGTATAAGTTTCATTGAAATTGGTCCACTATTTAAGGCGTGATCCGTGAACAAACAAACAGACAAATTCGATTTTCGGAATCAGAATCTTAATAGTAGATCTGCATATTTAGTTTATCCATATCTTTAATTTTAGTTTTTGGCTTTTTCGATGACAAGAATCGTAACTCAAACATAGAGTTGAGTAGAGATTTTCATACAAAAATTGATGTTTGGGACCGGATAAGGATCAGCTGAGCAGTAAATCAGCATACGGGCCTAATACAACATTCAGAAGCCTTTTTACAAGAGTAAATACTTCGAGGTTCAGTTACTTCTACCCAGTTCTAGACTTGATGTGACCTTGTAATAAGTTTGTGCATACCTTCGCTTTCCATTTCCATCTCCTGATGCGCGTCTACATCAACTCCATTCTCAATATAAAGCCAGTTTTGTATATAGAACCACTGCAGTACTGCGTGACCGACCGGCGTCCTTCCGTCCAGTACTTTGGGGACCGCGAAACGATCGTACCTGCCATAAACATTACTTCAATTCTACGGTTTTTCTCGTTTCGGATCAAAGTCAAAGTCAAAAAGCTTTTATTCAATAAAATCTCACTGCTCACTTTGAATCGTCATTACGTTTTGTATGATTACAATTTTTTTATTTTGTTTTGTTCGTAGTCCGTTGCGTAGCTTTTAGATCATGTATTTATTTACTAGTTTGCGCCCGCGACTTTGTCCGCGTGTTTGAATAAAGTAACATAAATAAATAAATTGATCCTGTTGATTTTCCGGGATAAGAAGCAACATTTTGGTCGAAATTGAACCTACATAATTGAATCGTTTGATCCAATGGTCCCCAACTCTCAATAATTTGCTGCCAATATGTACCGATACAGATGCAATATAAGCGTTTGACATTGCCTTGTGTGGCTAATAGATGGGCGGTTCAGGGAGATCCACATTTTATGTTTTGTGTTGTCTGTATTTAGCTTGGTTCGTGTAGTTCATGTTTTTGCCCGTAAAAACATGAACTATTAAATGTATTTTCTTTCTTTCTTTCTTACTTTATGAACATTAGAAGACATACCTGTTGGGGGACAATATTGAGATCTTTGAGCATTCGACCTATGCCTTCCAGTGTTCTACCGTAGTATAAATGTACTTACCGATAATAGCTATCAGATACAGCGTGCTCCGGATATATTGAATTGTAAAACTCTGGCACGTGAACCGTACGCTTGGCTAGTTCCGTCGGTGTTTTAGATTGGCTGGAAAATGCGAGCTTATTGTTACAGGAAAAGAGTTCAAATTAAAACAGAAATAAAATTTGCAATTACTTACTTCACTGAGAACTTATTTTGGAAGGAATCCAGTAAATAGTTGAAAAGAGGTATCTTCTTTTCGGAACGAGAAGGGACCAAATCTTTCTTCTCAACTATAGGCTGAAACAAAAGACAAAATTAAATCTATCTTTTTTTTGCATCTTATAGTAGGTACCTCAAGAAGCCTGTTACATGTATTAAAGATGATTTATGCAGCGTCAGGAGCCAAACTATGCCTACACTTAACGGGACACTGTAGTGCCTGTAAGAAGAAATGTAGTCAAAGAAAAATTAGTACTTTTACCGTAGTAATGGCGTCCGCATATTCGTCGTCAGTAGAAGGGCAGCGTTCAGACAAATTGTGCGTTTCCTTCATAGTAACACCCATTTCTTTGAGCCCTTCCAGTTCCAACTGCAATCTACGAAAACGAAATACCGCTTGAGTAATGTCTACTGTCAGAAGGCAGGCATACCGCAGTTAACAAGTAAGCTGGTATGAGTTTGTGGCCAACTCTGGTGACGGAACTTTTAGGCCGCCTTAGGGCTCCGTTATGGCTTTACGACTGCTAGAGCCGGGACCGGCAGTTTGACGTGCGCTCCGAACCGCAGTGTTTTTCTCTGAATAGGCTTTAAAATGTCTATCAGAAATAAATAGGTTCGTTCAATCTGAATCGAAAGAAATTTCAAAAGGATTTTTTTTTTTTTTATGTTTAAAGTAATGGAACAAGCTTATAGCTCACCTGATGTTAAGTGGTAACTTCTGCCTATAGGCAGAAGTTATCACTTAATGGTATGGTAATGCATTGTTATAACAATGCATTACCTCACAGAGCAAGTCCAATGAGGACGTGCCCCGTAAGGCAATGCACTGCGTCCAACACTCTGAGACGTAGAGATCTTGAAGTCTCATAATGTGCCTGTAATTACACCGGCGCCCTTACCCTTCGAACCGGAACACAGCAATGCGATATTTCTTTAGCAAGATCTAAATAGCTATTTCAGCTGATGGAGTCCTAAGACGAGTACAAATTAAAAACAAAATACAAATGCTAGCCTTTATTGACACTACAACATAATCAAAATTGTAGCTCATGTAGGTACTCTAATATAACCCTTATTATTAAATAAATATTCACGGACACTTAACACAACGCCTTCTAGTCCCAAACTAAGCAAAGCTTGTACGATGGAAACTAGATGGCTGATAGAATACATACATACATTTTTTTTTGTAAATACATACTTATAATACATAGAATCACCCAGACACAGAACAAACATCTATGTTTAACACACATCTATGTATCTATGTTTATGTTTATTAGTGTCATTTGTTCTTGTTCTGTTCATTTATTTTGATTGTTTTGAATAGGTACTGTTTATTTCTTAAGTTTGCACGCCAACCATTCTCCCGACCTGTAAGGTTGGCAGGTAGAAAATGCTTATAGCATTAAGCCCACTTGTTATAAAACAATGATGCTTAGATACAGCTTGAACTCTCTAAACCAAAAACAGCCTTTAGCACGAGGTTCATCGTAAACTGGTGTAAAGTTTAGCACGCGAAGTCGCGAGTATCAGCTAGTAAATGAATAATCGTAAGTAAGGTACGTACCTGGCCTGCAGCATGGCTTCTATGTGGTCCGCGTCGCAGTGCGCGGCGGCGGCGGCGTACAGCTCCATGCGCGTATCTCTGTCCGTGTGTGCGTATTCCGCTACCTACACATATTACATACTTTGTTATTCTTCCTACTTTATGCTATTGTACCTATAAGTTGCTTGTTCCTATGCGCATGATGTGGTACCCTGTAATTATGGGAGCACCTTGTTTTATTTCCTTTTATATGTACTTTGATTTGTTATGTGTAAACCTGTGTTGGGTATCCATTCTTTAAAAAAAAAAAAATACTCAAACTCAACTAAAATTAAACACAAAAGTAGTCTGTATAATATTAGATTGCGGTTATTCCTATATTTAAGTGCTATCATATAATTAGTGTATACTTTTTAACGCATATAAGTTAGCGTTTAACATAACGTCCCGCTAGAAGCGCTGCACAAATGTTTATGAATTCGGGGTTCGATAGTCAATGGGTATTATCTCAGTCAATGATTTTATACATATTTGAAATTTGAACCACAAAATCGACGTCAATTATATTTTACTAGCCGTCGCCCGCGTCGTTGCTCGCGTTCCACCCTTTAGAGTGTGACGTTTCAAAATTCCTTTCTTAGTGCGCCCCTACACTATACAGGGTGTTACCAGACCACTTCCGAAAACGAAAGGGGGAGCTACACCACACCAAAACCCAACCAAAAAAAAATCAGTTATCCTGAAAAATAATTATAGCCGGAGAAAACAATGTTTAAAGATTTGTATTTATTTCGCCAGCCCGCAATGTACGCATTCACGTAGGTAAGGTCGAGGCGTAGTACTATTATTTATTCTGTGTCGTAAGTGCCTACTAACGTAGGTAGGTACTAACGTAGGTCGCTCGCACGTCGCGTACTTGAATGACCCGCGATGAACTCTCAGCTGTTCATGCTGTAGTAGACGTAATCTGCGTGCTGCGTGTACATTGCTGCTTTATTTATTTTATTTGTTTTTTTGCTTTTTTAAATGAGATAATTAGGTAGATATGTCTTATTATGTTGTACTGTGTGTATGTAACTAGAAAAAAAATTAAAAAGAGATAGTCAAGTCAATTTTTTTTTTCGCGATTTTTTTCGCTTAATGTTTTCAATATCATGGTCTGATTGGAACCTCCAAGTTTTCGGAAGTGGTCTGGTAACACCCTGTATAAGGATCCTACCCTCCAAATTTCATACCTCTAGGACTTATAGTTTAGGCTGTGCGTTGATTCTCTGTCAGCTTCAAAAGAGTTTTATATATATTGATGATTGATGATGATTTAGTAAAATCATGGATCACACGGTTTACAACGCAAAGCCACACTAGTTCATAATGAGTGAATAGTTAGATACCTGTGCTATAACGAGTGCAGCCGGTTGGAATCGTAGTGCAGCGAGTCGCCTGGCGGCGTCCACTCGGCCCGACCACTGGCCGGAGTTCGCGTGACTACACACACGCATTAACACTTCGCCTTCCCTGTATATTATATACAGAATTATATTCATTTAGTTATAACTAAAGCAGGAGCTCACTGGATTCGATTGGCGCAAGATCGGAAAGAATGGCGTGACAAAGAGAAGGCCTATACTTAGCAGTGGGTGAGCATAGGCTGAATAGATAGATAGATAGATAGTTATAACTAACCACATATCGGCGGCTAAATGTATGGTTCGTCACGTGACGTCACGTGACCACAGAATAGATAAACTGCTTGATGAGAACACGGTAGGAAGTGTGTCCTCCTGTGAAAAGGGAAGATCTTCCTTGCCGAGCGACCTTAGGCTCGGGCTTCGAGGAGCAACGAATGGTATTCGGTAGTATTACTAGGTGCCACCCGCGACTTCGTTCGCGTTGGATCCCGTTAATTTTTCGGGATAAAAGGTAGCCTATGTGTTAATCCAGATCACGGACAATATATATTCCAAATTTCATCCAAATCGGATCTGTAGTTTTTACGTGAAAGAGTAACAAACATCCATCCATCCATACTTACAAACTTTCGCGTTAATAATATTAGTAGGATGTTCAAACTCCGTGATAACTTCGTTTGCGCGATCTAGGATAGTTCTCATGTGCATATGGGGCAGGTGAGGCATAGCCAGTCAGTGATTTTGTTCTTCAGGTTAAGAATCAGCCTTACCTGGAGACCTCATCATCTCCTTCGACCCTCAGTAGAGTAGCCAACTTGAGTAGTTTGTGGGTCGCGTAGAACGCGTTCGGGTCAGACTTCAAGCAGTCTTCTATCAACTGCAGCTTGCTCTCAGCTAAACGCACTGGAAAGTACGATGAAGATATATGAATGAATGAATGAAAATACTTTATTGTACAGGAAATATATTTCTGTATTTTACAGAGAAACACTGAACTGACTTTTGTTTTTTTTTACGTTTGCCTTTTCCGTCCATTCGTTTTTGCCTGAAAGAGATCGCTATAAGACCGCCCATTGTACATTTAATGCAACCTGTTTAGTTTTATTTCATGTTTCAGTGTTTTTATGTACAAGCGTTTTCTTTTAATTCATTCATTCGTTCGTTTTGGTTCCGCGCCGCGACAATAGATGGCACTTTCATAATAACTTTACTAAGCCTCACCTTGAATAGGCAGAATATTCAAATGGAAGGAGCTGATGATGTGTAATGCTGAAATAAGATCCAACTCTTCTTGTATCACCGTGTTTGTATCCTTTATTAGAGTCAGGCAGCATCTGCAAATGATTTAATCTCGTTAACTGAAAACGAGCATTTTGAACTCTAGAAATAAAGTTCAATATACCCTAGCATAAGTCGATATTGAGTTGAAGTATTCAGACCAGATTTAGTGTACAATATTAAGCCTTGTTCCCGTAGCTATAAGGTTCAATAGACTGCTAATGCAGAGTTGAGGTATTCCTTAATTTCCTTCCCTGTCGGCAACACTAAAGCGACACTTTGTGCTAACGGCGTGCTGTTTTGCGCAATTGTCAACTTTAATACAAAGAATATAAAGTTCAAAATACTTACCTAGCGAGTTCTAAGGCGGGATCGTTCAATGCCGATGCCGAATTGAAGTATTCCTTCCCGGCTTGCAACACTAAAGCGACACTCTGTGCGTACGGAACCGCGTGAGGTCGAGTCGGTAAAGGTCCACTAGCTTCGACAGTTAGCACGCTACCGGCTAGCTTGATGCTGCTGGCGTCACCTGATGTTAAGAGAGCTGAGGCGTAGATCTGTGGAAATACTCGAGTTTACAAGGCTCGAAAATCAACTCGTTACATTCATAACCTTTGGCATGTTCATTTGAAACAATTTGGTAAATCTTACTCTAAAGTAAAATTAGGTAAAAGTTACCAAGTTTCATACATCACTAAGACTGAGTAGAGTTGAGTGTGTGAATGATACTCACCTCATAGCACTGGTTGATGGAAATGCAGTGAAAACACATCTCTTGTAATTCCATTATGTCTTTCAGTAGCTTCTCCCAGTCGGCTTGAGTCGGCTTCGCTTCACTACAATTAGTTAAAATTTCTGAGCTGTTTAATTTGCTTACAATTTTGTTTATACGTAGTAAAACCGTAACGAAAACTTTGGCGAGCGGAACCAGTGGTACAGTGATTTAAGTTGTGATTATTCTAAAGACCAGGACAATCGTAAACGTATCGTAATGGTAGCGTATCCGAAATACACTGCGCGCTGAAGATACAACGTTTGCCAGTCGAGTTGGCGTTGACGCGCAATAAGATTCGAATACGTCAGGTTTACATAGTTACTGTCAGATTTGTTAGTGATACACAGAATACGCCAACAAACTCTGTTAAAGGAACGAATAAATTTCGATTTTCCGCATTTCGCGGTTCACGTATAGCAATACAATTTTAGCAACTTAAAAATGTCTATGCTGTCTAATATAATACTGACGATAATATCTATGACAGGTGTACGTACCCCTTGGCAAGATCTCTGGCAAGACGCGCCAGTAGCGCCCGCGCCCGCTGCGGCTCTAAGCTCCGAGCTGCTAATGCTCGCGGCGGCACCGCTATGCCGCGGGAGTTCAGCGTGTTACTAGCGGTAATTATCTGCGCTAGCTCGCGGAGATGTGAGCGAATTGCCTCCGAGCATCCGCCTTCCCTATAAACACAAAAGTTTATTGAACAAATTGCCGATAAGAATTTTGATCCCACCGGCTGCGCCAAAGTGTTATTCAAAATTAACTCCCGGATTAAAGAAGAGGGGTGTTCTAAGTTTGAGGCTTTTGTGCATGTGCCTGTTTGTCTGTGACCTCGTATCTCCGAAAGTAGTGCATGAAATTCTATGCGGTTTTATTTTGTAAGACAGCTCTTCGTTCTGGGATCTTTTTTTTTTGAAAAATACGTTGAATCGTTCTTTCTAGAACTTTATAGCAGAGGCCTATGTCCAGCAGTGGACTTCACTTCTACAGGTTGATATGTTGATAAGTAACTTACGGCTGAATAGCTTCAAGCAGTTCGGTAGCAATGTCCAGTTGATCTGTCCCCGTGTATGCCATGAGGCAGCGGTATGATAGCAACACACGAGTTGGGTAATCCAAGTCATATTCGTCCGGGTTTTGCATCAGCTGGGAACACAAGGTTCGAAAATTCCAAGATTTACAGGACTTATTTTTTTATTTAAAAAGTAAACTAACTGATAATATGTGTCGTGTTTACCCCTTTTAATATTCGGAGATTTATGTTTATTTGGATACAAGTGCAAATTCTTTGGCATTATATTGTTTTTGAACCGATTCCCAGTTGAATCTTTGAGGTCGAATCTTCATACAATTCATTTTATTGCACCTCTATGCCATGAAAGTCCGCGCTACTTTAAAAACCATAAACTTCAAAATTATGAGAATGGCAACACAGATTTTCACATTTTACACTATTGCCAAAACTCCCAAACTAAGCAATAATTTAGAATTATATCATATGTTTTTTTTTTAAATTCTGTCATTAGTATAATCTTACCAAGAGTATAGGACACAGATCCTCCTCACTGATCATCTCGAGATACTCGTATAAAATGTCTCCAGCGTCATTGGTACCTTGTAGTTTCTGGTAGCGTCGCAAGAACGGCATTAAAATGCGGTTTATATCGTCTATAAACGTGTCTGGACCCGACTGCACAAACAACATTTTACTTGGTATTTCTTGACCTTTTCAAAAATATATATCAAATAATTATAAAGTGATATTTAGGTACACTTTCTTATAAATACATTCACAAAGAAAATTACGACTTACTTACGACATTATTTACAATATTATGAAAAATAGCATTTATTTAGGTTACTACAGGCCCCGACACGGTTTAATACCTCTCGACAAAAATGGGGGACATACCTATACCTCTTTCTATGCTATATCTCTTTCACTATGCAAAGCACCCTACCACTTCCCGCCATTCAAAGTCAGAGCTATTAAACCTTAACTTTTTAACCAGAATGATACTTTTAAAGCGAACCTTTTACGCTTTTAAAATATCAGAATTTGAAATAAGTAAAATATAATGTGGTAACAAAAATTAAAAAAAACACAACCGAATTGCGAACCTTATCTTTTTTTGAAGTCGGCATTTTTTTAAAAATAAATTTTATAAATATTCACGGACACTTAATACAACGCCTTCTAGTCCCAAACTAAGCAAAGCTTGTACGATGGAAACTAGATGGCTGATAGAATACATACATACATTTCTTTTTTGTAAATATGTACATACTTATAATACATAGAAACACCCAGACACAGAACAAACATCTATGTTTACAACACACAAGTGTTTGTTCTCGGTGGGGATCGAACCCACGACCCACAGCACAGAAGGCAGAGCTACTACCGACTGAGCCATGACGCCTGTCAATACATTTTGCTTACCATACTCATCAATGCCTTACAAGTCTCTGGAACGGACATTTGTTCTAAATCTTTCAGTGTGACACCCTCCTTATTGATATCATACACTAATGTGTCAAGGGTTATTAGATCGAAGAATATTTTTTCAAGACCTGAAATAATTCCAAATATTTACAGAAAACAAATACAAAAAAAAGTACATACTAGGATTGCATGTAACTAGCGGGGCTAGTAGGTAGCCCGGAAGGACAAAAAAAGACTACATCGACTATAGTACTAAAAATAAAACAATATTTGACAAAAAACTTTTTCCTGCAGAGAATCGAAGCAGTACCCCTTGCATTTCAGCCGAGGATTTACCCGCTGCGCCACGTAAGTTAAGTTGTTAGTTAAGGTTGTTAACCTGGAACGCCGCCTGCGTAATGAGCCAGTGTGACTAGAGTGAGTGCATTAGTGACTATAGAACTGCGTTCTTCTATTTCCCTCGCACGTTTCGAGTACCAAGTGGCTAGATCTCCAGTCTCTGAGAGCTCACTGGCCGTTTCCGTGTCTGGAGTAGATTCCTCAGACCAGTTTGAACTCCATATTGATCTGTGAAGGTACATTTGTATAGAGGTGGGTTAATCTCATAGGCGATATCACTACAGAGACCATCATCTTGGTCAAATAACAGTATGTAATGAGAAACTTAAACACACACAAAAAGATTATAAACTTTAAGCACTTTGACAGAAAAACATTAAACTTATTATAAAAAAAATATCGTGTCACACTAAAATGATTCACGACACACTACAAGTTCATTTTGCAAAAAAAATCTGTAGTTATAAATATAGTTTTTTGAAGATATCTTTTTTATGTAAGTAGTAGACAAACATGCGGTCCAGTCACCTAGAAACACCGACAAAACGAAAAGCAATGTCGATGCGTTGCCTACTCTGAAGGACTCTAAGGTAATTTTTTTATCCGATTAATTCTATATGTACCCAGAAAAAAATCGGAAGGCAACTCGTTCCACACTCTGTACGAGCAGTTCAGAGTAGATTAGTTCAAACTATCTTTACCTGAATATAGGTTTTCTACACCAGTCATGTTCGTAAGGCATCGGCGGCGGCACCTCAATACTAAACGACACAATCTCCTCACCAACAGTATCCTTATCTATCGGCCGTACAGTTGGCAATAAATGTTGGTACAAAAATGGCGGAATTGTCTCTGGCAGTTTTTCCAGAATCGCCAGTTTGACAGTTGTGGTTTTGACGTGCGGCCATAGACAATGTAGAGCGAAGATGCGGCCTTCTTTAGCGATCTCCATGGCGCTGTGGAGAATACTGTTGCAACGGAGGCGGTGGTATTCGTCTTTGTCGTAGGTGGACTTTTCTTGTTTGAGGATCAGCTGGGAATCATTATTGTTTTTTAGTAATATGCCATTTTGGGGTGAACCAACATATATAATATGTCAAAATAAAGCCAAATATATGCCTATTTACTCTTGTTTGCGCGTGTAACTATTAACTTTGTCATGTGTTTCGTTATAGTTTATATTGACCAAGCATCGACAACTCGTGGCCTTAGAAATTTATTGAGATCTGGGTACAAATCCCCACACATCTATACTATAGATTCTATTCTATTCTATACCTCATAAAGATGAAGTCTCTCCTTATAGAAGAGCATAACATGTCGACAACGCAACAGCTCGCTAGTATACGCGTTCAAATGTTCCACCGCTATATCCTCATGTGTTTCTATCGGCTCCTCAGATTCCTTGTTTATTTCCTCCAAAATATGCTGGTTCGTTAGTTCGAGGCCGAATTGTAAAAGTTCCTTAGCAGCTGGCAACGTTTCTGGGAGTCGGTCCACGCATTGGTGGACTGCCCAAATCTTTTTGGATACTTTGCTCTGAAATATCAATGGTTACTGAGCTTTGCGACTTTTCAAAAAATGACGAGTGACTGATAATAACTAGCGTATTCGAGATACACTGCGCGGGGACGCTAAAACATTTAGCAGTCGAGCTGGCGTTGACGCGCAATATGATTCGAATACTCTAGACTTACGCGACGACTGTCAGATTTTATGGTGCCAGGCTAGCCACCTAGCTTATAGGACTTTTAAAAGATATCCTTATGATTTTACCTAATAAATGCTTATTTAAATTATAAATTCTTACCAAATACTTCTGGATAGCGTCAGTTGAAACAGGATTCTTACGCCATTGCTGTTGGTATACCAGATCGCTATCTAATTTGAAAGTGTCTGCTAATTTTAGAGCTTCATTGTATTGTCCGCTTTCAATCTGAAATATTTCATAACAGTAAGTTTCAATCGTAAGATTCTAGGTTTCTGAAGGGACCCAACTTACGTCATGCCTGTGCATCTGTATGTCCTTAGTCAGAGCCGTTCTACTCACAAACCATTTAATTAGTAGTGCCAAAGTGTTTTTTTTTTCCATTCTATCACCTTATATTATAAGGTGTATATATTTAATATCTTTAAAAACCTTTTGCAAGCTTCATTTTAAGATTTTCATACATATATATCAATAAAGAGAACTCTTTCATAGATATGTTTGGTTTTCTTACCTTCCTAGAGAACAGTTCAGAGGGCGTAGTGCTCTTAACAGCCAGTAGTCTGTACACTCGCGACACACATGTGATGCGGCGCGGCTTCGGTTGGAATGTCTCGATATCTGTGATGGCGTATATCACAGTTTTCAGCATCTCCTTTACCATTTCGAATACGCTGTCTTCTTCTTCATTTACTTTTACTACCTCCATCTGTACATAAAAAATCAATCAAATTAATTAGACACTCCCGAATTCATAAACATAGGCTAAACAGTCTACCAAACCACACCTTTTCAACCAGCAATCGCTTCTAGCAGCTTTATTTTACATTAATAGCGAAAGAGACTCTCGGTTCATTTACCTTATTCAAATATTCCGCATAAAACGGAAAACACATTAGATCCCGGACAGACATACCCCTGCGGGACTAGGATGCGCACGCGAGTTCTGTCAAAATGATGTCGCGCCTTCCACGCCCTTGAATATTCAACTTTTGACACTTCTGCGTGAATATTATCTCGTCCTCAGAGAGGTACGTTGTAGTCACGCAGAAGAGTGTAAAGTTGATAAAATGAAAGCGCGTTTTGTCGACAACATTACCTACCACCAAACTACCTAGACTCGAAAATATTTAAAGATCATGCAATTAGGTCCACGTTTTCTTTCCACTTACAGTTTCATCGCTAGGGCTCCGCCTGGCCGGCAACACAGCGGCTTCACACTCCAGCGCCAGGAATGCGGCGTCATACGCGCGAGTTACTTTCGGCGCACCTTGCAGAAACTCAGCTCGGTTGGACAGTAAGTTTACCAGATCTACGATACCACAGACTGATACCGCTCCGCTGAATCGGGAAATAATTATTTCCTGGAAAGAACATTTTATTTCTAGGATCATTGTTTTTTTTATAAACGGATTTAATGTTATGCAAAACTTTTGAAAAGTGGCTATTTGTAGTAAGTTTGTCGGATATTGCAGTTTTACATTCTATCAAATTAAAGTATAAAGGGTTTGAATTGAAAGTTTCAAACATTGTGATCGCGAAACGTCGATGGATGAAGAAGGCTCCAACTGATTATTCCTAGTTATCTGAGCTGAAGAAGGCCTATGACTACCAGTCGACTATTTTATACTACACTCCACTGAATGAATTTTGTGCACACTTTTCAAAAGTGTGTATGTATCTAGCTAATCAAACCCAGTGCGCCGATTCCGCATACATTTTAAAAGAATATACTCACCTCATTGCTCCACCAATTAACATCAGCTGGATGGAAAACCACCACGTCTTTCTTCATTTCTTTGTCGTCCACAAGTGGGTTCCTCAGATCGTGTCCCGGTTGACAAGCCAACGGAAACTTATGGATTAGTTTCAGTAGAGGCAGACGCCATACTGTTATGTCACCATTGGAGTGAATGCAGACGAGTTTTGTGATGTCGGGCGATAGCTGCATTTCGATAATAACCGCCTGAAATACAAATGAACACTGTATTTTTAACTATAAAATTATTAAATAAATAAAAATATTAGATATTTCATACAAAGCCATCTATCTCGTCCCAAACTATGCAAAGATATAGGAATCAGATGGAAGTAATCTTAAAAATAAATCTGTGGAAAAAATGTACAAACACATTTTACCAGTTTGGTATATTAATAGTCACTGCAAGTTATGGGTCATAAACATGGCGGACAATTATTCTACATATTGGTTGATCTAATTGGTAGAATAACAACTTGGGCTCAGCTAAGATTAATTTTGATGTGGTAAGGAAGTTAACTCACCAGCTTCTTATTATATGTGAACGGGATATAAAATTTGAATTTATCATTGGCTTGCGCCACAATATTATCAGATACCACCGACATCTTTACGTGAGGGTCCTCGTTGAGAAGGCGCCACGCCGTTAGACCATAGCTGTAAGCTGCATCAGGTACCTGAAAGATTTCCTTACATTTCTATCTGCGATATATTCAATTTAGTAGTAGTAGAGCTCTTTGTGAGAGCTCGTCCGGGGAAGTACTACCACCGTACTTATTTCTGCCGCCAAGCAGCGATGCTCGCATTGCTGTGTTCCGGTTAGAAGGGTAAGGGCGCCGGTGTAATTACAGGCACATATGAGACTTCTAGATCTTTACGTCTCAAGAGTGATGGACGCAGTGCATTTCCTTACAGGGCACGTCCTCATTGGACTTGCTCTGTGAGGTAATGCATTGTTATAGGCAGAAGTTACTACTTAACATTAGGTGAGCTATCAGCTTGTTCCATTACTTTTATCATAATGGGCTTTTTATCTTAGATGACTATATCGGGTTGCTGGAGTAACTGCCACCACCTAAAAAGGGCCCATCCGTGGCCTAGTTGCGGAAAGCCCGCCAAGTCCGCCGAATAAGTAACAAGTAAGTCTTAGATGACTTTCAGGATATTTGTGGATCTGTTTCCTAGTGTGCTGGCTTCTCCGACATCCTGAGGTATCATGCTCTACCGGTCCACGGACAAGCTGGTTAATAAGTAGGTACAAACGTAAAAAGCAATATGGGACCGACATAGAACACGACTTAACGTCCCTAAATAAATAAAGATTACAAAAAAAAAGAAGGATAATTATATTATGTGTGTGTAATTTAATTTTGCTTTAGGAGTTTGTAGGAAACGCATTATAGTTATATAAAGCTACATTACCACTCACTGACTGACTGACTCATTGACATGCCCTGAGAGACAGAAGGAGTGGAGCTACACCACAATGATGTTCTACGAAAATGTGTATCAACACCAAACGAGTAGAGGAAAATTATAGCGGTTTTCGAAATCCAAGATGGCGCCGGTGTTGATTTGCGCGTTCGCAAACTATGACAGATAGAGGGCGTCCGAGCATGTCATCCGACTGATTGTATGTTGGGATTTTGGGATTTGGTGAAAAAAAAAAAAAAAACAAGATGGCGGCCGCGCTTTTTTGATTTGAATTTTTCGACTTTTTAGGGTTGTCTTTGGCGGATTACTTTGTTTTACGAAACTCGCAAGTTGGCAACACCGACTACGGAGGTGGGTAGCCTATATCCTTGAAATTTAAGAAAAATTGTGACTTTTTAAAAATCCAAGATGGCGGAGTCTGTGGTGGCCATTTTGTAAAAGTCATGGTTTTTGCTAAATTTTCAAAACCATTTTTATGTATGATGGCAATATTTTAGGGGGTTGAGTTGTACCGAGCGGTTGTGTGATTCGTCAAGGAGTGTTGCTTGGTTATAAAAATTTCCCCATTTTTCGGGCAATTTCCGAGATTTTCCCCAAAAACATGAAAAGTAGAAATAATGACATTTTGAATAGAGATTTGGACTGCATAGGAGCGTTGGCCTCCCCCGAATGACATTTGACCATTTTCGTAACTTTTAGTTGGCAACCCCGAGAGACTTGCAACTTTTTAGTTTTTGGGACTTTTTGACTTTGGCGGATTAATTTGTTCTACGAAACTCAAAAGCTGGCAACACCGATTATGCAGAACGATAGCCTATATCCTTGAGATTTCAGAAAAATTATGACTTTTTAAAAATCCAAGATGGCGGACGGCGTAGCGGCCATTTTGTAAAAAAGTTGCAATTTTCGAAAAAATCACGATTTTCAAACCGCAATATCGGGTAGTTGGCAACCCCCTACCTGGATGAATTGTAAGGACCGGTTGTGCAGTTGGTAGAGGAGTGTTGCCTTGTTGAAAAATTTTCCCCATTTTTAGGGTAGTTTCCCCGCTTTCCCTCGGGAACGTGAAAAGTAGAAATAACGACATTTTGAATCGAAATTTCCACTAGCTGGCAAGATTGGGCCCACTCAAATGACATTTGATCATTTTCGATCCCCGCAGCTGGCAACACCGCGTGCTATAGGAGTTTGAATTTTTCAGTCAGACCCGACTTTGGCGACTTACTTTGTTCTACCAAGTTTAAGGTATGACTACCGTTCTTTCACTGACAGGTAGCTTGTATCCTGTATATTTCAGAAAAATTATGACATTTCAGAAATTCAAAATGGCCGCCGTGTCATTTCCGGTTTTCGAAACTTTAACCGATTGACTTCGTTTCAACGGGGTATCCGAAGGAGATTGAGGGGTTTAAATGGAATTTTACACTTTTTTAATATTTAAATGCGTTTTTATTGCAATTAGGGGTGGGCATTCCAAGATGGCGGCCATGTAGATTTTTTTTGCAAAACTATAACCGATTGACTTCGTTCCAACGGGGTATCCGAATGAGATTGAGGGGTTTTTGATAAAAATACGGCATAAAAAAAAGACGCGAGCTGCTTGCAGCTCGCGCGCAACGCAACCACTAGTTTATATGTATAAATCTAAAAGTCTGGTGACTGAACAAGCTGTGATAAAAACTATTTCGACCTGCAAACGCGACTCTTCCTTGATGATGCTGTAGAAGCAAAGGTAATACTAAATGTGACTTTGACTATACTTACAGTGCCCGAGGGATAAGGCAGCTTCGCCACATACATAGTGTTATGCAGATGGCAATAAGCCACAGCACTGAGCCCTCCTTTAAACTGAAACTTGTGATGGAATGCACAGCCTTCAGTCAGAGATATCATGTATGCTCGGACACTGCCGTCGTAACCCACTAAAAGTACTTCCCAGTTCCTAAGAATAAACAAGACAAGATATCACTGTCACTACTACAAGACAGCTTTAAACTAACTAGGTAGAGATAATCCAGTTAAAAGCTGTATGCCTCTATACCGCGTTACCTTCATGGATAACTCTTGTGATATTATGAATATATATAATTTCACTATAAATGCAAAGCATGCAGTTTTAGGTCCAATGTTTCCTATTGCTAAGTAAAATCTGTCCTAAATTCATCGATTCCTACAAATCACACACAAAAAAGCCAGGCTTTTTGGCCAACTTACCACTTAATCTCAGTGCTTTTAGCAGTTGTTGGCAGGAATATAATGTCGGCAATCGCATGGGCCATATCAGTGCATTCAAGACCACCAGGTCTTGAGCATTCCTGAAAATTTCCACTTAATTTATAAACATCAGTATTTGTGTATCTTTCCAGACAATCACTCTGCTGTCATGCTTTGACTACAGCAACAGAAATATATCTTCTAGAATATTTAAATGTAGGGTGTAGGGTAGTTTGGACGTGTGCCCCGAAGTTATCTATTTTAATTTTGAAACTGTCAGTGCCTACCTTATTAATATAACAAATAAATAAATAAATCAGTATATAATACAAGCTTACCACTTACATATTCAATCGTAAACAGTTTTGATGCAGATAAATCATAGAACTCTACATGACCAATGCCGTATGCCAGGACCAGAAATGCACAGTCCGGACTCCACTCCATCTTTCTCCATTGAGGATATGGATCTCTTGTCACTGAAAGTAGTAAATATAAGTACATACTAGTAGTTACTCGTACATCAATGCTTTCTTGATAGTAAGTTCTTGACAAACTGTAATAAATATCAGTAGGTAGGTAGCAACTACCAGTTCTTGCTGACATAAAGTGAATACTACATTATTGTACCAATTATTGATCATGAAATGAAAAAAGGAAATATTACAATTTTATTGAGATTTTAATTTAACAGGTAACTTCAACTTACCTGTAGTTCTTGCAGCGATAGTAGAATAATCAGACCGTTTGGTTCTGAACTCAAGAATGGTATCAGTCAAAACCGCTATTACTTTCCCTTGATCTCCAAGAGCTATTTGCCATTTCTGTTGTCGCTCTTTGTGCCTGCAAATATGACCTAGCTTAAAATAATATAATGCTTAAGAAGTAAGCAGGGCAGTTCAGGTAAGTTAGACATAAATACTAACGCAGTAATACTGTCGAATAAGGTCTTTTTAGGCCCCAAATGCTTAAACCAGCGTTTAAGAGACGATATTTTTTCAGGTAATAAGCCATCTGATTTTTGCTGAAAACATAAGTAAAAAAATGTTATTACTATCGAAAACTGGAAGAAAGACCAATTTTAAACTTTATATTAGACAAAATGTAATATAATATGTTATTCAATGCATAAAACATAATAAAAACAGAAAAATATGTTGGAAATCTTACTATGTACTCCGGTTCTGGATTCCACTCACAGTACACGTACAATTCATGTAAAATTGCCTTGGATGGATCCATGGTAGATTATTCTAAAGATCTGTGTATTTTTGCAGCACTTTGACACCTTTTTCAAATAAATTTTAGCATTTTCTAAAATTTGTAACTATGGATCGATCCAATCGATTATTTGTTGTTGCGTCAGCTGTGACATGACAGTTTTGGTTTTGGTGACAGTGACGTAACTATAGACGCTGGACCATAGTTTTTGTTTGTCTATTTTATTTTCCGTTTTGTGTAGGTAGGTACATCACTATTTTTATTTGGTAAACTAAAAGTGTATTTCATGCTTCAAAGGAGTTTTGTTGGTTTGGAGTTTAACTGAACTGAGTATTTAACTGAGGGAGTAATTTCACACGTTTTTACAGTTTGCCCATGCAGTTATGAGTTTTATCGATAAACTATACCAAGAGGTGCCTATTTTCGATTTTGTAAACTCACTACGTATAATTTCAAACATTTAGCGAAGAGCTAATATTTATTTATTTTTGATGTGCAGAATGTGTGTGTGTTATACTTGTAAACAAACTTTGTATTTTCAGAGTGTATCTGACAATGAGAAGAATCTTCGCTTTTGGGAAGACTATCTAAATAACCTCAAAGCTCTGGATTTCAGTGTTTACTCTGATAAACTGAAAATTCCAACACTTGTGCCAATTGGGTCTCGAGTATTCTTCAGGGGGGAACTGAAGCATACCAATGAAGTTACTGTGGCACTTGGAGCTGACTACTTTGTGAAATGCTCATTGGCACAGGCCGATATCCTCAGAAAACATAGGATAAAAGGTAGGTAAAAAAGTAAAAAAAAACTGACAGCAAAACCAACACAAATATACAGTCAATGGAATGTGATTTACATTCAGTTACCAACAATTTAAATTCATTATTCTGAGTTTTTCAGATGCGGAGTCAAAATTGGAATCATTCAGAAAAGGAAAAGAATACTTAGAAAACCATCTATCATTTACCCGCCAAAATTTATTTGGTAAAGAAGGTCATGAAATTTTAGAGGTCTTCACTGAAGAAGAGGATAAGGCATGGAGACAAAAACACAGAGAAAATGTAAGAAACTCAAAAAGAGTTAAAACAAAAGAGGCAGAGGCTCAAGAGATTACAGATGAAGAGCTATGGAATAGATTAGAAGAACTTGAACTAGAAGAAGAATTAGAAAATGAATTATTGGATAATTATAATGAAATTGGAGATAAAAGAAAAGATAACTCTTTTTTAGTCAATGAAGAACAAGTTTTACTAAGCACATTCAATGATGAACAAACAAAAAATGTTAATAAGTTTGATCACAATAAAATCCCACAAAATAATGATAACAAGACTGTGATAGATGAACCAAATTGTGGCCAAAAAGATAATAAAGTTATAGAAGCAAATAAAACTACAAAATTTGATTTACTTCAAAAAGTTCTTGATAAACAAAATCAACTAGAAGATAAACTACTGGAACTTAAGAACAGAGACAGACAACCCAGTAAAACTGAAAAGGATCTAATGTCCAGACTTGATGAAATGGATGAACTTGATGAGCTTGAAGATGAAATGGATAGATTGGATGATGTTCTAGAAACAGAAAACATATCAGATGATGAAGAAAATATAGTGAAAACAACTCCAACTAAGTTACAAAGAAGCATATCTTTTGTAGATGAGAAGGAAGCTACAAATGAAACCTTTGAATTAACATTTGAACACAGTAATGTTGAACCAAGCAATGAGCCATACAATATAGAAAAGGGAATTTTAAAGCCAAGTGATATTTATGATGCCTATTCTCATCTTTTTGATAGCAAACCAACTTCAATTCTCAAGAAATCAAAGTATAAATCTGATTTTGATGAAAAAGCTACACCAAGGAAACAAGTAACTGTTAGTCAAGGTGAAACTGTTAGTTCATCATCATCATCATCAAATTGTAATGATGTAGAAGTGTACCCTGTAAAGCAGACTATTGTTGTTAAGGATGTTACAGAAAAGTCAAGTAATAACAGAAATAAGATAGATACAGATGCCAGACCTACAAGTCTTTTCAAGAAAAAAAGAATGCAGAGCAAATCTTGATGGAGTAGTTCCGACTATTACTGAATAAAACTAGAAGTAATGTTCATGCTTCATTACATATTTATTTTGTTTTATTTTAACTCCACCTTTCTGGGGTAAGTTATGTAAGTAAAGTAACAATAATTATATTAAAAAACTAACTAGTCATTTGCTTCGCATTGGCTTTTATTCTTATTCTATGGTACAGGATCGACATAATAATATTGTATCTGCGAAGATATTGAAAATACCGATGCAATCGACGTAAGGCTTTTTCAACACCTCACGACTCGATTAAAAACCTAAAACCTACTATACAGATTTTTACGAACGCATTTTTATTCAAACTGCTGGATTTTGACAGTGACATTAACAAGTATTGATTGAAACCTAGGACTTTGCAGTTTGTTTTGTTTTAGAGGTTAGTTTTTAATCTCAAAAGTTAGTTATTTTTATTAAAATACTTATCCATATTTGTTTGTTAGCACAATGCTGTCCCGTAATTGGCGACAACTATGCCGGCGTTATTC
Organism: Eulithis prunata; assembly: GCA_918843925.1. Classification (NCBI taxonomy): domain Eukaryota; kingdom Metazoa; phylum Arthropoda; class Insecta; order Lepidoptera; family Geometridae; genus Eulithis; species Eulithis prunata. The sequence continues at coordinate 10,289,150 of OU974008.1, read as the reverse complement.
ACAGGCCACAACTTTTAGAACGACAGAAAGTTCTCCTGTAAGTAAAACCGTTGCAAACTGGCTAATTTCTTTCCTAGATACAGGTCTACCTATAAACAAACCTGGCATAACAAATCAGGAGCTTTACGATGCCTTCTGGTGTACCATATTAGATCAGTGATACTACAGTTCATAGTTACCAGTTACCTACCTAAATATTTATATTCCAGGCACAGCACAATGAAAACCAAGTAGGCCTCTTCTACACTCTAAAACCAGAGACATGCAAACAGTTATTCGCCCATGGAGGCTTCCCCAAGAGCTACACAAGACAAGCCAAAACATTCACAGAGACTACCATCATGGTTCGGCAGCCTGCCTTGGATATTATCAACTGCATCAAACATACAAACATGGACCAACCTGTTATCAGATATGTGTTGTGTATCCTTTTTCAAAATTATAAATTACCTTGTATCAAATTTAAAAGCAAAACTATATTGTCTACAAGGTATCTAGTAAAAATTAAATATTGGGTCTGATGATGTGATCCACTTCCCACTGTTTCACAGGGCTCTAGTATGTACCTTTGGAGCCCAACCTAGCCTAAAAACATTTAACTATTTCTTTGTCAAAAGGATCATTAATTGGCCATAGTCTCTTGTTCTGTTCTTTCTGCTCTTCTAGGCTATAGTCAAGAAGAATTGGCTTCTAGAACCATGTAGAGTGTAGACGATTCTGAATAAGCCATGTGTTATTACACGCCATGTGTTGAATAAAATATTTTTTACTTTAAATAAATAAAAAAAGTATCCAACATTATTCCGTGAATTTCCTGAATGTGCATTCAGATGGTGAGAAAGGAGTGGGCAAATCAATAACAATGGCGCATCTTCTGCACTTTGCACATGAGCAGGGGTACCTAATAGTCCACATACCCTGGGGTAAGTTTCAGATTACACTATATTTATCATCAATATATATAAAACTCTTGAAGCTGACAGAGAATCAATGCACAGCCTAAACTATAAGTCGTAGAGGTATGAAATTTGGAGGGTAGTATCCTTATTTAGTGTAGGGGTGCACTAAGAAAGCAATTTTGAAAAGTCACACTCTAAAGGGTCTGTTAAGAAAGCGAGCAACGCCGCGGGCAACGGCTTGTTATCTATATTTCTCATATTGTTATATTTAAAGTGCCTTTGCCAAATTAAGATCTACCTAATTAAGATGTAAGGGTACCTATAAGATGTACTGGATCCTCACAACTTTTGGGATGTTATAAAAATCTTTGGGATTTTCCAAGTGCCACTTGCTGTGCAGTCCCATCCCAAGTCCAGCTTTCTATTTAAAAACAATTCTTTTGTCATCTTACTCTCAGTGGCCTAGGTGTGGGCCCTAGACTAGGATATCAGCAAATTAACAGTATCTATAAACTTATTCATAATATATATTTTAAATGGTAACTATTTCCAGTATCGGAGTGGCTCCGACGCGTGCAGAGACACAAAGAGATGTCCAACTCTACAACGCGCGAAGGGTTCGTTGACCTGCCGCTTGATGCAGCTGCCTGGCTTCTGCACTTCAAGACACAGAACCAGGCAATACTCAAGAACCCAGAAGTAAGTTACCTACAGCTTTCTTTTGAAGTTCCTTTTATATTTTTTGTTTCTGATGGTTTGTCTTGCATTACCTATAATATGTAAGTTTTTATCTGTCTCATTTCGATAACCTGTTAGTTTCATATAAAGTGGTGGTAAATTAGGTAGGTAGAAGGAACCTACTAGGTATCCTAGTGTTAGGTTACTTAGTAAATGACATATTTAGGCACTAACTTTACCTATCTAGGTATCCAAGTGTAGGCTCCTAGTTCAAGTCATCACAGCTTCTCAATGAAAATTTGACAACCAGAGAACCACTTTGCTTATTGATAGTGTAGAAATGTACATGCTAATTGAATTAATGACTAATTTCAGTTTAAAACCAGCAAGGAATATGTATGGAGCAAACGCGAAATGACCGAGGCCAGTGCACCAATCTCAGCATTAGTAGAACACGGCATCACGCGTGTGAAATACGCGTGCGACGTCATCGACGCGCTCGTCCATGAAATCAAGGCCCTGTCTGATAGCAAAGTGTAAGCTTAATACTTACCCTATTCAGTTTATGCTGCCATTTAGCTAGAAACTTTCCATCTGTAAGATCTCCGTTAGACAGTTTTACAATCTCTTATTATATTATATATGTATACATAATATATAAAAATGAATTGCTGTTCGTTAGTCTCGCTAAAACTCGAGAACGGCTGGACCGATTTGGCTAATTTTGGTCTTGAATTATTTGTGGAAGTCCAGAGAAGGTTTAAAAGGTGAATAACAGATTTATTTTATACAAAAGTTTAGGTCTTTTATTTATCGATTGAGGCAGTACGAAGTCTGCCAGGTCAGCTAGTAAATAATAATAATAATTTATTTACAGATGCAAGACCTTTGTGGCTGTAGATGGGTTCAACAGTTTCTTCTATCCCCTGACGCGGTTGTACACACCTACAAAGAGAAGTGTAAGACCAGATGAGGTCACTCTCACAACATCTATCTTGGAGCTCACTAAAAATGATTGGGTAACTTGCTGATTTTTTTACTATGGATATTGATAGACTTGTTACCATCCTACTTAATATTATAAACGCGAAAGTTTGTGAGTATGGATGGATCTTTGTTACTCTTTCACGTAAAAACTACTAATACGATTTGGATGAAACTTGGAATATATATTATCCGTGACCTGGATTAACACATAGGCTACTTTTTATCCTGAAAAATCAACGGGATCCAACGGGACGCGAACGAAGTCGCGGGCGGCAGCTTGTACCAAATATTTCTTGCTTATTGATTTACCTAGAAGAGTAAACTAGTCTAAACTAAAATCTGAGAATATTCTGTGAATAGGATTTTCTTATGATAATTAATCTAAAATGTTACTTTTACAGACAAATGGTGTGGTAGTAGTGTCTACAGATCAATTGGCAGTTCCTGAAGACCACCAGGAAAGCCACCTGCCTAAATATATGCTGTACAAAAAGGTAAAGTATAACATAGTACAGTATATCAGTTGAAATTTCTAATTTTATGCAATTTAAAGTTATTTTTTCTAGTTTTATAAAATATATTTATATTTTATATCTACCTACTGTGTGTTTTTTTTTCAGGGCTTTGAGCATCTGGACCCTTTTGTGCCAGTGGAAGTAGGGAGATACTCAGACAAAGAGTTCCTGACCTGTTCAAATTACTACAGAGACAGGCTGTGGCTGCGGGGACCCCCTGAGGTAGAGGCAGAACTCAAGTTCACCAGTGCATGCAATCCTTATAAGTTTATGGAACAGTGTGCACCTCTCTAACTCTAAGCCTGTATTATAGTTATCATAGTTATAGCTTGTTTTATTTAAACCTCAGAACTAAATCTTGCGTTGTGGTTTTAGATAGAAAGGGTGTGCAAAAAGACTTCGAAGTAAATCTTGTTAATTTATGGGAAAGATGCTAGAGATAAAAGAAAGGATGATTTAAATTAGTAATTTATTTTGCTGAACATAATATCTACATAGGTACTCTTAGCTTATTCATAACTTAGACATCATAGCCGACAAGGTGACGCTTGCCGATACACTCTCCAATGTAGAACCAGAAGAGTACTTCAGCACCAATCAAGGTGTTGACAGTCGCCTGTTTCACGGTCTGATCCTTCCAGGCGCCAGTCTTAGCGCTGTTGATAAGTTTACCAAGTCCAGCTTTTATTTGGGGGATCTCGCTCATCTTTGGCGGGGCTAATTCGACGCGAGCATACTTCATGAAAATATTAAACTTCGGGCGAGCCTGTGCCACAGCCGCTGCAAATAAAAAAATTGTAAAGTTGGGGTGGTATAGGGTCAAGAATCCTTAGGATAAATTGGTACAAATTGAATCGTTCAATAGGACCAAGATAACCCACAAAACTGAAAATTACATAACTGGTAGGTATCCGAAGCAAAACAACAGTATGATGGCTGGGTTACTTACAGTTGAGGAGCGCCGGTATTTTAGCAACTGCTGCCATTTTTGTGTCCTAATCAAAACAATTGAATAACTAACAGCAAGCAGTAGACCGTCTGAAATAGTTTTTCAATTTTGGAATTTTCAATAGTGGACTGGCTCATGCGTATGGAAAACGTCAAAGTCAAAAAAATTTACAATGACACTAGTAAGAGACACTGACTGACCGACCGTCGTCGTCGCGTTGTTTGGATTGGATAGGCATTTTAAGTTGTAGATTGTACATTCATTTCCAAAAAAATATAATACCTGTTTTAATAATCTTCCAAGTCAGCAAGCGACAATGCACAAGTTTGTTACTTAATGATACAACCCGATAGCAAGCTTGTGATTGGCCATAAAATGGCAACACTAAATGCTACGTCGATCTTTTTCTGTCAAAAGTATGATTTAAGAAATGTCAAGTCCATCAAAATTCGTGAAAATCGTCGCTGCCGCCGGTTTAATTATTTTTAAGGATTATTCTATGGAAAACTAATAAAAATTGTGCATAAACTTACACAACCCTTGAAGTATTTATCATCTGAGATGCATCTCCATGGTATGATATGATTATTTATTTAGTTTATCTGTCGAAGGTATCTGTCTGTATGTACAATGCATGGTATCAAATAAAATAACCCTGTAAACTCCTCGAAACTACATACGAGCTGACCACCGGATCGCGCACATTGCTCTGTCTATCGTATGTTCGCTTTTCCTTGCTTACTAAATCTGAGTCTTCCTACAAAATCAATGTTGCGGAATGCTAGGGACACGTCATTGCTTTTCTGGTGGACGACGCCGCCGCCGCCGGTTCATTGGTTACAAGCTCCAATAAAAAAAATTCAATTAGATGCCATCTAAATCATTTCCTCACACTATAGATACCTACCTACCTAACCTACTGATTATCTTATCCATTCAAATAATCTCATCAAGCAAACCTCACCAAATGTATTTGTTACTGAATTCACTTTCTGGTTCTAGCTCTATTCATCTTCCTACTGAGTACATTAGCACTGAGCAATGGTGACACATTACAAGACACAATAGATGTGAAGAAGCTGCAAAATATCTTGCAGGAAAGTGTCAAGAGTAAAGATGTCTCTACATTGTACCATGCCATCAAGGGTTTGAAAATCCTGAATGTAAACCTTCCTAATGTTTGCGAGGTGAGAACTTTTTTTTTAAAGATAAATGTGTACCTATCTGTATTGAAAAAAAATACATTTGTTGATATAATAAGTTAAAAAAAAAAATAGCACTGTATTTACCTTTTCAGGAGCTGAAAACAATAAAATATGATCTCAAAAATATTGAGCAAGTGTATTACCTGACAAATGCGGCTGCCCTAACAGGCTGTCAAAACTCGCTGAAGCCCGATGTCTTGGGTGCAGCTACACAGGTCCTTGATAAAAAGGATGTGACTATCCAAGAACTATATCATGCTGTGTACACTCTCAAAGCTCTCGGAAAAGGCTCTGTTTATGATAAGGAAGATGGACTGAAGAACCTCGTACAGTTACTGAAGAAAGACGACTCTCCTGCCAAGTAAGTAAAGCCACTCTTCAATGAACCTGCTACACTTTATGCAAAAGGTCTATGAGATGATGCCAAACGTATGTCCCCAGCTACGGCTACGTGTTTGGTCTGTGCGAGCACATAGGATGCGGCGCATGGACCATGGCCCACGCCGAGGGCGTCCTACTCGCGGCCGACGAGACAGACGCCAGAGTACTGCACTACGAGGGAGGCCTGCCCGTCACCTCTCTACTCCTCACCACCATCTTGAGGTAACATTTTATTATCAAACTGTAAGGCTCATATTTACTTATTACAAGCCTACAATAATGCAATTTGAAGATACCTACCTTTGACCTTTTATATGTAACTTTGAACATTTCTTTAATGAAAGTCATTGAATTTACAAAAATCCTGGAACATTTTTTGTTCCCTTTGTTCTCAGGACACCTAGTACTAGTATAAACCTATTCAAAACAGTTCTGATTTCTAATTCTGATCCAAATTTTCTTATTTTTAGAAATGAATTTAACAACTAGTATGGAAAATGTTTATTGATCAATTTGTTCCTAAGAGTAACAATCATATAGAAACCTGCCTATTCACAGAATGAAAGATCTCAACAAACAAAAAATGTATTGTACCCTCTACTCTACCTATATTATATTATAGCAAAAAATATTTGGTATGTCGCAGGAGGCAGATTTGTAGGACTCGATGGGCACGTACTTTCATAGGGTTCCGACATGGTGGGTAGCCTCGAGCAAAATAATAACGATCGCAATAAATCACTAGACTTTTTATTGTAACCAACAAAGTAGAATTAAATAATGTGAGACTTAAAACAGAACAGACACGTCCGCTCGGTGCGAGCTCTAGAGGTAGAATGCCCGCCCGCTCCAACGGCCGCATCCAAGCATGACTAGCTGTGACGTCACGCTCGCGTTCTGTTGCCATACCGCACAGTGTTGCCGCTGCCAGATTCGATTCTCCGACACGGCCATCACTGATGACTCACACGTCCTCGTGTGCACCATCTGTGAGGACAAAACATCGAACCAGTACTTTCGTTCGGCTATTCTGACTTTACAACCAAAATAGAGACTCTACATTGAAACTCAAAAATCTTTAAGTCTTCTTTACTCAACACAAAATTAACAATCTTAATGATCATAAGAACTCTTACAAGCTAAACAACCAAATCAACAGGTTAGTAACACACATTGGCGCCGCATCGACGGCTCATCTTGCTTACGCTACAACGAAAGCAAGGGTAGGTAATCATGAAAGCATGCCGTCGCACCAACGACTCATCTCATTAACGCACCTACGTAAATGAGGGTAACTACTCGTTTAACATGCCGCCGCACCAACGGCTCATCTCACTCGGATCAGGCCCGAACAAGGATAACTCTACGCGCTACAACGCTTTTATGCGCCACAACGCTCGTATGCGCCACAACGCTCATATACGCCACAACGCTCATATGCGCCACAACGCTCATATGCGCTACAACGCTCATACGCGTCACAACGCACACACGCGCCCCAACGCATAAACAGTTAGGCATCACCACCACTGTTATTTCCGTCAGATTCCAGATCTAGTGGCACCTCCAACTGAACCTCATGATTTGGAACCTTCCTGACTCGATCGTGTGGGTACTTGTATGTTCTCTTAGAATTTAAGGCTTTAAGGCGATACCTATCATTATTAAGCACCTCTATGATTTTGAACGGACCCTTAAATTTAGGATCAAGCTTAGTTTGATTTCTTTCTTCATTTTCTATGAGAACATAGTCACCCACACTGAATCGATTTACATTAGCTTTGTTTTTATCAAATCTAACCTTGTCATACATAGCAACTTGTTCGATACTTTGTGCGGCGCGTTCCCGTACCTCGTCAAGGTCTACTTCATGATCATCAGTTAAAGTCATTAACCCCAAAGGCCTCGCTACCTTTCCGATCATCAGCTCTAGAGGGCTAGCTTTAGTGACGCGATTTACAGTAGAGTTCATCGCCAACTGTACTTCACCTAGCGCGTCTTGCCAGGAACGATCCTTGCTAGACTCTACTGCTGTAAGCATACCCTTTAGAGTACTCATCACTCTCTCCACCTGTCCATTGGCACGACTACCACCTGTTGCAATGAGATGCAGCTGGATGTTTCGAGACTCACAATAGCTAGCGAACTCCTTACTGGCGAAACATCTACCCTGATCAGCAACCACTCGAGTAGGGGTACCAAACAACGACACACTAGACTCTAAAGCTTTGATACTACTCTTTGAGTCAATGTTCAGAGAGTGACAGAGAATGACAAACTTGGTGAAAGCATCTATCAAAACAAACACGTATTCCTTTACATCATTTTTGCCACTAAGTTTTCCGGACGCATCTATGTGAACCGTATGCCAAGGAATACTGGCCTTCGGAATTGGATGAAGTTCTGCCTGGACTCTACCTGAACTCGACTTTGAGATTTTGCAGGTGATGCAATTCTCGATGAACTTTCGAACATACCTCGACATGCCCTCAAACCAGTAATGCTCGTAAAGCTTTTCGAGAGTTTTCTCCCAACCTAGGTGCATAACTGACTCATGGACATTGTTTATGACCGACCACCTAAACGCACGAGGAACTATAGGTAGACATCGATTTCGACCATTTCTTTGAACCTTCCTGTGAAGAACACCTGACCTAACCTCGTACGTTTTCCTGACATCCTCCGACAACAACTCATTTTGAAGATCAGACTGAATTTTCTGGATCTCAAGATCTCTTTCTTGCTCCACCTGAAGCCAACTGCTAGAAAGCTCAGCTATGTTGACACGTTTTTGCTCTACACGATGAATTTTGTCACTAGATGAGGAGAGAGGTAGTGGGTTGCGTGACAAACAGTCGACGTGTTTCATCCTAGACCCTTCTCTGTAAACGATATCAAAATCAAATGATTGAAGGTAAGCCCACCACCTATGAACTCGCGGAGAAAGCTCGATCTTATTTTTCGTGGCCTTAACAGAGTTGCAGTCTGTGACTACTGTGAACCTACGACCTTGTAAATAGTGTCGAAAGTGTTTGACTGCATTCACTACTGCCAAGGTCTCAAGTTCATAAGAATGATACCTAGACTCAGGGAAAGATGTGCGCCGACTATAGTAGGCAACAGGATGTTGTTTGCCGTCAACCTTCTGTATGAATACAGCACCGTAGCCCTCAGCGCTCGCATCCGTGTGGATCTCTATTGGGAGAGTCTGGTCGAAGATCATGAGAACAGGCTGTGAGGTCAAGTGCGAGATGATCTTCTGCCGGATTTGTTCATGAACTGGTAACCAATCAATGTCACAACCTTTACCACTCGTCAACTTAAACAATGGCGCCATGACCTTCGAAAATTGCGGCACAAACTGCCTGAAGTAGGAAGCTAGACCTATAAATTGTCTAAGCTGTGTCACAGTACTTGGCGGAGGGAGAGAAGTTAGGGCCTCTATCTTTTTTGGACTTGGCATGACTTTACCGTCTTCGATAACAAAGCCTAGATACTCGATACGACGTTTCAAGAAAGCACATTTGCCTAGGTTCAACGAAAATCCTGCATTGGTCAATATTTCCAGAACAATACCAAGTCGCTCTATACTCTGCTCTACATCCGACGCTATGATCAACAGGTCATCGACATAAGCCACAACGAACGTATGACCTAACTCCCCTAATGCCTGCATGACTGCGCGCTGATAAACAGACGTACTATTTTTCAGGCCAAATGGCATCGCCAAGTATTCCCACTGACCATCGGGTGTCACAAAAGCTGTCTTCTCTACCGACGCAGGGTCAACAGGAATCTGATGATAGCCGCTGACTGCGTCTAAACAAGTGTACCATTTTGCCCCACCCAATCTAGCAACTTGATCCTCAATCAACGGAAGCGGATATCTATCAGCCACAGTGTTCTCGTTCAGTTCTCGATAGTCCACGCACATACGGTCTGACCCATCCTTCTTTTTCACCAGCAGCACGGGACTAGAGAAAGGAGAACAACTAGGCCTAATTACTCTAGCTTTTAACAACTCACTGACTTTATCGCGTACAACCTGTCGTTCACTAGCACCAAGACGATACGGACGACGCTGAACTGTTTTTGTAGGGTCAACTAAACGAATTTCAAGGTGCCCTGTGTTCACACGCGACGTCGCCACACCCTTAGAAAATGATTTTGAAAACTTCTCTAGCACTGCGATCAATTGAGGTTTGAACTCTGATGGTACGTCGGTATCAATGTTTTCAAAATCAACCTTGTCACTTTCATCGAGTTTTTCACACGTCAAAATATCTCTACGACACGACAAGACAACACCATTTGACGACACGCTCACCTCAAAACCCTGTGACAAGATTTCCCTACCTACTAAAATATCATCGGTAAGATAATCGTCAGGTACCACATGAAATAAAATCTCTAAGCTGTAATGTTCAATCATTGCCGGTGATAAGATTTGCAACGTGCTGTAGACGCTATGCCTGCCTATCCCCGTTAGTTTAACTGCATTTTCTACTCTTTTGCCAGAGAATTTCTTGGCAACGCTTTCCTTGATAAGGGAACACTCTGCACCAGAATCAAAACAAAACATGTACGACTCACCGTTGTTTATCAACCGACCGCGTGGGCTGTTTATGCTGCACATGTTGATCTGCCGCTCGCGCCCATGCGCAACTGATGATCCCGCCGCGCTCGCTGCCTGGGTTGCGCCACTGCTGCCGCCGACATTGGCGCCAGGTTCCCGGATGCACTTCGAAGCGAAATGGCCCATTGCGCCACAGCGGAAGCAGACAACACCTCGCGCAGTCTGGTTACTTGCAGTGGAAGACGATGTTGTCGCCGCCGCTGTTGTTGGTCTTCTCTCCTTCGAACGACATTCATGTGCGCGGTGCCCCATCTTTCCGCAGTAAAAACATCTTACAGGCGTAGCTGGTTTGGGTCGTTTTGCGTCACTGCGGTTTTCTTCAGCTACTTGAGGAGCTTTCCTTTTCATAAACGTAGACGCTTTCAATTCTCGCTGCAGCTTGTCTCTAGTGACAATCTCAGTAGTGAAGGCCAAACGTTGTAGACGGTTGTCAAATTTCGTCAAATGTGTTAGCACGGTAGACACTGCAATCTCTTCTACGCTCATTTTTTGCCACTTCGAGGTTAATGATGTCATCAATCTAGCAGCATACACAGACAGACATTCGTTTTCTCTCGGTTTACTATTTTGCAGGTTAATGAGGGTAGCAGCGGGTGTCTCAACACTATCATACCGGGCAGTAAATAGTTCTCGAAATTGTGACCACTGCATTCCAGGAAACGATATTTGCGATAGCCATTGCGAAGCAGTTCCTTTGAGCGCACCGCTGATGGCTATTATTAGCGGTCCTCCTTCTAGCGGGTTTTCGCCGAAACAAAGGTTAACTGTATTGCACCAAGCACGTGCGTCTGCGTCAGGCTTCTCGGGGTCAAACTCTGGCAATTTAATGTTGCGGGTACTCACAGGATTTTTTATGGCTTCAATCAAACTCAGCATGCTACTGTTTTGCAGCTCAATCATTTTCCGCAACAAGTCTTCATCGCGTGATAGTTGCACATCTTCGGTTTGCGATTGTGCTCGAGGTGATCCAACTTCTGATGTCGCAGGAGGCAGATTTGTAGGACTCGATGGGCACGTATTTTCATAGGGTTCCGACATGGTGGGTAGCCTCGAGCAAAATAATAACGATCGCAATAAATCACTAGACTTTTTATTGTAACCAACAAAGTAGAATTAAATAATGTGAGACTTAAAACAGAACAGACACGTCCGCTCGGTGCGAGCTCTAGAGGTAGAATGCCCGCCCGCTCCAACGGCCGCATCCAAGCATGACTAGCTGTGACGTCACGCTCGCGTTCTGTTGCCATACCGCACAGTGTTGCCGCTGCCAGATTCGATTCTCCGACAGGTATAATTTTAATTTGACTTGACAGTACAAGGTGATGACTGGCATTTCTTTTCATGGGTATCCCGTACCCACTTTCGAGCATACATGCCCTTACAATATTGGCAAAAGAATTTTTTAATACATAGATGATGACTTTCTATGTGGAACTTCAGCCCTGTTCTGCCCAAGTATTTATTAGAACATAAATGACATGCAAACTTTCTTTCTTTTTGAGCATTTAGAGGCATTTTAACCTTTTCACAATTTTTTTCGTGGCGTCTTAAATACCATTTCCTAGAAAAACCTGATTTACATTTATTGCAAGAGAAATTTTTTATATTCAAATGTTTAAATTGTATGTGATACTTCAAGCTCGTTTTGCTTGTAAACTTTTGCAAACAGATATCACATTGTGTATTTTCTTGCTTTCTTTTTGATTTCACCCTAATACCCATGTGTAACAATATATGTTGAATCAGGCTCTGCTTATGAAGGTAGGTTTTTTGGCACATATCACATGTCATTCGTCTTTGTCGCATATTTTTTTGAAGTGCAGGATTACTCTTACAATACAATTTCTCATGGCGGTTACGGTTAGAACTATCTCCATATATTTTATTGCAGTACCTACATGTTATTGGCTGTAGATTTAATATTGGAGATGCACTACACATAATATGCTTAGATATAATATGACCTTGAAGGCTGTACTTGGTGTTGTAAGTTTTACCGCATTCATCACATTTAAAGGTTTCTACAGTCCCATGAGTTTTAAAATGGCGTTTTAAGTTATGATACAAGGTAAAGGTCTTATTGCAGATATTGCACTCGTGCAGCTCCCGAATGTTAGGGCTATTTTTTATGTATTTGAGTTGGTGACAGGTTTGATCAATGTGTTTATGAATTCTCATGTGTAGAGAGATTCGGAGTTTAGTATCGAACCGCATTTCGCAATGATCACAAACAAATACATTCTTCTTATCATACTCTTGTTTTCTTGACGTTTTTCCAGTGACCTGTTTGTCCGTTTTGTTATTTGAATAGTTAGTTGTAGCAACATTTTTATCAGTATCTTGTAGCATAACCGCTTGTAACACTTCTGGTCCAATATTCATTTCCTCTTTAAGAAGGTGACTTTCATACAAATCGTCCAGATCTTCTTTAAAAACAATTGCATCCCTGTAAGTATTTTGATCTTCTAAACTAGCCTCAATAGCTTCATGTGGAGGTGATTTGTTATTTGCACCTGATAGTTCTTTTTTGATCTCCTTAAATTGTATTGATGTATCCAAATGTGTATCATCCGTAGGTAATAGCAACTCTTCTTTGAAAATAATTGAATCTCTAAATGAAAATAGATTTTCTATTCCACCTTCATACTCACGACAAAGTGTCTCATTATTATCATACACTGTATGTTTTTGATCTTCTTCAAATATAATTGAATCTCTTAGTGAATATTGATTTTCTATGCTGTTTTCAGAGGTTATTTGTAAATTGTCATAATGTTCATGTGTAGGTTCTGTTTTCACATTTGTATATTGTTCAATATTTTCTCTTTTGATTTCATTATTGATTGTTAGGATATTTCTAGAATTCATGATGGGTTTTTTCTTTCTGCAACAAAAATGTATTATTAAAAAAATCTGTTATGTATTGAGCTATACAGGGTGAGTTCTCTCGACCACTGAGGGGAAAATCTAACTAACTAAACGGTTACACATGGAAAAATGTGGTTAGTAGAGACGTGACTTGATTTTAATAAAAATAAAAACATTTCTTTTTATTAATGTTGTTTCCTACTTATTTCAGACAACAGAAAAGGACAGGATAATAATAATAACTTGGGCCCTTAGGCCCGTATTTGAATAGGGATTTTCATACAAAAATATATGCTTGAATCAGTTCTTGAGCAGTAAGTCTCAGTAAACGGGCAGTCATATAAATGCAAAGCATAGGTAGGTACTTACAACGTGTTATTTAAAGAACTTTCATACTTAAGTACAATGTAAACTGCGTCTGCGCCAGAATAATGAAAATTAGTTAAAACAAGAAAAATCACACGCACGAAAACCAACCCGAACGAACACAACACTGACACTGACTGACGCAACGCACGTACACAAGCACAGCAGCGGCCAGCGCACAAGGAATAGAGTCATTTGTCACACAAATGTCTTTTTTTTTTATTTTGTTCTGGCACTGGAGGCTTGTCCTTTTAGCAAGTCTTTTTTGGTCACTGATGTCATATCACACCAGTGTTGCCAGGTCTCTTTTTTCCTAGTATCTCCATTAAAATAGTATAGTAAGCGGTTGGCGCTTACTAGGTATATTAATATTTATTGATTGAGCGAACAAAGTTTTTAGTGTCAACTTAGACGAATCGAATCGGCGTTGTGGTTTTGTATGTATAACTTTAGAATCGAACCGCATAACCGATCTACACCGATTTTGGTAGATCGACAGATAGCACTACTATAGTTTACTGGTACAATAATGAGGCTTCCATTTCTAAGAGTTTATTTTTCTTTAATTTAAACCATTGTTATAAAATATGTTTCTTTGCGATGTTTCTCTTTTTTATCGCGAGATGTCAGTTCGAGGCGAACTACTAAGCTTATTGTATTGTAGGACATACCGCGCACATCAGAAGCCGTCTCCGCTAACCGCGGTTCAAATACAAAAATTCTCCGCCTACCTCGTGGCTCGTCGCGGACTCACCACCGCTCGAGGTGCCGCCGCCCTGCTTGAAGCGGCCACTCTACTCGCACACGAACAGGTAACTACAACCAGCATCCACTAAATTCTTGGGCAAGTCTTTATTCACACTCTCTCTGCTATTTTAGCATTAAGTTCGCCTGTATACACTACTTTAAGTTGTGCAATAAAGAATTTTCTATCTATCTATCTATCTCTTGCATTTATACTGCATTCGTTTTCAACTATTGACTCTTAATTGTTTCAGCCCACACCAATGAGCATTTCCATCAAAGGCAAGAAGCACATCACATCCGACTCTGACACCATTGAAATCTACATCTCGAACCTGATTGGTCAGCCGATTCAAGGTCTAAAGCCCGAGGAAGTAGTCGCCCAATCCGGCACGAGATTAGCCGATGACGTTGTAGTCCTATCCAAGCAGCCGCTCACCCCTAAACCGAACGAGCCTACAACTTTCATCCTTAACCTCAGCAAGATTAAGACTCAATATGGCTTGTACAAGATTGCACTGAGCGCGGGTAGTAATACGGCCAGTGTGAACGTGGCGGTTTTAGGAGACATCCAAGTGAGTTCCGTGGAGATTGGAGTCGGCGATGTGGATGGAACGACCAGCCCTAAGATAACTACTGTGGCCTACCCTAACAAACTTACTGAGAAGCTGCAGGCTGATCATTTGCAGAAGTGAGTATAATTAGTTACATATAGACTGCATACATGGTACCTAGTAGGTACGAAAACATCGCACGACGTTTCATAAAGTCTTAACCTAAACTGAAAATCAAACGTGCATGTCTATTTTGCAGGGTATCATTGAAGCTATCAGTGCGTGATAAGTACAACAAGGCTATACTGGTGCAGCAAGCGTTTGTGCGCGTCGCTAACCAACATGATGAGACTATCTTCGTGGCTGAACCGGACAACGCCAAGGCGTATAAAGTTGAACTGGTGGGTTACTTTTAACCACTGCTGGCATGATTCATATAGGGTTTTGAAATACTGCTAGAATAATGTTTAAATGTTTATGCATGAACTATGTAAAAAATAAGGTCATGATGGGTTTCCTTAGGAAATCCATCACCTCTTGATTTGTTCTTGCTAACATGAAAATAAATATTTCTCTACAGAACGTAGGCGCAATCGCGAAACACCTAAACAGTGTGTCAGGAGCGTACTCCCTCACTGTCTACCTCGGCGACAGCGCCGTGTCCAATCCCATCGCGTGGCCTCTTGGGGAAGTACACTTCAGCTTCAGCTCACAAGCTAATGCAGTTGGTCAGTATTACATCTTACATCATTTTCGGTTTTTTTTTTGGACTGGTCTAAACGTTGCCGCAATTCTATACCGCGCAGAGTTGGTACAAAAGACGCGACGCGCGCTTTGTCCCGTAATTAGTTGTGTCGTAGGTACTTCATACCATTTAAAAAGATTGGCTAGAATTAGTTGACCGCCATGCAACTTAGATTTGGCGCAGGCTGCGTGAGATATCGTACAACTTCCGTACGGCAAAGCCTCTTCCCCGCGATGTATTCACTATATACGAGTAATGTACGTTGTCGACAGGTGAAGTAGTAACATCAACAACAAAAGCGTACCGCGGCGCCCTCCCTGAGATCTCGCACACGTTCCGCAGCGCGGAGCCGCGGCCGCCGCGCCTCGTGTCCGACGTGTTCGCGTGCGCGTGCGCGGCGCCGCTGCTGCTGCTGCTCGTGCTGTGGGCGCGGCTCGGGATCAACTTCTCCGGGTTCCCTATTACGCCCAGCGCTTTGATCTTCCATCTTGCACTTGGAGGTAACACTGACTTATAATCCGCTGCTTTTACCCCCGACTTGTGTGAATCATAGGCCATAGTAGGAACTTCCCTGCGTTATCTCTTTGCACTCGAGAGATGAATGTTATATGAGATGCCCTTGCCCTAGGTATCGCATTCTTATAGGCAAAACTAGCCATGTAACGTCAACAGATGTTTTCTACGAGATTATTTCTTAGCAAAGAGGACTAATTACGTTCCATCCTACCACCAAATGTACCATCTGCGCACACCTCTCCCTTTGCATTGCACAATCTTATAACAATGACTAAGGTGTTTTAAAACACGTTCCATACAGAAAGTACCGATATAACATGTTTATCTTATGTCCATAGGTTCCCTGGGTTTGTATGGAGTGCTGTGGCTGCAACTGTCAATGTTTGATACAATGCGCTACCTCCTGCCTCTCGGCGGGCTCACCTTCCTGTCCGGGCATCGCCTGCTGCGCCGTCTCGCCAAAGACAAGGCTGCTAACAAATAGTCGCTTTTGTGTGTTTGCACGTGTTTCATTTGCATGTAACATTTTTAATCGAAGAAATACTACCACGCAGTCCGCGTGTTTTGTTATCTCGGTAGATTTCAATGAATAAAAAATAAAAAACCTATACCTATGTGGAGAAGGAACGCATTTAGCATTTTATATATACTGTAATCGATCTTGCGCGGTTTTGAGTGGATAACTAATTTAACGCACCAGTGCGGTCATGCGTACTGTAATTTATGTGAATGATTTAATTAAATGTGTGGCTATTTGATAGGATGAATAAGGAATAAATGTTATAAAATCTATACAGCAATTTTTTGGGTGATAAGTACTTAAGGCCCCTTGGAACTTATACATAAATTAAACAATGTGTACAGTAAATAAAACATTTTATGTCAAAGCACTATCATAATTGAACGGTCAACTATAGTTTAGTATTTTGCAAAGTTTTATAAAATATATAAATTTTATTACAAAAGTTGCAAGCAATGTTGCACTTATAACAAATATTGCCATTTGAATCTCGCTCTAAAATATCGAGAAATAGATACATTGTAATTTTATATTTATTAAAAAATATTAAGAACTTACAACCTTATCCCTTAGAATACTTACCTAAAATATTACACAAAATTAAACTAGTCACAATTTGTATCAGGCACTATAGTGATAATGGTCAAGACTCCAGACCATCATTACCAGCTCTACTGGTATTAATGTCCTTACAAAAATATTCTTACTAACTAACTTATCAAATTACCTTTCATTGTTTCATCTATATTATCAATTCAACTAGCTTTACAAAAAAATACGTGATGCTCTGCATACAATAAGTTTGGTGAATTTATTCATCATATCACCATCACCACAATATCATACTTGGTTGGAGTCAGAGTAGTAGCAAAGCTACTCTACATAATATTGTGTAGGATCAGTCAAACTTTCATCCGCTTCCAAGATCCATCCGCAAACAATAGGAAATTGTATAGAAAATCCATGAGAAAATCTATTTAGTCTGAATCTGTTATTATTCTTGAAGTAAATTATACTATTCGAGTTAGCCTTGTGCTAGGAATTGGTACATAATACTGTCAGTTTACGTGTAGGTTTGTTCTTAAAACTCTGCATCTAACGTGAAAACGTTGTCAAGTGGGTTCGACATAACGCCCCATTTTTGGTACTCGCCGACTTTTTTCTCAAAGAAGTTGGTTTTACCTTCGAGGGATATGAGGTTCATGAAGTCAAATGGATTCTTTGTGTTGTAGTGCTGTAACAAAAACAAAACATTAAAGACTGTGTACTTACTGGACAGTAAATTGAAACTTGTAAGCTAATAGAACATCATTTTAGTTATCTTTGTAACAGGTGGCTGATAAAAGCGTCTTGCCAAATGACCGTTTTATAACGGTGCACCAGATGTGTAGCTGAATACCGCATTTGCCACTTCCGGAAACGGACGCACTCATTACGGTAGAGACATGCACGCACAGCATGGTTTTCTTCAGGGTTTCAAATCGTTGATATTTTCCAAACATTCAGTATTAATGATAAATCTCTAAGTAGTGCGCTAAAATAACTTCCGAACCTTGCATACTATCGTATGGATATACTCGTTTTCAAGGAACTGCGCAAGATATAACGTTCGCATACCTTCGTAAGAAAAATATGTAGTATTATGTATGTACTTAGGTAACTAACCTTTTCTCCAATCAAATCCATCAGCAGTCGATCCGCCACAAACTCGATGTAATTCGACATAAGCTCGCAGTTCATGCCCAGCAGCCGGACGGGAAGGGCATCTGTGAGGAACTCCTGTTCAATGATGACGGCATCTTTGATGATTTGCAGCACGCTGGCTTTGGAAGGCTTTTGTACGAGGTGCTTGAACATTAGGCACGCGAAGTCTGTGTGTAGGCCCTAGGGGTGCAAAGTTAATATTATTTACCAAGATCTAGTTAAAATGAGCTAGGTATGGAGCGTTAGGATGCCCGCTGACCATGCAGATGCAGGAGGTTTGCCCAGCACTTAATTCTTCAGACTCAACTTCAGACTAATTGAGGTTTTACACGTTTCTCATGAAGTTTTTCTCGGCAAATAATTACTCACATAAATTGTCAGAATACAAAAAGTCATCTATACATAGGCTAAATACATACAACTACTCAATCAAGGGCAATAGCTGCGTGATATATGTATTAGGAGGCTTATTTCCGAACACATAGTAGGTATACAGACTATCATTAGGTTAGTTCCTGGTTTATCAACATGTTATCAAACTTATTGATTAAGTTATCGATATCCTCTGATGTTTCTGGTCTAAAATATTTTTTATTTTGACCAGGCTGAATCAAACAAGTTCATTTACTAGATAAGTACCTAAACCACAGACATAAACCTACTTTCATATCGCTATTGGTCTGTCTAGATGTCGCCCCTGCTTTACGTAAAGCGTTTAGGGAGTTGGTAGGTACTTCAGTTTTGCTAATTGAAATTACATATAGTCAGTAGGTACCTATAATCATATTATTTGTTCTGAACTGTACCTAGGTACTCTATTCGTACATTATCGTGGTTCTCTTAAGTTTGCATAAAACCGTAATTACTTACCTACCATATGAATTTATTATATTAATTTGCCTATTCCAAATTGGTTTAGGAAAGTTTGGTAAACCAATTTTTTTATCTAATAGCAGTATAGTAATAACTATGTATAATTATGTACTTATTCCATGAATAAATTTAAATTTGAAGGTAGTGGCTCTAAAAGCTTGTAAAAATATAGTTACAAACCTCGTCACGAGAGATCAGTTCATTGCTGAAGGTCAGGCCCGGCATCAGACCGCGTTTCTTCATCCAGAATATCGAAGCGAAACTCCCCGAGAAGAATATTCCTTCAACGGACGCGAACGCAACTATCCGCTCTGCAAAGGTAGCCGTCTTACTGCCTATCCACTGCAGCGCCCAGTCGGCCTTTTTCTTGACGCAGGGCAGGGTTTCAACGGCGTTGAACAGGAAGTCCCTGGAAATATTGCTGGTTGAACTCAAGTCTATTGTCAGTAAAATCTATTCGAACTGTATACCTACCTAAGCTCCAGTGTGCTAGTTCAATTGCTTGAGCCAATGTCCTCGGTTATTTTTCTACTAGGCTCCAGTTAAGTAGTGATACGTAAAGGAAGCCAGAAAATTATAAATAGATGTGTTTTGTAATGTTTTTTTGGGGTAATCATCTTGTTATCATGGACTAACATGTTATTTTCCTGATGCGCCAAGCCAGTTCGATAGCGTTCCGCTCGCCCGCTTAGAATTAGAACTGTTAGAACCTCTGTAACCAGGCGGTTCATTGTCTGGTCGGTCAAGAAGCGAGTGCGGAATCGTCGATACATAATAATTTATCTAAACAATATGCGTATGCCAGCCATAGGTGGAAAAATGTTCTTTGCGATTTATTTCCTTTTTTTAGGAACAACGTTTAATCAAGTAATCTATTGACAGATTGACACACATACATACTCGTAGCTCAAGCAACAGAGATCCATTGTACCTGTTAACATTGTGTGTAGTAAAAAAATTACATCAGCAACGTTTCGTGTGTGTAGTCTGCCTATATTTATTTACTAGCGATTAAGGAGCCAACCGATAATAAATAGAAAGTTAAATGCATAGGTGTATGTTTGATAAAATTTTACAAATTATTCAGTATGGAAATAAAATAATTACATATGCATAGTATAAAAAAACATTCACTGAAGGAAATTAATTAACATTGATAAATTATTTGGGAAAGAATTAATTAAGATTAAGTACCTATTACAGACGTCATGGCTCAGTCGGTAGTAGCTCTGCCTTCCGTGCTGTGGGTCGTGGGTTCGATCCCCACCCAGAACAAACATTTGTGTGTTGTAAACATAGATGTTTGTTCTGTGTCTGGGTATTTCTATGTAGTATAAGTATGTATTTACAAAAAAAAATGTATATGTATTCTATCGGCCATCTAGTTTCCATCGTACAAGCTTTGCTTAGTTTGGGACTAGAAGGCGTTGTGTTAAGTGTCCGTGAATATTTATATTTATTTATTTATATTCAAGTACCTAACTCCTCCTCCTTGCGTCGATATCCTCAGGGTTGAGGGTCGTGACCTTTATGTAAGACCTTGTTTTGGATGATGTTCTTCCAGCGAGATCTGTCTGCTGCAGACTGGATGGCATCACTCACGGAGGAATCCAGTGCTGAGCGAACCTGATCGCTCCAACGCATTGGGCTTCGTCCTCGCGACCTCTTTCCTTCCACCTTGCCAGTGACTACTAGTTTTTCTAAATTATCACCTCCTTTCCTGGCAATGTGACCGAAAAACCCAAAGATTCTACGAAGACATTAGGTAGAAAGTCTGGATTTGATGTTGAGCTCCTTTAAAATTGATACGTTGGTGCGATGTGCCGTCCATGGAATTCCGAGCATCTTCCGCCAGCACCACATTTCAAATGCGTCTATGCGTGACCGATCAGCCTTCTTAAGCGTCCAAGTCTCTGCCCCGTATTGGAAGATGGCGAATACTAAGGTGGTCACTAACTTGCGTTTTGTTCTGACTGATATTTTTCTATCAGCCCAGATTTTATGCAGCTGAGACATGGCACTCTTGGCCATGCCGATCCGTCTCCGCACGTCTATCTCGCATGACCCATTGTTAGTAATAGTAGAGCCCAGGTAAGTAAAGAAAGGTGTCAACTATCTCCAGGTTAAGCGCGCCAGTGAGCTCCAGATTACCAGTTCGGTCTATCACCATAACTTTGGTTTTAGACCTATTTATAGACAGTCCAAGTTCGCCGCTAATGCTCTCCATCCTATTTAATAAGGCGACCATCTCTGCTTCACTTGCTGAAAATAGTGGTGTCGTCGGCATAGCGTAGGTTAGTAATCTTAGAACCACCAATTGTGATTGCACCGTTCCAGTTTTCGAGAGTTTTCCGCATTATGAACTCGCCATGGAGAAGTGCTCGCTGGAGCTCCCATCCTACATGCCTGACTGCTTACACCAAACCTGCTCATAGTCTGAAGACTGATCGCAGATCAAAAAAATAAAAAATGAACTCGCCATAAATGTTAAATAGGATAGGTGATAATATGCAGCCCTGTCTTACTCCTTTCTTAAACTTGAATGGTTCAGACAAGGTTTTATCTACCCTGGCCACCCCCTGACTATTAAGATATAGAGTCTGCAGCAATGACACAAGATGTTCTGGGACTCCAAGTACCTAACTATGTAGTATAAATTAGGGACAGTCATCTTTGAACTTTGAGTTTTTTTAAATTGATTCTCTCTACAAAAGGAAATTACCCAAACCATAACTATTTTCCTCTCTATTGGGTACAGCATTTATTTGACAAATGGTAGGAATAGAAACAAAGGGAAACTAAACCATAGTATATGATAAGGTATATTAGGTACCTACTTATTTTGCGCTCATTCCCGTTCGTCCTACTGGTAGGAACCAGTTTCTTAACTATTCTTCTTAGATCTGACATTTAGAATCACCTAGTATGTTCATAAAGACAATTCTAAATGTTCCTTGTGATTTTATTAAATAAATAATAATTGACTTTGACTTTCAAAATTCTTACCTTTCTTTAGGATCTCTGATGTAAGTATCAATGAGCAGTGAGTACATCTCAGAGTGTACATTCTCCATTGCAATTTGGAATCCGTAGAAGCACCTAGCTTCTGTAACCTGCACTTCTTGTGAGAACCTCTCCACCAGGTTCTCATTGACAATGCCGTCTGAAGCTGCAAAGAATGCCAGGATGTGCTTGATGAAGTGACGCTCACAGTCTTTCAAGGACTCCCAGTCTGCCAGATCCTAAAAGTCATGATTGATTACCATCACATAAATTATGTTCCACAGATTGAAATAAATAAGTGTGATCTCTGTTGGATACGATGTGAACAAAATAAAAAAATGTATAAAAGTAGTAATGTGAGTTTAGAAATGACAAGCCTAGTATTACAACAGGACAAAAGAGGTGGTTAAACAGATTAGCAGATATTGCTGCACGGTTGGCTAAGCATATAAAAAAATACTTTACTGCTTTTAGTTATTACTTCATAAATCAAAAAAAGATTATAACGAAGTAGGTAGTTTGGTACTTTAGTTAGATAGATTAGATTTGGTATAAATTAGAATATCCATTATCACATTAATAAGTAGGCTGTTACTTGGTATCAAATGACTCATATTTTGTTCAAAACAAATTGACTAATCTATTAATATCTAATTGGACAGAATTTTCCTAATCAACCTGGTAGTGGAAGATAAGTTTTAATTAAGTATACCTACCTAAATGGTCTTTGTGTGGCGACCGTTCTTATTCATACCACCTTTTGTTTTATACGGTTGGCTGGAGTGAGAGAGCTCAGTAGCCAGGCCTTCTGAGAGCTTCTTTCTCTCTCTGCATCCGACCACGGGGTTGGTAGTATGTATCAGGACATAAATTACTAACCCTACTAACAACTAGCCCTAACCTTGAAACCTGTATACTCATAAGTATTACACTAAGTACTTGAATAAATGTGAAGATTATAAACGGAAACGTATTTGATTTCAAATATGTATCAAACTTACCTTTGATAAGTCCACTTCTTCGACAGTCCAAAATGAAGCCTCGGCTTTTTTGTACATCTTCCAGATGTCAGGGTACTGGATGGGGAAAATAACGAATCTGCGGGGATTTTCCCGAAGAAGCGGCTCCTTTTGTGGGTCGAACACCGCTACTTGGTTATCTTTTTCCACTTCCATTTTCTCTTCTCTTACGTCGCCGTTTCTCTCGGTAAGAACGTTGTTCTTTACTGGGGACTAAATTATCAACACACTTATATACCTCTGAAATAGGTCGTGAATCTACAGTAATAAATAAAAAAGCGATAAGTGTAACTAATTAACTAACCTTGATATGCACGTTGTTCATGCTATTTAAAACATTTTCCTTGCCGTTTACGAAAGACATCATAATTTTAAAATACGAATCTATCTAATTATAGTTAGTGGCCAGAAAAGCTTAGCCAAATTACTTTGCAGATCGGAATTTTATGCGATGCGAACGAACCGTCTTGTCTTGCCATCTATAAATGGCGGGAAATGAAATAAACGACGGAAATAACGAATGAACTAAATAAACTAGGTTCGAATCGCAATACGATACGATTGACAACCATCTATTGTACTGTTGTAAACATAATCGTGTAACATGGTGTCAGTTGAATGAGACCGTTTTTTCGGATTTCACCTTTATTTAAAGTAACAATCATATTATCTAAAACTATATTCTTTATAAAACTATGCCCAAAGGTATGTACCCAAAATTAATGTTAATAATTACCTACTTAAGTTTAAGCGCCCAAAACATTTGCGATACTTGGACCTGGAAAAGGTGAATAAGTTGTAAAGTGCCTCCTACAGAAGTACAGACAGACCAAATTGTAACACATAATATACCTATAAGCAAATAAACATCTTGTATCTAACTATATCCTACTCGTATGGACTAGTACTACCTACAGCAAATAGAGTTATTTTATTATTGATTAAACAAATTTAAATTTGAATGTATAGTCTGTGGTACTACTTCTGTACTTACAGCACATTTCGAACCACATACACTTCAGCTGTTTCCGTTGTGAGTTCATTGAACCATTATTGAACCATTCACAAAACAGCTGTTTAGATTAAGCGGGAGATTAGTCCTCCCACCCAATCGAAATGTTTTTCAAAATAAACGAAAAACTTCGCATGAAAAATGACGGAGATGTCTTTAGTTATTTAACAAACTGTGAGAAGTAATTTTTACCCGTTTTTTATTACAAAATCTTTTACCGAACATGCGTTTTTGAGTAAATAAATTTACGCGGGAGTATAATATTTGTTGGTTCTCTTCTATTGGTTCTAAAATCTACCAATCAATGACGTCTGAATTAGGTTCATTCCATATTCAAGTAAAAAAAAAATAGTAAGTAGGTAAAATAACAGTCAGTGTCAGTACAATTGCACTGTCAATGTCATTGTATTGCATTCAATCAATGTCATATTTATTTTATTTTATTTTCCCTAATGTCACGCTTTTGCTGGCTGTGTGTGGTTGCGTTGCGTTGTGTGTCTTTCTGTTCGTAGTTTTTAGATAAAAGTTTAAAAAAAGGTACCTCCTACCGACTCGTAAAATGTCTGATAATGACGACGATTATATGTGTGAAGAAGAGGAGGACTATGGATTGGTATTATCAACTCTATTTATACACTACCCCACAAACCCTCTGATTTCCCTGCCTTTACAATCTCAACGGATCGCGGTGTTTTTACGCTTACCCATATCAGACTTCCTTTTTTATAATTTGGACTGTTCTAAAGCATATTTTTATTTTGGTCTTACCTTCAGGAGTATTCAGAAGACAGTAATTCAGAGCCAGATGTGGACTTAGAGAACCAGTACTACAATAGCAAGGCATTGAAAGAGGAGCTGCCGCAGGCTGCCCTCACAAGCTTCCAGAGAGTGCTGGAGCTTGAGGGCGGGGAAAAGGGAGAGTGGGGATTCAAAGCGCTCAAACAAATGATTAAGATTAATTTTAAATTGGTAAATATATTTCTCGGATGTCCGTGATACAATTTCTACATTCAAGAGGGTATATTGGTAAAAATAGAGATAGTGGAGAAATTTGGAAGATACTAGTTTTGCAGTGGGACACAATAGGTTACATAAAAAAAGTTTGATTTGATTCCACTACATCCAAATACATGTAGCTTATTCAATAACATGAAAACGATTCTGTCTCATTTAGAAATGCCTGTAAACTGTAAAGCCATTTTACTATTTTCAGAGTAATTTCACAGAAATGATGGCAAGGTATAAGCAACTCCTAACTTACATCAAGAGTGCAGTCACCCGAAACCACTCGGAAAAATCTATAAATTCCATCCTAGACTATATATCTACATCTAGGAATGTGAGTACAAGTGATGTGCGTATTATTTACTATTTTTCTTACACTGTACCAAAAGCAAATCAATAAAAACCTATCAAGCTAAAAAACTTATCTATGCTACAAGTCAATCAATTTCAAACAATATTATTCAACATTGTGTCTTATTACATTTTCTTTAATCCTTAATACCTTTTCTTCTTAGATACAGATATGTGCATTGATGCTGTGGTTGGAACCTATGCAGTCTAACTGTGATTTTTTACTTCTGGTGCAAGTTGTAAGACTTTTTTGAATTTTATCAGCATAGTAAAATGATGATTGAATTGTTAAATCAATGCTTACAGATGGAGCTTCTTCAAGATTTCTATGAAACCACACTAGACGCTCTGAAAGATGCTAAGAATGATCGGCTGTGGTTTAAAACTAATACTAAATTAGGGAAGCTATACTATGATAGAGGTGACTTCAACAAATTAGCGAAGATATTGAAGCAACTACATCAAAGTTGCCAGGTAACCTTTCATAGTTTTTACCACTTACACATTTTGTTTAATTTTCCACCGCCTACATTATGACTGAGACATCTTATATTACCTTGCTAATTCACAAAAAAACTCTGCCTCAAGCGTGCTTTGAGTAGTCAGGTTAGGAGCCTTAAGTAAGGTAGGAACAAGAGATTTGACATGGTGATTGCAGTCACGACATGACTGTAATTCTCATGTATGTTTGATTTATTATGTGTGGAATCCCAGTACAAAACAAAGTCGCACACTCCTCACTGCCTTCCTAATTGTACCACACTGGTTATTTCTACCAACTGTAGAAAGTACTAGTCATAGGCTCTTTTCAGACACCCATACGTGAGGGAGTCCTTAAAAGGAAAAGAAGTGAAGTTGAAGATGAGATAATCTCCATTGAAACTAAAGATAATAGCGTCACATTCCAGACTGACGAAGGCGAAGACGATCTGAAGAAAGGCACGCAACTACTAGAGATATACGCACTAGAGATTCAAATGTATACAGCGCAGAAGAATAACAAGAAATTAAAAGCTCTGTACGAACAGTCGTTGCACATCAAGTCGGCGATACCGCATCCGCTTATCATGGGCGTTATACGAGGTAATAATATCGACTACTACATCCCTCAGTTTTGCGTGCGTTATATTTAAATAATCATTTATTACGGAGCTTCCTTATCCTAACAGCATAATATGGGTATGTGGCGTTGTGAAAGACTTTCTAAATTTCTTATCTAAATCGCCCTTCAAAATGCCTTAAAATAGCCGAGGTGAGGTGCAGTTTTAACTTGAATGTCTTCACCACATCACCAGTTTTCGTTGCCGTAGATGAAAAAAGTGATAGTTCTCACTCGGTGGTTTTTTTTTTCATCTCAGAATGCGGCGGCAAAATGCACTTACGAGAAGGTGAATTTGAGAAGGCACACACAGATTTCTTCGAGGCTTTCAAAAACTACGATGAATCTGGCAGTCCTAGGAGAACCACGTGTCTCAAATATCTTGTACTAGCTAACATGTAAGTAGTATCACGTCAAAATTACATGAAGTTTTCGGCCGAGTAATTTTCATGGAAACACCAGTGGCCCCACGTCTGTGACACTGCGATATACCTATCGTCAATACCTACTACATAAAGAAGTTGCAGATTATTGTACTAAACAAATACATATGTATATTGATATTGGCTCTCATGTGCCTATTGATGACTGACATCCAGCTTATTTTCGATCTTTTGTTATATTACATTGGACATTCTATTTTTCTACAGTAGATAATAATTAATTCATATTTCAGGCTCATGAAATCAGGTATAAACCCGTTCGACTCGCAGGAAGCGAAACCGTATAAGAACGACCCTGAGATCCTCGCTATGACTAATTTAGTGATGGCCTACCAGAATAACGATATCAACGAGTTTGAGGCGATACTCAAACACAACAGGTAAGGGAACCTAGGATTTTACCATCAGCTTCCTAGGCTTCCAGGAAAGCTCTATATTTGGAGGAAATAAAGTACCTATAGAAAAACTTTGAACTGAACAAGCTATCGTATCAAGCGGTCGAGCGCCATCGTATCCAAAACATTTTAAAATTGTATAGCATAGGTTTGCGTTTTTTTTACATTTTGTATTAGGCTTACAGAAAAAACGCATGCGTAATTATTACACCTTTGTTAGCGTATTATTTCATATAACCTCCTTGGATATAACCCATGAACAGTCATGAATTCACTTTGATATATCCCAGGAACAACATAATGGACGACCCGTTCATCCGAGAGCACATCGAAGATTTACTCCGCAACATAAGAACGCAGGTCCTCATCAAACTGATTGGACCCTACACTCGCATACACATCCCATTCATCTCGAAGGAGCTCAATATCGACGAGAAGGAAGTCGAGAATCTACTCGTCACGTGTATCCTCGATAAGTGAGTGTAAATGCTTATGAAACTAGTCCCATAACCTATTTATTAGTTGAATAGGTTATGGGCCCGAGCATTTGTTGCATGGATTGTTTATAGTAGTTACTTTGGCTATCATCATCATTAGCTTGTGTCCACTGCTGGACTACTAGGATTCCAAAAGAACAGTTTGAGCCTTCCTCTTCAACTCACTTCTTGCGATCATGGCGTGACGACGATATTTTCAATTAGATCGAAAATATTATGAAACTTAATCCTATTCTATACTTACTCGTAATAAAGGAAACCAATAAAGATCTACATAGAACAGAGCTTAGACAAAGTTGAACTGGTCTAATCCAAGCGTTTGTTCACAGCACAATCAGCGGGCGCATAGACCAAGTGAACTCCGTCCTTGAGCTGCAATCCAGCGCTCGCGGCGCCGCGAGGTACTCCGCACTCGACAAGTGGACGGCGCAGCTGTCAACACTGCATCTCTCACTCGCGAACAAGATGGCGTAGTCGTAACTACGCGGGGAGAGGCATGACGTTTGAACTTTAAGTAAATATTAGAATCGATTTGAGGATTTCGTCTCAGATCCTATTAACTTGCGGCAAATATACTAGACGAATGAACTGCGCAGTTGGCGACCCTCGCGAACAAAATAGCGTAGAGTCTGACCACGCTAAGTCTGTAATTAATGGGAAAGTGGAAAGGATCAACAGTAGCAAACATTGTGGTACATAGGTTGTTAAGTCGTTGTCGCCGAACAGACTGTGTTTTCAACTAAGTATGAAATTTCAAATTCGGCTATATTTTAAGAGCTGCAAACTTGGTGGCGTGGTCAAACTCTAGTCGTAACTAAGTCATGGCGCCTGAACTTTCATTAAACATTCGCTGAAACAGCTTTGGGATTACGTCTCAGACCCTATTTCGCGCTGGGCATTAGTATTTGTAATACGCTGGCAACCCTGCTTCTTTTTCTTGCCTATTATGAAATTTCGTCGACGTAAATACACGGAAAAATGGCATAGTAAAACTAAACTTGGACAAGAGTTTTCACCCTAAAGTATTTCAAGCTAGCAAGTGGCATGGCAACCCAAACATCTGTTTCGTGATATAGTTGGGTAGTTGCATTCACGGCTAAAGGCTAGCGTCCACCAGGCGGGCCGGGAAAAAATACGCCTGCCTATGTTTTGTATGGAATATCGTACAATAGCGAAGGGTAGGCGCAGGGCCCCGTATAAGACTGGCGTCCATTAGTGGAGGCCCGTATTTAGAAAATATCTTTATTTCAAGCAAGTAGGTATGTACAGCTAGAAGCAATATTTGTCTTAACCAGTGTTATACATTAATCATTTGGAGGTGAAGTTGTAAATTTAATAATTTTAAATATATTTTTAAGATCTTCTGTTAGTCCTTATTATCAGCGCGTGCGCTAATAAAACCAAAAATTAAGTCCGTTTGTTAGTTCCTCTCAAAGATTCCAAAACTCGATGTACATTTTCTCTTCAGTTCGATGTTGCCATGCGTAAAATTAAGAGACGCATGATTGTATATCTCCCTTGTAATTATGCAAATACTTTTGTAATACTTTGTAAGTAATGTGGTCATGTTTTAAAATAAACATCGCGTAAAAAAATGTGTTGTGTCAACTAACTAAAGCTTTTTTTGATTAAGGTACTAATCTACATACAGTGAAAAAACAAAAGTATGTATATAGTAAAATATTATACTTGATTATAGTTTCGCAATAAGACTACAATAATAAATGGACGGAATGGTATATCACAGGTTAGTTAAATACATTTAGATTAGTATACAATCCAATATAAAAATTGTAGTAAATAATTATTAAGTAGGTATAGTTTTTTTTTCCAAAAATTGTTTTATAAACATTATTTTTTCTGTTAGTAAATGGCACAGTTTTACCGACATAATTCCAATCATTGAGCTTTCAAGAAATACCTTTAGCGTGCCGCGAGATATACATACGTGTCACGATCACAGTTCCAAGGGTTACAGTTGACCGATTGCTAAATGAAAATACCGTGCTGGTAACACCTATGTTCAGTATAAAAGTCTTATTTTAGTTTTAACTTACCATAAAACGGTAAAAATAGATTTTTAACTGTCTTAAGACAAAATTGCACCATAACAATATAAAGGTACCTACTTATTACATAAAACATTCGAATCGTAATACTCAAAGTCAATAAAATGAGATTCATAATCTAGTAAATACGTTTAGGCTAGTGTTCACCACAGCATAGATCAAGAAATAACCCGCAGGTTACTATTAGCCATCGGTAAAGATCACAGTTAAATATAAAACAATTGTTCAGCAGCTGTTGGTGAACCCTAGACTTACGTGACGATTAAATGCAGCAGCGATTAGCGCCACTCCAAAAGCTACCTTCGTTCGTTTAGATAAGACCCATTGTCAAATCATCAATGGTTAGGTTTCTCGTGCAACCACGGCCGGAATATCGGCAACGTACTGGGGTAATGCGTGGGCGGCGCCTCAGAGTTCTCATCTCGGAATGGATACGTTCCCAGAAGTATCGGCAGCTGGAGTTTCACTTCCTTGTCCAAGCTCTTCGGTTCAATTATAAACTGGAAAGGCGGTCACATTTTATAGTGTAAATAACGTAAATTCGCAACAGTCAGTTCAAAATCTGTGCGCCGCAAACGTAGCGTAAAGGAAGAACGCGGTTTTAGGATACTCTAGTTAGGTATACCCATCTAACTTGCCAGAGTTTTACCAATAGCAAGTGCTGAAGTAATTGTATTGTCTACTTCGAGACAGGCTGCTGGCCAGTTACAATGGGATCAAATTAGGCACCAAAACATTCTTATAAGTATCAGATTTACTTACGAATACATCATACTTCACGGAGATGAGATGACAGCCGCGCAGGTTAGTGGGCGGCAGTGGCGGAACATAGAGTAGTTCGTGAAGCCACTCGTCAGCTGCTCCGGCTCGCAACTTGCCGTGAACCAGTACTGCTAGCTCACGAACCTCCTTGGCCGCCAGCTTGCCGTGCGCTGAGTATTGGATCGTCTGTAACAATACTAAAAGTTACATTCTGTCACATTCGTATACTTTTAGGGCAGATGGATTGCCTATAAACTGAACTTTAGTTCATGTGGATATGTGCAGCAGAAGATATCCTAACTAAGATGCTACCGGATTGCTCTTGCTAAACACGCACTTACCGCTGGATGCGGTTATCAAGAGTTACTGACATCTAGAACTTCCTAGCAAGACTTTTCAAACCTATTTTACTGCAAAACTACAATTTTGTAAAGAGATTTATCACTACCCGCTAGGGACGCTGCTCAATCTTTATATTAATAAATATAGTTTACGACAACTTTGTAGGATACGTAAAACGAACACACTAAACAGCTGTTGTGTTTAAGAAACAAACACATTTTGAGTCAGAATACCTCTGTAAGAGCAGCCCTCGTGCTCTTGATAGTAGTTCTAGAGTGGTTGTGCAGGCTGGCAGTGAGCAGGATGCTCTCCCCGGGCACGTAGGCGCCGCGGTCGAGCGCCACGCGGCACGTGACTCCGCCGCCGCCCACGCAGCCCACGCCCAGCCGGTGCTCGATGCTGCATTCTAGCTGTTGCTGTCAGAAATATTGGAACTATGCATAAATATTGTTACTGCCTGGAATATTGGAACCATGCATAAGTACTAGTCTCGTAGTTACTGCTTGGGTGCTGTAGGATGGAAAACGACGACATATCCAGTAAATAATGGTACAAAAGTATGATATATACCTTGCCAAACCGTGTGGTCGAAGCCTGGAATAGGCTACCAGAGACAGTAATTAGTGCTCCGACGGTTAACACATTCAAAAATAGACTGGATAAACCAAGTGCACAGACAATATTAAGTGATATACACGTATCAGCTTTAAGCTGCCTGTGTATAAAATAATAATAATAATAATAATAATATCTTGTTGCAACATGAGAGAGTAATTTAATTTTAGATCACATAACTCATAATAATTACTTAACAATGAGGTGAATGAAGTGATGCAAAACCACAGTCCCATATCACCTTACAAGGTAATAAGATAACAATGAACAATAAAATTAAGACTTAAAAACTTCTCATGGGATGACACAGTAAGCTAAACAAAGGCATTGAATTATTTTATGTAACATTGAACATTACTACATCAAGTATCTTTATTACATAAAAGTTGTACTACAATTTTGTTTATGAAGACTATTCTGTAGTAGGTAGGTACGAGAGATTGGATAAATGATAAATCCGATATGCTTTAAATAATTATGTAATAGCAAATAGGTAGGTATGTATAGAAGTTACTCCCAAATGTATATTACTTGATAGATCAGAACAAATACTTTTACAAAAATCACGTAAGACATAAAAGATACTCACAGCTAAAACAGGGGGTTCATCGTTCAAGTCAATGGGGTTCATCACAATGAAGACCTGTTGGTTCTTGTGCGTCAAGCCATTGGGCTCTCTCAATGCCGCCTTGCAGTAGTACTGCACCCAGCCATGTGTACCAAGGAATGTTGATGGTAGTCCCATGGGTAGACCCAGCTTGAACGGGAAACTGTGGATCCCAGGGGACAGGATTGATGATCCATGTCCTAAGAGTTTATGAATAGAGAGATGTCAAGATGTTCATAGAATTTAAGTTTGATTTTAGACTAATAGGCCAATGTACAGCAGTAGGATCTAGGGTTTTGTTCTTTTTCTTGTGGCTGTTTAGTGGCTAGGGCTGCAGATCTAGGCTTTATTATTATGCTTACCAGGTTCACCAAGAAGTCTCATTCTGAAGTCAATGTAGTTTTCTTTATCAAACAGTCTTTCATGTCTTCCTGATCCTACTCTCACCACACCTTCGCCGACCACATGGAAATGTAATCCTAAAAAAGATTTATGCTAGTTAGCCCTTTATTCACATTTACTACTCAATGGTGGATCCATTGAGTAGTAAATTTGAATAAAGACTCGAGCATAGATTTTTGTGAGAATCTCTACTGAAATCTGCTTGGGTAACAATTAGTTTATCAGAATAATAAGAGTGGAGAATCAATAAAAAATATATTATTTATCATTTCAGAGTAAGTATTTACGTTCATTTCAGATTATAACTAAAGCATAACAACTAGGTAGGTATATATACTTATTTTACAGAGGTGCAACTTACCTAAAACTGGAGTGTCGTCTTGTAGTTCCATAAGCACCTTTCCTGATAGGAACTGACCAGGAAAGTACAGTAGTGACGTGTTGTCAAACACTATGAGGAACTTGAGCAGTTTGCGCGGCATTTTGGCTCCTAATTGCACACAGCTTCACCTAATTGGCTGCAAAACTGAACATAAGAAATTATGTTACAAACTAGGAGGATGATCAGCAATTCCATGCATAAATTAGGTGGCAGATACATCTTTATAATTGTACATTAGAGTAGATGCAACATAAAAATAAATAAATACAACCGAATTGGGAACCTCCTCCTTTTTCATCATAATATATCGCCAGGGAACCTTGCAAGTAAGAAAGTCACGCCCACGGTGGTACTACCAATATTCAATGCTGCTCAAACCGTAGGTTGTGTACAAAGTTGGGAAATATGCAAATCGAAGGCCATCAACTACGGAACACCTCCATAGAAACCTGAATTTCGCAAGTGATGAACTTGAATGAAAACTATAATGTATTGTTTAGGAAAGTAGCAGACACATTACTATAGTAATAATACTTACAAATGTGTACGATTACGTACATAGGGTTTATGTATAAATTAGTGAAAATCTGATTTTTTTATTACACACCACCCACCAACACCACACCAGTCGCTTTTTTGACTTTTTTTTTCTTCCGTCTGACATATTTTTTTTTCAAGTTTTCTTCTTCTTCTTCTGTATGAATTGGTTGATTACTGACTTGACAATAATTAGACAAGCAAGACAACTCAAAAATCATTGTTTTGAGTGTCTTTTTAAACGTGACATTGGCGAAATTGCGGGCAACACTGCAAAGGCCATAGACAAGAATTGAATTGAATTGAGTGTCTTTTTGCCAGGAACAGTGTCTGGCTGGATCTAGATTTTGATACTGCCTATCTTTAGTCCCTAGTCTTTGTGGAGAAGGGAGAACGAAAAAGAACCAGAGAAAACCTCGGAAGAATATAAAAAATTATAAAGTAATAACAGAAAACGGAAGACGAGATTCCCTGGCAGACAATGCTGTCAGCATTAAGTCCACCCTTGGTAACAAATTTATAATTTTGTGCAATAAAGTATAATAATGAAATAAAAAATTACTATACCTACTACAGCAAAAAAAAAAAAAAAAACTAAATGCGCGACTGAAGGCGAGCGGCTGATGTTTTGTTTACATTTTTATCGTGAAAACTGTAAAAGGCATTCAGTATTTGGAACAGAAAAAGAATTACAAAACTAATACAAGATGCCAAGTGAAATGATAACGCTTCAATTGGGACAATGTGGGAATCAAAGTAAGCGAAGAAATCAAGTGATAAGTATTGAGCGGTTATTTTAAAAAAATTCGGTGTTATTTACAAATTATTGACCGTTTCGCAGTTGGTTTCGAGTTTTGGAAGCAGCTATGCGTGGAGCATGGGATATCGCCTGATGGTATACTCGAGGAGTTCGCATCTGCTGGCTCGGACCGAAAAGATGTGTTCTTCTATCAGGCTGATGATGACCATTACATTCCCAGGGCTGTGCTATTGGACCTGGAGCCCAGAGTCATCAACACTATCATGACTTCACCCTATGCTAAGGTACAGTGAGAAATATTGAACATACTGCTCTAAATACCATTATTACCATTGAAGCGTTCAAGCATGAAATTGGAACTAATTTCCTTCATAAAGGTAAGGCTGGCTTCTTGTATGAATCTTATTACAAATTATAAAGCTTAGAATTTTATGTACATATTATGAGATTGAGTTTGGTAAAATATGCAAACTTATTAGGTTCTTAATTTTAGCTATACAATCCAGAAAATGTATACCTATCGAAACATGGAGGAGGTGCCGGTAACAACTGGGCATCCGGATATGCTCAGGGAGAGAAATTGAATGAAGAAGTGTTTGACATCATAAACAGAGAAGCAGATGGAAGTGATAATTTGGAGGTAAAAACCTTGGAAATGTTTGAATATCTACTACCTTTGAGTTCAACAAACCCTCTAAAACCTAGATAGGGGCTAGATTAGGTCCGAGATAAGTAAAAAAAATATTTTTGTTAACATAAATTAATTTTTGTTTTTGGTAATATTGTAAAAATTATGAGCAAAGTTTTTGATGTCCATTGATTTTATTGATTTTAAAAATACTTTCCAGATTGAACTATGGTATCTAATTTTATGGTTTATGTTGTTTCAGGGTTTTGTATTGTGCCATTCAATAGCGGGAGGCACAGGGTCAGGCATGGGCTCCTACATTCTAGAACACCTTTCAGACAGGTTCCCAAAGAAACTTGTACAGACATATAGTGTGTTCCCTAACTTAGATGAAATAAGGTCAGACTTTTTGCACTGAGTAGAAGCTAAAGTTTGTTTTGTCTACCTTGTATTTTTATTTACATTATATATATATTTAATTGCACAATTTACATACAATACATATGTAGGTTGGTAGATGCTCGCTGTTTTTAAACAAAGAAACAGCGAAAAAGAACATTTTTTTTTATGTTTTCTAAAAAATGTTTATTCAACTTTTTTGTTTTTTTCTCAGTGATGTAGTAGTCCAGCCATACAACTCGTTACTCACGCTGAAGCGACTAACGGAAAGTGCGGATTGCGTGATGGTGCTCGATAACACAGCTCTGAACAGAATTGCCAGCGATCGCCTTCACATCAAGAACCCTTCTTTCGCGCAGATTAATACACTAGTGTCTACAATAATGAGCGCCAGTACTGCTACGCTAAGGTAAACTTCACTCTCAGAAATTATAATTGATGGTACATAAGTTTGTATGAATTAGTCGCGAACTCTGATGGCGGAGTTTTTAGGCGGCTTTAAGACCTCCATAGTGGCTTAACGATTGCTAGAGACTTGACCGACAGTTTTACGTGCCTTACAAAGCACGGATCACCCATCCAAATAGTAACCCCGCGGAACGTCGTTTAACTTAGATAATCAGTGAAGATTGACTAAGTAAGCTACGCCACGAGCGCTTCCTGACACATATGTATATTGAACACAGGTATCCTTCATATATGAATAATGACTTGATAAGTCTCGTGGCGCCGTTGATACCCACCCCGCGACTGCACTTCCTGATGACGGGCTACACGCCGCTCACAGCCGACCACGAACTCAATACAGTCAGCCAGGTAACCCATATCAATCATATAGTGCAGTTGGATCTAGGCACACATCTATAGGGAAACGGGAAGTTGGGCTTTTGTAACACAGACTTCAAAAAAGCGCAAACACTGCTAACACGTTTGCCTATATCTGGTGAACATAGCAGGTTTTTAAAACTCTGATGTTATACGGAGTTACAAAAATAAACCTAAATAGGTAGATTCATTTCATCTAGAGCTATTTGTGTTTTTTTATATTCATGGACATTTCTGGAAGATATTGGGAGTAGGTAAGGTACCTCTACAATTCTATACATATAATAGGTATTATATACCTACTGCAGATTTATGTATTTTTGTATACTTTTGTACAGGCTCCGAAAATCCGAAAAACGACCGTACTCGACGTAATGCAAAGACTGCTACAACCAAAGAATATGATGGTGTCACTCAGTCCGGACCGGACGAACCAACACTGCTACATTAGTATACTGAACATTATACAGGTGGGAATTACTCCTTATGAGTGCTGTGTGTTCTCATCTCACCCCATATCGTCCCCAAAAATAATATTGTTATGTTCTTGAGGCTGGAAAGGCTTCGTGGGTGTGGTAGGTACATAGCGACTATAGGGAACACACACGGAGGGGTGGGCATTCCCCGAGTCGCTGCGTGCTAATGTAATCACCCCAAATAATGATTAGCACTCAGATTTCTGGAAATCTATGACGGTGGCCAGCAATAGAATTCTACAGGTTTATCTATTTTTTTGTGACAGCCAAACTGCTAATGCTACACTTATTAGGTGCTACAATACAAGGGATCATTTGTAAGGGCACAGAATAAACATAAATAACTATTGCAACAGAATACTGTACCTACTAGGTATACTAGCTATGCTACAGGGGCAATATGGGCATATCAAAACCATTTGTTATATGCGCGGGACGATTACAATTTCTTGCTAGATTAGATGGCATAAACGTGACTAAACTGATGAGATTACCGACATGACTTTTATAACTTTAAACACGCGACGTTCTAAAATACCGTTAGTTGTAGTCGCGTGTAGATTCTACGATTTGAGTTCGATATGATTGTTTCTATATAAATCAATGTTGCAGGGTGAAGTGGATCCATCACAAGTACACAAATCTCTGCAGAGGATTCGAGAAAGGAAACTTGCCTCGTTTATACCCTGGGGACCAGCTTCCATACAGGTGATTTCATTTTTCAAAACCGCCCTACCGCTACTGGAACGCTTCCAAACCGCGTTTTCTTCACGTTGAACACAGCACAGTCAGATGTTACAAAGCGAAAATAATTAACTCTTTGAATGACTAAAATTCCTATTGGAGTGTTCATTTTTTGATTTCTTTAGATCTAAATATCTGAGTACTTAAGTATATTATTATCGTAAAAAAACGTGAAGTACTTAAGTATATTATTATCGTAAAAAAACGTTGCAGTAACATCTTAGTTGGGACATGTTTGGTAATTTGTCATTGCGTGTTTTTCCAGGTAGCCCTATCCCGCCGATCGCCATACGTCCAAGCTACGCATAAAGTTTCGGGCTTACTGCTCGCGAACCACACGAATATCTGCTCGGTGAGTTGAAACGCTTTTGAAAGTTAGATGCTCATAAAGACCTGTAAGTACCTACAGTTGCAACATAAATAACAATTGAAGATTATTTTGTAACTCTTGCAAAAGTTTAGGTCGATCTTTACCTACATATATGGAGTTATACCAACCAATTTCAATGATGCAACTGCAAATAACATTTTACGACTGCTAAAACATCACGGAAAGTCGATACATGGAGAAGCCCAAAATCTTTCCTTTATGAAATCTATTGGGAGAGTGGCTTCTAATAGGCTGATATGACGATGATGCTTTTGTTTTCAGCTATTCGACAGATGCGTGCAGCAATACGATAAGTTGCGCAAGCGCGAAGCTTTCCTAGAGGTGTTCCGGAAAGAGCCCATGTTCAAAGAATCCCTTGAAGAGTTTGATGAATCACGAACTGTTGTCGACGAGCTGGTCAGCGAGTACCAGGCGGCTGCTACACCTGATTACGTGCACTGGAATCCAGGTGAGGATAACACGACATTGATCAACTGAAATATTGCTGCAGACGTCAAAGTAGCAATACAGATTGTAAAACAAACATTTGCTGAAGTTCTCAACACAATTATGCTACAGTGGACTTCCTCATGGATCCATGCACAAATTAAATCTTATTACATACCTAAAGTAAGACTAATTAAATAAAAAAATAAAAATATAAATATATTCACGGACACTTAACACAACGCCTTCTAGTCCCAAACTAAGCAAAGCTTGTACGATGGAAACTAGATGGCTGATAGAATACATACATACATTTTTTTTTGTAAATACATACTTATAATACATAGAAACACCCAGACACAGAACAAACATCTATGTTTACAACACACAAATGTTTGTTCTCAGTGGGGATCGAACCCACGACCCACAGCACGGAAGGCAGAGCTACTACCGACTGAGCCATGACGCCTGTCAAAATTCTGCTTATAAAAGTATTTTTTTGTTACAGAGAGTAGTCAAATATAACCAAAGTACAAGATCTGAATTGGAACTCGTAATACTCGAACATGAAGAGCGTCGGAGATTAGAATACATTCCTAAAAGAGAGGAATAGTAACACAACATTGTTCACTGACTGTTGTTATATAAGTTTTTGTTTAACCTGTGCCATTTATTGTATTATAATTATAGTAATCTCATTTGTTAACATTGTTTTCTCGAATAATTAGACTAAGGTCACGTTGCAGTTGTACTCGATCGGAAACACGCACAGAGTTGAAATAAAAATGAAATTGCTTTTTTTACCAAGAATTTATTTTAATTTTACAATCGCTAACACATCGACAATCCCTTACATATACCTAACACTCTCGTGCGACTTTAATTGTGGTTTGTATGTCCCTGAACTTTCATAACTGCTTTTGCTATTTTATTTATTTTAAGATTAAAATATAGTACATACATACTGACTAATGCAGAATATCTCTATGAATTAATAAAAACTCTGTTGCTAATAAAACTGAGCCATATAAGATTTGCTCTTACATTGCACTAATAGATAATGTAATCAATAATGTCACATTGGAACACTCAGAATTTTATAAACGGGGCTAGTTGAATAATATAATGATATGGTATTATGTACAGGGACAAAAGATCTACACCGAATAACAAATTCAAATCCCAGTATTACTATGCTAAATAGGTACATATATTAATTAAACCATGATTGACATACTAAGCCATTGGTTAGTGCAAGGTGATCTTTGACTATCAGTAATAACTATGTTACCAAATTAGACTTTTCTTACAAGTTATAATCATCATGATCGTCATCTCCATATCGAGGAAATATGAAAAATTTGAATGATTTGAGATAAGCAACGATGTAACATGACATCTGATAGTTTTTTTTTTGTATGAAACTTGACAGCTAGTTGCAACATGGTACTTAAAAGTGCGCACATATCCTAAACATACAATAATATCCTAATTTTATACATAACAGGTTGTTCATATAAAAGTTTGTTAAAACTTCAACATAGGCTACAAGAAACATCACAATGTTTATTAAATCAATACAGGTGCAAAGAAATGAAATACTTAAAAATAGAAATTGTTGCCAATCTGTGCTAATTTACGAAATCAAAAGCGCTACAGTGAGATGCTCAGGCAAAATCAGGTTGATAAATAAATGAGGCCTTATAATTGTAGGGCATGGCTAAGATGTTTGGCTCGACTGCTGGAACTTAGGCTGGATGATGGATGTCTTACGAATGGGGACGGTTTCTGGTGTTGGAATGGCGTCTCCGGTAGGATGCTTAGCAGGCACAGCTGGTGTTTTGAATGGTGCAGCGAGGTTGCTCGGCCTCTGCTTTGCCATTTGATAATCACCAGAGTCAAAGAACTTTTGCTGAAAATTAAACCATCCTGTAAGTAAATAAGTTCTACATTGCACACATAAAACATTAAAAACATGAAGCTACAACTTACTCCTTTAGCTAGCCTCTTCTGTAGAAATGCTGAATGTCCACCAGGTCCTCTCCCAAGCATGGCATTTGGGAATTTTGCCTTCAGTTTTGCTTCCTCCAACTTTTCCAACTCTTTCGGCTGAAAACATACAGTTTTATCAATAACAACAAAGTCACTTTGATTCCCATTTCAATTCCTTGGTACTTACATCCTTTGGAGGGTCATTTTCTAATGGTGAGTCACCCATTGTGAATATCTGGAACAAAGTAGGAAAAACTCTCAAATAATTTGAGGGTACAAAGTGCGTATCTGGTTTGGCAAGTACCTTTAGAGGTAGGTACATTACACAATAACGAGAATGTGGTCCTAAAAATTATACAGAAAAGTGAAACGTTTTTGTTTACAGTGTTCGATTACCCAAAAATAATCAGAAGTTTGCATTGTTTAGATGAGATCTTGGGGGTTAGCACTTTGAAAGCGGTGTTCCGTTTGTTGAACAAAATGAGCTAATTGCAAAAATACAACACACATGGTTTGCCCAAACAATTTTCGCTAAATTCAATAACGTGAGATCAACAATGTTGTTTACCTTGATTTAGGATCGTCGTAAATAAATACAATTTCTTAGTAACGTGTTGCTTTACCTGTCTAGAAATAACACTCTTCGCTTTCTTTAAACGTAGCGTCTGGTATGTACAATTGATGTACAATGATTATCAACAACAAAATACCTTCTCCGTTTCCCGTGGTTTTCGAAACGCAAAAATGGCGTTACGTTACATAGTAAAAAAAAACAAAAAAAAAAAAGGCCATCTACTACAGCGCTATAGAATCACGATCCATCTTGCTGTACGTCTCGCCAAGGCCATGTACGATGCACGATGCAAAAATGCCGTGAATAGGCTTGCGGTACGTCGATAATTATTATTTAATTATTATGTCTCCTATAATTATTGTACACTTGGCATGCCTCTATTTTGTTATTGTTATATTCAGTGATTTGGTGTGTATATGATGTTGGGGACTCAAATAAATAAATAAATAAATATTTGTTTGCTGGACTTGCTAGATCAATAATAATTAAGCCTTATTTAGGCATTCAGCAAGTGGACGGTGAATAACGCAGACGTACGTTATAGCGGTCCCGCGTCGTGCGTGCTTGATCGTGTCTAAACTTGCTGTACAGCAGATTTAACATTATAGAGCTTGAGTCGCAAGGTAACTGCCGGTCAAAATAAAAAATAATAATATGAAATATTATTTTCCATTGAAATATTATTCATTTGAGTATACTCTGCGCGTTTAAGATAACATTTTTTCCTCTCTTCTGCTGCTGCTGACAACATCAGAAAAACTCCCATTTTTTGGCGTTTCATAAAACCGGTGGCATTTTATAAATTAAAACACGTCCTCTCATCTAATTCGTTCGATTACTCTGCTATGCTGTGCATGCCTGTAATTGGCACACATTTTATAGAATAAGGTTTTCAGAAGTGATTATTGTAATGTACACTATGTGCGCTGTTGGCGTTGCCTATTGAATAAATAAATAAATAAATAAATATGCTTGATGCGCGCACGATACTGTGTATGCTACATCCAGCGCCGAGGCGGCCTTGAGTTGACGTACAGCGGGGATGGATCGTGAATAAATCGCTTGACTAATGACGGATACCTATGTGTGCGTGTTTTTTAAGTATGTTTCAATTCAATTCTTGTCTATGGCCTTTGCAGTCTTCATTCATTTGGGTACGGAAACACCCAAATCTGACATTTCAACTGTCAACGTTCTGTCAAGTGTCAAAAAGCGGATATAGCTGCTTGCTTCTGATCAAAGAAAAAAAAATAATCGTTGTGGTTTGGTTTAGGGATGGGCAAATGGATAAAAAAAATCGATATTTGTCGTATCGATATTTTTCAAATATATCGATATATATCACCCAAGAAATATCGATATTTCGATATATCGATATTTTTTGCCCAATTTGCAATTATTTATAAAAATTGCCTAAATTATCGAAATTTTAAAGCAAAGTCCAGTGCAGTGATACCAACCAAACCAACAAGCAATGTCATTGTCATAGACAAGCAAGTCATAGAGAGTAATTTTTGTTTGTGTCTGAAGCAAAGAATCTAAACCCATACTGCCTACTGCATATTTTCTAAATTTAAGAAATCGGATTGGTCAAAATCATGATGTGACGCATGAGCAGACAGCAGAGCTTTAAAAATATATCGATTTTTATATCTGAAAATAAATATCGAAAATTGATATATCGCGGGAAAAAATATCGCTGATTAGTATCGATATTTTTCTGAAAAAATATCGATATTTTGATATATCGATATTTTTTACCCATCCCTAGTTTGGTTGGTTACACGTGCATGCATGGTGTGTAGTGTAGTGTGTAGATTCTTTTTCTGGTGTGGTGTGAGTGGTGGTGTGCAGTGCACAGAAAAAATTACC
Source organism: Eulithis prunata (assembly GCA_918843925.1). Lineage (NCBI taxonomy): Eukaryota > Metazoa > Arthropoda > Insecta > Lepidoptera > Geometridae > Eulithis > Eulithis prunata. The sequence continues at coordinate 10,246,383 of OU974008.1, read as the reverse complement.
GCTGTGTGTGTGGGTGTGGGGGGATATAGTAGATACTAGATAGGTGTTCGGTGATATAATTATAGATAGGTGTTCGGTGGTGTGGGGGGTGTGTGGTTGTTTTGTTTTGGTTTCGCGGAAAAAGAGAAAATTCTATGAAAAACATGGAATTAGATGAGGAAAATATTGAAGAAGATATCGACGGTTGCATTCACAGCATACACGTTCGAAATTTCTTTTGTCATGAGAACTTAGAAGTTACTTTGAACAGGAATGTTAATTTTATTGTTGGTCGCAACGGCAGCGGTAAAAGTGCGGTTTTGACGGCACTAGTTGTCGGATTAGGAGGCAGAGCCTCTGCTACGAATAGAGGAAGTAGCTTAGCATGTAAGTACGTCTTTTCTTATTCACTCGGTGTTTTGAACCTAACCTACCACAGGCGGAACACAACACCACACGAGTACAACTGTAAGTACCTACCTATTTCCTGAATTAATACCTTCCCAGTCACATATAGCATAATTATATTATTATTTCCCAGTTACATGATTTCCTTGAGCCACAACAAATTCAATTCTTGTATCTTATGTTCTTCTAAATGTTTTGTTACAGCATTTATCAAGAAAGGTCAGAATTCAGCTACAATTGAGATCAAGATAAAGAACAACAGTTCAAAAGCATTCAAACCTAATGTTTATGGAGACTATATTACTATAGTTCGGACGCTACATTCCTCTGGCAGCTCGAGTTATAAAGTAAAGTCAGCAACAGGTAAAAAGCAAATGTTTTACCCCATTGTTGATGAAGGCCCATAGATATTTTTAAATCGTGGCCAAATGTGAATTGAGGCAACATCAATGATTGACTCCTTCAGAAACTTTCTTTCTCATATAATAAAAAGTGTGAGAAAGGTGCAATAGTGAACTCTTTCTCTCTGAAAGAGTATCTTAGCTTTCATACAAAAACTATTTATATTTTTCAGGAGAAGTAATATCAACAAAGTATGAAGAAGTTAACGCGATTATTCTAGCCCATGATATACAAGTAGATAACCCTATATCGGTCCTTAACCAAGATGATGCAAGGAGTTTCCATGCATCTGACTCTAAGAAGAAATACTCCTTGTTCAGAAAGGCGACAAACTTGGACCAGACTGAGACCAACTATGTGCGGGCTCTGGAGAACTGCAATAAAGCTATAGCTATATGGACTAAGAAGAAAGATGTAAGTTATTTTTAAGGTTATGAATGAATGATATATTTCATTTTGGTTTACGTTCACATTTAAAAAAGTTCAGTCACAAAAGTAAGGCACTTAAAGTTATTTAAACAGGTCACCTACCCCAGTTTATAAATAATTATTTACTGTGTTTTAAACAATTTCAATTGCTACTTTCTTGGTATTTATTAAAAATAGTAAACAGCTTTTAACCAGGAAAACTACTAGTGTGAGCATCCATTACATTAATTATTTTATTTCCAGTCTTGTGTAGAACTAGAAAAGGAGTACAAAAAGTGGAAGACCAGCCATGAGCAGCTTCAATCTCGAGATGAGATAGAAGTTCAGAAACAAGCACTACAGAACGAGTACTATTGGAGTGAGATAGCTGAATATGAAAAGGAAGCTAATACTATACAAGCACAACATGACAAACAGAAGGCCAAGATGGAGAAGTTGGCTGATAAACTCAGGCTGATGGAGCAAAACTATGGCAGTAATAATGAAGCTATTCAGTAAGTCCAACATTTAGTGCTATCAACAAGCGCTTGTGGCGTAGCTAGCAATCTTCACCGATTATCTAACTAAGTTAAGCGACGTTCTACGCGATCACTATTTTGATGGGTGACTGTTAGTATTTTTTAATACTATTTTATCTTGAAGCTGGTCATAATGCTAGCAGAACTGATAACCGCTGGGAAACAAAGATTCTGGAATGGTAACCGCAAATCCGGAACATGGTTAGAATAGCGGAAAGTCGATGGATGGAGAAGCACAAAATCATTTCTCGAAAATTATTTGGAGGTCTATGTCCAGCAGTGGACTTCTTTATGATGATGATGATTAAACTTAAACTTAGATTCATGAACTGTTAGATTTAGCCTGAAATAAAAATGCAAGAACCTTTGTGGTCTATTTCCTAGTATTTATTTTGATGATCCTTTTTCTACCCCAGGGCCCTAAAAGACCAACTCATAGAGAAGACTCAACTGCGTTCCGCATTAGAGCAGGAACTAAAAGCATTAGAAGCGGAAGTACGCGAGGTGCAAGGTACACAACGTACCGCGCATAGTTCCACAGGCAAACAACGCGAGATGATGGCCAGGGAACAACGGAAGGTAGCTGATTTGGAAAGGGAGATACGGGACATAGAGTAAGTTACATTTACCTTGTTAGCTATCTGGGGGGTGAATACGAAAAATCTTGACAATCGCCGCGTTAAGTATACCTAGAATAGATAAGAAAAAAAAAATTGTGTCACAATTAAAAATTTAACCGTTTCAACAAACATATAAAAATTGTATGGCAACAAATTAGGTCGTCACTCAGCAATACTCAGCGTAATGCTATAGTAGCAGATGCACTACTAATACTACAACGCTGGTATTCTGTGACGCCTAACGCATTCGAATCATACATTGCAGTGTCACCGCGCAGTGTATCTCGATATTTTTCGACTGTCACATTTATTCGTGATCGTGGCACTGCTCACGTGGCCTATCGTGTCGTGGTCTACGTATCTAGATTAGACTTCTACAGTTAATATTTGTGCAGATCAGGCAGTGCCGCGGATCAGCGCGCTGCGCTCGAGGCAGCGGCGAAAGCTGCCACTGCAGCCGCCGATACTGCTGACGCGCGGTACAACACGGCACAGAATGACGCCATGCAAGCGCGCGCTAACTTAGCACATGCGCAGGCGCAGGCCGACCAGCACTCGCAGAGAACGCAGAGACAGAGGGACTCTATCAGTAAGATCACTTTAAAGTTTACTAGGTCTATAATACAATGTCAATGGTCTACCAGGAAGTCTACCAGTAAGAACACTGACTTTAGTAGTAAGATTACTGAGAGTCTATTAGTTAGATCACTCTATACATACAAGTAGAGCGCAGTGAAACTCTACTTTAATTTGCATTTGCATGCCAATGTGTTTGGTGAATTATGTGAAACCTACTATTATCATAAGAACTTGTAACCACATTTCTAGCAAATTAAACAATTTCCCTGCTGTATGTTTATGGAAGTGTAACCTAGTTTGAAAACTGTTTACTAGTTTGGGGTATCGGTGTGCTCATATCAAACGTCGGTCGCATATAGAAGCAGAATGACTACCACTGTGAGTAATGGTAGTAAAGTAGGAAATAGAAAATAAATTATTGTTTACAGAGCAACTAAAACAGCAACTCCGCGAGTTAGAATCACGCGGCAACGATTCCCTAGCAGTGTACGGCAACAACATGGTAGAGCTATGCCAGAGGCTGAAGCGAGCCGTCGCTAAGGGAGAGTTCTCAGCACCGCCGAGGGGACCTGTTGGTATGCGAACTGGATTTTTCTTATTTATTCAAAAAAAAATTTACATGTTTATTTCTGTGTACATTTTGTGCACAAAGGTTCTGAATCATGTACAATTTCCAGGTTCATACCTAAAGGTGAAAGAAAAGCGATGGTGCGGCGCTATCGAGCACATAGTCGGCGGCCATATGCAAGCATTCTGTGTCAACACGCCGGAGGACTCCAGGAAACTGTTCGAAATTATGGGACAGGTCAGTCATGTTCTTTAACAAAATATGGGCAGTGGGTGTTTGGAGCAGGCTCATTATGGCTATCTCTGGGAAGCTACAAGTATGTGGAAGGTCTATGACGTCTATGTTCATCAGTATGTTCTTGGCCTATAGTGAACGTTAAAAAAGTATGAATATTTTATAGGAACATTTTAGTAAGTATTCGCTGTTCCAGAAAACCTTCGAATACTTGTAGAGATAATTATTACGTAACATAATTGTCCGAAAATATTCTTAGATTATACTTTTAATTTTAAATAAATAAATGGGTAGGTACTTATTGTATTGGCAACTGATTAAACTTTTTCCGCCATATAATTTTAAACACCATAGTAGGTGTTCACATCACTCATATCTCTTACAGATTGTAATTTGTCAGTTTGGAAGGTATAAAAAAACAAATAATAATCAAGGGGCAGGTGTTAAGCTTATTCAGCGTTTATGCATGAGTGCATCTTTTCTATCCATAGGTTTACAATAGAGGGTCAAAGCCGAGCGTTACATGCAGTAAGTTCCTGGACAAAGTGCACGACGTGAGACGTAACAAGGTGCGCGCGAGTGGCTTCCTGTCGGCTTTGGACTCAGTGGACATTACCGACCCTATCGTAGCCAACTACCTCATCGACCAAGCCAGTCTAGAGGCTATCCTGCTCGTACCTGAACATGGTGAGTCATTTAATTTAAGAGCTCGCCAATCGACCACGTCTTATCGGAAGCTGGATAGCAAGGCAGTACATTTCGGCAAGCAATCGATGTAACCCTCAAGACAGCTTGGGCTGTAAGTGGTTGCTAGGTTCCTCATAGGCCAACCCAGCACGAGGCCATCTTACTCGTTCCCGAACATGGTAAGTCATATACTGACTTGTACGCACGAGATGGCAAGAGAAGTCGTGGAGGACAACAACGGAGATGGGAAGACGATCTCAAACTCACAGCCGGCTCTAATTGGAGGAGAGTTGCCAGAGACAGGTCACAGTGGAAGATGCTGGAGGAGACCTTTGCCAAAAGGCACACTGAACTGAGGGATATTTTGTAACATAAGGGAAACAAACAGTTCAGAATCAAAGGCTTAAATAAATATAAGTTAAAGCATCAAACAGTTTAGAACAAATTCTAGATATTATTTCATCGCTGCATTGCGACGTGCCATATTTGTTTGACAGTAGACAATAGCTGATAATGGTTAGATTCTGAACAATCTATATTTGTTTTCGACTGTAACATCCACTCATATCACTCTCTTTCTCTAACAGAAGACGCAGTCCGTCTATCGGATAACGAAGAAAACGTGCCAGAAAATTGCTCCAAGATAGTGACGCTAGATTCATCCGAGTACTATCCAGCGCCAAACTACAGGAGCTATGGCGGCGCCAACCGACCCAGTCAGCGGCTGCAAGTCAGCACCGCTGAACGGAAGAGGTATTATCACAATAAAAAACATACAAGCCAAGGTTATGTTAAAAAGGGGCGTATAAATATTTTCGGGGTTGACGGTGTAGCCGATTAAAAGTTCCAAAGTGAGGCAAACGAATGTAAAATGTTTATCAATTTGTTTAAAATCGAAATTTTCTTCCTTGATATTAAACTGAGTGAGTTACATGAAAGTTTACCTACTGATTTTATGTTCCTTTGTATTTAGACAAGTGCAAGCCGAGATCGCCGAGGGCGAAGCAGCATTGAAAGCGCTTGAAGCGCACGGGGAGGAACTCAGCGCTGAGGCGACTGAAGCGAGGAACGCTGAACGGGCCGCGTCGCGAGCGCTTCAAGCGCTGTTAGCGCTTAGACACGAGAAAAGCGAAGCTGCACAGCGCGCCGCTGCAGCGCTGGAACAGGAAAATACACCGCATCATACTGTATTGGTACGTACATGTATACACTCCATGTGCAGGGATCAGCTGTCTTGATGCAGGTGAAGTGAAAAAAGCACTGCTTTCAGCTCTGAAACACTTCATACTGTAGCTGCTGCAGCAGACATGTCTTGCAGCTGCTTACATTCAGTCCAACTACATAATTCAATAGTACTAGAGATATTCTGTGGTAGTAACTAGAGTTTCCTGTGAGCTCTACCTCTACTTTTGTCTGGAAAAGTACTACAACTTTTTTTCACCCAGAAGTTATGCTCGCAATGCCGTGTTCCTGAAGACAAATATAGAGAGACTAGTGGTTGCGTTGCGCGCGAGCTGCAAGCAGCTCGCGTCTTTTTTTTATGCCGTATTTTTATCAAAAGCCCCTAAAAACCCTACTAACTCCTATAAACCCCTCAATCTCATTCGGATACACCGTTGGAACGAAGTCAATCGATTAAAGTTTCGCAAAAAAAATCTACATGGCCGCCATCTTGGAATATCAACCCCTTATTGCAGTAAAAATGCAGCAAAATTGAAAAAATGAGTGTGTGCATTCGGGCACATGACGCTTAACGTCTACATATTTGATTTTTGCTACCAGGTGGAAGAGCTAAATGTATCGAAAGTGAAGTTACGCACTTTGCAAGAGCAACTAGACGCAGCTTCCAGTAAGGATAGTGAGTTCCGACGCAAGATCGACGACTACGACAATAAGATGAAGGCCGCCAAGAATCAGCTGAAAGAAGTCACAGCTACTTGTAGGAGTCTCAGTGTAAGTCCCACGCAATGCAAAATTAAATCAATTCAAAAGTTTTTTTTTAAATGTTATTTTCGAACTATAAAATCTCCTTAGATCCTCATCATCATTGCTGGTCATCATGGACCTTGGTGTATAGACTCGAGTTTGTCAAATCTACACCAAATGTTTCACACTGCAATTATGCTTGAGATTCCTCAAAACTGAGTTTCGGTGCAGCTGATAGATATCTTCGTAACTTGGAAACGATTGTACCACCAATTTTCACATAATATACTATGGGTTTCCACCAAGAAGATGTCTACACAAAACATGCACAACCCCGTGAATGTATCGAATTGCGTTTCCACCGCCAACCATTGTGTATGTTTGACATTTCAGAATCTTGTGAAAATTGTTAGGTACTGTCGCTTACTTATTTACTTTCTGCAAAGTGATCAGTGAGATTTTATTGAATAAAAGCTTTTTGACTTTGACTTTGACTTTGACTTCCCTAGACTATAGCTTCAGTTTCCATCAGGTGAGCTGGCAGCGAACCTTTAAAACTGCATTGAATTTGGAGTAATCGTGTGAGAGCTGAGAGGCTACGAATACAAATACAACGCCGTCAAACTTATAACCAATTCTAGTTCCTTACTTCCTATTCCAGTCGGTGGTAGAAATTAAGATTTGCACGGCTAATGTCAAACAAGAAAATATCCAAAGCCAATGTCCTTATGTAAAAATGGTTGTTGAACTTTAAATTCTTTGAAAACAGGAGGAAATAGACCAAGAACAGAACAAGTTCGACCAAGGTGTCACTGAAAGTCGCACGTGGCAACAACGCATCCGCGAAGACAAGATCAAACTCACGCAAGTCGAGGCCATTCTCGAGGAAAAACGGGAGATTATACTGAGGAAGGAACAGGAGGCTCTCACGCTGTGCCAACGGATAGATAACCCGAGGTAAATTATCCTATTCTACTAATATTATAAACCCGAAAGTTTGTATGGATGTTTGTTACTCTTTCACGCAAAAACTACTGATGCTATTTCAATGAATCTTGGAATATATATTGTCCGTGATCTGGATTAACACATGTTCAAACTCCGTGATAGCTTCGTCTACGCGATTTACTTCGATGAAAATGGCTCTGTTCTGAACAGTTGTTATTGGCCAAACATTTCCCTTATTTCCAGGGACAAAGCATTAGTGACGAATGAGTTAAAGAAAACCCAGTTGAAGCTGAGTTCGATCCGTAGCGACGGACTCTCGAAGGCGCAGGTCGCGGAGAAACTGCTCCAAGTGGAACGCAAATACAGACGCACTAAGATCACGCTGGACCGACTCAAACTGCTCATTGATGATGTTGGTATACTTATTATCTACGCTAGGACACTATGGCATACTATAGCAAATAAATAACTACTTGATTGCGTAAGCCTACTATGGTTTATGAGAAGCTACAACCTACATAGTTGTAAGTGGTCTCATCTGTTTTTTCGAAAATAAAGAATTTGAATTTTTTGACCATACTTTACATCCTATTTTATTTAGTACTAGCTGTCTGTCCGCGACTTCGTACGCGCATTTAAATAGAATAAGAAATTTTTAGGTAATTTTTTCACACCTTGGGTAAGGATCCCTAATTCCTATTACTATTGGGTTACAGAGGTATGTAATGTACATTCCGTTTGCAGATCAAAAGTACAACAGACAAGCACTTGAACTTTTGTCATCGAGTGCAGACGTACATCGCCAGGCGAGTGCAATACTGCTTCCAATCTATACTGACGCTACGGGGATATTCTGTACGTACCTACATTTTATTTCATGATAACTATTATAAAATTCTGCTCAAAACCTAGTAGTAGTCGGGGGCATAATTATATTCGATGTGATGATATATCAATATTCGATGATTATAAGTTTGTAAATGTTTATAGGGCCGTATGGAGATCGATAACGCGCGCGGTGTATTAGAGATCCTATGCACGGGACGCGAATCGAGCAGCAAACGACACGCATCATCTACTTCCTCACTTTCCGGCGGAGAACGGTCCTACTCCACTGTGGCCTTCATAATGGCACTGTGGGAGTGTGTGGAGCTGCCATTCTACTTTATGGACGAGTTTGATGTCTTTATGGTGAGTGTCCTACTGTCCAAGGATAAGCACGAACTAATCTGGCAGTACATAAACCTAATCTGTTGAAGTTACACTGCGCGTCAACGCAAGATCGACTGCAATGATCTGCAACGTTGCAGCGTCACTGCGCAATGTATCTCGGAAACGATACCATTACGATGCGTTTACGATTGTTACATTTATTCGTGCTGACCCCTCAGTACTGTGAGGAAGTCATTGCAATGCTCTAGTGCTCGTTCTGTAAGCTAAATGCAATTATTATAGACATAAGTTGAGTAGTTATGTCACATAACTACTCAAATATCAAACGCTCTTTGCATGTTCAGTTACTGGTACTAAATCTAGAACACGAAAACTGAATTTACCGTCAGGAAGGACTATGACTGATAAATTAGGGCGATTGATAGATAGATAGATCGTTTATTTGACATACACACAGAAAATACAGAACGGACATAGAAAATATAGCAAACTTATAGATTGACAATGATCATGATCATCATCATCATCATCATCAATCATCAATCAATATATATAAAACTCTTTTGAAGCTGACAGAGAATCAACGCACAGCCTAAACTATAAGTCCTAGAGGTATGAAATTTGGAGGGTAGTATCCTTATATAGTGTAGGGGTGCACTAAGAAAGGAATTTTGAAACGTAACACTCTAAAGGGTAGAACGCGAGCAAAGCCGCGGGCGACGGCTAGTCTTTTATATGATCGTTTACTTGCAGGACAACGTGAACCGTAAGATAGTGATGGAGTTACTGATAGACCACGCGCTAAAGAACACGAGTCGTCAGTTCGTGTTCCTCACGCCGCAGGACGCCTCGTCAGTGCACGCCGGACCGCAGATCAGCATACATTTGTAACTAACTTATTTTAAATACACCTCCAAAAGGATAGCTCCTTTTTTATGAATAGCTTTTGAATCAGAATCATGTACCGAAAGTGCAGCGTACAATCAGCAGCAGAAGTTGATGAGGTCGTCGAACTTTGTTTTGGGATGTCTGTATGGAAAGACTAGTTTTTTAAACTTATTTTAGAACATACTACACCTAATCAAGTACCTACATAATTATTAAAATAAGGTTTCTTGTTTCAGGATGGCAGATCCGCGCCCCTAGTTACGTAAGCATTTCCTAATCCCAAGTGATTTTAAGATTTTAATGTTGATTATTTTTATACTCATAATTCCATTGCAATTATTTTCTACTGTGATTTTAAGTCGTATGTTCAATTACGAGTAATGATGCCAAATAAAGGTACAATATTTTTATAATACCCCTGCCTCTTTTAAATGTCGCTCTTATGCGATACTCTACCAATCACGCTGAAATACTGTACAAAGATTTATAGGTTTATTATGTTGTACGAAACATAAGTTGTGAAATATCCAAAGATACCGCTCTTATTTGCATTGCATTGAAGAGCGCCCCGCAAGCAAACTCGGTATGCTAAACGAAACAAGTTATTGATATTTCAACACCATTTATTTAATAATACACCGGCAATAAAGCCGCGACTTCGAGTACAAAATGTGATCAATCAATGCATTATTGCACAAATGACAACATATCCAAACACAAATAGTTTCCAGGAGTGCTATACATTACTTATATGTACTGTACATGTTTTATTATAGTCATGTACGAGATAATACATTCAAATAGGTATTTTAGTAGTTATGAAATTATTATAACACAAAACAGTATACCACTCCCGGAAAAGTGATACATGGAACTGTCTTGAGATCACACCAGAATATATCCATCACGCACCATTTCAGAATACAATTTAAAATTCTATTACAATTAAAGTTTTTATATTAGTTTCAAATAAATTGATATACATAAAAATAACTTAAAACTAACAGTGTGCTTTATTTATTAACGCTAAGAATATATTTAAATTATTCTGATAACAAATCTAAGTCTTATTTAAAAGGCGAGGCGCGCCTTACAGGATAAGCGTAATCGTTGAACTTAATTCTAAAATGGATTTACTAACATCAATACCCGCGGATTACATGTACTTTAGGTACAAACTTGCTTTCGTACAATTACATACTTTATACCTTTGTAATTTGACACAACATGCAATTTTATTTGCAAATAATATCGGAAACGGTGGTTCGTATTTCCTTATCGTGTACATAAAAAAAGTAGTCACTATAACGTTTCTTTATCAATGTGGGCTAGTAACTATCTGTGGTTGGCAGAACGCCCAAATCCTACAGTTTGTATTATTCACCGTTACTACGCCCATTGATTTTTTTTTATAAATACCAAGCCAAGTAATAATTCAGTCACATCGCATTGTGGACAAGTCAGTCGAACGGGAATATCGCGATTATAGAACTGCTACTAAATTAAATAGTAAGTATTTACATTTCATTCAAAATCGGGTTACATCATGTAAAAAAAAGCTAGCCATAAGTGAAAAGAAAACTAAGCAAAACAAACAAGATATAAAACATTACAATTATTGAAGAAAGTATTTTGAAAGTATTCATTCAAAGATCTTACTCCAGAGCGACAGTCTTTGGTTAACAGTTGGCATAAGATGTACGAAAATTGTTAGCACTAAAGAAATATATATTTTTTCTAAGAAGTACTATTAGACTCTCAAGTCTTATTAGTCAGTCTCACGAACAGATTTTGTTCATTTCGATCAAGCAATAAACAATTTTATATACATGCAAATCAGAAAATAAAAAACTATCATCTAAAGAAAATGTTAATCTACGAAACTTATTTAAATTGAAAAGTAAAAATGTATTTGATTGAGATTTGGAATTGAAAACGTGGCGGCCACTTGGTTTGTATTTCACATTACATTTTCAAAGTAATTTTAGAAATCTTATGACAAAGGTTAGTTATTTATTTCTATAGTCGCCCTATAACGGCATATACCCTAAAGATATACTAAGGTCATGCACCAACTTAATATAGTAGGATGAACGAATGTCGCGTACAAATAAAAATAAAACATCACATATAAGACAGCTACAATCAGATTAACAACTCATTACCTTACAGAATATACATATCAGTGATTCAAAATGATTAAATGGATAATGCATTTTAAATAATATTTACACATTAATTGATAAGCTTATGAAATATGATCACGAAATTAATACAACCATATCACTAATATTTATAGAAAGTATACTGCACGCGACTATTCTGATCGAAGATGTAAGTGAAAAATTATGTAAAAAAAAAGTTCCTATAAAAGTGAAATATGCAAAGCGGCAAAATTTTTGTAACAAAAATATTCTTACATACAATGTTATATTGTGGAATGTTTACAACATAGTGTTTTAAGTTTTACAGCACCAAAGAAAACCTTGGTAACTGTGAAAACAACCTTTTCTATACATATGGATGATTTATTTTAAATGTTATATCTCAATCACATAAACAACTGAAATAATAACTAATAATGTAGGGTCCTATAATAATGAACATCGTAAATGCAATTTTATACAGCCAAACCACAAAATCGAGTAAATGAAATATCGATCCGATGCCTTGATTGTACAAGCAAATAATTATGGCCGAGTCTATTAGTATGGGTACTGTACGAACAATTTATAATTATTCGTACAGAAGTCGGACGATTATACAGAAATCCCTATTTTTTAGCAGATTTTATGGATGGGCTCGCTTCGCTTGCAATAAGTTTATAATTGTCGCCTTGGATTTGAACTTGCGTCGGTCTGACCGCAGTCCCATGGTATTACTGTTTGGCCGACAGGAGCTATGTTGCGACGGTTGAAATTACGGCGATGTCTCTTTTACATCAATTTCCAAATGTAAAATTTTTAAACATTACGTTTAGCTGTCAGTTGTGTTTTGTTATTCCATGTCAGTATGTACGAATAAATTATATTTATTCGTCCAGTACCCGTACAAATAGACACTTTGAATAATTATTCATGTAGTTAGCATGTAAAAGTGATAAGTCAGCTTATTTTTTCAACTTTAGTACTTACTAAGTTAGGCTACGTTGGTACGGGCATATAACAGACAGCTACCAGTTAAAAACCGTCCTTGGTATTCCAACGAAGCCCCGCGTGATAGTACAATAATGTAGATATAAAGAACGCCCTCAACATAGCATCAACGACAACTCAGGACAGAGTACTGTCGCAGAAGTACAAGGCCTGATCCCAGATAAAATTGGAAAAGGGAAGAAGTAGACTTACTAAGTAGTTATGCGTCATTCAAAACTTCATTGCCCAATTTTAAAACGATCAAACTTTTACACAAAGCATACAAAAAAGCTCTCAAATCTTCAGAAAAGTCAACATCGTCAATTTCAATCACAATAGCAAAGGAAATACAAGACAAATAGACACATCAAAGTATAAGAGTAAACCACTAATACTTTGGTTTATCCAAAATGAAGTCAGAATCAGAATTATTATCGGAAGTGAAGTCATCGTATCATTATGAAAATAATCATCGTATCATTATAAAAATAATCTTAATCCCGCGAAGGTGCCGATTCTATGCGCTCCATTAAAATATTTTTTTTTCCTTTCGCTACAATGTCTAAGAACAAACAAGCTTTTAGGTCATAAAAATAAATACATACATCTACAGAAATTCGCATTTAGTCAATGAATGTATTGTTTTTTAGAGTCACAGAGAAACACCATGCAATAGATAATTTTGGCACATTTTGACGATTCTAATTTGAACGGATATGATTACTGGTAGCTTGACATAAAACTACACAGAATAGACATCAATACCAATATGGATTTCGCCTATTCGAGGAACTAATCTAATCTAGTGCATCATGAATGGTACAGTTATCATAAATGTGTACGTTTGCATGCATAGTATCAATACTATGTTACCATAATCCATACGTTTTTTTCTATATCAAAGTAGTATTTTTTGCTGATTAATTTGATATCATTTGATGCTAATATTCAACTGTAGTATTTCGGGGTCACCTTCCATTGGTTAGTTTCATGCAAACAGGAAACCCAGATTACGTACGTTAGAATGTTAAGAAGCGAACCCTCACACGTTAGAATTGAGATTAGTGTAGAAGGATTTTCCGAAATCGTACTTCGAATTGAAATATTAGCCACTTCCGAGGTTATCAACTCGCTGATTATTTTTCCATTGGTTGAGAGAATTCTTGGGATGGAAACTTGTTACTGTAGAATGGAATGTTACTAAAGAAAGGATTAAAATTCTCTCAACTGTTACGTCAGGGGACACTATCGTCTAATTCGTTACACAAATTATTCATTTCTATGAATCTCCTTGTCAAACCATTGAGTACTCACTAGTTCTCTGCTGCCCGAATGGGGATAGCAACATACAATTAACTATTTGTTCCACAAAACTGTATAAACATGAACATCTGCAACTGCATTTTAAAACAATAACAACAATATACATTATGTACTTTGTGTACGGGCAATCGCCATAACAGCTGTTTTCAATATCATATCTGCACTGTCAGATGAGTACTAAAGTTACTAATAAGTAGACCTTTTCTCGTTCACACTCGGAACGATTGGGCAGTCCACGATAAGGATGGGGCTGTATATTTGAGCAATAGGTCGTCGTACTTTCCGTAGGTCTAGGTGTGCAAGGGAAATGTCCACCAGATTAAACCTTCTGACCAAAAATACTTCTAAAAGATTTGGTGCGGTTGGTCGAGCCAAATCTTTAGGTCTTTTTAGTGCGTACAGATAAAATATTGAAACCAGTCGAAAACAGATAATAAACTATCTTAGTCCATAGCGGCGGGTTCGTTACCTACCGAGTCCTGGCCGTTCATTCTTCATTAAGCAAGCCAAGGTCTGGTAGAGGTGACGTCAGATGTCTCGTTGACGGGGTCTTTGTGGTGGGGGTTTTCGGGCTCTTGTGGTCAGACTGCGGCGGCGTCGGCGGGTATATGTGCTCCGTGTCCTGTGATGTGGATGCTCCTGTGTCTTGGGTAGACGATTGGCTTTCAGCCATTAGCTGGTAGACCTTGTCCTGTAATTGAAAATGACGATATTTAATTTCACTAAGAACTTGTTGAAGCTTAGTTGAATATTAGAATTTTTAATACTCTCTCTAAATAAATAAAGATTCTTGGTTTGTAGCACAACTCACGTTCGACTATTTAAAATGCGATCTGATTTTGAGGTGTGATGATAATGTACTTATTAGTGAGCTTTTTTTTTCCATTACCATGCGAGCGAAGTCGCAGACACAAGGTACCTAGTATTAATATTTTAAAACTAAGATAACAACAAAAGGCTGCTTGTAGCTTGCTTGCTACTTACAAACATATCGAGCGAGACGTTATGCGACTGTATCCGATGGCTCTCATCGAGATTAACATCAGGACAGATGAGTTGTAATCCCGCGCCGCGCTGCACAAACTCTCCGTCACCGCCGCGCACCACGCACACCGCGCCTTCACTTCTCACCACCGAAACGAAAGGAGACAGCCAATCGTAGCACTGCTTCAGGGCCTCCCATGTGTACCCTGGAATTGAACATTCAAACCTGTTGTAAAGGGAGGCTAGCTTGAAATAGTACCCGAAGATTATGTAGGTCTGTCGATGGACCGGTTTGTAAAGATAGCGGGATGTCGGTGGATGGAAAACGGCCGAAATAATTCGCACGGTTGAAGGGCTTCCCGTGCGTACTATGGATTAGTAATTCGAAGGAACAAAAGCTTTTTTTTACACAAGCGGGCCGCGTTGCCGGTCGTAGTTGTGTCTAATAAATTATTAGATGAAGTTTCGGGTTTTAAATATGTAACTCACGAATTTATCAGTCAATCTAATACACATAACTAAGAAATCTTGCTAGGTTTAATCAGGCTTCAAGAATACTTGGATCACGGTTTTTGACCACGATTTTATCAAAAAGCTAAAATAATTGTTGCTACATGGTTATTTTTAGGTTAAAACTCTGAATTACGATAAAGATTGATTTTCTACGAGTACATTTTGAAAAGACAAAAAGTCTTACCTGAAACTCTCACTCCCACGTCCTTATTGAAAGAGTGAGCCATCGCGGCTGCGGCCAACACACTGTACGGGTACTGATTGATTTCCACATGCAGCACCGCGAGGTCGATCAGCTGACCGCTTACAACGAACTCGAGTGACGAATACTGAGGGAACACAAACGTGTATCCTCTGAGAGCGTTCGCGCCAACGTCACTCTCGCCAAGCAACCTCCGCTTAGCGCTCCGCCCTTCACTAGCCAGCTGCATGTACACATTCAACCAGCTGTTGATAGTAATCGGCGTGATGCTCCACGATAAAATATTCAGTATCAATAACTCTTCTTGTAAGATCTCCTCTGTGGTACAAGCGCCGTCGGTCACGTAAGCAAACTCTCCGATTTTAGGCGGATATACCTCTTCTACTTTAGCCGCGATGAATAGACATGTTATTCCTGGAATAAATAGAGTATTTTTGTTGAATGACGTCACAGCTGTAGAACGCGGGGAATACCAACGATGTTTTTTATAAAGACACTAAGCTTCTCCCAGTTTACAATATTTTGTGATTGATCACCTTTTAAAGATGAAATAGGATAAAAATATACACGTGATAGTCTCACCTATAAGTTGCAGGCGTCCCTTTTGCACGTCTTCTGTGTTAGACAGATATCGGTCAATGTAGTCCACTGTCAGGTGAAACGATTCTCTGTGGAGTTTGTACACCTCGCATACCTGTTGACGAGAGCAAAGCTTAACATTGTTATGCCAACACAAATTCTATTGGTTTAATTTGTGCTATCAAACTGTGAAGAGAAAGATTGTGGGGAAGACAGAGGCTTGATCAGCTCCACACGTGGTCAAACGTCGCTATTATCTTGAATAGTTTAAAATCAGATGTTTTTCAATGAGCAACCATGATCGAGGTTTGTGGTACCTAGGCTTAATAATAAATTAAATAACCACTAGCTTATTAAGTGAAGATTAGCCACAAACTGCTTCACAAAGCACCACCTAGAAGTAGGCTATCTCAGTAATTTCTTAGTGAAATCTGTATTAGGTTGTTGCTGTCGCGAACCACGTACGCTAGGCCTGCCTAAGCTTATTTACTAAACCTTCAGTTAACGGGGATCAGCCAGCTTGCTCTAGCAAAGTTAGAAACTCCTTCCCAATGCCGGGAAGATGCCTCTTCAACTCCTCCCTGAAGCTTTTATTCATCCTCTATTTATCATTTATCAATATATATAAAACTCTTTTGAAGCTGACAGAGAATCAACGCACAGCCTAAACTACATATAAGTCCTAGAGGTATGAAATTTGGAGGGTAGTATCCTTATATAGTGTAGGGGTGCACTAAGAAAGGAATTTTGAAACGTCACACTCTAAAGGGTAGAACGCGAGCAACGCCGCGGGAGACGGCTAGTCTTAGATAAAGGCAACGCTTTGTCCTGTCTCCCGTAAAAAAGAACATTCGAAGATTTAAATAGCTGAATTTATAATGATCATTTACATGCGGGCGTCAAGTAGCAAGACGCAAGCGTATCATAGGCTTCAATTTATGTACCCTACTACCTAGCAACAGCTGTTCGTAATGAGTCTATTCTAAGTTCACTTTTTGTTACGATGAGTCAAGAAGTACGCGCGATTAAGTCTCGTTAAAATGACATTCTAATTTTAAAACGTCTTTTACTTCCGCGAGGACTAAAAACCACTAAATAAAATGACTTATTGTATGTACCTACCTACACTGAACAAAACCAATACGATTAGGGTGACTGAAACTGTTATCTGAATTTATTTAAATCAATAAAGCACAGAGGCCCGATACGGGACTTTGTCGAAGACGACACGTGAGCAAGTGAATAAGCTAAAGACTAGCTGTACTGCCTCCGGTTTCATAAAACACTCAGGGAAATTCACAGATATATTTCTAAACTAGCGCCCAAGACTACCCCTGTAGATAACGAGAATAATCATAGTGGCGACTGAACACCACGTTAGTGAATGACTCACAGAAAGACAAACAGAGAGTATAAACATAAATAAAATATTAATATTATGACCTTTTCACACCGCAAAATTAGTTATCTTACTAAAAGTAAAATTAAAAATTCAAGCCCTAAAATCGTATAACGGCTTAGTATAGAAATAAAGTACCTAACTGTATGACTCGGTACGTCTATGACACATGAAAGGTGTTCGATTGGATTCGCTCATAAAAAAGTGAGACATTGTTAAACTGTGGTTTTATTCAGCTTCTTTTTGTATAATAAAGCGCTTCATTATAAAAAAAAAAACGATTTGTTTTATGTACAGTTATATACAAAATACCATTGATAGAAGGAATGAAGCTTATTTATTATTGTTATAAGGTTTATGGCTATTACATATAATGGAGTTAAGTGTACTTGCAGTTTATGATAACAAGCGAAAGTTTTATAGATATTTATTATTCCCAACTCCTGTCCTACCTCCTACTGGTTCTACCTAGGAACTTCTTCTAGGTTAGGCCGCGTAGAACTATAACTTAGATTCACTTAGTCTAGTCTATAAATCAATTTAGAGTAATTTTATTGCATAAAGTAGACTAGCAAATATATCGAGGGCATTTGCCTTTCCGGTATTTATGCGAGGTTCCTTAACTATTCTTACTCTACGAGCTCTACGTGCAAAGTCGCGTGTGGTGACTAAAAACGGAAGCAGTGTTATAAGATTGACAACGTTGTTGTCTGTCTGTGCCCTCGTAGCTCTTAAAGTAGGGCTCCGATTGGAATAAGATAGGTATTAAAAATATCTGAATTTCTGCTTATTGGTGTCAGAGAAATTAGCATCTAATGCAATTTATTGAGGTCGACCAGTTTCAGTCAAACCATCTGATTTGGCAAACACGCATTATACTGACCTACACTTTCACAACTTACTATTATTTTCTTTGAAAATAAATTATTTGCGACCCATCTTCGAGCACCTTCTAGTAGGTAAGTACTTCACTACAATCATTGGCGCTAAGTACGAATGTAATCGCACCGTACGTTTATACATTAATTTATCTAAAAGTATGACCTCTTGTTATAACTGCGTGGTGGTTTTGAATTTATAGATGAACGTCATCTAACATCATCATCTACAGCCTGATTTCACCCACTGCTGGATATAGGCCTCTCTTTTTTGGTACCACTCCTTACGACTCCGTGCCAGTCCTATCCAACTTTTGGCCGTGAACGTACTCGTAGCTGGCGACAACTCTACATACACTAAACGAAGTGTTTCTTCCAACGTAATCCCCCTCATTAATTTATCTATCATCGAAAATGTCATAATCCCTAGTTATGTTCACGCAGAAAATTGTTTTAAATAAGACAGGCCTCCTGAGAGTAAGTAGGGGCTGTAGTTGGGGCACTGTTACGAGCCCTGGGATGACCCCAAAAATAAGTAGAACACGCAAAACAACAAAATCTTTGAATAGAAAGTTTCAACAGAAATGTGTCATTCCTAAGTAATGATTAAGTATCTGAGGACTAACAAAATTCAGCACGGTCGTAATTTAGATGTGTGACCACTTGAGGCACTTTTAATGCTTCAAAATCGGTCCCGGATATAGAATAGCAGTCAATGATCATTACGCGAGCTAAAAACTCGAGTCTCGTTCGAACTAACTCTTTTTACAGGTAAGTTTTTCCGTCTGAAGTAGTAGAGCAAAACGTTACATTATTAGTTTAGAATACGTCACACTGCGACGTCATAATAACAGTTTTATCGCTAAACTTACAAGATTAGAAGCAAAGCTTTCGTTACTACTTTGTTATCGCAGCATCGTACGCGTCCCACTTTCCATTCCGGATAAATTAAATTAGTTCCTGCTTTCTTCAAGATATCCTAGTACTCGAGATATTGACCTAACGTGTCATTTTAAAATTGGAACTCGTTAAGAATTGTCTGCTACGAAAAAGAAGGCGCAAGGAAGAAGTCAGTTTCCTTAGGGTCATTATTTTTATGATTTCTTAAAATACTTGAAATATTCGCAAAGTTATTCAAGAAAAAGATCCCACGAAAATTACAAAATGAAATTCAATTTTATAATCTGCAATAACTACATTACTTCAGTTGAGGTATATTAAAAGTTAACTGTAAAGCACAAATAAAAAATAAATAATGGTGGATTGGAATCGTGTTGGTTAAGAGGTCATTGCACAGTGCAAAAAAGGGGTCACTGAACCCATTCTTACATCACTTTCATACATCCTCGGATTCAATAATTATGTGGGTAGGTAGGTACTAGGTACTACATGTCTTACCTTTTCTTTCCACCCTTTAGCAGCGTGAAACATTACTGGTTAGTTCATTAAAATACACATTAGAGTAGGTAAGTGCATATCCTGAAAAAGTTCGCTCTGAACATAGAGTTCCCACAAACTTATCAGAATAGGTATAGGTTTATCAGTGTGAAATATTGTAATCAATATAAAAAAAACAGTAGAGCATGTGAACAATATTTTTGTCAAGTAAGTGTAGTAATTATAGAGATTATTATTATTCTATGGGCAATAAAGAAAACCTTTTACAAATGAATACCTTACTTTCTGAATAACTACATTGGTTTTCTTTTCAGCACTACTTCTATAAAGCACCATTGTTAATTGCTCCATACTGAAAGGGTTTTAAAACTACTAGAGATATCATTTTTCTCCATTGGTCTTGATTTGGTCTAGCACAAGTAAATAAGTGACTAATAAACACTTCAGGAACTAGCTGTCAGCCTGAGTTGCAAGATAAAGCTGAAAGATTTAAACCAACCCTACATTTAAACATAATGTGGGGCAAAAAACTAAACCCAATGAATTCACATTTTTTCAGCATCTGATGCACCTGAAAATTTCAGACCTGTCAACAGATTCCTTCTATTATTAGATGGAAGAAAGGCAGACCACTCTCACTGTATCCTGAACTAGTATAGCTAATTTGGGGCAGTTATGTCAACAACTTGAGGTCAATGCCCTCTATACAGAGTCCTATTGGATCTTGGTGTGGGGTCTCCATGTTGACTATTGGGTGTTATTTGTTTTACTGTAAAATGGTTTGGTTTTAAAATATTAAGTACTCATGGGCTTGTACAAGCATGATATCTAGTGAAATATTTTATTGTCAGAAAACCAAATTCTTTTTGGAGGTGTTTAGTAAACTTTTGTTTTATCTTACCTCATTCAACCAGTCCAGAAGGATAGCTCTCATCCGGGGCTGTAGGTTGGGGTGGTTGTCAAACATGTTAGGGTTCTTCTTGGCACAGGATCGCCTGTCACACTCGCACATACTGTGCCACACATCATTAGGGTCTGCCCAGGAGAGGCCGGGCAGGGGACACTTGCGTTTGGGCAAAACAGGGCAAGCAAGCTTGTTGGGGCTGTAAGATAAGAGCTTGTGTAAAACTGCTATGTTTTAAGGAATATTCAGGCAGGAACATGTTACGGTTAAAAGTCAGGTGATTCCTACAAGGCTCTTGGCATCACAGGGTCTGGTAAGGTCTGTCAGTGTCTTGCTTTGTATGTTGTAGTAATTTGGTAAATTTAGGATAAGTTCTATGCATTCGAATGTGAACCTAGATTGCACTTGTTATCTATAAATATCTTGTGATTAAAAATTGGACTGATCTGGAAACCCAGTTTATAGATAACTGTTCATAAACTTGTTTTAATAAGTAAAGATTACTGTTTGATTAACAAAGTTTAATGTATGTTAAAAATCTTTAAATTCAACATGATAAGAATTTAAGCCAGAAATAGTATTTAAATTGTTCTTCAATTCCTACTGATGAAGTATGTATTTATAAGATGGCATTTTATTAGTCAGTATGCAACAGCCCACCTATTATTCTAAAAATAACTGACACTGAATAGCTCTTTGCTAAAAATATTTTTATGGATTTAAATTGGGTGGCATATGATATTTCAAGAGGGATATCTTTACAAATCCAGCACTCACTTAGATCTTTTATTGGAATGAGGGGTAGACTCTCCCCTGGCCACATTCTCGAGTGGGCTGAGCACACAAGTCTCAGGCACACTAGGAGGGCTCAGCAGACTGTCTGCATTGTACTCCAAGTCAGTGAACACACTCCTTGGCTGCTCTACATTCTCAAACGGAGAGCCTTCATCGTCACTGGAGCAGGATGAGGATTCCACAACCACATTCTGTGCTGGCTGCTCATCCAACTCATCATTCTGCTTTGGAGAGATTTTTGAAGGAGGTTGATTCTCCAGCTACAAATACAGAGTAAGTTACTAAAGGTGTGTTGCTAGCTCAGAAGTTATTAATAAATTACAAAGGGCACAGACCTCATCGTCTGATGAATTCCTTCTCCGTTTCAAGTTCAAACGTTTGTCACTGGCTTCATAGGAGGAACTGTGAACAAATGTCACTGGCAATAAGTAAACAATCCCCATCAAGGTCAGAATCTTATTGAATATGGATCAGGTGTTTACATACCCAGTTTCAGCCATTGTAGCTGGGACAGGAGGCCTGGCTCAATATCTCTAGACCTAAAACATGACGCTCATTCAGTTAACTTATCGGTAAATTCATTTCAAGTTGGGGAAGTAGGTGCAAATGCCTAGAAATTACCGCATGTCATGTTTAGTATTCAAATAGGGTTATGTCACTTGACGACCGTAATTGAGGGCAAATTTCCAATTTTATCGTAAACCACATGTGCCCTAAATCAGTACGGAGCATTTGAGAAGAGCCTGTACCCCGAAATAATGCTATATCTGGGCTTAAAAATGCCAAATGGAGGGCTGCACCTCGGCGTGCCCCCTGCTGATTGGCGGGAGAATATTTTTCAAGACGATATTTTATGTAGTACTAAACAAATAAATTACGTTTTTGTGGATTTTACATTCACCTCAGTTCATAATCTATTGATTTCAATGCAGAAAACTAAAAATTTTGATGATCAGCTGCCGTAAAAAATGCCACGAATCCGTCACAAACGCGCGCGAAAAACCTCCCGTCAGCCATTAGACACGTCGCAAGCTTAGGTTTCTTGGCACATCCACAAAAGGAAATTGATAAAAATAGCTTATGAACACCACCGCATTCTTCGACAAGAGATATTTAATTGAAATAGAACTATTGTAACCCTTTAAAGCCTTCAAATACCAGACATTAGTTGACCACATAATTGGCTTGGCTTATCGCCCACCAAAGGTTTCTAACCTATTTACTGATGGAAATCCGAAAAAACCCAAACTAATAGTTATGGCAGAGGATATCCCATAGAATCCAGTTTAAATTCATTGTAACGTATCATACCTGGTCATTCACAAAATAATCCAAATCAAATGAAACTTATTTCCTCAAGCACTAGATACGTGGGGGTGATTTTAGAACACAATTTCTTGGATTTTAGCGTACTTATTGCACAGTTAACTAATATCGTCACGAAAACTAGATAATCTAGCAATACTTTGGGGAAAGTTCTAATTTTACACGTTATTTTCCAGGCTTTTCACGGCTCGATAACGCCCGGCTTTCCGCGCGAAAATGTCGCGGCAAAACCTCGCTACACCGCGGCTTCACCAATGACTAACTTCACGTTTGTTTCTACTGAAAACGGACGTCATTTACAGGAGCTGTTTCGTTTCACTCAGAAAATATTATTTAGCTTTCGGTCTTTCAGTTTCAATGAAAAATTTAAAAACCACAAAAATTTTATAATTTACATTTTTGTGGTAAAAATAAATACACACAAAAATATTTTTACAAAATAAAATTTAAGAAAGATATGAAACTATGGTTGTTAAAAATGTAGTTCGATGGTTTGTATGTTTTGTAGCAGTTGAGAAGTAAAAAGCCCCTTTGATTATTTTATAAGTTAAAATATACACAAAGCTTAGAAAATACAATTTTCTACAATATTTAAGTAATATTATGTTACGTAAAATGGAGCCCAAACCATAAATCATTGCTTTCTTCTGATTGGCGGAACTGCAAAAGCGGTGGCGCTGTAGTGCCAACGTCACAAACATATTTTTTGTTTTGAGGTTGGTCCACATGAAATTGCTACATTCATTTCGGAATACAGCTGGGCGCCAGCTGATAGAATTTTGTGCGAGAATGAGAAAAGAAAAAAACTAACAGACGGCTGGGATTTTTATCGATTCGTTCATGTGAAAATGCTGTAATTTGTTGTGAAATCAAGAAAACATTCCGTGGGATCGAGTAGTCGGTAATTAGCAATGGCTGCACAAAATATTGCTGTAAAATTGTGCGGCGTTCTTCAAGCTCAAGGCGATGAAGGTTTGTCAATATTTCTGTATGAAAGTTGAGTGTTTCTTTTCTATTTCTAAAGTCATTATCTTTGCAGAGGTAACCGCACGAGAATGGCGGTTGTTAGGCCAAGAACAAGATGGATCGCAGCTCCTGACTTGGGTATCCGATGTCGAGAGCAAGGAGGTTCTAAACATTGGAGTTTACACCAACAGAACCAAAACTTTGGCCACCTTGCACACATTTGAGAAAAAACTGAATATTATTCAAGCTTCCGTGAACGCTACGCGAAGCTTACTTGTGTATGTTGTAAAAAAATTACCCACTGAAGATTCTGAGGTCAAGGAACCCTTGTACTGCCCTTATCTGATATGTATGCTGCCTGATAAGAAGAGCGGCCCTGAAGAGGTGGAAGAGGGTTCAACTAAGCAGATAATGGTGCAGTATGTGTATGGCAAAAGCAATAAATACAGCCCTGGAATCAGGAATGACAGATTTTTACTGTTCAAGCACTTGGCATGTAAGAATTCTTATCTGTTTATTTTCAAAACACTATAAAACAGTTTTTTTATTGATAAAAGTCTTAGTGTTTCTATTGTTCTTGTCTAGGTGTCAAAATTTACCGCTCGCCAATGTTTTTGAATGAATGTGATGATGGTACTGAGAAGTGGGGCTTTGATGGCATTTATCCAGAGCCAGAGACTATTGTCAAGGTTTTCTCATGGGCGCAGTGGGACTGTGTCAATCAGGTATGAAAACTGAATCATAAAGGCATGTATTCTATGATATTACTGGTCACACTCAATAATGAAATCCCTAGGTCTAAATCTCGTCATATATATTCATACACATACATTTATAATGACATGACAGAGTGGAGTTCAACCTAAGATTGTATTTTATATTTTAAGGTTCTGTACTACATCCACTACCGGCAGCCGACTCAAAGCTTTGCAGAAGGAGAAGAAGTGAAGTCTCCCTGTGAAATGACGCCGACTCTATCGGCATTTCAATTCCACGCTGACCTGCCATATGAGACTGTGGTGAGTTTAATTTAATTGTGTGTAAAACAACTGTGATCTCTGTCTACACCTATGAGAAATTCATGTGTTGTGTTGCAATATCGTCAGTAACATCTAAACGTTAAGCCTCATGCATGTGTTGGCGAAAACGACCCCATCCCTTCTTGTAGCCTAACCTAGGGCAGACATGATTTTGTGTATGTGTGTGTATAGGTGTAGGTAAGAATGTAATGTATAATTTACTATCTGTTTCGTTCATCAGCTAAACATCCCGCTAAGCCTCCCGCACGTGTCGAGTTCTGCGGAAGGCGCGGCGTGCGGCGCGTACGAGGACGACGCCATTCCATTGCGCGTGCACGACTGCAGCCTCGATCTGCAGATCGTGTGTGATCAGAGAGGGATCCTTTGCATCTGCCATCATTACTTGTACAAGGTGAGTGGTAAGCTGTTTTTTTTTATAGGAAAGTAGGTAGGTTAGGTAAGTACCTACCCTATTTCCAATGTTCGTTTGTTAATACACATTTTACAAAATTATATCTATCTGTCGAGTTGTTTGTTTCTCTTTTACGCTAAAACTACTGATCCGATTTGGATGAAACTTGAAATATATATTGTCCGTGATCTGGATTAAGACATAGGCTACTTTTTATCCCGGAAAAGCAACGGGATCCAACGGGACGCGAACGAAGTCGCAAGCGAAAGCTAGTACTTTATATTGTAGGTAGGTAGTCCCCTGCTAATTTTACAGCTGTAGTCATTAGGGATATTTTATTACAGCCATTGGACGATTCAACCACATCCCTGATCTTAGAAGACAGCGTGGACCTCAAAGATTCCGGCGTGAACTTCGCGTATTCAATAACGCTGTTGCAGCATGGTTGTGTGGTTCACACTGTTGTACCAGATCTACCTTGGTCATTGGCCAAGTCCTTGAGACCATCTTACATTCTTTATGCTGGTAAGTTTGTTTGCTTGAGTGTGCCTATGCCCTACTCTAAAAAGAAATATTATTTATTATTCGGTTGTTTTTCAGCTATAAATTCATCCCAAAGTCACATCACACAGTTACGACACTCTAGTCATGTCAAACAGTCGTTTCACACCATACAGTCACGTCATACAGTCACGTCTCACACGTCAGAGTAGTTGGCGGAAAACAGAACTAGTGTCACCACGGCAAAAATTAGAACACCCTATCGTTGCGTATAGCGTTAGTTACCTCTCGAGTACTAATCTTGATTCTATCGGGTTGTCTAAAAAATTGCTATTTTTCATGAAATAAGAGCAGTTTGTTAACCAACTCTAAAAAACAAAAAGTGTAGTGTCGTGGCAGGCAGGTAGCGCAGCGCAGAACAGAGAGCAGACGCATGTTATTTCGTCCATTTAGACAGACATATTATTATGGCACAAAAAAGAAAAGCTGAAATTGACTAAAAAGTTGTGCTATGTGGAGGGCGTTACATAGTCAACTTCAATAAACCAGATATTTCAACATTTGAAATGTTCCATTTTCAGACAACCATCTTCTAGTAAAAATCCCGATGCTCTACACGCACCTTATCGACATTAGTCTCTACCACGAGCCGTGCTGTCACATTGTAATTCCCATGGAGGAATGTGAAAGTGGACCTACTCTAGCCCCGATCCTCGGTTGGGGAGCCCACGGGATGGTCGATCTTAAAACTCTAGACGTGGTGACATTGACAGTTGCTGATAAGGATATAGCGGCAACTTTTAAGAGTAACACAGCTATTGAGAATAAGTTGGCGATTATTCATTATTTGATACAGCATGAGGGGAATATGGATTTAGCTGAAGAGGTGAGTTTTCGTAGGCGTAGTAACATGCAAGCAGAGTTGATCATACTTTTATTTACCTACTCGTCGTAATAACACAGGAGTTGTGCACAATATAATAAAAATCCATGTGATACCTTTAAGTACATTTATTTTCATTGTTTGTGAATTCAATAGAGTTTCCTCAAGTGCCTACACCACAGTCCAAAACTACTCTCTCTTCGATTATAACTTAGCATTTCTTTATCAAATTCAGTCATACCACAGAGACAGGCAATAGGTTTCAGTGACAAGTTGGAGATCAAATAAAATTCTACGAAAACGTATCAATTTCAGCTGATATCCTGGATGTGTCTAAACCAGCGCTGCGGTCTAGGCAATTTCCAGCGAGTATTACAGGAGTATTTAGTTGGAGCTACGTTTGCTCTGACTCGTCGCTCGCTGCCCACATCTGCCCTGCCTCTTATGAAGATGCTGCCTTTCACACAGCACTTGAAGTTCGCTGATGTCAAGGTGAATTCAAATTCCCAAATTGTCAAAAACTCTAAACTTTTATAGGCTTTTATGATCGAGTGAAAACGAGCATAGTGAACAGTATTTGAAGATCATGCGATGATCGGACTTTTGAAATACTTGCAGTGATATTTACTTTGAAGTTTCGGTTCTCAAGTTAACGTGACGTGATAATTTTGGTTTGAAGTCATGAAATCACTTAGTAGATGAGTTGGGTACCTGTTTTACGGAAGCCCGCGTTTCGCATTTATTTTCGAAAGGGAAAAGGCTTGAGTCTCTGATCGTTGAGAATTCCCAGGTCCGCGACATGTGCGTGTCAGTATCACAAGACACGCTGTGGAACAGTTCGTGCGTAGTGCTGGCTCCTCGTCAGCGCGTGTGTCAGTTCGCGGAAGATGTGTGGACGCGCCTGTGGGCCGCGCTCAACCAACCGCGAGCGAAGCGACTGCAACCTGCACAGGTGCAAGATAAACTGAGAGTCAGCCTGCATTGTTACCAGGTGAGTCCCTTCTGATCTAAGGACACTAGGAGCTGCGCTCAAAATGCCCGCCGGAGCTTCCTTTCCAAAACCACGTAAAGCCGTCTCAGTTCTACCAGTTGTCAAACCACGACGAAGGTTAAGGTGGCCTAATAGCTTCGTTGCTAGTAACTCATGGCCAGAGTCACTAACAACGAATTTGCAGAGCAAAGTGTAGTAAAGCCTCGAAACTACGCCCAGTCAACAGCCTTGAAGAAGTCTAAAAGAAAAATGACCGACAGTTTTTCTAGACCATTATGCAGGTTTTTTGTAACCAGACCCGATGAAGTTTCCATCTTTTGGATACAGTTTGTTCGGAAGCTAAGAACTAGTCAATTGCAGGAAGCCGGATGTCAGTTTGCTTGTTCAGACTATTACAGGTCGAAATCCTAACGACTGCGAAAGGTAGTTCCTTGAAAATGAGTAAGATCCAGTAACTCAATAGCTAAGCTATTGGGCTAAATACATTTCAAGCCATATTCGCTCGCATGTTCGGAGATAACAGGGTTCGCTGTTGGCGGATACGCCAAGGAGGACATCATCATCATCAGCAAAGCTATCGTAGTTGAAAACCTTTATCAATGTACCCTTACAGCCGGAAGCCCTATCCCGCAGCAGTACTCCTCTATCTCCGATGGCATCAGGTCCGCCGATCGGCATGACTCCGAGACGCTCCTCCGTCGGGAACAACCAGGACTTGTTGCCATTCTTCGAGCTGGATATCTGTACGGCGAGTAAGCAGGAGCACATTATCGCTGCGGTGAGTTTTATCTAATGTTGAATATCTTCTACTGCGTGTTCTTCTGTTACTTCCACAGATGTATCCGTATTTCGTATCGCAATTCGCAACTGCACCACTCGTATGAGTAGGACCACTTGTCTCAAGCGCAATTACAGGTCTTACCTATAATCTGTTTGTTCACAATATCAAAGAATTTCACTGGACCAGAAATTCACCTGTTGAACATACATAGGATTGATCCATAGATTTTCAGGGAAGAACGATTCTAAGGTTTCCAAAACTCATCCAAGAAACGTTAACCCGTGCAAAGTTGACGCGTAAACTAAACATCAAACTATCCTGATAGCCCCAAGTTCAAATCCTCTAACAGATGCTCCTTAGATTTTGTGATGAATATCACAGTCATGTTCGATCGCATCACCAGAACCTTCGCGAAGTGAGCGTCCACCTGATGCGCGAGTTATCAGAGAACCCCACCAGCTCGCCGCACGGGGGGTCTCGTGGGGTGGAGAGTGGGGTTCACGCGGTGGGGACGCGATGGGCGGCGGCACAACTAGACGCATCGCGAGCTTTGTGTCGAGCCGTGACGAGACCACTTGCTGCGACTCCGAGCCATAACCAGCATCGAGGATTCACTTTCATGTATTCAACTGTTTTTGATGTGGTTTTTTTGGCTTCGGTTTCTGTTGCGTTTGGGTTTATTTCATTTGGTTTATGATGGCAGTTTCTGCCAGATCTTTTCATTTTTTATCGGAACTCAACTCATTAGTGTTATTTGTCTTATGTTTCAATTTTGGTTTGTATTTTGTTTTGCATTTCATAGTGTTCGAATGAGCAAGGTAAGCACCTGCCTGTATTTAGTTTTTACTGTGTGTGATTTAATTTGCAGCAGCCATTTTGTAAGTTTCTAGAGTTTATTTAACGCTTTTGTTGTGTTTTGTGTGTCATACATACTTATAATACATAGCAACACCCAGACTCAGAACAAACACCCATGTTTGCCATCACACAAATGTTTGTTCTTGTTTGGGATCGAATCCACAGCACAGAAGGCAGAGGTATACCGACTGAACTATGACGCCTGTCGTGAGAATGTTTTATCGATATATCTGAACTGTGACGCCTGTCCTTAAATAATGTTTTATCGATATATCTCTCCACAGCGATGAAATGGACCAAACTCACGCGTTCATCCTCTTCAAAGCGCTGGAACAGTACTACCTCGCAGCAGATGCGATCGCATACCCTTTACCGCAGGGCTTTAGTTCCTTCTTCACGTATCTCGGATACCGAGCGCTGCCCTTCCATGCCTTCGTGCAGTACGTGCATAGGAACGTGTTTGAACTGCAGATTGATGTTATGAAGGCGATTATTGCTTGTGAGTAATTAGGTACCTAAGTTTTATTGTAGCTGTAATTGCATCGGTGCCCTTACCCTTTACCCATACCCTTCAAACCGAAACACACGTACGAGCATTATCTTAGCTGCAGGAACTGGCACGGTGCGCTCGTGGCGTAGCTTATTTAGTTAGTCTTCACAGATTATCTTAAGTTAAACGACATTCTGCGTGGTCACTATTTGGATAAGTGACCGTCAGTGGCACATCTAAGCCCTTCCATGCTTCCGAGGGCACGTTAAATTGTCGGTTCTAGCTCTAGCAGTCGTTTAACCACGATGGGGCTCTTAAGGTGGCCTAAAAACTCTTTCATCAGGGTTGGCCACTAACTCATACGAACTTGCTTTGTTTCAGGCAAGGATGACGACAGCAAACGCTCCGTGAACAACAAGCTCCGTCTAATCCAGCTAGTAGGGGAAGGTCGCGGCAGACGTGCATTAGCGGCATGGCCGCATCGCGCGGCGCTGATACTGCGCGCGCGGGACCACGCCGGCACTCTGCTGTCTGGTAACGTCGGGCCCTGTGCTCCGACACCAGGGCGACATCCCCGACACACCGACACAGGTAACATTCAACAAGACCTTCATATACAATCAAAACAAGTTTTTGAAACTTAGAAAATAAGTTAAAAACAATTAACACCCATGCCCTTCAAACCGGAACACAACAATCGTGGACGAATTTCATTCGTCCAAAACAACAATGCAAGCGTCACTGTTTAGCGGCACAAACACGTACCGTGGTAGTACTTCCTCGGACAAGCTCTTCACAAGAAGTTCTACTACTACTATTATACCTAATAATTTTCTTTGGGGTATTCCACTCGACACCACCAGAACGACACCACCGGAGGTGTCGTTTGGAATCACTATTCCGTTCGACACTACCCTAGTGTTTTGTAGAAGGCGCAGTAGGCTCGGCGCCTAAACACCCTTCAAACCGGAACACAACAATGAAAGCATCACTGTTTAGCGGCAGAAATACGTAAGGTGATCTACTACAATACCTAATAATTTTATTTCAGGCATAGCAGCGCTTCCGTCCGGTGAGCGCCTTTCCCCATTGGATACATTTCTGGATCTCCTGACGGCTAAGGCCAGTCTCAACGAGCTAGACTTCAATCTCATCATCGAAGCTACATTAGCATCAGTGCAACAAGACGCAGCTGTCTAGAAATTATACTAAATGCCGCACTCAGAGATATACGTTAAACTTGTTAAAGATAATCAACACTCAATCAATTGTCTATTGACATCTCTCAAAAACACATAATGATACTATTCTAGTACCAATGAGAGATGACGAACAGAGGCGCTAATTTTAAGTATTAAGTACTTATGTTTGTGTGATGTCTCTGAGTGTGGCAGTTATTCGTTTTCGCGTGTACTTTTCGGTGTTACTTTCATAATATTACATTCTACAAAATAGTCCTACCTATTATTTTGTGCCAATGTGAAGTTATGCTATGATCTCCAAATGGCACAATCTACTATTTTTAAGTATACTATGTTTTGTAGTAAGATATATTTCTGGGTACCTACTTTTTATCTCCTTTGTTAATGTTTTGAGCAGTGAAAAACTTGAAGTGAAAATACCAGTTTGGTAGAGTCAGTATCTAGTGCCAAAAATCATTATCTTGTGCCTATTCAGTGGCACATAAGAGTGTTATGATATTATGATAATCTTTGTTATCTATTTTTTTTGTTATGTTGTTATTGAAATTATGTTTTTGACATTCCATTTCGAATATTTAGAGTTAGTTTAAAAAAATAATAATGTATTCATGTCAAACCAAAATGCACAAAGATTTTGTAAGAAATTGGCAACAGTAATCATCTAGTGATTTTAGTGCAATATTTACCTAAGATTTTAATTAAAACATTTTGATATCATGACGAAATGCCTTTTATTATGATTAGGTACCTACCTATCTCATCACTCTTATCAATATAATTAGGTAATATACTTAGTAAAATTATAGTTATTTTAGTTGTAAAATGGATTGTATGTCACCCAATGAGCCCTTTGCTGGTCTTTATCATCCGAATGGGATGTAAACAAAGATTTATACACTTCACTGCTTTGGGGATCGTTAGCTACACTGTAGTCTTTCTTAGTTTTCTTATAAGATGGATCTTGCTGGAGTTCTGTAGACGAGAGTGCTCGTTTTGATGATCCAAAGTGTCCTCTAGCAACTTTGTTGGGGTTGAACTTCGGTAGTGACAGTGGTATTGTGTCAACCATTTCTTTTTTCATAGCATTGCTTGTGCTCGGTCCGGCTTCTGTCTCTAGTTTGACTTCTTTGTCTTGGAGATTTGTAGATTCTGAAGTCGAAGGTGTTGATGGTTCATCTTTCACCTCAACTTTCTCCGCTTTCTCAGCCTTAGATTTAGATTTCTTGGTGCTTTTCCTGTTGGATAGTCTTACAGCCATCTTCTCATGGAGCAGTTCAATGTCTTCATCTGTGCCGTTGAGGACTACTGTGTCATTGTTTGTGAATGGTATTTGGCACTAGAAAGTAAACAGATGTTAAAACAAGAGTGAGAGTATGCAGAGAACAAACAAAATATAGTCTAAAATCATCATCCCAGTTTGATGAATATTTTATAACCAGGGTTCCTGATTGTGTTGTATAAATTAGTGAATAAAACTCTCACTACAGTGGGTAATTTAATCTCACAAAAGAATATGGCAAATGATTATAACTAGCTTTCTAAGTTTTTCTCACCATGTGACATAGGTTCTGTTTGACTTCTTTGAGAGCTCTCTCAGCGAGAACACAGCCACAGCTCCATAGGAACACAAATCTGAATTTACCCGACATCTCAATCCCACTGATGGGGCAGATGTAGGGAGCATTGCCCTCACCCACGGCTCCATCTGTGTGGTCTGTCGGCATGTACGCAGGGTTCTTGATGAGATTCAAATCTTTGATATCCTGGAAATAGATAACCATGGTTATGAGACAAAGAATAGATACGTCTGATACAAAAGTGGTAAGGTTGGTCTCACTAGACTGGTCACTCTGGAAATCTTTGGAGGAGACCTATGTTTAGCAATGGACATACAAGATTGTAATGATTTAAGTAGAGGTACTTACTTCAAAATTTGAGGAGTTGCAAATTGAATGTTGGGAATAGTAATTGAATATTGTATATGATGCGCTCACCTTCAAGTTTTTGATATGGCTGATAGAGTCAGGCTTGCTGTCCTTGTCAATCAAAGCCTCAAGCACTGAGCTCTTGCTGTAAAGTCTCCCAAGGCCACATGCCACCACAGGCTCTTGCAGCGGCTGCTGAGACAACGCGCAGTTACGCCACTTGAACGAGCGCTCTGAATCTTTGTCTTTCTAAAACAAACAAATTATCAATACAAAAATCAATGGACTACAATCCAAATTGAATCGTAAAAAGGGTTCTTTACTTACCTGTTCTGGTTTCTTTTTTAGGCGTACCAGCTCATCGCGGCGCGGAATAGTTCCACCATCACAACCCATTGCTGAAAGCTGATAATTTCGACTAGTTTCAGAGAAGAGAAGAGAAAAGAAAGGTGACAAGGTGACAATCACGTGACAATATCTTTTAGCTTTTGTTTTGATTGATCAAGAAAGAATGAACTGGAACGAACCTGTTGTTAGAGTTTTTTTTTCTATGGAACGCACGAACATAATTATGTCACGTAACTGAACTCAACTGTCAACATCAACATCATTGAATTTGAATGAATGAGTACAATGTGTAAAACGGAATGGCGAAATCTCGGAAGAATAATAAACAAAGAGACTTCTTTCATAAAGGTGTGTGGCTGTGTGGCGTGTGCCCCACCCACCGAACACCTATATCCTAGCCGACCACACCGCCCAACCAACCAACTTATCCGCAGAAGAATCCAAGAAACAAATCAATCACAAATACCCAAGTATCGTCTTGTTTCTCTATGGTCTAGCCACAGAACAGCTGCTTGAAAACTTTTTTGACAGTTTGATTTGTTTTGTTTACTTCTATAATTTCTGTTCATTTCAGGTTATGTATTGTGTCCTTGCGAAATATTAGTTGCTCCAATAAAATGCCTGAAACAGTAGCAGAACGAGTGCCAGAGAATGGCATGGGTTGTAAAGATAATACAGATAGTTTGGACAACAATTCAGATTCTGGTAAAGTAGTGACGAAAAGGACGAAAAAGCGTGGTATTGTGTTCTTGTCTACAATTCCTCCCTACATGAATGTTGCTAAAATACGAGAGATATTCAGCAAGTACGGTGAAATTGGTAGAATTTATCTACAACCTAGTACAAGTAAGCTCTTTGAGGTTATGTTTTTCTCTTCATAGCTACAAATTTTTACTCATTCTCTCTACTATGTTCCTACTACAAACTACAATATCTTATTTTAGAACCCGGGGAGAAACGAAAGCGCATTCCAAATCAATTCACGGAAGGTTGGGTGGAGTTTCAAAAGAAAGCAGTTGCAAAACAGGTAGCAGCAGCCATAAACAATACAAAAATTGGCACCAGAAAGAAATCTCGTTACTATGACATGATTTGGAACATCAAGTACATTCCTAGATTCAAATGGGTGCATCTGAGTGAGCGGCTGGCATATGAGAAAGCGGCCATGAAGCAACGACTTAGGGCTGAAATATCACAAGCTAAGAAGGAAGCCCATTATTTGCAGACCAATGTGGAAAAGAGCAAGAAATTCAAAAAGAAGAAAGCTGCTGAAAATTCTGTTTAGGGCTTTATTTATTATAAGTTGTAAAGCACTTCTTTTGTTTCATTTTAGAACATTGATTGAATTGAAAATCAAGCATTATTATGTAGGTGGATGAGTAATGTTCTTGTGTCTTGCTGACCGCATAGCCTTCAGTTTTTACTAAAACTAGCTTGTCCACTGATAATTTCTTCAACTCTCATCCTTTCCTTAGAATTCAATGGATCTGGTGTAAGTTTCTGTATGTACCTCCTTGGAGGTATCACATGGGACAGGATTCCTTGTGAAAACTCTCTGTGGACCCTGACTCCGTCCAGGGCATTAGGCTGAAGTTTCTCAAAACTATGCAATTCTCTCATGAATTGCTTGCGTTGTGCTACTTTGGCCCAGTGGTAACGATGACGGCAGACCACTCGGCTGGAAGTTGAAAAATTCTTAGATTGTAGTAATTTTCATGATATTGCAGTACTTCTTAAATGGAAAACAAATAGGTAACTTACTATGCCAGCCCCAATGTAGAGTAGGTAGGATGTATACTGACATCTGATCTGGCTAATTCTGGAAATCCAGGGTACAGAGGGATTCGTTTCTTCTTCACTACTACTACCTCGTCTCCCATTATAGAATTGTGTAACGAAATCCAAAAGTTGAAATACCATTACAAAAGGTTTGCAGTTTACTTAAATTTTCACCATGGCAACTGACTGACAGAAAACCGAACCTGACAAATTATATTAGACAGTGACATAAATGACATTCAGTTTGGGACTGACCATGTACATTTTCATCAAGGTTTTCATAAACTAAAAAATCAGGCACAGATCAAAGCAGCACAGTCAAAATTCTTGTAACACTGGCAACAACCAATGGGCTGAAGACATAATGCATTGTAGAAATAAAATAAATTTTAAACAATTTAAATTAATAACATTTATTATTACAGCAATGTTTATTTAAATCTACTTCACAGAACTTTGCAGGCATTATTTCCCAATATAATAAGTAATGATGCTGAGGTGGTTAGAATGATTATTTTGTTTAGAGTCATTAGCTCAGGAGGATGTTACCGCAGCAATCCTACTCTTGCAAACACAGTCATTGAATTGATTCACTAGCACTGAACACAGGAGGGATTTGTCTGGGTTTGAACTGTAGCAGTCTAACACCTGAAAATAATAAACATCTAGTCATATTCTTGCTTCATTTAGGTATCTACAACTGAGGATAATCTTGAAATAGATATCTATCTTATCTAGGTAAATAATAATCTATGAACTCATCAAAAATTAGATACTAATGGACAATGGACATACCTTGGATTTCTCATCCTGACATGGTGGCAGTTTATTTGCAATTTTATCTTGTTGTGCTAAATTGAAGAGGTCATTGGCCTCTTTTAATGTTTTCTGGTATTCAATATGCATTCCACTGTTTATCTTCTCGTGTGCTCGTTTCAGGGCCTCAATGCGTCGTGCCCAGTAGGCCTCCTCTGCCGCGTTCTCCTGCTGTCGCCGGGGGTCGTAGTACGGAGGTGGGGGGGCTGTGAAACTCTGCTGTGGTTGGGGCTCGGCTTGCTGAAAACAATAATAACCAATCAAACACTAAAAATAAACAGTTTCTAATCAAAGGAAAAGTTGATGAACTAGAAGAGCCTCGTATTTAGCAAGTTTTAATTTAAAATGCACCTATAGAAGCAGAAGTAGGGAAACAGCAAACTAACCTTCAACACCACAGCTATGTAGCTAAAGTACTGGTGTTGTGAGGACATTACACTGAATAAAATTAAAGCAGCTGGTGGGCTAGCACATATTTATGAGAAAACACTGGTTTATTTTGCTACAACAAGACGTGACATTGATCTAAATTATGTAATGCAGCATCATATTTACTTTTGTGTTCAGCTGAGCAGATATCCTGTCTAGTGCATCTTGAGACATTTGGATAGCATTTTCATTATCCACAGTTACTTTTCGAGTGCTTTGCGAACCACCCATGGTGTTAGAAATTGGATAAATCAAATATTTTTTGTCGGCAACTTGCGTCAAAAAGACATTTTTTGACAGCTTGATTTGTAATTTTTTGGGAAACGAAACAACACTTCTGAAATCATAGACCAGAAAATTCTTTTTTTTTCTCGTTTGTGCGACGTGCATACGGTTCACTCGATTAGTGCGTGCGTGTCTTTTACAAGAATATTATCTGTGGCAATAGGCAAACTATAGTAAAGCTACTCACCAATAGATAGCGCTAGTAGTCCTTTTCCTCGCAACACTACGACGCTGCTGTATTGAAATAACGAACGAATACAATGCAACAGATATGAACGATAATTTCGCAACGAATATGAACCGTGGTAGGAATCGTGCGAAACTTCGATCGAAACTTAGTTTTTCGTTGATTTAGACGCTAGACGCTGTCCCCTGCTATTGACACAGATCGATGAGCAATGGCATAGCTAGTAAATTGGTTTGTTTTCCGATTTACGGACTAAAACAAATATTATCAATATAGGTAGGTACATAATATATCTTTTTGAGTTGGATGGGCGTGGGCAGGTAGTAACTACGATTTACCGATAAGAGCCGATAGGTATCGATTGTAGTTTTCAGGAAACAATACAGTGGCGTTACCAGGACTCCGTTTTGGAAGGTGCTTGATCCCGATTCGGCACTAAAATTGCCAATCTATAGGTAATGTTTTGGCGAATCCTTATGCGGTTCTTGTCGAGTTCGGGGCACAAAAACTGACCACTGGGTAGGTAGGTACTTATAGCTAACCGGTTGCACCGGTCGGCTCCGCGCCCAAGCCCGTGCTTTCTTCTGTCTCGAACACCGCGCCAGCTAGTAGGTATATACCTACCTACATAGATATCGACGTAAGTATATTATTCGATTAATCACCACGCTCTATAGGGATAGGTAAATGGGAAGGATGAGGGATGAGGATTGAATATTATGAAAGAAAATCTTCCTTTCTAGTAAAATTCATTTTCCAATAACTGAAGGTAGGTAGGTTTAACCTAAGCATGTTTAGTAGGTACCCACCTACCTACCTTACAAGGTCTAGTAGGTAGGTACCTACGTACCAAATACCTAAGCATACCTATCCAAAAGATGTCCAAAAGCAACCGATCTCATGTGTTACTTCCACAAAAACCCCAAACGTGTCTTTGACTTTACAAGCTTTTATGGTGCCATTTACGCATCTCATTTCGACCGTAATCCATTAATTGGCCCGGATTGTGATTTTTTGTACCTTTTTTAGTGGACAGCACCTGTACCGACGACCCTTCGATTTCGATGACTGGTTGTATTAGAAAATAAAACTACAGTGTTTAATACCGCACGGTATTATAACCCATAGCAGGTCTCGAATACAGTTTATTTTGCGGTACACGGTAGAGATTTGTAAATGTTTTTTTAGAGTTATCTGAGGGTGAGAAGATGAGTCCAGTGACAGGCTCCGACGCGCAGGTAAGAAATCGATTGTTATAAGCTGCCTTTTCATAAATATAACTAAATATATTATTCTAAATAATGTTGAATAGTTGCCCGAACAATGGCATTAAAGTCAAATTACCTAGGTAGGTAGTTGGATCCGCCGGGTTGTGAACTATTACCTACGCGTTAGTAGGTAGCCAAACTAGCCAACTACCATTCGTTTTGCCCAATGATATGAAACAGCCACATTCTGCGTTGCATTTATTTACCTAAGTCTAAGGAGCACGATAAAACGACACAATAATATTGTGTCGTTTTATCGTGCTCCTTAGTAAGTAAGTTGACATTTATTATGTCAACTTACCTTTGGTCTAGGTCTAACTGTAAAATAACCCAAGCTGTATTTTTAGACGCATAGCGATAATGGTGAAAGAACTTGGTTTTGGGGATTTTTTTTGTTACATCAAATGAAATATTTTATTGTCTTAATTAATATTTCAATAGTAGGTAAATGAAATATTTTGTTAAGTACATATTACATTTATTCGTGTTTGCCGAAAAATTACGCGAACTTAACCGATTAGGTGCACATTCTCAGTTGGATTTATACAGGTCACTTTTCATCCATAATTTGATATTATCACACATGAGAACTAGTACAGCATCCCACCGGTTCCCGAGGTCCGTTACAAGGCTAAGTGGACTAGGTACTACTAGGTAGGTAGGTACACTTAATTGCAATTTATGTGTCGAGCTGGTCGAGCTTAAGGTATTATTGCTGTTCTGTTCATGTAGAGCGGACGTGCTGGGATGACGGGAATCGGGTTAAAATAACAAGGTACGCTACATTTCGTCCAAAGAGTAGAAATGATTTCGTCCTATTTGAGTCTAAGTAGGTTCTTTAGTAGGTCGAATTGGACCTTACCCAGTGCGATGCACGCAACGTTACCTAGAGTTTATTTTGTAAACTCTACCTAATCCCTTTACAAAAATTATATTTCAAACACCTGATAGATGAAAACATGACAACAGATTTTTATGACGTTGGGTACTTTGGCCAGTCTATTTCTATTTATAGTTAGGTACATTATATTATATCAATCTAGTACCATACGATATCTCAAATGTATGATCTGTCTATAAAATATAACAATAAAACCCACAATTGAATTCTCGACGAAGCATAATCTAGATAAATTGAAATAAGCATTCATAATTTACAAATTGAAAACTTCTAAAACCGAGATTCTATCGTTCTTAATAAAATTGTCTATGGTGCATTTGGTTGGTCGCCGGTTGTAGATTTATGACCAGAAACAACGAGTTCAACCTTACCGCAGGGTGGTAGTCAGGACTAGAGATTGATTATCAACCAGACATATCCAAAAAGATGCTGTTCTTCCATTTAAATAAGATTCAATTTAGTTTCTAGCAGAATACATCTCACAACTCTACTTTTGTTTAATTTAGTTCACTTCGGAATTTGATAGGATTTTGTTCACAAAACAATTACTTATCCTAACTAATATTATAAAAGCGAAAGTAACTCTGTCTATCGCGCTTTCACGCCAAAACTACTGAATTGATTTAAATGAAATTTGGTACACAGATAGTTTAGAGCCTGAGAAAGGACATAGGCTACTTTTTAATGTGAAAAAAAGCGGTAACAACTTAACACAACAACAACAAGCTATGTAATGTAGAGTTCCTTTCGTAAAAAAAGCACTAAAGAAATTTCTTTTGTTTAGTTTCACAAACGTGCCCCTTCCGATCCTGAAAGCGACCGTCTGCTGCTAGACTCCATTTATCAACAGTGTCGCTGCTCCACGACTTTCGGGCTCGTCCATAAACAACCGGCCATAGTTCATCTTAGATGAGACGGCGCAGATGTCTGCGGACGATACCATCTTGGAATGATGATGAAATTATTCAACTTCATATTAAGTCCAAACCAAGTAGGTACCTATTAGTAGCACGAAACTTATCTTATGCTAGTGCAGAGAGCCATTCAGAAAAAAAATCTACACATGGTTATGGCAAAACTAAATCTTTTAATCACTGTCTTTTA
Organism: Eulithis prunata; assembly: GCA_918843925.1. Lineage (NCBI taxonomy): Eukaryota > Metazoa > Arthropoda > Insecta > Lepidoptera > Geometridae > Eulithis > Eulithis prunata. The sequence goes on along the minus strand of OU974008.1, from coordinate 10,206,444 downwards.
AAACGGAACTCTTATATACTTATTTTTGGCAAAGTCCATAGTAGTCCATACCCTACAACTTAGAATCTTGGACAGACTAAGATTTTGCATTTTTTTTGTTAGAAGACCTCACGATATGAACGCGTCCTAACTTAACCACACAGCTTCTGTACCACCGCTGCATTAATGGCTTTATCTGGGTAAATAAGTGAAACCACTTTAAATCGCCGAGATTTATTTCTTGTTATCGTACAACTTTGGATTGTCTAAGTTATTTATTTACCTACATAGAGCCATAGAAGAAAACGACTTGCTAATTTCACTAGCGCTCGACATTTTGATTTAGTTTAAGTTCTAGACTGTGTAGAATTATTTATTTATCTACTTTGTTCAGAATGCTGACTGATGAAGTTTTGAACACAATTTTATAAAAAGTCACTAGCCGTCGCCCACGGCGTTGCTCGCGTTCTAGACCCTTTAGAGTGCGAGTTTTCAAAATTCCTTGCTTAGTGCGAACCTACACTATGTAAGGAACCTACCCTCCAAATTTCATACCCTTAGGATTTATAGTTTAGGCTGTGCGTTGATTCTTTGTCAGCTTCAAAAGAGTTTTATATATATTGATTTTTATTTTTTTTGAATTTGAGATAAGAAGATGATATCCAAGTAAGACTTTATTACTGAGAGGATAATCACTTCCCTAAACCTTTAGAACTCAAAATCCAAACGACGTGACATCGTCCAAATATTAAGTCACAGTGTTTTGTTTATATGGTAAAGGTACAGGGTCCATGGTCGCTACTAGAATACAACCGGATTGCCGAGGAAAAACGTAGTGTTATTTTTTTAAGCAGGTACTTAGGTACGTAAAATGTATATAATTATAAATAGGATTAACTTAATCCTTTAGTAGGTAATCGAATATTTTTCATCAAATTGAAGCAATCAACGAAATATTCAAGAAGCGAAGCGAAACGAAACTAAACCCATACAATTTCGTCTTTAGTTTCATACCGACTTAATGAGCGTAGTATACAAAATACAGATAGATTTAGGAGAGACTTGGCGCAAGGTTTCGGTTTGGGGGTTGAACTCAAATGTTTACGGTTTTTGCAGCTATATATCCTGGTTTACCTATAAGTAGAGTCAGAGCTTTTGGGGAGTTCTTGAGGCCCCAAGCTCACTAACTGCACTAGCGGATGCCAGGGAGGATGTATTTTTATTCCATAAGAAATTCTGTGAGTTATATGGCCAAGGCTTTCCGATGGAAATTTAACCATTTTCTAGTGTGACGTTTTCTTGAAGATATTAAGTTAGTTGTTTCATTGTTTTGTCCGTTGAGATACTGTATCCAGTATACTACCTAGGATCCTGGAACAGCGAACGACTGACGTTATAATTTGTAATTTAAGCCGCGGTCCCATCGCCCTAATTACGCCCAGATTAATGTGCGGTCTCACACCGACGACTTTGCGGTTTTACGCAGAAGCGCTAAAATCGATGTTATCGCTCGAATGGAGATGACAAAACTTTGAAATTTACTGTCGCATGAGTTTCTGTAATCTGAGGATTTGAGTAAATTAAAAATGTTTTGGGAGAAGTTCTTAAAAGCGCTTTAAATTACCTCTAGTTCTGTTTATTATCAACATTATCTTCTAAGGGCCGTGTGCATCAAAGGCTAATCAACCGTTTACGGAAAAAACGCTCCACGCTTACCAAGTTAAAAACGCATCTTTGGTCATAATATGTAAAACGTCATATTACGACATCAACTATTTAGTTACTCCGGTGAACACAGGCCTAAGAATAAAGTTGATGCGAGTGTAATCGGACGAAACAGGCCTAATCCTAGTACTGGGAGCTTCTGAATTAAAAGTTGAACAATTGTTCGCGCACAAAGGTTTTCTTTGTTTGACTTTGTTTTAATGAAACATTTTTAAGTTCAAGTTTTAACATTCTTTGCTGAGTTGTGTTTTAAGTACTAATACTATTTCATAACTAGTTAATAATTAAATATTATATAAAAATAAAATTATAATAAAATGTTAACGCATTGATGAAAGAAACATTTTGAAGATACCATGCAGCCGACTAATTTTTTCACAGGTTGTTCTATTCTTTTGTATTAATTACGGGAAATGTTTGAAGTCATATGCGTGTATAGAATGAATACATAATAATCTATGGTGTCCCTCTACATTTTTAAAATCAAATAACTTTTTTGGTCACAATATATTTTCAAAAAACACTGAAGATCATCGTTCTTCATACTCCTTCCCTAATATGTATAATAATATAAGAAGTACCTCCTATAGTAGGTACTTACCTACAGAAGAACGTAATAAGGTCTTGCCATTTAGATAAGTTATCAGCATAAGTGGAAACAGTCTCAAGTAAAGAGAAAAATTCAAGTCTCAAAAAATTTCGTATAAAAATCAGAGTTCATGTGATATTTGCTTTAGAAGCGTCTAGATAATCATAAAAATAATTTGTGATTGGAAAACTTTAGTACAAATTCGATATTTTGATGCAGGAACGTGTGGAACTAATCGCTCTATCTCTCGAGGCAGGGTCAACGACCGGCTAGCAAGGCTGTCTAGGTGTTGCCAACTCGTATCAAAATATTTTGCTACATTTCTCTTAGGGTGAAAACTTTAGCGCCGTTCGCAATAAAAGCGTGACTCAAGATCGATTTCATAGAAAACTGTAAAAAAAACAATTGTAGGTACCTACGTGATAATTATGTAATAATTATTATGAACATACGTCCTGAACTAGCATTGATACTCAACGTCTGAAGTCGCTAGGTTTTAAGCTAGAACTGAGCCCTGAGTCTATCTCGGTGTTGTGTTTTCTTGCTATTTTTGGCATTCGGAAACGGATTCGCAAAGTGAAAATTTTTGTATGAAAACCGGATAAGCGCCTCTAGCAGGAGATTTAGGAACTGTTTCTGCGAGTCTAGCTGACGTCTATAGACTCCCAGAAACAGTTCCCAAATCTCCTGCTAGAGGCGCTTATCCGGTTTTCATACAAAAATTTTCACTTTGCGAATCCGTTTCCGAATGCCAAAAATAGCAAGAAAACACAACACCGAGATAGACTCAGGGCTCTGGCCAAACTATGTGTAGGCGGCAACCAGTGTCTAGATATTTTAGCATAGACTAAGAATCTCTGGGTACCATTTTTATTTCAATAAAAATGTTTGGTTAAAACCAAGTCTACATGCTCTGATCAATAAAAACAGTGAAGGTTCACTATGAAAACACAAATAGGTACTTCTTGTCGACCAGTTTTTTTTTCAGGATTTTAATGTGACCACATTACCCTATTATAGATATTCAAAGCACGTCATGAATACAAAAGTGATTTTGATCGGTAGTGTCATTGAGAATTTGATTTATAGGTTCAGTTTACTTCTAGATTTATGAGACTGAGGTACTCAGAGCTTATGTAAGGTATCACTTACCCGTAGTCAGCTTTACGATCGGCTATATAGGGAAATAAGGTAGTGACAATAAGTTAGCCCTCTAGTAAGGGTGTCCCAATCTTATGATCAATAAGGTAGGTACATAATCTGAGTTTACTATTGAATCATAACAAAATGATGATTAATATCGTATCTACGTTTTTAAGTCATCCGAATAAAGATCAGTTAAAATATATATATATAAATAGGTAGGTAAATAAGTAGTCTTATCTTCTATCATTACATTCTGTTAATTATTTATTTAAGCCTTTTATTCTGAACTTTTTGTTTCCCTTATGTTACAAAATATCCCTCGGTTCAGTGTGTCTTTTGGCAATGGCCTCCTCCATTGTGTTCATAAATTAAAGGGAAAAAAGATTTAGCGACATTGGAGGTGATATTGTTAAAAAAAAGTTTGAAAAGTATCTTCAGATTCAGCCTAATTTTCTCATTACAATTAATAATATTCATTAGTACATGTCTTTTCTTTTTGTTTATTTTAAAACTCAGTTATAACCTCCAAAACTTTATTTTCTGTAACACTTTATTTGCTTCAAATTAATCCTTTCCGTGGTTTCGCCGGTACCGATAAAAAACGACATCGATCGGCGATATAACCACAAATACCTGTAGGTACATCTCAACTACCACAGCAAACTGAACCGTATTCCCTTGTGATATGGAACTAGGTTGTGGTTGCCGGGTGTACAGATAGGTATGTATAAAGTAACATGTCGGTTCGAGGGCGCGGGTCGCTGGAATGCGGTCTGAGATACCCCATGGGCTACATGGTAGATAGGTATAGCCTGTAGGTGCTGCAACTTAGTTGACTTCAAACTTGGGACCATTTAATTATTAAATAAATAAATAAATAATTCACGGACACTTAACACAACGCCTTCTAGTCCCAAACTAAGCAAAGCTTGTACGATGGAAACTAGATGGCTTATAGAATACATACATACATTTTTTTTGTAAATACATACTTATAATACATAGAAACACCCAGACACAGAACAAACATCTATGTTAAACAGACAAATGTTTGTTCTCGGTGGGAATCGAACCCACGACCCACAGCACGGAAGGCAGAGCTACAACCGACTGAGCCATGACGCCTGTTATTATATAAACTGTATACATAGATACTGCGGCGCGATCGGTGTGCTGCCTTGCTTAAGCCAGGGCAGGTTTTCTGGACTGTTTTCATACTAAATCATAGGTATTCTGTGACTAAATAGTGACATTAGAGCATTCCAGCGTTTTTTGCCGTCAAAAGCTTCTTGTTTTCGTATATCTGTAGCCACGTCACTTGACATTATGCTGGGCAGCGAAAGCAGTTCGAGCTTGCGATACGGGGCCTGGATAGTTTGGAATGAATACATAAATAAGATACCACGAGTAATGTCTTCTTAGAACATTAGTCTTTTATAGAAAAACAAAAAAGTAAACCGGTTTTTAATATTTTGTTTTATTCAGTTACAAAAAATATGTTACCTAGTCGTGTCAATGTTTTTTTTTATTTTTACAGTTTGAAAACCCTACTCATTGTCAACGACGTATTCGTTATATTTTATCCAACGGATCTACAATACTTAAACCAAGCAAAAAAAATGTGCGCACGCGCAGGGAGCGCGTTGAAGTCTTTTGTATGGGACATCGTGCGCAGGATCGTTTTGCTTGTGTGACTGTTCAGACGTACGCGCACTTAGGCGTTTATTAAAATTGTGTAAATGAGATTTAAATATTTAAAATGTATGTAGCTGAACAACTTCTAATCAAAGAGTAACTAAATTTATTAGTACTTATTTTATATTATCCCAAGTTCTGCCATAAATTGTTATAAACGGCCAAATTTTTTTTTTGAACTTTCTTATTAAAATTGTAGCAAATCCATCGTTTTAGTAGTCTGCCTTTCTCCATATAAGCAAGTAAGAGCCCGCGGCGACGCTCGACCCGGCAACTAAACTAACCACTGGTCGAAGTGGGTCCTTTTTTTGGAACATTTCGTGGGTGCTTATAGAGATGTAGACGACCGGCTTTAAAGAAAAATCCGGCTTTTTTAACTTCTTAACTTTTGTGTCAAGTTCAATGCAGCAAGATAAAGATAATTGACTCATGTAAATCTATGTTTTCTAACAAAGAGAGAGCTATTTAATAGCTACTCAGTTCCTGTCCTACATTAAAAGAGGCAAACGTGTGATTATGATAAAGTGTGAAACCGAAGCTTTAAAAAAAGTTTAAATTTTGAACGTTATTTGGTTAGTATCATAGTGTCACTGCTTATTAATTTAGCTAGATTTAACAAATAGATATTTAAGTAAAAAAAATACATTTTTTTCCGTCTTTTTTAATTTTCTCCCAACACTACTCCGGGTTAACAACCTACTTGAAACAATTGGAGCCAAATCGTCTGTACGTACGTAATTTATGTCATGAGAATGCTTTAACGTTCAACTTGGCTAGTGTTTACCGATATATAAACCCAACGATTTTCCATAGATAATAATTTAATATCTCTCAGGAAATTATAAACATCCCTTTAATACCCCAAAACTAAAACCTTTCGATGCAGTGAATCTGATATATCACAAAAGGTAACTACTATAAAAACCTGTGTAATTTTCCCTTAAAAAAAAAAAAAAAAAAATTATAAATATTTCACTGCGGTGATCCCGAATAAATCTGCTGCGTTACGTAAACCAATATTCGAGTAATATTGCGCGTCAATATCAGCTCGACTGCCGAGTGTCGTAGCGTCACCGTCTCGGATTTGCTTAGTGTTGTGATATGCCTACGTTTGTCACATTTATTCGTGATCAAGGTACAGGACCACATAAAAAAAATTAAATTATAATAATCTAAGAGTCCAAACATTAATGCCCACAGCAATAATCGCCACAAAATTTATTAAACGGCTGTTTAATCTGTTAGTGAACTTCGTCATTGGACTTTAAAGGAAATCTGAGAGCGTTTGGTTCCTTGATGATGGTAATGGTGGTATTGTTGCTAAAACTTGAGGTTTGAGATCAACGAGTTTCGTGGGTGGCTCTTTTTATCGGCCATTGCGTACGTTACTTCAGGGGATTTTGAATGTGAAATTAAAAGAAAAGACGGTTTTGATGTTTTTTTTTTTTTTTTTTTTTTTTTATACTACTAAGTAGGCAAACAAGCGTACGGCCCGCCTGATGGGAAGCGGTTACCGTAGCCTATGGACGCCTGCAACACCAGAGGCATCACATGCGCGTTGCCGACCCTTGAAGAATTTGAAAACACCCTTTTTGAAGTGCCCCATGTTGTAGTCACTAGGGAAATGCTTTCTGCTTTTTCCGGTTAATATGATCCTTCTTCTTCTCTTCATTAATAGCCTCTGTCCGTCATTTCGACAGACAATTTTGCCAATGTCAAGTGATATAATTGTAATAATATAAGTCAAGTCATTTGTCAAGTCGGCTGTCGTTTGTTTTGAAAAGAAAATGGTGGATTTTCTCTTTAAAACTTAACACGAATTTTCACATTCAGAAAAACCACTCTACACACATTTATTCCAATGGCTCACACTTTGTGTTGTGACCGAAGTATTATTGGTTAAAATTCCACCAAAATTAAACAAAAATACTCACAATAACACAAGAAAAACTATTAGAATAAAAATGCTGTGTTGTTTCAAAAAATGTCAAAACTCGTGTCCTTAATATGATCCTCAAGACGGGTGGTTTTCCACCAGAGCGAAGCTAGGATACGTTGCTAAGGATGTGTTTGACATCCACCAATAGGAATCGTTTAATATAAAAACAAATTGAAATTGAAATTGAAAAGAACACTATTGATGAATTTCAAACCATCCTCCTTAGCAACGTAATTTACCTTAGCTTAGCTCTGGTTGAAAAGCAAGGGTTTTACGGAAACGCGGAAAAAAGAAAACTTTTTTTTTTTACTTTCTGTATCATTGCTCAATCGAATAATTAGTAGAATATTTGTTGTGTATAAGAAACAAAAAAAAATTTTATGCAATCACACCTCTTTTTTGTTACAGTAAAAAAAGTAGGCATCTTAAGATTTGCACACTTGACTTTTTTTTACTTTTTCAGTGATATTTTGGCAGCAGTAATTACGCAATGTTAACATAATATTAAGCTCTTGTTAAAGAGTTTTCTTTTATGATGTTAGGGATCTTCATATCATAATAGATTTCTAAACATACTATAAAATATCAGATTATTTCGAAGACAAACAAGCTTGGGACGAACTAGTTCCAACTCATCCAATAAAAAAAAGAATTGTAATCATACCTAATCATACAAAACGTAATGACGATTCAAAGTGATCAGTGAGATTTTATTGAATAAAAGCTTTTTGACTTTGAATTTGACTAAACGATTTTTTATTATTTTTTTTTAGTAAGGAGGCCAATTGTCACGAGGTTATTCTACTAATGTGTGTACGGGACTTTAAATATGTTGATTCGTCTCACGTACTTGTAGATGTAGTATTTACAATGGTAATTTAGTTACGTCGTATTTGGCAGGGTTGCCGATTTAGGTATTGTCTAAATTGTAGGTTCACGCACAGAATGATAATTATATTAAGTTTCAATGATAAAGGTAACCTATTTATAGAGAACACGGCCTTCTGCCTCTTTAGTCAAGTTTTAGAATTGCTAGGTTTGAGAGTAAGAAACTATTTACATAAATTGATATTTCTAAGATATTCTAAAATATATATTTTGATGATTCTGAAAGACACGTGACTTGACATTTATCGATTCTCTAGCGACTAGAAAATGGGATTCGAGTTCTGTCGTTTTTTGTAACAACTTAGCACTTTTATTTTTTTAGTTTTTCTTGTAAGTACATATTTTTGTTTAATTTCGGTGGAATTTTATAACCAACTTGAGTTCGTAACATAAAGTGTGAGCCATTGGAATACCTATATTATTATATTTTTTGTAAGAACATAGGTATACCTTACTAATAATACATAACACCACCCACTAACAGAATAAACCTCTATGTTTGCCACACACAAACTATATTGTTCTAATATTATGTGTTTACCTTTTTTTTTTTTACAATTTTTTACAATATTTAGTACGTAGGTACCTTGTTTTAAATATAGCTTATATGTAGGTACTTATGTAGTTTAATTAACTAATCGGTTAAGTTAAACAGTTGAACTGGTATGTAATGGTAACTACCAGTTTGTGTTCAGTTCACACTGACCTATTTGCTAACGCCGTGTGAACAATACTATTAACTACACAGGAATATCACTCCTATCATAAAGGCGTAAGGTTCATAATAAAATCCAGTTCCTAGCATAATTTGTCTTCAGATTAGGCTACGTTGAGGTAAATATCTAATGAAAGATCATTACGAGGCGTCTTCCGTCATCTATGAAATGAGTAGGTATTATAATATCCTCATATTGTGTTATGAGAAGACCTTTCTCAAGTACTTATTAAGACTCTGCTTTCTAAAAAGCGATTTCTGATAATCACGCCCGTAAAAATAATGTTGTACTAAACTCGATGTGAGCTTAAAATAGTTAAGACGAGTTTTGTGTTTTAGATTCAAATTCGATCAAAGGAAACAAAACACGGGGTAACTACTCCAAGCTTACATCGAGTTTATTACGAGTAATATCAGAGTGAGGGTTTGACTTGTAGTAAACGTCACACGATTTTTTTTTTATTTTCTCTTCAAAACAAACAACAGCCGACTTGACGAAGACTTGACTTGACTTAATATTATTTCAAATTCATCATTTGTAAAATTGTCCGTCCGAGGTCCGAGGTAAAGAAAAAAAAAATTTAAACGTACATACTCGGCGTGCGGAAAAGGAACTTATTATTTCAGTAGCTAGCAATTGTGTCCATTTTTGGCGCTTTCTGTCAGTTTCTGGCTCTGTCTCTAGTGCCAGAGACAATAGCCGGCCTGTCAATGCACATGTAAGTCTAATTGCTCCATACATTCATGCAATTCTAATCTATACAATGCTTACTTATGACTGTTTCACCACTGGACGCAATAATAAATAGCTTTATGAAACACTGATAGAGCAGAAACTGTTATTTATGGATTTATTTGTCATTTAGAATTAGATTTTCTGTCTAGTTTTTACTGTTTTCGTTTTTACAATCAACGTTTTAGGTACCTGCTAGTTCTTTTCAAGTCACTGTATTTTATTATTTGAGTTGTCATTTTTATTTGAAAGATTTCAAATGATGAAAGTGTCAAGTGATGAATTTGTATGTATATGTCAAGTCAAGTCAATCGTCAAGTCGGCTGTCGTTTGTTTTGAAGAGAAAATGGTGGATTTTCTCTTCAAAACCTAAAACGACTTTTCACATTCAGAAAAACCACTTTACCCACATTTATTCCATTGGCTCACACTTTATGTTGCGACCTAAGTATTATTGGTTAAAATTCCACCAAAATTAAACAATAATACTCACAATAACACAAGAAAAACTATTAAAATAAAAATGCTGTGTTGTTTCAAAAAATGTGAAAACTCGAATGGCTCCAGCAGTTGAATGGTTCTAGTTCCAGCCAGTCGTGTTCCTGTCAGTTTGTGTGCACAGATGTCACTTGTCATTGTTGCACGACACGACATGTGCACGGGAGGCAATGCACGACTTCGTGTCGCGCGACTTTGTGCTATTATCCCAATTTATCGTCGAGATACAAGAAAGACAATTCTCCTACTAAAAAGCATTCAGAATAAACTTGAATAATTCTTTGATCTTGCCTCGATATCATAATAAGATCGAGATGAAAAAAAAAATCTTCTAAACGAATACCTAATGTGATTCCATAACGGTCACATTTACTAAAAATTAAAAATAGTTGCAAGTTAAATACGTGAATAGCCCTACTAGGTAAGTACAAATGGGCTGTTTTGTGCAAGATATGCGTGCAATTTGTTTATCTAATGGGGTTTGCACGATACGCCATAATGGTTTGACTCTAGTAGAGTTGCAAACATAAACATGAAAACATTATTTGTATGGATTGAACATAAGATAAATTAGAATATTTTATTTTACTAAGTACAAGTATTCCGTTCCGCCGTCAATGACGTCACCGTCACCGTCGTAGTAAAACGTTGTATGAATGAGCAGTATGAGAGTTGGAGACGTTATATTACACTACGGTAGACGACAACAGTGAAGTCCCGGGAATGACAACCAGCTCTTACGTCATTACGAATTACTATGACAGAGCGACGCCAATTTAAAAAAAAAATTACTATGACGCCAAAGTTTGACACTGCGCGTCGCCTAAAATACATTTTGAATTTATAACTATAGGAAAATAGTTTTTTTTAACCATAAAATAAAATACTCCGCGGTTTCCTAAGAAAATTTACTTTATATTCGTACATTATGCAGATTATTGGCCAAGAATATTGAAATACAATCGTCTTACAGATTTTTCAACACACTTGCTCATAAAGTGGCTCTATGGTCACCGCAATTAGGCACATAATGACACCCATAATCAAACTGTGACTTTTTCATTGCTATAACTCACAAGTGAGTTACAGATTTTTTTTTAAATTTTATTGGTTGAGTAGCTTTGTTACTAAAAAAGTTTTTATTCAAAAAAAAGATCGTGTTCAATAGAACAAATAAATGAATGTTCCTATTGCTTGCTCATTTCATGCAACTTCTTATTTAAATAGATAATTTTAACTCGTACGTGATTAATAAATAAAACTTTCACTCAAATATAACTTTTGTTTTCTCTGTAATAAAAGAAAACTTTAAATTCCCCATTTTTACGTGGCAGAATAGGCGCAAACCCTAAGCGCGGAAAATAAATAAAAAAAAAACCTCATCCCTTTAGTCTGTGGCCGATCGCAATGCGCGCGCATAGGAAAACTGATTATTTTTTCCCGCCATAGCGAAACATTTTTCACAACGCGTTTTCACTGTTGAAATTATTGTTATTTTATTCACAAGTGTGTTGAAAAACGTCGTATGATACACGTGTGTATTGGTGATTACCGTTCTCGGCTTTCTTAAGACCCTCGCCTACGGCTCGGGTCTCAATGGCACCTCGACGGTAATCACCAATGTACCACACTAGTACCATAATGTACTATTCTCACACAGTAAAACTATCATCTAAATCGATTATTTTAATTCTACATTTACAATGCACTTTCTACTTCGAAGCTGCAATTCCATAACTTGGTTTCAACTGGATGCACGCACTACGAAAAGGAACCAAGCATTTTAAAGAATCAAAAAAACTGACAACTGTCACTCCATCTATCGCCATCAGGGTGATCGTCTATCTTTTGATACCATCAGAATCTGACAAATTACTACCAAAATTACTATTTACCGGTCGCTAAATTGTCATATTTTGTATCGTGTCAGCAGGCCATAGGTATTGCAGTGCTTTGGTTTTGTGTTTCTTTTACTGAGACTGGATAGACATCATATTTGGCTCATACAAGCACACTAGTTTTCATCTCTATGCACTGTGATAATAAAATTGATATGTATCGAACCTCGTCACTTTATCTCTGAAACTTGTGTCCAGTTTTAGTTATACACTTGTAGAGCATTATCTAAAGGCATCGGTTTGAAAGTAACCTTTAAAGTTAGACTCTTTTTCGCAGTGAGTCTCACTTAGAAACGCACTTGGGTTACAATGTAAGCTTGTGGTTATAATAATTGCAGATTATAAGGCCCGTGCCCACTGGCCCTGGTTTACTCGATAAACTTAGGGCATGTAATTTTGTGCCATTTTAGGTTAATTTAATTATTTTCTCCGTATGTGTGAGAGAGAGGGTGTGTGTGTGTGTGTGTGTGTGTAATACGTTCCATGTGAGCGCGCCTGGTATAACGATAAAATTGATATGTCAACTTCAACTTCTTGGTTTAAAAGTTGTTATGTCAATGAGTGTTTACATACTAGTTGACACCTACACGATACCCGACATGTCAGTGGCGGATAATCTATCGATATCGAAGCCGATACGGTGTGAAAGCACCTAGGGTCTTATTCCAGAATGAAGATTAAAAAAGTCATTCGTTATTAAAAAAGTCGTTGACGTTCAAACGTCAAGGTTTGAACGTCAACGTCAAGGTTTAGGTCAAGGTAAACCTTGACTTTCTTTAGTCCCCGTTCTGGAATAAGACCTATTAAGTCCAACAACACCATGTTTGCAAATTATTGACAGTTGCAAAGGGTTGATTCGATTGAAACCACTTTGAATATTTGATTGGTTTACAATATTTATTAATTGAGTCATCTATACTTCGACTCTACAGTGTTGGTACGTCGGTAGGTACTTAAAGTATAAATAATATAAGTATTCGAAGATTTTCCAATAGCATACAAACTCTGCTGGGCTTTTGTGTGTTGAAAAAAATATTATTTCAATTTTGCAAAAAAGTGTGGTAATATTTCGTTGTTAGTCGGAACATTGATGAATGAATTGTTAGTTTTAAAGTCAAAAGCAGACGTAGATTGTTGTTTCGATACAAAGTTAATCAATAACAGTGTGAAGAGTCGAGCCAGACAACAATTGAAGTTGATTGATGAACTGCAACAGTTATTGAGATGGCAGGCTTACAGACACTACTTTTAAACTTCATCGATTTATAAAGGAAGCGGAGAAATTTGAATTAAATTTCAATGTATAGATAAACAATGACGTATTAAAAAAAAATATTCAATTTTTATGCTTTTTTGGCAAGATTGATTAAAAAAAAACAATTGACAGGGCGGCAATCGTTGTCTCATAAAAACCTGGCAGGTTTTCTGAACTGTTTTCATACTAAATCTAGGTATTCTGTGACTAAATAGTGATATTAGCGCGTTTGAGCACGTTTTTGCCGTCAAAAGCTTCTTGTTTTCTTATATCTGTGGCCACGTCGTCGCTTATGAGGTGATGTGGGGGCAGATAAAGAAAAGCATAGAAGATCTAGTTGTAAAATGATCTAATAAACTCGACAACTGGCTACGAATAAATAAAACAGTGCTTAAAAAAAGTGACTAAAAATAAAAGATATTTCAACACTGTGTGACGTAGACATAACAGCGAAAACTGCTCGTCCATAAACTAATAAATAAATAAATAATCCTAATGACAGTGGCCACGGCATATATTATACCGTCTTATGCCATAGTCACTAGCGTGTTGTGTTATTTTTATTAGTTATTTTTATGCGGTAGGACTTATTTATTTCCCGTACCATAATTATTTTGTTCCTGAGAAGAATTATATATTTTTTCGAATTACTATGTCTCTCATTATTACCGGTATAAGTTTTAACGTGAGAACCATTACCATTGGTCTTCAATTACTGAACAATTCCGATGCATTACTGCGTTCAATTTCCGCCACAAAACTCGATTTTAGTGCCCGACGTCCGCTCAAACCCTGTATTTGAGCAAAAGTGACCACTTTTTATCCGACAGCCAAATGAGTATTTGGAAAACTCGTTCGGGAATGAGTCCTTTTTATTTCACCAAAGACTTTATTATATAAAAATATCTGAGGGGTATTTTTACATACAGTCATATGAAACTAGTACATAATTTTAATTGTAAAATGTAATGATAGGTTGCTATTTTACATAGACGAGAGGTCATCATAAAAAAAAATATAGGTAATCGTTCTTGAGGTTTCATTCTTCTGAGTCGTTGTCGTATCGTATCGAAACAGTGGCATAATTCAAACAGAACTGCGCGGCAACAACTTCTCAACTTCAATTTTCTAATTTCAATTCCGCTATCAATTTTCTTACGGCAAATCAAACAACCAACCGAACGTCGTATGAAAATTCGTAGGTAATAAAAATAGTACAATTAGTACCCTCAGAAGCTTTCTCTCATACATAGTGTACTGCAGTTTTCTTCAACAAGCTGGTAACTTAGATACCTCGATAAAACCGACGTGTTGTTGGTGGACGTAGACTGCAACAAGCGGCCGCAAGTCCGCAACCACCACCCGCCCAGCCATCATGTTAATTGATGGCTAGATCGCAGCGGGGCACTGTTCAATGTTCATTAGTGGACGTTCAAAGCAGTTTGCTGTCTGGCACTCGATATAGGGAGGTTCCGCGATTTCATCAACCGCAGATTCTAACCGATTATCTTTGTATGGGTTCAAGAAGATGCAACATTGAATTGCGTAAAGCAAGGTTTACTAAGACTGACCATGTAGTCTGTTGCACTTAGAACATGACATAATTTGGAAATAGGTGGAAGCACTAATCTTTTGTACTGAATGGTTTGACAACGTACTCATCTTCACGAAAGATACTGAGGCAAGTTACTGAGGATAGTATATTTCCAGTGCTGTTGACAATATCAACAATTCTAGGATTGCTAATAATTAAAGTGCAATTCGAAATGTCATCGCTACAGCTTTATGGTGAAAAATATCAAACTGTCGTAAAGTGATGAGCGTGAAATGACATCAGCGTAAAATGAAGCTAAGTAATGGAGTTACAAAGTAATTGTAAGGCTACTTGGACTGCGGTGTTCTCACTTTGCAGAGGTGCGGTTATGGGGGTTATTTGGATATGTAACAGACACTACACGACAAGATTTAATAAACATGTTGCGTGTAAAATCGGTATTACTCCTACTACAGATGACTTCCTATAACCATGCTCAATGCTCACATTCATCCTAATGGGAAATTGCTTATAAGTAAGAACATCCACGAGGTCCATCAAACACAAAGAAAAGCTGGTATTGTAAACCGAACAGCGAGTATTCCAACTCAGTTAATATCGATTCTATTCAGTCCCGCTGATTTGAAGCGCTCAATCCACCCGATTCGCTCACTTTTCTATTGTCATGTGATAGGGCTGACAGAACCGCGACGCTTTTCATCGTAATTTTGATTACTTTTTAAAATCTACTTACACCTAGTAGAAGGTTCAATATGAAAAGAAAATGTGAATTAAAAATAAATTGACAAGCGCGTGTCTGACCAGCCAGGCACGGGGAATAGTTTACTATGGAATTCATAAACTATTTAGAGGCTCCTCTAGCTAGATACAGGTGCTGCAAGCGGTAGATTAATGCTGTTTAATGTGGTTTGACGGCGTTTTCATTCACTCTCTGCTATTGAATTCGGGGATTAGTATCTTCTGAAATGTGCTGGTGGTTTTTTTCTTACTTTTGCAGCGTGCAGCCCTGTAAGACAGTTAGCAACCATAGTTTCTATTCTGTCGAAGCTAGATTATAGAGCATTGGCCAGGCTTGTTAGGGTGTGGACAGTGCAATGTTTTATTTGGCTTATTCCACTAATCCCTTTGAGTGGTCTAATCCTTTTGCGGCTTCAAATAAAAGTATTTCTATTGAAATAAAATTTGCGTTCGCAAAACTGAAATTGAGTTACATCGAGAAACAAAGAAATGCTTTGGTTTGAGCAGTTCTTTTTTTCTGCAAGTTTTTCTGTTTTAAAAAAACTCAATTTAAAAATAAATTTAAAATGTCCGTTCGAATGTCAAAACCTGTTGAAAAACAGCGCAATCAGTTAGCTATTTCTATAATCAATCCGCAGGTTAATCGGAAAATGTTAAGTTTCCACTGCATAGCAAAAGATAAAAGACGTCAGTTTGATGAAGAAAAGATGACCACAGATCATATAATACTATACTAAAACCATCACAGAATAGATTTAATACTTCATGCCAGACACATACAACTTAGGAACACCTTTCTATAAAAGTAGCTTAATGGCATTCAGTAGTTATTCACTAGCTCCAAGAAATAGCCAAGCTATTCCTAGATTAGACCATCTCATGCTGAAGGGCAAGGTAATGAGATTTTCTAGTGCATAGAATTACTGTAGCGCCCAGCGCCATCGTATTCAAAATGGCTGGTTAAATTAATAAAGATTATTGAAAAGATAAAGTTTATTTTATTCAATGGTGAGTTTTTTGCACGTTCAGAGCTTATTTTACGCGAGATGAAAAATTAATAATACAATTAAATATTAGGTATTTCCAAATAGCGCGATCTAGCTTACTATGTGAATTGAAAGGTTTATGAAATAAAATATATTATGATCGACCTTCCCCACGGTCTTCTTCTTCTTCTTCTTTTGTTGTGGCTGTTTGGTGGCTAGGGCTGCCACGAATTTGCAAAAGCATTCGCTAACAATCGAGTACACTGACAAAATTGTCTGTCGAAATGACGGACAGAGGCCATAAATAAAAGAAGAAGAGTTTCTCATCCTTGTGTTATGAACGCCTGTCACTTTTTTATTTGAAAACCAATCTTTTTTTTTATACCATAGCTAGAAATCTGTCTTAATTACTCCCTCTATGTCACATTTGATTCTACAGAAATACCCACTAATCCAACAGGCACCAAGCATTATGCTCCAGTAATTTCATATTCAAATTAGATATAGAAATAACTACTATTCTAAAAATATTTTGTAGGTATTCTAAAGATAGTGAACTCGATGAAACTAGTCCTCATCGTGACTAAGGTATTCCCAGCACCGACCTCAGCAGATTCTATTCGTAGCTAAGAGTTATTTAAATGCCAGGCAAGGCATTCAAATATATATTTAATCTAGCATACTGGTGGATTAGTCATACAGAGAAAGTACTTTGAATATCAGAGGTGACACTCGAGGATTTGGTTTCCAAAAGGTTACAACAACTACAGGACAAAGTACTAGGTACTTACGCTAACGGAATAATCTTGTTTTCTTAATAAAAGTAAACCCTTTTATATTGGGGTGCAGACCAAGAGTGAGGCTGGATCAACTTATCTTACTTATTTTGAAATATGCGTTCGTCAAGAATGTATATTTTGCGGATATGCTAATATTTATCCCGCATTGGAAATAAAACCTTAAAAAAGTGTTTCTTGGTATTTTCGCTTCTTGTAAGACCCAGCTCACTTATTGTTTTGCAAAGTATACAAGACACCGATTTGCACAATATTGTGTCTTAATCGCATGAGTTTTCTACTTAACTGGTTTCCGTTGTACCTAGATACCTAATGGTTTAATCGTGACAAATATCTTTGGAAAGTCTAGTTCACTCTCAGACTGAATAGACTTAGAAGCCATTAGTTAAGATCTGTCCGATTTTGCACAGATCTCTCCTAAGCGGTGGCCGCTAATAACAGCGTAGTATTTTTGACGCTTGACTAAGACGATGTGTTATCAGTTTGTAGCGATTGTAAAATGTCAAGTTGGTGAGAATGGCAGAAGTATAGTGTAATAAATATGTGTAATACAATTGACTTTATAAACATCATATTGGAAGTACCTACTGGTACGGTTACAGCAGTGGTGAGTTTTGGCAGAACCGGTCGCTTCAGGCTGGGCGAGTTTTTTCGCAATTATTCCTGGCTGGCCCTGTTCTTGCCGGCTTCTGATTCAAGACCACTCTATTCGGCTACCTTCAAATATTAAAGTTTGAATTTATCCCGCAAAGCCTCTATTTGACGTTTCAGAAAGTTCTACATCATAATTATAATAGATCCTCGTAGTACTTCATGCTACTAGGTAAGTGCCTATTTAGATGGTTAAACACACTCCTAGTTTTTTAAATAAGAGTATTTTTTTGTACCGACGAAATGTTGAAATGCTGTTTTACATTACAAAAATGGTAATTATCTCTGAAATTGATACTAAATAGCTGTTTACCAGTAAAAAATTGATAAACAAGTACACGCGAAGATTTTCCTTTCCAAAATGGGTTTGAAAGAGTCATATTATTTTCAATTTTTGTTTTTACTTCTTCTTAAAAACCTTTTCCTATCGCACCTATCAAGTGATCTTGAATCGGTGGGCAGGTTCGATAGGTATTGGTATTGACACAATGTGACAGAAGTGGCCGTTGCCATGGAGGCCATGAAAGAGACAAGGCGAACAACTGTACTTTAATCTATGGATGAGTTGAGATAAGGTTATTTTTATTCGATATATAGCGTCGACAAGCTTTCTTACGGTCTTATCCAGAATGAAGACTAAAGAAAGTCAAGGTTTTTAATCGGCGTTTAAGGTTTTTGGCGAATTAATTTACAAAAATGTCTAAGGATTTGAAAGCTTAAAAAACAAAGCTGTTCTAGAGCATTCTAGAACAATGGAGCTTGGTTTTTGAGCCCATATGCCTAAACGAGGCTTGTATTTTAGTCAAGGAATATAAACTTCACCATAAACTTGGCATCAATCGCATTAAAAACCGTGCTTGAGAATCATCCTTATTTTTTGCACAGTACATATTTGGTGTAGCAAGAAATCATCGTATTAGTCTAGCCTAGCTCATCCGATCCTTTTCTAGTGCCACGACTCGTGTATGTACCAAACTGGCTTTTACATAGTCAATGCATACTTATGTACTATCTATACGCGACTATAAAAAATGGCAACACGCGTAAGTCCAAATCTGCGCGGCGGAGCATTGACTCCGCAGATAGACCATTTAGCCGGCTCTGCACATGTACTCAGACTCTGCCTAAACAAGTTTGCTGAACGTTTCCACTGTCTCACGGTGGCACACGATGATATTTTGAAAAACTTTTTCCCGGATGATTGACACGTGTGTTGGTAAGCGAAAACCAATGAGTGCTACGGCGTAGGCTAGGTCTACAGACGATAAGTAATGTCGTACGAATAAAAAAAAAAAGACTGATTTATATCTTCATCTACGGGATATACCTTTGTAGAGTTTTGTTATGTCATTTTCCTCAAACACTTGTTCATACTATTTTACAAGATTAAAAAAAAAAGGTCGTAATGATCATGGCTAGTGTCTTCTTAGTATATGTGCAAAACAAAACTCATTCCAGAAAAGATAGTTGAAGAAAATGTTTATTAGTTCAATTAATTAGGTACATCTCTTAACCTTAGACTGATAATAATATCTCATAACCCTTACACAGACAGTATGCTAAGCAAACACGTGAAGGATGATAAACAAAACCAAGGATATAATTGATCCGTTATTAAATCTATGATCCGATATTCCACAATGCAATGGATACGCACCGATCACACCCAACATACACATTCTCGTCGCCACGCCCCACATGCGCAGGAGTTTGGTCACGACTGCGACCGAGATCGGTCCGAGATTGTCTTCTCCCGTCTACTCTATATACCTTTATGTACAGTCTCATATATCTATTGTCTAAGATTTGTGCCTCAATGAAGGGGTATAATAGATTATGTTGGTCCAGATTGAATGAGCTTGATTTCTTCCTTTTTCTTCACCATGCTTCCTCGATAGTAGTTATAAACTAATTTCACCCTGTGGGTACGTTCATTCAAATTTATTTATTCTTATTACAAGTCAAAAAGATTTCCGCTACAGCGTAACTGAATTAAAACCATTCGCATTACGTATCAAACCGACCGATTTGCATGAAACTCGGAACGAATAAATAATAATAATAATCTTTTATTTCAGACACATGATCCAGTAGGTACAAAATGAAATAAAACTTTATAAAACTATAACTAAGAATAGGTAGGCACTTACTATAAAGAAACTAGCTAGGTAAATGTACGTTAGGTACCTAAGATGCTAGTTGCACCCACCGTCTATAGACTCCTGGCAGAAGGAAAAAGTTCGTGACTTGGAATAATATAGGTCTGGATGCCATGCGAGGAAAGCGGCATGCTGGAGATGGTAATAAATAATTCTTCACACATCGAAGTATTGAAACAGCATGATTCGCCTTTTGCAGTTTCACACTGCAGCCATTAAAATAACTTGTTAGCATTTTCCTCGTTTCAAAACTTACTGCGCGCAATAAAGTTCAATAATGTTCTTAGGAATTCTTCAGTGAGCGTTTGAGATTGCTCAAGGCACCGTTTCGATCTTGTAAGTACACATCGAAGTGATTCAATAAATACCTAGAATAGTGGTGGACCTTTCTTAGCCCCTTGCGGTCAGTGATCCGGTTAATGTGGTGGTCTGAGAAAGGACCTTCAAAATCATTTATTTATTTTATTTTTTGGAAAACTTAGTCCTAATTACTATGGCTAATGACTATTCTAGAGTTACAACTATTGACCACTTCAGTTTTGGCCTCAGAATACCAATATTTTGAGGTATCACTTTGGAAGCAAGCAAGCAAACAACTGCAAGCAAGCAAGCAACTAAAACCAGAACGATAATGCGATAAGCCTGATAGATGCTTTCTTTCGCACATAATCCTTACCTGCCGTTTTTAGTATTCCTTTACCTAAGAATACATCATCATCAATATGCAGAAATCCACTTCTGGACATAGAATAGATTTCCAGAACGAAACAGTTTGAACACCAACGTCCATGTCACCAGGATTGTTTTCGGAGTAGGCATATTACTTAATAACTTGTTCAAGGTTGTATAGTTCTGTAAAAAGTTTGACATCAAATCATTTACAAGTTACGATAGAGGTTTATTTATAAAACGATACGAAAGCGACATACCGCTAACTTATAATCGTTGCATAACCTTATTCAACTGTTTAAATTATTGCTGTCTCTTACTAACACGTAATGTCAAAGAGTGACAATTCAGCTTTTATAATGTATGGCCAATAATTATTCCTAAGATGGGTATATATATTTTTTTGTGTACTATTAGTCAGCAATGACGTTTATAATGAGCAATTTTGAATGACAAAAATGCCATCCAAAATGAATCATTATAAAATGCTTGTAAAAAAAAATATTGTAATCTTACCTAATCATACAAAACGTAATGACGATTCAAAGTGATCAGTGAGATTTTATTGAATAAAAGCTTTTTGACTTTGACTTTGACTTTGCTTCTATGTACTGCTATAGACCGAAATCGTAACGGGCTTTTTGAAGAATATAACCACTCATATGATACAAGCGTTGCGTTCATCAAAAGGTGACGCTCTGAACGTTGCTCAGCTTGATCTGTTGAAAAGACCAATAGTAGTATCCTGAATGCTTCACTAATAAAGTGGATATGGTATCGGGCATTGTAAACGCTCATCTAGACGTGAATAGTTAATTTCAATTACCGGTGTAGGACTAGTTTGAATTATGTCGGCATGTCAGTGTAGTCGGCGTAAGCATGTTGTAAAACCACAACTTTTTACGTCTGCAAAAGTGCAAACAGGTCTAATTCTTTGTGACGGGAAACTCATTCTAGTTTTTAAATAAAAACCTCCTTTGTGTTATAAATTTAGAAGTAAATGCAAGTGCATAAGATAATGAGGGGTACTTACGTGATTAGAATGGTCTAGTATATGATAATGATTAGTGTCCTTCCAATGTGTGCATGCCCTTAATATAAGTTCTGTCAGGTAAGTACCTGATACACCTACCTACCTATACATACATGCCTACCTTAGTCATACCTACTCTTGTATGTAACATACAGTTACTTGTAAAGTCAGTTTGACCTGTGATCATGTCGCAAACAACTGTGCCGAAATATCGGGAAATAATCAAACTCACAAACTATAGTCGTTTTCAGTAAAAATTATAGTCTTCACACCATCTGCATTTATCCTTACCTAAATATAATCCAAAATATGACTTAGCCAATATTCAATTCGAAAGACATTTGCTAGACAAGGTGAGCCACTGCAATTGGACGCACCTTAATATTTTCATTTAAGTTACGAAAGAAACCTTAAGTAGACCACCGCCACAGCCTATCTCTAGACAGCCGCGTTAATTGACAGTTGAATCGGGCCGGTCACGAATTAATCGGACTATTGAATTATTTATAGGATGCAGTGTGCGAGCCGCGGGGGGCGGGCGCGGCCGCGGGCGGGGGGAGAGGCAACAGGTCCGCATTGTGTCGGGATGCAGGGATGAGGACCACTAGGGCTATCACTCATGCGGGAAACAATAAAACAAATTAAACGGATTCATTTAAAGATATAAGAAACCACTGTTCTACTGCAGTCATTTTACAGTTTTTCAAGCCGCATTTTTCACAGCGATACGAATATAAGTATACCGCCATTTTCATAATAATTGATTCTCGCCATAGCGCATCGTATTCAGAATTGGACTGTTCAATTCTAAATACGGTGGTGAAAATCTTTCGAGCAAGCAGCACTCTGTGAAATATTCACCAGAAGCAGTGGAATCTTGATGGAATTGCTAAAAGGAAACTGCCATTTTTTTTCTTCATTAATATGCCCACATTACATTTCCGGCATTCCTACCTAGTGAACTTACTACATTGGAAATATTGGTGGATTGAAGAAGCTCAAAGTCATTCTTTCTGTTAAATTGGTAGATGGAAGATGCAAGTCATTTTTCCTGTAGATGCAGGAAGCCTATTGAACAGTGGACTACTAGTTGAGATGAAGATAAAGTGAAACAAGATAATTTCCCGATTAAAAATTGATAAATAATAATAAGATGTACTTTAACTCTTCACCAGCAGCCCTACGCACGGCGGAGGGGTGCCGCGGGGCGCGGTCAGGAATGCGGTCTCTTGTTCGTTTTGGGGAGCGTCTGCGCAGGTAGGCGCGCTGTTGCCAACCGCCGGTGCCGCCATCTAGACTTGCCTGGATGACAACTGCTTTCTTTTTTTTAATTTATTTTATTTGATTTAGATAACTACTAGAGCTTAATTTGAGGGTTACGAAAGTAATTCAAATATTAGCTATCATTAAAACTTACTGACACTGAAAACCAGGGCCTGGGCAGGGTACCTACTAACATATCCTGCCCTGGCACCATGCTGAGTGGTGGCCATTTTTTTTTTTTAACTATAGTTTTAAGATTTAATTTTATAGTACATAACCTTTGTAAAATAACAAAATAAATACATTCTATTCTATTGTTTTAAATATTTTTAGAAATGTTTTTTGGTTGCTTCAACAACGAACAAGCTAATTTATGGGTGTCTTGTCTACAAACTGGAAATTGGCGGCAAAATAAAAAGTCAAACGAATTCCTCCTCGAATCAAAAAGTAAGTGCGTTACAATATAGTAATTAAAAAATGCGAGCTAAAAATAAATGTTATTTCTTCGACCGTCTCTCTGGGCCAAAGAGCCCTTCAAGTCTTTTTCTTTTTCTCTCGCCGGCCAGTCAAGTAGTAAAAGCATTCAGAAAAAAAAAGCTTGTAAGAACTTCGGCCCTGGGAGTCGAAAGGAGGTCATAAATGCACCGGCAAACGTCTCACGTGGTTCATAATTAATAGGGTACCAATCGATTACAAAAAGGGTTAAATAGACGCTCTTAGCTATATAGTATCTTCCGTTTTTGTATTGAAACTTCATTTACGTATGGTAGGGCTACATTGTATGTAAATTCAATAAATAAACTTATACTAATAGGTTTTCATACCTATTCATATTTTTTCACCAGTGTTTACTATTATAGCAAGAAACGGCACTGAGATTGCATTATTCTACTGCATTGTCCCAAATTGTTTTTTCTCATTGCTCGAATGTTAAAAAAACATGAAAAATTTGATTATACTCGTAAGTTTTATTTTGATTGTTTGTAGATAATCCAAATGTTGGATACAAAAGACTTCAACGCGCATGCAGTGCTACGAGTTGCCTGCTACGCTACAACACTGGCCACAAACAAAAATGCTTGTATGTAAGTGCAACGAAAAAAAAAAAAGTGCAACGAACATAAACAATATTCTATTTTTAAATGTAAAAAAAACATATCAGCGCATAATAGGTCCAATGCTCATAAATATGCATGCAACGTTAAAACTCAAAGGTTTGTATAAACTAAAAAAAGCATTGTCTGTTCCACGCTTGTCTTTTTTTATCAATTTTTATTTAGGACCTAAAGAACTCGCGTTCTGATTGTTCTATGATTTATGGAATACAAAGTGCAGCTATAGTATCATAGTGTATTAAGTACTAGCTTTCGCCTGAGACTTCGCCTGTTGGCTCCTGTTGATTTTCCAAGATAAAATTTAGTCTATTTGTAGGTTACGAACTATACATTCCAAGTTTTATTCAATCGGACAGGTAGGTACCTACTTAGCTGCAGCGGTATTCATAAATAATAATATAAATAAATATTTACGAACACCTAACACAACGCCTTCTAGTCCCAAACTAAGCAAAGCTTGTACGATGGAAACTAGATGGCTGATAAAATACATACATATATTTTTTTGTAAATACATACTTATAATACATAGAAACACCCAGACACAGAACAAACATCTATGTTAAACACACAAATGTTGGTTCTCGGTGGGGATCGAACCCACGGCCCACAGCACGGAAGGCAGACCTACTAGCGACTGAGCCATGACGCCTGTCAGATTGAAACACAAACATTCAAACATCGAAGTGGTTATATTATTTTTCAATAGATGATAGCTAGTGACCTTTTCGTCCAAACGTTAGACCGTTTTGACCTCTAGTTTAAAATACACTATCTAGATACAAGTATTTACTGTCAGTAATGGTACTTTGAACAAAGCTAGAGAAAGTCGAGCCTACAAGATGATTCAGATTGGGATTGGCATAAAGGTCACGTTCCTCCCATGGCGTCCAATTTATTTATCGTACCTATAAAGTTATTGACTGTAAAATATACATACACGTATATGGTAGTCTATAAAATAATATTGCTGTTGTAAATTTAAGCTAGTTTTGTTGTATCGTGTACTTACCTACTTATGGTTTGGTTTATGATATAGCCCTTACTTATAGTAGTTTTAAATAAGTACGTATTATAATAACTATGTACAACAGTGTCCCGTTAAGTGTAGGCATAGTTTGCCTCCTGACGCTGTATAAATCATCTTCAATAGATGTAAAGGCCTATTATATTATAATAAGTATTCTAAAACCATCTGGGAGTTACATTAGCTACATTGTAACTAAAAAAAATCATAACTAGAATCTGAACACACAGACAGATAGGTATATAGTAGTTCTTCAAATATGGCAGAATTTGAAAATATAGTTGGAAGCAGTTTGTACTCGCACCGTGAAAATGGTTTGACAACCTCTACAAAAGTTATCAACCCTCGAATTTATAGACAGGGGCAGAACAGCCCACCAAAAAAACCTTTTATAGTAGTAGTAGTAGTAGGAACCGCTTCCCATCAGGCGGGCCGTACGCTTGTTTGCCTACTTAGTAGTATAAAAAAAAACCAGTAATACGAAGAATAAGAAAAAAAATGTATTCCTCCTCTTTACTGATCGGAGAAACCAAAGTGTTATGATAAAAAGAATTTGTTTTTTTTTTATCTCACACCTAACTTAATAAGCAGATAGACACTTATTTACTGCTGACTAGCTGTGTGTTATGTGTGATTTACGTTCTCGTATTGCAGTCGCTAAATTAAGTAATTTATTTAAATGAGACCATTCAAAGTCTCTTATTACCTTTGAGAAACTCCGTCCAGCGAAAAAACTCATTCCTCGAGTGTGCCATAACCCTTAGCGTGGAGCGGAATGACAAGGTATAGTGTTCTTATAGGTGAGGAGTACAGAACACAAAGTTTTTACGTGCCAAAATAGTTTTTATCTAATTACAAACAACGAAAAATTAAAAGGAGTCATTGAAGAAATACTTCTAGGTTCGTTGACAAAACAAAAACCTAACCAAAATATTGTTTTATTCTTAAGATTCTTAAGATAAATAGGAAAATTTGTATAAAACAAGTATTATATATATATATAGATAGTATTTTTCAAAAAAAAAAAGCACTATCGAAAAAAAGCTTGTTATTGGCACCCTTCAAACCGGAACACAGTAATGCGAGCATTACTACACATAGTGGCAGAAATAGATACGGTGATAGTACTTCCCCAGGCGAGCTCGTTTACAAAGAGCTACCTACTTATTTGGTATGTATGTATGTACATGCCTTATAGACATCGGTTCGCAAAAGATAACCTTGGTACTGAAATATGTGCACGCCGGCCGCGGGCGGAGTCGGGCTTTTTACTTGTATTTTTTGCGTTGTTTTTTCACCTGAGAGAAACGACCGTTGGGGCCGACAGGCTCAGTGCTGTAAGAGGAAAAAATATTTATATTGCATAGAGTCAGTGTGTCCGGGTATTCATATTAATAAAATCAATGATATGACTTTTTTGTTTATGTGCTTTTGTTTTTTTTTTCTAAGAAGCAATTGCTGTCACTTATCGGCCGTACACTGCAGATTATTATTATACAAGATTTTTAAAAAAGAACGTACTTACTTTTTCCTCTTTTTTCAAAACAACGTTAGACTAGGCGGTATGGTTTTAAAACTATAGCCTGTAGGGCTACTCTTGACCACCGCCGTTCCAAATTGGATCCGGATTTTGACAGATCTCGTGTCATTTTGTACTGAAAAATGACATTACTACTGTCAAATCCCGTGAATCCGGATTGGAACTGTGGTCGAGAGTAACCGACCTGTAGGGCTACTCTTGACCACCGCCGTTCCAAATTGGATCCGGATTTTGACAGATCTCGTGTCATTTTGTACTGAAAAATGACATTACTACTGTCAAATCCCGTGAATCCGGATTGGAACTGTGGTCGAGAGTAACCGACCTGCAGGCTAACCCCCGACAACAGTTTCCAACTCGACCGCTTTCCAATCCCAATCCGGAACCAATTTCAATATTCAAAAAATCGGTACTCTTGAATCCAGTTCCGATTAAGCTGACATCGACATACGTAGTCGATTTCAAATTTGACTATTTTTTAGGGCAGGAAAAGCAACACCATGTAAGTGTTGCCATGACACGTCGGAACGAAAACTACCATTACTTACCATAACATTATTCAAGAATATACGTGCAACGTTTTTAAATCACAATAAATATGAATAAATTCTTTAATTCATATGAATAATTTTAGTCATATTAAAGTGAGTTCCGAGAGAAACGTTCCCTTACCTCTAAATTACATTGTGGTTGCATAAATGAAAGAATGCTTGTGACTAAAAAAGACCGCGAACGTGAATTGATTCTTTGAAAAAAAAAAACATCCAGCGATTCCCGCCAACTGAAAACCTTTCGGAAAAAGACTCTTTCTTTCGAAACGAAACACGAACAATGTATGAATGAAACGGGGATCAAAATTTTAATCACGTTTCATACAAAACGAGATTTTCAGTGTGTAATTTTGATAGAATGGGAGTCCCGCTTCTTTTTACGTAGGAACTACGTAAGAAGAAGCAAATAAGTATTATTCTTTGTACCTACTCTGTTGATTTTGATGAAATTATGATTCTGAAAAAAAAAGCAGCAACTGTATCCCGCCAATTTAAAAAGTATGAAGTCTTTAATTTTAAAGCTTTTGAATGATTTCTTACCTTCTGAGAATGCAAATCAAATCAATATAGGTAGGTACCTGCACCAAACCTACGCTCCTCATACCTATCTTTGGAGTACTGTAGGTAGACAAAGCTACAAAAGTCGTCCTTTAGTATTTTTCTGATAATTAGATAAAATCATTAAAGATTTGCTATGTTGTTTCGTACCGGACGTAGGTCTACCCGTACCCATGGAAGAAACCTAGTGGAAACTAAGGAATTAGGGAAGAAGTCTAAAATATCACATTAGTGTTACACAGTTACCTACAGTTACCTACTGTAGGTAGGTACCTAGCCAAATATAGCTGTACATCTCCTATAAGGTACTTTATACTTTGATTTTATCATTTTTATATCCCACTCGATCGCAAAAAAGTTAGTATTTTGAAACTGTGTAAATCCAGCGAAGAAGTCGGTTCGAAGCCCGATTCCTAATGTCAAAATCGTGTCAAGAGTACCAAAAAACCCGCCAGCGGGAAATAGTCGCTTTCAATCAGTCAAACCGGCTTGGGATTGGATTGAAATTTTTTCACCCAATCCAGTTTCAAACCTTGTTGGTACTGGATTCAAGAGTACCGAATGACATGATTTCTGTCAAATTCCGTGAAACCGGATTGGAACGGGTTTCGGGAGTAAGGCTGCTGCTCTGCTGAGGAGCGAACAAAAAAAAAAACTTTTTTCAATTTTGACGTTACGCTCATTTTTTTTTGCAGATATCTTAACTTTTTGGTGGTCATGGGCTTTTAAAAAGATGTCGGGAGGAACCTAGAATCACCTAGTTTATAAGACGATTCTAAAATGATCCTTGTGATATGACTAAATAAAATATATTTCACTTTGACACTTTACAACGATAAATCATGCCAGCTCGAACCCACACCTCTCACGCCGAAGCTGTTACTGCTCTACAAAAGTTAAACATCACAGCTATGATATTTACACTTTAAATGCATTTAAAAAAGGTATAAATAAGGCAGTTCTTCGCAATAAAAGTTTAAATAAAGCCATAAAAGAAAACGTATGGAAGTAGATATTTTTATATCTTGTTTATATTACCTACCTTACTTATTCGTCCGTGTTTTTCTGTGCCCTTTTTAAAAATCCAAAAGAAGGTTTCACAAAAAAGTATCGTAACACTATTTATCTGAATACGATATCTCTTCTCACAGCTAGACAGTTAAGTCGTGAGCTTTTTTAAAAAAATGCAGACGGAATTATGACAAGCATAAATTTTATTCCACGTATGATTGAGTCGGTGAACGTTTTTGAGCTCCTGAATATAGGTTTTTTTTTTGTGACGATACTTTTTTGTGTGCCGTCTGACAGAAGCTGAAAATAATCAGCCTTCCTCTAAAAAGAACATGTTTAATTTAAAAATATCCTGTAGTATATCTAAATAAAAATTCCGGATGTACTACAGGGTAATTTCAGTCTAGTTTACCGCTATAATACGCTGGCTGCATCTTAAAAAAAAATCTTATTTATCCTCTTACCGAGGATCATTCATCACAGCATCCCTCTCGTTACGGAGAGCAAAAACCGATGCGCCATTATAGTCCATCACCATTAGACAGGAAACGGACATGCTACTTAATGTATAAAATGGAAATGTGTGGGTAAAAAGTGTGTAAGTACATCCTTTTTTTTTAACTAAATATACAAATAATGCAGTGGAATTTACTCATCAAGCTTTGGCGCGATTTTATTATGTTTTGGTAATAGTTTTCTAGATAAACGTCAAAACTTTGTGTTATAGTATACTTTATGTTATAGTCCATCACCAATTAACGCAAGAAATGCGACGGATTAAAATATAAAACCGATATAATGTAGGTATAATAAGGTGCGCTTATATTAATTTTAAACAAAATATGCAAAATGGCGCGATTTTATCGTTTTTCTGGCGATATTTTTCTAGATTTACAATCTAATATTAATTAATATTAGACATGAAACGGAAACATAAATTATGAATCGGACTATAACATAAACTGATAGAAATGCGTAGACAAAACATATAAATATCATTTTATTTTAAAAAGAATATGCAAATAACACAATAGGCATCTCTGAACAAAATTCTGCTCGGTGCTTTCTGGTGCGATGTGATAGCTTTTTATAAAACAGTACCGTCAAAAAACGGCGATATCACATGTTCCAATTTAAACGCCTGATGGCAGGCAACAAACATATTATTATAAAATAAATAAAACAAAATTGTTATGAAGCAATACCTTTTAGGTATAATATTCATTCGATAAATTATGATGATTAATTACATATTTATTTTCAATTACTAGATATTACGAGCAAAACCATCATAATATTAATATTTTAAAGTGTAGATAATTGGTTTTCTGGTCGGGTTCCGAGGACCCATGGATATTATATTACTTATGTTAAAACTCTGTGATTACTTCTTTGCCCGATCTAGGATAGTTCTCATGTAGCGCGCTAGATGGCGTTTCATAGTGTTGCTTCTAAAGAGGTTCGAAACAAAAACGGCCGCCAAATGTCCGTCTCTGCAATTTGGAAAGACAAAGGTGACTCACGGATGATGCGGTCTAGAATAATAGTATGTGCGACACAATGCCGATTAACCTCTAAAGAGTTCAAGATCCTCGCCCGTTACCCGGAACCTGAGATGGTATTCGCGAATGTGGGGGGTCGCCACTCAAACTATGACTCTCTCGTACTGAAATTTATGCTCATCTTCTTCTTTTATTTATAGCCTCTGTCTGTCATTTCCACAGACAATTTTGCCAGTGTCAAGTGATATTTGAAATAATAAAAGTCAAAACTTGGGGACGAATTTTCACATTCAGAGAAACAACTTACACACATTTATTCCAATGGCTCACACTTTACTTTTTTGTGACTTGACGTCTGACTATTGATATTGCCTATGATATAGAGATTAACAAAGAGTCGGTTAAAACTACTATTAATAATTTAACTTGTTGCAATATTTTGCGATTAGAACAAAAGTGAAAAAAATTGAAGTTCGGAGAAGCTCACATCTCTAACCTTACGGTTTACATAAAATATGATGACATTTTACAATCGCTAAAGAATGAATGTATGGAAATACGTGATTTAATTTTGATAATTATCTTGCATTGAATCAGTGATCTTTTATGTAACAGATCATTGCATTGAAGCGTTATTAAGTGGAAATAAGACTGATCCTTCTGCATTTAAGTCTTTCTTTTTATATTAATGTTTTTCTCATTTGAAATTGGAATGAAAGTTCTTCGACCAACGACAAGGCACTCATTGTATTTAATATTAGATTTTCACCAACGAATTTTTACGATAACATTACTTCTACGAAACCATAAATCTAATGAAAGTGGCAACATTTTGCCGAGTAACACAATTCTGTATTTTGTTAGTTATTAGACTAATGTACGATTTCTTTTGTGCCGGATCTCTACGTAAAGATGTTTGATAATATCATTGTTATCACGAAAAATGTGAGCATGTTTTTAAGATCAAAAGAAAAGAAATAAATAAGATCATGACTGATTGTACTGACTGTATGACTTTTGGAACTCAAGATCCTTGAAAACTAAGAAGGGTAGTCACGCACGTCCAATCAAACATGTCCAATTTACATTACCTAGTGCAAAATTTGACTGTAAACGTTACTATTACCTATATAAAATTCATTCTCCCCGTTTTTCTAAGGCCCAATGGACAGACAGTCTTATTCACCTTTATTAGACGGTTTGCTTAGCGAGGCTCGGCCATATCTTGCGATCGTGATATTCAGATATCTCAGAGTAGGTATACGGATAGGAAATGCTATTGTTGAGATACCGTCACGAGGCCGAATAGCTGTCCCCGGAGATAAAGAGAACCTTTGATAAAATAACGGCGGGTATCACTGTGCCATGCGATATGGGATGATCGAGATGTTTGTCGATTGGCCTCAATGATCATAGCGTCTGAGATTTCTGACCTTTATGTACTTACTAATAATAGTGGTCGAGCAAAACGCAGCCCGCAATGTATGTCAGTTGAAGAGCCTTCGTTTTACCTTCATCAGTATCTCTGGAACCCGATAGTTGCAACGTAATTCTTTATTATGATCGTCACTTAGCACCAAAATTTAACCCAGGCACAGGATCCAGGTTACTTCGTTATTTCCCAAACCCTAAAGAATTTCTTCAACCCGATCAGCAAATTAATTCCTCCAACCAACACCAGAATGCAATTAATAATTAAACTGGACTACCAAATTGAAACAAACTAACCGATTTAATGTTTCCAGTTAAGTAGGTTGCGTTCCATGTTCATTTAATTACTTAGATTGTATAGATGCGATAAGATAATTGCGAGCGATCTAATGCAAATACAGTGAAGTTACGACAGCCTCCGGGCTGCGCCTTCTGGGGTTGACGGAAGCGGAAGCAGAAGCGAATTAGCGCTTCTTCGTCAGGTGACTTTTCCAAGGGGAAAATCGTTGTCAGAATTGTACAGCATTCATACAGCGCAGTAGCGGGTGGTCTGCTACTGCATGTGCATTTTATTTTCTTTTTAAGACATCCAACGAAGAAGTTTCAGAGCAAAGAGCATTTATAAGACTACGTCAGCTTGTAATTATTTAAAAAAAATTAGTCTCAAGGTATCCAATACGGTTGGCAAAGCGTTCATTGCGGGTGTCAATAACAGACATGCGTGAAATATCACTTTTTATATCCTCGATATTTATACGAAGTACGAGTAAAAAAAGTAGAACGCTTCGATAATAAAACCATCCCCGTAGGCATTGTCTGAGAATGCTTTATAAAATAATATAGGAACTTGTAGCTGTAGTAGGTACCTATGGAGGCATCGATTATAATCTCGACGTGTATTGTCCATCGGAGTTGAGTTACGAGCCGACATGTATCTAGTAAATTGGCATTTAACATTTACGACTTTGGTTTTATCGAATCTTCGATAATACTGTTTGATTAAACTCATCTTGATCCCTCCACTTGGTTCACTCACATCGTAAAAAGGTTTTCCTTAAACATTCCTCGTCCCATATTAAGATTTTTTGACAGATTCCTATTGAAATGTGTAAAAAAACGATGCTTGAGTTTTTTAGCATTATAATCAATGTTGTTTGAGGTCTAAGCAGTTCCAACCTCTTTTCTGCTGTTGATAAACTGACTGACGCGAGCTATTGACTCAATGTAAGCCTACCATTACTTAGTCTAAATTATTGACGTGATGTATTCAAAGCCAATATTGCGCATGAGTTGAACAAACTGTACATGACTCAAAACAAATGTCCGGCAGCTAATTAAAGAACTGTTGACTTCTCGTTTCTTGGAAAGAGGCAAAAAGTAATGTTTCTCAAAACACTCGAACTGATGAGTAGGTGGTACTTTGTGGTGATCAGGGTATTGATCTCTGTAAGCTTTTCTCAGAATACAAATTCACGTTGTAAGTATATTGCAATTTGTGTGTCTGTTTGTGTGTCTTAGCTAGTTCAGCTGTAGTTTTTCTTAAAGTTATTCCTAATTCTGAACACAAGTAACCTTAAAGTTTGAAACCCACATCGGATTATTTGTACTCTAATGCTTTAAGCAAATAGGTCTATTATACACAGATGTATGTATGTGACCAAATATGTAACTTCCATACTCGTAAACACGATGACGAAAACGCTGGTTGAGACATGTGTTTCTTTACTATGAAAAATCAAAAGCAAAGATTCACTGGTATCATTTGAGTTACATTGCACTGCCGCTTAGTGAGTTCTGTGCGAAGAGAGAGACGGCGTCGTTGACGCCCCGTAATGTAACTCGAAATTGCAAAAATAACGTTATTTATCGTTTATCGTAGTAGCAGTAGTAGACACAGTTTCTGTTTTCTATCAAATTCGGCATTGATCTCTTTACGGTTGAATGTAATTAACACAACTTCATCCCGATCGTTGAGATTACTGAACAATGGCTATAATTAGCGTGGGAAGTGGGCCTATTGGCGTGATTATTATGTTGATTTAATAATGAAGTTTTTTTTATATCTACAGATAAAATGCTAAATAGGTGATTTCGAAACGAGGTCGATATTAACGACCCGAAAGTAAACCGTATGACGTTGGTATACGGCGTGATCTGATCAAGCCTCAAATATACTAAAAAGGCCAGCGTAAGCTCGGAATAACAACCTACTCAGGCCGTGTTTTGTTTTAGAATTGAAGCAGTGTAAAACTCGATCGAAATTCGAAAAAGACACTATGAGCAAGACTAGCCTATACCAGCACCGTTTTGTTCACGGTCGCGCAACCCCGTTTCTTAGGAACCCAAGCCCTGCTAGTCATCTGTACGTGACTTTTATTATAGGTGTTATAAGTGCAATAAGCACTGTCACCGACTGTTCTGTGGGCGAAGCGCGTCGGAATGGAATTGTCATTGTTTGCTTAACACCTTCAATGCAGACATAAATGACTCTCATAAATTCTCGGGAATTCTATTTTAATCTTGGAGTATCTCTTCGCGGTTCAAGAACACTTTTTCTTCTTTGGACGATTCAGAAACTAAACCCCTTATCTTGACTCAACTCATATAGATGTCTATAGATGTGAGTAAATCGCATCGAATTAAGCTGTTCACATAATTATGATCGAACTTCACGTAAGGGTAAGTTCGTTTGATCATTAATTGTAATGGAGATAATAATAGTATTTTTTTTTATAAATTGTGATTTTAGGTGATTACCACTGCCTATAACGATGCATTGCTTCACTAAGCACATCTACTGAGGACGTGCTCTGTGATACATCACTCTGAGACATAAATGTGTTGAGTCTCATGCCCCTGTAGTTGCACCGGCACCCATACCCTTCAAACGGAAACAGCAATACGAGCATCACTGCTTTACGGCAGAAATAGGTACGGTGGTAGAACTACTACCCTACCCACCCTATTAATATGTGTTTGTATGTCTGTAGTATTTATTTGTGTGTGTTATTATTCTGACAAACGCGTAGCAATTGTTTTATCAAAGGGAAAGGCGTACCGTAATAAATACCTGCTTTTATAGGTCCATCAAGTTCCTTTGTGTTCTACACAGCATCAATCATTAGAAAGTAGAACGCAGAGACACCCAACGTACTTGGCTACATGTTATAAAATTTATAAGTGATCTCAATCAAGCGGGGTCGACGACTTGGAACCCGTTTGATAAGTTGCGAGAGGCTCCGTAGCTTTTAAATATTATAAATTGTTTTTTCTCGTCCGCTTGAGGTGGGTTCGATTTGGGGATAATGATTGCGAGATCTGAAAATATTATGGTAGGTACATACAATGATCTTCTGTAGTCGAAAAGTCTTTGGGTACACACATAGTTATACAGTTGTAGATTCTAAAAATTTTGTACATTACATATAGAACTAGCCGTCGCCCGCGGCGTTGCTCGCGTTCTACCCTTTAGAGTGTGACGTTTAAAAAATCCTTTCTTAGTGCACCCCTACACTATATAAGGATACTACCCTCCAATTTCATATCTCTATGACTTATAGTTTAAGCTGTGCGTTGATTCTCAGTCAGCTTCAAATATAGATGGACTCCAACTACAGCTAAATATAGCTATTTAAGGTTTCGATTTTATAGAAGATCATTGGTTTCCCCTGACAAATCCTGGAGCACCCTTGGGTTGACTTGGAGTTTTTGGAGGTTCTTGAAGCTTTCCCTGAATCCGCAAGTGTCCCAACCCTACCGTGACTCTGCGGTTTGAGACCCTTTACTTACTACCTATGACAGTAAGTACATTATTACTATGACATATTTTTATAATATCTTTCATTTCATTATTACCTCACGAGGTCCTTAATGATTAATTCATTCCGCGTATCACGTTTCACGTTACGTTTTTGAACGTTCATTTGGTATTTTAGGACTCATGTCGACGCTTTTGCCATGATCCCCGTTGAAGTGACGTCACGAAGAAACTGACATCTGACTGACTTTGACTGACGACGTCAAAACAAATAAATGTTCTTCAGCTGTATATTTGAATGGAGTACCTACCTACCTATGATTGATTTG
This sequence comes from Eulithis prunata, assembly GCA_918843925.1. Lineage (NCBI taxonomy): Eukaryota > Metazoa > Arthropoda > Insecta > Lepidoptera > Geometridae > Eulithis > Eulithis prunata. Next base: position 10,170,712 of record OU974008.1, on the reverse strand, counting down.
TATGCGGTAAAATTAAAAGAAGATTGCAAAAGGAATATTGAATAGAACATAAAGGCTCATACAAGGTTAGTGGCATGGTGTGGTTAAAATAGAACTCCCGCCTACAGCCAGTAATAGATAGACCATTGTGTGCCAACCGGATTTTGAAGACCGGTCGGCGCTGGCAATAGTGCTGCCTGTGGAAGGAAACTGTCAAACCTAATCCTTCTTATATACTATCTTAGGACTAAGGTAGTACTAGCAAAAGTTATGTATATTAATCAAGGTTATAAATCAAAGGGTTAGTAAGATATTTAGATTTTTGTAACTCAGTAAATCCGTAACTGTTGTACCAAAAAAGTAAGTTCAAAAACTAAAACCCGATCACAGAAAAATAACGCTCTAACAGTATGAAACAGGAAAATATTCTCATATGAATGATTGTTATGTATATGTTTTTTATATAATAGTAAAATAAATAAATTCAGTTTTATGTCAACTTATTATAACAATAGCAAACCTATGGGAGATAATTATCCCAAATAAATATAAACTTATAGGTACGTGTACGACATCAATAAAAATGATTAAGCATAAAAAGTTAATAAGCTGTAAGCACACGGGATGTGATCTCAATAATGATCGAGGTATATTAATTGACTTGTCTACGACTATTTTTATTATTCTGCCGAAGTGGTCGGCACTAGTCTTCATTTGTTGCCAAGCTGAGTAATCGTGTAGTGAAAAACCTAGTAGACCCCTGGCTAGCGGTTAACTGTTTTCACACTGCCACCGATACGACACCTACACGATAACACATATCATATAATATACGATAGACACGTTCACTGGGTCCACAGATGAGTGACTGGTTCGGAATGAGAGCGACGGAGCGAAAAGATTAATGTTCGATAAGTCAGTCTAACAATTAAGAATATATTTGTCCAAACAGTTAGATAATCGAACTGCAAGTAGGACTGGATGAAATAAACCCAGATTTGTGGCTTTGTATTGATTTCTTTCAAACAGCGTCACAGTGTGCAATAAAATGAAGCATATTGAGAGTTTTGTATGAAAATTTCTACTCAAACTCGAGTACTCAGCTTCAGTAGCCGTATTCTTTATCAGAATCAGAATACGAACCTGAAAAATTTAATTCAGCTTAGTAACTATCCCACCATGTCCACAAAAGGATATCTAGCTTAGCTATTTTGTAAAATATTTTAATTCTAGGTATTCCTAGATTATTCTCACGTCTATTATGCAAATAAGTTGCAAATGTCACGATACATCCTGCCTCTCGTCTCCACGGGTTTCTCCGCCCGATAACCCACACTTTGAACTAGGTAATCACGGCTCAAATATTCAAGTGGGTAGATACTTTCTAGGACATCTGAGATATCTAATAGTTACGGTTGCCAACTCAACTCTGAAATTTGTGACAAAGTATTGTTTTATTTGGCGGACATCGTGTCGTTTCTCTTGTTGCATTTTTCTAAACTAATCTAACTACTTCAGATAAGACTTTCGTTTGTCAAATCAATAAGTACTTTTTTTGACCAAAAGTGGATACAAGAAATAGACGAAAAATGGCAAGATCTGGCCAAAAATAGCAGCGTTGGCATCAGCGATAGCAGTCTAGAAAGGTCCCGCCTACCTCATCTAGCTTACCTACAATAGATTGCGATAGATCCTTCTGGTGACTCACTACAGCCAACTTTCTATTATGACGATAGCACATCCGACCAGTAGGTAGGTACCTAATCTGGGTCTAGATTACAAAGAACTTAAGACGCTTTTATACTGCAAAATGTTTTTTCTTTTTAGTATTGTAAAATGCCGCTAGGTAAGATGGTAAAAATACTGCGAACAGTATATACCCTACAGGGTGTACAAGGAGTACTCCCAAAGGCACAGTGTTTTTATATATTGCTTATGAGATAATAAACTAAACTAAGCTATTCCACGGAGAGCAATTCCTAAGCTTTGTTAAAATAAGTATAAGTAAGTTTTTAATCTGTTGCGGGTAGAAAGTACCTATATCTAAAGCTTCGTATTCACATTTACTACTCAGGCACTGACTATTTTATAGAATAGTTCTAATATTAAAAACGTTTCCGCGAAGAGCTCCTAAAATACAAGTACCCCGAGCATAGCCGAGTGGGTTCAATATTATAAATAAACTAGCCGTCGCCCGCGGCGTTGCTCGCGTTCTACCCTTTAGAGTGTGACATTTCAAAATTCCTTTCTTAGTGCACCCCTACACTATATAAGGATACTACCCTCCAAATTTCATACCTCTAGGACTTATAGTTTAGGCTGTGCGTTGATTCTAAGTCAGCTTCAAAAGAGTTTTTTAAATATTGACTTAGTAGATCAAGTGATACCAATTCAACGCGAACATATAAAATGAATGCTGACCGTGTATTCAATTCAATTATAATTTTGATTGAGAATCGATTTCGCTTTATCAAAAATTAAAGCTTTGTCCTGATGCTTTTCAATTTAAATTGAAAATTAATCCAAAGGTTTTATCCTACGTTGACCAATTTCTATTTGATTCCGAATGCAAATAAAAAAGTAAGCAGGTAGGTACTAACACGGGGAACCTAGTGACAGGGAGAATCCTAAGCAGTATTTAATTTATGAACCTACTTTGGAGGTGTGCTCGCACCTTAAGTTTTCAAGATTAATATTTTAACACCCTGTATATAAAAGTAGGGCTTTATTTTATAGTATACTTACCATTAAATAAATGTTAAACGCCTATAAACTTTCGTATTTCACAAGAGGTTTCCTTTATTATAATTTCTTGTAAATAAACTTGTGCCACCCGTGTCGATCAATAAACGTCAATAATAGGGCGTCTGATTTGCACAAATAGCTGGAATGTCTGTAAAATAAGATCATACTGTATACTATTAAAGATGTCTTATTTATACAATGTGAATGTATATGACAAAACATAAAGAAATTCTAGAAGCTGATAAGATTCATTTTTTAGTTTAGTTTTACAGTTTTATGTTGACCTTGGTTGGTTGTACCAGCTATTCTACTTTTTCGTGCCTTATCCTAAATAAGTAACCAGTTCCAATGACCCGTGATATCAACAAATTTCTATACAATATTGGTGAGTTGTTTTAGAAGAAAGAGCTCAACGATATTTAGCCAGCATACTATGACGCTTTATTTTGACTGAGGGCATCGCATTTCGGCTGAGACCAATCGGTTTCGTGTCGAATTCTATAACAAAGGCGTGTGGTATGCCTATAAAGTTGTGTTCACTCATTGCTAACAGCGTTTTGCTTTTTGTAGGGTTTCATGGAATGTCTGGAACCCAGGTCTTTGAAACGCCGCGGCCAGACAATTGTTTGGTTTGTTCTAGCTCGGAACTCGTAAAGAATCAATAGAAGCGAACCTAACTCTTAAAAGGCCTGTAAAAAATATGTACTTGGATGTGTTCGAGCATTGTTCGACTAATAGTACATAGCTTTATGTACCTATATACTTATACCTAAGTCAGTAAAGAGTCAGTAAATGTAGAGAAAAAACCAGGGCTTTTATTTCAGGTACCATCTGGATATCCAATCTACTGCATAATCTCAAAAGTAACTTGAAATAAATCAACCGAGCAATATTACAGATCACGACCCGATGCGAAATTACAGCACTTCCTCGTAGACGTAAATTGCCTCATTATTTCTCCCGATCATAAATAAATAAGGCCAAACCACAGCCCACATTCTCAGACCAGTTCAGACCTTATTATTACCTAAATCCCAGACTGACGGAATAGGCTTCGACTGCTTATGAACGCATGGAGACGCACCGTTGAAAATAAACTAAGAACCATTATTCAAATCCGAATCATTTTTAGAATGGAATGAATTAGGAAACAAAATCGAAACCAATAAGTAGCGTATCGAGGAAAAAGATATAAATGGAAAAATCACTGGAATATTTGATAAACAATGCAAATGGAGAGCAGTATAAATCGAGGCTTTGGTCAGCGATGAGTACCTATGGTTTTGTATGTGTCTGTTCTCGGTGAAGATCGAACCCTGTCTTCCGTGTTGTGGCCTGTGGGTCGTCCACAGGCCACAGCACGGAAGACAGAGCTACTACCGAGTGTGTCGCCTGTCTGTACTAACCCGGATGCAATGGTTATATCATAGTGTATAGGTGGTGATGGCGCTTACACGCTGGTGTATGCGGTCGAAGCCATAGTTACCGGCGTCTTTGTGTAACGGCCGTGGTGGCCTTGGCTGTCCGTGACTGCGGGCACAGAATACCCAAAAGTTAGAGCCTGCGCTGGCGCAGCAAGCAACGCATAAGCACACGAGCAACAGCAAGAGCAGAAGGATTAGTTCTTCTAGAATTTTCCGAATCATGTGGTTAATGTGGTGATTCACGACCTAAACCGAATTGACGATATTTTTCTCTTTTATGGATAAAGCAAGTACCTATTGAAGCTGGGTAAACAGCTGCTGTGCTGGATGCGCTGAGAGGCAATGCAAGAGTACCCCACTCTTCCAGGGTCCATCACTGTTGCTCATTAAAAAACTTCGATGTCCCTCCCAGATACCGTAACGTCTAATAATAAGTAAAGATTAGGTAATTTCTTTTTTGTGTAAGATCATTACCTGCAATGGTAGGTACCTGTCTATCTGGCTCTCTTTACTGTCCTCGTGTGGCCCAGGTCAATGATTCAGCGAGATGTCTTGACCTTAGAACTGGTGACGTCACCAAACCGACAATTTAGAAGATTTCATTCGCGTGAGGCTGTAGCGTGATATCCGGGCTGGCCATCGCGAAATGTCTGTGAAGATTTTGAATTTCTGAACAATAAAACAATTATTGTACATGATTAACTCGCTAGGTTGTCAGTCATGCATTTTGCTTAGCTGATGACCTGCTGTAGGTAGATCAAATTGAAGTTGTTGTAGGTATTTGATCTTGTAACTCATCTTGGTAAACCAATAGGCTTTACACAGAGGTCGATACTGACACATATGGCGCCGATACGGTGTGAAAGCGTCTAGTACTAAACATTGATACCGTGTCGTCAGTACAGCAGTCAACAGAAGTCTTGCCGGCAGTAGTGTTAAATCAGCCAATGCTGCTAAAGATTGCCTAACCTTAGTATTTTCTTGAGTAACCAAATATGCGAGTCATATATTTTCTTCATTCTTGCTTAACAATTTAAAATCATGTTCATGTATATTTTAGATAGATTTTTCATTGCTCCATGTCGATGAATGATGTTGAAAGCAAGCGGAGTATTTCATCTGTTTTGATCTCCTTCTGTCTCTCTCCTAGTAAATAAATTGACTCTTTTGTAATTTAACTTAAAGCTCACAGTATTTCTCACATCACATATTTTCAGTTACGAATTTCGTAGTACCAGAAGTAACAATCAACTCCTCTTTGATGGTTAGTGCTGATAAGGTCGGAGCAAATAAGTCTGGAATATTTCACGCTTGCCTTGAAGAAACCCAGACTGCAGTGATCAGACTGATCAGGAACATAAATTACATTATTTTCCTGATCTGATGTGAGCTGATTTTCCAAATATCTTCAGAACGAGTGGCATGATTCAAGTTCTATTTGAACAGCTAAAATAGTTAGATTCTGATGTGTTATTTAAGCTATGGAAATCCCTAATTCCATTAATATATTCTATGTTATTACACGGCCTATAAGCGTGCTTATCTAGAAGTACAATCGCGAAAACAATGACCAGTGTTCTTTTAAGTGCAGGCTAAAATGACCTTGAGCTGCTTAGGAATAAGGAACTGTTCTGCGCGGAAGAACATAGCAAGGCTGGGTTTCGGAGAGGTGTACGGTCACGGGAGTAATTCTTGGCGTAACAATTCGACTCGCTACACTTGCTTTGGTGCACAAGATTTGGGGTTCCGTGGTTCCAGGTCAGACAAAAACTTGGTACCTATCTAGTAATAAACCTAAACAGAGCCACAACTCTAATCCTTAACCACGTTAGATACCCCCTCAAAGCAATCCAAAACAATGATGTCTTAGGAAACCAGAGACACGTCTCAAAACATTTGTCATAATAAAATGATGTGAGATAAAAGGGAATGGAGGTAAAAGTTATTCGTCATAGGGAAAATCCAGGTCTCGATTGCAGGCTGAAAAGAGTGACTAACAAGCTGAAGTAGGCTTCTTAATGAGTCAGAGTTCGTGGTGATAGAATAGCTGTCTAATATCAAATATCTTTTTACATACTTACTATGTATAAGCGCCTAAGTCAATACTTAAAATGAAAGATGTTCAGTAAATGTGCTTAGATAAAACTTAAGGCTACATTCACGGCAGCCCAGCAGGCGGCAAGTGCTTAGTGTCGATTATGACGCCTGTTATTGTACGATCAATAAAAAATATATTAGGCCGTGCGTGGTCATCGCAGCAAATGCCCTTGCGTTCATAAGACAGTATGAATCAGTGTCCGTAATAAGACTTTTGTATCAGTTATTCCCACATCAGCCATATAAATTAAGTGCCATATTTATTTATGTAAGGCTCCAGAACAATCAAAAGCACACGCCAAGTGCAGATTAAGGGCCGAATTCCACTTGAACAGAGAGATGAGTATAATAAACCAAAAGCGTGAAAAGAGAATCATGCCGTTGTGAGAACTGACTTATATTCGACTGCTTCGAATCATAACTATTATCATCAGGGATCTAAATAGTCTACTACTGGAAATGGATCTTCTCATATAATTCCAAGGATGACGGATTAAGCCTTCTCCATCCAACTAATTCTCGCAACAATGTCGTCCGTCTCTTCCTGATTCATCTAGAAGATTATATCTAAACTTGGACAACCCTTATACAAAAAATACAGTAGATTGATGCGGGTTGGCAATGAAAAACCGCACTAGTGATCAAAACCCCGAAACGAGGATTTTAATATGACAGCCCATGCAGTCCGACAACATTGTTAAAGTGCCTTAAGCTCCCAAATCACTTGAGTTATTGAACACTCCAATGTTAAAGTTGCAACATTACCCGCGGCCTAAAACAATGCACAGAAATTCGAGCTCAAATTGGCGTTTGAACTCGTGGGACTGTAACAAAACAATGAACCAACTGTTCCGGAACATAAAACTACGTCGAGTTACTGTCTGGCGCCGCACCGAGCGCGGACCACGGTCAGGTGATCAGCAATTGATCAATTATTGTTGCTGTCCAAAATCAATGCAACTCACTCACAGCTCAAATCTCAATTAGTTGACTATGCTGTTCTTCTGCACCAGTATTCTGGGTTTCAATTCACACCAAAGACACATTTGTGACACAAAAATGCGTCCAGTTTCTGTCTGAGTGTGGACCACAGTCTCAGCAAACGCAAATCAAATTATTAATTGCTATCGAAAGTTGTTGATGATTAGCATGTATCATGCACAGGTACTGTGTTAACTAGTTGTCCTCTTTGCTGAAGAGAACGGCATACCCATTACAAGATCAGATACGAAACTAAGGTAAAACCTCCACGTATAGGTAACTCTCGATGGGTTCTCCAGTAAAGCCTCACTGAATTTTCTCAGAACTCAAGTTGCAAAATATGCCGCTCGTTATGCAAAGCCAGTGAATACGGAATTTGAATACGGAATACGGAAGTGTTTAGGTAAAGCGTTAATTGGTTGAACTTATGCTGATATTTATTGCTCGTTTTACTTCTAAATCTTAGACAAGTGACTGTCGACCATAACTTTTTTCCGGTTCTTCGGTTATTCAAAATTCATTCGCTAGCTAGTCTATCCAAAACATGTGACGCACGACCCGAGACCCGAGGGGATGGTTTGTCATTGCCAATCATTGTGACAGCTTGGGAACGCTTCCGAAAGACAATTTTTGGGATCAGTTGAGTGAGATTATTTATTCGTAGATCGTTTGTAACTGTCTGTACTACCTCTAATCCTAACCTATGTACTTTCTATAATTTTCACTAAAAACGTGATATTCACCATTATTTGTCAGTTTGTTTTTCGATATTTTGGCACAGTTGCATGTGTGTCATGGTCACGGGCTGGCAAAAAAAAAAGAAATTAAACATATCCTTTTTTATTACGTATTTCATTGATATGCGTTCTTTTTGCTTGCGATATGTTGCGCTTATGGCCACTTATCTATGAGTAGTAGTCCTAGTAGGTTTCGCCCACAACATGCTATATTTAGTGTGCATTAAATAGTTAAAATAATAATTCACTAAAATGCTAAATGGAAACGTAGCCTGTCCCCATAAATTAGTCGAAACGTGTTTTATTTGCCTTATCTAAATCGGTCTTAACTTTACTACCTATTATTAATAGTCGTAGTAAAGATAGATGCCTAGACTACCTAGGTACTTGATATACCTATGTGTGGATAATGAGCAAATCAGTTACTACAAGCACCTCAAACAGTGAAACCTATCACGTGTGGAATTCCAACTATCGATACTGTAATAATACTAATACTGTAATGTCTTATACTAGGATATGCTGAATAAATACTTTCGATACCACATTTCAAAACCAGTCTACCACTAGAATAAAATGTCTTTAATTTATTTGTGCTCACTCAAAGAGCCATTACCTATATCTTAAATACTAATCAGCTATTCAGCGCTTACGTGCAACACGTGGCTAAAGGCGTGAGCTTTAAAATTAAGGCTCACTTTGACCAGGACCAGATTTGAGAACAAAAAAGTAAAAAAGTATAAAGGCTCACAAGTCACGCACTAGAAAACTTCAGATACCATTCCCTCGGATATCTTTGTAGGTACCATTCTTAGGTATCTAATCATCAGAACGGTCACCATTGCACTTACCATATACCCACTTTGGGACTGATGAAACATATCGCGAGAAAGAGGAAACCAACCTAAGTAATGTTTTAGTAGCAGTAAATAAAATAGGCTTGATAATAAAACGCTGAAATACTAAATACTGCAAAAAGGCAACCTTAATATTGTATCAAATGTAATAACGTGCCTTTGTGTTTTACTACCTTTTTTGGCCCAACTAAGGATTTGGGTATCAGAAGATCTAAAGTTAGATCTAACGTAGATATGTGGACACCTTGGGTATCACTAGGTATCACCATTTGATTAGGACTGTACCCTATTTTTTTAATCCCATGTGGAAATAGTGTGAGTTTTCCATTGCCCCTGTGGTAGAGCCCTAGCCGCAACTCCAGTTCTAAAGGCGGCTCCACACGATCAGTTAAAACTGGCAGTTTAGCTCAATAACGAAGCGGCGTGCACGCACCCCGGGAGAGCAAGAGATAAGCTGCGAGCAATGCTGAATTTGCATTCGCAACCAATGAGTAAGCGACAGGTGAACCAGTACTTTATACCATCAGATTTTTACCTGCCTGAAATTTTCTATGTCGCCAGTGTATCTTCTTTGAATCAAATTAATTATGTACTAAAAATAATTACTAAAATACTAAAAATTAAAATATGCCAATATTTTTTATATAGAAAAAAACATTGGTATCTGCCTACATTACTTACCTTTGGCTTCTAGCAAAAGGGTGAGAAAGATAAGTTAAGAATTATAATTTGCAATGGCATCCATATTTTATTGTTGGTTTTTGTATTGAGTTACTGTCGATTTCGGCTACAGCTACCAGGCTTCTTCACCATACAGAAAAGCTACGGTATTTTGTTATAGAGGATCTTTTGTAAAAGTAACAGAAAAGGAATGCACAGTCCCAACTCTTTGCCCTCACGTTCTTTAAGAGCACCATAATGAGTGTGCATCGAGTCGCTGTCACGTGTGGACTGCGGAGGGTATTAACAGACACATAAATTCCACATTATGCTAGGAACAATGCTTTTAGCGCGGTTTTCATTTGGGACTAAGAGTGACCGCTGTGGCATTTTCATCTAACTGGTTAGCGTGTCACTACTTTGGGATTGGTGATGACCGATAGTATCTGAACTCGTCCGTAGTTTTATCTAAGTTGTACACGAGATACGGGTCCATGTAGATATTGTAGATGTCTGTCACAGTATCCGTTAGTGACCTTGGTAGAATCCTTATTCATACGTTCCAGAAAATAGTGTTGAACGTGTAACAACAAAACAAATTTAGAAATAACTGAACCTCCTAAGTACTCTTTTGTCTCAAAAAGGGTACGAGAGGAAGCTGAGGGCCTAGTACGAGTATTGGTGTATAAATCTGGTGTGAAACGTTCGACGCCCAGCACACCAGTGGGCGCTGATTTGTATGGAGTCAGTGAGCGGATTTTTTGAGAAGCTTGGTCTATGCCAAGCCCATACTCGCATGTCGAGCTTCTCCATACAAATCAGCACCCACTGGTGTGCTGCGCGTCAGATGATTCACACCCACACTATACACTGAAAACTCGTACTAGGCCCTGTGCACTGCAAGCTTGCAATGTAAAATATGTTTTCTTCACTTCCAGTTTTTAGATGAGATTCTTTTACAACTATTATTATACTAGTGCGAGCGTTTTATGACGGTCACCTAGTAAACTTATATATCCAGTTTTAGAAGTCATTGAAACTCCACCTTCGCCAGTTAATTGGAGTTTAAATAATGACTAGCAACTAATGCGGCCGAAAGTGATCTATAACGGTCCAGCCTTTCTAATGGGCGGCTCTGTGATCAGTCAGTAATGTATCCTTTATTACCCGCTTGCTTTACGGATTGGACTTTAAGTAATGAGCTTTTTAACGAGCTTATTGGATAAATTACAATAATGCTGGACCTTGACTGTCATCGGATATGTAACGAAAATACGATATTAATCCAAAAAAAGTTGACTGTCGCTAGAATTGAAATAAATTCTACTCGAAAGCTTCTTTTTCGGTGAAAGCGTAGGTACCTAATTGATCTCCCGGGACGGTCTTCTCCCGGGACGGGCTTTTTATTGGCGATATGCGGTGAGGGCTCTGGCGTGGTCGTTTCGAGGTCCCAGAGTCCCTTGTCAAGCATCGAGGCCGGCCACCGGGGTGGTTTTATTGGGTCGGTGAGTGTCACCTTCCCCACACTACCTTTGCCGCATCCCTCAAATGCGGCAAAGGTGTCTGAAAGCAGATTTCCCCCGTTAACAAAAAAAAAAAAAAAGGTACCTAATTGAAATTTTTTATTACTTATCGGTCATTATTACCTACGAGTAGTAGGTACAGCACCTACTGAGTTCACTTCAATGACAAGAGAATTCAGCTGCAACCTGTTGGACCGAATAATGTGTGTGTGCTCACACACACACAAACAGGCAACATAAAATGATTATACTCAGTGACTATGCTGGCGACATTCATGACAAATCTGTTCAACGAAAATTTAGCAATAACTTATTAATTTAAGGCCCATATGCCGATGAAGAAATCGATACTCAAGCATAGTTTTGACTTGGGATTTTCATACAAAAATTCATTCATTCATTCATTCAAATCCATCATGGACCTACTGCTTGTTAGAGCAGTAATAATTATAGGCCTAAGACATCAAATAAATACGACCTCTGGTCACTTAGTGCTTATCAAAGTCAAAGTCAAAAAGCTTTTATTCAATAAAATCTCACTGATCACTTTGAATCGTCATTACGTTTTGTATGATTAGGTATGATTACAATTTTTTTTTATTGGATGAGTTGGAGCTAGTTCCGTACTATCAACAGAGTGAAATGTGGTTAGTTGTGGTTAGTTAGTACACAAACACATTGATTAGCACTGCATCTCAGCAAGAGTAATCAAAAGTTTGTGGCGAGATGCCTCTACAAAAATGTCATGGTTTTCAACATTCTTTCACAGTCAATTATCACATCAAAATAAAATTTAGTAAACGGTAGTGAACAGTAAGTTATTATAACTGTAGAAATTTATTCTTCACAGTTTTCTACGAACAGTTAAAAAAAAAATTGAATCATATGAAAAAACTCAAGCTTATTTCAATCAAACAGCAGAGTTACCAGGCCTACCATCGTAATGGAAGTCAGCATCTCAATTTAGGAAGCAATCACTTTTGCAAACATTAAACCTTTTTGTGACCTTCTGATGATGGAGAGCTTATGAAGAGCAACACAAAAACCGAAATTAATTGGGTCCCGTCGTGGTTTGACCCTCGGTCTCAACTTTTTAGGGTTCCGAAGTTCAACAAGAAACCCCTAGTCCTAGCTAGTTTTGCCTGTCGTCTACGGTTTACGCGCAAACTATTTTAGTACATACTCTCTGAGATTGCACATGTGATTGTGACAGATATAAACTTTTGCAATAAGTAAAAGCTCCAAGAAAAAGTTTGCACGTAAAGTTAGTTGTACTAATATTCTGTGGTAAAGTAGAGTTGATGAGATTCAGTTAACAACTATAAGAAGAGTTGATAATAGACACGAGAAAAGTGTTCTCATTGGTCATTGGTTCATAAGAACTAAGTACATACTGCAGAGTCATTCTGCAAACATACATCGAACCTCAAAGAGCTGAATCCGCAGTGAGAATCAAATTTCGTATTCTGCAAAACAAGATAGCGTCTGTGGCGCCTTATTTACGAGAGTGGTAGTGAAATGAACTATGTTGAGTGAGTTTATGACACTACAATGTATAAGATTGACTATAGTTGACGTACGCTTCGAAACATAAAAAGAATACCATTTCCAAGTGAAGAGACGTTTTCGAAGTGAGTTAGGCCCCTTAGGTGTATTCGAGTTCGTGTTCGATTTATTACAGAATGACTGCTGTTAGAAGAATATGAATGAATAGTAAAATTCATAAATACACAACCGGATTTATAAACTTAAAACCGGTGCGCTATGTTTTTCCCTAAAACCACATGTACTAATTGCGTTTGCTATAACTCCAGTACCTATAACATAATTTTGCTATAATGGTTCAATTCATATACACTTATTTTAATATAAAACTACATTGACTAATTGTGATTTATATAACTGAACCATATGCTATAATCTTATTACACATAAAACTTATTATTATAACAATCATCGGCCATACATTGATTATGCTATACAATCTACCATACATACATTTCAATAACACTAATCATGTTATGCTATAAAAGTAATCTTTAGCTACCAACATCTGAAATAACGCCTAGCGAAAGTTTAAAGCAATACGCAAATACGTTTTGTGGCGGACATAAAATGATAAGACGTTTATAAATAAGAATACCCTACACTATTTTTTTATCTGGTTACTTAGTGTAAATCGCAAAGCATTGTTGATCGGTACTGTGATAAAAATAAATAATTATTATGGATAACACTGAAGAATATCAGCTTATAAAAACTTCTAAAGGTGCTAAGCATGGCACAGTCGAATTAATAGTATACTTGGGAAAACTAATCCCGGTTTTTATTATTTCAGCAAAGAAATAATAAAAGAATGCAATTTCTCAATGATAAAACTTGAGGCATATCTTAGTGGAGAACCGTCACCAAAAAAACGTCGTGTACATGTACAAAAAAATAAAAGAATAAACAACATATTACAAAAAAAAACCAGTACACACCATGTGAATTTCTGCGAGCACTGGCATCTAACCTGTATTTAAAATAATTATATTATTTAGTAGCTAGGTACCTACCTTTATAAATAAATAAGTTACATTGCAAACGTTAGTATTATTGATTAGCTACCTATTTTGTTATAATTTATACCTACTATTTAAATAATCATAATATACATAGGTAATAATCATAGCAAATTATCATTAGGTACAATTAGGTATGCGGCAGCGGCCGGCGTTTGCCAGCCTACTTGTTCTGGCACTCGCCGGCCGCTGCCGCGGCACGCTTCGCTCGGCTCGTGCGTAGTTTTGTCACTATTCAAACCATGCTCGTCGCTAACGCTCCTCGCAACCTATTCTAGAACACTGTTAGCCAAGTGGTTCAATCCCCGAAAGTTTATAGAAAATACCTAATCAATAAAAAGTATAGATAGAGTACGCTTATAAATTTTGATGTTATGTAATATATCAGTTATACATTATAATAGTTAGATAACCAGTACGATATAACAAAACAGTGTTATAGTTTAACAAACGTTATAGCAAAATGACGTTATGGAGCATGGTATTAGAATAACTAAGTGTTAGAACTAACAAACCAGTTATAGCAAATACAAATAGAACAACTAGACTTAGATCAAATATACGTTATGTCAATACTTGTGTATAGCATACGCTATTAGTACAAGTGGGTTTCGGGAAAAAGTATGAACACCCTTAAAACCGCCACCGGTTTTCGGAAGATACGGGCATACAAGAGAAACATACAACTGAACTCAAAAGCTTTTACACGCGCTTGGCCGATGTATTTATTTATTTGTCTCGTATGGCAACATTGTTAAGCCAACTGGGATTTCTGTTAGGTTCTTATTATTAAAAAAAAATAGCAATTCCTATAAACGTTTTTCCAGTTTTTTGCTGCACGTACCTACTTTTATTGCTGAAGAAAGAAGAGAAAGAGAAGAGAAGGTCCTATATCTAGCAAAGGTTAGCACATATTCAAAATTTGTTGGTAGTTGTATATGTGATTAGCCCCGTATGCAGTTGCAATAGCTTCCGTATCTTTTACATTGACAAAATCTTCTTCTATGTAAAAAAAACATTTGACACTGGTATTGAATTTTATTTACATTTTTTATATTAGTTTAATTTTTATTTAAATAAAAAATAACCTTCTTTTGTCGTCTGGGAACTTTAATATACGGTACGGGGGTAATAAGTTAGAGGCTCAGATTACGTTTGAGGAACACTGCCATAACAAACCCATCGATGCTGGCTGCTACAAAATCTATTGGTTTAAAAACTTAGCGGGACCCTTAAGTCTGATTGTGAGTTATAAATCTTTGGGCCTACTAGCCACATTATTGTGACATGTCCAAACGAGAATCCTTCAATTTATCAATCAGAGCATCATTACAGTTCTACCGTGTAGCTTTGAATTGTATTGTAAATAAAGTGACTTGCTGTTCGAGTAACGAGGCTACCAATTTAAAAGCCAACAAAAAGTTCTCAAATCACCGCAGCGAGACTTCGAGAGGCTCTCGTGTAGGCGGACTTCTTGTAGGAGCTGGACCAAGTTGGGAGATCAAACGGAGAGCTACAACAAAAACCATCTTTGCATTACGAAATTACAACAATCCTCTATTCTTTTATATAAAACCTCTAAGTACACTCATCATGCATTTCACAATAATTCTAAGGTAATGCTAAGCCTTCTTCTTCTTTTTCCCAAATTACTAATGTCAGAGGCAGGTGACATTTGACATTACTACAGTAATGTCAAATGTCGTTAAGTCGTTAAGCCATGACGGAGGCCTTAAGGCGGCCTAAAAACTCTGTCACCAGAGTTGGCCACTAACTCATACGAGCTTGCTTGCTTTACTGCAGTGGCATGTGACACGCATTGTACACTACCTTCCCAATCATTCTTAAAAAACAAAAATATTATGAGAATTTGTGAAATATTTTTTTTTTATTTAAAGAAAATAAGCATTGACTTTTTCTGGACTTACCTACCAAAGTACAGTCCAAACTGCTAAAGCTAGAAAGCTGAATATACCCCACAAAAGCTGGATGGTTTGAAATAAGACTAATATGTTGTTAGACTGACTGAAACACCAACTCAATCCTGTGATTTGGTCGCCTGCAAACATGTCATATTGTTTGTGCCTGCACGATTGGCTGTTGGCTTTCCCCTCATTTGCTAGGTACCGTGCGTAAACTCAGTGGGAGAGATCTTCGCTTCCGCTTATGACCGAGGTTTATCTCACGTGGGAGGTTGTAACGCTATATGTGAACGCATCTGCATCGCCCAGGTTCAACGACCCTTGCTTGTATAACGAACGCTGCGAGAAGGTCATGAGATTCGGCAACTGGCAACTGCCAATTCTTGACCGTTTCAATTTGAATTTCGAATGCACACAGAGCGTTCCATTTATTGTTTTTTTGTTAGATTAGAAACTCGTTTGTGGAGTCGAACCAGTTTTTTTTATGAGTTGTGATGGCGTGGTGCGGAGCATTAGGTGGCATCTTATTCTTATTTATCTCCACTAAAGCCCCTAAAGAATCTCGTGGCGTGGCGTATAATTTTGAAGTCAAATCTGTGCATGATGTTTCACGTCTTCTTCGTTTGGGGCTGAAGCTTCACGGGATTATTTTCGATGTATAATTTTCTAGGAAACATTTCATTTTATGAGACAAAATCTTCACCTGATTCTAAGTAACACCGTTCTCTGAAAGGTAAGATTAAAAGCCGCTTACCGCCTCTAAGACGAGCTTATATGTGAAGCTTTACGGATTAATACTTTCTCCCTCCAGTAACCGAAAGGGTGAAGTTTTCCAGTTAAAATGGAAATATACGTTTAAATTACTTGTAGAGGGTTAAGCTTTAAAAGTGTTTTAGCCTAGGACTTTACGAGTTACGGAACATTTTTATGAGGCGAGGTTCGTTCGTTTACAGTAAACTCTTTACATTTTGTGAATGTTAAATTGGTTTTTTGCGTATTTTTACTTCTTGCACGGAATACATAATTCTTGCATAACAAAATTTTTGTATATCGTTACCATAAGATTGTCACATTTATTCGTCCTGAGGCACTGAGGCTTCAGTACCACCATTCTCTAACAGATAACCTTTCTTTTCTAACATTTACTGTCCACAACATAGTTCCAATTTACATTAAAACGAAATTTGATAAGAAAGTACGGGCAATATAGCCTGGGGGAACTTTTACAGGACATCGCAAGTCACAACAATAAACCTGGAATTAGCTCGGAATAGTACCTAACCATGTCTTATTTAAAAAAAATAGAAAAAAATATGTCTTATTTTTTTATTGTCAAGCTCAAATTGTATCTAAAAATAAAACCTTATTGGTAACAGAAACAGTTTTTGGACTGTGAATAAAGTTACTAGGATCCGATTGATTGAACTGCATGTTAACTCTTAGATAAGCTGGTACTCAACTTAGAGTTGGTCTCCTAGTTTTTTGATGAGATAACATTCAAAGTATTTATCAAAGCTTTATTGAGAATACTTTTTTATTTCTTCTAGCTCTGACAATTCAATGTAAACCGTAAATTTATTAGATAAAGCATCGTCTTTTTAAAATGGGTTAAAAATCACAGTAGAGCTAACCAAAAAAAGACTTTAAAATCATATAAATAAGGTACAAATCGATACAAAACCCAATCTATGCCAATATAAACCACATCCATCTTCGAAAAGTTCCTCAACTCTGACATTTCGACTATTTTATCGGTGTCATCAGAACGTGCTGGCACAGAACAAATATGCGGGTTCGTGCCAATAAAATCGGATAGATGAGCTCTGTGTCACGAGGCGTAAAGCCTTCCAAACGGCGACCGTCTTATGGCGGCCGTAAAACTTGCTACCGTCAATTTTTATGTCAAAAAATTCCCTTTAGGGAGCAGTATACGAGCTCAAGGGTTTCAGACGACTGCTAAGTTTCAGAAATTGCTTGATATATTTTTACAAGTTTAAATAAATAATATTCGTGCACTACGCACAACGCCCTCAAGTCCCATACTAAACAAAGCATGTACTATGAGAACTATATTGCCTACTTAGGCAAGCCTTTTACCCAATCTCATGATGTTTATCATTATTCTAGCATTGATATGAGTCAAGAACTTCACTACTAGACATAGGTAGGTACCCCAACCTATATTATGTATTTCCGGAAAAAATATCAGTCTATATATAACTTTTGCCTTCCACGTTTTTATATCTTACGTTATTTAACGCCCGTTATATCCCAGAGAAGTTTTCTTAGAAACACACTTTAGGTCGACGTCGCGACCCCCGACTCCACCTCCTATTGTACGAATAGAAAGTCCCGAGCAACCTAAATCAAAGACTGTAGGTAGATAGGTACCTAAAAAGTCTATTTGACTATTTTTTTATAGTAATAGTTTGGTTCTTTAGTAAAAAAACATTAAGATACCTACACTTAAAATTCCCAAAAATCATTATTAGCCACATTTTAGCCAAAAAATACACAGTGCTTTAAAAATACACAGTAGACGGAAACCGCGTGCACGAATGGTATTTTTTACGCCATAAAATAAGGATCAGCTAGTAAAGAAAAAAATAAAAAACTAGAAGAGGTAACAAGTCTGCAGTATGCTATAAAAATATCATTATAATTAACTGAGAAAAGCCTTTTAGTATAAATGTTATGTTAAATATGGTAATTTCGGCTTCGCCTAACGCTGTATGCAAATATTATATTGTGTTTTACGCAAATTCCCCTTGTATTTTTGCTTAATACTCCCTGAGAGAAAACCTTTCCTATGGATGCGATGGTCGGTGTTTAGAAATGTCACTGTAAAGTTTTTTTTTTCTTGAAAACCAGCCGCTGTTTGCAACCATTTCTTTTAGTCAGCTTATTGCGTAGAACACTACATTTACTAAAATCGTCTTAGTTTATTGTTCCCTATACAAAGTATTATATTTTAACTTATTTGCCATTTTTTATAGAAATTACCACTAATTTGCGGCTGCAATACCAGTGGAACGATCACCGGTGTGTTGTAATGAGTCAGTGTCATGCAAATGTCAGTGGTGGACGTGGTGGTACATTTTAAAACTTGTATTGCAATAAATCTGTATTGCATCCTAGAACCTAACCCTACTAGATAAGTGAAAACCGTGATAGACCAGTAGGTTTTTTATACTGTGAAGGTAAGTGGGAAAAATGTGATATCCTAAAATACAAAACTGCATAACAGTAGACGTCTTTCAGTCACAAAACATCGTTATTTTACGTGGGATATCGGTAATTTAATCAGACAGTATCATAAATCTTGCAATTTCCGTGATCGTGGACAGTTACTTATCTCTGATTTCCGGCCGCTCGACACTATGTTGAAGTTGTAAATTGAAATCAGGCATTCTCTTGTGAGAGACGAGGAGATTATATTTTTTCAAACCTTTTTCAGAACATAATTTTTACCTGCGTACGTATGAGGTGAATTATATAAATAAATATTCACGGACACTTAACACAACGCCTTCTAGTCCCAAACTAAGCAAAGCTTGTACGATGGAAACTAGATGGCTGATAGAATACATACAAACATTTTTTTTTTGTAAATACATACTTATAATACATAGAAACACCCAAACAATTATATATTTTTATGATCCTTCCCAGTTGCCACTCATGTTCCCACGTGAGAAAAGTGTCGCCTATTTTCAATAGAATAAAAGAGGTTGACAGAATACCACCGAAGTCTAATCAAAAGAGAAGAAAAAAAGAAAATGAAACATTTTTCCTCAGATCGTGTATGTATAAAATGCAGGTTTGCAAGTAACACTAAGCTGTTGCCAGGAGCGTCTGATCAGAAAGTTGCAAACCGGTTTCCCAAGCTGCCTCTGCTGACGGTTTATTCTAGACCATCGATTAAAATAGCTCAGAGTTTCCGTTACTTTAAATTAACTGGCTAAAACCACTTCGATAAAACGGATTACTGTAACCATTGGATACCTACACATAATGAATGAAAATGGCTGAATAGTGGATACGAGCGGTTTGTTTGTTTGTGAACTTTACAATTGTAATAAGACATTATGTTGCGTTCACACTATGCCGCAGTCGGCAGGGACTTGGGCAGGGAAGTGGGCACGAGCATAGTGTGAACAATGCCTCTGTCCCGGCTCCCGGCCCAAATTCATGCCCTTGCTCCCTAATGAGAATAAAGGCGATGTTGCTGTGGCAATAATGCCGGCATTGGCATTATTACGTCTGCAAACCGTTGCCAAAAGCTTTTTAAACTGTTTTTCAGTTAGACGGACACGAAGACAGACGAACAGGTTATGACAAACAGAAGCCATAAATACCTAGAAGAAGAAGAAGACCAAAGCTTAGGTTCAAAGTTAAAGTTAATCAAAACATGAGTCAAATCACTCATATTACAAGGATCATCTAGAACTGTTTGCTACTGGTAGATTCTAAGTGCCAGTTTCTCGCGACCAAAGATTGGTCTAGTGCCTGAACTTTCCAAAAAAATCTATCGAAAGAACTTCGACAGACAGTACTAGGTATTACAATGAGGTTTTGATGGGAACATGTACCGCCCACAACTTTTTTGTAGTACACAATCTATCATAAACACTCTTCAGACAAGACGCCAGGAAGTACTGATTGATTTACATATTAGATACAGGTTCAGCTATACTAGAGGTCATTGAACCGAATATCAGTAATTGTATGCGTCTTTAAGTTTTTGATAGAACTTCATCACATGTTTGAACAGAGCATCTGGTGGGTGGAGATGGAAGTCCGTTTGTACCTTGGATTCATGGAAATATTTATCTGTTTCCTGGATGTTTCTTACTTAATTTGGTACTTATTTATATACATTTTGATATCGTAATGTCTACGGGCCCAGTAGTTAACTAGTAGGTACTAGTATTGAACATAACTTTTCAAACAGACACATCGCCATTATAATTAGCTTGATAGTATTTTGGACAGATAAGCCTCATCATCACCATCATCTTATAGAATAGAATCTTCAACCTATTCACTGCAGGACGAAGGTCTAAAATTGCAATTTGCAGCAATGGGCTCCTGCAGTCAGACAAACAGACTCATCTGTTTGTCTGATTGCAGGAGCCCATTGCTGGACATAGGCCAGAAAAATCTATTTTAGACCTTCGTCCTGCAGTGAATAGGTTAAAGATTCTATTCTATAAGATGATGGTGATGATGAGGCTTTTCTGTCCAAAATACTATGTAAAAATTATACGATTGTAACAACGAACCGGACGCAGGTAGCCACATAGAGGTGTTTTCCTCATGACGTTTGTATACCTACTATAAATAAATATGGTTTTTTCATAATCCGCTATGACTGTGACGATAAGCATAGACTTCGTAACTTATGTGAATTCTCACGAAAGAGGTTTTTATCAGTAGGTATTAAATTAACGAGTCAATAAAAAAAGGATTTTTTTAGATACTTAGGCGCTTAATTCGGGCTATAAAGATTAAAACAAAGATACACTACAATATTGTAACATTCAAATTCTTTTACTCAGACTTTTGCGAAATAAAAACTCCCGTGATAGAATTGCAATAAGACACAACTAAATCTCTGACATTCCACTGGGACTAAAGCAGATTCTACTTTTATCGTCGGGTAAAATTCGTAGAACACGTACTATTTCCATACGCAAAGTCTTCCTTCCACGAGACAGAACCAACAGGGTTGATGTTGAGTCAATACACAAACAACTCGTTAGGGAAACAGCAAATACAAAAGGAATTTGTACTGCAATGCAAACCAATACTTTCTACATTGCAGGTAAATAAAAAATAAAAACGAAATGAGTTCGCTACACTACATTGTAACGTACGTTCTTGGAACACATACTTTTAAATCTTTAGGTCCTGCCTAGGAAATTTAAACATTTCTAGTTTTCTTCAATATTAAAAAATAAAGCTTTACGAAAGTTAACAACTAGTGTAATAGCTAATCTTTAATACTGTGAGTAGCTAATTATTATACAGATAAAGTTGCTCATACTAAGTACGGACTGTAAATGGTGAAACTATAACATACAGGATTCCTTGACAGGCTTCGGAACCCCAAGAGAAATACAAGTATCGTCGTAAAAGATTATTCAGCTGTAGTGCGGCATTCCAAGATTTATCTTCTTGATCTGGTTAAAAAAAAAACAACTAAATTGTACCCAAAACGATTTTTGTCAGTATTGTCATATAAATTATATCTAAGGAAAATGCATGTAATTTGTCCGGGATTATCATGACTAATTCTAACTGAAACTATGAAAAAATTAAATACTTTGATATACTTACTTACATGGGTAAGATAAAGAGATATCACCATAGTATAAATAAAGTAACCATTGGGATGAGATGGGGATATTTTTTATGTCAGTAGTAGACAAACAGGCATACGGCCCACCCTTCTACGATAACTAACAATATTTAGGTACTTTTCTTATATTACCCAGTTGCCTGGTCTGGTTCTGTTTGTCGCATGTTCAGTTCAGTGAAACAAGTGTGCAAGATACGTGTATTATCTGAGAAGTATTTTCTGTAAAAGAATTTACATCGACTTGTAATAAGTACCTACCGGTTTTGAGGTGAGGTTGTCGATACTCTGTGCCCTGGATTCACATTGCCGATCATAAAGAGGATGACCGCATTATACAGTAGGTATGTACTTAGGTTTTTGAGATGTAGAAAATAATGTTACAAGAAATTCTCACGCATTTCTTGCATGCCAAGAATACCTTCAAAATTCACTTTTTAACATTGGATTCAGAACGAAAATGTTGCAGTCTGTGGTTCTGAGGTTTATGATACAGGAATCCTTGCTGTTAATGTAATATTACTCTACTATAGGTACTATAGTAACGAAAAGTTCAGACGCCAACAAAAATACAGCAACGTGAAAGTTCTTCACCGAGATCTTTAAATCTTTTCGATCAATTACTTTATTTATGTGTATGGAAGGTGGATCGCAGTTTTTTTTTTCAAATAAATTATAGCATTAACAGGTTTATCATAAATCGAGTGTTTAATCTTGGATGCACAAAATAAATTCCCGGCTGGGTTGGCATCTGCGGTGAACGGCATGTATGTAAGTCATTTCTTAGCCACAGAGTGAAATAGTAAACGCAAACGTAAAATTCTGCCAACCTTGAGCGAAGGTGCCAACCAGCGTGAACTCGCTCGTGGAAATAATATTACTGCTATTTAGAAAACCGGTTATTTCAGTACCGTGGGACCGCCTGAAGAGGCAGGACGTTATTTAGTCAAAAAATAGTGCATGAAATCTCGTTCGAATCGTGCCTCGCAAAATTTGATCTCGTTCAAACCGGTCCTTGTATTCGAAGAAAGCCGCCATTGTACGTCCGCCATTACGAAAATTCGGCCATGTTTGTTTCGCGGCGCAAAAACGCGGCAAAAGTAATCGGTGACGGCTCTGAGACTAGAAACCGCGTCATTTCGTATTCTAAATTCAGATTGGATGATTCGGATAAGTTGGTCTGCTAGCGATGACGTCGTGGTCGTGATGCTAAGGGGAGATCTCCGGCCACGATTCACCAAACCAACTAGACGACGACGACACGGCGGTGGTCGGCGGCAGTTTGGGATTGAAATGAAAGCCTCCGGGAAGAAAGTAATGGGACGACGACGTTGAAAGATCTAGGTACTGTCGTCGAAAGTAGAATTTGATTCAGCTTAGTTACCTATACAGGTATTTTGAAGAATAGTTGTTCCGTTGAAAACTCGCCTGACGGATAAAAAATATTAGTGACCGAAATGGCGGAAAATACCACATCACAAGTCCAACCTGTCTTAAATGCTGCTCAACGTGGTCAGAAGAACTAAATAGTAGTGAAAACCAGATCTGGAAGACACGGAAAATGTTCGAATACCGCGTGGAGGCTGCACGAGTACAGCCAACCGACAACCTCCAATCCTTTCCTCCCTAATCATTATCTTATTTCAAATTCGGTTCGTTTCGGCTCAACCGCCGCGCCGCCGCCTCTGGTCGGTGGCGCGGTCATCGTCGCGGGTGACGTCAGCGAGGCTGCGCGGCGACCAATGGGCGCGCGGCGCGGAGTGCGTGGGGTGCGGGGCGCGGGGCGGGAGTGCTGGCGCGGGCCAGTCGCGTCCCGCCGAGCAGTGCGCGCCGCACGCGCAGCCGAGGTCGCACAGCAACGCAGGCGCTCGCGACAACCTCCTCCTGACTCTCGATACCCTCGGAGTAGCCGGCCGCTCCGACTTGGGGCAATCGTGCGGTTTCCGTGCACTTGCCTCTGCAGACCCGGATGCGTCCTGAGACTGGTAAGTTCGATTTCATTATTTTTTCAAGTAGACTGGATTTGTTAAGACCGTTAAGGCGTAGGCGTAATTTTTTCGTCCAGGTTTCGTTCGAGAGGGTAGTTTGTGATGTCTATCTAATAACTGCGATCCATATTTCTGCGATAAATGCATGAGTTAACAATTTTTTTACAGATATTTCGCATTTCTGTAACACGTTTCTGCTTAACTCATTACAAAAATTAAAATGTATCCTTTTCTGATGTAGCCGCGTAAAAAACTTCAGTATTGTCAAATTCATACTTATTTCATCCCAAATCTGCTAAAAGCTAAAAATATCTAATTATAAAGAACAGAGACAATCAAAATCTGAAAGGGTCCTAAGGGTTGATATTCACATCGTGGTGCAGTTACAACGACTCCTTAGGAACGCCTTCACAAATTAATAAGAAGCAGACATGTGGTGCCTAGTACCTACTTGGTGAGTAGCATCCGGGTTCGATGGCTCGCCCACGCCAGCCTTGACCGCGGTGGCATCACGCGACCACTAAATGTAGGCTTTCGAGGTATCTCCCATTGCTAAGAACATTCAACGTTATTCAATTTGAAATCGAATAGTTGTTTCGACTCGTGCATTTCTTAGAATATGCAACTACCGTCAAATTCATTTTCGGTTCTGGAATATTCCTTTCGAACTGATTTAAATATTTGTCCTGAATTTTGGAGTTGTAACTGTGTTTCTAATTTTTCTTAGCAAAATCTGCTACAACGTTGCTAAGGACTCTTAGCGTTGTCTTTTTAAAATTTTCCACAAAAATTACAAAACATCCTGCAAGGTATTTAAATCATTAAATAAATCTAATAGGTATTAAGTATAATTTATTCTGAATCGGCGTATATGAATAGAAATGGGTAGGTATAGTTAATTATGGGCGGGGTAAGTGGACTCGAGCGCGTTGATGTCTTATGTATGGCGCGACTCGCATTTCCACATCTATTGGATTTTACAACGTTTTACCGTTTTTTTTTTCATTTACTTAACGTTATGATCAGTGCTAGAAGTAATGATTCATAGACATAAAATAATGCTTGACGGAAATGTGCAAAGGGTGTCCATAAATTCGATATTATTTGAAATATTTTGAGGAAACAAATCTTTCTGACAATATGGGTTCAGTGCGGTTTTAGATTGACTTACTTATATTACTGGCATATCAAACATTTGTGATACCACAGATCATATAATACTGGTGATACTTAATTATTATATCAAAATAAATAGTTGGTGTGAAAAAATAACCAAATCTAAAATTTGCTACTTCTTAGAATAACTCGCAGAAATCTAGTTCTGCATTGAGTTGAGCGCATGTAAGCTATTACCTAGTTAGAATAGAATGTCGATTTCTCTAAAGGCAATTTCAGTATCGTCATACTCTTAATGCAAAACTGATGAGTTTCACATAATCTTCGGCATGTCGACATAACGCGCCCGGCTCATAAATATATTGCATTAAAGCCAGTTGCAAACGACCGCGGTGTCCGGCTACAACACAGTGAGCTAGTCCAATCCTATCAACTATACTAGAATAAAAATTTATTCTTTTTACTATTTTCAAAATCATTATTCAGATTTCAGACTAATCAATAGATAGATGGATAAACTGGTACAGTACAGACACTCCAAAGTTTTGTCATCATAGTTCAAGGTTGTACAAAATATTGGCCTGACTTGCTGTCTTGTCCTATCGGGGCGTAGTGACCAATACTAGTAACCTACTGTAATCATGACTTGTTATGTCGCAAGTTTCCATGTATGACCAGTAATGGACCAAATCTGGGACAGATCAGTTACTAATTGTTGTAATTGCGGAGCTGAATCAAGTTATCGATTGGTTAATGTTGGTGGGGAAACTGTTACATATCGCTATGCTAAAGCCGAATCAGATTTATTATCGGTATCAATAATGCAACTTCTACAAGTGTATGCTAAAATGAGAATACAATTCTAGGTCGTATGATGTTTCTGAGTGTACATTAAGTGTTTCTTAAAGCATGGAATTTTGATGTCCACGACCATTCAATTTTATCTCTACAATTTATAAAATACGCCTGAAAACCTGATAAAAAATTTACTTGTCCTAAACCTTGATTGCGAATCGGTTCTGGTAGCCGCACACATTAGTTTCCTTCAATGCAACATTGTTCTGATTTAATTCCATTTGTAATTCAGGGTTAATTACCGTTATCGAATACGGATCGCGGTTCACTCTTCACGGCAAATTTATATAATTAATGATTTAAATGCGCTCCTTTGCATATACCTAGAAAACCGGTATCTGCTCAAATGTCAGCATGTCATATTCAAGTTTTCGTAGTGATATGACATTTTCTGAAGAAGTAATAGGATATTCCGTTAGTCAGCTGGATATAGTATAGTGAGCCGAGCTCTGAACATGATAAAAGACGAGTATAGCCGAACTATCTTCTGGTCTAGTATAGTAACAATATTGAGCAGCTCCGAGCCGGTAAAGCAAATAGTCTACCGCCACCAGCTTGTACAAAAGTGCCTTACAATTTCACCGTATGAGCTATTGTTTGTGGTTAATAATATTCGTCTACGGACGGTCGTCGCCCCGCGTTAGAATACCTATTTACAAAGCCAGCGACCGTGAATGTGTGTGTATCATTCACAACTCCACCGTGTGAATTTGAGAGGCTAAGAATGTGCCTGGAAAAATCTAAGTGTTTTGTAAGGTGTCCATGGATTTTGAGGTCCAACGGTCGATGAAAAAACATAATATAAGTACCTCAGTGCTTTGCAAATATTAAATACTTTAGTGATATAAAATAAGTGCGTTTCTCATTGGGTCACACGTCCTGGAATGCGTAAATCACTATGTGCTTGTGCTGCAAAGGTTAAAAGTATTAGTCACTGTCTTTTCTAAAATGTAATTTGTGTCTATGAGTTTCTTGTACTACGTACGTAGGTGTGCCGACTTATGATTCATTTCCATCATTTTGCAATTCCATACCATCTAAATGATTTTTGCTGTCGTTAACCGCGTTTCGCAAAGTCCGTAATGTGTTGAGCGTTCGGTTCTTTTCTAATGCTTGCGGCTTTGTTTTCAGTTTATTCGCGGGAACGTTACCTTCTCATTGTTCTCTACTAACAGTATTTTCATCTGTGTCCGTCAAGAATTAGTCGGTACATTCTCAATTTACATAGTCAGTGACCGTAAATTCTCGTGTGAACACCTCAGAGGGCGGCGGAGCGTTCAGTGCTTCTCTCGATCATTTAGTTTTATGTCGAACGCCCAAATTAAATTAGAAACGGTATGGTTTTGCGCAATCCTCTAGCCGTCGGGTTTTGCCAACTTGATGTTCATCCGAGTGAATATTTGCGTTTTTGTGGTTTCTTATTTGAGTTTATGTTCGACTGTCTATTTATTTTGTGTCAATATTGTTTTATAGACAAAAAAAAGTCCGTCATACTTTATAAAACTTGACAGATTTTTTTTGTTCAGCTGTTTCGTTGTTGTGATAGATATCAAATATGTCTGGATAAGTAACATTGTTTTTTAATTGTCCTGGTTATACGTGAAGAATGGTGACTGTTGTAGACATAATAGGGCACATTAGAAGTGGCGTCACGAGCTCGCCGGCTCTGAATATACACATATCTGTTGGTACGATCGCACTTGTTGCACGTTTTTAGTATGTAGGTATGTGCACCTCGGCATGGTGATTACTTTTATAACCGCCAAAGTTTTATGTGATTACTTCAAAACTGTTAGAATAAACCTTCTGATTTTATCTTGAAGAATATTTTGAAGGATGCGATGGATTCTAGTAATACTCACTAGCTTTAAAATATAACATAACATTGCATATTTTTCGCTGTCACAAACTTATTAATTGTTATATACTTAAGCGGATTTTTAGTACGTAATTTTATTTTATTACACCAATTTTTAATTGTATGATTTGTTCAAAAACGTAGTTAGTTTTGCATAGGTATTAGTTTAGTATACTTAACTGCTTGCTTTCTTTACAACTCCAGTAATTTTGTTGTAAAAGAGCTCATAAATATATTTACTTTAAAACTTATTTTCCATTCTATGCTCCCGGTTATTTCAAAAGTGCTTAAAAACTGAAGGCACACAATAATGATATAGCATTTTCGAAACCAATAACACTCGAGGGAGCTATAAAATTTACTGTCTTCTGAGAACAACACAACTACCTGGAGTGGATATAAGTCGCTCCGGCCCACCTACTTATAAAATGTAGCCTGCTATTGTGGTTTGTGTAATTCTCATTTCTGAACTTTACAAAGATTACAATGTGGTTTTAAAAGTGCGAAACAAAAGGCTTCTAGAACTGGAAATAAAGGTTTGTGTTCTGAAAGTGGGTATTGTATCGGAGTTGGCCGAAAAGAGGACGAGCAACAGGTTTCACTGGGAGATCATTAATTATTACTCTTGTGCTTAGTCGGGGCTGACCTTTTGTTGATCCTTGTTTATTATAACTTTTTGTACTTTCTTCAAAAGAAAAAATCATTTTATTAATAACAAAACTCATTCTCTTTGAATTTAGATGTTTAACTTTTTTTTTCATTTACACCTACCTGCTTTGTAAAATGGTCATTGGTAATTTCTATGGTAAATACCTGTGTTTACGCAGTGTAATGATACGTGAACGCCAAGTAGGGTTAAATTGGACCAGAGGTAGGCGGATCATTGTTTGAGCATGAGAACTAACGGCCATTAGGCAAATAGTTTAGGCCAAAACTGACCCAAAGATGTTTCATGCAAATCAGTAACCTCTTTAGGGTAATTCGAAAACTTTCGAACAACACTTTGTTCAAAACTTAATACTAACATTATTTAATCTAGGTACTTAATAACATAATAACCTACACTTTTAACACATGCCTATGTAAATAAACAATCACTAGCAGACGTCGGTACTTGGCAAGTGTATTTTTATATTTATAAAACAAGCAAGACTTAAGCATAAGCAAGAATGAAAAAAGATCAAAATTCAAAGATAAAAACAAAGATAAGGAAGGGTTAAATATTTCAAATGTCCGATATTTCATTATATACGATTAATCACCCACATCGAAACCTGTCTCCGAAGTCCGAAGATCACGTTACAAAGTAACCAGTGCTCGACCCCAGAGCCATCGGTTCCGACCAATTAATACCAGCTCCGAACCGGATTGCAGGTATCTTTATCTTTTCTTTTCGACGAGCAGGTAAGTGATGCGTACTCCGCCGACCCTCCACCTGCTCCACACTTGGCCCCTCAATGTTATTTGTGCTTCCCCTCGGTCGCCGGTAAGGCAAGTCCGCGCGGGGGCAGGGTAGCTCATTGTCCGCCGGTTCTCAGTCTTGTGCAGCCACCTGTGAGGCTACACGGCTCCTTCTGTGCCCCAACTATTGATAAAGTGCTTTATTGTGTACGGAGCATCTGCCCGCCGACAGGTAAATACAAAATCCACATATTTCTTTTCGTTTGACGCGCGAATGTGTGCGATTCGTCTTTATTTGTGAGTTTTCGCACACTTTACTGTGCATGCTTGTGTGATATTTGCTGTTAATTTTTCGGTTGTTTATTGTTCCAAGTTCGTTAGTCTTCGCTAATACGTGACGTTCTGAATTTAAATTTCAATGCCACGCGTATTCAGAAATGATCACTGAATCTTGTGTTGTCTCGTTGTATAAAGGGTGTCTTGGTATATTTAATTGGTCTCATCCATCAGTGTCCATTCATGCGCAGTTATTAATGAGTTCTAAGGACCGCTGCTCACTCGTCTCTGTCGCCATACAAGTGCCGCGGTACGTGTAACACCTGTACTTTGCCATATTTAGTTGTCATTCTGAATAATCTACATGTTTTTAAGGAACGATTTACGTATACAATTAATTAATTGCCTTAAAATATTAAATAATATGTAGTATTCATATTAATTTCTGTGCTCAGGTAAAACATAATTAAGCTTGTACGAGTTAGTGGTCAAATCTAGTTTTTACTTTAAAAATAGGCTTTCGGAGTCTGATGCATTACATATTCTCTCAGAAATACAAAACCCATGGTCACTATACAACTTAGGGTACCAGGCAGACGTTTTTCTTTTCACAAACAATTAAATGCATTGCCTGTGAAAAAGCAAGTGCGTAGCGAATCGCCACACTTCAAAGATCACGTGGAAAAAATGATATATAAATGCGGTTCTTATTGCAATCATATTTTCTAGTAATTAGCCCCGTGAATGAATTAATTCAATAATACAGATATGAATGGGGAAACTAATTGCATGTGCAACGAAAGGGAATTTGCACACTGACCGATAACGGCGTGTCAGCTGTTTGAACAACATTATTCGTGTCAACGCCGACATTGCCCCCATATCGTAAGCTCTGAACTGCTTTCGCTGCCCAGCATAATGTCAAGCAATGTGGCCACAGATTTACGAAAACAAGAAGCATTTTTTGGCATAAATTAAGTAACTTTATACTTCTGTCTATCAAAAAATATTGGTCATTGTTACGCAAATTTTAATAACCAAGTAAATTACAAAACAGTTATTTTTAATTTTTATTTTATTTATTTACTAATTTTAAAACTAATAACTCGCTGTCAGTATGAGCACGCCCTTTCGCCTAATGAATGCAAACAGTGATATTCTATTAGGAATTCACCTGACTCCACTTACAACGAATTGGAACAGCTGGAATACAAATTCGTATCGCGTTTCGATAAATCAAACGTATCCGTGATTGTGGTTCAGAGCAGGTACAACCTGAATTACAATTTAATTTTGTGAGTGTTTGTGGAATTTTGACAATTGAATAGGTATGTAACACATAGGTCCATTTGAAACAAAGGAGTTCTCTAAACTAAAAGCAGTTCGTGTCTTTATCCCTAGTGTTCCCCAGGCACGGTATGTTTACGCCATACTTATTTTTTTTTATTAATTTTAACAAACTTCAATATAGGAGGACGTTCTCACTCCAGTGTGTTTATTACCTCAGAAGTAAATCGTTTATGAATCTATTTGAAATAACCTATTTTATTTACAGATAATTATGTACTTTCAATTTTATTCCATAGATTCATCAAAATCTTTCCTGTGACTGTTCAGTGGTTCCTAGTTATAATTTTTTTTTTTTTTAATTTGCCTTTTCATACTTCTGGTGACTAGCACTGCATATATTTTGGATGATTTAGTTAATGTAATGATTAAATATTGCTGCTAATGTTACTTGTCGATTTGATGTAAGTAGCACTCGTTTGATATATCTACTTAGTATGTTATTGAAAAAGCCACAAAACTGTGCTTCCTTTCTGGTTTACGCCTATATAATCCAGCTTTGATTTTTATGCATAGCCATAGGCAGGGATCATAGAATTTCAATAATCATTTCGGCACGAGTATAAGGAAAGAAATGTATTTCCTCTCAGCCATTGTAGGTAACTTCTGAAAGCATTTTTTTCAGTACAATGTCTAATACAATTTGCGATGAAAACGTGTGATATAACATGAAAGCTTGTTACGAATTGAGGAAAAACCTTCAGGGCGACACTGGGGAGGAAACTTTCTTATACTTTGATCTGGTTCATTAATAGTGTATTAAGTTTTTTGCATCAAAACATTCGACACATAACACGAAAATAGTTCTAAAGTATTCTACATAAGGGGAAATGAATCATGGTCAAATCAACGCTTGTTAAGTTCAAGTGTAGATTAGATAAGATTTACTAAAGGTAAGAAAAGCCCAAATAAACAATGCCAAGGTACACTGATTGTTTAAAGTTACAAGTTCTCTAAAATCAATCAGTTTATCTCGTGGCGTTTTAATTAATCAAATGAAAAGGGAAAGAATTTTCAAATTTCCTTAAAAAGTTATCTTGAAAATTCTAGTCGGTATTTTAACATCAAAGGAGTCAAGGGAAGGCTTTTAAGTGAAATTGTTCGTATATAAGGGCTTTGTGCCCACGTGTTATGGAGCGAAAATCGAGTTAAAGATTACACAGATTATACCGTCTTCACAGCCTGGAGGCTAGGTGAAGGCCCCTTTGTACTTAGCTAACAAAGAAAATTGCTAGCAAAATCCTAATGGCAGCCACACACCTTCAAATAAAGAACAAGCCATGCTTGTCGCTATTTGAGGGTTTGTGGCCGCCATAAGACTGGATTAGGTACCGTTTTTCTAGGTACTAAAATGTAAATGTATACCGCTTTGAAACGAGTTATAAATGGTCTGGGAACGGTATTTAAACGAATGTGTCAATAGCTGATAACATAATTTACTAGATGTCTGCTATAAATTCATGTTGCTTTTAAAATTGTAAAAGCTTTTGCACACCGTCTGTGTGAACCACTTTGGTGATTACGCAGTGGTCAGCACCGTGTTTGTAGGTGTCGTATGGCAGTGTAAAAGCAGCCTTTAGCTAATCCATAAATGCTTTTTGTACCCCAGTCGCTTGGTAACTACATATAGCGTAGCACCATAATGTTGCAGTATATCGAGTAAGCTACTTATTTTATTTTGCTGAAAAAGTATCCGTCTCTATCACTAGTTTTCATCGAGTTCGCCAATTTGTGAACTTACGAGAAGGTACTCTCATTTTTATTACCCAATCAGACTGGTAAGATTTCGAGCCAAAGGAGTGTTTAATGAATTTGGACGAATTTATAGTCGATTCAATCACCTTCTTTGAATAGATTCTCCTGCAGCTGGTACAGTTTATTAATATACCTGATTTGGTTGACTTACAAAACTGCGGATCTCTGCAATAGCAATTTCAACTGTATCTGACCGACAAACGTTTCAAATTGGTACGGTCGTGATGTTCTCGCACGACGAGCCGATGTGAATGAGGGCTTACAGCCCCAGATGGCAGAACTGGTCTGATCAGTTTGAATAAGCCATTAGAGGAGTTTCCACAGCAATTACTGATGCCGCAAATGGTCACGGTCTAGTCTCTCGTATCTGTGCTCGTATAGAGCTATCTTAAAGCCCCTAATTCTCTTTTCTAGGCTCTGTGTTATTAATTGGAATCATATTTACTGAGTTATGACGTAGTTAGTAAATAACATTGTATATGACGAAACTTGTTGTTGCCGATCGAAGGTCATATTTTTACCTATTGCGTAGAGTTATTTTTGAACGAAACTAACCTAGGTACTCTTGTCTTGTTTATGGGTTAAATTTTTAGATGCGCATACCAGCGAGGTGATTGTCATCTTTTGATACTATGGTACACTCGTTCAAAGTTAGAAGTTCTCCAAAGTCTATCTTGTGGCGTGATTCTGATGATATCAAAAGATAGACTATCACGAGGCGGTTTGATGTTACTAGTCGGTCAGTGGACCTTACATTGGATGCGTTTTGTTTTATTAGTTCTAACAAGTTTGAAAGGTATGTATTTGTCTGCTTTTCCTGGATATTACAAAAAGTTATTTGATAACATGAAAATTCTCTTTGCTTTAATTTATACCTTAGTTTAGGACTCTATTGTAAATTCCTTGTTTAATATTAAGGGTTGATAGACAAGACGCAGTGTATGTGGTGGCGAAATTAGTTTTCTCAGTAACCGTAATCCTTTACCTTCTCTCGCCATTCATCCCACATTTACCTTCATTATCCTTTTTGGAAATCTTGTATAATCAGGATTACTACATTTACAATAGAATGAGCATGTTTTTTTTTTTTTTTTTTTTTTTTTTATACAATATAGGCAACCGTTTGACCACAATCTCACCTGATGTTAAGCAATGACGTGGTCGACGATGTAGCACGGTTACCTAGAAGATACCTATTCACTCTACTCTTGAAAACTTCCAAATTATAGTCATTCGGGAACACAGACGCCGGCAACGAGTTCCACTCTTTGGCTGTCCGCATAATAAATGTAGACGCAAAGCGTTTAGTGCGGATAGGTGGCATATCCACCATGAACGGGTGTCTCGTTTCCGTACGCCTAGTGGTCCGGTGATGGAAAGGGGAAGGGGGAACTAGCTCAAACAGTTCCATTGCACACTCCCCAAAATGTATCTTGTAAAATACCGACAGGCTAGCTACTTTCCGACGATGCTCGAGGCTCAGGAGCTTAGCCTCGACCAACGCATCGTTACCAATGAGCCTTTTGGCTCGTCTGTCTATGGTCTCCAAGGCCTCAAGCTGGTATTTAGCAGAGCCATCCCAAAGGTGAGAGCAGTACTCCATACACGATCGGACTTGCGCTTGGTAAAGAATCAGAAGCTGTCCCGGCGTGAAGTACTTTCTCACCTTTGACAATATGCCTAGCTTTTTCGCAGCTGTTTTAGCCTTGGACTCAATGAACGAGCCAAAGTTGAGCTTAGGGGTGAGCGTGAATCCTAAGAGCTCGAGGTGGTCGGAAATCGGTACAGACACATTCTGGAAAGTAGGAGTCAGCTGGAATGGACTCTTTTTTGCAGAGAATAGACACGCCTGGGTTTTCGAAGTATTGAACTTGACGAGATTGGCATCTCCCCAATCAGCAACTGCTTTGAGGGTCAAGTTCATTCGATCAACCATGGCCTCTCTGTGACACTGGATTTGAGATCCACTGGATCGTGCTTCGGGTATGTATCTCTCTACAACTGTGCTGTCATCTGCATACCCAATAATACCGGGCCTGAGCAGGTCATTAATGTGCAGCAAGAAAAGTGTTGCAGAAAGAACTGACCCCTGAGGAACCCCGGCATTGATTGCCATGTGATCAGACGAGCAGCCGTCAACGACTACTCGAAGTGATCGGTCCCTCAGGAAGTCTGATACCCAAGCACAGAAATCAGTGGATAAGCCAAATGATGGAAGCTTGCTTATCAGGCTGTCATGCCAAACCCTGTCGAATGCCTTCGAGATGTCGAGAGAGACTGCAAGAGCTTCTCCGTTCCTCTCGATGGCCTCACTCCATATGTGTGTGGCATACGCAAGAAGGTCCCCGGTGGACCGGAATGTTACTTAGTCGTAGGTTCATTCTTAAGACGCATTAGTGTTTGGCGCACACTGAAATGGTCTGAAATGGTCCCCGGTGGACCGGAATGTTACTTAGTCGTAGGTTCATTCTTAAGACGCATTAGTGTTTGGCGCACACTGAAATGGTCTAAGCACGATCGACCTCCGACACGTCGTGACTAGTCCAAATCTAGATAAAGCCTAAACCTGGCCTTAGTTCTGGTTTTCCTACAGACTGGCTCCAAGGCTCAGCTGGTAAAAGTAGTTTGGTATTTCTGAGTCATATATATGTCTGCAAATATACAGGAATTTTGTGAAAACTCACGGTTATGTAAAGTTATTACTTCTACAGGCCTTCATCAATAAAAAACGATTTTATCTCTAAGGAGGTTTAAAATATTTATGACAGGTTCAAAAAAGGTTCTACTCTGCTGAAAGATAGAGTCCTGGAATTGTTTTAAACTAAAAAAACACCACTATAAAATATAAAAAGGATATTTCTTTTGATAAGGCAGGTGAAATCGATTTAAGCGTACGTTGTGGCTCAGTCAACATAAAATTCATTATAGGTGAATCAGCCTAGCGTTCTCACGTCCAACAATTCCACAGGAACGACAAAAACACATATTCAATCGTCGTCTGAATACCAAGTACACTCGCACGCAAACCAATTCGTACGAATGGTATTTAATAAGCAAACCACGAGTGAAGGACGATGTGCGTTACGTCCTGGCAGTGCGATGTCCGTACGATTAGCTGGCGAACCTTCTTGGTATCAGGACACGCCTAGAAAACGGTCGAGATTTAGGATCAGGATACCCGGTAACTGTTGCATGGTAATCCCAAACCTGTTTCTATTGCAAATATTATTCTGAATTCAAAAACTTATGAACCGAATTGGATTTGATGCCATCACAGTCTTCTTGATCCGAGAATTCGTTAGATTACTGCACCTTCAATTCGTTGAAAACACCTCAAGAATGTGTTTTCAACTATAATAATATTTATCAGAACCTGTAAGTTTGGTCTTCTAACAGTTTTAATTTGAGGAGTACATGATACGCATGACAGAATGAAAATCATTGCATTCAAAAAACCGGTCAAACTAACAATTCCCAGTGATAAAAGAAACTGAAACTGTCTAGGTATATCCCCCATTCGAGACAAATCACGACTAGACAAGGCCTGCCATGGTCGTTGCCTCAAAAACCTCAATCCACGACTTTTCTCGTCACTCGGTGGTAATCACAGTTGACTCAAAAAATAAACACAATTCAAGGAATTCCTGTGGATTAAAAGTGCTCACTTTTAAACTAACCATTTCTGGCGACTGTGATATTTAAATACTTTAGAACAGTATAATATAGTGTTTTTTTTCTCTGGATCATTTTAAACGTAGGTATAGAGTAACGTAAAAAAAATAACAGACAAAGGAAATAAGGTGCCTACAAGGAAAACTTTAAATACCTTCGGCAACAATTGACTGATCCAAGGAAAATTGCGTA
Organism: Eulithis prunata; assembly: GCA_918843925.1. Classification (NCBI taxonomy): domain Eukaryota; kingdom Metazoa; phylum Arthropoda; class Insecta; order Lepidoptera; family Geometridae; genus Eulithis; species Eulithis prunata. Next base: position 10,134,402 of record OU974008.1, on the reverse strand, counting down.
AAGGAAGGAAAATTCAACAATGACAGACAACGGTTTCTAGGCCGCTGTTTCCTTTACTTGCTGCCATGGTCACATGGTGTCCACTAAATCGACCAATTAGTCAAGGCTCTCTGCAACAACCCACGTCGTTCACCTCTGGAGGCACGTGAGGGCTCTCACTAAACTGGTGATTGTATTTCACATAGTAATAGGTATATTTACCTAAATAAACAGTTCCACGAAGTTAGTCGCCGTCTAACGAATATCTTTGCACAAGTCATTTGCGCCTGAGCGACCGCGGTGGGCTCGCCGTAAAACCTTATTCTCTTCAAACCTTTTTGTACGAGAGTTCTTTTTTAAAGATGACGTTTTGTTTTTTATGTTCTTCTCTTTGTTGGCCATGGTCGCAAAAACTTCAATGTTTTTTTGTGGATTTTTTATTACGGTGTAGGCAGTAACATAAAGTGTTTTATTGAATGATGATTGCAGTGAACTCTCAACAGTCATAAACATCTCATTGTTATTGGCTTCTTTGTTATGTTTTCTTTTCTAATTAAAGCCATTCTCACATTTCAGGGAATCCAGTTTGGCCAGCACATCGCTACGTCAGTCTACGCAATATGGCCAACAGAAAAAAATCAGAACAAAGAAGATATAGTCTAGAACACAGAAATGAAGAGATGAAGACACGATGTAGATTGGCTAATTATCTTTGGTTATCTAGCTGTATGAGTATTGTAGACATCATAAAGCTAGGTTACCGGAGTTAAGTGCCATCTACGACAACGGTTGCAAACTGAAAACAGAAAACTCAAGACCTAGAAAATAAAAAAAACAATAATTTTTGCTAAAACTTAAGTAGGGTATTATAGTCATCGATTTCCTGTTCTATTCTAATAAGGAGCTTCTTCTTTATCCACCATTGATTGACACGGAAGAAGAAGTAGATGACTAAATAATAGAAAATTGATTAAAATTAGTCGATATTCTGAGGTGTCTTTCAATAAAAGTTCTGATTTTGTCCAGAAACAAAATTAGAATTTTACGAACGGGTAAGGTATTATCAACGTTCGGTTTTCAATCAAGTTAAATGAAACTTTGATTGGATCCGAGTAAAATCAACAACCAGAATTAAACCTTGCCATATTCCAATATTCTATTAAACTAGATATTCTCTCGCAAAAATTTATATGAGATTTTTTAAATGTTCAAAAATCTTTTGCCATAGTATTTGTATTTTTTAAATAAGTAAGTATAATAGTATTTTTTTTATTCATACTTTATTTGTAATAGTAATTTTATTAAGCATGATTCCTTTTTTTCACCGATATCTTTGTGAATCTTATACTTAACTATTAATAGTAAACTCACAAAATTATATCAGCGGAAAATTACGCGCAGAATTCGAGAGCGTAAATTATTTTAGTCTAAAAACGTAGTCTACGCGAATGAAATCATAAGCAAAAGTAAGTTGACTATGTAAATTGAATTTACGAGTTCAAATAGTTAGCAAACAACTATATTTTCTCATTAGCGGCAGTTTCGTTACAGCTCGTTGCAAAGTAGAAAATAAGCGGAATATTTTTTTATGAGAAATGTTTTGAAAGTTCCAATCCAATGTTTTCTATGCAAGATGAAATATTTTGTTTATTAGGTACATTTATTAGGTTAATTACTACCTCACATTATTATAACCTATTATTTAACCCCGACTCTCTAACCCTTATGTTTTTTTATGTTATAAGTATGTGTTTATTTACCTGTGTTTGTGCGTGCGTATGTTACTTGTATTTTCTTACATTTATTATTATTACGGATCACGGTTCTGAGTGTACAATATTATCCATAATACAAATACGAATGCGCATACATAGAGCACTGATTGCTCTCCAAATTCATCACGAATTCATTCAGGTGAGAGAACAGAGCCATAGATTACAGCGTAATTAGGAAGAGGAGGGGGTGATATAATATTGAATGAATATTAGTCGGTATCTACGTCATTACATTTAGATATATATTTATAATATTAGACACGTGATATGATATAAAATAAATAGTAGTGTAAGCTATGACATAGGTTCAGTTATAGCTACCTCTACACATTACACATGCAATGCAATTAGCAATCTAAGCCAAGCGGTGTCGCAGATCACAGCAGTGATATTTTACGAAGTATTATAGTTGTCACAAGGACTTAGTGACGATTCGGACAAAATATACGGACAAAATTGTCCCAATTGTCACTTTTGATTTTAATCATTTTTGTTGTGACGATTCGGACAACATCAAATTAAGGAAGCCATTGAGTACAGTCAGGTAAAAAAATGTTAAGCAAAATATGATATAGCTCAAGCGGGATTCGACTTTGAATATGGAAGCAAACAACAAAGCGAAAATCGACACTGCCTGAGAAGAAATCTATACCCTCCTTTTTGCTTCGCTACAGTCGGATAAAAAAGATGAAAGAAGAATCAAGTGTGTTACCTATTAAATGATGTTACTGTAAAAAAATATATTATTATATTATTTTAAAAATTTCGCTACAGTAGAAATGGATTATTTAACTCTTTAGTACAAAGAAAACGATTACCACTATTCTGTTTAACTTGTATGCAAACTGTCGTAAGTAAGAGTTCTTTGAAATATCCCTATGGTTTGAAATAAATAAATATAGTTATGTGTTATGCAATATTGTACTACCATTGAGCGTAGAACCTACTTAGTGCACATCTAACTTTCCAAATGATGTCAAATGTCCCGCTCAAGTACTAAGTTGTTTCTAGTGTAACACAATTTGGCGACCGACAACTGAAGTAGATGCTAGAGAGGTGAAACTTTTCAAGTATACCTAGTTATAACATTCTCACTCAGAAACTCCCCATGAGAACCTACGGGAACACTGTATAACTAACTAAAGTATGCACTAGAAACTATCCAGTTAGAACTTATTAAAGTAAGTTCTAACTTGTAGTTATACGCCATACGCTTTGCGTTGTAAAAAAAATTGTTTGATGTAAATAGGCCAAGCATAAAATATATCAAGCTCACTCAAAACTTTTGATAAAAATATCAAGTAGATAGAATGATACTAAAATAGGTAATCGATAAGTTTAAAGAGCAAATAATAATAGCGAGGTTACAACTGCCACCTAATAAGTAGGTTAAAAAATACTTATTAAAAATCATAAAACGACCCCCGAAAACCATCACTGATTCACAATAGGTACCTGTCAGCTATCGGAGATCCCACATGAACCTGCAGGATTCAAGTGACCTAAATGGCAAAACTAAAAGTGGTCAACTCCGTGAAAAGACTATTTTATTTTTTCAAATATCTAAATGGGATTTTATCCCATCCCTAGCTCAAGCGAATGCAGCATACAATGCCGAGATCGCTGTGGCACTTACCATGTAACGAGGTTTGCTAGCTAGAGAGGTGCTACACGGCTGGCCGAGCGACGATGTGGGCGAAAAAGTTGAGAAAAACATAAGAACGAAGAAAATCAAAAATTGTTTGTTGAAGAAATGTGTATTTCTAAGGTACATATTTGCATACACTGTCGAAAGTCTCTTGGCAAAAAATAGTGAATGTTATTGTCCCAAGAGATATCGAACAAACGCCGATGTACTCATAATTTTCCAAGTGCGCTAATTGTATGCTTTGAAATGATTAAATGAAAATCTCTCGCCTCTCGAGGCTCGCGGAACTTTCTGACTACGAGACACGTCATATTTGCCACATGACCTTTTGCAGTGGTAAGTACTTACCTACCGAGTGTCTTTATTATGTGATACGGTAGCAAACCCATTGCCACTACAAAGTATTACTATAACTAGCTTTTTAAGAGGTCGTATCGTGTCAAATTTCCTATTAAATACACTTCGAAAATAGAAAGCACTTCTGAGTAAAAATCACTTTGTAAAAATAATGGAGTCGATAGACGTTCCCCAAAAAGATTTCAATTCTAACCAAAAAATCAGCGAGTTAGAAAAGTTAGATTTATTGGGTAAATTCGCCGTTTTGTGGCAGCCATCCCTTTGTCCAATCGGGAAGATGGCAAATTGGGGACAATTGGATGTATCCTTCAGGGCTGAGAGAGACATTATTCCTTGGGTCAGTTGCGTGAAACTGGCGATCCACCTAGTTTATGGACGATTCGAAATGAACCTTCAGAACAGTCATTCTTACTCGTTGTTATGGAACGGCAATAAAAAAGAAGAAGAGGCGAATGAAACAAGGACCGATATTACGTGACTAAACCTAGACTTCTAGAATACCTACGCAGAACAGAATTTTAATATATAAGAATTTTAGATTATACAATATACATGTTTTTTGCAATCTAAAAACAAAAATAAAAGGATAGAACAGTTGAAAGACCTCGAGATTCATAACACTCGTACTAAGAAAAATAAAAGATAAGTTTATAAACTAAACCCACATATCTATCACTTATATTATTATGTAACCAAGATGTAACCTTTGTACGTAGACTAAAATCTATATTGTAAGGAATAAACGAAGTGCCAGGGTGCCAGCTGTGTATAACGCCTGGAGATTTTTAAGAGCAATCGTGAAAGATTTTGGGTGAAACAGGCATTTGAAAGCCATGGTCTATGTGACCAGCTGGCATCTACCACCCCTACTAAGATTTTTATAGTAGCACCTTTCAACATTGCTTAGCTTTCTTTATGAAAGCTTTCATTTGAATCAAAATATGCATACGAGATTTGTGTTTAACTAACTTTATGGTGCCTGACGATTAATAATAGCAAGCCGCTATAATTTTCAGCAAAATAACTAAATAACCTAGGCGCTATTATTGTTAGCCTTAGAATAGAAACAGTAGGTATGTAGGTAATCTGATTTTGTAACCATTAATATCAATATTTTTTTTAGTTTTCACTAATAACATAAAAGCTTTTGATAAAGCTTCTTTAGTAAATACTCCAATTTATTATTATTTTAATGGACAAGGACTTACGTTGTTATTCATCTGCGCATTCTGAATTACCCACCCCCATTTAATTTCATTGGAGTGATGAAAACAGCCAACAATTTCAATGAGCTCACCGTTTCAGGGTCGGTTCTAGGTGTTGTTCAGCAGAATCGCAAGCATAATGGCGCCGTTCTCGCTAAAATAGAGTTATATTTCTCGTGTATTTTTCATAAAAGCGAATCCATTAGATTATTTCTTCTTCTTTTAATTTTTTCTTCTTTCGAGTCTCGTGTTTTCGTGGTTAGGCCTTTGCCCTGCAGTGGGACACTACAGGCTCATAATAATAATAATAATAATCGTGTCTGACGTCTTGGATTCTTCAACTTCCAACTTCTTGGTGCATGCCTTTTGCAAATTGTGACGAGCTGACTAAGCCGCGGGTTTCCTCACGATGTTTTCCTTCACCGTGTTAATAAGAAACAACTGAACTAGGCCCAACCCTGTCGCCTGAAGCTTGTTAAGCCCCTTTCACGATAAAATGTAATTTACGTCGTAATGAAGTAATTTCCGACACCTCAGCGAAATCGGGGGATTATGAGCATTCGTTAATTTTGTTACTTGGAAATTAATATCCTATTCATGAAGCCATTAAAAAATCTTCGGGTTTTATGAACCAGCCTAGGTATGCCGTGATTTCTTTATCCTTCGAAGCCTGCAAATATAAACTCGCTGTATATACCAGAGCCCTCATACCAGCGCAGTATTATTTTATTACCTGCTCCACCCGAGTTTCATTTTAAAGAAACTTCTACTTCTACAAACGGAACATCCCAGTCAGTTTGTCATTCAAGCAAGTATAAAAATTACAGTACCCCTAGCCTGCCTCTGGTTATGTTTGACCACTAGTGCACATGAAGCTATGGAGGCTGGCCGGAGTGGGCGAAGAGGACACTTGAAAATTAAATAAATGATGATTAGACAAAGTTAGCGTATGAGGTGGCGGGACGAGCTGGACGCCTATGAGAGGGACTGGCGAAATAAAGCTCAAGAACGTGGAGACTGGCGGAAGTGGGGGAGAGGTCTTTGCCCAACAATGGGACAGTATGGGCTAATAGTAAATAGTAACAGACAAAGTTTAAAAAAAATGTATGACGGAAAACTCGGACATTTTTCATTTTCCATTTTTTTTTCTAACGAAGTAAAAACTTTATTCTAAACATAGTATTTAAATCAAAAACTATAATTAGAGTTACACATTTATGGAATTCTGAAAAAGTTACTTACTTCTGATGGTGACGAACGTACCTATGCTGAGACTACGTACAAAGTGTGCCTTTAATTATTTGGTACCTACTGGCGTCTTGCTTCACTATTGTTTGAAGTAGTAGATACAAGTGTAGGGGCCAATTTTCTTGTTATCTGTCAGAGAAATAAGGTATTAAAGAAATACAAGGTAATAAGGTAGAAAGGAATTACAAATTGTAAATTCAAAATTGAATATAATTTTGCTTCAGACAATGACTATCTCCAGCTCTCCGCCCGCATAAACCTTTGAAGGCGGGATTTCAACAGGTTCATCTGTCCTTTGATATCAGCAAAGTAAATACTGGCTCCGGAATCATAAGACTCGTATTCTGATAAAGAACTCAGACTTAAGTATAGATTAGAGTAGAGGTTCTCACACAAAACTATTGAAAATCAATGCTCGAGTATATACCGTTCAATGCTTGAGCAGTAAATACGAATACGTCAATACGTGCGGAGCTGCGGATTTGCCGTTGGTTGTCCTTCACTGTTTCACCCCTAACCTCGTTAGCACTCTATTATTTTAGAAGAAACTTTGAAACAGTCATGTGACTTTATTTACGTACTAGCCGTCGCACGCGGCATTGCTCGCGTTCTAGACCCTTTAGAGTGCGACTTTTCAAAATTCTTTTCTTAGTGCGCCCCTCACTATATAAGGAACCTACCCTCCAAATATCATACCTCTAGGACTAATAGTTTAGGCTGTGCGTTGATTCTCTGTCAGCTTCAAAAGAGTTGTATATATATTGATGATGATGATGATGATGATATGCACGACTGCGCGTGTTTATTTTTTTTTCTTCCATCTGAAGGCCCAGATTACAGTGGTTCAATATTCTGAGCTTACATGGTATTTAGAGCATCATCAGGGTTCCATGAACTAAATAAAGCCACCAGCGATATGATACTTGTCAGACACACCATAAATCAAAAATATCTTCATTATCTGACCTCTGGCTAAGCTTTTTCTTGAGTAACGACAAAAAATACGAAGCTTCATTCAATTTAGCTAAAGTTAGAATAAGCTAAGTTTTATTACGAAACCAAGATGGATTGTTTCAGTTGAAGAACCACAAACTAACCACTGACGAACTTAGAACTCACTTCGAAATGTTTAAATGAGTTTTGAATTGTTTGCAGGTGTAGGAAGGTTAGATATTTTAAGCTATTAATTAATCTCGGTTCCTAAGAATCTGTTCCTCCCGATTCTAAGTTACCTGTGTGTTCTATGGTAAAGTTCAATTTCCTTTGGCCGAAAATCTTTAGAAATACATTATTATTAAAATGGTTATCCTTTTTGCTACGCTCTGTTGTGCTACGGCGTAGCTCTATTGATAGGATCTCGTAGCGCGCGCTACGTATCTACATCTACATGCTACACAATCGTATAAGGTACTACACAATCACCCAAAAACTAAACTGTAAATAAGATATAGTGGTAAGTATAAAAAAATTGAGACAGAAAACTCCCTGAAAAAATAAACGGTTTTATGAACAAAATGATAAAAACACGCCAAAAAAGTTAGAAACACCTTCACCCTCTTGATTACGTAACTTGTAACATGTTTGTAATATGAAGGTCTCTCCTCTTGTCAAAAGTCGTGTTTTTGTTTGAAACACGACTTTTGACAGTGATACCAGTGCCTTGATCACGAATAAATGTGACAATCGTAAACGTATCATAACGATAGCGTATCCGAGATACACTGCGCGGTGATGCTACGACGACGTTTGGCAGTCGAGCTGGCGCATGGCGTTGACGCGCAACATGCTTCGAAAACGCTATAAGGTTTACGTAACGCTGCAACTGACAGTCTATTTACTGTTGTTGCAGACCTGTCGCAGCTTACGTAACCAGATTGTTTGTTGAAACTCCCTGTCCACATCTTAAAACGTTCTTCCACGCGGCTGGATATTTATATTCCTCTTTCCCAAGGTATAAAGCTAAATTGCGTATAGAAAGAGCTCTTTAAGCTAAACAAGATTGCACTCGGGTTCGTCTGTGGCTTTGAGGTGGATTTATCGTGCCCTGGTTCCTTTATTCAAGTTTAATATTGTCCTTACTATTCATTCAAAAATTGACGTTATTATTCAGCTCAATAATTGACAAAATATCTATCATTCACTTTACTATAAACTATGCAATTTAAGTTCCGACTTTATAGTCAAAATACATTTATTCTTTACTAGCCGTCGCCCGCGGCGTTGCTCGCGTTCTACTCTTTAGAGTATGACGTTTCAAAATTCCTTTCTTAGTGCACCCCTACACTACATAAGGATACTATCCTCCAAATTTCATACCTCTAGGTCTTATAGTTTAGGCTGTGCGTTGATTCTCTGTCAGCTTCAAAAGAGTTTTATATATATTGATGATGATGATGATGATGATGATGATGATATCATCAGCATCACCATTCCCTTGATGTTGGTTTATTGTCATAATCCCCACGAACTTCCCACCAGTGGGAATTATGATAATCTTCAAAATAACCATAGTTTTTTGAACGGCGTAAACGCACTTGTAAAATGACATGTATTATGTCTGTCAGTAGCGAATTTGTCCTGCACTGCAGTTTTATACTCTAGTTCTTTCAAGTGATCGACGTTAAAACTGTACTGTATGACAAAAAAAGCTCACGCCTTCATCTGAGCACAATTATGCCGTCCCCTTTTCAGAACGACAATGCCAAGTTTATTGTTTATATTATATCGTTGATATCATCCTTTGTAACTGGTTGTATTTAAAATCATAGAGCTAAAATGAGCTGCCATTAAACTAGCATTGGTTATCTTAAAAATACAACTCTGAGTGAGACGCGCCTAACAACGTGTTGGTCACGTGGCTAAAAGTTACCTTGTTTAAAAAAGCCCTAAGGTTTCTTTGTTATTTATCTCTTTGATGGTAAGAATTTCGTATTTATTAATTTAGAATTTTAGCGAAAGTTAAAAGTTTCAAATGTTTCTTCAATCGTGTTGATTACACATACACATGAGCCCATAACATCAATTCTTGGCTATTACTTTGTCAACCTGCAAAGAAATAATAGCAAAAACGTAAGCTCCGCCGCGACAGTTTGCACTGCCGTGACCAGGATTCGAACCTGGGTTACTACGGCCACAACGTAGGGTCCTAACCACTAGACGATCACGGCTACCGGAGCTGCGAGAGAGGCGACGAATTTTGTGCTTGTATCAGTGCTAAGCGTATGCGCATGAGTGGTTACAGACTTTGCGTAACAGATATTGAACCAGTGATAGTATAGATCATACTTTAACTGATTCAAAAAAAAATCTTTATTGCTTGCACTCACATTAAAGTTATACACAAGTTATAAATCTGATGGGTGACCGCTCGTTTAAGTATAGTATAAATAAACTTTGCCATCGCAAAGAAAAAGAGCTGTAATATGAAATTATTTTATTAATGCATAAATATTTTGTAATAATTGGTTTTGTAAATCTTTGACCTGAGAATCGATTTGTAAACCTCATGACTTCAGTAAATTATTTTGTTTCACATTACATGTAAGTCTCCCACCAACTTTCGAAGTTTATCGTACTGATAACATAATATTTACTACTGAGTACATGTAAATATGGTCACTAATGCCCATCAATGCGTACTACACGATTTAGTTTCCATGATGTTACATCATTTTTGAATCCCATAATTTTGTGACATCGCAATTCACCAATATTTTGATTAGTAACAGATATATTATTAACTAATCAAAATCTAAGCAGTCCTAGCACCTTAATACTGGTTGATATTCTTATAGCAGAGTATATGCAGTATACGTACAATAAGATATAGGTTCGAGTATATTTACCAGACAATATAACAGCTAATGCACTTTTACGAGGCTCGTTTTATGACCCACATGGGATCGTTGCTGGAGCACGCGTTATAACCTCGTGGACTTAAGCCTGGTAGCCCCATTTCTCCCACCTACTTTATGACTGCACGGCCAATACCCTTATTAGTACCTACCTTTCTAGATAGCACTCGATCACTTTTTGTTGTTATCTAGATTTTGCATTCTAGGCATCTTTTTTTGGAAGATTACGACCGTGTATGCAATGGTGCTAACCTCATCACAATTCTAGGTGTAGGTTGACTACAGCTGAACTGAACATGCCTCCTTGCATAGATTTTCAGGACACTGAATTTGTGAAACCTACACACCGAACCATGTTGTCTTTAATTAGTGAGAGACCATTCTAAGCCTAAGGATAAATAAATCACAGTATAAAACATTAAAAATGTAAACTCCGCCGCGACAGTTTGCACTGCCGTGACCAGGATTCGAACCTGGGTTACTACGGCCACAACGTAGGGTCCTAACCACTAGACGATCACGGCTATCGGAGCTGTGAGAAAGGCGACAGAAATATTCAACGGAATCGATAAAATTAGAGCACTTTCGAAACGGCTTGCGTAAGATTCGATGACAAATCGGCAGCGAGAGCAAAGCACGTATAATCTGCGTTACTGATTGGACACAGATAACTTTTAGCTGGTATGGTAGGTATATGAAACGTGCGTTCAAATGGTGAAGAAAATCATCGTAAGGAAACTCTTGAGCCCGACGCATAATGACTGTCTACTTGCTAAAACGTGACCGTAAACCATCACGTTGGCTTTTTAGTAAATTCTTCGTGGCTAGCAATTATGCTTTAACTAAAACAAACAATCTGAGATCCCTTTTTCTTAAGGCTTTGTATTTTTAAATATCAAAAGAAAATTGTTAAGTAAGCACTATGTTAAAAATCTGCCCTAATGATCATTAACTTTCCCCGTTTCGCGTTTCCTAAGAAACTCTTTTTAACACCCGAATTGAAATGTAAATTTTCCTTCAACCTGTTGAATGCCAAAACATTTTTTTCATTCGTTTCGTCGGAGCCTCGTTGGGAAAAGGTTATCGTTCTTTACGCGCAGATGACGCGGCGTACGTGACGTGTTTGGATTAGATAAAATATTTGGTATTCATTGAGGAACTTTGGAGGAGACCTTTGGGACAGTACTACTGGGCAAAGTTAAGTAATGGCCAGAACAAATGTACAGTCAAGCACATCAGAAGGTCTTGTTTGCTTGCTGTCAATTGCTAAAGTCCATTTACTAATAATTATGTAATGAAAGCAAAATTAAATGAATTGTCTACCTTTTTGATGGACCCTCTGAAACTCAGAAAATTATGTAACAGAGAAACCATCACAATAATTATTGTATCGAAACATCGTTACGTGGCCCATAACCAGTAATGTGGATATGGGTCAGGTGTGCACCGGCGTGAAGGATTGCGACCGCGAAGTTTGTTGCGTCAACTGGAAAATTGTCTCATCGTACCCTCGTACCTGATCAATTTGCAATGAAAATATCATGCTGTTTTCATAGAAATAAAGTATAACATACAATAATTTACTCGACGTTGTGTCGTATTGTTCACATTGGGTATTACCACACTGACCTATACGATACTGAGATATCAGTAGCTCAAATAAAGAGTGTCCGTGCCGACACGACGTAAAGTGTCTTGAACTGAACGAATGAGATTAGGGGTAGCTATATTCATTCTTCTTCTTCTTCTTCTTCAATTATGGCCTCTGTCCGTCATTTGAATTAAGATAATTTGATTGGTCTTTCAAAGCTGCGCTAACTAAAATGGCTGCTAAATATGTTGTCATGTCATTTCGTTGTTATGGAATTGACAAAGATAGAGCATTTGTTAAACACACGCTAATATGACATGCGTATAATAAGGGACTAGGTAGCAAGCTCGTATGAGTTAGTGGCCAACTCTGGTGACGGAGTTTTTAAGCCGCCTTAAGGCCTACGTCATGGCTTAACGACTACTAGAACCGGGACCAACAGTTTAACGTGCCCTCCGAAGCACGGAAGCGTTCAAATGTAAATGCCACTAACGGTAACCCATCCAAATAGTGACCACACCGAACGGTGCTTAACTTAGATAATCGGTGAAGATTGACTAAGCAAGCCTAGCCACGAGCGCTTCAATAAGAGACTACTAGCTCTATATACGAAGTGTAATCGAAGTATACAGTTCTTAAAAAATAAGACTTAGAGACGATTCGGACAAAATATACGGACAAAATTGTCCCAATTGTCACTTTTGATTTTAATCATTTTTGTTGTGACGATTCGGACAACATCAAATTAAGGAAGCCATTGAGTACAGTTAGGCTACGAATTTGCTTTACAGACAGGTATAAGGCTCTTAGATCAAACTTTAAAACGGTTCATTACTTTATCATGTCGACGAAAATATTTATCAAAAATGTCTTTGTCAACCCTGCCTCAGAACAGAGAAAACTTTATCGTAGATTTACAAAATTTGCCCAAAGCTAAAACAACACAGTACACGTAAATCGTGGATTTTCTGCTCAAAAATAACTTTTATGACTCTATCAGTAAAGTCGACATTGCTTTGAGAGGGTGAAATATAATTCGTAGTCTAGGTAGAGAGCATGTTTTTACAGGAACAGTGGCGTCGTATTGCGCAAAAATGTTCCGAGAGATATTTTTCTAATAGCTATATATATATTGCAAGCTTGTGGCAACTTCTAGTATTACAGAACTCTGTACGATTTCTATAAAATATGAACTAATGTAGGAACGGTGTTTGGATATAAAAAGAAAATCGACTGTATCGACGCTTGTTTTTTTTTGTTTTATACCTAAAACCTATATAACTACCTACCTACCTAATAAGCTACGGCAGCGCCATCAAGAGGCAAAATAACTTGTTTTATAATTAAGAAATCTGTATCTCATTTTAAAAGAACTTTTTATGTTTTTATGAGAATAAATGTCTTTAAACCTAAATGAATTTTACAAACATAAATCTGTTATTCATCTGTTATATTGTTATTCATCGTTATTTTTTACAAAAACTTTTAAATACGCTGCCACGGTAAATAGGTAAATAACATAAGTTTCATTAGTAGGTAAATAAAGTTAACAACCAAAGTAGCGACACAATGCTAGTTTAAAACATGCCTGTGCTAATGAAAACTAAAGCTATACCACAGATCATAAACGCTATACATATATTCTGAGTCCAAAACCCAATTAAAATGTCACAAATTATGATCCCAAAAACAGTAATTATGACAATATTTATGCTGAAGCTTTATGAATTATTTTGATTAAGTTTTTCATTAAAATTAAGTAGAAATCTCTTATTATTATTTTATCGATGAAATCCACAGCTCTTAAGAATAATGTCAAAAGCTTAATTTAATAGCAGATAGCCGAAAACAAATTATTACAACTCTAATGGGTTTTTCAAACCGTTGTTGTACCAAGTTTTGGGATGCCACCCACTCGCAATAGCTCAAGAATTTACCAACAAAGTATTTCGTTATTGAAATATTATCTCCTCTGTTATTTCCATGTAGGTACGATCGTCCCTGATCCCAAAAGCTTTGTATCCTTTCAGCAGTTTCAGCTTCAGTCGAGACGCGATCCTCGCGTCAGCAGCACGCCTTCCCTACGGCCTGAATGTCTGAAACATCCCGCGAAATCTATAATGTAAACAATATTTTTTTGGGAATCTTGGTAGAATAAACTATACGCAGCCTGTCTGGCCCAATCAAGGCAATACCGTCGTGGATTGTGTTTCTGGCCAGTGTCGAAAACTGAAGGAAAACTTTTCAAAATGTGACGTTCAAATTAAAAATAAACAAAAGAAAAAAATTGCTTGAAAGTTGTGAAAGATGAGGATAATATTTTGCGTTGGTGAATAAGATGGTACCGAAAAAGTGATTTTGGAGCAGATAAGGGTTGCGGCTAAATTAAGCCGGATTTAAATTTTCTCATCGGTAAGATTGATTTTTTAACTGAAAAATTTCGGAGAAAAATGAAAAAATGAAAATCAGAGCAATCTTGGAATATCAAGGCTCTAATAATCTAAGTGAGTTTATTGTTGGTTGTTATAAAGATAGTCAACGGTAAAGAGTGAGCTATGATTAAAAAAAAATATAAGATTTTAAATTATATTCTAAAAATTAATCATGATGATACTCATAAGTATACTGTATTAATATCAAAAACCACGTGGATCATTCAACAGCCGGTGAGAAATGAAACCATTATTATTACTTTTAGCTTGTGGTGCGAAACATTTGGTGCAAAATAGCGCTACACCATTCTTATTCCACTACTCTACAAATTGTTTACGGATACGGAATTCTTGACAGTTGATTCATGCTCTACATTTCACTATAATTTATATTTTACAAGGAAATGTAATTACATTCTACCATTAAGGCAATTGAAGTGCCAATAATGAACTTGCCTTGTTTGATTAGTTTTGTCGAGCCAATGATAAGATATTGTTTATCTCTATGACGCTATTGCTTTGAAATTAGTTATAGAAAATTAAACTTACCTAATAATATCTCTTTTTCCATTGTAAATACCTAGTGAAAATATGTTGATATTTTGACAAACAACATAAAATGTATGAAAAAATAGATAGGTATGACGTTACATTTCACTAGGAAGATAAAGTACATACTACAAATAAATAGGACATCCAAAGGAGTATGTAAGCTTCTCTAGTACGTAGTACATTCTAACTTATTTACTTTACCTGCCTTCTAGATTTTTTCTACTTTATATTAAGACTGATTTGATCACTCTGAAGAACCTTATAAAAAAATCTTTTTGTCGGACAAAAGTCCGCTTTTGTCCTCAAGCTGTCCGCTGTCAAAGTGGAAAGAGATGAAAAAACGAGTGACAGTAAACCGCTTGGATTCTGGCACGTCCTTAGTTCCCTTTTAGTTATTAGATTTTTATTTGACTTGAACTGGACGTTTGTTTAAGTACAGAAAAATCATATAAAACATTCATAAACAAAAGCTTTTAAAAAATAATCAGTTCTTAATTTGAATTGAAAAAACTCATACACTAAATGAAGATTGTTTTTAAAAACAAAACTGTTCTGAATTTGAATTGTTTGAAGTTTAATTACAAAGACACATTCGTTTACTTATACAGAAAAAAATACTCAATGATATAAATCAAACCAGTTTTAGATAGCTCTTAAAAAAATGAACTGGTGGGGTACTCTCGACCACAGTTCCAATCCGGATTCATAGATTTTGACAGAAGTCCTGTCATTTTCCAGTACAAAATGACGCAAAATCTGTCAAAATCCGGATCCAATTTGGAACGGCGGTGGTCGGGAGTAGCCCTACTGTTCGGAATATGAATTGTTTGAAAGTTTGAAGTTTAATTACAAAGAAAACCTTTTTGTAAAAGCCCAATATAGTTTAATCAGGAATTCAGGATCATAAGAGGTGCACGCAGCCTCCGCGTGCCCCCTTGGGCTTTACGTACAAGACTACAAAGGACCGCTTATAACGATGGTAATACTGCTGAGATCAAACTTTTTATCATTTGACAAAAAGATAAGTCGGTAATAATGAAACTTTTCTTTGGCAATAACGGCACATTTTCAATTCAGGCGTGCGTACTTGAAGGATATTTTGTTGAAAACAGGCGAATACTTGGCAACTGAAAATATACCCAAGAAGTTATAAAAAAATATTACGCATAAATTTCATTGGACGCCGACAACCGTCAAACAACTGATGTGTGCGGTCTAGTACTAAATTAGAGATATCTTTCCGATATCGTGTGGGTGTCGTGTCGTTGCCGTGTGAAAACACCCAGAAGCTCATCGCAGATGTCGTTTATTGTTCTCTCGTAACAGTCTGGAGAACGGCCCGAGTGTGAGTCAAGTGCTCGCGTTTGGCAGTCAATGTTACATTTATGTCTCGTAGGTATTTACTACTGTGAGGCCTGGTTCATAATAACTGTCATTTTATAGAGGAAGAAAATTGTGGACATAAAAAACTGTAAAAAGCCAAGAACTAAAATTACAGATATGGATAAACGAAATATATCTACCTATCTATAGATCTACCTACTAAATAAACGATTCTGATTCCGAAAATCGAGTTTATCTGTGTGTCTGTTTATCTGTTTGTTTGTTCGCGGATCAATTTCAACGAAACTTATACCATTCAGAAGCCCTTTTTCCGGATTAAAACATAGGCTTTATTTTATTGAAATCAAAGAAGTGGATTCTTAGACACAGCTTGAATTTTCTAAACCAAAATCAGCCATTTGCTACGAGGTTCATTGTATGCTGGTGACAGATATTTTGGTGGAAAGTTTTGCACGCGTACGAAGTCGCGGGTATCAGCTAGTTAGGTATAAAGCTTTTTTTAACATCACAACTCAACTACCTCACCTAAGGGTATAGTATTATATGATCTGTGCCTAAGGTATAGGTTAGGTATTTGTAGTGTAAGGCAAACTAATTCGGGTCTAAGTGAAAACCAGCCTAGTTCCACTATTGTAAGGAGTAAGTACAATGGAAATTGAGGGCAAGGGTGCCGCGCCAATATTTACTCAGGGCACGAATGCCGTTACTATCCATAAAATGATATGTTTGTTACACAATAACCTAAAGGGTGTGACAGACTGTAATCTAAAAATAAGTTAGTAGGTACTCTTTGAAGCCGAGAGGTTTTAGAATAGAATATATTTAGTTACAACACTACTAGGTACTAAAACTAATTAAATATATTAAAACTAGAAAGTACGTACTGCTTATTATACTAAAGGGTATGCCATACTCTATAATCTAAAAATAAGTTAGTGGGTACTCATTGCAGCCGAGAGATTTTAGAATATGATAATTTTCCATATCAGCTTGTTCCATTACTTTTATCATAAAAAAAAAAAAAATTGTGTACTACTAGGTACAGTATTACAGAAGCAACAACTTATTAAATACTTACATTAGCTAAACTAGAAAGTATGTACTACGTAATATACTAAATGAATGACTTGTGACTTGTGTGTCGTAAAACGCACCCTAACTGAACATAAGTTGGTTAACGGGTTTCGACTAAACTCATATATTCTAAGTTACTATTTCATGAAAAAGCTTTTGGTTAAATTGCCGACACTCCCATTTCGTTCAGTAACGTCATCAGATATGAAATGAGCAAGCTCGGGACAATATTTTCTCAGCGGAGTCTATGAATAATATAAAATCTATTAGTATACAAAATAGCCTATTTGGGTTCGATTTGAATTTCAGCAATAGCAATGAACATGAAAAGAAATATTGTCTTATTAAAAGTATTTAGAAGGGATTTTGTAAATGTTTTATGGAAATGATAATTATCTTATCTTACCTTATCTTATCTTAGGACGGCACCGATGAATTTTAAGCCATCTCCTAAGAAAAAAATAAAGAAATGACATTTATTTTGGACACACTATATATTCGTACTATCTATATACTATCTATATCGTAAATTGACTGCTATCGAGTATTTACAACATGGAAGCCATTTCATTACGTCAGAGGATGAATAAATAGTACAGTCATAAAATGAGAAGTTGACAAGTTCTTAACCCAAATTCAGAAAGATATTGACACGGAGTAAGGTTTCTGGAATATGATTTGTGAGCACACAATGTTTCCAAGGACCTTGCATGTGTTATGTTCACATTTTTCAAGATATTTTACCTTGTAATGCATAAATGTATTATATTCAGGTCATTACTCAAAAATTTGAATCCGTACAGTAATAATAAATAATATAATAAATATTCACGGACACTTAACACAATGCCTTCTAGTCCCAAACTAAGCAAAGCTTGTACGATGGAAACTAGATGGCTGATAGAATACATACATACATATTTTTTTGTAAATACTTACTTATGATACATAGAAACACCCAGACACAGAACAAACATCTATGTTTACAACACATAAATGTTTGTTCTCAGTGGGGATCGAACCCACGACCCACAGCACGGAAGGCAGAGCTACTACCGACTGAGCCATGACGCCTGTCATGGCATTACAAGTACAAGTAACATGTCACAGTAACATTACGAGTACAATAAATAAGCAACTGAAATAATTATGAGAAGTTGCTACCTATTTTATAGTCAGAAATCCCTAGCAAGTTCCTCCTTTGAAAGGGGTTCATCAGGGGATCAGGGGATTTCTGGAGTTTTTGTTTCATTCCCGATTTCAACTTTGTACATTTTTCACTTCTCAAACTGCGTTTGTGACGTCACGGGTCTAAAATACACAATTTAATATTCCAGCACCGTTATTACCCCCTCAGTTTATTTAGCAACTCAAATTGGGATTGTTTGGGTACCGCACGTTTGATAAATTACCGAAAGCTCTCTGCCGCCTTCGAGGTGACCTTTATTTCCATAATTTAACCCCAGATTTGGAAGGATCCAGTTAACCTTCGCCCCTTCATTTTAGATTGAGGCATTCAATTATAGATTTCATTGACAATAGCCGAGCTTCTGCAAAATAACAACTGTACAATTCTTTATTAAAAAAAAAATAGTCAAAGAGTCAACAGCACTAATTTTGAACCTAATTACCAACGTTACGGTAGAAAACTATTTTCAATCTCTTATTCAACGCTGTAGTGCTTAAGACGTGTCCCAGATTTTATAGAAGTGGTGACACAATAACACTTCAAACCTCTAGGCGACTCCTATTCAAACACTTTTATTAGTAAGTACATCATCTTCAACACAAAAAGATAACTTGCAACTTGTAGATCGACTAAAGTTTACGTATGTACGTATAAAATATTCAACTAGAATACAGAATTGGAGCAAACTGACATACTAGCGACTTTCATTTGTTTATTGCCCGCTGTATTTTCCATGTATTTTCCCTATATGTATATGACAGCTACAAACTAAGCTTTATTCAACTCAAAGCATTACCAACCAAAGAGATCAGACTAAATTCTAAAGTTAAATCGTCATGCTCGAAATTTTTACGTGACTGAAGCACTAGGACGTATAGCCGTACCGACAGAAGATAACATGCTTTGACATTTTACAAGAATACAAGAAAACATCTGAAATGTATGGAAATGATCACGCGACTTTTCTCGGAAATGTTATGCGCGCTAAAATCATTTATGATCTAGTACCTACAAGACAACATTAGTACTGTAAATAGGTGATTGATTCTTCAGAATCCGGAACGGAAGCGCTCAGATGAAAATGCCACAAGCACGGTGACCCCAATCCTTGGAAGTGTTTAGTCTCAATGCTTCCTGGACACATTAGTTGTGGCACAGAAAAGTAGGTTGCTCCATTTCATTTCCTAGGGCACTACTGTCCTAATTTATCAGAACATTCCACGAACATCATGTATCACAGCAGTATTTGTAGTTCAGAAGAAATAAAACGAGATTAATAAATAAATACTCATAAACTAAACTGGCAGTAATAAAAATCACTTATTGTAAATTTAGTTTATTTTACTAAAAACGAGTAAGAAGTTAGGTATAATACAGTTTTACACAAAATGAGATTTCTATTTGAAAGTAGGTAGAAATTACCACTGAAAAAAACATAAATAGCGTAAATATACCAAGATTTCTAGAACTTTGATGTTAACAAAACGGCTCCTAGGGAGTCACAGTCCCGCAGACTTCTCTGAATTATAAAAAGAATCCCAGATAATGAAAAAACTACAAAGTAGAATTGAAAATTAAAAGTTTTAACCACATTTTCCCTAGAGAAAACTACTTTAAAGAATATTAGCTACTTACCTAACTGGTAGTAAAGAACTTTGAAAAGTTTGTCACCCCTTCTATGCCAGAAAGGTTTTTTTAGTACTGCTAATCTCATGAAAGTCTTGAAAATACGAAATGTTCAATATCGTTGGTGAAGTTAAATGGTTTTTTTTTACGGTTGCGCCTGGTTATTTGCTCCCAACACCCTATATTAATGTATAAGTTATGTATATTCTGTGACACAAAGCTCAAATTCAAACCCGAACTTGCATGAAAATTTAATACTGCAATGTAAACGAGAGCACATTATTCAATATCTTTGCAATAAGACATTTATCGACCACTATGGAAGTAAATAAAACAGAATATAAATAAAGATTTTTATAGCACACTCAAAATAAATAATAATCAGGTCTTTGCATCTAATCTAATTACAGGCACATGAGACTTCAAGATCTTTACGTCTCAGAGTGATGGACGCAGTGCATTGCCTTACAGGGCACGTCCTCATTGGACTTGCTCTGTGAGGTAATGCATTGTTATAGGCAGAAGTTACCACTTAACATCAGCTGAGCTATCAGTTTGTTCCATTACTTCTATCATAAAAAAAATAATCTAGATGAACGTCATGAGCTACTTTATACCTAGGCTCATAACAACGGGATGCTGCAGTGCTTGGGACATATTTTAGATGGGGTAGACTTGTCCAACACCTAAAACTTCCTTTCAGCCCAGTCGTCCTTATCCACAGGAAAGAGAAGACAAATAGAAAAATAAATAATGCATCTAGGTACAAAATTAAAATAATATTTGCATCACACGTGTGTTTTTATTACTAACTACATCATCGGCCACCGCGCTCCAATCAATTTCAAGGACCAATATCTCGTGAGTGATATTACAGATAAAACCTTTGGAAAAATGTTTTGACACTAAAAAATGATAAGAGTGAGTTGAGTACTCCTATAGGACGAATAGCACTCATCGATTTCATCGCATGTTTCAGCAAGATATAGCATTTATAACTTAGAATAAAAGATCATTGGCTGGAACTGAAAATGGCTGTACTAAGCAGGGCTGTCTTCGTTCATGTAGGCTATGCGTATGTAGGTGTAGTTCGACCCTATATCGCTAGATCAATATAAAATAGCCGTTTGTCAGTCTAGCGCTGGGATAAAAACCAATTTCTAATATTCGATATCCAAAGAAAAATGAAAAAAATATGCTGAGATTTTCTTCAATATTTCTTTGAGAAAAATAAATAGTGGCGAGTAACCCCGTAATTTGATTTTAAATCGCATTTTCGTCTAGAGTTTTCTACTATTACTTTTAAAAAGCTAACGTTAAAAATAAAATAAAATAAGATAAGTCTAACCGCAATTTATATTAGAGAAGAGAAGCCAACACAACGTCAACATGAAATTGAAAATGGTTCTTAATACCACTACGAGAAATAATATATTTTTAAGATAATTTTATCTACAAAACTTTAATGAATTGAAATGTCTTGGAGCTATTTAAACAGCCAAAATATCTCTATGGCTGGAAATAAAATGGCTTTACATGTGTAACAATAAGTAGTCTTTCTAAAATGCAATTCATCTAAGTACAAAGCAAATAGGTATTGCAAAAGAACCAAGACGCCACGTCATAGAATCAATTCACATTTGATAGTAAAATTCACGGCGTCTTCGAGATTTCTAGAAGTTCATACTAATATTGAACAGAGAAAATAAAGTTATTCACCAATACCCTGTCACGATTCAGAACCCATTGCATTTCAATGCTGGAATGGTCGAGCCAAGAGGAAATAGCTCTAAGTGATAAAGTTATTCGTTTCTTACTCGTACCACAGATCATTAGAATAATACTATGACATAAGTATGTACCTAGTTGTACCCTAGCCAAAAGTAGTATCCTAGAAGAAAGCCAAGAGTGCTAGACATGAATGTGGACGGATGTAGAAGTAGAGGTAGGCCAAAGAAAAGATGGATGGACTGTGTGAAAGAAGAAATGAGTAAGAAAGGAGTGAACACCGAGATGACGGCTGATAGAGGAGAGTGGAAGACGAAGACATGTTGTACCGACCCCACTTAGCGTGGGACAAGGGTAGGAAGATGATGATAAGTTGGTGTTTCTATGTATTATAAGTATGTATTTACAAAAAAAAAATGTATGTATGTATTCTATCAGCCATCTAGTTTCCATCGTACAAGCTTTGCTTAGTTTGGGACTAGAAGGTGTTGTGTTAAGTGTCCGTGAATATTTATTTATTTATTTATATTTTATAAGTAGTTGTATCCTAGCATTCCAACTTTACTTGTAATAAACACTGGTAAGCTATTAACCTATAGCATTTGGCAGTATGTTACTCATAAAAGTAACAAACAAACTTGTATAACAAACGTGAAGCGTTAGACAAACTTATGAGTCTAAGATTACTAAGATAATCTGAGGTATTGGTATTACTAACCAATAACCAATCTAGCTACAATACTTATTTATAAATACCTACTGTGATACTAACACGTAACCTGCACACGATGTAAGTAGATACTAGAAAATTTACCTAATAATCTGTTTGTTACTTTAAATCAGTCTTTAGTTTAAACTGTTGATATTGTAGGTTAGGTAGGTACCTACACTATCCACCTATATAAAAGCTTGGGCTTAATAAACATTTTTATCTTCACAAATGGCTTTTTATTTCGACTGTACTGACATGCGTTGTGCCACAGAATAACACAACAGTACTACTTAAGGCACGAATCGGGAAGAAAATTTGAAATTAGCATAACAATAGAAGGTACGAATCAGCTATAACCCCCTGCACTTATATTTAGTCCACACCCTAGCACAGGACCGCGGTGGATGGCACAAACTTGGGGAGGCCTATGCCCAGCAGTGGGTAAGGTCGGGCTGTGGATGATGGTGATGATGACTGTGATACTTGGACGAATTAACTTCGTACAAGCTGTGATACTCTGTGATAGAATAATCACAGATTCTCCCAGTTCAAATGTCAAAACTTCTTATTTACAAGAGTTTCTGCAAATTATTGGAACACACACACAGACGTGGTAAATGAGCCATAAGCTGCCGTTGGGCCTTTGCATACTGGCCGATACCGATATCTACTATTAGGTATAGATACTATCTGTGGTTCGAACATTCCATCACCAATCCAGGTAATTGTCATGTTTCAAGCTTTGCTTATTTTAGGTCGCGTTATGTGAAATGTTCACGAATATTTATCATCATCATCAACCATCAATATATGTATATAAAACTCTTTTGAAGCTGACAGAGAACCAACGTACAGCCTAAACTATAAGTCCTAGAGGTATGACATTTGGAGGGTAGTATCCTTATATAGTGTAGGGGTGCACTAAGAAAGGAATTTTGAAACGTCACACTCTAAAGGGTAGAACGCGAGCAACGCCGCGGGCGACGGCTAGTTTACATATAATATCGTGTATAGTGTCGTGTCGGTAGCAGTGTGAAAACCACCGCTGAGTTAGCTCATCTATCATCCATTTCCTGGGACGAAGAAGAGAAATAACTCAACTTGTGAAAAGCTTTCAGCTGAATTAAAAGTATGAAACGAGTAACCAGACTAATTGAGATTATAAGTTTTACACCTCCACACTGTTTTGTTACTCAGCATCACTGCTTGGCTGCAGAAATAGGTTCGGTGGTAGTACTTGTCTAAGCTCTAAGTAAGCCCTATTCCTGCGAATGTACACACATTACCAAATTATTGATACTGTTATAGCTACGTATACATTTATATATCTATCTTCTATCTATCTATTACTATTATAAAACAGTAAAAAAGCCAAAAACTAAAATTAAAGATATGGAAAAACTTAACATGCAGATCTTATAAATAAAAGATTCTGATTCCAAAAATCGAGTTTGTCTGTTTATCTATTTGTTTAACTTCTACTAGACCGATTTCAATGAAACTTATACCATTCAGAAGTCCTTTTTCCGGATTGAAAGTTGAAACATAGGCTATATTTTATTGAAATCAAAGACGTGGATTCTTAGATATTTTGGTGGAAAGTTTCGCACGCGTACAAAGTCGCGGGTATCAGCTAGTAACTAGATATAAGTGCAGGTTAAGTGTTGTTTATATATGTATTTCCGAAATTTAATTTCCGCATCACTGAAAATATTTTTCAGCCCGATATATCAATATTTGATTGAAGCTAGCGAAAAATTCCACTTTATTCATCCAAGCTCGCTGTCGAGCTAGAAGTTAAATATTTGTCGTGGCTCCTATCAAAGACATATTTAATTCTAGGGGTATAATGCAATTCACTATTAAAGGGACGTAACTTCTTTATGGCAGACTCTAGTGACGCAGTTTTTAGGCCGCCTTAAGGCCTCCGTCGTGGCTTAGCAACTGCTAGAGCTAGGACCGATAGTGTCGTGCCCTCCGAAGCACGGAAGTGCTCAGATGTAAGTGCCACTAACGGTCACCCATCCAAATAGTGATCGCGAAGAACGTCGTTCGTTGAAGATTGACTAAGTAAACTGCGCCACGAGCACTTCACTATTGTATAAGTACACATAAAAAAAAATGTATCATAAGTATGTATTTACAAAAAATTAATGTATGTATTCTATCAGCAATTTAGTTCCTTTAGTACAAGCTTTGTTTAGTTTGGGACTAGAGAGCGTTGTGTGATATGTCCAAGAATATTTATTTATTTCAAAATTATATTGTTCTATAGTTTTATTCAAACGGCTATAAACGCCATAGTGTGTTTGAGTCAAGCATATCTAAACTTTACCACAAACTTTTTTTTATTATATGATAAAAGTTGATGGCTCACCTGATGTTAAGTAGTAACTTCTGCCTATAACAATGCATTACCTCACAGAGCAAGTCCAATAAGGACGTGCCTGCTGGGTTTTTACACCTTGTTAGCCACGAACCAAAGTTCAAACTCCGTAGTTTAGTGCGGTTTAAACTTTCGGGTTGCGGTTTCATAATGTTGCGGAAACGCGACCAAAGTTTTGCTTTCATTATATTTTTCATTGTTGTTTATTGTAAAAGTCTGCTGTGCTGTTATTTGATTATTAGCTACGTACAGTCCGCATTAAAAGTAGATCACGTTTTCAGGATTTCAAAGTTATAGTAATTATTTTTCATGTTAGTATTCCTTTTGCGATATACATGAAACAGTTTTGAAACTTTGGCTTATCATCAACATATGATGTTGACTGTACACGTACGTCGTACAGTCAAGTTTATATGTAACTACTAACATTTTCCTGTACCTACCTATATCTATTAAACTGTACCCACGCGTTCCATCTAAAAGGCTTAGTTTTATTTTTTTATTCATCCCTATAAATGTGAAAGTGAATTTCAAAAAGATAAAGTGCAAAGAAATGTTTTCTAACAATAAGCCAATAAAAAATAAAATATAGAAAATGGAGGCGTAAATCCTCAGCACTTCTAAACATCTGGAACTTATAAAGACAGCGCACACTGCGCTTGATATGAAAGCAGCTTCACTCAGTAAACTTTGTAAGAAATACCTAAGTGTTTCATAAACCCATTCACTGCACGTTCTTCATTAGGTCGGTTTACACACGACGGTTTTCACTGCACGACTCAAGACGCACGGGAATCAACATAACATTTTACTAGAAATTGTACGTTGTAGATGTACTAACCAACGTACAACGATAATTGTACGTTAGTTATACATCTGACAGGCGTCATGGCTCAGTCGGTAGTAGCTCTGCCTTCCGTGCTGTGGGTCGTGGCTTCGATCCCCACCGAGAACAAACATTTGTGTGTTGTAAACATAGATGTTTGTTCTGTGTCGGGTGTTTCTATGTATTATAAGTATGTATTTACAAAAAAAATGTATGTATGTATTCTATCAGCCATCTAGTTTCCATCGTACAAGCTTTGCTTAGTTTGGGACTAGAAGGCGTTGTGTTAAGTGTCCGTAAATATTATTTATTTATTTTATTTAACTACAACGTATGCTAACAGACAGATTGTACCGTGTACACTGACGAGAAAAAAAAGCATTGACTTGCCACTGTTTACTTAGTACATAACAGCAGGATTTAGAAATCGATTTATTGTGATAGTGACGGAAAACGGCTCCTGTAATCCTGACCTAGAAGAACCAAAACAAGGCTAACAAACAGTGGCATCCCATGATTTATCTAGTTACTCTGAGCTGAAGCTCACCATACTTCACTCGGTAAGTGCCGTTGAGTGCGCAGTGCGTCTGCTCTAAGCGCACAATATACTTACTTACAGTATTCGAGGAGAGAGATTATCTAGGTGCTAGATAGGCGCAGATTCTTAGATTATAGTAGAGACTCCGACGAAATTTAAAAAAATAAATAAAGCCAGTGTTTTGTTTTTTCTTTCTGTCTGCCCGGATGTCTCACTTTTTTAGCTGCGTTCCCATGTATTTTCTAAACTTTGTTTTTTTTTGTAAGATTTATCAAAATCTTTTCAGCCGTTCCTCATTGATTAAGTTGAGGTATTTTTTTATATTACAAGGATTGAATAAGAATTCGTAGTAATATTGAGGGCAGTTCTCGCTATCGTGTTTTTGGCAGCTGTAATGGGTTTGATCTGGATTCTAAAGAGTCTAAAAAAGGTTTGTAGTTAAAAATCTCGCAAAAGCTTGCTTCTATAAGTTTTTTTATTAATAATTTATTTGATTTCAATTTCATAGCTTCTCATCATTCACACTGCTTTTATGTATTTTACACTAGTGTGAAAAGTGTGAAGGTTTTCCATGCCGGATTCAATTTGATCCATCCAAGAGTCATCCAATGGCTAATGAAATCGTAGTGGATTGTAAGTAACGTAAACTTTTGAGGTTATTTCTTGGAACTCGAACTAGGGTTTTCTACTACAAGATTTTTTGTATTTACTCGTACACCTCAGTAGGTACCTACATGTTATTTTACTAAAATTTGTACTAATATTCTGTGCTAAAATCAGGATATTTTCTCAGTGTTTATTCAACTGTTATTAGTTAAAGCGAGGTAAGTAACTGTACCTATCTCGGTTGAAGCTGCTTATTAAATTCAGACGCTGTTGATTATTAACTCGAGAGTAATATCTCGAAATGTTCATCAACTCTCTTTGTCTGGCTCGTTCGTGCCGTGATTATAAGATAGCATCACACTCGTATAATATTATTTTTATGATAACGGTTTTCGTCGCGTCGACGTCCGCTGAAACTTTTTGTCAATATTTTCATAGTACTTAGGTACGTTACATAATACATTTCGAATTTCCATGTAAAAATTGCGACTGGATTATTGCTTCGTCGGAAAGCAACCAACCAAAACTCAAAGCTTTTGTACTGCAGTAAATATTTATCGATCTATCGATACGATACGAACAATACCTAACAAGTGACTATCGTTTAAATTTAGTTGAAAAAATAAGCGGCATAGGAAATAATAATATTATGGACGGTAACAACTCCTCACTCGCACATTTTAACATTTCTGAAAAGATATAAAATCAAATCACTGAAACAGTGTTTGAAAAACCGCAATAAGAATGTTGTTTGCAATAATATTGAACAAGGTTCAGCATAAATATAATTTTAGCCAAACAAGTTTTCCGACAAATTTTTTTAAAAATCTTATTTCTACATAGTTAACTTAGTTTGACGCTGCATCGAAAGCTTTGGACTACGACACCGAACCAACCTGACCATTACTTCTTACTGATTAGCATAAAAAAAATAAAAGTTTCTTGCTTACGTAAATTATTACTCTTAAATGAAAAAGTTTGCGTATTCTGGAGGAACACCGTAATGAGAGACGGAAAAGTCACTCAGCTATGTAACCAGCAATAAGTGTACCCTTACTATGAACTTTAGCGACTTTAACAGCCGAGGTCAAAGAAAAACTAATTAAAAAATATATTTACTTGAACGACGCTACTTGGCACAATATTGTGGACCTTAGGAGACAGTAGGCCTAATGAACTTAAGTCTTTAGTAAGTCTTAGGTCGAATGCTATTTACAGTGGGGAATAGTGGTTACAACTGGGAATGACCCATTAGCCGTTAAGGGTTTATGTACTCGGAAGTAGATTAACCTTGGTTGAGCCTCGAGCTTGTCAGTTGCGGTTTGTTGAACTTAGGTAGGTGTAGGCACAGATCATATAATACTATACGGTATACCTACATTTATACTAACCGCTTTATTCATATTTAACTGTCATCTTGGAGCGGTTTTCAAAAATTCTCTATCATTATCACTTGCATGACAATGAAAAAAGATGACAACAGATTTAGCTGTTATTTTAGTTAGCTCTGCTTTAGAAGACCAATATGAATATACCCCTAAGTATTTTGGTTATTAAGTCTACCTACTACATACGTACTAGACGTTTAGATCAAGACAAGGGAGATTTTTTAGCCTGGCAAGTCGCGATTCTATGTTCTGTGGTTTTAATATACGTTTGACAGATTCAATGTTGTTCGATGTTCAAAATTGACAGCTAAGCAATACTAAATAGCTTACATTCGCCGGCACCAGACTGATTGCATGTGTAAAGCATGCGCTGAGTAAGAACTTAGCCGTATTTTCCATTACTAGTAATTATCACTGTCAAAATCATCATCATCATCATTAATAATTAATTAATATATATAAAACTCTTTTGAAGCTGACAGAGAATCAACGCACAGCCTAAACTATAAGTCTTAGAGGTATGAAATTTGGAGGGTAGTATCCTTATACGGTATAGGGGTGCACTAAGAAAGGAATTTTGAAACGTCACACTCTAAAGGGTAGAACGCGAGCAACGCCGCGGGCGACGGCTAGTTATTTTATATTGGTGCGTTTTACGCAGGTTATAAAAATAACCAATTAAATTAAGGCAGTTTAACATTATTACGGCTTAACAACGTCGTAAAATAATCGTGGCTGAAATATTCAGAATCCGAATGATTTAAATTGAAGAAAGAATTCTCTAGTACACCTACTTAGGGAAAGATACGCTGGAATTATTTATCAAGGACTTGAATTGAAGTGAAATTCAAAGATTTTTAAGAAGAGTATCACCATTATAACCGTGAAAATGCCCATCTTTGGTGTTTCTATTCAGAGAAACAAACTTTTTGTAAATTTTGCCTTATTGTAATGTTGGAATATAAGTATTAGATAGTTCATAGGGGCCTCATTTTTCGGAATTATTTTACCTAAAAAAATTTTTCCTTGTAAATTTATAAGAAAAATGTAAATTTGGGTATAAGCTATACAATACAGCAATACATTTTGACTCTCACATCTATAGCAATAGAAAATAATATATTTATACATAATAAAACAATCGGTACAATCGCGTGGATATACTGTATGTACAAAACACCATCTCACAGAACCTAGTCTCTCCCACTGCTCTTGCCTATTATCAGTGTACATAAAACATACACATGGCAGTCATACATTGTGACAATGCAGTGATCAAAACGTATGAATGCCAAGTCGGTCGTCTTCATAACAAATGGAATGTTCATCATATGGCGCAGAAAGATAGTAAAATACGAGACAAACTGGCATTTTATCCTGTTTTATGTGATGTGGCTGGCTTTTTCATAATACGTGCTTACCTATGGCAACTTGGCTAAGCTGGATATCATAAGGAAATATAAAGTAAATCTCGTTTTTATTATTTTTCGCTTTTATATTCAATTTTATGAAACACACACCACAATAGAATACAAAATGTATTTATATTAAACCTTTTCAGATTCAATAATATGTAAAACTGTTTCTTAGTCTTCAGTTAGTCATTACGACATCTGAGCCCGTAGTCTGTGCATTTGTTTTGACTTTCGACTCGAGTATAGCACACGCAAACGCATTCGCAAATCGAATCATTTTGTTGGGAATTACACAATTCCGAAATCTCCCGCTAGAGGCGCTTATCCGGTTTTCATACAAAATTTCTCGCTTTGCGAATGCGTTTGCGTGTGCTATACTCGAATCGAAAGTAAAACAAATGCACAGACTACAGGCTCTGACGACAAGGAATAATGTATTGAATCCTTTTTTCGTACAAATAAAAAGTAAGAAATATAATGGTTGTACGTATCTGACTCTGATGATTTTTCTTTGCGTTGAAAAAATAAACAACTTTCCTGAAAACTGAAAAGTTAAATAAGTAGAAACTGAAAAGTTCAATAAGTAGAATATTTAATAAAACACAAGGAGAATCTTAAATTAATTAAAAGACTTAGCAAACATTTGAAAGTTTTGTTTGTATTTGCTGTTACAAATAAAACAAAACAAGATAAAATAAAATGGAATTTAAATTCATTTTTGGAAAATGGAATAGTAAGTAAGAAAAGTATAGTAAAACGCTGTTGTTGGTGGGTTTCGGCTTTTGAATTTTGCTAAGAGCACAACCCTACTTGAATACCGGCACGTGTCAATACACTTTATTTTAGTCGCTTGTTTATTGCCAAATATCCTCGCAAACAGTTTTGAACGTGATTGTATTACAGAAGTAACTTTTCAGGTTGCTTTTGCTTGAATTTTAAAATAAATAAAAACATAACTATAGTGTACCTACGTAATAAATATGAAGAACTAATGTTTTAGTTTATCCTATCAGTCTCTACTATATTAATTCTACCTAAATAAGCACAAACAAAATCTGCCCTTTACAACCAACATACACGACTAAAGTAGGCATGTACCTATTGTAATTTTTTTGGTACAGCAGATTTTTCGCTTACACTATTTGTTTCGTGGGAAAAGTTGTTCATAATGATGGTAACATTCCCCCAAAATTTACAGGAATGGTAGAGTGATCCTGTACCCATATGTTTTGAGCCCATCTAGACCTACCTACGTATATCGTTGATTATTTATAACTAAATCAATTCAAAATAGATCAATCGCTTCACCGTATATTTTAGGTAAGTACCTACACCGCATCAAAATGTATTTACAATGTTACACTGATACAAACCAGTTGCTGTTATTATTGGCACGTAGATATGAAACAGTTCGAAGGCTGATTTATTAATCTAAAATATAACAAACTAGCCGTCTCCCGCGGCGTTGCTCGCGTTAGAGTGTGGCTTTTCAAAATTCCTTTCTTAGTGCACCCCTACACTATATAAGGATACTACCCTCCAAATTTCATACCTCTAGGACTTATAGTTTAGGCTGTGCGTTGATTCTCTGTCAGCTTCATAAGAGTTTTATATATATTGATGATAACAAATTCGTTTGAAAATAATAATACGATTTTCAATAAAAGAGTGAATAGGTGGATCATAGCCAAGCGTGCTCCACCTTAGGTTGCAGCTACAAAAAAAAAAAGTAGCCCCCGCTCTACCAACCAAACCCAAGTTCCTACCTAAGAAGTCTACAGTGGCTTATTAGATAACAAGCCTGTCACTTACTCGTAGTTATAAAAAAAATGTCCTTGGATACCTCATTCAAAGTGATAACACTTGGCACAATTTCGGAACGCCTTGAACACAAGGTGTAAAATTTGAAACACCTTTATGCCTCTCGTTCTATAAAGGTTCGATGAGACTCTTTAAGAGTATCATCGACATTTTCCATCAAGATTTGGATGTTAAGACGCGTCGCGGCGGCGGCGGTCGGATCCACACTTCCGCTTTACTTCTTCTACTCTAACCTTGTACTTCGTCTTATCCGTGATTTTCAGGCACATACTTCAAACGAAGTACGCTTGGTAATGCGGGGTTTTTTCAGCGTAGGTACCTAATTGAGTTTTGATTCGTTAATGTTTAAAAGAAAACACTTTTTTGCACAAAATATTTGATGTAGTTGGTTTGCTCCAACCACCGATCATATAATACTATGCTAGTACTTAGCGGAGGTTAACGTCCACTAGCGTGCTATCTGTTGCTTGTCAAACCTTTCCAGTAGGTACCTAATGAAAGATATGCATTGCATATTGTGTTTAACCGGCCTACTCCCTACTACTCTCTAAGCTAATTAAATAAAAGCTCATATTATATAGAATGCGTTAATCAGGCATAGATTTCTTACATTTTGATACAAAACTGTCAAAGAATCTATGCTTTTTGGTGTTTGGTTGTGATGTACACTTTTCGATAGGTGTAAGCATTTTGAACTTTGAAATTACATAATGTAGAAAATATTCAAACGAATTTACATATTCCACTCACAAAGTATGTCTGGTTCACTATGAACGCCCAATGAAAAGAAAATATTCAAATAATATGAATAAAAGATTACATAAAATAACTTAGGAGCTCAGTTGAGACATTTTCTCAATATTTCTCTATGTTTAATTTTACTCTTAGTGGAGCTAGGTCGAGGAAATTTTTTTCATTGTTCTCTAGTAGTTCTTTTGTTTCAGCTCTAGAGCTTGTAGGACAATGGTAGAGGGGTAGAGGCAACACTTGATTCACGGCTTTTGTCATATTTATAAATTATGATCCAATTTTAAATAATCCGTAGAGAAAACAAAAGCAGCATTTATTTATATTGATTGCAATTAGTTTTTCAATTCCGCTGACTTTACAATACAGTCAGTTACGTGTTTGTTTTGCAAAATTGCTTAATTACTGTATCCGAGCCGTAACTCACGGTTTTGCTACAGAATGATCCTAGTTTTTTTCCGTTTACACAGGGAATTACATATTGTACCGCGTTCACACTATGCCCATGCCGCTGCCGGCATTATTGCAGCGGACTTATTGCCACAGCAACATCGCTTTTATTCTCATTAGGGAGCAAGGGCCAGGAGACGGGACAAGGCATGTTCGTGTTCACACTACGCTCGTGCCCACTTTCCTGCCCAAATCCCTGCCGACTGCGGCATAGTGTGAACGCAACATTATGCTTTAAGCTAGGGTAGCAATCATGTAGAGCTATTTTAAGCCTTAAGAAACATTAAATAAATTTTTTACTTTACTAAGATGTATAAAGCCCGAATGTTTAAAGAAAAAAGTGAATTTCATCTCATTGAGTTACCATTTATCGTATAACGTATTTCATAAATATTTTCTCTATATTATGTTTCGGATGTTAAGGCTGGGCGACTCCTTTAGCATGTAAATGAAGATGGCGGGTAAGGCTAAACATGTTGTCTCAGCCCACGACCGGGTCGAGCGTACCTCTTTACCTTGGGCTCTGGATCTTTGTAATGCTAAACTCTGTACGATGTTCAAGTAATTCCACTTATTATAACCCTAGGCCTAACAATTTTGGACTGACAAGTTTGTTAGTAGAATCAACCCCCTGATAGTATAAGACAGTATGTAGGAATATCTATTCTGTGGTACTTATAATAAAAAAAATATAAAAATAAATAAATATCCTTGGACATTTCACATAGCGCCCCCTAGTCCCAAACTAAGCAGAGCTTGTACTATGGTAACTAGATTGCTGATAGAATCCTTATTGTCAATACATATATACTTAGAACAAACATCTATATGTTTGTCATACACAAAAGTTTGTTCATACTTAGTGGGCATCAAACCCACGACCCACAGCTCGGAAAGCAAAACTTATACACGATGAGCTGTGACGCCTGTAATAAAAAATAAGATTTTCTATTATTTTTTCCAGGAAAACCTCGTAGGCGTTATAATGAATGATGGATATGTTCAAATACGTTGAGTATCATTATCTTGAAATGTTCAATACATCTCTTCCCTTCACAAAGTTAGCTCTAATGTTCGAATGGATGAGTTATTCCGAAATGGATACTTTTATGATAACATTGACCCTGGTGAGAAAGATCGATCATTCCTCGATGATCCCTGAATATTGAAATAATTTTCAATTTCAATATTCAGGGATCATCAATTTTCAATAGCAATAATCAAGTAAAATTAAGGGATTTCATCGAAATTCACTCAAGCGTACCAGCATCACGTTGCACCGGCGCAAAACATGCCAACAAAGTACTTTCACTTTTGTACACAACTGTAATTTCAGGCGTTGAGCCAGCGCTCCGGTAGCCGTGATCGTCTAGTGGTTAGGACCCTACGTTGTGGCCGTAGTAACCCAGGTTCGAATCCTGGTCACGGCAGTGCAAACTGTCGCGGCGGAGCATTTATTTTTAATATATGTATTTTCGTGTTCATCATGCTTGGAGGTTTGCCAAAATATTTACTGCCCAACGTACTCTATATGAATAATGTACTGATAGTTGAACACTAAAGATCATAAATATTAATATTATCTAAAAGCTTGTCGTAATAAATTAAATAAACTGACTGTACTTTTCATTTTGTGGAATTATTTCGAATATATATTTATCAAACTGTAAATTAAATTATTGTGCTATAATTCAGTTTATAAAACTTTGAATACAAAGCCGTCCAAATGAACTCCCATGCCATAGGTAATGTAAATACTACGTACATAAATTAACTGTATGGCAATAGCTCGGACAACATAATGTAACATAACATGCGTCGTCTAAACAATATAGCAACCGTACCTACCTTTACCTCACCAATAAATAAAGATATAAACAAAACCGCATTATCCACATTGCACATTTCATTTGTTAATTATGGGGAAGGGAATGCTGAAGTAAATTAAATAAAATAATTTTACTTTCAAAAACAACTCTATTTTTCTCCTCTGTCACATGACTCTATCAAACTAAAACTTTTACACCACCATCCGTAACTCCCTACTGAAGGAGGTTTGCATCGTCTACATTCTCAGACTTTCCGTGGAATTTGCTATTATGAAGAACAATAAATATATGGCAATTAAAAGTAGGTATAATTATGTGTGTTACATGCCTTTTAATAAATGTTGGTAATGTTGTGGTACGACATCAGCTGAGCCCCAAAAACTTCACACATGAAAGTAAAACTTTCCCTCAAATAATCCATCATTCAGGTTCGTGGCTGTTTTTGCTGAAGGAAAATTGCTTTTTTAGCGGTGACGAGACGGAAAACTTGGACTTATTCAAGAGTAATAAATGCGACGCCGTCCATTTTATCATTGGCCTCTTAAATAGATTTTCTTTCATTTATTAGGCAGCTAGATTATTATGTAAGTAAATTTGGTACATCTCATTGATCCCAACCAAGGAATAAGCTTTTTGTCTCTTCATATGTTTTGGTCGCGACATAGGTTTTATGACAGTTCAAAAACATCCATGATTCTCGGAACTGACACGTGAAAAAGAGTCGAGAGTTTGATTGAGCTAGCTAAATCTCGTAAGAATGATAGCTCAATATACATAAAACAATTATAAAAATGCCTTTTTCAACACACTTGCTCATAAAGTGGCTCTATGGTCACCGCAATTAGGCACATAATGACACCCATAATCAAACTGTGACTTTTTCATTGCTATAACTCACAAGTGAGTTATAGATTTTTTTTTAAATTTTATTGGTCGAGTATCTTTGTTACTAAAAAAGTTTTTATTCAAAAAAAAGATCGTGTTCAATAGAACAAATAAATGAATGTTCCTATTTCATGCAACTTCTTATTTAAATAGATAATTTTAACTCGTACGTGTTTAATAAATAAAACTTTCACTCAAATATAACTTTTGTTTTCTCTGTAACAAAAGAAAACTTTAAATTCCCCATTTTTTACGTGGCAGAATAGGCGCAAACCCTAAGCGCGGAAAATAAATAAAAAAAAAAACCTCATCCCTTTAGTCTGTGGCCGATCGCAATGCGCGCGCATAGGAAAACTGATTAATTGTTCCCGCCATAGCGAAACATTTTTCACAACGCGTTTTCACTGTTGAAATTATAGTTATTTTATTCACAAGTGTGTTGAAAAACGTCGTATGATACACGTGTGTATTGATGATTACCGTTCTCGGCTTTCTTAAGACCCTCGCCTACGGCTCGGGTCTCAATGGCACCTCGGCGGTAATCACCAATGATACACACTAGTACCATAATGTACTATTATTTCTTTCTAAAAAATTTAGTAAGTGGTGCTTAAAAAATAAAGGTTATATGAAAAAAAATATATATTATCTTGTTAAAAGTATTTAGTTATTTAGTTTTAGGTACCTTAGTTATTATTTAATATTAGTTTGGGTTTTATTCTTTATTTGCAAGAACCCTTTCGCAGGTGAAGGCCTCCTCCAAAGACTGCCACTTTAAAAGAACTACTAACACCTAAAATGTGTCTATAAGGAGAAATTTCGCAGTAAAATTTCCAGGAGTTTTGTATTTTAATGCTAAAGATAATCATCCCACATCATTAGCAACTTCCCGAATATTATAAAGCGTTGCATGAACGTGGAGAGGTTACAAACGAAGGGAATTGCGCGACTCACAACAACCCACGTACTCGTATGTTCAACTCATAACGAAGTTAGGTGGAAATTCTGAAACGTGTGGCTATGGACAAACTCGGTGCATAGAAGTAGGTGGAGTATGGGTAGGACGAGTGACGTACTGTTATACGGGAGAAGCACTTTCTCTTTTTAAAAAAAACTAAAATTACACTACTAAAAGTTTATTTGAATTTAGAAACGAAATAGTAAAACAATTTAATAAATTGGGAGACGTTTAACTCCTTTCAACGATTGACCGAGACTGAATGGTCTTCTAGCTGAAAATGCAGTAGTGCATTTTCAGACTGCTTATTTTTCATTTTTATTTGCAATGAAGGGTTATAACAACCCCCCGTTTAAGTAAAAACTTACGGTAAAAGCGAAGTTTTTAATTAATTCTGATTCGCGGTTGGATATTTAATTGGATGTCTTCTTGATCTATATTACTGGGTGGAATTGGTCTAAATTTACGATAAAGAGTTAAACATTTCTCATTACAAAAAAAGTAAATAATAAAGATTACAAACAAAGTTATAAATATATATGATATCCATGAATGTGGAGTTAACTGCGGTTCATTTTGATTTTTTAACTTCTCAAGTGTTTTTATTAAGTCATCGGCTTTGTCATTTATTTCATTTAAATTGTTAGTGTCCAATTTAGAGATTCGAATAGAGTTTTCTGAATAGTTTAATTTCTTAAATTTTGTTATGTCACAACATGAATCGTTCACCAAATTAAAATCTGAATGAATATGACTGAATTTATATACTGGGTATGTTTTACTAATTAACTTCACATTCTTACAATATCCGGTACAGTTAGGTCTTAATGTTAGGATACCAGTTCCTAAGATAGTATATTCCAAAATCTCATTACTACATTCTATACTTAATTTTGATGGCTCTGAATGAGTAAATATCCATCTATTATTTCCTAGAGATTGCCAAACATCAATATGTCCATACAGGAAATTGGTTTTACATTGTTTCGGAAGTGACATCAGGACTTTAGTCATCACTTCTGTTTCACAAGTGGGATAGTTTTGAACACTAAATTCATCCATTTGTTTACAAATAAAATTTTCCTTTCCAATTATTTTGCAGTTATTGAGGTCATTCAGAGTTACATACTTAGACTTGTCTTGGTTTAAAGCGACATAGGGCGTTGTAGGTATTATCAACGCGTATGATTTATAAAATGTTACATTATGAGGTACTGGCACCGGGATACTTTTATATAAGTCAAACTTACTTATATATACCAATGGAATCTTAAGAGTAAATACTAATTTGTCGTCTAAAATATACGATACTATCTCAGTTAAGCTAATTAAAGTAAATATACTTTCTAATTCTAAGTTTACAGGGAATTCCACATATTTCGGTAAGTGTTTTACATTGTTAACTAAATCAAAATACAGGTCTTTTGGTGTTATAACAGAAGGGTGTAATGTGTTTGATTTTGCAAACAATACTGAGTTTACTATATCTTCCATTTTGTATGATACACTCAGCATACAAGAGTGGAGGACGCCAAACACTTCTTGTATAGCAGATTTAAACAGTAATGAGTTTGTAACTATTGTTATATTATTTGCATAAGAGGATAGGCTTTCAATCATCGTATTTAATTTATTTTCATTTTTATTTATCTCAATTATTGATTCATTTAAATTTAAAATAGCTGATTTAGATAATAAAATATTTTCTTTTATTAGGTCTAATAATTTGTTATCATTTTCTTTCAAGGTTTGGATCGCGTTACTGTATTTAATCGCATCATCTTCATCCATAGTACCAAAAACTTGTTTAAATTTTGTACCAATGCCGGATATCCAGGCGGATCGTTTGGTTTTGCTGAGGATCAAATGGGAAATCGAGTAGTAATCTCTTGAAATGTCATCATAAATAGAAACGAGTGGTTGAAATAAATTTTGACATTCTGAATCACCGATAGCGTCACTTTTAGCGCAAATGTATTGAGCAGAGGTAAGTATGTTTTTAATGTTATCAATATGAGGTTTTAAGTATTTTATTTCGACTGGAATTACTACATGTAAATGATCATTTATTAGTTTTACGGTTCCGGATGGATTGAAGTAGATGCCAGGGCTTTTTACAATTTGATCGATAGCGGTGAAGTCTTGGGTACGTGAAACACCGTGACAGAATCCTGCCAGGCTGTAAAGAAGAATTAAAAAATATTTAAGTAATTAAATAAACCTATGATATACTTAACTTAGCCTATTTTATTTTAAGTAATGGTATCTCTGTACCAACCGTCTAAATCTTAAGACCTAGGGATCCGTACAGTAGATAGCAACTTAAAGAACCTAAGACTAAA
Organism: Eulithis prunata; assembly: GCA_918843925.1. Classification (NCBI taxonomy): domain Eukaryota; kingdom Metazoa; phylum Arthropoda; class Insecta; order Lepidoptera; family Geometridae; genus Eulithis; species Eulithis prunata. The sequence continues at coordinate 10,095,897 of OU974008.1, read as the reverse complement.
ATAATATCTATAATCTTACTTTTAGGTAGAAGATTGGCTAGATCTTAAGACCTAGCGACTTCTATGTCAGCGAGTTTTACTTCATCATAATGATGTTTTACGTGACGGCGATTGATCAATAGAGACAACGTATGGTTGCCATGAATTTTGACAACTTTAAAAGGGCCTTTCCATATGGGTGAAAGAGCTTTCCTCAGTCTGACATGGTTTTTCAGGCAGACCATGTCACCTACTTTATATGTTATGGGACGTGATCTTTGATCATAATATGTTTTAGAAGTTTCTTTTGATCTTACTATGTTCTCAAGGGCTTTCTCTCGTGAAAGTTTAAGACGATGATTCAGCACTTTAATATATTCAAGATAAGTTCCTGTAGGATTAAGTTCAAAAATAGAATCAGGAAGGTAAGGTTTATGTCCAAAAAGTAGTTCGTAAGGTGTGAACTTTGTAGTAGTATGAACGTTAGTATTGTAAGCGAAAATAGCGGTATAGATATATTTGTGCCAATTCGTTTGGTTTTCGTCGGCATAAGATTTCAGATATTCTTTGAGAGTCGAATGACTTCTTTCTAAGGCGCCTTGTGTCTGAGGGTGGTAAGGTGAAGACCATAATTGTTTTATTTTGAAGAATTCGCATGTCTTTTTGAATAACTCAGCGGTAAAATTAGTACCTTGGTCAGTTAATATCATTTTGGGTATACCGAACAAAGAGATAAAATGGATGAGACCTTCACAAGAATCTTCAGCAGAAACATTGGACATAGGATAGGCAAGTGTGAATTTAGTTAGATCGTCTTGTATGGTTAAAATGTATTTGAGTTTAATAGTTCCTGTCTCGGGGAGAGGACCTACAACATCTCTGCCGCGCAAATCATAATCACAGTAAGTCGGATTTTTCACTTTTGAGTAAACGGCGATCAAAGTTTTTTTTATACTTTTTGCCGCTACTCCCGATGTATGAGGAATTATCAAAATGTTTTTTGTTTGCCAAGTGCGATTAAATTTATTTTATCTTTTGTATACATTATTTTTAAATTAACTATAATATTTATTGATAAAAACCTTAAAAATGTGATTATGACCAGGAGTAAAATAATTCGAAAAATATGTTTCCTTAGCATAAATACAGTAAGTATGTGACTTACTGTGAATATGATTGGGGAGAGAGACTTACTGTGATTATGCTAAGTGAGTAAGCTTAATATTAAGGAAGGGTGCAAAATTTACTTCATTTTCTTAGTGACTTACTGCATTCAAAATTAAAATACTATCAAAAAATCACATCATAAATGTGAAAGTTTATGAGTGTGGATTTATGTTTGTTTCTCTTTCACGTAAAAACTACTGGTCGGATTTTGATGAAACTTAGCAGTGACATAGCTTATGTATTATAAAAATACATAATCTATAAGTTATAATCTAATAGTCAAGTAAGGTAAAAAAAATATTAAAAACATTTTTACAATAAGCATATTAATACCTAAGGTGTTACCTCATCCTAAGGTTATGAAACAAAATGTCACAAAATAGAGATAACACTAAGTGCATAATTTTATTTTATAATTAACCGACTTCAAAAAAGGATTCTGAGGATTCTTCTCGGAGGTACTTAAGTCATGCATGCTTTTAGGTGTTTTCTTTACCCATTGACTTCTGTCGATCTTTCAACGCCTTTTCTTCCGGTTTGTGTGAATGTTCTGTTAATTATCTACCTTAGTCCCATATAATTCTTTTTGATCAGAGCCACGAATTTTTGTCATCACTCTAGAGTACATTTTTTTACAGAGTGCTTATGTAGTATAATATTTTTTGTGCATTTATGTATCAAAGTTTGATTTAAATTGAACCTGGTAGCGCTGCTAGGACCACCGAGAGCAAGCATTTGTGTGGCAAATATAGACGTTTGTTCTGTGTCGGGTGTTGCTATGTATTATTAGTACCTATGTATTTACAAAAAATATATGTATAAGTATTATATCAGCAATCAAGTTCGTATTACAAGCTTTGCTTAGTTTGGGACTTATTAATTAAAGTATTGTGCGCGTAAATGTAAGCCATACAGTAGAATACTAACTGCGTGCTCTACAAAGAGTTGCGTTTCTGTACTGACTGACGTTTACGTCCAGGTCTGCACCAGATAATATATCTGGTCAACTGGCTATTAATCTACTGTGGTTACTTAAATTGATCAATTCTAATTCATGTTATTGCTTGCAAATTCTAGAAAAGATTTAGCTTTTTTTATTTATTACATCTTAAATAGCTATTAAAATTGTTTGCAAGAGTAAAAAAATAAAAGCGTCGATATATAGGCCAATATACGTTGATTATATCTAACGGAGTCTGAAAAGTAAATGATTGAAAATTTATTTTACTTGAAACTTTTTTTTTTATAATTTTGTGTTAGACTTTACCTTATTTAGAGACAAATAAAACTAATAATTATTACCGCACACGTTCTACTCCCCGACTGCCAGCGATTTGATTACTTCTTAGCACACCCCCATCCCGCTATTCAGTTTTCTTTAGCAATTATTGCATTTGCTCTAGGTAGAACTACGCAAAAGTTACCTACGCATAAATACAGTAAGTTGTTATACGGTGACAATATCATGGCCAGGTAATTGCAAATAATTAATTCACGGCTCTAATAATAAGTACAGTAAGTATACCTACTATAATTATGCTATGTATTATTCAGATCATTTTTTAGGTGGCCCAAGGCATAAATACAGTAAGTCTGCTTACTGCCATTATGCTATATATTTTTTTTTAAATAAAATTCCTTTTACTAAACATATTAAAGGCAAGACGTGTTACTGCAGAAATGGTTGGGAAATAGTTTCAAATTATTGAAAATCCATGGTAAATTGAAACGTATGTCTACATCCTGTAATTATGACAAGTAAATCATTCTTCTAAACGGGACTTACTGTGATTATGCTTATTGAAACACGAGGTTCTGGGTCGAATTTCGATAATCTGAGTATACAGAAATGTAGATCTCGTTTCAAGGATTCCGAACATGTATCTAACTTAATACCGCCAAAAACCCGACTTACTGTGATTATGATTTGCGCGGCAGATCTAAGCTAATGCGTTCTAATGGTGCAGTCGATGTTGACGTGATTTGCATGGGAGCTCGGCTGACTTGACGTAACGCTTTATTCGTTTGACAATGCGAGCATTTTTTTATATACTTTTCTATGTCTGACTTCATTCCTTTCCAATGGTATCTTTCTTTTAAACGACTATACATTCGAGATGACCCAACATGACCAGCTATGGGTATGTCGTGATTCTCTTTTAGAATCTTAGGAATTTCACTTGGAGTGGGAAAGATCATTGAGTTTCTATAAATTTTAACAATGATGTTAGTATTATGAAATAGGAAGCCTATGATGTTATAGATTTTTGTGAACGAGAGTTTGACAAACGGATCATTGAAGTCAGAGATTGCAATTTCTTGATTTTGATCATGGTTGATGAGAAGTTCATTCCTGAGATTTTTCAAAGATTGGAAGAGTCCGGGATATTCAACCGTATCAAAATGATGGACTTTAGTAAACAAGAGATAGTAAGACTTATTTTTTATTTTTAAGTTTAGAGAGGAGTATAATGTTCTTTCTTTGTCAATGATTTCAGAGGTATCTTCATGATTAGCAAGAATTTCTTCAATATAAGGGTTAGTTTCATCAAGGTCAATAGACGTTGGAATAATAATTGTTTTAGAGTCAGATGCTAATAATGGATTGGTATATTCATGGATTACAGTGTTGTATGTATGCTCTTTCTTGGCCATGGATTTTAGGAAATCAGGATAGGATCCTTCGTTAAGAGCAGGGATTGGTAAGTGAACTGGTATATCAATGGGTAAGTGTTCTTCGTTGGGCGTAGTAGGATTTGGAATATTTAGGTCAATGTCATTAATGTTATTTCTTTCATTTTCAGGATTGAACAGGGAGTTTGGAAGATCAAAGTCAGTTTCTTGGAGAGGATCTAAAGATGGTAAGTCGTATTCATCAGGATTCAGAGGATCATCAGGGAGCTGGATATCAAGAGAACTTGGGATCGCGTGAGGAGGTGAACTAGTAGGATATGGTAAGTCAATGGAATTAGTATTTGGATCATCTGGACCAATGTCTATTGGTAGTACCGAAAAACGGTTAGGATGTATGATATTATTTAGATTGTTCACAGGTAAAACGTCTGCGGGATATCGAGATAGCGCATCTGCTGCACAATTGAGTTTGCCCTTTTTATGTTTCATTTCATAGTCGTACTCTTCAAGTTTCAGCCTCCATCTTTGCAGTTTACTTGAGGGATCTTTGTGCTTGAAGAGCCATATCAATGGATTATGATCGGTGAGTATGAGGAAATGGCGACCATATAGATAAGGGCGAAAGGTCTTACAACCGAATAGGATAGCGACTAATTCTTTCTCGGTGACATTGTAATTGATTTCATTTTTGTTTAGAGTTCGAGATGCAAAGGCTATAGGCTGTTCTTTGCCTGATTCGCCTTGAGATAGGATGGCACTGATAGCATAGTTGGATGCGTCACATGTGAGTACAAAAGGCTTTGTGAAATCAGGGTAGATTAGAAGAGGAGGAGAGATGAGTCGTTCTTTTAGAGTTTCGAAAGCAAGTTGTTGCTCGTTTGCCCATATAAATGGGGTGTCCTTTTTTAAAAGTGAAGTTAGTGATTTAGCTGTTTTAGAGAAATCCGGTATGAATTTTCTATAATATGACATGAGGCCTAAAAATGATTTTACATCTTTGGCTGATTTGGGAACCGGATACTTGGATACTGCTTTGATTTTTTCAGGATCAGGTTTGACACCTTTATCTGTGATTTGGTGTCCGAGATAGGATACTTCTTTTCTGAGAAATTCGCATTTGTCTGGTTGTAATTTGAGATTGAATTGTCGGAGTCTTTTGAAAACCATTTCGAGGTTTTTGATATGTTGAGAGAGATCATAGGAATATATTACTATGTCATCTAAATAAACGAAGCACCTAATACCTTGAAGACCCGCAAGAACAGAATTCATCAGTCTTTGGAACGTGGAGGGTGCATTTTTAAGCCCAAATGGCATGCGTTTGAATTCGTAGTGTCCTTGGGGAACACTGAAAGCGGTTTTTGTTGCGTCTTGCGGAGACATTTCAATTTGGTGAAATCCGGAAGCGAGATCTAACGTGGAGAAGTATTTAGATTTTCCGAGTTGGTCTAGAATTTCATTGATATTAGGAATAGGATATGAGTCACCAATGGTAATATCGTTTAGTTTACGATAGTCAATCACCACTCTCCATTTGCGTTGTCCAGAAGCATCTAGTTTTTTTGGGACGACCCAAATAGGAGCAGACCATGGAGACATGGAGGGTTTGATAATGTTGTCTTTTAACATTTTGTCGATTTGCTTTTGAACTTCTTCTTTATGACATTCAGGGAACCTATATGATTTCACGTGTATTGGTTCATTTGTTGTTGTTTTGATCTCATGTCGTAACACGTTTGTCGAAGTCAGTGGATCATTTGGTAGGTGAAATATGTCCGAATAATCAGAACAGATTTGGTAGAGAGATTCTGTCTCTTCAGAATTAAGATGTGCTGCCCTCAATTGGTTAAGGACTTCTTGGGTACGGCGATAGGCATCTTGAGGTTGAATTACATTAACTGAATATTTTTGAGATGATGAATGAGGTTCAGGGGATTCTACTGGAATTAAGGTAAGGTTAAGATTTGAATTAAGAGATTTAGGATATTCTGATGTATTAACAACAGTTAGATTGATTCTGTTGTTATCTTTTACTTTTACTAGACAATTTGCAATCAGTATGTCTTTGAATTGGGTTTGATCTAGAATAAGGCCTTCTTTTATTTCAGGATTGGAAACAGAGCATTCAATAGTCATTTCGGATCTAGCAGGTAAGGAATAAACTGGTTCATAGAATTGTAATGGAATCTTTACATCTTTGACCTTGAGTTGGCTTTTGTTATAATCAATATTACAACCTAAAGAATTTAGCATATCTGTTCCGATGATTCCATCGAATGGTAAATGGATTTCGCTAATGACATGGAATTTATGGGTTATGTAATTCTGAGAGGATTCAGTGAGGTACATCTTTAATGTAAGATGTCCAAGTGTCTTTGTCGAGCTTTGGTCACCAGGTTCAATTCCTTTTAAGTGAATTGGTTCTTTGACGAGTTTAGGAATGGTTTGGAAACTTGTAGATTTGATTAGACTCACAGTTGAACCCGAGTCAACCAAAAAAGATAATGGCGATTCTGAAATAGGAGAGTTTATCATGACGATAGGGAGTAGGATCTTGTTTGGACTGGTAAAGACTTCAAATACTTGTTCTGTGAGTGTAGAAGATTTAGTAGGATCAGTGGTGTTAGTGGATCTAGCAGAACCAGTGGATATAGTAGGACCAGTGGATTTAGTAGGATTAGTGGATCTAGTAGGACCAGTGAATTTAGTAGGACCAGTGGATTTAGTAGAACCAGCGGATTTAGTACCAGTAGAATTAGTAAGACTAGCGGATTTAGTAGAACCAGCGGAATTAGTAGGACCAGCGGATTTAGTAGGACTAGTGGATTTAGTAGGACCAGTGGATTTAGTGGAAACAGTGGATACAGCGGATGCATAGGATACAGTGGGAACAGTGGATACAGCGGATACAGTGGATACAGTGGAAACAGTGGATGTAGTGGATACAGTGGATACAGTGGATACAGCGGATACAGTGGATACAGTGGATGCAGTGGATGCAGTGGATACAGTGGATACAGCGGATACAGTGGATACAGTGGATGCAGTGGATACAGTGGATACAGCGGATACAGTGGGAACAGTGTCGAATTTGGGACTGGGATGACTTCTCGTACGACACCAACACGAGTCATCTACTCGTTTTTTGGATCATGATCGTCATAATCTTCGTCATCTCCAGCCTCTTCAACAAAATTGACCTTTTGTTTATAATAGTTGCCGGATGTAGAGGGCTCATTTCGTGCCCTATTATTGTATTCGCGCTTCCTACAGTTTTCGATACTGTGACCAGGGTGTTTGCAGTACCTGCAGACTTCATCACTACGATATTGGCCCTGGCTGCGAATAGGTTTAGGTTTCAGGTTTGAATTAGAATTATTTGGATTGGTATTTTTAGGAAACCTGTCAGATTTTTTATATAGCGTTTGTTGTATTCTCTCTTCTGAGATTGCTAAGTTTATGGCCTCGTTTAAGTTTTTCGGGGCCCTGCTCCTTACTATGGTCGAAATACGTGGGTAGATTCCCATCGTGAAATGATGGAGGGCTAAATCTTCCATAGCCGCAGTGCGGCCTGGTACCTCCTTGACTTTACCATTTTGGAGAGAAATTTCCGTTAGGAGTTGAGACAGACACGTCTCAATCTTCAGAGCGAACTGGGATACTGTCTCTTGCGGGCCTTGCTTGCTCTCTTGTAGTTCTGTGAGCAGATGTGCGTAATGCTTCCGTTCGCAAAATTGAGTTTTTAGGAATTCTTTTAATTGTTCCCAATTGTTGAAATCTTTTATAGAGCAAGCAAGCTCCGCTTTTCCTCGCAATTGACTTAGTATGTACTTGAACAGAATTGGCTTTTGCAAATCTGTTGCGAGTTCGTGGACATTATTGCAATTTACAATAAATGAATTCAGCGTTTCCCTACTTCCGTCATAGGTGTTTATGAATTTGAAAAGGATGTTAAGTTCCATTTCTACGGCCGATTTCGGCATTGTTTGCACTTTAGGAGAAGGTAATGGTGACAAAAAATCCGACGAAGGTACAGGTAAGTCGACAATAACCTTTAGCTCTTCTTTCGATTCTTTAGGTTTCTTAGTCATACCTATCTGACAACGGATGCGGCGACAGTTGTTTAGACTACGCTCTTATCAGGTAAGCTCACGAAAGTATGGCAACAATGTTGCATCGAAGTAGCACTCACTCACTAAGTTTCTGTTCTAAAAATAGAACTGAATAAAAGTTTTAGCTTAGGACTCACAAGCACATTATGATGATCATCTTTGCAGCAACCATCCTTCTGAGGTTCAGGATACAGCGACACGGAGTAGCAGGATCTGGTAAGTAATCCTTAATTACCAGGATTTGGATACAGCGACGGAGATAAGTACCAGATGTTGGCACTACGAGGTCCAGCGGGACCCGATGAGGATTCAGTGAAGATTCGGTGATGATTCAGTGAAGATTCGGTGATGATTCAGTGAAGACACGGTGAGGATTCGGTGCGGATATAGCACAGCAGGTCTCGGTATAGATGTAGTTCACCAGAGCACAGTGTAATTGTAGTTTGGCGTTGGTAAGTTCACAACACTTGGAAAGAGGCGTTTCCGAGGATTTCTAATTTTTAAATCCCTTAAGCTGCCACCAATGTTATACGGGAGAAGCACTTTCTCTTTTTAAAAAAAACTAAAATTACACTACTAAAAGTTTATTTGAATTTAGAAACGAAATAGTAAAACAATTTAATAAATTGGGAGACGTTTAACTCCTTTCAACGATTGACCGAGACTGAATGGTCTTCTAGCTGAAAATGCAGTAGTGCATTTTCAGACTGCTTATTTTTCATTTTTATTTGCAATGAAGGGTTATAACAGTACGTTTACTTCATAAAACTTGGTCACCATCTTTAGGAAGTAAGTGACGTCACAGGGTAACCGGATTAGTATATAACACCTACTTGTTAGACCTAGATTACGTATACTAGGTACCTAATTATTTGAAGCCCACTATCGTTATATCTAATTAGTCCGAACTAAATCAAAATGGTAATAATTTCTATTTTCAAAATCAAAAATGTATAATTTTGTCTTTAATAGGTACTTCATTAATCTTTTCAAATCCCTAAAGTTTGTATCTTTCATAAAAATCAAAATACCCTCCTTAAAAACTTCGTAACGAACTCATTTTTGTTCTTTTTTAAAGTCGCTAGAGGCGTTCAAGTTGCAACTTTTAAAATGTTGTCTATAAAGTTTTTATATCAATTAAATTTTTTATAAAAAAGTTTCAAATAAAAATTCAATCATAGATAACTAGTATAGCCTATTGTTACCAGCCAGTGGTAAACTTGTTTCAGGCACATGAGACATCAAGATCTTTACGTATCAGAGTGATGGACGCAGTGCATTGCCTTACAGGGCACGTCCTTATTGGACTTGCTCTGTGAGGTAACGCATTGTTATAGGCAGAAGTTACCACTTAACATCAGGTGAGCTATCAGCTTGTTCCATTACTTTTTCATAAAAAAAAGGCTCTTAAAAAAAAAACTAGTAGACCTAATGAAGCAAGTTTGTGCCTAAGTTCAGTAGGTACCATGTTTGGAATCTACTGTAATCCTCAATCTGACTCAATCTAGGGTCTTATCTTAGAATTAGTAATCCTACTTTGTATAAACTTTGTTTAAGCTAATGAAGAAAAGCCAATGGACATTTTGACCTTCGTCACCAAGGTTGACAAAAATTGTCAAAGAAACCACTCCTTAAAAAATCTGTAGTTAAGATAACACATAAATACCTTCGTGAAAATTAAGATTTTGATTATTTGTCCTTGAACACGTTCTTCTTCTTCTCTTCAATAATGGCCTGTGTCCGTCATTTCGACAGACAATTTTGCCAATGTCAAGTGTTAAAATTGTAATAAATAAGTCAAGTCAAGTCATTTGTCAAGTCGGCTGTCGTTTGTTTTGAAAAGAAAATGGTGGATTTCCTCTTCAAAACCTAACACGAATTTTCACATTCAGTAAAACCACTTTACACACATTTATTCCAATGGCTCACACTTTATGTTACGACCTAAGTATTATTGGTTAAAATTCCACCAAGATTAAACAACAATACTCACAATAACACAAGAAAAACTATTAAAATAAAAGTGCTATGTGTCGTTTCAAAAATGTCAAAACTCGTGTCCCTTGAACACGTTCTTCTTCTTCTTCTCTTCAGTAATGGCCTGTGTCCGTCATTTCGACAGACAATTTTGCCAATGTCAAGTGTTAAAATTTTAATAAATAAGTCAAGTCAAGTCACTTGTCAAGTTGGCTTTATGCTTGAGTAATATTTTTTTGCAGAATACGAGCCTACATTTTCATATACCTAACATGGAATTCTATGGTAAATAATAAACTCGCTTTTATCATAATTTAGCGTAAAGCTTATTACAATTGCAAAGGGTTTCATTATTCTGAGGTTTATTATTAGGTAAATTATTTATTTGGGGCTCTCATTGTAACTGGAAAAACCCAACCCATTTTACCCAAGAATTAGATTATTTTATAACCCTCTTTTTCCGCGATGTCGGGTAAAACTTAGCAAATAATTCAACTGGCGTCACTTTTAATTTAAGTATGCACATTTATATTTAGTTTATCTACCAAACCGAATGTAGGCTAAATAGAGTGTTTAAATCGATACTTAATCGATACTTAATACTTAGTAAGAGCTTAGGTATATATACAAATTAGGTACACAAACACAGAAAGTACACATGTTTGTTTGTTCTTCGGGCACGCGTTCATGAACGCAAGTAATTGCAGGAATTGGTTAATCGCCAAACTTGTTTGTGGGTAGTTTACAAAGCTGCGGAAAGCATAAAACATGTTGATTGGTCCTTTGTAAAATAGTAAAGGAAGTTGTTGAGGTAAAATGTAGTGTTCTAAAGAGTTTTACTTTGTTGTAGTAATTAGAATAGCACTTTAGTGGTAACTCACTTCTATCAACAGTAGAGTTGAATATATGACTGCTTTTTGTTGTGTTGTTGCCAAAGACAAAACACGGTGTATAATACCCGAACTTATAAATTAGGTTAGACGCCATAAAACGTTAACTTTTAGTAGTAAGACTCTCCCTTGTATAATCCCACTGTAGTTTTTCTGTTCGTTTCATTTGTACTAAGTGATATGCAATTGTTTTCTATCCATCTATGAAGGCGAATGGAGGGAGAATGCAGTTTTTATTCAGATTTCGTTTCCTATGTTTTACGATAGAGCTAAATTGAATGAATTCGCAAAATTAAAGCTAATATTTTGCTCGAAACAGCTATCATATTTAATCAAATCAAATATTCAATTATAAATTCAATTTATATTAATTGATATGAAAAGGATCATTCTGAAGGTACCTACCCATTCATTTACCCACCCATTCGTTTTCATGTTCTTTCCAAGGAGTGGCTGTTGAAATATTTCCATTGCTCGAGTACTATGTAGCTGTCTCGGCCAGTTCTGATATGACGTCAACTTGAAAAGGCTTCGCTGTGGGCTATTTAACCTTTATAATACAGTTTATTGAAATACTTGATAACGTAAGTACCTATATGGAAAGTAACAGGTTCATACTATGCTTTGGTAACAGTAAACTGAAAGAATTTAGGAGAGGCCTAATAATAAAGGCTTCGATGAGTGCTATTTTACTTTCTCTGTATAACAATTGATTAAAAGACTTGATGAAGTACATTTGCTTTGGTATATAACATGTATCAAACTACCGGTAAACTATAAAAACTTAGAGGCCTACATTGCTTATTTTGAACGGTTATTTTAAAACCAACCCCGAGAACTTCCACTTACCATTACTAAACCGTTGAACTCCAGATTTACAGTCGAAGATATCCTAAAACAAAGGTTCTAACACGGGTTTTCTAAGTGACTTGAATCTGGTACAGTCGCGCTTACCCCAACGACTGATATTAATTTGGAAGTCGTGTTAGAGTCGCGGTCGCGATAATGCCTCAATCAAGCCTCATTCAAGCTAAGAGGAATTTCAAACTGTGAACATTGTAGAAACCTCGTAGGAACCACAGAGTGAAACCGAGTGGAACAAGAATATGAGCTTACGTCATTCCGCAAAGCGTGATGTAACAGGCTATCTGAAGAAGAAAAAGTGGTGATATTCGCCTAGTGCGACTGGGCGTCAAAGCCTTTAGCTTAGCTAGCACGAAAACATGTAGAAGTTGACTTACACTAGCAATTTGTAGTGTGTTATAATTGCAGCGAAATTTTGACTAAACTCAGCTTTCTTTACATCTAGTTTCAGCTAACTAAATCTCTTTTTAAGGACTTTCTGTCGCTAGTTTTATCCTAAAATCCAATCATCAATTCATTAGCATTCCTATATCCAGGTAAAGTACCACTTACCTACGTAGACATTTTCACTAAATCACTGCACGTGGCGCATGTTTTGAGCGTAATACCTCCTTTGTTTGCATTAGCTAATGAACCATTATCAACCTGTAATGCGCTCTTTGTCAACTATAATACGATTTAAATTCTATTGACTTCATTTCAGACATTAAAATAAACCTTGGAACTTATTGTATCCAGCATATTTGGTAAATTATGACTAAGTATGTAAGTATGCACCTGTCAGTGTTGTTACTAGTAGATTTTGTTTAGGAGCTTCCTAAATTGTCACCGGCACACATGCCATTTATGCTTCGATATTAAGTCAGTTGCCACAAGCCACGAATCTTCTGCCTCACCACAATTCAGCTCCTGTAAATGTAATTACATGCCTGCCTTCCCTTCGTGACGAAACCCTGTGTTTGACATACTTAAATTAAGTTAGGTAATCTTTCGAATGAATTAACCACTAACCCCTTATTTATTTTATCCCGAAAAAGTTGGGCTACACGAATGTCTGGGATCTTACTTTCTTCGGCAGAGATTTTAATCCAATAGGGATGACGTCATTCCTTAGATGTCATTAGATAACTGAGCATAAGGACCTCGCGATTCGTGCCGCGTCATATCCTTCATTTGTTTTCGTTCGAGATTATTCTAAAACAACGCATAATAGTTTATTTACCAAAACAAACAAATTATTAAATAGATAACAACATTAAATAAGGTAGGTACAAATAATTTTTACATCGGTTTGCCAGCGAAGGCCAAACTAAGCGTTAAGTTTGTATATACTACATTCTTATACATACTTGTACATACAACAGATCCCATACTTTGAAGGATTTGTGTTTAGATTAAGGAAACTTATATACTTACAAAAATAAGCAAGTACTTACTCGTACTTCTATTGTATTCTCCTCCTATTATTTATTCCTCTGCATATTTCATTCGCTCACAAATAAGAAGACCGTATGAAGGGTAAATCGTCATGTCATATCGCTCTTTGATTTATGAACGAAGTTTATTTTATTTATTTATTTAGGTAAGCCAACAATTTGTGCACAGCACTATTTTAACTTAGAACTAATGGTCTTAAAACTAAGTACACAAACCTTTTACAGGCGAACACAACATGCATTTGGTAGATAATAACTGTGAAAGAAAAATATAAGGTATAACCTTATATGAGAAATAATAGACCAAAACTTAACTAATTAGTAACCATGAGCCAACCTACTACCCATAGAAACGTGGCATATCCTTATTATAAGCCATCTATAAATCGTTTGCAAAGGCTCGTAGATAGCTCAAATGTTTCATGTGTCTAATGTAAATATAGAAAATACATACTGTATTAGTTGTAGTTTTCATTGAAATAAAAAGTAAATACCTTAAACAGGCGTTTAAAATGAATTGCTGTCTCTTACTGAATAAACAAAATGCCTAACAAGTAATCCTAAACAGTGAGGGAGCTAGAAATATAGTCCTATAGCACAAAGGCACATACATACTCCAACCAGCTTAAAACGTAACATAAACTAAATTAGGCAACAAAGGCAACCAGGAAGCAAAGTACAAATACTGTAACACAGAAAAAATAATGATAATAATAATTAAAGATTAAGTGTGACTTAAGTCTGCAAGATGTTGACGAAACATGGCTAAGCTATCAGAGTGGATGTCCAGGTCCTTGCACTTGTTGACAACCTTGCAAAAACGAGGAATGGGCGAGTTAGCACCTAATACTGTTCTTCGTAGCGGAGGGACAAGTGGTGAAATTTTACAACGAGGGTATCTCGCGGGCACCTTAAACCGAGCTTTTTCTAGTAGCAGCGAGCAATCAATTTTGTTTCTTAGCAATTTGAAAATAAATAATAGATCTAGCGTTTCTCTCCGACTCTCAAGGGAAAACGTCTTAAACTTCTCCAGTCTAGTCCGATAAGATACTGTTCTCCTAGCTAACGGTGTTGACCGAGCCAGATGCCACATGAATCTCTTCTGTACCCTCTCTATTCGGAGACTGTGTGTGGCATAATGCGGACGCCAGACAACACTGCAGTACTCAAGAGTACTACGAACTAGGGTGTTAAAGAGAGTTATCTTTGTTTTGGCATTGCGAAATACTTTACCATTACGTATCACAAACCCCAGCATCTTGGAAGCTTTTTTCACTATCAAATCAATGTGAGGCACAAACGTCAGTTTTTTATCAAAAAGAACACCCAGATCCCTTATGATATCAACTTCTTGTATTTTATCTTGCAATATACTATAGGAAGATGGAACACAGGTCAGTTTTCGAGTAAATTTTATATGAAAACATTTTTTACAGTTCAGGCCCATACCATTGTTTATACACCAATCGACAAGCCTATTAAGGTCGTCTTGTAAGAGATTAGCATCAGAAACAGATTTAACAGGTCTTGCAAATTTTAAATCGTCAGCATATAAAAATGGAGAGGAGTTTTTAAAGCAAATTGTGATATCATTTACAAATATGCTAAATAGAATCGGTCCTAAGTGGGAGCCCTGGGGTTCGCCAGATAGTATTTCATATAACCCCGAGTCATACCCGCCCATAACCACATAGAATACTCTGCCTCTAAGGTATGATCTAAGCCAGTGTAACAAGGGGCCTGCAAAACCATACTGTAGTAGCTTGGAAATTAAGATATTATGGGATACTCGGTCGAAGGCTTTACTGAAGTCGGTGTATATGACGTCAACTTGACGTTGTGCATCAATTTCACCTACCAACATCTCCGTAAAAGAAACCAGATTAGTACAAGTAGAGCGATTAGAAACAAAGCCGTGTTGGTGAGGGGTAAGTTTTTGCTTAAAATGTGACTGAATAATTGGGCATATTATCGATTCAAAGACCTTTGCAAAGGTTGAGAGTATAGATATGGGTCTATAGTTGCAAACATTCTTTTTATCACCGTCTTTGTAAATAGGGACAACCTTAGCATTCTTCCATACTTTAGGAAAGACTGAAGACTCGAGCGATTTTTTAAAGATTAGATACAGCGGCTCTACCAAATTACTTACACAATTACCAATAAAAAGTGCTGGAATACCATCTGGCCCCGCCCCTTTGTTCTTGTCCAGACCTTTTAGTTTTCTATATATTGTTTCATGATTTATACTGACTGTGCTAAGAATATTCCCTACAGGGTCAGCTTTAACCATATCCATATTACCAGAATCCACATTACTATAAACAGAAGCAAAATATTTTGCGTACATATTGCACATTTCAAAGCCGTCGGACGTGACAGTTGAGCCGTCTGAAATAGTTTCCGGATAACTGCTTGCTCCATTTCTCTTAGATTTAATAAAAGACCAGAAACTTTTAATATCGGTTCCTATCATGTCCTCTATACTATTAATGTACGAATTGTAACAGTTCGCTAACAGTTTAACAGCTAATTTATTTAAAGTCTGTAGTCTCAATTGGTCCATTGGATTCTTATAGATTAAATAACGGTGCCTGACTTGATCTTTTCGTTTTAATGTCTTAACAAGCTCTTGGGTAAACCAGACTGGAAATTTGTGACTGATCGGTCTATGCAACGGAACAAATTTAAGAATCGTATCTTGAATCACGTTGTAAAATTTTTCCAACATTATGTCGACATTATCACATTCTGATAACAATTCTACCCAATCCTGCTCTCGCAAAAACTTGTTTATTGAGTTATAGTCCGCTTTACGAAAGTTGGTCAGGCAGCCACTAGTTCTACCCATAAAGTTTTCACACATGGTAGTGGGTATGGTAAAAATGAGTGGCGGATGGAGGGGATCTACAGTAGAGAGTGGGAACATTGCACTATCAACGCTACATTCTGAGTTGTTTGTAAGTATCAAATCTAGGATTTTGTTACGATTATTGACAATATTATTACACTGTGTAAAATTATTTAAATGCACAAAATCTACAAGTGTTTGTTCCAGAGATGAAAGCTTTAAGTTTGAGAAAGTTTCTTTTACGAGGATCCAGTTTATCCCACTTAAATTGAAATCGCCAATTATGTTAACTGGATAATCACAATCCTCCATAACGTTATTGCTGTTCGATATGAAGGTTTCCAATATAACCCTTTGAACGGGAGGTGGAAGATAAACAGCACAAAAAACTATTTTATTTGTTCTGTCAGCTGCGGGCAGGTCAACACATACCCACACATCCTCACAGTTGGTTTCCCAATTGATCATTCTGGAGGAACAGTAACGCTGTGACACCGCTATCAACACCCCCCCACCTTCCTTCCTACTGTGAAAACCTGAGTCTGCTCTATCTCGTCTATGGATTACATATCTATTATCAAACAGTTCTTCACTAAATACACCCTCATGGAGCCAAGTTTCTGTTAGTACAATGATGTCATAGTCACAACAACATAAATTACGATAAAAGTCATGAGTCTTTGTTCTTAAACCACGAATGTTCTGGTAGTATATCTTTAAAGACACTTGTTTAACACTATTGATGGTAGCACTCATTGTAGTATTGTTTGATTAGGGAAAACTCAGTCCAACTTTTGTAAGCACTCAGAATTTTTTATCAGCTTGTGTTCAGAAGTATCGGATTTTCTCAGATAGATGCGCCCATTACGCACCCAAACATACTTATAACCTTTATTCTTGGCAGCTTGCCTGGCCTCAAAGTGAAGCACCTTGTTTGCAGGGGACAGGTGCTCAACCACATATATTGGAGTTTTTTCCCCAGTCACTCCAGCGTGTGAACTGTTGAGCTTCTCATTTGCATTGGATCTATTAAATTTGATGCACTCTGCCAAAAATGTGTCACGAAGCCTTGGTGAAATAAAGTGAATTATTATTGAACGAGGTCTTGACCCTTTGGGATTCAGCTTAGCAATACGACTGCAGTTTAGTATCTCATCTCTATTCACTGTGCAACCTATAGTTATACCAATAGCTGACACAATCTTAATGATGTCCTCATTTTTCTTCTCGGGCATACATTGAATTTCAATGTTAGAATTTCTAGCATATTGTTCGAACTGGTTCAATCTAGCTGATAAATCCTGATTGTAGGAGCGCAGAGCACAGTTATCTGATTGAAGCTCTTTTACAGCATTTGTCAACTGGGACACGCTACCAGCAGTATTTTCATATTCGACATAGATACGAGCTAAAGACTGTTTCAACTCTTGAATGTCCTCAGCGACAGGTGCAAGAGCAGTGGCAACCGTGGTCATGATTTGTTTATCAATGCGGTTAAAAAACTTCTCCATTTGGGCACTAAATATGTCCTGAACTACATCTCTGACGTCATCGCGGGTCAGTCCAGCCTCGGCATCAAGCTTAGGCGACTGTAGTGCTGCTCTTTTCGATGCGCGCATCGATACATTTTCTTTTGCACTGCGCAACGGGGTGTTATCATTGTTGCCACTTCTTTGCCTCATACAGCACTCGGGGCAAATCCAATCAGTGGTCAAACGTGTAATGTGCGAGGCCTTTGCGCTCGTAGAAGCCAAACAGGCCAGATGGAAACTTTTTCCGCAAGTGTTGCAAATTGTAGACTCTGTCTCATCACCACTTTCAGTCTGGCAGCAACCCCACGTAATAAATTCTTCCGGCTCCGACATGACTGGTAACTTCGTAAAATCAAGAAGTATGAGCACAAAACACAAGCACAGGGCAGGTAAATAGGTATGTGCGAGACAGTTCAATGTTGTAGGTTATCTTGATATTATGGTGTCTTTCACCACATGTAATTCGAAAATTTATCTTCCTCCCAGGCTCAATGTTACAAAACACGAAATATATTGCACAATTCTTCGGTCTAACCAACTCTAATTAAATTATTTTGGAATAAGTTTTACAAACACGTATTATCATCTTCGTCTTTTTTTTTTTTTTTTGAGTTACAGTGCTGATATCGCTCTCTGAACCTGGTACCTATGCGGAAACATAGGAGACTAGCTGATACCTGCGACTTCGTACGCTTCCGAAACTTTCAAAATATCTGTCAACCAGCTTACGATGAACCTCGTAGCAAATGGCTGCTTTTGGTTTAGAGAGTTCGAGCTTTATCTAAGAATCCACGTCATTGATTTCAATAAAATATAGCCTATGTTTCAATCCGGAAAAAAAGGCTTCCGAATGGTGCAAGTTTAATTGAAATTGGTCCAGTAGTTTAGGCGTGATCCGCGAACAAACAAACAGGCAAACAGACAAACTTGATTTTCAGAATCAGAATCGTTTATTTAGTATAATATCTGAATATTTTGTTTATCCATATGTTTAATTTTAGTGTTTGACTTTTTTACAGTTTTATAGACTTTGTAGAGTTTGTTTGTGTTTGTATAGAGTCTATAGACTAGACTAGTGTGGTGTCTGCGACTTCGTTTGCTTCCGGATCTCTCGCTTCTCTAGTGATTTTCCAAAGACTTACTCGTAAAACAAGCTTTTGCGTGGGAGCTGTTTGAATTGAAAAAGCTTTTCATTGCAGCTTTGAAAGAAGAACATAACAACATCAGACTCGGATATTTTAAGCTTTCAACTAGAGCTTTGGGATGTGTACGTTTTGTCTGAATAATTGAAAATGCTTTATATAAATTCCTACAACAATGGGTAGTCTATGAAACTATACTCACCCAGTTTGCAAAAACGAATAACTACGCTTACCGTGTATATTAGTTTGTGGTGTCCTTGTATATTCCGCTCATTGCGTATTTTAATAAAAACTTTGATAAAGAAAAGAAAAGAATGTTGTCTAAACAAAAGGAAATGGCGGGCTTATTAATTACAATTCCGTCCACTTAGGCGGACGTTTGTCTTCTTCCAGACTCAAGGGACGGAATTTGTGATTCATCCTTACCTATTTAGTGAAATGGGATGGCATTACAACCGTGACATAAAAGCAGTGTAAAGGTTAGGAAAACTTTTTGGTTGATGATGGAACTTTTTTCATGAAATGGCCTTCTTTTCACGAAATAGTTTTACGTTCGCTATTAATTATAAAATAACCGTTTTAATCGTCGCATAACTTTATTCAACTTTATCCAGCTGTTTATTGCTGTCCCTTACTAACAGGTTATGTCAAACAGCAGAGCCAGATTTTAATCAACGTTTTGACAATTATACTTTTATAATATTTCTGTTGACAGAATCTACAAGTTATTATCCGCAGATTCAATTCTCATTGAATTGGAAATTGATATTTTATGTGTCTATTATCAATTTAAATTGAAACGGCTAATATTCTATTGATATTTACTCTTTCATTATTTGATTTCTGCTGTTGGTTTTCAATTGAATATCGACAGGCTCATTTTAATATTGAAGATAATAATTATAATTATTAACTGATCAAATAAAAGTAAATTTATTTATCTATGCTTTTGTTAGATACTTATAAATCAATTTTTATTGTACTAAATCAAGTATAGGACGAAAACTCTAAAAATAACTACCCGTGTAGTATTATTAATAATGAATAGTAGTAAAGTATTATTTGCTAATTTATTTTTGACGTATTCCCTAGCGACTGGAGAATACTAGGGAGGTGATACTAACCTGGCACATGTATGTGGTTGGTCTGTTTTTGACTTTAATCGTTTCAACTCTCGGCCAACATGCCTGCGCTTACCCAATCGCCAAGTGAAAGTGCTCCAGTTTCATAAAAGCCGACAAAAACGAAACAGTACTAAATTATTGGTGACAAGCTGACCCGTTGGCACTTTCGAACTCGATGACTTTGTATTCAAAGAAGTGTATCCAAGTATTTCAAGAACATAATAACCAGCTCCGGTAGCCGTGATCGTCTAGTGGTTAGGACCCTACGTTGTGGCCGTAGTAACCCAGGTTCGAATCCTGGTCACGGCAGTGCAAACTGTGACGGCGGAGTATTTATTTTTGAATGTGTTTTACTTCTGCAAAAACTATAACTATGATGAGACTAATATTACAAAATAATAAGTAACAAATCTTTCGCTACGAAAACTTTACCGTAGACTAATTATTTAACTGAATAACTAATAAGACTTTAGGTGAATTTATCTTGATAAATGATCATTTTTATTAAACGAAGAAGGTTTTTTCAGTAATCTATCCTAAAGGGAACATTTTAATGAAGTGTAAATAGACGCCGCACCATTTTTCACCTTGATTTATCTATTTTCAGCAAAAAAATGTGCGGTAGTTTCCAATATCCTCGGGCCATTGTACTTTCCCAAAACCTTCATCTTTTGTTAGGTTGAAAATAAAACGTAAAAAAGGCTATAAAACTCTGAACTGGAACATTTTGTTTGAGCTATCTACTGTAGGTGCAAAATCCACGGTTTGTGAGTTGGGTGCCTCGAACGCATTTTTCATTGGTAGGTTTTTTTCCCTAATCGCATTGCCTATAGTGTTTTGTCATCATAAGTACCTGTAGAATGATATATGATCCGTACTATAGGTCTTCATTACACTATATTATAGGTATTTCTGTGTTGTTTTACAGGCGTCACACAGCCCAGTCGGTTGGAATAAATGTTTGCAAACCATTGATATAAATAATGTTGCCAACCATGCAATTTGTGGTAACCAAATGTCTAATATACTAAACTTTTATGTTGCCAGCTGTGCCAAAGATTGTTCTCTAAAACAATCCTTTAACCGCATTTGAGTGCTGTTTACCAACAACAGAGTGTCTCATCTCAATTTTCTCTGAAATTGGCGGAAAATAAAACAAAAGTGCAAGTCTTGGAAGTCATTTCCACGTCTAGACAACGGACATTGCAAACCGTTCTGTAGAACGGCGTCAGTAATGGCTGGAGCACACGAAAATGGTCACTTATGTATAGCTAGATTACTAAACGGTTTATTACAAAAATCTGTACGAACAAGAGGATAAGTAGGTATTAGATTTAGCTAGAGCAAAGAAGGACAAATCTTTACAAAGTTCTTATTGTCAGGTGTACTGTGTACTGTACTCATGTTTATAATAGATGAAGACTAAAATATTTTAAAAAAGATGATCTTGAAAATCCCTGCTTGAATTATCATAGTTAAGTCAATAATTCTTTTCTTTGACTGTGTATTGAATTTGGAGTGTCCATTTTGGAGGTGCACGACCTCAAACACTAATGAGATATGAAGCAAAAGGAACGATCTAGGCCCTCAAACATGAGACCCTTCATTCTAGTTGGTGCCAAAACCCTATTAAGTAAACGTCTTATTATTTTTTCTTCAACAGCCTGCTTAAAGCCTCGTTATTGTTGGTTGCAAACTCGTTTCAATTTCAATATCGTTTAACGATGGTTTCTAGAAGTTGCTATCTAGCGTCATCGTGTATCCAAGGCATTAGGATCGTTTTATGATCATTTTACTAGCATCCACCAAGACGCGCACAGTAATTGCACCGCTGTTTTATCTTCTTTTCAATCGTTATTCTTTGAGCAGACGATTGAAATGTAAAACGGTTTTATCTACCTTTATCGTTGTGTTTTTGTTTTCTCAGACTTTAAAAGAAAATTTACTGCTTCATTATCTTGTACATTTAACTATATTTTATAGCATATTTTAATTTATAGCCATTTTTAATAATAGTTTTTATCTCTTAGTTATTAATAATAACCACGATAAAGTTACTATAAAATGAAAATAAATATACCTAAACATAAAATAAAAACGGTCACTTCACACCACACTCTTATAAAAAAACTTATGATCTTACAATATGCAACTTGTGGCACTGCCACCGGTATGACACCTGCGCAGTGCGCACCTGCCCAATATCGGGAAGAGCTCATGTCATACAATACATTTAGAGTTATATTCATATTGGTTTTTTAAAACTAAGCTAACTAAAATGATTGCTAAATCTGTTGTTATCTCTATTGTTGTTGTCATGCAAGTGACAATGATAGAGCATTTTTTAAAGCCGCGCTAAAAATGACTGTTCAAAGACATTAAAGGGGTTAAAGGGAAAAATATTTGAAGCTTTGACATCGCGTCAGCAACGCCGACATTAATGTTTTGACATTTTTTGTAACGACACATAGCACTTTTATTTTAATAGTTTTTCTTGTGTTATTGTGAGTATTGTTGTTTAATTTTGGTGGAATTTTAACCAATAATACTTAAGTCGTAACATAAAGTGTGAGCCATTGGAATAAATGTGTGTAAAGTGGTTTTTCTGAATGTGAAAATTCGTGTTAGGTTTTGAAGAGAAAATCCACCATTTTCTTTTCAAAACAAACGACAGCCGACTTGACAAATGACTTGACTTGACTTATTTATTACAATTTTAACACTTGACATTGGCAAAATTGTCTGTCGAAATGACGGACACAGGCCATTACTGAAGAGAAGAAGAAGAATATTCTTACTTCAGCCACTGACGCGATTTGTATCGTGTTACTGCCAATATCGGCTAGTGTGCAAACGCCCAATGCGACAGTAAATTGAAACATTTCTTATTTATTTCAATCACAATTACACTGAAAGTAGCAACTTTGAAGACATGTTCGTGTTTTTTACATAACAAGTAAAACGTTTCTCTTTCTTTGGAAGGGAAGTTACTAACGATGCCTTCAGGCGTCTTCGAAAATTCTAACCTCGTAGGATACAATGTTTATTTATAGGTAACTCCGAAATAAAAATGAAGCTATATTTTATTTCATGTTTATGGTACGAAGACACAAAGATGTTCTATGATGATAAATTCAAGCGCTTCTGATTATTTCCGACTTATGATACGAGCTGCAACAAGTTTTGTGGCATGTTCCTGCATTTAGAACTCTTGAAAAGCCTTTGGAATGTATCGCGCGGAGTATGTCACATGTCTTCACAGTTTGGTAATTAAACATGACTTCCTAAGTTATAGAGTTTGTCAAATTCTGGCAAGTTGTTTGTATGCACTTAGACTAAACACGGCAAATAAATAAATTGGAACATACAGTAAAATAAATGGATGCTTCACACAGCGCGCTCAAGTCCCAAACTAAGCAAAGCTTGTACCTACTATGGAACTAAATCGCTGACGCAATTTTTGATAAGCGTATGTTACATGCAATAAATACAAGTTTTCTGTTAACTTCAAACCTTCGAAATAAGCGAAGATTGTACTTGGAACACAACTTGTTGTCATAAACATGTTTCAATACATCGATGGTGTAGTAGCATGTCGTTGTTCCAGTGTCTGAAGATGAGTCGCGATGTATGGTAACGCGAGCGACGCCGACGCGGGCGACGACACGCGTACGCACGCGCTGGCCACGCTCATTGCGCTCTACGTGCTCGTCGCTGTCATCGGCATCGTTGGTAAGTTTGCCATCATCACTGTGTAATCAGATTACTACACTATGTATCTACTGAGCATTAGGTAGAGCTTTCTTGACTAAACAATTTAAATGCAAACTACATAAATTAATTAATACTCTTGATTTACGTAGATACTGTCATGATTTTCTTTAGGTTTATTATTTGAAAAAATATTAGTAAGTTGCTACTCAGCATTTTTCTCAAACTCACCTTCCATAAAAACTACATTGAGTAACTCCGAGTCTTGGGAAATTACAAACGTGAGCCTTGTAAAGCCTGAATTTCCATAAAAAAGGATATCATCTCATTCAGATTCCCAACGCAAGTCTGCAGACTTTTATAAAGTTAACTTCAAAAGAGACGACTCAAAATTGCAAATGCTTTCATAAAAATATAAAAATTATATTGGATTCTACGAGTGTTCGCGTGTGATTCTGGTTTTATAATTTTAAATCTTCAGTTTCGTTCAGTATTCTCGAGGCTCTTGCAACTTTTATAGTAGACCAATCTGATTATTATTCAGTCATCTTATTTTTTAATACTTATAAGTATTTATAAAACAATGAACACAATGTTCATTGTTTTATGAAAGGACATTGTATTTCTTGTTTATAAAATTCTTTTGATTATATTTTTATCAAAGTAAGTAATTAAAAATTCAATCCCACTCAATTGCTAAGCTTCTAAAATATAAATAGGCTAGAGCCTATGTTGCGTGTAAGCTTGCGACATTCCCAAAAGCAGTATCCATCTTTTTCGTAGGAAACGTCAGTCTCATGGCAGCTTTAGCATCAGGAGGTGCGGCCAGGCTTCGTACACCGCAGATGCTTAGCGCTTGTGCAGCAGACTTCCTTGTCTGTGCTGCCAGCGCGCCGCTCGCCGCTACCCGCGCAGCCAGGATCCATCATCTGCCGTGCCACGTCACTTACTACATTGAGGTCAGAATATAGCAAACTCTTTCGCATTCTTATACTTAGATCAAGGTTCAGAAAACCTAAATCTCGTTTATTTATTAAAACATAGCATAAAGAGAATTGGTCCAAGTACACTTGCATGTGGAATTCCTGCTCGTGACCAAACCTATAGAAAATATTTAGGAGTTTTTATGACTGTGTCTGTACTTATATGTTTCTTCAGCAGTTCAAAAGCTGATCCAGAGGGTTCCTCATCTTTTTGTTCACTTTTCTTTCATTGTTTCAGTCATTTCCCGTAGCAGCAAGCACGCTGTCACTAGTGGCAATAGCAGCCGACCGTTGTGGGGCTGTACGGCGTGGAGGAACCTCCCTCTGTGCACGGCCATTGATAGCCGTCGTTATTGTCTGGATCATGGCTTTTCTGCTGAGTACGTTGCATTCTTCTAACCATCCATTGTTTTGTTCATCGTCAGTCACAAACTAAGATTTATCTTTGATTGTTTCAGGTGCAGCGGCAGTAACAGCCACATGTTTATACTGCCCACCACTGGCAGCAATCCACGCTGCTTTCACATACTGCTTCCCCGTGATAGCAGTAGCCAGGTGTCACTGGTCGGTGCGCGTCAAACTCACAGCACTATCGCTGACAGCTCGCGCGGCTCACGGCGAACTCCCTTTACCAGTGCCACTGATGAGACGGCCTACGCATGTAATCATAGTTGCGGGCGTGGGACCCAGAGAACGAAGAGATGCTGTTGATGTAGGGGATATCAGAAAAAAGAAGCTCCAGCCTAGTCTTCTAGGTCCTCAGCCGCAGACGTCAACGCTCCGCTCGCGACGTCGGCTGGGCAACGTTCTAATGGGAATCGCGGCGATATTCGCAATGTGCTGGTGCCCTCACGCAGCTCTAGTAGTATCCAGTGCGTTTGGACTGCACGCGCCGATGATAATTGTACACTACTCGTTGCTACTGGGGTATGCGCACTCGGCGATCAATGCAGTGGCGTATTGGGTGCTGAATCGGCACTCGCTGACGTCAGCGTGTGTTGCGTGGCGACTGCCTCAGCTGCGCGTGAGGGAAGAGAGACCTTCGTCCACTAACGAGGCAGCTCTAGGAGCCTTCCACCCGCGCCTGGCTCGCCCCGCGCCGTCTCCCCGCCCTCCCCCCTCCAGCTTCCTCTACTGAAGTCCGTAATGTGCACGGCTATATCCGGTGGCACGCGCCACAGAACTGTCCTAACTGGCACTGCATCGCGCCAGACTCCGCGCGTAACATGTGACCATAAGGCCTATCTTCTAAGCTCTGTCGATCTGTGATTCCTGTCTCTCAGTGCCTCTTGGCCCCCGCTCGGGGTGCCGCTCGTTTCGTCGTTATAAACGTGGTTGTTTGAGAATTTATGGAGAATAATATCCGTGAAGCAATAAAGTGTATGAAACACTTACGAGAGTTTTATTGTTGTAGATGGATGATGACGAGATCTTTCATCTCGGCGATTTATTAGTGGATTTGTTTTCATTGTTTATTTATTGATACAATTTATTACCTAAACATTCTATAGCGAAATAATGTTACTAAAGTTTTATAGACAAGAAGGAGTTGAGTATTGCTATTTTAATAGTTCATACTTACCTGTAAGGTATCAAAAACTTACCCAACTCAATCTTCTTATTTCTAAGTAACTAAATCTCCCTTCATTATCCCGGGCACGATGTTTAAATGGTCCCAATGAGCAGCCCGTTGTAAACAAACTCGATTCAAATGCAAACACATTCGTTATGAAATACAAACTCCTCCGTCGAAACTTTTTAATGGTTTTCATTGCGGGACATCCCCCATTAGCGTAGCATAATAAGGTTTGGGTCACGATAAGCGGATGCGAAGAGCGAGGGTTTCCTTCATTTACAGAGGGTATAGGTTTTGGTAGATTAGGAGGCCCATTTGGGGCTATGATGGGGGTTACGATTAGATTTCTTTATAATATAATGTTTAGCACTAGTAGATTCCAGCGACCAACGACATTTGGTGCTCTGGTTTTCTGGCACCTGAACACCTGGTTTTTTTGATCCACATTCTGAAGTGACGACTTGCTCGCCAAGTGCGTTTGACGCCTGCGAGGTTAAGACTCCTTTAGTCAAAATACACAGGTAAATATAGAGAGAACATTTAAGTAGTTTTTGGGAAAGACCTTTGCACAGCAGTGTATATTATTAGGTACTATTTATAGAATATAAAGATGTCTTTACAATACTTTACATAAATTCAAATCTCTCGCCAAAATCGTTTAATCCCTTGCCACACTCTTGCTAAGTAACCAATCAGCTCATCTCGCAAATGAGCATGAATTATGCATGGATAAAATGTGCGTGTTCGTGAAGTTACTAATAAGCTTGCTAGGTAAAATTACGGTTAATCTACATAAGTAACGCAGACAGAATAATTTCTATATTTCACAATTACACCTGAAAATGTAAAGTTTTTCAAATGAAACATGAATGTTTCTCCCAACTCTGTTGTTTAATTTCCCTAAACTAACTTATTTTGACAGCACTAAATAGTTGCCATCCCTTTTTCATAAAGTGAAACGACAAAAGCAAGTATTATTGTAGTGCTGTCATAATCATAGTGTGTTTAGTTTAGAAAAAAACACCAAAAGAATCGGGTCCGCTGTGGAATTTATTTTAGAAAGAGTTACCGGTTACTTATTCGTTTGAAATTTATTCGGGTATGGTATTAGAATAAAAATATATTTCTTTTAATAACTATGTATATTTTGTACCTCATAGATTTTATTAGGTATGTAGAGCTAATCTCTACAGCTATGCTACTAATACTAATAGGTTATTAGTATTAATGTGATATGTGTAGTAAAATCAGCCATACAAGACGCATTACCTTCTCGTAAGTACTTCAGAAAAAATTACGGTACAGCAGATTCTTTTTCGCGTTCCATAGTTTTTTTTTTTTTTATGATAAAAGTAATGGAACCAGCTGATAGCTCACCTTATGTTAAGTAGTAACTTCTGCCTATAACAATGCATTACCTCACAGATTAAGTCCAATGAGGACGAGCCCTGTAAGGCAATGCACTGCATCCATCACTCTGAGACGTAAAGATCTTGAAGTCTCATTCATGTGCCTGTAATTACACCGGCTACTTAATTCATATTTGGTGGGTAATAATCCCCTGATGTTTTCGGGATCTGTCTTATAACAGCCGATATAATACGTTCCTACCTACATTATACTAATTTCCTAATCATAAAGTTTGGTAATCCGGTTAACATCAAAACTTCAGCAAAAGGCCGTAAGTAATGAAGCTACACAAAAACTTTCAACATTTTACACACGCTCAAATTATTGCAAGGTTGAAAGGCTGAAAAGGGTTGACGTCTAGTAACTACTAATTATTCTGTATCTAAACTGTAGGAAACATACGGAACACGGTAGTTTTATTCACTTCACTTCTGTATACTATAGGTAGTAGAAGTATTGTATCTGTTCTCTGCCTTACCTAGCGCGTAATAAATAAATATAAAGTCAGACTATTTCATTATTAATTTGTCTTATTCTAAAATATAGACTCGGTACCTATTACTTATCATTTATAATATTTTATGCTCTGAAATAAAACTTTATTATATGAATTGAATTTTAGCTAATATATTTTACAATATTACAATATTTTAGCTCATAAAGTAACCACTCAAACCATGAGACATCTAAAGTATTTTAAACTATGTCCAATGGACCGTGTAAGATTGTGAAAGTGCTCTTATTTCGTCAATTTTGACAAAGATTTTAATGGTTTTCGAGTGGCCACTCATCAGCTCCGATAGCCGTGATCGTCTAGTGGTTAGGACCCTACGTTGTGGCCGTAGTAACCCAGGTTCGAATCCTGGTCACGGCAGTGCAAACTGTTACGGCGGAGTACAATTTTTTATTATGTTTTGAATTGCAGATATATGGCGGATCAAACCGAAAAGTTTTGAATCAGAACTAGGTAACGACCTTACATATTGTACCTACTTACATTACGACAGCAAGTCGTGACGTTAGTGACAGATGTCACTATTATTTTTCGTGTGATGCTATTTGATGTACGTAAAAATCTTCATCTCTACTTTGTGCCCTTTGGTAAATTGTTACTACCAAAGGGCACAAAGTAGAGTAATGAAATATTAAGAAACTATTAAATAATTACAATAATTTCACATCTCATTCAATGTCAATTATCTTATTGCGAGCAAAGTTTAGTACAAAAAATCAGTACAATTAGAATTTTGAACAGAAGACTAAACATACACACTTTATTATTCAACTTTCTGACAGTTTCCTTCAAGTATCATGACAGTTGCTCGCCTGTTTGCTGTCTCGATACAAACGCACTATAATTGCGAACCAATTACAAGCGTTATCAACAGTTACCACCACTCCGGTGAAAGAGTGCTCCACTTCTTTCACAACAGTATTAATACTGCTGAGTTTAGTATACCCTTTTCTACAAGCGCTTACTTATTTGAACGGTGCTTTTTACGAGGGTAGAATAACATTCACAGAGAGTCACAGGCATTTTATGTTTTCTTATTTCGTCGAGTCAATCAGCGCTCCGGTAGCCGTGATCGTCTAGTGGTTAGGACCCTACGTTGTGGCCGTAGTAACCCAGGTTCGAATCCTGGTCACGGCAGTGCAAACTGTCGCGGCGGAGTTTACATTTTGTTGAATTTTTTTTTTAATGTTGACTTAAGTAATAAACTTTCGTACTTAATTAAATTAATTCATGAATCTAAGCACACATTGAAGCAAACAGTAAAAGAGTCCGGTAGGTTTTATGCAAAGTTTTTTATTGCTCTTGGTTTTCTTTAGATCTTTGTAGGATTTCTCGGGTAACATTATTGTGAAAATGTTTCTTTCTTGTTTCCACATCAAAAGGAAAAAGTTTTTCAAGTGTTACGTAGTAAAGAATAAGCGACTTCTTTCTTTTAAAATCCTGTTCAATACATCAGTTGCCTTTTAGAAACGAAAAAAAAATTAAACTCAAGGAATTTGGTTTTAAAAGATGTCGCACTAATATTGCTAGTCGGAATAAACTTTCAGAATTACCTAAGAAGTCCGAAGAAAAAATACAAAATCGTTATTTTTTCTAGACTTTTTAGTACAAACTGATCACGGCTGTTTACAAGTTTAATTATCTAATTTGTCCTACCTCTAACGGCCTAACTTCATCCACATACGCAACTGCTTGAACTCCAATCTAAACTTGCAAACGAAGCACTGTTAGTGCTCAGAACTCACCTAGTTGCTTTGGAGGCGGCGATCGTCACGAATGACCGTTTACTAGAAGCTTCAGAAGCATTTTTTTCACTTATAAATAAATAATCCTTTTTTTTTTAATCCATCATCCATCATGGATCCTTGTTAGAACAGTAGGTTATATCAGACTCTACTGACTAAAACCTCACGGTTCGTCGGGCACTTGTACCGGGGGACGCGAGAGTGCGTTAGCAAATAAATAATCCAGGGTTCAATTCAATTCTTGTTTGTGTCTTTGCAGTGTTGCCCGCAATTTCGCCAATGTCACGTTCTAGGGTTTAGAATCTATGACAATAGATTGACAGAACTCTAAAAAAGTCGCGTTTGTCAAACTTGATGGCACAATAATGATTGTTGCTAGTCGTCAAATAATACATACCTAATCGAAAGGTAGTGTTTCGTCCCAGTGGGACGAGACGAGATACTGGTGGTCTGAAACTAGAATAACTCATACTTAACACCGCCAGTAGGTACCAACGTAGTAAATAACTCTCCATTATAATGTCCCCTACGACTTTACATGCTTTTTGTCCTAGTGTGGGGAACAGAGTCACTAAACGGTACTACTTACTTGTTACCATTATATCTAAACCTTAACGTGCTTTTAAGTGAACCAGCAACAGTTTTTTTTTTTTTTTTTTTTATTGGCATCGCACTGTTTGTGCATTTGCCATCCAGCAACAGTTTTTCTCAAATAAAGAATTTTTACTTTTGACTACGAATTCCTGTGGACTAGGGTTATAGGATTGACTCAATATGGCATACAATATAAACAGCACGCGTTTCCATTATCTATAGGTTATCTACAAGTCCGATAAAGAACACAATTTAATATGATAACCTTTTTTGTATTGGAGTGACTTCAAGCAAGACTAGAAGTCATGTTGAGAGTTTTATTGTCTGTGGTTTTCTGTGTGCTGATTCTGCAGTGTGATTCTTGTGAGTAAAACATTCTTATTGGTCGCTGAGGGCTCCCATATAACTAATACGACAGCTGACATCCTTCTTCTTTTTGTTTTTTTTTTATATTAAAGTGACATATCAATTCTTCTTCATCTTCTATTTAGGCCTCTGTCCGTAATTTTTACAGACAATTTTGTCATTGTCAAGTGAACTATTTAAGAAGAAGCTACAAAATTGTTTATCGAAATGACAGGTGACATAAATGAAAGAAGACGAAGCAAAATTGTCTGTCGAAATGACGCACAGAGGCCATATAAAAGAGAAGAAGAAGACATTTAATGTGAATAGGAAGCCACTGCTAGTAATTTAAGTAATTTTTTTAGTACCTATTGCTTAATTTAAAACCTTTAAAATTACCTTAAAAACCGGATCCAAAAAAAACTATTGACACCTAAGTATTTAGAAAGTCTTCACTTATTGTCACAGTAGAGCCAGGCAAATGTCAGCAGACACCCCGGGAAAAGCACTGCCTCATAGAATATAGCGTCCGGTACCAATGGCCTCATAGGATACGGTGAGTATATTGAATATATATAGGTCAAGAGGATAGTAAAAGAACTGGTGTGAGTGTGGCTATGGCTGATAGAGTAAAACTTAAATATAACTAAAATGTTATAAAACTAAGCTACGTAGAATATTTCTTGTAAATTCTTAATTTATTGTACACATAAAAACATACAAACTGCTATTTACTAAAGTTATGTACAAAGGCGAGCTTAACCCTAAAAAGAGTTTTCCTCCAGCAAACCTTTGAGGCTAAGAGAAAGTTAAAATAAAAGATTGTATCAAAGTACCAATCAACGTACCAATCAAAGTTACATACTTATCTAAGTAGGTAAATATTTAACTTTGATTGGTAAATACCTAAGCTATCTTAAAAAACGAGTCAAGACTCTACCATTAAACTCGGTGCTCGAAAAATTTTGCGATATAGGTACTTAGAGTTCCTTTTTAAATTAAAAAAAATATTATTAGGTAGTTTAAAAAAAAAAATCGTGAAGCAGCAATCGTATTTCCTAGAAGAAACAAATTATAGGGATATTTATATGTAGTGTTATAATTGCAAAGCTTTTAAAGACTATGATTATAAATAATATTGCAGGTATGTCTACAACTGGTATACAAGGAGTTGCTTTGAGATCCGATGGTCAAACCACTGTCCAGCGGTTCTGGTGCCGACCACCACCAACAACTTCCCTACTGAGAAACAATGCTTAGACGAGTGTGGAGGATGGGCCTAAAACTTTGACGATAACGTGTCAAAAAATTCAAATGTATGTTGATTGATAATATCATAAAAATACAATAGAAAAAATATACTATTTATATGAGTTACTCGTAGTTCTTTTTTTATAGAATTAATTCATATATTTTTAAGAAAATTAAGATCAATAGCGTACTTTTTATTGTTTTTACCACAGATCATATAATACTATACTAGTACTAGTTTTTACTAACACATTTGTGCAATCTATGGAATGCAAGTGATCTATACTTAGGTAGAGTCTATACTCAAATTATGTATAATTTTTATTGTTATTTTAGTGAGCACAAGCATTAATAATGTCCATAAGGTAATAATTAAGGCAATTCGAACCGACAAACGTCCGTTTAAGTACGAGGTGGTACGAGGATGAGAATCTACTCCTATGATTTCACTATGATAAGAATATATTTTTAAAAATATAGATCAACCTAAAAACTTCTCAATAAAACTATTATTTTAATAAGTTTCTCAAAATATAAGAAATAGCACGCATAACGCAGACGGGGCTAGGCGCGACTAATGACCAAACCACTGAGTTAGATGGTAGAGCTAGCGGTTTCAGAGAAAACATACTCCTCTACTCTACGTCTAATATTATTTGAATAATGTAGTGTTTTCTGTAATTTATTTTAAAAAAAAAGATACAGTGATTCATAGATATTACAATATTTTTAGTTATATTGCTCAAGATAGATATGATTTAGGTGAAAACGAGTTTTGTAAAAAAATGAGAAGATTTGAATAGACATTTCGCATTCCACAAACGGACAATCATACCTACCCCATCCTCCATCCCAGAAGCCGTCATAAAACTTAACAGCAAAACGGCTTCCACGCTGGAACTAAAACGGCTTCAGCATACAAAATACTCACAAATACAGTTGGCCTTGACACGATGTCTCTGGTTTTTTATTGGTCTGCGTCGACGCGCCCTATAATCCAAGTTGGGTGAAGTTAGGACATCACATTCAGTCCAGCCAGTGCTTATTGTGCGCCGCGGCAACAGGCTGCTTTTGCCGGCTTTTGGTTTAAAATTAAAAAAAAGAAAAGAACTGGCCGGATAGAAATGGGGAATAAAGTCGTGACGTTCACGGAACAACAGTTGGAGGATTATCAGGTTTGTACTTTGCTTTGAAAGTTTTCCGTGGTCTGTTTGACAAAACAAATGAATGTGTTTTTACAAACAACTTTACTGTTTTCGTTCAGTATTTGTCGTCATTGTTTTGATGTTGCTATTTCATTCGTTGTATTTTCCACTGAATAATATTTCCACCATACTTGAACAGGACTGCACCTTTTTTACACGGAAGGAAATACTGAGGTAACTTTTATTTTGTAATTCTAGGGTAATCTTGTTATCCAAGTTTGGTAAACAAGGGTTTCGTAATAAAATAGACTGAAGGTAGGGGTCGAATTTCAAAAGTTGTATCGGAGTTTAGGGATGTTTTTTATAGTATCACATTAAGAACAGTAAGAAAAACCTTTTTACGGGATGATACTAACACTTCATAGCTATACCTAGGTATAAACTTCCATAATATAGCCACGTATGAATTAGTATAATACTTACTTCCTGAAGCATCAGTGGATTCAGTGGGCGTTTTAATCAGCCTACCCGATGTTAAGCTCTACATATGAGTTCAATAATGCACTGCCTCACAGAGCACGTTCTCTGAGAATTTACAGCGTATAAGATAATTTTACACGCTGTAACCGAAACTGGTGAATTAGGGCTCTAGAATGTGGAGACTGGCGGAAGTGGGCGGCCTTTGCCCAACAATGGGACAGTATGGGCTAGTAGTAATAGTAAATAGTAACCGAAACTACGTAGTTTTAATACGCAGCATTCACCTACCAAACTATTGGTGCTATAATTAAGAACCAATAAAATCAATACAGATCACATTTCATTAGGTTGTTTCTAATCAAATCCGATTTAGTGTGACGCTCCTTTATCGACCGTCTTCATACTAACTGTTCACTCATCTGTAGCGCGACAGATTATCCATAGTAACTGCTAGACTGTCTGCTGTTTTGGTCACGTTAAAATAAGACGAATCGACACCTTGGTTCAAGACACGTGACTTCTGACGTCATAGGACTCGTATTACTTGTGTGATTATGTGTACCTTTCTCTAGCTAGGTAGGTACTTATAGGGGGCTAGCTGGGCAAGAAACCAAGTATTAGTAGATGTACTATGTAGTAAATGTCAAAGTTCTGGAGAGAATCCAAAATTGTAAGTACATTAATATTTATTGGCCAGTATCTACATAGTATAAATATGTCTTGGCTAGAGAAATAAAGATGTGGGAACAATATCTAGAAGTAAAATTAATTAGTTACTACGAATACTACATAGATAAGATTTTCAGTATTTCCATACTTTTTTTGTAATAGCATTATTTTGACAACTATCAGAGATTAGTCACAGGCAAGTCCACGTGTCTCTATCTTGAGATCTGATTAGAATATCTACCGTACCTTTGAGCCCATTTCGAGTCCTTACACAATCTACGGAGGTCTACGAAACTCGTAGCACTTCGTAGAGTCTCGTAGAGCAAGGATCTGTTTATGGCTGGCAGGCACGTGACTAGTTAAAGATCTTTGTAAAATAAATCCTCTGCCATTCGTGCAACTGCTTGCAATTTTGGCAACTTTTATTGACGAGTAGCATACTAGCCTCATAAACGAGTAATATCAATTTTCAGAGTGTTCAAACGGTTTCGCGAAGTGAATCCAGATCTGGTTCCGAAGCGTATGACGGAGAATCAAGCGCACACCATAGCGGTTCCTGTGGAGGAGATAGAGAAATTACCTGAACTGAAGGTATTTTTTAAAAGTAGAAAATGATGCAAAAAGGGTCTGGGGCAAATTGGATGGAGCCCAGGTCCGAAATTTTTTTAAACTTGCAATGATGGAACTTTGTTTGTTACAATACACTTACAATGCATGTGTTTACGTCAGAATAATTAGTTTATTTTACGTTTTCGTGACTGCTACTGCATAATAGATTATGATAAAACCAAGAAAACTTAGTGCCTTCTGGTAAGATCGGCCTAATATTAAGTCCCGATAAATCACGTAACTAAGCAATTATCATTTAAAAATATCGCCGAATTGCTTGGCATCCGGACTTACTATTACGCCGATCTTACCAGAAGGCACTGTAAAAAAGAAAAATAATCTTAAAATTAACTGAATGTATTCAAATCGGGACCTGAAATGCCCCAACGCCTTTATTGCTTTTGAATGGATTTGAAATCGCGACCTTAGGATCAGAAAAAGAGGACCCTACAAAGAGCTTTTTCTAGTGACTTGTTAAATGAATTAAAAAAATAAATGACTTTGTTCGATCATCTAATAAGCGAGCAATTACGAGCTCTAATTACATAAAATAAGTTTCTACGTAAAGTGGCTTAGTCTGAATAAATGAATAGGTCGTGCCCCTTGAGACGTCAATTCAGATAACTTTAAAGCAATACCTGCTCAATTATTCTACCTTCACGCCTTACCACCAAGTGTAATGTAAAAGTGGTAAAGGAAATTAAAAACCTTACTTTTTAAATTAGTAAAATCGAATATATTTGATAACTTAAAACTAGCCGCGAATATCTCATATTTAAGTTTTATATTATGCTTTAGGTAATGCTAAAGTTGTAAAAATACAAACAAAGTTTTAAAACTCCATTACCATTGCAGTTGGCGGTAAGGGCGGCTGGTTAGAACTTTGGACTGGGCTGGTTTGTCCTAGCTGACACCTGCTCAATTATTCTACACTGGTAGAACAACTTTGAACTAGGTTGTGGTTTGTCCTGATAGTGACTGGACTTCAAGTGGTGGAGGATCACAGAAGTTATGGTGACGGAGGCAGTGGTGTCCCTGAATTAGTATTCATGGACATGGACATATAACACAACGCCCTCTAGTTCTAAACTAAGCAAAGCTTGTCCTATGAGGACTTGATTGCTGATAGAATACTTATACACATTTTTTTTTGTAAATACGTTGGTACTTATAATACATAGTAACCCAGACACAGAAGAAACATGTTTGCCACACGCAAATGTTTGTTCTTGGTGGGGGTCGAACCTACGACCCACAGCAAGGAAGGTAGAGCTTCCACCGACTGATCTGTGGCGCCTGTATAGTATGTTATGGTGCCACTTTATAAATTACGAAAAAAAACTAGTGACTCCATAATACTCTTGGATGTCATAAGTTATAACGTCAACGAGTAATTACGCACTCTACGTAATTAGATTCAAAAGTAATGAATATTTGTTCACAATAATCCCTCGATATGAATAACCACAATAATCTAAAATCTGTAGGTACCTACCTACTTGTTATTTACTATGTGTCTATATATCCAGCACTAATTTTGAACTTTATAATTTTGTATGCGCCTTGAATTTGTCAATTTAAAAAAGTTGTCCTAAGCAGTAGACATTATTTGTAGAATTATTGCATTGTTCATATTTGTTAAAATGATCAATGTTTTACATTGGCATCGGCCATAATATTAAACAATATTCTTCAAACATAACTAAGTAGCCAGGGCTGCCTATAAACCTTGTGGTTTCCTTAGTGCTATAGTACAAAATAAGTTAAATATGTTTTTAAAATGATAAATAGGTATATAAATAAAAAAATCTACCTTCTGATTCTTTTTCCAGGAAAATCCTTTCAAACGTCGTATCTGTCAGGTGTTTTCCCACGATGGCTCCGGAAACCTCACTTTCGAAGACTTCCTTGATATGATGTCCGTGTTCAGCGAATCAGCGCCAAGGGATATCAAAGCTTGGTAACTTGTACATAATAATATGGTAGCCGGCATGGAAGTAAAAATTGAAACGTGTGCATAGTTGCGCAGTTGTGAATTTCATAAATGTGGGTATTTTGATAATGCATAGATCTTGTATTTAGCTGGAGTACTTCCATACCGGTTACTACAATAAGTCACTTTCGGCAACGCGCATGTGATGCCTCTGGTGTTGCAGGCGTCCATAGGCTACGGTAACCGCTTCCCATCAGGCGGGCCGTACGCTTGTTTGCCTACTTAGTTGTATAAAAAAAATTGGCGGTGGGCACTTTAACTAAAATATTCTTTAAATTAAATTACATGTTTCTTTTTCAAAAAGTGAATGTGAATGAATCTACATTCTACAACTACCAAAGCCTACAAGTAGAATACTTACAAAGAGGATCTAAGTAATGAGGTTCTTATACAAGATAAGAGATCCAATCAAACCGAGTCTACTAAATATCTTGTAGTACACGCTTCACCAACAAACGAATTTCCGTAATATTATTGGAATTACTGTTGCGTTATTTAGTCCGTAATTCGTAATAATTGATAGTAGTGATATTGCGTTCTTAATTATGTGACCACTACTGGTCACATACCTAATCACCTAGGTACTTAGGCATCTACCTATACCTACCTACCTCCTAGCTATTTAGCTAGTGGTTAAAATCTAGCACAGAATCTTCAGGTAAAAGTTACTGCAGCAAATGTATTTTGTTTAGGGCAAACTAAAATAATGGAGCGTACAAAATCTAAAACCTCACGCAATCCAACAATTTGGCCACTGAAAGGTGCCACTTACCGGTCTAGGTACCTATACCTACTTGTGTTTTAAACATTACCTAACATGTTTCATAACTTACTAACCTCAGTTCGGAAAGAAAATGAACCGAAACCGATACCATGACCTGTGCCCATCCTTACTTACCTTTTTACCGTAATCGTGAAGCGCTGATCGGGGCTTAGGTACTTGGAGCGGTCATGATTTGGATAGATAATCGCTAAAGGAAATATTTACAATAAAGAAAGACAAAATTATATTTTTAGGATAAGTAGGTACCTACCTACCTACTTAGTTGTTTTTTGTTGTAATGCTGTAGTGATCAGAGATACAACTAGTCTTGAATACATCAACAATGTCCAAACCGCCCACGAACCGCCCCACCCGCTGAAATGTTTCAATTCAACCATCATTCGCCCAGCGCAACGCCTGTAAAGAGTTTCTAATTCATTTATGAATAATTAAAGGGTATTAACACATAGTCCATCACTTTGTTCTGAAGGTACGCCTTCAGAATATACGACCTAGATGATGACATGTTCATCGGTCGAGAGGATCTCCTAGAAGCGACTCAGCTCCTCTCCAAAGGGGAACTCCATCCTCAAGAACGAGACGAGATAGTTGCCAGTGTGTTGGACGAAGCCGACGTAGATGGTGATGGACGATTATCTTTTATGGATTTTGAGCATGTGGTGGTCCGAGCACCAGATTTTTTGTCCACCTTTCATATCAGAGTTTAGTTTGAAAATAAAGTGTTTGTATTTTTCTGATGAGTTTTGAGACCATACTTATTTTTTTTGAAATAATCCTAGATTACCAATCAATATTCTTAGGAAAAAATAAATAAATATAAAATAACATACTCTTATTTAAGGTAGGAGAGCTAGACCCCCAGCCTACATTTTAGTCTAACCTACACCCTAGTCATTTAGTCTACAACCTACACCATTTTAATAGTGATGTCGGTTGAAATGTGAACTATTTATTCAAATGAATACTCTTTTATACTAGGTAGGTCGGTACACACAGATCTAGGTACCCACCTACCTACCCCATAGATACCTACTTTACGGGATGATGTGCTTATCTATCTAGGTACCTCGGTACTCTATTTGATATTTCATGATGAGTTATGATTATTGATGAGGCTCGCATCAACGTTGTCGATCTATTCGATCATGGATTATCTGAGTGTACCTACTTACTTACAATGTCTCGTAGCTAGTTAGGTAGGTAGTAATTGGCTATTATGCTTCCAACACGGCCAGTTGAAAGCAATTACCGGCAGGATAACTAGAACTGATGGAAGGAGAATGGATTAGGGTAAGTTAGGTAGGTACCTGGTATCTATGTATACATCCAATTTCGAAGGAACCAAACAACTTTACCTACAGAAAAGTTTCCAGAGCGATGGGCAGGCCTTAGTATATTTGGTTCTGGTTGTTCGATGGTACGTCTCAGGAAGTCAGGAATATTACTCTGCGCGGTTGTGCCGAGGTGGTGCTTACCCTGAACAAACTCAGTTTCATAAAAAACCCACAAATCTGTTTTGTCATGTAGTGTTTGTTTACAGTGCCATCTGTTGATGAGTAGCCGAACTTATTTGGTGTAAACTGTGTAAAGTTTACTTATATTCTGTGTTTAGGATAGAACTGATTTTGGATCTCTCTATAATGCAAAAGGAATACAATAATAATACTCTAGTCTTGTACCTATGTACATAAAAAAAACCAATAAAGTACTTTATTGTTTTTTTTTATCATTTCAAAACCGGTAGATGGACCGAAAATAATAATGGCAACCTGAACGCATCTTGTTCTATATTGCACGTGTTCTCTATGGCTGTCATGGCCGTCAAACTCTATTTTGTCTATTGGTAAAAAATTGGTACCTTGCGCTTTTGTAGTCGCGTTTTTAGCAATATCATGGTAAAAATGCTATTATAGTTCGTTAGTTCATGAAACGTGCCTCAGGAATCTATAAAAACACGTAAAGTGAAGAAGATTAGATATTTTTACAAATTATATGGTTACTCGCTCTCATTGGACAAATTGCGCTAGACCGCATATAGAAAATGGCAGCCCTACCACGTAGAATAATCAAAGAGACACAGCGACTGATGCAGGAGCCGGTGCCGGGGATCAGCGCGGTGCCCAGCGAGAACAATGCTCGCTACTTTCACGTAATCGTCACCGGTCCGGAAGACTCGCCATTCGAAGGAGGACTGTTCAAACTCGAGCTATTTTTGCCAGAAGACTATCCCATGTCAGCACCTAAGGTTAGGTTTATAACCAAAATATACCATCCTAATATAGACCGGCTAGGTCGTATATGCCTGGACATACTAAAGGATAAGTGGAGTCCCGCGCTGCAGATCCGCACGGTGCTGCTTTCGATCCAGGCGCTGCTGTCGGCGCCGAACCCAGACGACCCGCTCGCCAACGACGTCGCCGAGCTCTGGAAAGTGAACGAGATCGAAGCCATCCGGAACGCCAAGGAGTGGACGCGGAGATACGCTATGGACAACTGAGGGCGCCGCCGGTCCCGCGGACCCGCCTACCGCGCGCGACACGACGACCAAACTAACAGATATATCATTATAAGAGTGCAAGTTATGTTATACACCCTAGACCGAGTAACTTGTGAAGAGACACTGTGGATACATTCATCAATCGGCGGAGCGCTCCCGCCGCCCTCGTGTTGTCTCGGAGTGGTCTGCTAGTCCCCCAGACCATTCTCCCGTTCACATGTAGCTTCGTTACAATATTAGGTATGCATATTTTTTTACTATAATAATAGCAATTAAATGGAACACTTTAAACCCTAATTGTATATATATCATGGTTGCAGATTCGATTAATTTTATAGGAGAGATAATTGTTTGTTGTCGCAAAGTTGTAAGTCTTTGTAAGCTGTTAACCGATACCATGTCCTGAGTGGAAACAATCCGTTCTGATCTCTAGCGATACTGAACTTTATACTTATTTTTTTTTATTGTCTTAGCAAAGTGAAAGCTATCTAGATAAATTTGGTTTTACTGTTCAAGCTACACCAATATGATCTAGTACTATTACTTGTATAAAAGTTATCAATAAAATGTATT
Organism: Eulithis prunata; assembly: GCA_918843925.1. NCBI lineage: Eukaryota > Metazoa > Arthropoda > Insecta > Lepidoptera > Geometridae > Eulithis > Eulithis prunata. The sequence goes on along the minus strand of OU974008.1, from coordinate 10,055,310 downwards.
TATGTAAATTTAATTTGGCTTTGTGAGAATACTTCAAAATACATAAAATATACAAAAGCTACATCAATTTTTTATTTGTTGCATGTTCTTTTAGTCATGTTGATCACAGACTGCCCTATTTCTGTAACTAATAATTTTCCTTGTACCTAGTAGGTACATATCACTACAACCAATCAATGTGTTTGATGAATCAATACTCAGCCAGAGAATACATGCACTACTTACATTACTTTGACTACAGACCGAACCTCGTGATGTAACTAATCAAGTTGCTGAGTCAAATTTTATGAAATGTTTTGGCAAATCTGGAGATAGACCTATCAGACCTACACAATGTACACATATTATTGTTTTAAATTCTTGATTTGTAAGTTTAAACAATAATATATATAGTATAATATACATTTTATTGTTGCTGTCTGTTCCTATAATTTTTTTAGTGTGGGGGTAAGTAGGTAGGTACAACACTGGTAAAGAAAAATTGATAGGTGTAGGTACCTACTAGAAGATGTAAAATATCTACAGTAGGTAGGTACTGAAGCAAGCAGCGCATAGGTTTACACCACACATTGGACCTAACTAGAAAATAAATATTTCTCTACATAAGTAGGTAAATAAGGAATGTCGGTAGTCGACCATAAAATCCCTAGTCTCATAGATCACCAACCCTGAGATATCATTGATTTCCTTTGTTCTGTCTACCACCTACTATTTCATTCATCCTTTTTATCAATGGCATTTTATCAACTTATGAGTGTTATTGACCTCTCACCTATCCGAATATACAATACTTTTGTTTGTTTACTGAGATCATCTACTGACCTAGAAGTAGATAAATAAAACTAGCAGTTAGCAAGCCAGTCAAGTGTTGACCCCAGTCTCTGTTGCAAGTCGCCACCCAATCTCGAAACAGATGATTTGCAGATTGGTCAAACATTAGTCTCACAGAGGAAATCGAACCTACATTACTAGGTACCGACCTAGTCGGACTCCTGTTAGTTTGTTTATGACTGAAACAATATAACCTCGAGATAAAAAAATGTTATGTAGTGGTACGCGGATACGGTGCACTGAATCAGGTTCAATCTCAGACAAATAGGTTCAACTAATGACGTGATTTATTTATTTTTGCGCCATCTGTTAGTGAACAATGGTACCTAACTATTGGGTGGTTATTACACTAACACTTCACTCAATAAGTCCCCGGTCTAACACATATATGGCAACACTGTTGACACACTTATATTATTTCTAGACAGTAGCACCTTCCAAACGATGCCTGTAAAAATTTTAGGGCATTCGGACAATTAGTTAACAGATTACAGCGGTTTACGTGACCCTAGTTTTGTAATTTTCAAAACAATGGATCAAAAAAAGTTTCGTGTGTTGATTAAACATTGTTTTTTGATGAAAAAAAGTACTGTTGAAGCCAAACTGAGGCTTGATTAGCGTTAAGGAGACTCTGCACCAGGGAAATCAACTATTATTGACTGGTATTCTGATTTTAAATGTGGTCATACAAGCACTGATGATGCTGGACGCTCTGTTCGCCCAAAATCGGCATTTGTACCGGAAAACATAAAAAAAGTCAACAAAACAATTTTGGGAGGCCGTAAAGTTAAGTTGCATGAGATAGCTGACAGTCTTGAGATATCAGAAAGTAGTGTTCTTACAATTTTGCACGAAAATTTAAGCATGCGTAAGTTGCTTTCCAAGTGGGTGCCGCGTTCGCTTACACCGGACCAAACACAACAACGCGTCGACGATTCAGAGCGTTGTTTGGAGCTGTTCAAGCGAGATAAAAAGGATTTCTTGCGTCGTTATGTGATAATAGATGAAACATGGATCTATTACTACATACCTGAATCAAAAAGATCGTCAGCTGAAGGAAAGCAGCCGGTGAAAGTCGTCCGAATCGACCAAAAAGACAAAAGTCAGCTGGCAAGGTTATGGCATCCGTATTTTGGGATGTGCATGGTATTTTGTTCATCGACTATCTTGAGAAAGGTAAAACTATCAATAGTGAATATTACATGGCATTATTGGATCGATTGAGAAAAGAAATCAAGAACAAATGCCCCCATATGCAAAAGAAAAAAGCGCTCTTCCACCGAGACAACGCCCGTGTCACAAGTCGATGCAAACGATGGTTAAATTAAATGAATTACGCTTCGAATTGCCTCCGCACCCACCGTACTCTCGAGACTTGGCTCCCAGCTTCTACTGGCTTTTTTGAGACATCAAAAAAATGCTGCAGGGACAGAAATTTGACTCAAATGAAGAAGTGATTGCCGAAACAGAGGCTTATTTTGAGAGCAAAGACAAATCGTTCTGCAAAAAAGGCATCTAAAAGTTAGAGGAGCGTTGGACTGAATTTATCACTCTTGAAGGAGAGTACGTTGATGAATAAAATAGATTTTCTAAAAAAAAGAAGGTTTTTCTTAGTTAGACCGGAAACTTATTGAGTGAGGTGGTACACCCGCCTTGGCTTCTGAGAGATTGAAGAGAGATGTCGGTGGCTTTTGTTTCATGCCTAGTGCGAAAGAGGGCGTTACTCCACTAATATTATGCTCTCATCGTGTTAGAGTAAAATCAATAAGATAGAACCTAACTTTTGTTTGTACAGCTAAGTAGACACCGCTGGTGAGCATGGGATCATCAATAATTCTTACAGCACGCCTTTGAACCAAATCAAAAGGGCCTAGTTAGTACACCCGTGCTACTGCCAAGGTGACAGCAGTATTCCATGTGGGGTTCTTTCCTCGATTTTTTAATACGCGGTAGATACTGGTAGGTACCTAACCTACCTACAAAATCAAAAGATCACTTCAATACATCGAGTTAGGATCCTAAGTCGATGATTCAATAATAGGTATTCGACTCGACTCTGTTTTCAGTCGCTTTCCCAGATCAAACGTCAGTTAGGTACCTAAATCATGCTTGCTTATTGAGGAATAAAAACAACAATGTCAAGTTTGTTCAATTTATTCTTAACTTTAATGCAGACTAGAATAATACTCTTAGAAATGAGAACAACAATAGTTATTTCATGTTAGTGTACCTACATACAGCTTCACAATAAAGGCTATTTTATTATCTGTGTTTCACAATATAAACAAATTTTATTCACAACAGCTAGCAATATAAAACTGTATATCAGACTGTATACCTATACTTACGATGAATATTACGGTCAAACTACAATTTATTGGACATGGAACGAGTGTTTTGTGTAAAATGTTGGCGACGTGATTCTGATCGAAACCAGTGATCAGTCTTCATTACATACAAAATACACTTCTCATGTAAGGTAGGACTGAAGCTGTGTAGTTCAACCTATATATGGTCAGTGTTGAAAATAAACGTTTTTGAACGACTCAAAACTGGAGAGGAACACTGGCCAATGAAAGCAAAGACAATAGTACAGATAAAAAGTCAAATTGAAAAATAGCAACATTTCGCTTCGGTTTTTGAACAGAATCGTACACCTGCTTTTTAATTAATTTATCTTGTACTTTAAGTTATATTTCTGAACTCGTAATGAACGTAGTGTACTTCCTCCGAATTTAAAACCAGGCCTTAAAAAGATCTAAAACTAAGCTGAAATCGGCTGTTAGTTAGTGGTGTTTTACATTCAATATTATTATACTTACTTATTTAAAATAACCCGTTCTCGGAGCGCTAAGCTTAGCTAAGAACACAGAACATACATAAAAATATCATAGATTTTCGCCCCCCGATTAGACCTCACGATTTGGCTGACTTAGCAAAGCAATACGTAAGTAAATAAAACAAAAATAAATTAAAAAGACAGTCAGTATAAGTACCTACAGTATTTTGTCGTATAACATTGCGTGAGTGAGCGAACCGTGCGGTCTATTACCGGAGGGCAGCTAATAGCGATACTATAAAATTTACAAAATATGATATATCTTCTGAGTTGCTATGCTACGAAATAATGCTTACAACTATATCCTCTAATCAATTCATTATTTTTATTTGATCACTGAAAATCCAAAGGTCTAAATGCTGTGCTTAATATCATTTTAAGATTATAATGTTTGAAAAATAGAGCTGACCTTTTGGATATACCTAAGCTATACACAGAACTGTCATGTTTGAACTATGGTGCACTTTTATGGCTTATGTATATACGCCTGAGAGAAAATCATAAAATATAATCTAAAAACTGTAGGTAACAATATTTAAACTGTATTATCTTTACTTTAAGGAATGGTTAGATCAAAATTATAAACTTAACAAAATATAAAAATAAAAAACCTCAAAAAGTTTTAAAACCTCACACGGGATACATAACCGAACAAATTTGTAGTACCTAGGTACCTAACTGAAAATATTTATTGATTAGAAAGCAAACTTAAACCAAATCTAATCCTATTTTGATTTTGCATACAAAATACATTACAATATGGCATACGTATAACGTGGTTATAAAATGGAACCAGACACAATGACGTTTTTGAGACTCTTATTCGACTTTTAGGGTGTTTTTTCACTAGAGCTAAGCTACGTTGCTAAAGATTTGACATCCAATAATAGGAATAATTTAATATGAAAACAAACGATCCCAATTGGTGGATGTCAAACACATCCTTATACCGCGTGCACACTATGCCCATGCCGCTGCCGGAATGTATGGCGGCATTCATGCCGCGGACTTAATTGCCACAGCAACATCGCCTTTATTCTCACTAAGCGGCATTAATGCCGGCAGCGGCATGGGCATAGTGTGCATGCGGTATTAGCAACGTAGCTTAGCTTAGCTCCGGTGGAACAGCACCCTAACTGTCGATTTTGTGAAACTCGGTTCCATAAAATGAATGTTTTGTAAGTGTTTTAGTATTACAATAATATCTAAGCAGATATGAGTGGGTTCGATATTCGATCAATACACAAATATAATCATATCAATAAGGAGCTGTCAAGATTACAGTTCTACCATTTTTAAGTACCTTACTTCCTACAGCTGTCTTTCCCCTATATATGAATGAATGAATGAATGAGTGAATGAAAACGCTTTATTATACATAAAAACACCGAAACATGAAATAAAACAAAACAGGTTGCATTAAATGTACAATGGGCGGCCTTATCGCTCAATAGCGATCTCTTCCAGGCATATCCATATTTGTTAGTTAGGAGTAAAAAACAGCAATAGATAAGTAAGATTTTTGAATATGGTCGTCCGAATTGCGTTTGCCATAGCGTAAAAAAAAAAGAAAATCTGCATTTTTTTTTATTTTGTGAAACGCATGTCAAACGCATTCGGTACTATAGAGATACAATCTTACCCTAATTTATTTAGCCACTTAAGCTTATAGCATTCTGAAAATTACACATCACATTATAATTAAGTTTCTCTGAGTATTTACGTTAGCTTATTAAGCTAGAGTTGACCCGCCCTCGTGTTAAAAGCAATCAATAATATTTTTTTAAATAATGGTGTTTTTGCACCTTTTAATATCAAGTGTGATAAAAAATTGGCGAGGACGAGATCGGCCAATCACGACGCAGAGTATCAATATCGTACATTTCTGATGCCGGTACAGACTGAGCGAAAAGGTTTATTGACTTTGAACTGTATTAGCGTTGTCTTTGAGTATACAATTCGATATCAAATTAAGAACGAAAGCGCACGAACGTGAACTTGAAACATACGTCGTTAAGAGTACCTAAGTGCAGGCGAGAAAGAGCTATCGACCGATTTCGCTTGACTTGTACCTGGCATGAGTCACTGTATGCAATGCTAAGTATTCCGAGGTCTAGTAAATATAGTCGATTGTCAATTATTAACACAACAGTCACAATGTTCACTGTAGTCCAACACTTTCCTATAAAATTATTCTTAAACCACCTTACCTAGACCTCTCAACTTCTCACTGCGAATATGAAACCGGCCAAGTTCAAAAACACCTATTCCACTTTTGCTTTACCGATTTTGAATTCTATGCGTCACTGTTTAAAGAAGCGTTTCGGATATGCGCTTCGCTGCGCCACTGTAAGCAGGCACTTTTATATAAAAACCGGGTTTTCTTGGCCGGTTAGCAGTCGGAACATTGAGGTCGGCATCGTCTTCATTAGGATCTGCAAATCAGAGAAAATAGATAAAAGACGGGCGGGATTATCCGATGCTCGAGGCGTAGCTTGGTTAGTCAATGTTCACCGAATATGTAGGTATATTCATTTATTGTTTTTAACTAATTTTCCACTTTTCGTTTAGAACACTAGTCTGAATGTAGAAATGTGCGAGCGAGAAGGAACAGTCATTATGTCGTGTTTACGTATGGTAATCAAGACACACAGATAAATTATGAAAAATGGATATAATACTTCGTTATGCATAATATAACATCAAAAATATTGTTAATTTCAAATACTTAAATAGCAGTATGAAAATATAAGAAAATAATTTTAACAAATTCAGATAAACGAAAAGTAATGCATTATAATCGATTTAATTAATAATTTGTGCATGGAATGTTAATTAGATAAAAAGGCTTTTTTATTTTTTTATTTTATAATCATGACAGTCTAGTCAAACCTTTTATAAGATAGACCACTATAGGTACTATTTAGCTATCTATATATGTTACCTCTCCTACTGAAGTGGCGAGTAGATTAACGATACGCTCGTGTGGTACTGCGACCACGCTTTGTGAGTTGATCTCTATGATGCGATGTCCTACGCGAACGCCGCCGCGCTCCGCTATACCGCCGCGAAGTAGACTGCATATCTGCGGCGAAAATATACCATTAGATTTTGAGAAAGATATATTATTAATGATAAAAGCTTGTAGTTGGTCATTCAAATTCAAATTGTTTTATTCACATAGATGTTACCATAACAATGGGCCCAAAACGATAACTCTATTACTACATACCTAATACTAGAAGAATCTTACATAGAAAATATACAGAACAAATAACAAATTATATAATATTACCTACTCTAAGAAAACATAAAATAAATAAAAAAAAATTATAACATTTTAAATTTGAGAACACCAATATTATAAATGTTGTCATGATTGACCACAGACTTGCTCGATATAAAAAATGCACCTTAGGACGATAATCTCACGAACGTTTGCCTGGAAGAGATCGCTCTCAGCGAAAAAGCTGCCCATTGTGTTGCTAAATTTTTTTTTGGTTTTTTTTCCTGTAATGTTTCTGCTGTGAACGATACTATGGTATTCTATAAGTGGTATTAACCTAATATAAGATATGAATACCAGATAGTTCTCACTTCAAACTTGAAAATCTTCTGCTCCGTCTTATGGTTGACGTTCGACTGTTTTATCTTGACCTCTACAACAAGCGCGCACAGTACTAATACGCAGTTTACCACAATTTGGTTCTGGTAGGTTCAACTTACCACTCCATTTTGTACGCTGAATCCCAGTTGGTACTTAGTGTCCGGCCGTTTTATCTTGACCTCTACAACGGGGGCGCACGGTACCACGGTGAGTTTCACCACAGTCTGGTTCTTGGAGTTCTTGATGTAAGTCTGGCAGGTGGATAGGGGAAGGCCGACGAGACTGACGCCGTTTATTGCGATTATTTGATCTCCTGGAATGGTTAATACAGATTATGTAGTTAAGTTCTATCTGGCAGTTTGGGTGGTCAAGCAATCTTCGGTTTAAGAGGATTTTGTTCTGCTGGCGTTTTTTCTAAGACTGTCGTGCCTTACCAATATGTGATCTACCAATGTGACTTATTGAGTTGTCCGAATCCAAAGGCTAAGTTTGCGATCACTTCAGAGGATAATATCCTAATTCCAACAAGAACAACTGTGATCTATATTGTGATTATTTGTGACCTACCAATATTGCAGCCTATCGATATAAGAATCTGTCGTTACTGTGACCAACTGATATTGAGTTGTCCGCATCAAAAAGCGGCTTCAGTGGTTTGTGATCACTTCAGAGGGCCGCATCGACCCCTACTTTCCTTTCTGTCGGAGGCCTTATTCTATCACTACAAATATTATGACTTACCAATACTGCGACTTACCAATACGGTGACTGAACAATATTGTGTTTATTTGTGACCGACCAGTCTATTCTAGGTATAATTGTATGACCTACCGATATTGAGTTGTCCGCATCGAGCGGCGGCTCCGGCGGGCGCTAGGTTTGCGATGACTACAGTAGGTAACATCGAGCCCCAGCCTGATTCCACCACCACTACGCCTAGGATCTCCCCTTTCGTCTTCGGTACCACCACCTGGGAAAAAACAGTAGCCTAGTTACTTAGGAGAGTGTTTTTAGTAGTTAGTAGCGTTGTTTATCTCTTTAGAAACTTATGGCGATAATCTAACTAGATTATTTTAGTAGCGTCCGTTTTCCAACCGAACCAAGTTTCGCAAACGAAAAGTACTAAATAAGTGAAAAACATAAAAAAAATATTTGGTCTGAAAACTTGCTTGAATCTAAATTATGTTTATGCTAAGCCTTGAGCATTATTGCGCACAATATTGTTCTTTACGATTTTTCATAAATAATCTCAGTGATTTTAGGTAAGTACATAAGTATACTTATCTTCAGAAATATTGAGTTCTTTGACCCTTCTCAGCGTCTTGTCTAACTACTTTGATCTAGGTAATTAACTAAACGAGTTTACTACGTCGTTTGTTTACCAATTTATCAATACCTAGTACTACAATTTATTAAAATCAAAACTCGTTTTTTTTTTAATGATAAAAGTAATGGAACAAGCTGATAGCTCACCTGATGTTAAGTAGTAACTTCTGCCTATAACAATGCATTACCTCACAGAGCAAGTCCAATGAGGACGTGCCCTGTAAGGCAATGCACTGCGTCCATCACTCTGAGACGTAAAGATCTTGAAGTCTCATGTGCCTGTAATTACACCGGCGCCCTTACCCTTCAAACCGGAACACAGCCATGCGAGCATCGCTGCTAGTATTCACGAAATACGACAGCAATAAAGGTAAATTCTCTTCATCATCATCATCATCAACCTATATCAGTCCACTGCTGGACGTAGGTCTCTAAAAGTCTTAAAAATTCTCTTACAAGATACCAAATGATTGCACTAACCTCTTTCTGAAGTTCCTTCTTAGCGAACATCTGTAGCTCGTCTCCGAATATCTCCTGGCTGTTCAGCACTTCCTGGTAATCCATCTCCTTTACAAAGCTATGGTCTTCAATCCCATTGGCTTTTAAGAACTCCATGTAGGCCACTTGGAACGCTTGCCCTATGGACTGTGCAATGAATTGCGCCTGCAAAGATTTCGGAATTATTGTGTGTATAAATGTAAGAAGAAAAGATTGAAGGTTAGGAAATGTAAGATAGAACGATAAAAAACTACTAAAATAGTAAGTAAATATGAATATTTTGCAGTCTAATTAGGTAGGTATACTTGTATAATTTTTATCTGCGCTCTATTTTGTTGGTTTAGCTTAAAAATTTAAAACTATAGCATATAAAATCCAGTTAGTTAGAAGTAGTTGAGACCCACCTTATCGAAATGACTATTGTTTTGTTATTTTTCTAAAATTTAATTTTCACCTTATCCTATATAAAACTGTGCCTACATTTATACATGTTTAAAAGATTTAAAAAAAATTTGAGTGATCTTGGTGTCTATTGTTTATTACGTAATTAATAATTAATACTTGACAAACGCGGGAAAGATTCTTTTATGATTAAACTAAAACATTAGATACCTACAAATATTTTTATAACAAATAAGTAAATCTGAAAAATCTTACAAGTACCTAGGTACTATTCCAATTTTTTGTAAATATATGTAAATACATAGGTATGTATTTACATATATTTACAAAAAATTGGAAAGACATTTACCTACCTACTATTTATAAATACCTACTTTGAAAAAAACTTATATAAATGTTTTAAATACATAATATAATCCCGTATGATAAATTATATTTTCAGTCCTTTTTCATTCGATATTACCTATCACTAAAATTGATATTGCTCAGTAAGAGATCTTACGAAATAAATGTACTTTGAAATAAACCTACCTGGAACTTTGCTGCCATCTTATTTTTAACGACCGTCATTTTAATAATGACTTATCAAATGTTTAAAATGTGTTGACACTGCCTCAGACCGAGATGTAATGGACCTCTGACCTCGTATACAAAATGTCTTGGACACTTTCAGCTGTTGCCTAATTTACCTCTGCATCGCAAGAACTGGAGGTTCAATGCAGTTGTTTTATTTATCAGTTTAGTTGGATTTTTTTTTTTTTTTTACGTAAACTATCCCTAAGAGCGCGACCAAAGCCTAAAATACTGGATACTGAGCCCGATTCTGTTGGTGCATTTTTCGAACCGAACCGAAGTTTCAGTTCATGCGAGAAATGGATGACAAGACTTTAGTGCTGTCAAATTACAAATTTAGTTAGTTTAGGAAAATGAAACAAGAATCGGAGGCATTAGGTACCTACCTACTTAATTCTTTGGCAATTATATATTTTTGTCGCTTTATGCACCTTGTAGTATATCTATCTACTGGACAAATACATACATATTATTTAAAACAAATATAAATAGAGGTTTTATTTAGTTTTAGGCCCGTATGCTGATTTGCTTGCTCAAGCACTGATACAGACTCAAGCATTAATTACTTAGTATTAATTACTTATAAAAATCTCTACTCAAATCTATGCTTTAATAACGATTTCTTTAACAGCATACGGGCCTTATGAGTATAGATGATGACCCTAATAAAAATATCAACCTAAGATTAGATAGAAAAGACCAAAGAGGAAGATAGGATAGCACAACTACACAGTCATAATAACAAAGATGAATACGTACACTCACCTCTTCGCTCTCAAAAACATGGCATATCATCTTAGGAGTACGGTTCAATTTCGGTTGATCGGAATCCGTCTCGTGTGGGACAAACCGTCTCCTTGCCATAAGGACTACCAAGTCTCCAATATCAGCGATGTACGATATTGTTCTGAGAGCGTGATCCATCATGATTTCCTTCAATTCTGTGTTCAAAACCATGATTTTCTCTGTAGATATGAATAGATCTACTTCTGTGCTTGGTTGGTTCTCTCCCTCGGGCGCCTGGAAGAAAAAGTGAGGTTATTTTTGGGTATGGTGCGAGTGAGGGCGGGTGGATTTGGAATTTTGACTTACCAATGCCTGATTATCCAATAGAGCGAGCGGGAAGGAAAAAAAATAATATTACATTCGCATACGTTTGAAATTGTTTGTGTGCGTTGTTAAAAAGTTTGTTTCTTTTACATCTCGTTAGGTACTTAAATAAACTAGAAACTATTCAGAGGATATTTAAATAATTCTAAGTAGGTAGGTAAGTAAATATGATAGATATCTAATCACTATAAATATGAAATAGTAGATTGTAACGATGATAGAGACGCACAACTAGACTAAGAAACTGTGGTAATAGCTATTCTGCATATACGAGTACACTACTTTTACTGGGCATCGAGTATCCGATGCGATACAAAAATATTGAATAGAGAATCGTCAACCGCAAGACAGATATGAACGCGTCACAACAAAATTTATAGAAAATCGTGATAACTTCTGAATCAATAACATTACCCTATATTATCACTATTAAGAAATCATTATAGGTACCTAATCATTAGAGAATCAATTTATATTTATTACCCCACGTCGCGCGTTGAAACCAACGGGTAAGGGCCCGAGTTCTCGCTACAAGCAAATGTATAGCGGAGCGGAGCGTGCAGCGTTTATTTTAATTGTTGATTCATTACAGGCGTCCGACGCCATCGACCAATTACAGTAACACACGTAAAATCACCTATCCAGCCGAATACTTTATTTAAGTAATGGGTCTGCATGATCTGTGGTAAATAAAATGGCGGATAAAGTACTCGCAAAGGTAAAAAAATACAGTCAACAAACACAGCACGCTCCGCGTTTTATAGCGCGTTCACACATGTCCATGCCGCTGCCGGAATTATTGCCACACCAACATCGCCAAGTTCATGCCCTAGCTCCTTGGTAAGAATAAAGGCGATGTTGCTGTGGCAATGGCATAATGTGAACGCGGTATTAGATCCTACGTAACCGAACACAACACACTGCCAGCCAAACCACCTTTATTTTTGTGACAGCTTCCTCGACCATGTTCTTTTTGAGTCGCTTCTTGCGCCTGCGCCCGTCTTCATCCACCTCGACCGAGCCAAGGAATGTCAGTCGGAAGACTGCAGCCGGCGCCGCGTACACGCCGGAATACGGGCCGTCGCATCCCCACTGTTGGCAGGCTAACCTCCTCGCGAATCGCTCTCACGTACCGTTGTATCATGTACGATATTGTACAACGCATCGATGTGACAAATAAGACACGTGTGGCATGTATCATGTCACGCGTTGCAAATACGGCACGCGTGACATATGTATCATAATTGCGAGTGGCATGTATCATGTCACGCGTCGCGAACATGACACGCGTGACATGTATCATATTGCGAGTAGCATGTATCATGCCACGTGTGGCATATCTCATGATACGCGTGACATGTATCATATCGCGAGTTACATGTATCATGTCACGTTGAAAGTTCCGTTAGTGTTTTAGGTACCGGCTTTTGGTTTTTTTTTTGCAGTATTGGCAAGTAGAACCTTTTGGAGTACAAGTTTGTTTTCGAGAAGTTTTGTTTACAATCAAATTTAAGATTATTTTGAGAACAAATAGGTTATTTTACTTCTAAAAAGACCCGTTTATGGAGAATTAAACAGGCACCAATCAGTAGTTAATTTTAAAACTTTTATAATCACATCGGTGAGGGAGTCTCTTTCAATTATCTATTGATAATTTATTTTGTTTGGCTTGCTTTGTAATTTGTTTCTATGTTGACCGCTGATTGCAACCGTTGTTTATAAGCCAAATAAAAAACAATACAGATCAACAACTCCCCGACATTGTCAGCGGCAAAAAGCAAGCAAAACAACTCGAATACAAACACACAATGATACGTGAGAAGCGAGCGATTCTTCCGTTGTTATGAAAGCAGACCTAACGGAAAATTAACCTTAATTATGTTAGAATAGGGTCGGTTCTCGTGCTTAGGCGATTGTAAAGCTAGTACGCAATGTCTGTGCAGTTCCTTCGTGTCGGAAAATGCCACCTGAGCCGGTGTGAATCGGGTATGTCTCATGCTTTATACTGTGCGTTATTATGAAAAGTGCGTGGATTTTAAAAGCTCTTTCGTTCATTTTTACTATCCTTCAGTTAGTAGCTAGACCGTTTACAGAGAATGTTACAAACAGCGTTCTCTGCAAACGTCATAACGAAGTCACAGTTCAAACATACTCAGTAGACCTACTTCAGCCTCTTAGTTCTGGATCATGCGTAGGGTACGAGCACAGCATAATATGATCGCAAACTCAATCAAAACTTACCGTCAACACAGGATTAGTAAATGGTACAAAGCATAGCATCAAGCGAACAAGCACAAAAATTCAGAGGAGGCTAGCCGGCCAATGCGGGCACCGACATTCTTCTTGGGTCGGGTCGAGGGGTGAGGAACACACTGAAAAAAATACTCTAGTGCCATGTCAATAAGAGCTTAAACGGTTTGGCGGGCAGGTTTCGTGAATGACTTACCGATACACATTCACAGGGTAAATCGGACGCAGTATTCAGTCACTAGGTTACTAATTTGTATATATTTATAGGATACAAAAGGATAATTGACTAGCATTCTCAGTACACTAAACCTAGATGAGCATGAAATTACATTATGTACAGATGACGATGGAAATGATTACGTAATATTGGCTGAAAGGATCTCGTGCAAGGAACAGAACAATAGTAGAGGGTGCTATTTTGTCATTCAAAATATTATTTTTTTGTGTCAAGTGTTAATTTTGAAATCCCTTTATATTACTTACTCGTGACTTCATCCTATTTCTGAACCAGATTTAATCGCCACCAATTCACAATTAAGTGTTGTGAAAACGTAACGTACAGATTTTTACATTTAATAGGTACTTAATTTTTTAAATACATTTAATAGTATTAAGTGTAAATTTAAAATGGTGTACAAGCCACTGTGCCTAGCGATTTGAGCCAATCATAAAAGTAGTGTCATAGTTTTACGATTGATAGAAGATAGTGAAGAATAGACAGAGACAAAAGTAATTTCATGCTCTCACTCATAAACATCTAAAACAAACACACCGATTCACACGGGCTAGTTGGTATTCTGCCAATATTGAACTGTGTCATTTTATGAGAATGCGTTTCATTTACAAATACACAACAGTGAAATAAACAGTAGTACAAGTTACAACAGATCTTTGTGGCTCTATTTTCCGTCTCGTTTGAACATGAACAGTTGTGAAGGCTAGAGCGAGAACGAAACTTTAGCTCCATAAATATCTGTTATGACTATACTGTAACTAAATGATAAAAGGTATTGTAATCTAAGTGGTAAACTAATTTACTAATAGGATAATTGTTAGTTCATATCACTAGTAATTATGTAACTGATGTATAGAGCACAATGACCCAAGTTGTGCAGGCTAAAAATTGTTCTTAATAGAAATACATATAATAGTGGAAGTTAGTAGGTATCCATGATTCGTTTATCTAACTTAGATTGAACCTTATTAATTAACAGGGTATTTGCATAAAATATAAGTGTTCCCATAACATAACCCATTTAAAGCTGTTTGCCCAAAAACCGTTTGACTAAATCCTATTTAGTGACTCAAAAACTTCGAAAACCCTCCAAAAGCGGATTCGTTTTGACCGTTTCTCCTATTTTAGTCAAACGTCTCGTCCAATAAAGAGGCTTTTTCAAGATTTATCCGTTCTGAGGTATTGACCTCACAATTGTTACCTTAATCCTGGACACAGCTTCTTCAGCTTGCAGCATCCGTGTTGCCTTTGTAGGCTGTCCTTCACACGCCAGTTGCGTTGATCCGAGATAGCGCGCTCGGAATAACACGCCCTCTATGAGCACTGAACGGGCAACGTCTGAAATAACGAGATCCGAGCTTCAGTTGGGGGCGCTAGATGGCGTTGTATGGAGTGAAATGTAGGTGAGGGTAGTCTTACAGTGTTTTTAGAATCAAATAAAAAGGATAGATGGTTTATATTTTTCTTAAGAATGGAAGATGTTCGTTTCTTTGTTTAGATGGTGATATGCAATATATCAGCACTAGACGGAGTGTTTGGTGGTTTTTTTTCTAGGTTTGTGATTGTGAGATGAAGGGACAAATGGATGTGGGAAATGAACAGCAAGCTGTAATGAAAATGGTAAGAGTAAGCCCGTACCTATACCTATGTGGATGAATTGATAGCACTTACCACAACGGGGCGCGTCCGAAAGTAGCGTGAAAGAAGTTTATTTTAAAATATTTTAATAACATTTTATTGTAGGTAGGATTTACTTAACGGAGCGTGATGATGCGCATTTTACAGTAAAATAATATTATGGAATCGATAAATGCAGGTAGATATTAAAAAAACTCCGAAAAAAAGGATTTCTGAATGTATCTAATTTCATAGCGCTTCGTCGCACTTCGTTAGGGAGGAATCGTATGAAGATTTAGTACAATAGATGAAAAATGTACCCACCTTCCTTGTTCTTGTTCTTTTTCTTTGCGTCTTTGTCCTGAAACAAGAGTAAAATTATATAAATTTTCTTAGGGGAGAGGTTTCTCACCTCAACCGGACTTAAAGTTAAAATACCCAAATTGTAGTTTTCGTTAAAGACAGAAGATGGCGTTCCTTATAATGTTACCTTTCCATTGAGTAGTGTGTCGTCGTGTATATCGATGGAGTCGTGCACGTGAGGCGGTGACCGTGCTGACGTCACGCTGCCCGCCGGCATCACCGTACGAGATTTCGGTTTGCGCCATCCCTGGACACACAAACATTATTATTACGGTCAATATACAAATACTTACAAATTGTTTATTTTACATTCTACAGATTACTTATCATAATTCAAAATGATAATTCTACCAGAAAAATGTAACAGAAAATCTTAGGAACCTAATTATAAATGTCAAGATTTTTGTTTGTGACGCGGACGAAGTCGCGGTCGAAAGCTAAGCTAGCTACAAGTGTGTTAGAATGATGGACGCAGTAGTCTTCAGTGGACGTGCTCAGTGAGGCAATGTATCGTTATTGGTAGTGGTTACCACTTAACATCGGAATGAATGAATGAATGTATGAATGAAAATACTTTATTGTACGTAGGAGTGGGCCATCGGCTTCCATTAGTTGCGGGTTTGTTTTCTGAATTGAGACCACTGTTTTAATTTGCAATTATGTGTTCGGGGACTATGGTATTACCTAGTAACTACAGAAAATCTTGGTCTGTAGGTACCTAGGTAATATGTTTTGGATAAATATTGTTCAATAAAATGTAAGCACCCACAGAGATTTATCTAGTTTTGCCCCAAATATATTAGGTTAGGTACCTATACCTACAAACTGTGAAGATTTCATAATGGCACCTGCTTATCTCTAAAGAATTTGAGACTAATGATATTTTTATGTACCTACTTACCTAAAACAAAGCAACTCATTATTTCGGCGAAGAAAAATTGAGTGAATGAAAATAATTAAAATACGAAAGCGTATTTAGTGATAAAGCTTTTTTGAGAGCCCAGAATGTTTTATTCTAATCTAGCTTCCGCCCGCGACTTGGTTCGCGTCCCGTTAGATCCCATTTATTTTCCGGGATAAAAAGCCTATGTGTTAATCCAGGTCACGGACAATATAATTCCAAGTTTCATCCAAATCGGATCAGTAGTTTTTGCGTGAAAGAGGAACAAACATGCAAACTTCCATACAAACTTTCTTAACTGAATAACAAACAATTGAATTTGACTTATAGGAAGAGAATCCAACCTGTTTCTTGGCACATGATTCGCCTTCTCATCTTACCTCATCGTTTGATTCACTTCTATCAATTATTTCCCGACAATCTGACTCAGGAATTGACTCACAACTCAGATTCTCTACATCCTGTGCTACATCGTTCAAATCCACGTTTTTGACATCTTTCACAATAGGTTCATCACTAATATCAACCTTAATATCATTGCAACTAGATTCTGTTTCATCGTCACTAGTTTTTATCGAATCTGATACATTATCGTTCTTATTTTCTACAACAAAAGGTTCAATTTCGTCGTCACTCTTCACTGAACTCAATATCTCATCACTACTATGTTTATTGACAAGGCAAGGTTGTCTTTCATCTTCACAGATTTTTAATTCACTATCTTCAGTCTTATTCTCAACGAGGCAAGGTTCTTTTTCGTCTTCACTCATTTTGATTTGTTTACTGTTTACATGTTAACAAACCGACACACATGCCCGCTCTAAAGGTAAACACATTCTTATTTTTAACACAAACGACCTGTTGCTTTAATCATTCAATACAAACTGAGAAACATTGTTATTTTTTCTCATAACCTGCATTAAAAACTATGTTTAAAAACTGTTTTTTTTTTTAAACCGCACTAAAAAAGCGGCCAGCAATCGCCACTCGCCACAGTATCTGTAGGTAATACCACGTACAATGACATAAGGTGTTCATTACGAAGTGATAACGCTAAGTAAATACAAGGCGTAGACGTCGCGCGCGCAATGAAACGACACCGGTTTGAACGATTATACTATGTAAACATGACATGTGGATGTGGAGGTCAAAGAGTAGGCGTGGGTAGACAGTGCTTGCGCAACAGTGAGTTGCCTTCTGTTTTAAATTGTTTGTAACAAAACGTGTTTTATTTTTGTAAATTGTTTTAATTAATGAAATAAACGCTAAGCAGTGATGTTCGCACTGTAGTGTCGTTTAAATCAGAACACAGTAATGTAGACTTTTACAGACTTTTATCTTTACATCTCAGAGTGACCGAGCTGCAATGCCTCACAGAGCTCGTCCTCGGTGCACGTGCTCAAGCAATGCTTTTAAATGTGTGTATTTTGTAAATATTTTAAATACTGTATTAGTTGGATATATTCCAGAAATCTCCACTAAGAAATTTTTATTAGGTTCATAATTAGGTACATACCTACATAAAATAATTAAAACAAATTATTTTATGTAGGTACCTATGTCCGAATTAACGATTCGAACAATAGTTTCGAATTAACTTTAGGTGGGCTTGTTTTATTGCTTATTCTGTTAAAAAAGGTAGCACCACAGATTAAAACAAATTGTACCTACTGAACTTTGTAACTTTTCTTTGGCCAAGATTAATAAGAGAGCAAGGCCAGACCGAGTCGGGTCAAACATTAGGCATTCATACACAGCTGATGCTTGCGTCATGCCTCTGAATCATAGTTTTAAACTCGTAAGCTCTTAAAACTACCTATTGTATTGTTGTAGTGAACTAGATTATAAGCTATATGTAATACTTAGTTCCTACGTAAGAAGAAGCGGGACTCCCATTCAACCAAAATTACACACTGATAATATCGTTGTGTATGAAACGGGAGTCAAAATTTGAATCACGTTTCATACATTGTTCGTTTTTCGGAAGCACGAGTCTAGTTCAAGAGTTTCGTTATATTAGGACAATGTAGTCAAATACAACAGTAGGGCTATTATTTCGTAATTCGTAATTCTTTATTGTACACTAAAATAACACATAAACAGAAGACAGAAATAGATAACATGTACAAAGGCGAGCTTAACCCTAAAAAGAGTTTTCTTACAGCAAACCTTTGAGGCTAGAGAGAGGTGACTATAGAGGTAGGTCCGTGTACATACATAAAGGGCTATTATTGTACTCTTTTTCTCTTTTTTTCACCCTGGATCCAGATTTTGACAGATATCAAGTCATGGTGTACGGAAAAATGACATGATATGTGTAAAAATCAATGAATCCAAACTGGAACTTTGATCGAGATCGTTGACCAGTTGAGCTATCTATAAATCGTTTGCAACGGTTTGTAGATAGCTCAACTGTTTCATGTATTTTTTGTAAATACTGTGAACATTATAAATACTGTATTAATTGTAATTTAATTGAAATTAAATTATTTCTTCCTGTTACTTTGAAAATTAAAATATTCTTAGAATGAATAACAAAATACTGTATAAATATGATCAAACTTGTTTGTTTAATTTTCCTGTTTGTAGACTTCTTGTTTGTATTTATTTTTGAGTGTGTTTTCCTCTGTGAGTTTATTTTAGTACTTAAAAATTGTTTCTTTTATAACTTGTAAAATGCACCGGTTCAAAATCAGTTGGATATGTTTCCAGAATGTTGTCGATCGAGGGGTAATTACATTAATTAGTTGTGTATCTCACCTTGTCATCAAAGAATCCTTGATCGTCAGTTCTCTGTTGCCCCAGCAGCCTGTCAGTCTCAAGATCCGTGTCTGCTTCGTCTAGAACAGTTTATCTATGGTTATTATAAAAATATAGGTAGGTAGTCTATATTTATAATCAAAATATCGTATAAAACCAAATTTACTTTATATGCATGTGATAATAATCTAGATAAATTCGTGCGTGGCTGAATGACTGATAAACCAGTCGAAACCACAGGACGTTTGAAGCGTTATTTGAAGAGTTATATGTGAAAAGTATGGTGAAGTTTATAGTTAAGTAATGGTGTTTTAAGTGGTTGTACCTTCGTCACCACTTGTAGGTTTTATTTCCACTGACTCCGTGCTATTCGCCGAGGAGGGCCTTTTCCTGAAAACAAAAACGCATTAGGAAACAAACAAATGAACATCAGAAATAAACGCCATGTATTTTCATACCTGGGTGGATAGTAAGAGTTGTACCTGGGTGGATAGTAAGAGTTGTACCTGGGAGAATAGTACGAGTTGTACCTGGGTGGGTAGTAAGTTGTACCTGGGTGGGTATTAAGAGTTGTACTTGGGTGGGTACTAAGAGTTGTGCCTGGGTGGATAGTAAGAGGTTTACCTGGGTGGGTAGTAAGAGTTGTACTTGGGTGGGTATTAAGATTTGTGCCTGGGTGGGTAGTAAGAGTGTACCTGGGTGGGTATTAAGAGTTGTACCTGGGTGGGTATTAAGAGTTGTACCTGGGTGGGTAGTAAGAGTTGTACCTGGGTGGGTAGTAAGAGTTGTACCTGGGTGGGTAGTAAGAGTTGTACCTGGGTGGGTAGTAAGAGTTGTACCTGGGTGGGTAGTAAGAGTTGTACCTGGGTGGGTAGTAAGAGTTGTACCTGGGTGGGTAGACGTCTGCATGATGATGCGGCGTGAGGTGCGGCGTGGGGAGGGGGGAGGCCGGCCGGTGCGGGGCGGGGGCCGGCGGCGGCGGCGCTCGAGAACCACACGCTGCAAACAAGTATGTACTCTATTAATATAACATGTAGGATTACTCTCAAACACCGTTCCAATCTGGATCGATAGATTTTGACAGAAATTATGTACTAATCTTTCAGTAAATAATTTATAAGTTTAAAACGTGCAAAAACCGACTTGCACTTTGGCGGCGACACATCGAGGTCCTAGATTGTTTGAACTTTGAAGGGACGGACGATGTGTTTGCGCTGTGTCGAAACGCGTCCGCGTTTTAGATTTCTCACAGTTTTAACACAGAAATGTTTAAATCATTTCACGTAAGCCTGCGCACTAGGTACTAGGTGGTACCCATTAAATGGTTTTCCAGTTACACAAAAGGTAAACTGGTTTAATGGCCTGTAGCATTTAACTCGTCTATTGCAATGTTTTTGTTATGTGAAATTAAAATATCTTATCTTATTTCACCTACTACTTTCTTACCTAAGCTCAATGGATCGAGCGAGTGTAAATCGGCGTCGGATAAAAGGTGCGGTTCCGTGCTGGTACCGTTTTCCACTATTTCCTTCACCGTCACCGTTGACGAGTGATTCTGTAACACAAACAAAATGTTACATAAATCATCTAAAATGTGGTAGAAGAAATAATGTATCAATCGTAACGTTAGCCACCAAATCCAAGTTACACTGAGCAACTGAGTTTGACAGCAGAACTTTGCAGACACTATCTAAGTTAAGCATCGTTCTGTGCGAGCACTATTTCGATGAGTGGCATTTACATCTGAGCGCTTCCAAGCTTCGGAGGGCACGTTATACTATCTGTCCCGGCTCTAACAGTCGTTAAGCCACGACGGCCTTAAGGCGGCCTAAACACTCCGTCCGTCACCAGTATGTTTTACCTGATTATTGTTGTCCCCATCGGATCCTTCGAGTGAAATAGCATCAGCTACCACCGGCATCTTGGTGACCGGCATACGGCAAGCGTCGGGCAATCGGGTCATGTCCATTGGTACTGAAACTATATCTAAGTAAATGTTATTCAATGGATCCAGAGAAGTTGCATTGAAAGAGACTATCTAACATGACTATTTAGTCAGTTCATCGCAGTGTGGGCGTTCGTGGCATTGTATGTTCTTCTGGCTTGCAAAAGTCGCTGGGGCCGAAGTCAAAAACTCGTGTACGAAGAATTTTAATATGCATGGGTGTTTTGTCTGTTCTTTGTCCTGACTCTGTTTTCAATAGATACCTACCTATGTGTATTTAAATGGCTTATTGCGCGCGTTGGCGGAAACTGTAAGCGCAGTAAGCAGCTGAATTTAATAATAAATAAATAAATAGCACTTCTTGGAGTGGCTAGTTCTATTATCAGCTACTCTGGCATGGCCTAAAGCACAGATCATAATACTAATACCCTAAAGACAGCTTTGACTCATGAATGTGAAATTTTTAAACATCCCATTTTAATGGACCAGATTACTTCTTCTTCTTCTTTTATTTATGGCCTCTGTCAGTCATTTTGACAGATAATTTTGTCAGTGTCAAGTAGAGGTATTTGAAATAATATTAGTCAAGTCAATCGTGAAGTCGGCTATCATTTGTTCTAATAAGAAAAGAAGCCGACTTGACGAATGACTTGACTTGACTTATATTATTTCAAATATATCACTTGACACTGGCACTATTGTCTGTCGAAATGACGGACAGAGGCCATTAATTAAGAAAAGAAGAAGAAACCAATTTACCTTTGTGTACGTCAACGACGTCACTCTCCATGTGTACAAGTGACATGTCACTGCCGGTGTCGCTCGTGTCACTGGACACGGGGAATGGCGCTCGTTCTTCACAACGCCGCGGCGACGCTGAACCGCTCCAACCGACGCGGACGTTTCCTTCGCAGTTTACTAGACTTCCCTGTAACAAGACATTGTTCTACTCTGACTAGAGGTATAGATAGTCACTGCTAATCTTCTAAAGCAGCGCTAGCTGTCTTCTTCTTCTTCTATTTATGGCCTCTGTTAGTCAATTCGACAGGCAATTTTTCCACTGTCAAGTGAGATATTTGAAATAATATTAGTCTAGTCAAGTGATGGACAGAGGCCAAAAACAGAAGAAGAAATAATATTAGTCAAGTAATTCGTCAAGTCGGCTGTCGTTTGTTTCGCTGGCAAAATGGTGGATTTTCCCTTCAAACCTTAGAAACGAATTCTATCATTTAAGGAAACACAGTTTTTCAATACTAACTGTAAGAGGTAATCCAAGAAAGCTGTGAGCTGTGTGATTTGTCGGTAGATGGGGAGATAGGGCACTGCGTACATCCAAGTTGTTCAGAGGCCATTCTATTTCACTGCCGTCCATGCCGTTTTCCGAGGGACAATCTTGCGTTTGGCGTCTTAGCTCGTAGTCCAAATCCTGTAACACCAAAATTGGAATAACATCTATTTGACATAATGTACATAAGTATTTATAAAATTTAGGTTACAAGTTGTACCCACCCTACCCAACTGACGTTTTGAATGAATAAGACTAAAAAAAGTACATGTATACGAAGATGTATAGGTACCTGGTATGATCTTTTGTTTTTTAAAACCTACCTAAGATTTTCTGTTTAGGTAATCGTCTAGGGCATTACGGTTCTATGAATGCAACAGAGTTTTATAGCTGAACGATTGCAAACTTTATTTTGGTCAAGTTTCAATATTATATTTTATAAGAAAAATTTAATAAAATAGTCTTGTCGTTATTAGGTAGGTACTAGGCAATATAAAGAAATTCATAAAAAAGCTATACGTACAAACGTGCTACAAATAGAAGCTGTTCATGCCTATTTTGTTTACCTGAAAGTTGACGATTTCATCTGGTGCCCTGCCCTCTACCGGGCCTTTGAAGAACTCTTCCAGAACCTTCCTCGTCTCGGAGAACTCGTAGAGATAATCGAATGCAGCCGAACCGGCCGGCGGTGATTCGGGATCGCTTTCTGGCATCCTGTCGGCTATCCTATCGCGGCTCTCTGTCATTATCCTCTGGAAAGACAAGGACAACATGTTATTAGCTGTTGCATGAATTGAAGAATTCTTAGGGGTAGGCGATTCCGCTTCCTGACATCGCGAATGTATCTGGGCATAATTTGGAGCCCAAAGGTACGTTACTTTGGCCGAGATGATTAGCTGACTTAAGGTTACTTTTCCACCAGAGGTAAACTAAGCTACGTTGCTAAAGATGTGGTTGGAAATCCATCAATAGGGATCATTTGTTTTCATATTAGACGATTCTTATTGGTGACATTTAGACATTTCTTTACCTGTGGAAATCCTGGCCTCGGCGATCTAGCTGACTTCTGAGTGCCGTATCTCCTCGGCGACCCTTCATACTCTGCGATGGGCAGCTCTCCAATAATCCTCGCAACTCGCTTGTCCTCGTCGGGACTACCGCTCTGCTCCCTCGAAGACTCGCTGCCTTCACTATCTTTAATATCACAATCACCGTTCTTCATATTATCTAAAGTTCTTTTCACACTCATGTCTAATTCGTCGTCACTGGCGTCCGGGTCCGTCCTTAGACCTGAAGACAAGGAACTAAATTTTACTGCAAATAAAAAGTCTGACGTCTAAATGCATGCCTTGATCACGAATAAATGTGACAATCGCAAACGTATCGTAACGCTAGCGTATCCGAGATACACTGCGCGGTGACACTACAACGGTTGGCAGTCGAGCTGGCATTGACGCGCAATATAACTTGAATACATTAACGCGGCGACTGTCAGATGTGTCCGTGATAGAGGTTGACTGTCTGAAGATTCCTGACTTCTCTTCCCGCTAATTTCACAACGTCTCGTCAAATTGACAGACGTCATAGCTCAGTCGGTAATAGCTCTGCCTTCCGTCCACGTCGGGGGTTCGATCCCCACCATGAACAAACATTTGTGTGTTGCAAGCATAGATATTTTTGTTATGTCTGGGTGTTACTATCTACCTACTACAAGTATGTATTTACAAAAAAAGTTTTCTTTCTGCAATCTAGTTCCCATAGTACAAAATTTGCTTACTACCGAAAGACTAATGAAATGAGAAGTTCCCTTTATTTTTTACTTACACGTTAAAAATATTACCTTTCCAATCATCACTATCATCAAACACCATCACTTCCCCATCAGCGGCCACAGCTATAGGACTTCCCTTAGCGCTGACGTCAGTCGTCTTATGCGGGTCGAGGATTGGCGAGCTGTTCTTGGGAATCCCCATGTTGTTGCCGTCTACGATTATGTCTCGCTCCCTCTCGATCCTGATTGGCTCGCGGTCGCCGTTCGTGTAAGACGGTGACGTGTGGCGGGATATCATCTTTTTCGGTTCACTTGTTATTCTGTGTATTTGTATCTGGAATAAATATAAATGTCTGGGTGTTACTATTCTATACTTAAATTAGGCCTTTACATCTATTGAAGATGATTTATACAGCGTCTGGAGGCAACCTATATGACAACACTTAACGGGACACTGTAGTGCCTGGGACCATGTTTAGATGGATTGGAGATGGAATATTCTATACTAAAACTATAAAAAAGCCAAAAACTAAAATTAAAGATACTGCATAAATTGTAACTAAATAACTGAACATTGCAACTAAATATGCAGATTAAATATGGTATTAAATAAACGATTCTGATTCCGGAAATATAGCATAGCCTTTATTTCCTATTTTTAACTGTCCTACATTTCTAATAACTAAATATTCATGAACATCTAACACAACGATTTCTAGTCCCAACCCAAGCATAGCTTGTACTATGAGAACTAGATTGCTGATAATAATCATAATCACATTTTATGAAATAAATATTTGTATTTCTTGATACCCGCGGCACAAGGACTTCTAAAGTGAGTATTTGTTTTCAAGAAGCATTATCGTGAACACAGGTTTTTCTAGTATTGAAGTATGCAGTTTTACGAACAAATTGGTCCTCACCTCATTATTGATGTTATTATCAGCTGCGTAGTCCACAGTATCCTTCGTCAGCGGCCGCACTTTGTTCCTAATGTTGTGCTTGTGTGTGTTGGTGTGGCGTAGCTTGCGGACCGCTTTTGTTCTGCTCTGGGAATACAGCTCCCGACCTCCTGCTATTTCTATGATCCTGGTAACAGAAGGTGACATTTGAGTTTAATTCACTTTTGTCGCTAATTGAATCTTCATAAATCTGATGTAACTTATGTAAGAAATAGGTATAAAGCTCCATCGTATTTTTTTTAAAGATATCTACATCAGAATCTAAAGGAGGTCTTATGCAAAGCCAAAGATCTTCATAGCTACAAAGGTACATAGAAAATCGATCCCTAAATTATACATAATAGAGTTCATTATCCAAAGCTACGAGTATAACATCCAGATAATAATATCGCGTTTCTGTATTAGATAATTACGTATATCAAATGTGCTCCATTAGGCATGATTGTATGTAATTCGATATAAAGACATAATCGGACGATACTGCTACACAATACACGCTTTCAGTCCAAAATAGAGCTTTATAATAGGTCATAATAGGTTATTGTTTTCATTGAACGTGTGTTATTGTCAAGGTATCTATCACTAAAAGCCAGCACAATTGCCACATAACATTTGGTACTATGTTGTTTTCGGGATTTGTGAATTGTTCGCATAGAATAGAAAACTGTAAGTACTGAAATCAAAATCTTAGGTAAAACTATTTTTCTTGGTATCATCGAAAACCGTTCGATAATGAAATATAAACAATCTCAAACAAGTCTAATGTCGAAATTATTTTTACAAATAAAGATACCTATGTAGTTAGTATTGGTGTTCTAGGCTTAGAACGTAAAATATGATTTTGTAGCAAGGTACAACAGAACAGTCAAAAGTCAAACCCTTCATGCCCAGGTTCAAATCGCCTCGAACCTTGCGTGTTAATACATACTTGAATTGTATTAAGTTTATTCTACTGAAAGTACGCACACAAATTCTCTGAAGTTTTGGCCAAATCCCTATTGTCTTGAATTTCAAGTTTGTATTATTCCCTCGGGTTAGCCACAACGCTAAGGAGTAAAATCTTATTAAGCTTCACTTTGAATGTTTGAACGTGGGCTTTGAATCTATAGAAAAGTGGGCATTAGAGAATATTTGAAACGTGACTGAAGTTTGTAAGAAAAGCCGACTAAATGCCAAGTTCAGTTGAGAGCACGTAAAAGAGAACTGTTCAAGGTTTTAAAAATTTCTGCAGCGCTATTTTCATTCATTTGACAAGCCTTTTCAGACCGATATCGGAAGTTTCCAACGAAGGTTTGAAATTCGCTATTTTTTTTTTATTTGAAGGGTTTTCTCGCTTTGCGACTATGTAACCCTATTATAAACATCATCATATTACAACAACCATAAAAAAAACCTATACTAAACATGAAAATTTAAAATCTCTTTTAAAAATATCCGATATCGATCCGAAAAAACTCCCGCTGAGCGTATATCTATCTTCTTCTTCTATCTTCGAATATATTTTACGAAGCTGACTGACAATCAACGCACAGCCTGAACTATAAGTCCTAGAGATATGAAATTTGGAGGGTAGTATCCTTATATAGTGTAGGGGTGCACTAAGAAAGGAATTTTGAAAAGTCGCACCCTAAAGGGTTTGAAATTAGGATCAAAGATTTTATCCAAATAATGCGTATGCTGCTACCACGTGAGCAAAGCCGCTGGCGACAGCTAGTATCGTATCTACTGCTGCCGATCACAATTTTGATTATATTGATTTAATTTTAATTCAATGTATTCGATTAATAAACCTGAACATCCTGTTTTCCGAAAACTCTTTGTATTTTGATTAGATTTGAATCAATCGGACGGCACAAACTCGCTCTAACTCAGTTCGCTTGAGTTCATTCCGGCAACTTCTCGTGTTCATCGGTCGAGCTTTCTAAAATGTTTTGATCAGTCTACTAATCTGAGTTGAGCAGCTTTACGCCCGAATACTGACACGTCACTGATTTAAACACAACTTAAAATTCCCGTGTCTCTTTTTCACCTAACTTACCCATTATTAGAGATCGCAAGATTAATTCAAGTAGCGTTTCAGTATTCGAGCGTTAGAAATGTAGGTTGAAATTTGGTAACGGGACCAAAGAAACACGCGACCAAAATTGCCAAGTATTTCGCTATCATACCTATGTAAAGTTAATACGCCGTTTCTAAGCAACACCAATAATATTAATTCCCTAAACGAAAAGAGATATAAGGATATGAGAAGGTAGGTAATAAAAAAAAGTACCTACCTACATAATATGAACTCTCATCACTATAATATTAATAGACCTACTTAATAATAGTCACGGACGTAAAGAACATCTATTCTGCTCGGCCTTTTCCGGTATTGATATACTTTTTACAGGAGCTTTTATGAAACAAAACCCAGGACATGAAAAGAAAATTACACCAATTGTTTACGGAGACCAAAGTAGGCAGGTCGAACACAATGTCAGGTGGGTTACTCTCGACCACAGTTCCAATATGGATCCATAGATTTTGACAGAAGTCGTGCCATTTTTCAGTACAAAATGACACGAAATCTGTCAAAATCTGGATCCAATTTAGAACGGCGGTGGTCGAGAGTAGCCCTACGTCTAAGCAGGTAGCAACAAGAACCTATACATCAAGTTCCTTTACCTTGAATCTCTAAGCTTGTACGTGCCGCCCTTGGCGTTGAGGATGACAAGTTGTCCATCATTGTGCTCCTCATCAGATGATACGTTGTTCACGTTGTTTGTCTCGCGCCCCTCCAGCGCGGAGGTTAGTCTGAAACATCAGTGAAACTAGTTATTTTCAATCCGTAAAAGAACATAAACTGGCTAAGAGTATGTATGACTGGTCTCTTTTGTAAAGAAAGGAGGTGTATTATTTATTACAAAAGAATAAATCCTTTTTTCAAGAGATCCTATGCTGTGACTGGCACTTGATGAGGCGTGCGATGAGCTGGTGACGTCAGATGCTCGTAAGGATTCACGTAGGTCCTGCATGGAGCAGTCTACACTTGTCATAACACTGTAGGTTTTCCGGTCAATGCTGGTTAATGCCAAATGGCACATATAAAGATAGGTACTAAAAAGAGCTTATCCTCGAATTCATAAACGATGTAGATGCTCCTTTAGCCTAGAGGCATAAGCTGGTTGAAACTGGTTTAGCGGGCTCTGCAGCTCTGTTGGTGAGTTTAGGGGGTTAATGTGCTTACCTATCGTGATGATGCTGCATGTTCTTCGGCCGGCACTTGGGGAAGAGGCGTGTGATGCGCTCGGTGACGTCGGAAGCGGGCGTGGAGTCGCCCGCGCCGTCGGTCCGCAGCGCGCACGCGCTCATGACGCCGCGCCGCCCGCCGTCACGCCGCCACCGCCTCTACCGGCAATACATGCCACCCAGTTAGTTTTACGTGTCTTCAATCAAATATATATGCTTTGAATACGTAGCTGCACTGCATGCTACAACAAAGAGCTAGTAACGAATACTGAGGCTAGTAGCTAGTTCAAGTCAAAAATCTTTTATCCAGTATCGCAGAGGTCATTTAGAATTGTCTTATTTACTAGGTGATTCTGGGTGCCAGTTCTTCGCGACCGAGCCTAGCAAGAAACTACTGCCTGGTTCTCACCGTTTTCGTATATGATCTTTCTTACAAAGAAATATACTTCAATGCCATTTCAACTTAGTAACCCATCAATGGGAAGACCTGGATGCAAAAGGCCCCTTCTCTACGATCTGGTTTAGACTATTCAAATAAATTAACAATCAAACGGAGAGTCAAATTCTACACGAGTGATGTGCGCTCTCTACAGAAGTGAAGTCAAACCAAACTGTAAACAACATTTTATATGGATCTTTCAGGCAGCTAGTTCAGGAATCGGGGCCGCGGGCTCAATGACGTGTTTCGCATGGCACCAACTGTAACCGGTGCCAAACTACCGGATCGATGCCGCATCAGCTGAGGCCACGAGCGGCGAGGCCGGTTCAAATCTGTATTATGTATAGCGATTTGGGAACGCGTTTCTAGCAAGAATTTTTTGTAAACTCTTGCAGCGTCAGTTGGCCACGACAGCCACAACAGCTTGCCGCGAAATAGTCTTTTGTTTTGTTAGACCTCGGGATTACAACCTAGTTAGAATTTAGAATGAAGAACATTCATTCTTTATGACCTAGTCGGTTGTGCAAAAGGTCAAGAAAATGAATAGGTATGTCAAGGCCCAAAGGATCGTAACATATAAAAAAATAAAACAATCGTCGTTCTATTCCGCACCGTTTCAGCTTACGATGCTGCATGTTCGAGGAGGTTCGAGGTTAAGGAATATTTTACGTTAGAATTTTATGTTCTCCGCATAAACACGTCAGTACTTGAGAAAAGTTGTTCGAAAAACATTCACCAAAGAAAAAGTTCACAAAAGAGGTTGTAAGACGAAATTGTTACATTTTTAAAGCTTCTTTATCTGCTGTTCTAAACTTTTTACCAACGAAATCATAGAAAACAATCAGTGAATGGACGTCAACACAGACTGAGAGAGTTTGTACAGTAGACGTACACCTTGAACTACCCTGTACCGTATCAACATTATGAGGTCTATAGTATTTTTTAATTTAATAAGTAGATCATATTTTCATATAAAGAAGAAGAAGAAAGACATTTATTTTGACAACATAATCATTATCATATTTTATTACCCATTTTGTTTTTTAAATCGCGAATGTTACAGCCCTACAGTAAAGCATTGGCACGCAAGGCTGGAAGGCGTCGGCGTCGCTCAGCCTTCTTCAGGGTGGATTTATGCAAAGGGTTTATTGCTACGTGTCTGCCTCGGCGGTGCAATGTACAATAATACATTCCGACACGTCCAGCGAGTTGTAACTTCTGAATTTCACGAATAAATTATTGCGGAGGTATGCTGGCACTTTTATTTTAGCACTCACCTACAGAAAAAAGTAGAAGTAATTTTTGTAGGTGTAAAACATATATGCGTGAAGATAAAATAGCTAAGCTAGCACTCATGGTTTCCACGATATCCTAGTTAATATAGATGCTCTCGGCTGTAGATTTAAAAGTTGTCTCATAAATCGTGTTACACAAGTTAGACCGCCTTCGGGGGTCATCAGAATCTGTTGTGTTTTATCCTGTTCAGCCACATTTAAAAAACAAAACAAGATAACAGAACTTTTTGCAAACTTTTAAGTAACGTTTCACGTTTCAGAAGATTGTATGTAAAAGAAACTTTTAAATTAAAAGAAAGAAATGTTAACGACTGTAATCCTCAGGCACGTTACATCTCCCGAGATTACTCGGTACTTTGAAACCTACTCAAGATCTTTGAGTAGATACCTAACCTACCTAATACTATGCTTCAGACAGGAGCACAAATTTTGAATTATCTCGAGGAAAAGTCCAAGCAATTCCGAAAACAATGGACTATCGAAAATCACATTCCAAACCCAAAAGCAAACGTCATTACCCAATTTAAAATTGGAACTTTTACCCTTCTCAACGCCATTCGCGCCATTCAAAAAGCCTACCAAATTCAATTCGTTCGTTTCAAATTAAAATCTAAATTGTACGTGACAAGGTGTAATTTCGTTTAACTTGTGCTAATTGGTAAAAGGTAGAGATGAGACGCCTCGGTAGAAGTCGCCAGTAGACTTCCCCATTCAAAAGTGAAACTTCTATTCATGAATTTGCGAAGAATGTGATTGTGCCCTCTCGACGAGTAATTAAAAGGCCATTTGCGGAATAGGCCTATTTCTGAGAGCACAATAAAATCATTTTCAGTGGACAATTACAGCAATCAGAGCTTGTGAAAGCGCGCTTTGTAAAATGAACAATTTAGTGCGAATATTTTCTTCGCTTTTCTAGGACCATTTCCGTTCAATGGTTCACCGAGAATACCACAGATTATTAAACACGTCGAGCACCTACTTCTTCTATTACCTACAGATTTTTATGAATAAAAAAATAGTAGATAAATGTTGAGTCGATCGATTGTGTAATACTAGGTACACTAGGCACTGAAACGTGATACGAAAACGCTGCTATGGTCAACGCTATTCCCGGAGGCGATTGTCGATTGGCTATAAATGTGATTTCCCTAGATAGATTTTTGAGATGGGTAGCGTTTTCGTAATTCGAGGAACATTTGTAATTTGTATAGACCATGAGTATCATGCCAGTGAAGACCGCTTCCCATCAGGCGGGCCGTACGCTTGTTTGCCTACTTAGTAGTATAAAAAAAAAGAAGAGGTTAGATTTCATAGAAATCTCATTATGTTCGCAGTTTAGCAAAATACTAACCAAATAAAGTATAATGATAAGCCAAACACGCAATTAGTGCGTGCAAAGTCATAATTTGTTAGGAGTATTTTTGCGAAATAAAACACGAAGCAGCGCTGTCGCGAGACACTTCTAATTAAATTAAATATTTGTAAGTCGTAAGAATTTAACTAGATTCGACATTTTGATAATGAAAAAAGTTATTTCTACGCTAATTAAGTTATTTACAGGATTATTAAATGAGAAGTTAGAATGATCTCGTTTAGAGAGAAAAACATCTTAATTTAGAGCTTGTTGACTTCAGTTTCTTCTATTTTTTTATGACGGGCGTAGCTCAGTCGGTAATAGTTCTGCCTTCCGTGATGTGTGTCGCGGGTTCGATCCCCACTGATAAGAAAGATTTTTGTGTAGCAAACACAGATGTTTGTTCTATGTCTAGATGTTACTATTTAGGACTAAGTACCTATGTATTGTTTTTATAACCAGCTTTTTTTGTTAAAAAAAATTTCGTTTCAGTAAGTATTCTATCAGAAATCTAGTAGCTTTGCTTAGTTTGGTGCTGTGTTAAAATGTCCATGAATATTTATATTTTTTAGGTAGTTACAGAGATAATGATGTACCTACCTAACTTTTATAAGTGTACTAACTGATCCGCTCCGCCACCGGCTTCGCAAAGGTTAAGTCACCTTTAAATCGTCCACGAAAATTAAGCTGTTCATTTGTCTAAATCGGATTAAAATGTGTTCAGTACTTTCCGCCACACACGTTAGTCTTGATTTAAAAACAAGTAGTGGCTCTTGATTTTGAAACACGGATGTTTTATCAAAGAATGCATACCTATTGTAAAGGAAAAACCCAGAATATCGAAAGGTTCATCTAGAAATAATATCGAAAATCAATTAGCAATTCGTACAAGTTCACTAAACTTTTGCATTCTGCGAAGTCCATAAAACCTTTTTTGTTATTTATTAACAAAATATCGAGAGCGCTCACGAGACCGACATTTAAGCCGTAAACTAAAGGTCGATGGTTTTGAAAGGCAGACGTACTAACCTTTGATAGTGCTTCTCTACCCTGACTTGAATACGTCTCTAACAGTCATACTCAGAGACATACGTTAATAGATAATCAACGCTTAATCTATCTTTTACCAAAAACAGAGCAGAGTTTCCTCACGCAGTTGAAATATACTCTAAGCTATTATCACGATGGGGTACGTATACACATATTTCACGCCCAACTCGACTCCCATCGACTCCATTTGTCTGTCTCAACATTATACAATCGCATGTAGAGTTAATTCGCAACTTTATGGTGGAATTGGGCCGAGAAAATGGCTCCAGGTTAATGCCCTGGGTTTAATTCTTTTCGCAGGTTTTGTGAGGAAATTAAAGAGAAGTAGCTATTTGGTTTTTATTGGCGCTGCTGAAAGTATTGGTATTTGGGCAATATCATGTTCGAAGAGGCACTCAAGTGTTTCATAACCTACCCTGCCATATAATATACCGCGTGTACACTATGCCCATGCCGCTGCCGGCATAAATGCCGCTTAGTGAGAATAAAGGCGATGTTGCTGTGGCAATAAGTCCGCGGCATTAATGCCGCCATATATACCGGCAGTGGCACGTGTGCACGCGGTATAACCTGTTATACAATAGGTAACTAACGTGACTGTGTACTAGATAGTCGGAGTTTGAATCTTCACGTTTTTAATAACCTAGGGGTCAAAGTTTTTCTTCTATATTTGGAGTTTCAGGGTTAGTGAGGTATTTATATTTCACTACATTTATTCGATAACCATTTCTTTACAATTGGTATGTGAATTTGGCTAACTAAAACATGATTAAGGGTTTTATTTTAGAACCTTTTGGGCACCAGCTCTTCAATCATAAGATAGTTTGGTTAGATTTAGGTTAAGATAATTTATTTCTCATAAAATTTCAATAAATTAAAGAAATATATAGATGACGAAACAAACCTTGTAGGTATGAAATATACCAACGAAGAAGTTACAATGAGCGAACCCGCCTAAGCACTCACTTGTAAGCAATTCGATCAAAGCAGAAATACGAGGCTTTTACCTTTAATCCAGAGCCTACCGTTACTCGATACACAATCTTATCGAATACTCATTTACTTCAATTCATTAAAGTTGTGTAAAAGCCTGCGACTTTGTTCACATTTCATTAGAAGAAAGAATACTCACAGTCTATTTCATTTTATGCTAGTGATCACCATCACCATTATTGCTTATTTTATTGTATTATCATTTTATTGGTAACAGATATAAAACGTCAGTTTGGTATGCTACCATAAAATCTCTTCGAAATAACCGATTTCCCAAACATTTTCCAGGTCAAACATTTACATACAACTGCCAAGAAACATTCTGAAAGATATTAAGTTGCAGATGCTTCAGATACATTAGCAGCTTGAACCGATTCAGAGCCCTGAGACTGTGCATTTGTTTCGACTTTCGACTCGAGTATAGCACACGCAAACGCATTCGCAAAGCAATAATTTTGTATGAAAACCGGATAAGCGCCTCTAGCGGGAGATTTGGGAATTTTGCAATTCTCAAAAAATTTATCGCTCTTTTTTTTTAAATTTTTCTTGAGTGGAAA
Source organism: Eulithis prunata (assembly GCA_918843925.1). Lineage (NCBI taxonomy): Eukaryota > Metazoa > Arthropoda > Insecta > Lepidoptera > Geometridae > Eulithis > Eulithis prunata. Next base: position 10,021,116 of record OU974008.1, on the reverse strand, counting down.
GACAAAACAAATGCACAGACTCGGAGCTCAGCTGGCACCAGTTTGCAAAAAACATCGTCTGCAAGCACCGCGAAGGCAGTGCACGTGAAACGCCGGACCAGGGTGCCATAACCACAAAACAGTCTGGAGTGCTCGTTTCAGTTTAACAACATCCGAAACTACTACCTACTTTGCTCTTCACTTGCAATGTGTTGCGGGCGATCCAACTCAGGAAATAAGTTAGAGCGAATTTGCGCTGGAAAATTGGGCGCTACTTTCTTATCACTTTGTTTTATGCAATTTGTGAATTTAGATAGGGACGAATACAACTGTAAAGAGGGTATAACTTCGAAACGACAAAATGATTTGTAGAGCAACACATAACGTAATTTAACCACCGCCGCATTAGAGACTTTCATTTTTATACCAATTTTTTACATCAGAAGCTCTACTGCTAAGTCCAATATCGCCGATCTGTTTGGTATGTATAGTATTATATTAACTGTGGTATTGCTATTCAAATGTCGCATTTCCTTTAAATTAGTTCTAGAGCAGCAGCAGAGAAGGCTGATAAGAGAGCCAATTTAGAAATATTGGTGTTTGAACTAAATAATATAGAAATTATCTAAACGTTTGAGTTATCAAAAATGAATTGAAATTCAATTGAATCTATATTCGATAGATTTTACTATCGATCCAAAATCGATTTGAATTCAAGTTGGTTCAAGAGTGAGGGCAATATCGACCGATGACGCAATTCGATTCGAACTCCCGTATTTATTGAGATTAAGGCTCCATTGTGGCTTCTCAATTAGATACCTTTCACTTGGAGTCCATTATGATCCCCTGTGGGCGGAAACCTTGACATTTTGGGGATAATTATGGGACCCGATATTGGAACTCTGTTTTAATTCCATTCCAAGCATATTCAGCTCTATTCAGGGCCAACTACTTGGGGAAAACAATGGATTAATCTAAGAACACGCACTGACCCCGCTGTTAATAAACTCGATGCAAGAGTGGACTAGTCACACCGTGTTTTGTCTCTTTTGATCGAATTAGAATCGGCTTGTCAATGCAAAAGACGAAACAGGCTGCTCCAAACTTACATTGAGTTTATTAATATCAGGGTTAGGATTAAAACTATATCGATCTAGCCCTAGAACGAGATGTGGCTACAAAAATCATCTTTACAGTATTCATTGAAATTTTGTTACATAAAAACCACATAAACTTGAAAAACGTAAAGTAATGCTTCAATGTTAAGCAAAGCACAAACGTATTTTTTTAACCCAGTGTGTACTGAGATATATCTAGCTATCAAAAAATTCCTAAACCAATTTATGATTCCAAGACATCAAAACCAGCTTGAATACCAACTGCGTAGACACAGAACCCTTTTAAAACTTCTATTTAAATGTAAACCATGGCACAGAATAAACCTCAGTACATCCCAAGTTCGGACAAGAGAACCCTTCCAAGGGAGAACCTAATCAAAATTACTTTTAAGAAAGGAGTGTAAATGAATCATACTCTAGATTCAATTTGTAAGACGTGGATCAAAAGAGAAATTAGCGCAGATAGGGCGTTACAAGGACATGCTGAGATAAAAGACAAATTGGAGAAATCCTTGAAAATATTTCAGGACTAACGTACCTAGATGTTAGTTAAAAGTATTATATGATCTGTTAAAAATGATCTGAAAAAAAGAAAACAGTTTTCTGCAATACAGTTTATTGCAGAAAACTATTTTCTTTTTTGAAGTTAGTAAAAAAGTTATTTTCGCGTCCCATTTTGATTGACTAACCTTTTCTCAACATGTCGTCAATGGTTGTACCTGTAACAACATAATTTATGATTAAAACATCAAGTAAACGTATGTTAGAACACTCAGAACAGAACACAAACATTTGTCGGCAGCCATGTTGGATTACTAACTTTCGGGACTTGGCAGTGACACAGAATAATTACCAGAGGTACAGTTACTATCACAAGTTGCTACATAACACCTTGCTTTTAGACGAACTGAAACATTGAGGCGTCAAAAAGACCACTTTACAGACAAGGGGTGTAAAATGAAAATATGTCAATGACTAGATTACAAAGGTCGCTATAGAAATCCTTTATGTCCAGCGATTGCTTTCATTTTTTTAGCATTGATGTATTTTTCATTTAATTTAGGAATATAAATACTTTTAAGGAAAGGATTAAAACGATTGTTTTTACACTTTCTACGAGCATTTATAAAAACTAGTTCGGAGTTGGTACTACGACTGGCGTAGACTGTCTACGGCGTAGACCCGGGGTGCTACGAACTGCTACGTACGTGCTGCATATTATTATATCGTGTATCCGAGTACCATTCGACCGAAAACACGGAGAAACTAGTACTATAAAATACCGAGAAACCATCAACCAACAATTTCATATTCATGCCTTCAAATGTCGGCACACTTGTGAAGTGCAACTTGCACCACAAAGAGAGAGCAGCGCTTTAAACATGCAAATTCGTCGTATCGTGAAGTGGACGTGCATCTTTAAAGCGCTGGAAGCGCTTAAGTGATGGTAAGCAAAGCCTTAGCAAGGAACTAGAGACTAAAAAACCGGGAAAATTGATTTATAATAATTTTTTTTATACATGATCATTTTCACACAACGCCCTCTCATCTCAAACTAAGCAAAGCTTGGAAGGAAACTAGATTGCTAAAATTTTTTTTTTTGTAAATACATTTTTATAATACAGTAACACCCAGACGTAGCACAACTATAAGGGTTGTCTGGAAGAGATCGCTTATAGCGATAAAACCGCCCATTGTACCTCATACTTAAAACTTATTTCTCTTTTATTGTTTTTCTTCTTTTCTTGGTGTGCAATAAAGAATATATCTATCTATCTTACTATCTAGGTATATTTGCCACACACAAATGTTTGTTCTCACTGGGGATCGAACCCACGACCCACAACACGGAAGGCAGAGCTACTACCGACTGAGCTGTGACGGCTAATGTGAAATACGCTTTGGGTTCTCTAATCGAGTGGTTCTCATTAAGAAGGTTTTCTTGAAGGTCCTTTGACCGTTCTTGGATTTCAGGTGAACGTGCGTAGGTACATGGATTCAATTTCTTTGATTGCGACTCTCAAATACGAGTGCGGTAATTAGTTAATTCGTTCTTTATTCTCATTTCCGACAATATTTATTTATTTCTTTGTGAAATTTTCTAAATGATTTTTCTGATTGTTTGTGATTTTTCATAAAATAAATTCAGTCATTTTATATCTTCAGAAATGTTGAAATGTGTGAGGGAGAAGTTGCAACTTCTTCTTCTTTTATTTATGGCCTCTGTCCGTCATTTCGACAGACAATTTTGCCAGTGCCAACTCAACTGCATTCTGTCGAAATTACGGACAGAGGCCATAAATAAAAGAAGAAGAACTCAACTGCACTGCATTTTGTCGAAATGACGGAAAGAGGCCATAAATAAAAGAAGAAGAAGAACTCAACTGCTGGTGGGTTACTCTCGAGCACAGTTCCAATCCGGATTCACGGAATTTGACAGAAGTCATGTCATTTTTCAGTACAAAATGACATGAGATCTGCCAAAATCCGGATCCAATTTGGAACGGCGGTGGTCAAGAGTAGCCCCTCAGAGTTTATCATTCTACCAAGATTGCAGAGCGCTGTCGCGTCAACGTGCTGCAAGCTGCGATACTACTCGTAACTATTGTGTGTAAAATGACCATAAAACGTGTCTTAAAAGAATCCAGCAATTAAAAAGTCATAAATTCAACAACAACTAAGTAACTTTAACTTTTCAGAGACGTTGCTTATTTCAATAGATGCAGTTTATAGAGAAAATTTATGAGTTTGCGCACGCTTTTAATTGCTTTAGTATTGCTAGTTTTATTACTACGCAAAATTTAATGTATTAAGTACGAACTTACTGGTGTTATGTTCTCCATAAAGTTTCGTTCACACCCGGGAGACTCATAATCAAAGATTATTTGTGCCAAAAAGAATAAAATAAAATGTTGGTTGTTCTATCCTTGAAAGGTTATTTAATAGCATACGCGTACAAGAAAGCGAAGCGTAAGAAGCTACTCGATGGACCGACGATATTATTATGACGAGAAAGAAAGAAAAAAAAAATTATTTGCAAACACTTACAATAAACTATAATACATTAGCAGTATTGTGACATAGAGACAGATGACGAGGGCCCAAAACTGGTTCTTTCCGGAGTTTTATAGAGGAGACCTATACGGTCTTATTCCAGAACGGGGACTAAAGAAAGTCACGGTTTAAACGTCAAGGTTTATACAACCCGGCCGAATTAAGCGGTGTAGCGGGAAGTATCGAGTTCCGAGCCAGGTGTCATGTTAATTCGGCCGGGTTGTATAAACCTTGACGTTTAAACCGTGACTTTCTTTACCTAGTCCCCGTTCTGGAATAAGACCGATAATGTCCAGCAGTGGACTCTTACTGATAATGATGATAATAAACTAGATGTTGAAACTTGTAATCAATGTTACTACCCTCTCATCAGCTGTAAGTTTTCCCAAAATTCAAAATAAAATAAATAAATAAACTATCATCATAATTTCCCTGCCCTTATCCCACGCTAAGTGGGGTCGGCACAACATTTTTTCTTGTTTCACTCCTATCATTCATCGACTATGAATGATATGATATATTCTTCACTTCTTCTTCGGCCTTTCTCTGCTTGTGTAACACAATGATGATGATGAACTATCCTCGATAGCAAATTAACCTATCAGACAGTTAGACAATCTGTTGGCTAAACCAGCAATTTAGTCAGGCTTTTAGTCCGTGGGTTAATTTCGAGGAGGTTGCGTGCGGTCGCTTTTATTACCCCACTCGCCGTACAGTAACTGGGGTATTTAAGTGTCTAGCTGGCAACATTTCATATTGCTGGTGTTCTGCTGATTAGCTTTGTCTGCAGACCGTCTGTGGTTGATATTAATTCAACCCCTTTTTTCGTGGACTTCATAAAATCTTTATGTAAAAGACTGACCTTCTAATCTTAATAAAACTACGAATTGGCTCACCAGACAATAAGGACGCAGCATATAAAAGCTTTATCCTTCAAAAAAACTTTAGTTTTTGGTCAAAAAGTGCTCACAAAACTCCGAAGGAATGTAGTGGGCACCGTGGTCAGCATGCCTGCCTGCCTATGTCTAGCTAGTGTGTACGTTTGACGTTTATTGCAAAGTCACGTAAACTATAATTTTGCATGGAGTGGAGGATCATCAGTTTCGTAAACTACCAGCTAGGGGCGCTGCTCAATCTCTATGAAAAAAATGTAGTCATTTTGGTAGTATAAGTAAAACGAACATACTAAGCATGCTGGACACTCCATTTCACTAGAAAACTTTAAACTGTCGCCATCTCTTTCCGTTAGAAAATTCACAAAGCTGCGAAAGCTGGATAACTAGATATTTCAAGGTTCCATAAAATACTCTTCTCCAATTCCTCGTTCCGGGAAAGGGTCTACGTAACATCACGTTTGGGAGAGCAACCGCCAGAGCAATCGATAGGACATTGGTGTCCTGGGACCAAGGTCACGTGACTTCAACCACTGCCAACCACATCCTACATAGTGATTATGTAGAGTACTTACATCTGTTATTTTGGGCTAGGGATGAGTCAATAGTAAGGAATAGACATGTTATAGTGGTACATATTTTAAGAAAATATATACATATAAAAGGAAACTAAAGCGGCTGTAGAAAAATATACTCGACTAGCCGTCGCCCGCGGCGTTACTCGCGTTCTAGCCTTTAGAGTGTGTGTCAAAATTCCTTTCTTAGTGCACCCCTACACTATTTAAAGATACTACCATCCAAATTTCATACCTTTAGGACTTATAGTTTAGGCTGTGCGTTGATTCTCTGTCAGCTTCAAAAGAGTTTTATATATATTGATAAAAGGAAACTATAGCGGCTGTAGAAAATTATACTCGATATTTTGGTCGTACCATACACGCTTTATGCCTAAGCACAGAATAAAATAGTACTGTCATAATGTTGTACTTTCCTTTATTAATCTAGAATTTAGCAGCTCAATAAACCTGCATGAGTTTGACAAAAACCAATTTCATTCAGAATTCAATATGTATCTTTTTTAGCCGATCAAAATGCGTCTTTTTTCATCTATTCGATGAAAAAAAAAAAATTATGTATAATAAGTATTTTTTAAACATATTTTCTGCGTCTACCGTACATGGAATCGACAGCAAGTTTTACTCAGAAATGAAAACCTACCAATATTTTTATCACACAAAATACACGTATCGTATTCCATTAATTATAATAAAAATACGGAAAAAAGACGTGAAGCAAGTCGTTAGCTTCAAAGGGCCATATTTATGTAATAACGTGTTGTAATACCATCAAAGGGAGGGTACCAAACACATGCTTTTGATACGGCTCAAGGGTGCCGTTCCGGTGCGGGCGACAGAGATGAGGAAATGTGATTTTTTCAAGAGACTTATGGTACAATTCCGAACTCGACCGCAAAAAGCAATCGCTTACCAAATATCATGTAATAATACCTACTAATGAATCTAACGAAAACGCTTTAAAGTGTCAGAGCAGTAAAAACATAAAAAAAACCGGTCAAGTTCGAGTAGAACTCACTTAGTCAGAGTTATAAAAAAAAGTATGATTGTCTATCATTTATTTATACCAATATCTTTGTTTTTTTTTTAATTACAATCATAATGATAATTTAGCAAATCCGCGATCAGTAAACATAGAGTTTAATGTGTCAAAAGTCAAAAAACTCATAGTATCAGAGTTAGGCAAAATTGTCTGTCGAAATGACGGAAAGAGGCCATAAATAAAAGAAGAAGTAGACAATCTGAGGACTGATAACGATAACCCATATTGGTACAAAATAAACTATTCGCAATCCGATTTAGTTTTAAGTTGTTTTGAATATTCATACAGCATACCTATCACCTAGGCACCATGTACTTTGTTTAGTAGTAAGTAATGGAAACTCATTCTAAACTCAACCTAGGAAAAGCCTGAGATTCCCTACTAGTGCTGATCATAGTTTTATTTGACGTATCTTTTTGCGTAAGTTTTCGTTTTCGTTTTGCAACGCGAGGGTCCCAAAGCACCACGTGCTCCACAAGTCTACCTTTCCATAATAAATAATGCAACGTTATTCTCATAGGCGCTTGCGTGTGCCATATGGTGAGCCACAGAATAAACGCTACAATATACTGAAGTTTCACTTCGATAAACTATAGCATAAAGTAGTCGCATCAAACTTTTCTGGTTCTAACGTTAGTCCTTGTTGCACATGTACGGTTTATTGAAGGTTGAGTGAGATAGAACGATGCCACAAGACACTTACAGGAAAATCCGTTGACTACTGAGTTGGTATTGCAAGCAAAGGTCTTCCTTCGTGTCTTTGGTGCCACGCTGTAATGACCTTAATTGCAATACTGTCAAAAACGTTTAGATTTCATGACATTTCTTTTAAGGGTAGTATAATGGACAGCTTGTATAAGTTTTTTTGTACAAAATGTTTGTGAATTTAATAGCAGCTCAATAAAGCTCATTTTCCATTGCAAGCTGACCTGAAGTGATAATCCATAGGGGGCAAAGCTCGGTCAACCGAGAGATATCTGTGGCGGGCTACCGGCTTCCGATCGTTCACCACAACCTATTATATGGTCATAATATATTATGTGAAATAAATAACTATTTACCGTGTAACCAATAAAAGTGACGCACGCTTGGAATAATTACACCGTGTTTTATTTTTGCATTGATAACCAATTTCAAATTTAATCAAAAAAACAAAACACGATAATACTATTTTGAACTTATGTTGACTTTATTGATACGACGACATTTCATCAGTACAGTCACCAACAAAAGTGATCTTTAGCGATTTTAAAAAAAATATTATTTGAATCAGTAATAAACTCGTGAAAAATATTCTATGACTAGCCGTCGCCCGCGGCGTTGCTCGCGTTCTACCCTTTAGAGTGTGACGTTTCAAAATTCCTTTCTTAGTGCACCCCTACACTATATAAGGATACTACCCTACAAATTTCATACCTCTAGGACTTATAGTTTAGGCTGTGCGTTGATTCTAAGTCAGCTTCAAAAGAGTTTTATATATTTAGAAGATTCACTTCTAATGCTGTCTGTACAATCAAATCCTCTTCTAAGCCCTAAGACACAAATAAATCCTCGGCGTCTACGTCCAATCAGCCCTCGAGTTAATCAAACATTGATTGTGCTTAATCACTAATACCATGCGCAAGCAAGTCTAGCTCAGACAATAGTTTCTAACAAATGACGACCGCCATACATCGGTGACGTCAGTTTCAATATGACGTCAAAGAAATAATAGATGTCCATGTATCCACTACTCAGTGATAAGCGATTTTTCTTTCTTTCTTTCCGTGTTCCAATAATTGTATAGAGAGACAGAAAACTATACTACTCAATGGTATCGATTCGCTTGTTGTATTTTTCTAAACTAACCTAATTTGACAGCACTAAAAATGTTGCCGTCCCTTTCTCATAAACTGGAACGACAAGGACGGCTATAATATTAGAGCTGTCAAATTAGGTTGGTTTAGAAAAATGCAACAAGCGAATCGGTACTAATGTCTAAAACCTCAGGAATTAACAGCTGTGTAGAAATACGATAAAATCTATAAACCAATTTGATTTATTTACTTTATAGTAACTGTATGTCTACATCTACGTCAGAGCGCAGTATTTGATACGTAGTACAAATATTTGCAGATCGAGATCGATTTGAAATACTCGTCGCCTGGGCAACGCGTAAACAGTCGATATCGATAGTACCATTTTATACGTCTCTTAAAATAACTGATAGTATAGAAATATGCGATTGCTGGTAGATCCCGCATTTTTGTGTCTGAACCAGAGCGCCCGCACCGCCAGAGGTCGCCAGTAGAACTAATGAAATACCTACGACAAGATCGATATCGACACCTGAACCAAAAGCAATTCTTTCTATAAAATAGCTTCTAGTAATTGACTAGTAAATTATTTATACACAGCGGTTAGTTTCAATTAAATGTTTCCAGTCGATAACACTTTCAGCCTTAACAAGTTACTACTTTTTTGATGAGTATATCTCATAACGTAAACTTAGCAGTTTACTTATGATGTTTTTTTTTTATTAATTTATTGTTTTAAAAATACATTATAACTTATTTTGCACATTATCATATAAACCTTGTGGTTTCCTTAGTGCTATACTAAGGAAACCACAAGGTTTATATGATAATGCTATATGAGTCTTAGCGTCGATAGCCTTACATTAGGTAGGTAGTTATTAGATTAGATAGGTAGTACATAGTTTCTAGTATAGGTTTAATATTTAACTAGTCTGTACTTGTTTCTGTTCTAGTATGTACCTAGTGCCGTAAATAAAAAATATTCTTATTCTAAACTGTCGAATTTACTAGAGAAAAGAGGAGAAGGTATATGTGATTGTTAAAACAATGATTTTTTGAAGGTCTAAGAATAATACAGAAAAAAACACAGAAACGTATTAGACAAAAAGCTAGACAAACCAACAACTACGTGGTTTTGGAGACATCATTTCTATATAAAAAAAGACCCTGGATATTATATTATCTAAATGCTTCAAACCGATTACAGGTGTAATGAAAGAGGGTGATGTAAAAGGGCGAGAAGAAAAAACCTGGAAACAGAAAAGAGGACATCTGTAACCTAGCAACAGCAGATTTATACAAAACCAACACAGGGTACTAGACACAGCGTGATTTCTTTTGCATAATTGAAACCGTTACTTTTCTTTATATTATACCTTTACGCGCGAGAAAAATTCTGTATTGCCTTCAAATTGTTATGAGCTAAACGTTTACGTGCTTTTCCATGAATACTGAATGTAGCTGCAATATTCATGTGGCGTAACTGGTTAATCGACGTCAGTTTGTGTAAATACTGGCCAACATATTGCCAGACTATTGACATAGCTGCAATGGTTATGAACAATAGTTTTGTTTATTGACGACCATTTTAATCATACATTTTACTTATGTTGTCGCCGCGGTTCCGGGTTCCAGATTAATTATACAAAAACACTGAATTACTTAGATTTACTCCTGGAATCAAACAATTACTGTAAAAATAGTTATTTAATTCGATATTAATTTTAAAGATATTTGCATGGTTTATTAAGAACAAATGAAATTAGCTCTTATATTTTAAATGTTGTTTTTTCCGGAAGAAATCGTTTTTAAGTAAGTCAATTGAGAGAAGCGGCTAGTGTCGCTTCGCCATTGGTTCATTGGTAGAGCTGGCTGTTGATTGGTGGAGGCAATCATTCCACGTTTCAAAAAACTTGTCGAACAAGAGCTCAGTCTATTTTAGCACGTACAGCAGTCTACATCTCTAATTGAAACCAGAGTATTGAGTTTAATTAAAATAAGTTAGAGTACAGTGCGACTATGTGATTTTAAAAGTAAAAGTGTAAGGCTAAATATCTAGATTAAAATATGTACCTAACTACCTGCATAAAATTAGTAATTAAATTATGTCCTTGATATTAATCCTTTGTCTCATTTTAGTGTCAATTTATACTTATATACGTCTTACAACCATCGGGTATTGTGACAAACCAACAAAAACCGATTAAATAAACTTTCTATTAATAATGGCGCTTAAAATAGTTTTATAAACTCTATCTTGTAATTAGGTACTAAAGGGACACAGTTTGGTGATAAGTGTTATATTCTGCAATTGCTTATTTAATGCTGCTGTGAAAATGTTTTCTTGCCCGCTTTGTCCTTCAACTCAAGTCAAGTACGAGGTTGTCAAAACGGGAACTGAGGCCACCCAGATGCATCAAGTACCATCCATAGCCTGGTTAACATACTCGGCCATTTGCATCAAGCATTTCGATCTTGGCTTCAATTGCAAACCAATATGGAGTGTAACGCGCTGCCTTGTGTGTGCTAAGCTATAGGTAAACCATTTCAATGAGACAACTCCCTACGAAGTTCTAAAGGGCAGAGGCGGGTGATTTTGTTTGACAAAACTGACTTTTTTTTGACAAGCAGACCGAATTTTCGTCATAAACACGTCAAAAACGCAAATGCTGCCCTCGCGTGCACGCCCCTCATCCCTGTAGAAGGCAGTGGACTGACTGACGTGAGACTAATATAAAGGAGATGATGATAGCCGTGTACTGTTGCAGAAACCCTTTAAGGATTAAATGTGCATCATCCAGCTTCCCATTGATTAAAAAAGTATCTCGGCTTAAAAACCACCGCTCCAATTATCAAAGTTCAGTGCATGCGCGTATAGAAGTTAATTACTGTCTCATAATGTGGCGCTGTCGACGATGTGTTTGCGAACAAACAGCGCTCAGGGAAGCTCCATTATGATATTATCTGTACTTTACTGCTCAATTCAGAATTTCCGCGATCATACACGGTCAGAGGGAACTCTGTCAATTTGCTGCTAAAGGATATATTGGCGTTTTATCTGTTTTAGCACATTTACCGTTATTGTACAAAAACTCACGACTCAAGCTTGACTCAGAACTAGTTTTATGGAAAACTGACAAAACATGATTCAGACTTCAGTATTTTGTCAGCATATACACGCATTTTTGACGCGTTATTGAAACAGAAAACGCCACAATACATGCTTTATATTCGCAAGTAACACGTATCTAGAGAAAGGAACTTTTAAAAAAGGAATATTAGAATGTTGGATATCGTTTCACCGAGAATAATTTCCTCCGAAAAACAAACTGATCATTACCAGTTAGTCTAGGTTCGATAAAACTACAGTATGTCTATTTTAATAAACTGTACCCGCAGACAAAGCTGTCGTAAACGATACCTAATTACGCAATTAGTATTCACGCCAGGTTTCCATTAGGTAACCCGGGTCTCAAGGTCTCGCGAATCTGACGTACGAATTTGTAAGTCAGATGAAAATGAAGTGAACAAAGAAAATAAACCTTTGGGCTACGTAACGTTTTATTTGGCTGAAGATTTTGAACTACATTCAAAACCATTTTCATTGGATGTTTTCGTTATCAGTCAACATCATTCTTAAATGATGGTGAAACATACTTTTAAAGATACTTATTCCTCTTTTTTTACTGAATTTTTTATGCTAGCTAGTTTATTCTTTTTTCCAATTAAGAGTCTTCAATTATTTAACAACTTTGCTTTCTAGTTTATGAATATTTCGCCAAATAAACAATTTACGATATCAAGTAGTCGCTTTTGAGTAATATACGACCTACGACCGACTACATAGATTATTCAAAAATCTATATAACCTCAATAAAAACAAGCGCCAAAAAAATAAGAAACAGCTGAACATCAAAACAGATTCCCAAAGCGATACTCCAGCCATCAGCGCTAAAAACGTTCCTGTAATCCCTTTGTTGCGAACGCTATGAAAACACGGACAGGTCGGCAAGCCATACAAGCTGATTGGCAGTCACAAAACGAATAAAAAGAACCGTTCGTTACCTGCAGAGGGCTGTTCGTATGGGGAACACTGCACAGAGTAAATAGCCGGAGAAGGCTCAAGGGAAAAGCAAATTAGTCAGTTGGAGGGTGATAGAATATTGTATACCATTTAAAAAAAAGATAAGAAGTAAAATGGGCTGTCATATCGACGCATCGCACGGTGTTTTAAGTTATTGAAAATGTCACTTTGAAAGTAATGAATACTTCATATATTTTATTAATGAATAGCCCTTTAGAGTGTGACTTATCCAAATTCCTTTATTAGTTTCCCCTATACTATATAAGGATACTACCCTCTAAATTTCATACCTCTAGGACTTATAGTTTATGCTGTGCGTTGATTGTCAGTCAGCTTCAAAAGAGTTTTGTATATAGAAGATTAGTAATCAATAAACGAAATAGAATGTCTATCATGGTTATTAAAGACTGTCAATGCCTGCAACCACAGTAGATGGTGTTCTTTTGTTCTCATACATGGGGAAATACCGATAACACGCGAACATGCCTTGAAATTAAAAAATGTAAGAAATGCTGAACGCCATAGAAAATCCTTAAAAAATAAATCACCGTACATACCTATTTCTCCTTCTAAAGTTTGTAAATGGAGGCAAAATCGCTTCACTGCGTTTGAATTTGAATTGCGCAGATTTTTTGTAGGTACCGCCGCCGCCGCGCCGCCGTGTTGAGCTCCATTGAACCCAATCAAGTTGGAAAAGAAAATAGGCAATTGTATAAGGACTTAGCAGTGAAAAGCCAATCCAAAAAAAGGTCTTTTAACCCACTTTTATCAACGTTTTTACTCGAGATAATCTGCCAAAAAAATCACCATGATGTAGGAATAAAGTTTGATATAAAATATTTATCTATTCCTTGAAATGTACAACCGCTTAATCACTTTATCTCCTTGGAAACCCTTTGATTAAGTAAAGCAATAATGGGGGAGATTTGCCTCTCATGTACGTACACCTCCCTCAAAACCCCTCTCTTCAAACACGTGTGTTTGAGGATGGTGGATTTGTCCATTCGTTTGCATTAGGAAAGCATTTATATTATGGCCTGTGAATCCTAAGTATTTTGAGTAGGTTTAGTAAAATTGTCTTCTTTGCGTCGCCTATTCGTGGGCCAATGATGAGGACATTACTCATGTTTATTTCTAGTACTCAGTTATTTATACAGGAGTCTTACAAAAGGTCAAAACGTTCCTTTTATGACGGTCGCTGCTCTTCGAAAAACTAGAGCGCAGTAGACCCGATCGATTAGGAAAACACATCTCGACAGCACATCTACATTAAACGTACCCAAATAAATATTTATATGTTGAGATCGGGCGTTTGCACACTGTCCGACACCGACACGATACTGGTATATCTAGCTTGAATAAAAATATTGGTATCGGCACCGACACGGGGTAAAAGTGTCTTGTACTAAATGTCGTTAGCTATTCAAAGCCTAACCTTAAAGTTGTAATTTTAATTAATGCCAGTATTATAAATTGTATATTAGATAAGGTACATAATATGTTAAGCTATTAGATTAAGTTTCTTGTAAAACAGAACGCGTGTCGCAGAGGCTGTGCGCCACGCCCCTTCATTCTAGGCACTCCTGAAAACCAGCGCTAAAGGAGCCACGAGACGATTATAACAGCATTCCTAGCCCTTTCGTAAAACTATTGTCGTGTAGGTATCGTGTCGTTGTCAGTGCGAACACAGACATCTGGAGCCTGTTTGTCCTATTTATTTTAAGATGTTTGTTCGCGATGTGCGAAGGACACGCTCTTTGAACACTTTGAACATCGCTTCATTAATAAAATACGAATGTTTACCTTATTTGCTCCTAAAATCACTGTTTCAAATGGATTTATGAACAAAGGAGACTGAATGTTTTGAGTTGTTTTCATATAACTCAAGTAAAATGACTTTTCTTTAGTAAAAAGTTATCTTTACATCGATAAGGATCAAGGTCTGAAAGAGCTTAGTTGCTGGTTTTTTACTTGAACATTTTTGTACCCACCTATTGCTTTGAATAAGCTATGAACTGATCGTTATCAAGTGAGCATCAATCTAATAGATGTTCTCAATATTTTGTTGTTGAATAGTGAGCGGTCACAAAACCTAACATACGAACATTACGTGTTACGTTACGTACTCCATAACTCAAGTTGCCGGAGCTGGACTTCTTAGCCACATACCTCACCAAGGCCACTACAGCCGAAACAATTTATAACCCAAACTTCAAGGCTAAAGTACCCATTTCATGCTTACAACTTCAAGCAACATTTTAAAAATTCAAAAATGATATAAAGCTCTAAAAGCTTCTTAGAATATATTAGAGGCAGTAAATTTTTCGTGGTTTTTCTGATTACAAGATGAAAGCCACCGATAGTGGATTCCTAGTGGACTCCTACTGTACAAAAATTTGCTTTTAGTAAATACCTAGTTATCTGAAACATGGATACGATGAAGACGAAGAACAAGCATCTTTACAAATAAAATGTACTAGCATATGCATCTATGAACGATCTGACTAGATGATTTCACAGCGTCAGAGGGCCTCTTCTATCCCATGCCCCGATGAACGAGACGCTGTAGTACCAGGGAGATTTTTAGATTGAGATGTCTAGTCTGAGAGGATGGTATAGGTTAGACCGGTACTAATACCATCTAAAACTAGTCCTACAAATTTACAGGTCACCGAAAGACCTGTGTTCTTGTCTGCAAACAAAAACATAAAACAAAAATACAAGGAAAATTCCGTTTTATAAAATCGCTCGCAACCTACCCTTTGTCCAGTACAAAAAGAAGCCGTTTACCGGTACAACGCCTTAACTTAGTACTCTATCCACAGATGGGGTAGTACCATGTGCTTTATAAGTAGGCTTTGTCACTCCAACGACAGTGAAAGTGACTATTATTTAAATCAATACTGAATTAGTGTGTTCATAATCACTCAGTGACAGATCTGCGAATAACCAAAACGTATTACATTTTTCCACAAACGTGCCAGTATATTTTCCTTTTAGATAATGCCAGCCAGCATCCATCACAATATTGAATCTTCAAGCAGCGTTATAAAGATTATTTCGCATTGCAAGTTAACTTGAAGTGACATGACATCCCGAGAGTCTGGTAAAGTGAAACTCTCTGAAACTTTACCGCAGTAGACAATCCCACTAAGCAGTTTAGAACTTTAATACATAAGAAATATGGCTTAAAGTGCACTTTGTAATCGAGGAGTAAAGGTAAAGGAAGGCCTTTTACAATGATACTAAAAATATAGCGGTGTGGAACAGTTTCTTTGTACATTTAATTTTTATTTAAGATGAACTCTCGTGTTTTGCAAGTAGAAAACTTTAGATTGTTATAATGAAGTACCTACTTACCGAACTAAAATGTAACAGAAATATAAACTAATCTTAAAGGTCGTATGTTTATCGAGTTGCCTTTCAGAGCCTACCTGATACCATATTTCAATTTTACTTCTTTTAAGAGTTTTATTCACAAAGAAAATTACAACTAATACAGTATTTACAATATTTACAATATTTACAATATTTACTTCTTTTAATATCAATATAATCTACCACGGGTACTTCTTCAACTTACCCGGGTCCTCATTCTCGGTTCAGTAAATACAATCTCACTCAGTCCAAATAAAAAAGGTTTTATAACATCATAATTTGAAAGACACGCAAACCCTCGAACTCAAGCCGACCTCGAACATGCATACAATATTACTAAGATTAAATCTATTGTTATCAAAACTACAATTCCGTACAATAGGACGGTTTCTGCTACTAGAGCTTGAAATACGGAATACCTGGAAGTGGAATGCTTGTTATAATACAACCACAGAATAAATGCTCTGCAAGTACAAAAGGTTCACTTCATGGAAGACATCTAAATAAAACAATTGAATTCTCAAACGATTTCGAAGTGCCTCTAAAGGCGGATTGAGGCATTGCGCTAGGCGTTTATCACCGACAGGGCCGCGGTCGAATCCAACCGGGACCCCGTGACCTTGTCAAGTACTGGTGCGGAGTTAAACGTGTCGTCTGATGACGAGTGGTTTGACGACGCACTAGCGCTGAGGTGATTGAGGGAAGATCGATGGGTTTTTAGTCGGTAGGACGCCACTAACTAATGTCTCATTAGCATTAGTTTGTGAGTGAGGAGTCGGACATACCCCTCCGACTCTCCTCGGGTTGCAGGGGAAGCGTAAAGCATTTTCCCATCGTAAAAAAAAAAAAACTTTTGGGTGGTAGGACGTGACAGGACACTTTAATTTTTACCGCGCTGAATGCTACCGTTTAGTATATTTACCTACAGAGTGCATCTCTATTGGGTATCCGTTCTTTTTGACGCGTTACGTGTAAGCACGCGGACCACGTAATCGTGGCAGTCATAAAGTCTCTCCTATCTTAGCTGCAGGTAGCTCCGCATACCCTTGGCTTGCACTGGGGAAAATTAACCTCCAAGTAGGGCCTCCAGTAAGGTGGGGCGACGATCTAGAAAATGTAGCTGGCAAACAATGGATGAGAAAACCAAAGATCGAGCTCAATGGCGCGACTAGTAGAAACCTACGTTCAGCAATGGACCAATATAGGGTGATGATGATGGGGTGTAGTCCTCAACTTTGGAGACACAGAGTGGCTGTGACTACTATACTTGTAGCTTCAACCCTAAAGTGCTGAGTGCGCCAGGCCTCTAAATAACATTTACACTACCAAGGAGACTGTGGCAGGGTGCAGTTCAGATGCTCTTAATTGCTATGTTGGACGTCGGAATTTACTTTAAGCTATCCTAAGAGCATTTCGTGCGAATAAATAAACGCTGCAGAGATTTTTAAGGTGCTGTTGGAAAATTCTGTTCAATTCGCTTTCTAGAATTCCTTTTACTGCAGGAACGTAGAGAGAAACTTTGCGCTAGTGTTTTTCGTTTTTAACTTTTACGGGTTTTTCTTTAACATTAATAAAGCTTTACCAATAGTGCTTTAAAGTTCAATACCTATATTAACACATACATTAGTGAAAGTAGGACCAAATGCACATAATACGATTTGCGAAAGGCACATATTATTTTTGTTATAGAGCAAAGATTTTAGAACCTTCAAATACGGAGGGAGAGTTCATGATGATGAAGTGCCTACTATATTTCATTGCACACATTCAAGTATTTAGAGTCCATTATTTGACGCACCTACCATTTCACATCAATAAACTAATATTTTAGTGTCATACCTCTCGTGAATATAAACATTCATTTAATGTATTTTCAAGTACTAAATGTAAACGGCCAATACCATCGCTGTGCGTGAAAGTACCTGTAAAATGAAGGAGGAAAATACATTTATCTTTACCCGAATAATAGGACAACATAAATCAAGCCTGCTTTTCAATGATTGACGTCACTGTGACCAAAATAATATTCTGGCTTTGTATTTTTTCAGTTTACAAAAATAGCCGGTTATTTTCACAATGGAAACAATGACTAATACAGTATTTACAAAATACACATGAAACAATTGGCCTATCAAATATATCTAAATACGAAAATCAAATAGCTGAAATGGGTTATTCAGGAACCCTTTGAGGTGCTTTAGACTAGCTTTAGCCAAGATAGGTTAGGTTGCTAAAGATATGTTTGATATCCACCAATAGGAATCGTTTAATAATGAAAACATGCTATCCCTATTGTTGGATTTACAACTCTAGCACTACTGTAACTATAAAAAAACATTAGTTTCCCCATCCAAATGCACTTTAAGTTATTATAAATTGTAATCTGCAGGCCTGCAGGGAACATCAGCATAAAGCTGCCTATATTAGTTGAAGAGCCAAACGACGGAAGGTGGATGAGATGAGATATTTAGCACGAGGCGCCGGCACTCGGCTCCTTGACACAGACACTTGACCTAGCCCTGCTGCACTGATATAAATGTAGGTGCATTTTATATAGAAATAGGTAGCTAACTGACTTGATAAAGACGCAGTCAAACACTGCTGAGACACAGTATAGCTCTACATAATATTCGACTAATATCTTCTTCTCCTAAATATATAAAACTCTTTTGAAGCTGACTGACAATCAACGCACAGACTAAACTATAAGTCCTATAGAGGTATGAAATTTGGAGGGTAGTATCCCATAACACATATAGAGTAGGGGTGCACTAAGAAAGGAATTTTGCAAAAGTCACACATTGAAGGGTTTAAAATTAGGATCAAAGATTTTAACCAAAAAATAATGCAATTGAACCAGTATTCCACGAACAGGATGTGATAATACCCGTTCTCTAAATGAAAACCTAACTCTTCTAACTTAGAACTCAAAATCAAATGCATAAATTATTGCAACAGCTTTCAAACTTACGAACTCAGTTGTTTAATCAGCCAATATATCACCTTCGGCCAATTGAGTTTCAGCTGCAGCTCAAATATCCTTAATAATGGTTCGCTTAGAGAACATTCCATTCTAGTCCAGGACGTATTACAAATGAATGAAGCATACAACAGTGTTGCTTAGTAGCTTAATTTTAAGGGTGAATTTGCGTTGCTAATTCGTACTAACCGCTTCAATGTCCGAGTAACGACAGTTCAGATGACCGCGTGAACCCGCCTTGGGGTGATCACGGATATTAGATCATTAGAATTTAGTAGCATTGGTTATTCTATCAATCTGTTTCGTATTGGGATCAATTAAGTGATACTAAAGGAACATAGCATAGCGTAGTGTAGGACGCCCTCCGGCTAGGTGGGGTGACGATCTGAGACATGTAGCTGGCAAACACTGGATGAGAAGAGCCGAAGACCGGGCTCAGTGGCGCGACTTGGGAGAGACCTACGTCCAGCAGTGGACCAATATAGGTTGATGATGATGATGATGAAAGGAACATACGTAAAATCGCAGAATATACGGCATGTGGATGAGATTTCAGCTTGACATGAAACACCCTGTATAGTTTCCCCATATCTTTTCTGTAACTATCGTCTTCTTTAGATTTTTGACCTATCGTTACAATAAAACATAATGGTTTTGAAAGATCGAGTGAAGTCGAGATTACAATGAGAGTTTTCACGTTGCAAACCTTTCATACAATATTAATATACACAAAACTGGCAGCAGATTATAACGGTAATGGTTTTCAGTGAGGCAGGCAGTATGAATATTTCAGTTCAAAAGGGTAGTTAACAAATTAAATTTATCACAGTGAAACGCGAAACTAATTTAACGTCACATTCAGCAATTCGTCAGAGTCCCGCGCACTGACAATTAAAATGCTTTATTAACTCGTTGACAACGATTCCTGGACACTGGAATGGCTCTCTGAGGTAACTACACAGTAAAAGTGAGTCTGAATTAACCACATTATGAGCGTTGCGGAACATCTGTTGAGTTATAACATTTATGAAAGTAATAAAAAAAGGAAGTCCTAAAATGTAGCCTTGAGGTACCCCAAACTTAATTGTAGTCTTAAAACATTCAGAAAGCTTATATATTTTTCATGAAAACCCTGAAACGTGAATGTATCTAAGAAAATACAAACGGTAAGATATGCGTGGCATGGCAGTGTAGTCATGCAAATAAAGGAGGAATGCAGTAAACAATATAACTATAATAATATCTAGATAGGTAATCTTTTCGTGTAATAAAGCTATCAAGCTGTTGAAATACGAGTAGAATCAATAGAATGTATTATGAAACCGAGCAAAAATCTACATCAATATTATGTTTCAGAATGTCACTTTTCATTCGATTTCGATGTTTTACAACGTCATTGAAATGCACCCATCCACTCCGATCAGAGCATCGGTCGAACATTTACGATTATGAGTTATGATCAGTTTAATTACAAATGGAATTCTCATTTTGTTTGTATTGGATTATTTACGATCAGTAACATTATTGAAGCTTTCAGCTATCAATACCGTTTTATGGGAATCTGAAATAAGTCATTGAGAGCCGCACGCAATACTATTTCACTGTTGATATTACAAAGAGAAGGTGTCTGTAGCTAGTCGCTAGAAAGGAAGCAACCAGTGACTTTCTTGCCTCTTCTTTCTAGACTTTGGTCGCGAGGAACTGGTACGAACGACTTACCCCCTTACTTACGATCGCTGCATAACTTTATTCAGCTGTTTAAATTACTGCTGTCACCTACTAACAGGTAATATCAAACAGTGACAGAGCTAGACTTTGATTCAACTGTTTAACTATTTCGTCTGTCATAAGTTAGGCCCTTAGTTTTAAGACGATTCCCAGATCTTTGTGGATTTACAGAATAAAGAAGTATTGACTATTGATAAAGCTTGGAGGTTTCACAAAGCATCTGCATCTGTGAGAATTATTATGTTAACTGATCACGAGCGTTATGAACCAGTAGCAGTTTTATGAAGAACCCTAGTGAAAGCTTTGATAAACAACAAAGGCAAGATCAAGGTAAATAATATGTTTCCTAGATAGTTTAAAGCGGGATTCAATATCAAAGGATCCAAGATATTCCATAAACGCGGCACACAAATATCCAACGTAGAAGACGCGAAGGAAAGTTTTGCTTGAGTTATCTTACTTTTACGATAGGTTTATTCGAAAATAGAA